>OU862911.1:13094773-14343106 GCA_917880885.1 Limnephilus marmoratus
GGTCTTTTAAATGAATTTACTACTTTGACAAATGCTTCTAGGTATAATGGCAAAAAACTGATTTGAGTACTGGATTAAAACACTTGAAAATAGGTTTGAACTGGAAGACTTTGGTTGTAGAAGACTGTTACTTCGTTGGTGGTAGATTTTTAACTGACTTGTGGCGGGAGAAAGGGCCCTATTTATAGGACCGACCCGTGTTGAACTTTTGTTCGAAGAAAACTCCCTGTTTTTTTGCAGGGTGTGTAAGTTAGGCAGTTTTCCTGGTCGCTATATTCGGCGATCAGATGTTGCACAATTATACGCAATAGTTCTCACCAAGTCGGATCAGTCCTTCCAAACCATCGTCTCCCATTATTTTTATTATATTTATAAGAAAATGTACAATGTTTACATATTAGAACCAAATCACAATATTTTGGAATAACATTTTTTCAAAGTGCGGAAAACACAGATAGGTTTCAGTTTTTAGGTTATTATTTTAGCACATACTTATTTTTTGGTGCTGATATTTATGTATTGGTCATAAATGTGACCATTTTCTCGTAATTTAGTTCATCGTTTTCGAGAAGGTGAATTTGGTTACGTAATTATTTACGACTCGGAGATTTCCTTTATTCAGCGTTGACCAATTAGAGCTCGGCAAGTCGCGTGGTGGGGGACATGTAAATAGCGGAACATTTCCTTGGTTGTGTTAATTGCTTCGCGTAGTTGACGTAGTCTCCGGCAGAAGAGTTACGTGGTTGTTTAGATGTGTTTAGGAGTCCAATTTTGATGCTGCACGTATTCATTACCAATTGCGTCTATGTTTTCAATTGATAAGTTAATTGAAGAACGTAATGGTGTTGTAGACATCGTTTGGAAGATTGACAAAGCAGCTCTCCCATTCTTTAGTGAAGGCGCTGGCGGCATGGTATTGTGTGATTGTGTGCGTTGGCGGCATGGTACTGTGTGGCACACGGAAAAAGATTCGCTGAGTGACCGCCGCCCACGACAGTCGCTCTGTGACGCAAGCTCCTTTCGCTCCCGAAACGCTCTGTCTGGCTTGTGTTTACACGGCCAGACACCTGCTATTCTGTCAGCCGGCCGGACTCCGACCGGCCCTTGATTAGGCCGCAGCGCCGCCAACTGCCTTTCTCAAGGCAACCAAGAAGAAGGACGACCTGGCCCAACCAAGAAGAAGGAACTGCCTTTCTCAAGGCAACCAAGAAGAAAGACGACCTTGCCCCACCGAGAGTAGAAGCCCCCAAGATCACCCCCGCAATCCTCAAGAGGAAGAACAAGTCACCTGCCGTGCGGATGTTTCCCTTTCCCGCGCGGCTCCTTGACGACACGACAACTTACCGAAGCAAGACGGGGACCATCAAGGTCCCCAACTCCCAGCCACTGGACCCCCACCCCGCTGACCCGAGGACGAAGCCGGCAGCTATCCCCTTACCGCCCCCCAACATGCCTGAGACCGCCCCTGCAGCCGGGACCAGCCGCCCCCCAATAGGCCCAGCCTCGGGCTACGTACCGCCCCCCAGGTTCGAGCAGCCCGCCCAGAAGATGGAGATGACCCGCCAGGAGGAAGGTTGGATGAGACCGAGCAACACGGTGAAGAGGCCCCTTTCACCACAGGAACCCCGGGCGGTTGTTATCGGCAACCGCTTTGAGAATTTAAATGAAGTATCCGAAGGCGGCGGAGCGTCGCATCCAAAGCGCCCACATACTAATTCCCATTTTTCTTCCTCCGCAGGTACCAGCGGCCAGTCTGCCAGGAAGGACCGAGTCCCGCCGGTTGTGATGACCCTGGGGACTCTCTCGCACGGACAAGTCACCTCAGCGGTTCAGGGCCACATCGGACACCTGAACTTCGAGATCAAATACAGACCTGGAGGAAAGGTCAACATAATAGTGCGAAGCATGGCAGATCACCGTACGCTCACCAACGGGCTGCGAGCGGAGGCACGCGGCTTCCACACATACACGGCGGAGGCCGCCTTCTTCATCTTGGCCGAGGCCCAAGATGAAGAAGGCGGTGATCAAGGGCCTGCCTAACGTGGCCACGGAGGAGATCACCGAAGACCTGACGAGCCAAGGCTTCGCCCCCGTCAAGGTGACTAAGATGACGACCACCTCGGCCGAGTACCCAATGTACTTGGTACACTTCAACAAGGAAGTGAATATGGGCCAGCTGAGGGCGGCCGTCAAGTACCTCTGCCACTGCAGGATCCGCCTGCAGAAACATCGCAGCAACCACCTGCAGCACGGGACACAGTGCTACCGCTGCCAGAACTTCGGGCACGGGTCCCGCAACTGCTCACACACCGCGAGGTGTGTGAAATACCTAGTGGAGCACGCCTCCGCCGAGTGCCCCAAGACCACCAGGGACGAGCCCGCCGCGTGCTGCAACTGCGGAGGCCCCCATCCCGCCAACTACAGAGGCTGCCCGAAGCGGATGGCATACGTTGCCTCACTGCAACAACACCAGCGGCAAACCCGGCGAGAGGCACCAGGAAGCAGGCCACATGCGCATCAGACGAGGAATGATGGACGCACCTGGGCCAATGTAGTCGGAGGAAACTCGGGCCCCCAGCAGCACGAGGAGCAGCATGAGGAACATCACCGCTCGCAGCACCGCACGAAACCGCCCGCAAGAGAGGGACCCGCCGTAGATGATGACGCCGCCCTGATGATGGCCCTGCTCCAGGGACTGATCCGCGTGAGACCCCAGCTAGCCGTTTGCAACAACGAGCTCGAGAAGGCTGTGATTCTTATGAATCTGATCACGTCCACCATCAATGTCTGATCCCCAGATGGTGAACGTGCTCCTGTGGAATGCCCACAGCATCCGATACAAAATAGACGAACTGCTCGCTCTGGCCAACAATACTAACATTGACATTTTTCTCATTACAGAAACCTATCTCAAACCCGACATTCCCCTGAGAGTGCCCGGCTTCGAAGTACACCGAGACGACCGACCGGAGGGCGCAGGCGGAGGCACCGCCATATTCGTTCGTCAAACCATCACATCTACAAGAATCCCCACTCCGAAGTTGAAGCATACTGAAGCCACGATTATCGAAGTCACCATAGAGGATAGAGCTCATACCATCATCGCCGCCTACTGCCACCATCCCAAACTATTGGTAAGAGAAGATCTCGATAAATTACTTAATCTGAGCCCTATTGTTATCTTAGGAGGAGATCTGAACGCCAAGCACAATTATTGGAACAACTACAGAGGCAACGCGAATGGGAAAACGCTCTTTTCACATATGCAGACTCACAACTACACGATAATGGCGCCGGACAAACCGACTTTCCACTCAGCACGCGCAATCCACCCAAGTACCCTAGACATCGTACTTGAAAAGAACGCCAAGACCATCTCGCCATTGCGCACGCTGGACGAACTGTCGTCGGACCACCTGCCCGTGAGCTTCAGTATAGGAGGAACGACTTCAAGGAGCCCCAGAAAGCGGCGAAACTTCAAGGACGCCGATTGGGAAGGATTTAAGAAAGAGATTAACGAACGAATACATCTCACGTCGGCAACCCTGCGCTCAAAGGAAGAGATCGACGAAGCCGCAAGCACTCTGACCGAAATCATCCAACTTGCACAAGACATCTTCATCCCCCTCAAAGACGAACAGACTTACGCGATCAAGCTTCCCGAGTACGTCTTGTCACTCATCAAGGAGAAAAACCGTCTTCGCCGCCTTCACCATCAAACGCGCGACGGCTACTTCAAAACGGCTTATAACACGCTACAGCGGGAAATCAAGCAAGAGATCACCGACCTCAGGCGCGAACTTTGGACGAAGAAAGTCACGTCACTCACGCCAAAGGACAACAGCCTTTGGAAAATGGCAAAAGCGCTGAGACACGAGGATCACACGATTCCCCCGCTAGAGAAGCTAGACGGATCAGGGCTGGCACTTTCGCTCGAAGAAAAAAAAAACGCGCTCGCCGACGGATTTGAGAGAGCCTACGCAGCCACGGATGGCCTATCTGACCCGGAGACGGATCAACTAGTAGAAGAATCTCTACAAAATCTCGAGCAAGCCGAGCAGACAAGCGCAGCCGATATCCACTTCAGCACGCCGAGCGAAGTAGCCGTCATAATCAGGCGATTGATGACAAACAAGGCGCCGGGAAGCGATCAAATACATAATATCCTACTGAAGCACCTACCTCAGAAAGCCATCATCTTCATCACCAAGCTGTTCAATGCCTGCCTCACCATCGGACATTTCCCAGAGATCTGGAAAACGGCGACCGTGCTGCCCTTTTCCAAGCCAAACAAGGATAAGAAGCAGCCGACAAACTACCGGCCGATCAGCCTACTATCCACGCTGAGCAAGGTATTTGAACAGGTCATCCTCAACAGACTTTTACCTCATCACGAAGACACACTGCCAGACGAACAGTTCGGATTCAGGAAAAGGCATTTCACCACCCATCAGCTCTCCAGAGTAACGGAATTCATCGCGAAGAGATTCAATGAAAATCGCTACACCGCCGCCGCACTGCTAGACTTGGAAAAGGCATTTGACACCGTTTGGATCAAAGGGCTTCTGCACAAACTTCACAGATTAAATACGCCCATATACCTGACAAGAGTGATACAAGAATACCTCAAGAACAGATCCTTCCAAGTCTTCATCAGGAACGCGCTGTCGACAATACGTGAGATTCCAAAAGGCGTGCCTCAAGGAAGTCTACTGGGACCTCACCTCTTCAACATCTTCACGCACGACATCCCCCATGACGAGAGATGCAATCTATCAATATATGCAGACGACGTCAAACTCTACGTTTCCTCATCACAAGCAGACATGGCAGCCATGTACCTACAGAGGGCGCTCGACGCTCTAGTAGAGTTCTACAAAAAATGGCGACTCAAACTTAATGAGACGAAGACCGAAGTCATCATGTACTCGAGGAAAAATAAAGTTAGAACACCAGACGTCAACATCGAAATGGGAGGACACATCCTAGAATGGAAAGATGAAGTCGTCTACCTGGGCCTAACAATGGACTCACGCCTCAACTGGAAATCTCACGTAACCAAGATGCACGTGAAAGCCAGAAAGGCAGTCGGCGCGATGAAGCCAATCTTCAACAGAAGAAGTCCGCTACTTCCCAGAACCAAACTCCTGATCTACTACTCGCTCATTCGACCGGTACTGACTTATGCTATACCCATGTGGGGCAGCATCTCCTACTCTAACCATACTAAACTACAGACTTTACAAAATCTCTGCATTAAAATCACTTACAACACAAGACTCAGAACAAACTTGAAAAAACTACATGCAAGAGAAGAAATACCTACCTTATTTGAATACACTCACAGACTGACCGACCGATTTTACAAGTCACTTCAACATAGTAAAAATAAACTCATCAAATAAATCGGTCAATACAATGCACCTAGTGATCTTCCTTTCAGGTACAAACACAGACTACCTAAACATATCCTGATGGACCTTAATCATATTTGGCACAACCCTGAATCAGACGCGGATGACTGAGCGATCGGTAGGTATTCCCAATTACCAGACCCCCCCCCCAACTTATGTCTATATATCTATGTATATATTTATATAATAATATTTATTTTTATCTATATGTATGTAAGTTTATCCTAAAAATTCCCATAAAATATCTATCACATAAAAACAGACACCCACACCCCACACCACACAATGCAGGATTTCATTCACTGAAATCACTGAAGGCCGCACAGTTTCATGTTGACTGTCGGCCGACTCCTCCCGGATAAGGTTTTTCATGGTTTCCTTATTCCCAAAGGCAAATGCGGAGGAGCTCCAAATAAAAGGACATGACCGACTCCTTCCCACTCCCAACATAACACAAACACACACGTATGTATATATTTTCCCTTGTTTGATGCCGGTTGCTTTGTTTGGCCAAGCGAAACATGCAATTTTCGTAGGGTTTTTACTTAACAATTTTTCCCTACCGACAAAACACATGACCTCTAAGTCTATAATAGCCAGGTACTATTTTCAAATACCCACATGAGGTAAAAATTGCAAGGCGCATATGACGCCGTTCTATTTGATAAAGAACATTAACTTTAAATTCAGTAAATTTAAATGATTCATCTCTTCAAGATACATAAGAATCTAGTGAATCAAAAAAAAAAAAAAATGTGTGGGGACGTAAATTTCAATGTCGATGTTTTTAGTTGTCTCATTAGCTTATGTGCAATCATTCGTTAAACACCTATTTCCTTGACACGTTCCATACAATGACTATGTTTGGTTGAATTTAGTGTATAAAATCGTGTAAAAATGAAATATTTAAAATCCCATTTTTGTCAATTGTATAGCTTCTTTTGAAAAGAACATGACTTGTATTTATTGTAGCCAGGGTTTGAGATTAGGTCGGGGAGGGTGTAGTGTAGAGTAATTAAGTATTTCATATGGAAAGAATACGATAGATGGCGGTAAGCATTTAGCTTGCGCCATAGCTCGCCAGATGGCATTGGCGTACAAGAAGCAGTATCAGACATAGACTTTACGAGCTCCCCAGACAGAGCCCAGAGATTTACCTATCACCGAATATTAAACAGTCGTAGCTATCCAGCTAGGTTATTCAAGTAATAAACCCATTTTATATAAAAGAACCTTTATTAATAATTAATATCTGCCGAGGAAAGGGCAGACATAACAGTCACCAAATGTAGCGAACCACTTGGGGTGACGGCAGAGGTGTTGGTTATCCAATAAATGGTTCCCAGGGTGGGGGTACCCATTACCGTCTCCCAAATTGTTGCCTCCAAAATATCTATGAAGTGTAAAAAATATCACATGGACACAAAGGCGTAGCCAGGGTGGGGCGTTTGCCCCACCCTGGCTGGACGGACTTTGACCCACCCAATGCACGACCTCTGGGATTGTCAACCGAGTAGCGTTTTCAAATTTACACCACTTCATAGGATAGTTTTTCCTTCTTCCATTCATATTCTTTGTATTCTTAGAGCCTAGAGCAGTGGTCACCAATTACTTTCATAGGGGTACCATTTAAAAATGTGTACATACAATATCAATGAACAAATAAAACAAATGGGTTCCGGAACATTATTTTATTAAATAATAAACAAATGTAATGTGTAGATGAACTACTAATACAATATTATTGAGAAAAATGACATTTTTCGCCTTGGACTATCCATCTGAAGTTAGGACAAAAGTTTATGCTGGCTATTGTCATTAAATCTTGGAGATGTTCATCGGTAAGTCTGCTCCGGAATTTATTTTTAATGAAGTTAATCTTGAAAAATGCTGCTTCACAAACATGTGTTGACTCAAACAAAGTGAGAAGTTTGTTTGATCATTTTACATCCATACAACGTCTCATACATGCTCTTCTATTATTCTGACTTTGTATTTTCTTGGAAATCGATCATTTCCATCTGGAGAGCAGCTTTATTACTCCCGAAAATTTTGCAGCTTTATTGCCCCATTCATCACCAGGATGCAGACAGTAAATGTTACTGAGGATGTCGGAAAAATTATCAAAATACATGCTTGTTACATTTGTAAAATATTTTGCAGTGGCGGCTCGAGCACAATTGCCATTTTTTATGTGTATAAATAAATATACTTATATGACAATTTACCTCAGTATAATTGAGAACATTCAAAATACCTACTCTTTTATATTCATGTACCTGCACGAGTAGGTATTTTTTTTATGTTTTCAATTTTAATGTCTAAAGTCTAAAGTAAATAATTCATTAATTTTTTCGAATAAATATTTATTTTTCTCACAAAAATATTATTGGATAAGTTACGCACCTTACCAGAAATACCAAATAGGTACATATATGAATATAAAGCCTAATAAAAATTAACAAATATAATTCAACCAACTTAGGTTTAGAGCGCCTTTGAGGTAAATTTTCCACCAGAACGGCGCTTCAGAATTAATCCGACCTATATTATTATTTTGATAACCAAATACGTACAACAAAAATACCACTAACGCGAATCCTGGTCCGTGCATAGCTCACATCTTTCAATTTGAACGAAAACGAATGCCCAATTATCCACGAGGGGATCCTAGAGTTTACCCCCGCGAGAATGATACTATGACTCAAATGCGCATGCGCGAATTCGCGAGATCTCTAAGAAACGTATTCAGTACGAATAAAAGAAATAAATTTCAAGGAAAAAATCCCGTGATGTCCCCCAAGTGCGCAGAACGGTTTGCGCAGTGTGGCGGATGGCAACTGCTAGTTTCGAGCCAGAGTCGGGAGTCGCGATCGTCGAATCGCGTAATTAGTACGCAACAAGAAAGTGAGCGGAGCGGTCGCATGTTCGTCCGAAGAAACTTTTTCAATTTCGAACTTAAAAATGTTCTGAATTGAAATTAGGGATTATGTTTCTGCAAATTTTAATAATTACTTTTATGTTAAGAATTAATGTTTGTGAACTTAAAGCATCGAAAAAATTCTCAATAGGTTTCTGAAATATGAAGTGGGGTCTGTCCCCACCGTCCCCTTGAGAAGAACCGCCACTGATATTTTGTATTGTTAACACAAGGTCCGCACAAAATAGGTCAGCGGTCCGCCATTTGGTGACCCCTGGCCTAGAGTATGAATAAGTTGCAGAAGCCTTCTTTTTTCGGTACCTACCTACTCTTAGATTTTTATTTTTTGCCCCACCCTAAATCAAAACCTGCCTATGCCCATGCTTGGATATCTCTCACTTAGGTGTATAAATAGCGTACATAACACGTGGTACATAAAGTTCAAATAACAAAGTTTTTTACTATAATTCATCTATATTCAAATGTGTTAAATTAAGAAATAAATAAATTGGTCTTACTGGAACTGAAGCTTCCTACCCAGGAACTGGAGTCGATAATTTTATCAACCTCACTAAATCACAAATCCCATTATTGCGTACAGGCATTTATTGCGTACATTGTGGTTAAATTTCTTTGAATTTGAGAAAAATGCATAAATGTCGACATATGATCGCCAGCAAACGTTAATAGAATGCATCGTTATCGACGAGTCTATCTGCCGAGTTTCAGCTCGATCGGTTGTCAGGAAGTGGGTTATTTCCACTTCCAAGGTTCTGCAGCAATCATTCATCAATCAAGAAAACAAAAGTGAAAATCAAATATTCAATAAAATTATTAATTAATTTATGAAAACAGTTTACTTATAAACAAATTCTACTATGTAATTAGGGGCCGTTCAAGTATTACGTAACGCACTTGGGGGGGGGGGGGGTCTTGTGAAACGTTACTGTGCGGGGGGGAGGGGGGGTTGGAACAACGCGTTACGTAACATGTTTTTCTTTATTTAGATTAAAAAAATAGGGAATTAAAATCTTCCAAGTTGGCAATCCTTTTCGTTCTCGAAATCTCGTGTTTTATTTATTACCGCAAACGCCATTAAAACAAGAAAAAAAGTATTGAAGCGACTTTCCAGTACTTTGCGCAACTTAATTGTGACTTTCAGGTAAAAATTGTCACTTGAGTGTTACGTAACGCTTAGGGGGGGGGAGGGAGAGGACGGAAAAAAGTTACGGCGCGTTACATGGGAGGAGGGGGGGTCAAAAGTCTTCAAAAATTGCATTACGTAATACTTGAATGCCCCCTTATTACTAAGTGTGACAGCTGTTTCGCTTTCTGAGGGCAGTTTCAGAGAGTTTGATAACGCCCCCCAGAAGGCGAAACAGCTATCACCCATAATAATAATTAGATAGCAGAACTTGTTTATAAATAAACTATTCTTATAAATTAAATAATATTATTTCATATAATGAATAAAAAATCACTTTGTTTAAACCACTATTTTTAAACAATATCAACATGTTTCGACAACAATGTTGTCTTCATCAGGATATGTTACTATAAATTATAGTACCATATCCTGATGAAGACAACATTGTTGTCGAAACATGTTGATATTGTTTAAAAATAGTGGTTTAAACAAAGTGATTTTTTATTCATTATATGAAAAATGATACCACAAAGTTATTTTGCAAAGTTTGAAGAAATAATATTATTGATTATATATACAGGTGTTAAGGTACGTTCTTGACTTACTTTAACCAGTGATTCCTGACATTATTTGGAGTAAAAAATGTTGATAAAATTTTGTCTCCGGTGACTTCAGAAAAAAAAAAACAGCGCTATAAAAGTTGTCCAAATTTATTATTATTATAAATTTATTATTAAAATAAATAAAATTGAGTTCTACAAATTAAACTCGATAATAATTTTTTTTAAATTAATAGTTATACATATTTAAAAATGAACACGGCAATGTTTGGGCTACTCACTAACGGCAAAGATACATAACCTGACTATTATCAGGATCCGCATTGAATCAGCCGAGCGATTCTATATCTTTTGTGGGATCGTTATCGAGATAATGGACGAGATCTCCTGTCAGATTTATGTGATTTATTTGCTTTTTCTAAGCACAACGTACGTTACATGAATAAAAAATCATGCATACTTGCAGGAATTCGTGTTTAAAACGATCTAAACTAAAATACGTGATAGTAAATATGTAAAAATCACACAAATTTGACAGGAGATCACGTCCATTATCTCGATAACAATCCCACAAAAGATATAGAATCGCTCGGCAGGGTAGTGTAAAGAGGACAAATAAAATACAAATTTTGTAAGAAGAATGTTTTAATTTAAGGAATTCAATATAATAGGTATGCATGTAAGTACGAAACTAAATGTAACATTAAAAATTCAGATCTTTAACCTAGCGGAAATAATAACACTTATTGTTTATAAGTAGATAGAAAATGTAATACATATTTATGCTATCCATTTAAAAATAGATAAACACTTACTTCTGCCACCGTAATATTATCATATATGCAAGGAAAAAACCATCCACAAAAACTGTTCATAATGAATTGTGATAACTCCATCTAAATCGGTGTCGAATTGACGAAATGCTTGGGTCAACACCTGGAAAATACATTCAACACCTCAGTACATAATTTTAATAATGTAACAATTTGCATAAATCCCTTGACAAAGTTTACAACATAAAATAAAAATCTTTAAGAAACAATTTTAGGCATCTACTACAATTATGTCTATCCATTGATCACATTTTATTTTTCACACTTAATATTTTAAATTAGGTCCAAGAGTTATTATTAAAAATATAATATTGGCTGCTGACGTGCGGCGTGGGAATTGAACACTTAAATATTTAATTGCAAATACAGCGGTTGACGGTAGAATGCAAACTGTAGCGGCAGACTGCAGACTTAACCCGTCTAATCACAGGAGACCCAAGTTGTCCCAAAACATCATATGCCGTTATAATAACAGGAGACCCAGATTGTCCCAGAGCAACAGTGCATTATTAAAAGTTAGATATCTCTCTTCCTGTCATGCGAATATTTGTGATTTCTTTTATGTTAGAAACGGAATGAAATAATGCTTCTTATTGTCTTAGAATTATATGAGCTAGGTTGTTCAGATATATTACAAACCCGATCAAAAGTGACGGATTAATTTTGCGCCAATTTGTGACGCATCAAACCAAAGGCGGATCCAGGATTTTTTTCTGGGGGGGGCACAAGGGGCAGACGGGCGAAAAAATGTTTGATAGTAACAGTTTTCTGTGCTGTGATGGAATCTCCACAGTACAAAAAAATACTTTCTGGGGGGGGGCACGTGCCCCCCCTCTAAATCCGCCCTTGCATCAAACGTTTAATTTTAAAATAAAATTGTATGAAAGTGATAAAAAGTCAGGTGACAGTTTTATTACAAATTTTGCTTAGAAAAGGAATCTGTATTTAAAATGTTAAGTTTATTCTATTTTAATTACTTTAATTCGAATATTCTCAGGTATACATTTTTTAGCCAATTTACATTTCCAATATTAAAATTTTAATATTTAGAAACAAAAATGTTGATTTCTAATAAACACATCGGAAAGATTATTGTATCTAAATTTTAGAACAATTTTTTTTTGCAAAAGCGTTAAAAAAAACAATAAATAGGAACATAATGCATGGGAAGAACCAGGAATTTTGCGCGCCAACCTTGACAGGCAAAAGTTGACAGAAAATTATTTTCTCATTATTCGAAGGGTTAATACTAAATGTTAAAATAATTATTATTATAATATCTTGCATTAAGTCTGCGGTCTGCTAATGTGGTTTGTAGTTTGCCGCCGACCTCGGAATCGTACCTTACTTTAAAACAAAACAAAAAAAAATCCCAGTTGTTACGGATATTGGATTTCACCACGGAATGCATTCCACTTGGCGTCCTTTCTGTTTATAATTGACACACATAACATGAAGGATATACAAATTTAATAAATCTGTAAGAAATGTGAAAATTGGCAACAAGAGAGAAATTTAATATAAATGATATATTTAATGACACTAATTATTTCTTTCATTATGCATCACAAATTTTTTTTAACAAAATATTTTCTTTTGACTAAATAATTAATGAACAATGATTTGAAACCATGAAGAATGATTAATAATATGTTTTTAGATATTTTTATTTATATACATGGTATCCAGAAACTAGTGGTATAAGCGGAAAGCCAATGAATCTGCATCGCAATAGAAAATCTAAAAAAAACTTTTTTTCGGCAACTAAAGGGTTAAAAAAAATTAGACCCGGATCTATGCTACGACACATTTTAAAGGACCATAAACCGCTGATTGAACCCTATAGTGACCAATTTTTTTTGAAAATTGACATAAAAAATTTCAACTTTGGATTCGATTTACTCGAAAGAGAAAGAGTAAATCAAAAAATCGATTCCATATTGATTCACATGTTTCCTTCTTAGTTTAACGTTTGCGGACACCATGTATAACAGTTCGATTTATCATCCAACAATCACCATTTTTTGTGAGTTTCATTCCAATAACAATCATAAAACCAAATACAAAAAACAAAAACCTTCTTGTGTATAAATACTATAGGCCTTTTTCCATGCAAATGGAATCATACTGTTTGCAATCAATGATACTTTTTTTTACTATTCAAAATAAATTAATTTAAGGGAGTTTATTTTACATTCATCAAATAATATCCATCACAAACAACATAACAAATAATTTTATTTCGACATAAACATGACGGATATTTTTATATCTTTTTTGAAATTATTAATAGTACCATGCAATACAAACGTAAATTATTTTGTGTCACATTCAGCAGTGATGAAATTTTTACACTTTCAGTAACGAATGAATGGAAAGAGTGGAGGAATGCATGAAGAAAAAAATATATCTATGAAACACAAAAAAAACGTTGATACATAAAATTACTTGTTATCAAAATCTAAAGAAATAAATATTGATAAAAAATATTATCATTCAGCTTTAACATGAAGAATTATTGATGTATTTATGACGGTTTAATACCTAAATACTAAGCATAGCTTATATATCTCAAACGAAATTACTCAGTCATAAAAAAAAATTAATAGCTTAAAATGAGTAAATTTTTTTTAAAGTTTTGGTATTTCAGAGAAAAATCATGGCCTTGAAAGAATGGTGCGCTCAATTCTTAAATTATTTAACGTTCAAATCGTGATAAACAAATATGTGCGCTAACAACAATATTTCTTTAAAATAAATATATCATAAAGTTAAATAATTTTTTTATTTAATAACATTTAATTTTTTTACTTAAATATTAAAATCGTGCCATTCTTGTCAACGACATTATTTAAGCCTTTGAACACTAATGTTTGTCAAAGATCCTGATTGTATAATTAGAAAGATATGTCTCCAATCTTGATGTAAGCACACATAACAGCAGACCATTTTTCTTACACTGAGTGCAAATATCGTCGTTATACATTACGATATTATGTTTGATCAATACAAAAACATTCCTTATAACTTAGTTGCCGTGGTTTATGAATTTGACTCCTTTAGTATGGAAAATAAACAGCTACAAGTGTAATAATTATTTATTTATTTAAGATTCCGGCAAGATTCAAATAGAAAAAATAAATGTAAATACTTCTAACATGAAGCCAATGTGGATAGCTATATGTATATACAATAAATCAGCATTATACAAGAAAGAAAGTGTTATTTTGTTATATAATCAGAACTAAAATATCAATTAAAAATATTGGTGGGAACGTGAAAAAATTCAAAGTCAAACAAGATTGTTTAAAGTTATTTAAAATATAATATTATGCATTTTACTTTATCAACAGCAGGAAAATATTAAATATTTAATACATAAACGTATAATGTAGTATAATCAGTATCTTTCAAGAAATATTATGTTGATGAATCAACAAAGGCAGGTTTTAATATTTTTCAAAGGGCATTTAATAGGTTTTGTTCTCCCATTGAATTAAATCTTAAGACTGAAAACCATTGCCAGGAATTGTTCGTAATGAATAGTTATGACTCCATCCTGGTCCGTATCGTATTGTCTGAAAGATGATGTTAGTGTCTGAAAAATAAAAACAAAACGCAATCAAAAACAACACCAAACAAATAACATTGTTTTAAGTTTTAAGCAAATATTTGTAAAGATAAGCACAAACGAGTCTGTAATAACAAAACAGCGAAAGCTTAGATTTTTTTTAAAATTAACTCCACACGGGAGGCTCTGAGGAAAATAATTCTCCTCAGGGCCTATGTCATCTTTGGTGATGCTATGTGGAGGGTCTTTTTAGGAAAGGAAGGAGAGGAAGTTCTGGGAAGGAAAAGGATATTAGGATATAGAAATCTGAGGGTCAGTGTGTCTTGGAATGACGGATGTATGAATTCATCCCTTCCACTGCGGTGCTAGGCGATGTTCCGAGAGAGTACGACTGGAGAAGTTAAAGGGACTCCCTCAACCTTTCTCTCCCGATCCGGCCTGCCGCGCAGCTTGTAGGCAGACGCATCCGCCGCCAAAACCCGGACAAACCTCAGCCTATAAACTCGGGCAACCCGGCTAAGTCACCAAAAGTAGCAAACCACTTGGGGGGACCCATAGGCAGAGGTGTTGGTTATCCAATAAGGGCGTCAGTACCCATACCTGCCTCCCAAATTGCAAAGTAGATAAATGGATTAGGCATTTAAACAAAAGCATGTTACTGTTTAACAAAAAATTAAGAGCAATCAGAGTCGAAGGTAAAAGAGATAAAAAGGTATAAGCAGCCGTAATGAGATTTTTGAAAGGGGTGGCAGGAGTTAAAAAATGGGATTGCGTAAGCTCGACGATTCGAGGTGGTCTTAACATCGACCCCTGCTACTCTTCGTAGAAAAGTCACAATTGAGGCATTTTCACGGATTGCCTAGGATCAAAAAAGAAATTCGAGGAATGTACTCTGAATCTCCCCCTGAAAAATACATCAAGACTCTCTGAATTTGTCTATCGCTAGTCGCTAGTTAAGACACAGCACACAGCGGCAGACTGTCATTTGCACAAAACTTCAAGCTTCGATTGAAATAATTTTTAATATTTATTTCTGCAAATGTTGATTGGTTTATGTTTAAAGAATTTACTCATTTTGGTGAAGACAAAGCGTCAGCTATTTTTTTCTCTTAGTAGGTTTCGGAAATATTTGTAGGGGTTCTCCCCATTATTCCACCATGAAGAACCGCCACAGGTAGAAACTATCAGTATCGCCGTGGTGAAAGACCACCATTCGGAATCGAAAAGTTGTTTGAAATGGCAGTAGCCACGTTTACTGATCAGATCCGAATAGCCAGGTGCTTCCCAACCTTCCTCATCCCTATCTCCTACCCTCCCCACTCCCTTCAACCTCATACAATACACCAATTGGGGATGCCATTATCCCACTGGCTCCGGACAGCTGTGAGCAGTAGGGACTCTTGTGAGGTAATCACACGCAAAATTTTTAAAAAATAAAACTGAAATACAATCTGTACAATCAATAAGCCAAATACAAGCAAAAAAAAGACATTATACTTACATAGAGAATGATGCAGCACTGAATGAAATCATCAAACAGTATAGTCCCTCTTCCGTACCTATCGAATTTCCTTACAAGAATGGATACTATGTTATCAGACAATCTGTACCCAAAGGCGATAAGGGCATTTTTAAGTTCTTCCTTGTCTATGTTCCCGGAATTGTCTCTGTCAAAAGAACGAAAGCACCCTTGCCAATCTGTCACGTATTTCCAGAGAGCGCCAAAATCTTCAAAATTGACGGAACCACGGCCTTGTTTATCAAACATTCCTGGAAAATCAAAATTAACATTAATTTAGGGATTACCTCTTTCTCTTTTCAATGCAATCTATACAATGTGGCACATTTTGACACAACATATGTTTTACTAAAACTTCATGGATCACACATGAAACGTAAGCCGAAATAAAGATCAATGTCACTATCAGGGAAAAAAGTAAATAATGCCATCTGGTAGATTTTTTTGAAAGCTATCTACTGGACAACTCGAATAAAATTACTGTGTTCCCTCTGCGAGCCTAAGAAAATATCGAAATTCAAAAGAAAGATCATCACATCCTGAGTTTTTTGAAAAAAGAACATAGTCCATTGAAAATGATTTTTTACTTTGTTATTTTAGTGCTATGATGCCAAAATGTATGAATAATGCTAGTGTTAAGTTTGAATACAACAAACCTTTTGACAAAAAACACAGACAGCTTTATTTGTTTTACCCTTCAAATGCGACCGCTGCATAAGTTCAAAATAAAGACAAACATTCCCAGGGTATGAATAACCTGACAAATTTTGAATTCCTACTAACATCATAATGGTGAGAAAATATTGCTTGTACAATGATGGAGGACTTGTCTTAGCAGGATCAAACCTGCAACGCCACAGTGAGAAACAATGCTTGTCCATAATAATATAACAGAAAAACCAATAGTTGTTACAACCCGGCATTGCCTTAGTTACAAAACATTGAAGAAAATATTTTAACCTGATTACAACACAATTTATCATGAGAAGAACAATAAATTAAAATTGAAAAATATGATACAAACAATAATTACGGAGTTGTGATTGATTGATTGATTGATAGCTCCAAAGCTTATCATGGAAACGACGTTGCAATCAGAAAATGATGAAAAGATGCTAAAGCTCACATTTTACAAGTTTTAAGAACCCTGGAGTATTTTAATTTTTCTGTTGTGTACAATTATTTTGAAAGTGCTACATACCAATCATAAGTCTAACTGTTTCCGGATTAAATGGATTCCACGTTCCATTGGACAGCGCTGTTTGTAGTTCATCGGCAGATATAAATCCACTGCGATCCTTATCCACCCTAAAAATTTAAAATTAGAACATTATTAAAATATTCCAACACTTTAAAATAAGACTACCCACATAAATAAAAAATATTATTTTATACTTTTCGCGCCCATTCAATTTGATTAACACACTTTTGAGTACTATTCTTTACATGGAAATAAATTGGAAAATTATAAATTTCTAGACGAAGTAATATAAACCTATAATAATTGAAGGATACTATTTTAATTCTTGATGATAAACTCAATATTATGATGAAATATCAGATAGCATCATGATAGCATGTTTATTGTTGACTCACAAGTTGTGATCGTGAATCATGTTATCAGCATTGTTTATTAAGTGGCTGCAAATAACACTTTTGAGAAATAAGAAAACCGTTCCCGGAAGTACTTCTTAGATTTATAGTCGCAAGCGTAACTTTCTACAAAATCAGTAACGAATAAAAACGTACAAAAAAAACAAACCTTTGAAAAACGTCCCACAAAAACTCGCGACTCGGCATCGGAGAAGTGAACTGAGACATGGCTGTAAGATTCCTGTAAAGTATTATAGTAACATATATTTATATCGAAATATATATATCTCTACTTCAATTAAATTAATTAATAAATCATTTACACACCTGACACTTGTTGCCACTCCTTAAATCCGTTTAATTAGAAAAATCCACTGACGATTCGACGTGTTCTTTTGACGTTTGTTGACACGAACCAGTGATACCATATCGCGAAAATGAAAATCGGTGAAAAGTCAGTAGGTCGTTAAATATTTATATAGGGGCTAGTTGGGGCATCTCGACCGACAAGACTTATCACCGGCGTATCTAGATATCCCCATATTTCAGAGTTTTATTTATTTATTTAAGTCCCTTACATTAATTACGTGAGCAGTTTTTCTTCCTATCTAAATTCCTCCTCTCCCCTTGGTGAGATCAATTTGGGCCACTTCGTATATTTTTTTCAAGTAACGTGAGATTTTGCTGAACCCCCCTCCCCCCCACTTTTGAGCTCACGTAATTAATGTATATCCCCTTAACGGAATGGCTCCGGCTTACTTATCGGAATTGTGTATTCCAGAAAATTCCAATTCTCGACAGTCAATCCTGAGGTCAGCAGCGTCATCAGCTATCGGAAGGTTAAAGGAAGCAAAATGCACACCAGGTTCTAAGTTCAGTGAGCGCGCTTTCGGAGTGTCAGGATCTAAAGCCTGGAATACTGCCACACGACTTAAAGAATGATCACAGTCTCAGCGGAATTTGGAGCTAAACTTAAAACTCGCCTTTTAAGACAGTCATATCCATAAACTCAAAAACCTTTCACCTTCACCTACAATGCCCGCGAAATTGTAAATAACTAATTTATAAAAAAAAAAGAATAAATCTTAATTGTAAAGGTCATTTCATGAACATTCTCCATCCCTAAAGAGTCCTAAATTTTCTTGTCTTTCAAAATAAATACAAACTCTAGTTTTGTCACTAACATTTAATAAATGTAATACTTAATAAATGTAATACTAATAATTAGTATTACATTTAATAAATGTAATACTAATAGTGATGGAGGTAGCAAATGTAAAATCATGCAATGTCCAGTTTTTTAAATATAATGTCTTCCGCGTGCAAAGCCGTATCTTCTCCAAGCATAAACTTTCTAATTATTTCAATAACTTTAGTCATAGTCATTTAAGTTTGATTGCAAAAAGAAATGGACCGCTACCAATAGAAAATACCATCACAGTTTAAAAATAAATAAATAATTGCTTAACTTCCATATTATTTCCAGTAGTGGGCAATCACAGTTTCCTTTTCAAAAATACATCGACAAGTTATTTTTAAAAAATGGCCTGTTTTTTTTTTTTTACATTAACTCCACACAGGAGGCCTTGAGGAAAATAATTTCCCTCAGGGCCTATGTCATCTGGGATGCTGTGTGGAGGGTCTTTTTGAGGAGAGGAAGGAATGAACATTAGTCTTGAAGAGACCCATGTTGTATGAAGGAGGAAACACAGAGGCCGGCAAATCATTCCACAGCCGAGCTGTTGAACACAAGAACGAGTCGAAGAAACGACCCGTTCTCATGTGACAAATGTCAACTGTGTACAAATGTTGAATATGCTGTTGAATATGAATATGCACCGGTGCCGAAGGGATCAATGACGCTAGTTCCTCGGAGCATCTTCCATTGTAATATCGGAAGAACAAGGATAGCATTCACACCCGACGCCTGTGCTCTAAAGATTGCAATCCGTCTGTTAGGATGGGAGAATGTTGAATTTAAAGTGTGATTAGTTAAAAAAAAAAAAAAATTATACCTCTAAAATACCACAAATCAACTCGAAAAAACTCACTCCATCACTCCATTCACTATCAAAGTAAAATACTTCAGTGTGCGATGGGGGGGAGATTTTAGCTGAAATTGGTAGATCTAATGAAATTTTTGTGGGAAGGCCATCACTGACAATTAATACACCCACACGGCCACTTTGGAGCGACCGAGTCCCACACCACTTCAGGCCGCCGCGCAGAAAAGTCTCTCAGTGAACTGAGCTGTAAATCTTTACTTTTCTGTGGGCGGCCTAAAGTGGCATGGGAAACGGCCTAAAGTAGTCGCTCCGAAGTGGGTGTGTCCGGTTGCTAATATGTATAACGCATGAGCATAGTGCAGTGGTCCCCAACCCCTGGTCCGGCGGACCGGTACCGGTCCTTGGATCAAATGGTACCGGGCCGCCCAAGACATAAAAAATTAAATAATTATCGACAAAAAAATACAGTGGAACCTCTCACGACGAGCACTTCCCATAACGAGTAATTCGCACGAGCAAAACAGATTGTGAAAAAAAGCGCTCCTCTAACGAGCGATTTTTAGCATAACCAGCGTCATTTCGCATAACGCAAGGAGAAGTCCCATCTTCATGTCACTCACTTGTGAGCCGGGACTTCCGCACCAGTTCACCAATCTCTGGTTAGCACTCATTCCGCTAGCACGTTAGAATCGCATGTGATCATACATTTTTCCAAAATTGTGTTTTTAAACACAAATTTGTTGTTGTTCAAACATTATTTGTAATTTTTTTCATTAATTGTAAAATTTCTGAACATGAAAAAGGTTTTTCTCCACAGTGAGTAGCATGTGGATTTTAAATTGTCACTTTCGAGATCAGGAATAGTTGCAGACGGCTTGTGGACTTTTAAATGTTCATTTTGAGAACATGAATAGTGGCAGTCGGAACATAAAGAAGGTTTTTCTCCACATTGAGTTAGCATGTGGATTTTAAATTGTCACTTTTGAGAACACAAATAATTGCAGTCGGAACATGAAGAAGGTTTTTGTGAGAGAGGTTTTAGGGTGGCACACCTGTTTCCGGCCATACAAGAGCGAGACAGGTGATCCCGCATATAAAAGGAGATGCAGGCCTCTCCTCACTCTCTTTTTCCAACCGCCAACACGTTAGTTAGGACGTATTTATAGCCATTACTTATAATAAATATCCATATCGCCAATACGCGCATTATTTATAAATAACCTCGCCTACACTCGAGTCTGTATTTAACAGTGGCGCAGCCTACGGTACACGATTCTGCACAATACGGCAGAAATATCGCGAAAAGAATCGACGCGCAAAAAAAATTTGGCACAAAAATTTGGCAAAAATACGCGGTAACATTATTATTTCGGGTCGGTAAGAAAGGCCGGACCGAAATTATTCCAACACTTCACTGCAAGGAGTGAAGTGCAAGAAGACACTGGAGCCAGCCAGCTTTTCGGAAGGGGGAAGCACGGGAGGTCCAGCGTCAATCGACATCTCTGAGGGTCAAGGATCGGAGATCCAGGTCGCAGGAGTGATCTGGGGTAGCCATCGGTGTTACTGTGTGACGGGTCTGGAAGGAGCCATCAATTCACAGGGTCAAGGAGCAGTTTCCGGAACAGGGTCCAGGGAGCAGACGGCAGAAGAAGAAGCCTCATTGGGAAGTTTTTGTTTTTCTGTTTTCTTTCTCTCTATTTGGGTACCTTCTGGGCATTGGGAACATGGAGTCTCGAGGATTGGAGTCCTTCAGTTTGCGTGACGGGAACTGGGAGAACTTCAAGGTCCGCCTCGGACAATTTCTCCTCGTGAATGATGAAAAGTTTGCATCGGATGATAAAAAAAGGGCTATTTTCCTGAATGCATTGAAAGATGATTGTTTTTCCTTATTGGTTAATTTGTGCATTCCTAAAAAGGTAACAGATATTAAGTTAGAAGATTTGATATCTAAACTTGATGAGTATTGTTGTTCAACGAAATGTTTTTTTGAAGAGAGATCTAAGTTTTACAGTGCTAAACAAAGAAATGACGAATCAATCCGTGAGTTTGCAGTGCGGTTAAAGTCTCTTTCTACTAATTGCAAATTTGGGAATAGTTTATCAGTAAATTTAAGGGATTTCTTTGTTTTGGGTTGTAAACCAGGAAAGGTAAGGGAAAAATTATTTCTCGAGGGTGAATTATACTCGTTCGAAAAATGTTTACAAGTCGCCGAGTGCATTGACCTCGTAGCTTCAACTCAAGCGCAGTCCCGAGTTGATAATACGGTTTACGCTAATGTACAGCTCAAGGCCGGTCGACTCTCTTTTAATAATTCGCGTGTGAAAGACAGAGACGTGAAGCGTTTCGGGCATAGCAACAGGGCACGGTCACAGTCGCCAGCGAACGCTGTGAAACAAAATTGTACCGTTTGTGGTCACAATAATCACATCGCGACGGAATGTAGATATAAAAATTATTTATGTAAAATTTGCAGTACGAAGGGTCATCTCGCAAAACAGTGCAAGCGTTCCTCAACACGTAAGAGTGTGAATACTTTGTTGTCGGACACAAAGTTGGGTGAAGTTAATAGTGTCGAACCATTTTTTATTGAAGTTTCACTAGACGGGATCAAGAGTAAATTCATGGTAGATTCTGGAGCATCTTGTTGCGTAATTTCCAAGGAGTGTTATTTCAGTAAATTCAGTAGAATCAAGCTAGTGCACGAAGACATTAGTCTACGGGGTTTTGACAATACGCTCGTGAAAGTGGTAGGTACAATTACGCCACAAGTGGAATTTAACGGTCAGTGTCACAATTTGAAATTTGTTGTTGTCACAAGTGCTTCGTTATCGATAGTGGGGCGTGATTTTATGAATCTTTTTAACGTCGGGATTAACGGAATCGTAAACAGTATAAAACAGAATACTTTGAAGCAGCGATTAGTAAAAAAATTCCCGGAAGTTTTTACGGATAAACTAGGAAAATTTAATAAGTACGAAGTGAATTTAACTTTAAAAGAGACCGCTATTCCGATATTTCGTAATCACAGAGTTATGCCGTTCGCTTTGAAAGAAAAAGTCGAAAGGGAGTTAGATAGTTTACTGTCAGACGGTATTATAGAACAAGTCCAGTTTAGTGAGTTTGCAAGTCCAATTGTTCCAGTAATTAAGAAAAACGGTAGTATTAGATTATGTGGTGATTATAAATCGACAGTGAATAATCAGTTATTAGTTGACAAATATCCATTACCTAGGATAGAGGAGCTATTAACGAAAGTAAATGGTGGGAAAGTTTTTGCAAAAATCGATCTTAAATCGGCGTATAGTCAATTTGTTTTAAAAAAGGAGTGTAGGCGTTTTACAACAATCAATACCCATTTAGGATTGTTTCAGTATAAGCGGTTAGTGTACGGGTTATCTCCCGCGCCAGCTATATTTGCAAAGGCAATGGCAAATTGTTTGTCAGGATTACAGAACATGACGTTTTATTTGGATGATATTATCGTGATAGGGGAAGACGAAGACGATTTAGAGAAAAACGTATGTGTCGTGTTAGAAAGGTTGAAACATTGTAATCTAACAGTGAATAGTGACAAGTGTGAATTCAATTTAAAAGTTATTGAGTTTTTAGGTTATAAAATAAGTGAACAAGGGATTCAACCGTGTGAACGGAATAAAGAAGCCATTTTAAATGCACCAGCACCTAGTGATTTAAATAATTTAAGAAGTTTATTAGGTATGATTAGTTATTATCGTAATTTTATTCCAAATATGGCAAATATATTGTCACCATTATACGAATTACTTAAAAAAGATGTTAAGTTTCAATGGGGTACGGAACAAGAAAATAGTTTTGCGATAATTAAAAGAATATTAACTTCGGATAGGATTTTAACGCATTTTGACGAAAATATACCTGTGAAACTTGTCACAGATGGTAGTTTTAATGGGGTAGCAGCAACATTACTTCATAGGTTTCAAAATGGCGTAGAAAGACCGATTGGGTTCGCAAGCAGAACTTTAACTAAAGCGGAAAAGAATTATTCTATTCTAGATATTGAAGCAACAGCAATTATTTTTGGAATTAAAAAGTTTTATCAATATTTGTACGGCAGAGAATTTATTTTAGCTGTGGATAATCAGCCGTTAGTGAGAATTTTAGGTGAAAATAAAGAAGTACCTAAGATTGCCGCGTCAAGGTTACAGAGATATGCTATTATGTTAGGTTCGTTTAATTTTAAAATTGAATATGTAAAATCGAAAAATAATTGTTCAGACTTTCTGAGCAGGTGTCCGATTGAAAAGGTTAGCTGTGAAGATGAGATAGAGTCTGATTACATTAATTATTTCGAGAATAATGGGTTTAATTTGTCTTTAGACGTGATAAAAAGCGAAACCGAAAAGGATGATGTGTTAGGTCAAGTAAAAAATTTTCTTATCGAAGGTTGGCCAGCATCAGTAAAAAAGGCACAAAGTGGTAACTTTATTAGAATTTTTTGGGAAAAAAGGTTAGAATTGTCTTTGATAAATGGGTGTGTTTTATATCAACATAGGGTTGTTGTACCTGAGTCTTTAAGACAAGAGGTTTTAAAGATGTTACATAGATCTCATTTAGGGGTTTTTAAGACTAAAGGTATTGCAAAAAGCTTTGTCTGGTGGCCAAAAATTAATCAAGATTTGGAGAAAATAACGGAAAATTGTAGAGATTGTTTAGAAATTAAACCAGAATCACAAAAGAGTTCTTTAGCAGTGTGGCCATATGAACCTGAAGTATGGTTCAGGGTACATATTGATCATGGTAGTTTGTATAACAAAAATTTTTTAGTGGTGGTAGACTCTTCTTCAAAGTGGATTGAGTGTCTGGAAGTAAACAGTCTGTCTTCAAAAGAAAATATCGAAATACTTCATAGATTATTTTCGCAATTTGGTTTTCCAGCAACTTTAGTTAGTGATAATGGTACGTGTTTTTGTTCTGAGGATTTTGAAAATTTTTGTAAGAAAAATGGGATAGAACATATCACTAGTCCAGTCAATCACCCTAGTAGCAACGGGCAAGCTGAAGCTACAGTAAAGACTTGTAAAAATTTCCTTAAAAAAATTTGTAAACATAATGGATTTCCTTCAGATTATAAAGAAAAGTTAGGTAACTTTTTAGCAGACTATAGGAATACAGTTCACGCAACAACAGGATGTGAGCCATCTGTATTATTAATGGGTAGAAAAATTAGAACAGTATTTGACTCTCTGATTCCAAGGAAAATTGAGGATAGAACGGGTAGTTCAGGTTCTACTCGACGAAACAAAGTAATAAAAAAGGTTACTCAGAGCCAAAACAATCAGAAAAGACAATATAAGGGTAGAGTTAAATCAGGTTTTAATATAGGTCAGAAAGTAATGACTAGAGATTTCAGATCTCAGGGTAATAGGTTATGGGTCCCTGGGGTTATTGTGGATAAAAAAGGTAGTAAAATATATTTCATAAAAATTAACAAGTCTAATATGGTGTGGAAAAGACATTTAGACCAGCTAAAGGAATTACATGTTTCATGGCAGGAGGAAGATAACCAGGAATTCGCGTCTGACACGTTGGAATTGTCGACGGACGAATTAGATCTCTCCGGTATGTTACGTAATAGAAGTGTCTCTAATTCTGTTTCTCCATGTTTCAGGTCTAACCCATGGCAAGGAAGGCTTCGGCCCAGGTGACAGCACTTCGCAGTCGAAATGGACAGAAATGGACAGAAGGGAAACAGAAAGAACAAAAACAAATGTTTTGTTAATTTTAAATGTAATGTGTTAATTTTAAATGTGAAATATGAAATATAAAATATATTGTATGAAATATGTAGCTATAGGTATCACTTATGTAGCCAGGATTCTCCCGTTTAAGTAGGGGAGGATGTGAGAGAGGTTTTAGGGTGGCACACCTGTTTCCGGCCATACAAGAGCGAGACAGGTGATCCCGCATATAAAAGGAGATGCAGGCCTCTCCTCACTCTCTTTTTCCAACCGCCAACACGTTAGTTAGGACGTATTTATAGCCATTACTTATAATAAATATCCATATCGCCAATACGCGCATTATTTATAAATAACCTCGCCTACACTCGAGTCTGTATTTAACAGTTTTCTTCACTGTAAGACAGTATGCCCATTGAGATGTGCCAAAATTCAGCCGAAAAACTAAGAAATCGTCTTCATCAATGTATCGCTGCTGGGCCCATTACCTTTCTGATGTTATCTTCAGGACTGGATGCATAAAACGGCATGATGTCCCGAATAAAATAAAATAAACCCCATTTTTGCAAGTTGCGCCGTTTTTTTTAATAGCCCTTCAAAACTGCACTGTTTGTTTTGCCGCACCGTGTATGATTGGTAAGTAGGTACTAAATACCTATAAACAAATAATTATAAACCATATAATATTTTTAAGTACCATTTTTTTTAAGGCAATTCTTTTTGCAAACTTTCTTCAGGCACTTACATTAGGTACTTAACATAATATCGGAAAGCTCGGTTAAAGATAGCGTGGGTGGTTTGTATATTTATGAATAATAATAATAATAATTGGATGACTTCTATAGCGCCATTTTCGTGAGAAAATCACCTCAAGGGCGCATAGCTATCTAGTCAAAGGCCTGCTTGAATAATAAAGTCGATGCAGCAGATTTTCGAAACCGGAACGTACAAACAAATTTATAGACAGATGAAATGCCAAACAGTTGAGTTAAAATGGGACTGCTCAGTGCTCGTGTCCAAAAAAGTATGTCTAATTTTATTTTATTTAATAAATCGAAACCAATATTTCTTCCGAAATTAGGGACCATCCATAAATTACGTCACACCTTAAGGGGGGTGGGGGGGGAGTAGAGAAGTGTGACAAGGAGTATGGGGGGGTCATCAGCTCTGTGACGTCACATGTAAAAAAAATTGAACTACCGTTTTGATTATTTTTAAATGTAAAATTGCAAAATATGTGATGATACACTAGGAGGGAGGGGTTGTGACGATGTGGGACAGGGACGAGGGGGTGGGGTCAAAACATTATC
The DNA here is from genome assembly GCA_917880885.1 of Limnephilus marmoratus. NCBI lineage: Eukaryota > Metazoa > Arthropoda > Insecta > Trichoptera > Limnephilidae > Limnephilus > Limnephilus marmoratus. The sequence goes on from OU862911.1 coordinate 13,121,364, forward strand.
AAATTCGTGTGACGTAATTTATGGATGGCCCCTCATAAGATTTGTAAGTAGGTACATTTAAGTATTTAAACCCACCCACAGTATGCATAATTTTTTTTGCATCAAGGGATAGAATCAGTCAGTTTAATTTTCAAGAGTGAAAATGCCTTGGCATACCTGTCCTAAGAGAAAAACATACTTTTTTGGACTGCATGTCTACGCAGTGTCTACTGGCAATCAATCAGGGAAATAAAACTAAGTCAGTTAGATTATTTTGTTTAATAAAACACACTACCGGACATAAAACCAAGTAAACAAACAACATAATGATTACCTTCTATCTAAATAAGAGTTTTATGAAGATTAGATTTAGATTAATTATTTAGAGACCTGCTTTTAAAAGGAATACATGAAACAATGTAAAAGCGTGATGGTTAGTTAGTGTATTAGCAATAAAAGGGGTTTTGTCAATTTTACTACTATTTTTTCATGTTTAAGGGCTTTTTACAAATGATATTTTTCAGAAATAAACAATAGGTATATATTTTTTTTTTTTTTTTTTAAGAGCGGAGACGGTTTACGTTTAGTTCCCGTGAGCACTTAGGCCATAGGCCCATTGTGCTAAGCCCTATTTTACCTCATTCCTTTAACAGTAACCCAGTCCCTTTTGTAAAGTTCACCAGGGTTATCAGTGGAAATGAAGCTGTATCTTCTGGTTCCACAATGTGTCTTCCCAGGTCTCATCTATCCTCTCCACTTTGCCTTGGTTCCCTGAAGGTCCCAAGAGGGAAGAGGACCTCATCTCTTCTCCCCACTACCCCATGAGGGAGAGTCCACCTCCCTTTGCTTCCCACAAGGGAAGTCCCCACAAAGGAAGAGTCCACTCAACCTCTCCACCCTCATCGGTTCCTTGAAGGCCCCACGAGGAAAGAGGGCCTCATTTCTCCTCTTAACTCCTCCTTGGTTCCCTGAAGGTCCCAAGAGGGAAGAGGACCTCATCTCTCCTCTCCACTCCTCCTTGGTTCCCTGAAGGCCCCAAGAGTGAAGAGGGCCTCATTTCTCCTCCCCACTACCCCTTGGTTCCCTGAAGGCCCCATGGGGGAAGAAAGCTTCATCTCTCCTCTCCATTCCTCCTTGGTTCCCTGAAGGTCCCAAGAGGGAAGAGGACCTCATCTCTCCTCTCCACTCCTCCTTGGTTCCCTGAAGGCCCCACGAGTGAAGAGGGCCTCATTTCTCCTCCCCACTACCCCTTGGTTCTCTAAAGGCCCCACGGGGGAAGAAAGCTTCATCTCTCCTCTCCACTCCTTGGTTCCCTTAAGGTCCCAAGAGGGAAGAGGACCTCATCTCTCCTCTCCTCTCCACTCCTCCTTGGTTCCCTGAAGGCTCCAAGAGTGAAGAGGGCCTCATTTCTCCTCCCCACTACCCCTTGGTTACCTGAAGGCCCCATGGGGGAAGAAATCTTCATCTCTCCTCTCCATTCCTCCTTGGTTCCCTGAAGGTCCCAAGAGGGAAGAGGACCTCATCTCTCCTCTCCACTCCTCCTTGGTTCCCTGAAGGCCCCAAGAGTGAAGAGGGCCTCATTTCTCCTTCCTACTACCCCTTGGTTCCCTGAAGGCCCCACAAGGGAAGAGTTCACTCCACCTTCGTTCCCTGAAGGCCCCACGAGGAAAGAGGACCCCATCTCTTCTCTTCACTCCTCCTTGGTTCCTTGAAGGTCCCACGAGGGAAGAGAACCTCATCTCTCCTTCTTGATTCCCTGAAGGCCCCACAAGGAAGAGTTCACAGAGGTGGCCTCAGCACTCCTAGGTTCCCCAAAGGCCCCTAGTTTCCGAATGGTCCAATTTTCGTCCCACGAGGGTCTAGGGAAATAGAAGGTCCACTCCAGCAGAGCCCCGAGTGCTGGAGCAAGGTCTAAATACTCCGAGATGCGACCCTGTTTCTCGGAGGCACCGTTTGTGTCACTGTTCCCCAGGACATTCAGCCTGAGCACGGTAGCTCACACCTTGACTTGGGATAGCTATTGCAGGTCGTGTTTCCACTCCCTGAGCGATGGGTTCGCTACACTCCCTACGCTAAGCATAGCACTAAATCAGTTAATCAAAATATCTAAAAGATTTTGCATTACTTAGCAGTGCATCACATTTTCAGAAAAAAAATATTTTACAATGTTGTACTTCGACAACTATTCTACATTAAACCACTAAAAAGTAACATTATCAAAAAATGTGGCTTGAAGATTTTTACCAAAGCACAGTCGATATTTTAGCTTCTGATGGATAATTTTTTTATATTTGGATATTTACGAAAAAAATATTGGTCGACAAATGCATGACGTACATGACATCCCCAAACTATAAAATAAAGCAAAAAAAGTTGTTGTAAGTTATCTAAAAATAAATAAAAGTTGAAAAACTATTTTCTGTCTCTAAAATTGAACAGTCAAGCTGGAAGAGGTTAAGAAGAAACTAAAGTAGGTACCGTAAACAAAAAATCTTGCTTCAAGTAGGTACATAGGAAATCGCCTTTGGAGAAAAAACAAGGCGAGCAAAAGTGTGGCATATTTAGTAAACAATGTATTTGAAGAAATATGAATGCTTGTGCCGCCAACAATGATCTTGAATAACATAAAAAAAATTAAAACTTTGCCACAACGGCTATTTTTAAGTTTGTTATAATTTGATTGGTATAAATAGTTTCACAAGTACACATCACATATTTATTATATAAGTATAAATATTGCCCCTGGGGCAATTTTTCACAAAAGAGTCACGATACAAATCATTATTATATTTCTCAGAAAATTGTGTTTTACTTCTGGTGTATTTTACATAAACATTTTAACCTTTTCCCCGCGTTGAACTACTCCGTTTTTTCAATACCCATACGCAGTACATGTATGTCATATTTCAAATACCTATTTAACCAATTTTATGTCAAATTACAGCATATTATGCATGATTTATCATACTATATAAACAGATGAGATTATTATCTACAATTTGAAACTAAATCGTCGTCTGTAAACACTCCTAGATGTTTATAAAAAACAAAAAACGTAAAAAACGAACCCATATTATCTTAAAGACGGCGCCATTTATCCGCGTGCGTGTACTCACGACACTGCGTTGATAGGCACAAGTGGTATCTCATAATTAATTCATATAAACAAGTTCTAAAACTTCTCATGACACCAAAATTAATAAAATTTTTATGTAAATTCAAAATCACACTTTCACAACATAAACAAACGTGTGCGAATACGCGCGATCTCGAAAATAAATGTTATCGACGCTTGTCCAATTTGGTCAGTCGGAATCGCATGGAGCGCCTGCGCAAACTACTAGCGCCATCTGTGGAGTAAATTGAGAACTTTGCATTCAAAGGTACGAGGATACATTCACTTGATTATAGATGTTTTTTACGAAATACAATTTTACTTTCGAAATATGCCTGAAGATGCATCGTGATAGTTACACAAATGCCCTAGCGAGCGGGAAAAAATACTGTGACATAGTAGCGCTGTGATATCGGCAGTCGAAGTTAGCGTAACAAGGGCTGATACGGGCGCGTGTGAGGCATGGCTTTTGCCGTATCAACTGTTGTTACGATCGCGTGGAAAAAATTAAATAAAACCAGTTTTGCCCAAAAATAACGCTGACAATAATAAAGTGAGGGTCTCTAACGATAGATGCCATGTTATTTTTTTTATAACGCTGAAATTTTCCCAATTGCATAAATTATTTAATAATTTTTAATTATGCTAAATTTTCTTTGTTCATTACAATCACTACTAATCTGTATATATTAAAAACTCTTAAATTTATTAGTCGTACTCAATAATGATCAACATTAACAATAATTAAATAAATACTTATAACTAATTTCAAAATAACAACCACTCAAATAAATTAACAATAGTACATACATACAAAGTGGTAAACATAAATAATACAATAAATGGCAGCTTATGTATTGATCACTACATCACCCATTGCCATGGCAAAAAACTTATTGGAAATCATTGGTATTGTGATTTAAGACAAGAAATGCATTACATATTATAGCAATAACTGAAATAATTCAAATTTAAAATACCATTAATGTAATAGAATTGGAAACATCATCTAAAATATTCTTATGCCTAAGTAATAATTTTTTCAAAATGTTTGAGCTGCCTAGAGGCAAGTCTACCTCATAATAAAATAATATTCAGTCGATCAGAAAAAGGTACTTTTACATAACAGTCCTATGATAATAAATTATTGTACATTTCATCAAAATGATAAATTATTGAACTTTTGGATAACAATAATGAGAAATTCCACTGAAAAACATTGTGAATTTAAAAAAATATATTCACATGGTACAAAAAATGTTAATTCTCAATAAATTTGATTGAATATTATGGTTATTCGTATAGTTAATAAAAACATTAAAAAAAAAAAAACAAACATAAAATTAAAAAAAATTTAAAATGTTTACAATGAAAACATGATTCAGAAAACATATTGAAAAATACACACCCTGTCAAAAATTATTAAAAAAAAAAAAAAAAAAAAAATTTTTTTTTAAAAACTGGAATTTCTCACTCTACTTTTAGATAATACATAATAATTATTGTGCTTTTGAAAAAAGACAGAACTTTCGATGATTGTACTTTTGGATAACCATGATTGGTTTTTGATTAATATACTAGGTATGCCGATTGTCCAGTTGATTAGTCAAACATCTCCAAATGCATACTAAGTTTTGAGATAATCGGGAAACAATATTCGAATGCTCACCATAAATCAAATATTTTTTACATATGTCTGTGTTTTACAAATCAAATATGCTGTAAAATAACACCGGGAAGCATAAAGGTCAGGCACATTAGTATGACATTTTGAAATTACCTACTAGTGACCCAGAAAACATCATTGTTCGTTTAATTCACCACAAATGTTTGTGCATTATAATTGATTTGGTGGTGTTTATAAGTGATCTGAGTATTGTACCAGATAGAGGGTACACTTTTACACATAACTGCATACTCAAGTCAAATCTCAGTTTTTAAGAGATGTCTGACTATCGATATAACATATTAACGGTTCAGATCTCTCAGAGGAGTTAGGGGCCTCTCGGTCAGTTTGGGGCTCCCCATTAACTTAGGAGACTTTCCCATCGGGCTATTTTCCTTCCCCAGAATCTGCTTCCTCGATGGTAGAGGAGATTTACACTCCATGTCGGTAATTTTCTTCTTCAGTTTCTCAATCATGGACGTATTCCTTTGGAGTTTGAAGGATAGTTTTTCATTTTCCTGCAATAAAAGAAGTTAAAATTAAAATTGTCAAAATATGTATAACATAGTTCAAATATATGTATAATGTAGTATAAAATATGAGCAACATAGTATAAAATATGAACAAAATATTATAAAATATGTTCAGCATGGTATAAAAATATTTTCACTTATCAAAAAAAAAACTTTCCCTTTTAAAAATTCAAATCCACTTATATTATAATTATGTTTTACTTAGTTGTTTATATACAAATCAAAAAGAAGTTATCTTACAATAGAAATAAATGACTTAGCAAGCTGAGAACACACTAGTTTTTAGAATAAACTATTACAGTAGACCCTCGCTAATCCGGACCCCCGTTACTTCGGTGCACGCTGTAATCCGGACGGGTGCGTGCGGGTCAAAACGTGTCAATATTCAATCATTTGCCGTCACTCATTAAGAGCGTTTAACCAGCCAGCGGACGAAAATCCACACTTCGTCGAAAGTTGTTCTTACGATCGTGCAGGGCGGTTACAATGAGAAAGATTAATTATTCTCCGTACCAGCTTTTTAAAATTATAACTCAATATTGAATTTATTTCAATCCAAATTAGCTTTAATTTATGCCTTCATCCAAAATTGCTGAAAGGCGTGATGATAAAACTATTAAAATATTGTACTTTTTGTAATTATTTTTTGATTTTAAGTATTTATCATTTTTCAATAATGTCTAAATTTAATAAGAATGTTAAAAAAATCTGAAATATATTAGTTTGTAAGTGCGCAAATAAATACACAAATGGACCAATTTTCGTCAAGAAACACATGTACGTACATATTTTTTAATGATTTTATTGAAACTAAAATTAAAATTCTAAAACATGCGTTTGCTAGATAATGTATTGATTTATTTTACTGCGTGATTATATTATTTGAAAAGGGTGTGGTATAATACAAAATCTTTTTTGAAAATTTAACAAATCTGCCAATGGAATAACCTTATTATACTAAAAATTTAAAAAAATTCTCAAAATTTATTACATGCGAATGCTAGATAAAAGAACAATCTTTCGAAATCCATTTATAATTTTTTGTGGAAAAGAGTTAATACGTCTAAAATCTGATTTGAAAATGACATATTTCTGGTTTTCTCTGGTAATACCCTCTTAAATAAATTTTTTTTTTCACGTTAAGTGCCAACTTTCTTACATGTTTGAATTTTTTGTGAGACATACATATTCTTGTGTAAATTGACTTTAAATTTTTACTTTAATAAATGAAACCCAAGCTAAAAATGTGTTTTACTCTTATTAAAAAATTGCATACTATAATCCGGACGCCTCGATAATTCGGAAGGGGTCTTGTTTTTCCCTATCCGGATTAGCGAGGCCCTACTGTATTTAGATATTTTTGAAAAAAGATAATCATTTACAGGTTTCGAATAACCTGATGATATTGGAAAAACTCCTACTACCATTACTTTAGGGGGAAAAATTTGCATGTGCAATAATGGAGGACTTGGCTAGTAAAGGAATTGAACCCACAACTCCCAGATGGGAACCCAACGCAATTAAAAATAATTATTGCTTAATATTTTACAGCGCTAAACAAGCATCAACAATATTTTTTTATTTTTATTTTTAAATAATCGGAGACGGTTTACATATATATAGTTCCCGAGAGCACTTAGGCCATAGACCCATTGTACTATCTCCCATTTTACCTCATTCCTTTGACAGTAACCCAGTCCCTTTTATAAAGTTCACCAGGATTGTCATTCGAAATGAAGCTATATCTTCTGGTCCGACAATGTGTCTTCCCAGGTCTCATTTCCCCTCTTCACTCCTCCTTGGTTCCCTGAAGGCCCCACGACGGAAGAGGGCTTCATCTCTCCTCTCCACTCCTTAGTTCCCCGAAGGCTCCACGACGGAGAGTCCACCTCCCCTTGGTTTCCTAAAGGCCCCACAAGGGAAGAGTCCACTCCACCTTGGCTCCCCGAGGGCCCCAGGAGGGAAGAGAACTTCATCTCTCCTCCTTGGTTCCTCTAAGGCCCCACAGAGGAAGAGTTCACCAAGATGGCCTCATTTCTCCTCTTCACTCCTACATGGTTCCTCGAAGGCCCCACATGGGAAGAGGACATTATCTCTCCACTTCACTCCTCCTTGGTTCCACAAAGGCCCCGCGCTGGAAGGGTGCCCTTCCCTTGGTTCCTTGAAGGCCCCACAAGGGAAGAGTTCATGGAGGTGGCCTCAGCTCACTTCTCCACGGTTTCTCCTCTTGGTTCCTCTTACGGCCCCAGGAAGGAAATCCACAGAGGTGGCTTCAGCATTCCTAGGTTCCCAAAAGGCCCCTAGTTTTCGAATGGTCCAATTTTTTTTTGTCCCACGAGTTACCAGGGAAATAGAAGGTCCACTCCAGCAGAGCCCTGAGTGCTGGAGTGAGGTCTAAATACTCCCGAGATGCGACCTTGTTTCTCGGAGGCACCGTTCATGACGCTGTTCCCCAGGACATTCAGCCTGAGCACGGTAGCTCACACCTTGGCTTGGGATGGCTATTGCAGGTTTGTGTTTTCCACTCCCTGAGCGATGGGTTCGCCACACTCCCTACGCTAATATCAACAATATAATTACCAAGTTCAATCGATTAAAAAAACCAATCTTCAATTGACTCTTTGGTAAATATTGAATTGAGGGTGTTTAGTTTATTACAGATAAGTCAATGTGTGCACAACACAAATTTAAAAAATACAGCTTGATATTTCACCCGAGCATTCTAATAAGACATGGATCATCAAACAAAAGAAATGCTGAAAATAAAAGATCCATTAAGAAAAGCATATCGACGGGTTCCGGGCTATTTGTATTAACCGACATTTTTTAAACTTTACACAAGAGCAGTTTAAAGTTTCGATTTTTAGAAAAAAAAAAATAACTTTAGCAAATCGCATTATTTTTTTGAAAATAAGGATATTACTGTTTTTATAACATATTCCCCATATTCGGATTCTTTTTTTTTCTAAAATTCCTATTTTTAACGAAGATAAATGTCGCTTTATACAAAATGACCTATATTTTACTTTTTTTTGTTCCAGGCTAAATGACTTAACCGCCTATGATTATTGTTTCTTATTCTAGGCTAAATGACTAAACCGCCTAGGTTTATTATTTCTTGTTCCAAGCTAAATGACTTAACCGCCTAGGCATGCAAATAATGGCTCTAAGCTAAGTGCTTTAATCAAAAAATTGGTCATATTTCAAACTTAAGCTAATTGATTTAAATACCATATCTTAAACTTATTAATGTATGGCTAATTAGTTTATGCGACTGATATTTTTTTTAATAAATTCTTGTATATTTATAAGGTAACGCTAATTGTATTAAGCGACACTGGATAAGAATTTAATAAAGAGGCTAATTGTATGAAGCGACATTTCTATATATTTATAAGGTCAGGCTAAATGCTTTAACGTACGTTGCCTGTAAATTGTTGCTCCAGGAAAAAAAGTTTAAACGATTGTCTGGTATTTGGTAGTGAGCTTAAGTACACAGTTCCTAAATGTGTCAATATTTTGTGTCGCTTCATACATTGCAGTCCAAAATGGGCCCAAAAATGTGGTTGTATTAAGCGACAAAAAAGTGCTCCGATTGTCACCAAACACAGCTCAAACGACGCAGAAAAATTCGCTGATTCCAAATATATATAAAAGTCTATATCGCCCAGAGTGTCGCTTAATACAATTAGTCCGGAACCCGTCGATATCTAGCAAAATATAGATAATAATTTAGCTATACAAATAGTATTTACCTCTTTCAGTGTAGAATTTTGTGTTTTCAAATCATTGACATGCTTGATTTTTTGTTTATTGTTTTGGTGTCCGAGGAGATTTGTATATTTAGAAGTCATTTCAGCCAATTCCTTCTCCAAGTTGGAGTTATGTTGCTGAAGCAGATCCTCTTTGCAGGTCAAAACGTGGTTTTCAAAACCAGATATCTATAAAACCAAAGATTATAAAAGTTGAAGAAAACATTATTTAGATAACTTTGTATTAAAATTATGAACAGTAAAGTAGTTAATGATTTGACAATGTGAAATCTCTGGTTGGCCAGAAAATAAATCTAAAGATGTTTCCCCCCTTGGAAGTCCCACAATATGTGATATTTAAAAGATATTTCTGTAATAACTTACCTTATTTTCCAAATTGCAAACTTTTTTTTGTAAATCGGTAATAAGTTTTTCCTGAGAGTTAATAGTTTCATGATAAGTATTCTCCCTTTCTAAATAGTTACCCTTTACAGACATCTCGTTCTGTTCACTTTCGGAGCTGTCATTGTATTTTTCTAATTCCTCGTGTAACTTCATAATTTCACAATCTTTTTCTTTGACGATAAATTCAGTGGCTTCTAGGAAGTGCGACATCTTCTTGAGGCGTTCTTCCAAGTGGTATGTTTCTTCCTGGCTGCTGAAAAGTTCAGAATGGTAATCATATAACTTTCTATCCTTTTCTTGTGCGAGATTTCTGAATTCGTCGATCAAGACTTGCAGTTCGTTCTTTTCTTGATCCACGGCTGCCAATGTTCCGGAGAGACGATCATTTTCAGTTGCCAATTCATTCAATTCCTGCTCCTTGGTTTCCAACTGGCATTCCGCATTAAAAAGAATAATTTGACACTCGTTGATCGTTTTGTAGGCTTGATCACATTCTCTCTTCATAGTTAAATACAAATTATGTTCAGAAACCACTTTATTTTCCAAATCGCTGATTTGTTTCAAAGCCAGCTGTTTAAACATGGAAATATCTTTTTCCAACTCGCTTTTGACCTTTTCAATACCCTGAACAAACTCAGTTTCCATTAAAACCAGGTCATCCCTCAACTGGGAGTTCTTGTTGAGAATGGCTTTGGTGCTTTCATCTAATGCAACTTTTGAGTTTATAATGGTAAGCAAAAGTTGATTGTATTCAGATTTGTGGTTTTTGAAATCTTCTCTTACCTGCTTCAGTTCAATTTCCAATAACTGTTTTGCTGAGTTCAATTGTTCCAGTTCCAGCTTGAGTTTCTCTACATCTTCATCGGAAGCTCGCAGCCGGTGGCCAAGGGCTTCAAGTGTATTACGGGTGGTGTTCAAAGTGAGACAGAACTGGTTGTTTTCTTTATTTGCTTTCTGTATTTGTAAATTTAAGTTTTGTACTTCGTTGAAGTGTTCCAGGGAACTCTCCTCAATGAGTTGCACTTTTGAATGAAGTTCTTTCAATTGAATTTCCTTAGATTCAACATTCTGATCGCTGTTGCGAAGATTTTCCTTTAAGTTGTCAATTTGAGTTTGCATTTTATTAATTTGTTCTTCAGCTCTTTTTAGATTTTCACTGAATTTATCTTCATAATTTTTGTGATTTATAATTTGTTCATTCAATTTGTTAATTATGTGGTTCTGTTCCTTAATTTGCTGTTCATACTCGGATATTGTCTCATCTTTGTTTCTGAAATTCAAGAAGTAATTTAACTAAAAGAGTGACTGTCTAGCAGGTATTTAAAAACTAATTACTCTGACAATCTGACAAAACTTTTAAGGTAATGCAGATTTAATTTTCATTTGTTGCAATATTTATCCTCTACTCAAACTTGTATATAGGTACATATTATAAAACATAAGTAGGAATATTATTTTTTTAGAAAAATATTAAAACACAAACCTTATTTCAACATTCTTAGCTTCCAATATATCTCTTGTTAAATTATCTGTTGAAAATGATTTTAAAGCACTGTTCAATTTCTTTGCAGGTTGTTTTTTGGTACTGGCAACTAAACCCAAAGGTCTTACGGCTTTTGGCTAAAAAAAAATAACAAAAACAAAAGGTTTTCTTTAAAAATTGTACAAATTTATTTGACCTGAATAAATTCGAGCCATTATCGTCAAAAGATTGTAACCGACAGTATTTCTTGAAGGATTTTTTTGGTAATAATATTTAAAAATTCCAAATCATCAAGCCCAAAGTGGATTCTGCGCTCCTAAATACTTTATTGTATTTGACAGTAGCCTAAAATTTGGTTTAGGCAAAACTTCATTAGGATCCATAAAATTATTATTATCAACAAAATAACAATATTGTGTCGCTTTAATAAACAGTAAAGCTGTCTTAGCATTTGACTCAGTTCTTACATAGTGAAAAACCGCTGTGGAACCACGTGGAACCGCCGTACATGACGCTACTTACAAGCTACTCGATCCTCGATCCTCGTATCATACGCGCCGATCATAAGTATCCCCCGTACGATTTTGCTGGTGACGTACACGGCGCTACGCGACGTCTGTCGGTTTTCAATCAGTATCACGATACCGACAGTGCTGATCGCACGTGACGCGTCGCATCATTTGTGTCTGATACTTATTCGTTTGACGTTTGACAGAAATGACGTCGGAACATGGAAGTAATGTTAGATTTGTTCTGGAAGTGGAAAAAAATGTGTGTTTACCAGAATATGTAAGAAAGAATTTAGTGGAGAAGGCATGGACTGAAGTTGGAAAAAAAAGTCATTTGACATTGCTTGACATCGTGTTAACTCCACGGCTGCACGTGAAAAATGATCAAGTTCAGTATATTTCGGGTAGCGCCGTGTATGGAGAACAGCATTAAAAAGTGGTATATCAGCAGGGTACTTGTGGTTGCGTCACAATTACTTAGTTTGTAAGTATCTCCATGAACGGAGGGCCTAAAAACAACTTGAGTTTTTGAAGGAAGAATATCTGATTGTGACTGGCCGACCGTGGCAGAAAAACATTGTAAAATTCAGATTTCCGTGGATATAGTCTGCATCATCCTAATTCATATTATTACTTCATAAATCTCAATAAAATAGGCGGGCTGCGATTTTTCAATTTATATCTTTCGAGTCTATTTTTGTAGAAAATGAATAAATGTTTCGTGGACCACATTTTAGATCTCGCGGACTATCGGTTGGGAACCACTGCTCTATAGGATTTAGCCTGCGAGAGAAGGAGATAGTATAATCAGTCTCCTCTTTGTGCTTCGTAGCCTATCGGTCTCCTCTTTATGCGGTGCTTCGTAGCCTCCCCATTCTTGTTTACCTTAGTTTTCTGAAGGTTTCACTTCTACCGCGCGTGAATTGCACTGTTTTTTTTTAGTATTTCTTGGGCATTAACTATGTAACAATTTCTAGATATTTTGTTTTGAAGAGTTTTATTTTCCATGTACATTTCATACTTAAATTTTAATTAATCTACTACCGGTTTCGTCACATTAAATCTAATTATTTCTGTAATTGCATAAATTTTAAAGTTAGTTTTAAGTTTGCTTGTGAATGACTCTGATATGTCGAAACCGGTAGCAGATAAATTAAAATGTAAGGAACAAACATACGGAAAATAAAACTCTTCAAAACAAATTTGTTTTTCCCAGCTATTTAGCTGTACATTTGTTAATCTTTGTCACTTGCGATGTTAACATTGTTTTGTATATCGTACAAATGGTACTTTTAAAATCAATAATTCTATGCAAAACATTGTAAGCGACAAAGGTCAACAAATGTATCGCTAAATAGCAAAGCAAAACAACAACTGCCGTTTATCCCTAAAGCAGCGCAATTTTAGTAATGTAAAGTACCTAGATGGTTTTCAATAAAAAAAAAAAAACATTTGGTATAAAGTTTGGTACTCATTAAAAAATGAGAAAAAAATTGTCTCATGTAAAATTTTGTTTTGGTCAGTTACAATCTTTTGGCGATGATGGATCGAAAATATTTATTTAATCCGGTTTCTTGTAAAGAGCTGTGGATCCATACCGTATCCGTACCATCTGTGGATTTAGACCAAATGAGCGTAGAGCGGGAACAAGAGCATTCTTTCTTGATCTTTAGTGTAAATGGTAATTTGTTTTCACCATTTAGTTAAACCAAAAGAATATCGACGAACAAGAACTAGAATTCTTGTAGACGCTCTAGGGATTACATCAAACGAATGAGCATTGTAGAAAGATGTACAACTATTTACAACAAAATAATTTGCAAGAGCAGACTAAAATGGGCATCTATTCGTTTGGTCTAAATCCACCTTAAGAATTGTTTTTTGGAAACGAAAATGCACATAAAGATACAATATAGAGGAACTCTAAACCTAAAACCCACAAATGAAAACAATGGGCATTGATGCAAGTGGTTGGGTTTGTGTATTCGGGGAGAATGTTTACAATTAAAGTTATAGTGAATGCAATCGCTAACAAAAATAGTGAGACTAGCAGTCCACATTAGAATAGCGTCTCCCGTACACACACTTCAGAGCGACTGAGTCCCGCGCTACTTCAGGCCGCCGCGCAGAAAAGTAAAGACCGATAGGTTTACAGCGCAGTTCTTTGTGAGACTTTTCTGCGCTGCGGCCTGAAGTGGGGCGGGACTCGGTCACTCCGAAGTGTGCGTGTGGGAGACGCTAATGCTGATGCCTGAAGAAGACATGGCACAATCAAATTAATCAAATACTTGAGTCGGGTCATGTCAAGAGTCAGAATAACAGAAGAGTATATTATGTATTGTATATAATGGAGGAAGGAGCTTGTGCCAAAGTAGGCACTACCCCTTCGGAGAAACGGCGTGATGGTCTCTAGTAAAAGTAAAGTTACCGTTCGGAACAATGGAGAGGACTTCTCACTGTGTAGAGATTCTGTGTCAGACTTGGATTCGAAGCGGTCTCCTTTGGTTATGACCCCTCCAATGGGCTTATCCAAATCTTTTGGATTGTATGCCGCATCTGCTCCGCATCCGACTGAAAACAATAGAAACACAATTAAATCTCAGGAAAACTTTAAGAATAATCTCAAACTAACCGATTTATAAAATAATATTACCTCCTTTGCTGTTAAACCTTTGCGCCTTGGAGAACATTTCAAAACCTAGCGATAAACCCTACAAAAATAAATAAGAGACCTAATAAAAACTGCCTAAGTACTAACAAGTCTAACAACCGTGAATATTTTCGCGCAATTGCCGCAATTTTTGTAACGGATTTCAAACGGATAAAATTGAATTTGAGCAACGAGCAAATAATAATAATTTTATGGCTGCTGAATGAATACTTTTCCAGCCAATTGCTCGAGAGAAGTTACGCACAAACTCGTTCGTTTTGGAGAAATTTATGAAATCCTAAAATTGTCTATGATTTCAATATTTGTCTATGGTAGCCGGTCGTGTCAGATTGATGTGTTCGTGGAGTTATTGAAAAAATCTTGTTTTGCAAATTTAATTTATAAACTAAGATATTTTCGGTTTCACTATGAAGTCGAAACTTTGTTTTTTGTTAATTGTATTTGCCACAGTTTTATACGATGAAGCTTACGGGCAAACAAAGGCAAAAGCGGTAAGGTTTTCCCTTCCAAATGCTTATCATAAAACATGTCTAACACATCATCACATTGTAATAATTATTTTTTCAGACCACATCAATGGAGACAAAAGTTCAACAGCTTACCGACATGGCTAATAAGAAACCGATCCTCAGGTTTAACGGAAATAAATTCCGTGAATATGTGAAATCTACTCCTAGAAATTATTCTGTGATAGTCATCTTCACCGCAATGGCCCCGAGCAGGCAGTGCGCCATTTGTCGCAATGTTCATGATGAATTTAGCATCGTAGCCAGCTCGTTTAGGTACTCTCAAGCCTATTCCAATGAATTATTCTTCGTGATGGTTGATTTCGACGAAGGATCTGACGTTTTTCAACTGGTGAGTGTTGTTTATTTTGGTTTCAATTAAGTACTGCCTGATTGAAAATAAGGAAAAAGTTCGGTGTTTGGGAGAAATTCCTAAAAAATAAAACTAGTTATTTTTATACTAATTTGGGGTCGGGGAATCCGAATCTGAAAGAATTACGCGGCGGCAAGCAATATTAACAGAATTACACGACTTTAAAAATTTTTATACACATACAGGAAAATAGCCATTTTGGAAGTATTCTGATTCCTAGAAAATCAAACTAGTTATTTTTATACTAACTATGGGCCGGGGAATCCGAATCTGAAAGAATTAGGCAGCGGCAAGCAATATTAACTGAATTACAAGACTTTGAAATTTTCTATACACACACACATGAAAATATTCATTTCGGAAACATCTTGACACACGTAGTACAAAAATCATAGAAAAACAAGAAATGTAGAAAAACATATGCCGGCAGTGTTACCAGCTCTCAAAAATATTTATCCCTATATCAATAAAGTAAAACTTTCCGACACGATAATTCCTCACATTAACCTGATGAATTACGACTATCTCAACGGCCGTATTCTTAAACCAAAAGTATGAAAATTCGTAGTCTTAAAAATACGTAACCTAACCTAACCTAACGCTAGGTTTGTGTAACATGGTTTGTGCCCCTTTATACCGCCTGCTCGCGTCCCTAACCTAACCTAACCTAACGCTAGGTTTGTGTAACATGGTTTGTGCCCCTTTATACCGCCTGCTCGCGTCACGGCAAAAAAACATCCCAGTTTTCAAGTAGTTTAGCGGCTACGCTAGGTTTGTGTAACATGGTTTGTGATACAAAAGAAAGTGCCCCCTTTATACCGCCTGCTCACGTCAAGGCAAGAAAAACATCCCAGTTTTCAAGTAGTTTAGCGGCTACGCTAGGTTTGTGTAACATGGTTTGTGATACAAAAGAAAGTGCCCCCTTTATACCGCCTGCTCACGTCAAGGCAAGAAAAACATCCCAGTTTTCAAGTAGTTTAGCGGCTACGCTAGGTTTGTGTAACATGGTTTGTGATACAAAAGAAAGTGCCCCCTTTATACCGCCTGCTCACGTCAAGGCAAGAAAAACATCCCAGTTTTCAAGTAGTTTAGCGGCTACGCTAGGTTTGTGTAACATGGTTTGTGATACAAAAGAAAGTGCCCTTTATAACGCCTACTCGCGTCAAGGCATAAAAACTCGGAAAAAATTCGGTTTAGGGGCGGCGTTCCTAGATAATAAAACTAGTTATTTTTATACTAACTATGGGCCGGAAAATCCGAATCTGAAAGAATTAGGCGTCGGCAAGCAATATTAACTGAATTACACGACTTTAAAATTTTCTATACACACAAACGAAAAGAAGCCATTTTGAATGCATTGACACTACAAGTCATAGAAAAACAAGAAAGATGTTACACCACATAAAATTAAGTGTTGCCATTAAGCAATAATATCAATAACGTAAAACTTTCCGACACGATACTTCCTCACATGATAATTCATCACATAACACATTAACCTGATGAATTATGACTATCTCAACGGCCGTATTCTTAGACCAAAAGTATGAAAATTCGTAGTCTTAAAAAGTTGTGACTTACACCGGTCACCAATATCAATGTACATGGTTTGTGATAGAAAAAAAAGTGCCCCCTTCGTAGCGCCTACTCGCGTCACGGCAAAAAAACATCCCAGTTTTCAAGTAGTTTAGCGGCTACGCTAGGTTTGTGTAACATGGTTTGTGCCCCTTTATACCGCCTGCTCGCGTCAAGGCAAGAAAACATCCCAGTTTTCAAGTAGTTTAGCGGCTACGCCGTATTCTTAAACCAAAAGTATGAAAATTCGTAGTCTTAAAAATACGTAACCTAACCTAACCTAACGCTAGGTTTGTGTAACATGGTTTGTGCCCCTTTATACCGCCTGCTCGCGTCCCTAACCTAACCTAACCTAACGCTAGGATTGTGTAACATGGTTTGTGCCCCTTTATACCGCCTGCTCGCGTCACGGCAAAAAAACATCCCTGTTTTCAAGTAGTTTAGCGGCTACGCTGGGTTTATGTAACATGGTTTGTGATACAAAAGTGAGTAAAATTTATAAAAAATAAGTACTTAAAATATAAACATGTTATTTTACGTTATTGATATTACTGCTTAATGGCAACACTTAATTTTGTGTGGTAAAAACATCTATGTTATCTTGTTTTTCTATGATTTTTGTACTACGTGTGTCAAGATGTTTCCGAAATGAATATTTTCATGTGTGTGTGTATAGAAAATTTCAAAGTCTTGTAATTCAGTTAATATTGCTTGCCGCCGCCTAATTCTTTCAGATTCGGATTCCCCGGCCCATAGTTAGTATAAAAATAACTAGTTTGATTTTCTAGGAATCAGAATACTTCCAAAATGGCTATTTTCCTGTATGTGTATAAAAATTTTTAAAGTCGTGTAATTCAGTTAATATTGCTTGCCGCCGCATAATTCTTTCAGATTCGGATTCCCCGACCCCAAATTAGTATAAAAATAACTAGTTTTATTTTTTAGGAATTTCTCCCAAACACCGAACTTTAGCCGAAAATAATTTATTATTTATGCACTAAACTGCTTAATCGTTAATACGGAATATTTTTTATTCACACTGTTGTATTTAGCTTTATTATCATGAAAAATGAGTATTTAAGTCGGGGGAGACCAAAAAACATGCAAAAAATATGCATTTAACATTTTAATTTTGTTTAAATTAATTCACTTACGCGATTACAAATTCTTAGCCATATTCTATTTATATCAACAACTTATATGTTCATAGACAATCAATCCTTCACATTTTCCAAGGTACCAATAGCTAGAATATTAAAAAGATGCCATAGCGGAAAAATTGATTCTCAAATATTAAATTTAGGAAGGTACACCAAAAAGTATTGTGGGGTTTTTGGGTAAAGTTCGGTTTAGGGGCGGCGTTCCTAGATAATAAAACTAGTTATTTTTATACTAACTATGGGCCGGAAAATCCGAATCTGAAAGAATTAGGCGTCGGCAAGCAATACTAACTGAATTACACGACTTTAAAATTTTCTATACACACAAAGGAAAAGAAGCCATTTTGAATGCATTGACACTACAAGTCATAGAAAAACAAGAAAGATGTTACACCACATAAAATTAAGTGTTGCCATTAACTCGTTGAATGCCGCGAGTAAATGGGGTGGGTTGTAACCAATTAGCGTTCGCAAAAAGCGTCAGCCATGACACCCAATGTCCGGCGATTCTGACAGCGTCCTTGAGAAATTTCGTACATAGAAAGGTCAAAGTTGAAGACCAAAGAATTTTTCCCGCGCATGCGCAAGAACTGCGCACGCTCCCGCACTCCGGTAAATCATTAATATAAATTATATGGAGTCACCAATCTAATTGCGGTTTTCTCTATGGTAAAGAGCGATAATAGAGCAAGCGATTCTGACTGTGTTCTTCATACACTTTCTTTATGCATAGGGGTCAAAATCGCGTGTAAAGTCTCATGATACGCCAGCGCACGAGCGGCAAATGAGTGGTTAAGCAATAATATCAATAACTAATTTAAGTAATTTTTTTTTATAAATTTTACTCACTTTTGTATCACAAACCACGTTACATAAACCTAGCGTAGCCGCTAAACTATTTGAAAACTGGGATGTTTTCTTGCCTTGACGTAGGCGCTATGAAGGGGGCACTTTCTTTTCTATCACAAACCATGTTACACAAACCCAGCGTAGCCGCTAAACTACTTGAAAACTGGGATGTTTTCTTGCCTTGACGCGAGCAGGCGGTATAAAGGGGCACAAACCATGTTACACAAACCTAGCGTAGCCGCTAAACTACTTGAAAACTGGGATGTTTTTTTGCCGTGACGCGAGTAGGCGCTACGAAGGGGGCACTTTTTTTTCTATCACAAACCATGTACATTGATATTGGTGACCGGTGTACGTCACAACTTTTTAAGACTACGAATTTTCATACTTTTGGTCTAAGAATACGGCCGTTGAGATAGTCATAATTCATCAGGTTAATGTGTTATGTGATGAATTATCATGTGAGGAAGTATCGTGTCGGAAAGTTTTACGTTATTGATATTATTGCTTAATGGCAACACTTAATTTTATGTGGTGTAACATCTTTCTTGTTTTTCTATGACTTGTAGTGTCAATGCATTCAAAATGGCTTCTTTTCGTTTGTGTGTATAGAAAATTTTAAAGTCGTGTAATTCAGTTAATATTGCTTGCCGACGCCTAATTCTTTCAGATTCGGATTTTCCGGCCCATAGTTAGTATAAAAATAACTAGTTTTATTATCTAGGAACGCCGCCCCTAAACCGAATTTTTTCCGAGTTTTTATGCCTTGACGCGAGTATGCGTTATAAAGGGGCACTTTCTTTTGTATCACAAACCATGTTACACAAACCTAGCGTAGCCGCTAAACTACTTGAAAACTGGGATGTTTTTCTTGCCTTGACGTGAGCAGGCGGTATAAAGGGGGCACTTTCTTTTGTACCATAAACCATATCACACAAACTTATACCAACATAACAAAATGACATTTGAAAATAATGTTTGAAAATGGACGGTCTCGTTTCACAGAATGAAAGCTAATTTTAAATTTACGTAATCGAAATTTAGAATGAAATATTTTCCACTTCCCCCAATGCAAATAGTTGTCTTTTAATGTAAGGTGAATCAAAAGATTTTTTCAAAAAAAGTGCGTATTAACCATTGCCAGCGATCTCAAAAATTTACTGTATTTTAGCTCAACCAGTGAGTAGGTAGGTACTGTACGTCATTAATTCCTGGCTAGGAAAATATAACTAGTTGAATCAAGAATATACAAGAATTTATTTTATGATGTTGGTACTTTCGGCAAATGTCACATTTGATTGTCTATTATCTATTTGTTAAAAAAGGAATATTCCGTATTATCTGTGCATCAAACTTCGACAACACGAACGTTCCGTATTATACTTTTATTGAAAAAAAATGGAACTTGCAACTTTTACCATCTCCCCTGACGTAAATAGTTGTTTCTTGTTGTAATGTAGTTGAATCGATGTATTTTATTAATAATTTATATATATTAAGGAGTAACGGAGTAAAGTCTGGATCGCACACACCGAGTAGATGGGTGAGACAGTGCTCTCGGCCGAGTGCTTGGTACGTGTAAACACATCATCGAGTGCTCGGCCGAGTAAAAGGGCGAGACAGTCACTCGGACCCTGTTCAACCTACTAGGCCGAGTGCAAACCACTGCACTTCCTCGCACTGACTCGCTTGCCCACTCAGCAGGTGTAAACATGCACTCGGTGCATACTCGCCACTCGGTGCACTCCTCGCAGCATTTATTAAATTATCTTTTTGCAACCCACTGTCTCGCTGCTCTGCAGTGTCGCAACTGAATTGACTAACTGATTCGGTACCAAATTAAAAATTACGTGTAAACACCTAATCGTCCATCCAACACTCTCGGCCTAGTATCATTTTACTGTCTCGCCCATGTGCGTGTGATCCAGGCATTAGGAAAGTTTCTCCGATCAATAAGATGTTTAAAGCCATCTGTGACATCTATTATCTCCTGTCAAGAAATATTGAGTCTTACTCAATAAGTCTGTCCATTTTGTTGATGTTGTTGCATTATTTTTAGTTACGTTTAAACACTGCCCCGGTAATAATGCACTTCCCCGCCAAGGGAAAGTCCAAGCCCGGTGACACAATGGATTTCCAGAGAGTGGGAATTTCTGCTGAAGCCATTGCTAAATGGATCCAGGAGCGAACTGACATTCAAGTAAGAATACTAATTAATAATTTATTTCTTTCGAAATTAATTTACTATCAAAATTTTTCGAGTACTTAGGACGGATTGTTTCACAGAATTTGATCAAATTTCAAAGTTAATATTCAATTACTATATTATCCAGAGACTGAAACAACCAGCACACGATGAAGTAATAACAGGACTTGAATAGAAATTTCATAGAACTTGATTTTTAACATTGAAATTTGATGAAATTTTCAAATTCTGTGAAACAACCCGTCCTTATATTCTATTGTTTGTAACATACTTTTCAATTGTTTAATAAGAAAACATATTTTGGAAAGAGAATATTGTAACTCTTAGGCCTAAACTACACGAGCGGTTCTCCCGCCGCGGGAAACCGCTCGAGAAAGCTGGCAGCACATATCAAACTACACGGGTGGCGGTTTTCCGCCAAGTTACACGAGCGGTTCTACCGCCGCGGGAAACCGCCCGATCCTTTACGCGCACTACCGATTAACAACATTCTCTCGCACAAAATGATGCAATCGCGGGAAACCGCCCGTGTAGTTTGAACTTGGCGGTTTCTCGGATATGGCGGGCGAATTTCTCCCGCCTGTGAACCGCGAGCTCCCGCGGCGGGAGAACCGCTCGTGTAGTTTGCGCCTTAGGGAAGGTTGTTTCGCAGAATTGGAACAATTCATCAAACATTAAAGTTAAAATTCAAGTTCTGTGAAAGTCCTATTCAAGTTCTGTTATTATCCAAGTACTATGAGACAACAGGCCCATGATAGAGTACTAATAGAACTTTTAATAAAATTGATTTTTAACTTTGAAAATTGATTAATTATTGAAATTGTGTGAAACAATCCTTCCTCTGGATGACTATTTTTGAATAATTTGTCAAATTTCAAACTTAATTTTTAAGTTCTCCAAAAGTTCTATTCAAGTCCTGTTATTTTTTCAGTTTTAGTGGAATGACTGGCCAATGATTATATTGTAACAATAAAATATAATTATAAATAATAATTATAAATATATTACAATATAATTATATTGTAACAACTCGAAAATAACCCTTACAGAACATGAAAATTAATATTGTGATTTGATGAATTGTTCCAATTTTGTGAAATAACTGGCCTTTAGTCATTTATAATTTTTTATTAGTCAGCATCGATATTTACTGAAATTATTAATTTTCATAACTTTAGGCATTACCTCATCAGATTTCAAGAGAGTTATTGTTATGTTATGTTTTTATGTGTAGCCTTGGCTACAGGCAACAACGGTAGAATAATCTCATTAATAATAATGCAGTATAATAAAAAGCTATTAAAAATAAAACTTCAAACAGTTTTCCTTAAACAGGTAAATCTTGCATTTTCCGCACCAAACAAAGTAAAGTGGCATTTGGTTTTTACTGCAATCTTTTTAAAAGGTTTGAGTTAGGTTCATGAAACATAATATTATAGGTCCATTTAGTGATTAAATGCCATGCATGCCGCCTGATGTCCCGAAAACCCTTCTGGATGGAAGGAGAGAAGTTCTCACTGAAAGAGACTCTCGGTTCTCACTTCCTCGTAAGCTCTTAAGCACCTTATTCATCACTAGGATAAGGTGCTCCCACAGCTGTTGTTTCCACATGATGCACAGGTGAGAAAGAGTCGGCTCGGTGTGAATGCGGTGTGGTGCAGACGGCCGAACATGTAGTAAGCGAATTTCCGCTACATTCATTCCCCGCAGGGATTGATGAGGTCCACAGGGCGACACCTTAGGTCCTAGACTGGCTCGCAGACTTGATGTCCCCCTCTGACCCCCCCCAACATGCGAAAGAAAAAGTGATTGTATGACCTCAAGGGCGCTTTACATAATATTATTATGTATGTTATTCTGTTAAATTGAAATCAATGTTATGGAAGTTATGTTGGGATGGTTAAAATAATGAGATTTAAAATACGTTAACTTTATTAAGCATGCAGATTCACAAATGCAATGTTATCAGACAAGGCTTGAAAAGGGAGGTTAAAACAACATGTAGAAACTATGTTATTGCATTAAGTTATTGCTAGTGACATTCGAAACAGAATGACGGTTAGTTTTTTAAACCACTCCGTCATTGAAATGCGCAGTCCTACGAATTGAATGAAATATTTTAAAAATTGCCTTTATTTAAATTCGATTTTCTAGTAGTTCCTACACCAAAAATTGAATTTATATTTGCCCAAATTCATGTAATGGAGACAGTAAGTTTGTAATGGAAATATATTATACGAAGCATTAATGATTACTTCTTCTTGAGTCTTTGACTTATTGCTGAGAATAGTGAACCTAAAAGTATGCCGACTGTTGCCGAGCTTCTACTGGTATGTTGGTAGAAACAAAGGCTGGGCGTCACTGTGCTTGGATGCGATTTGCAGTAGTATGGGTGAACGCTTTTGTGCACCCAGTTTCATACTAATAATGGTTCATGGCCCATCTCCCTTGTATCAATTATCTATGGTTCAACACACACATGCTTATGTGGAAACAATCAAAGCTTTTTGTCAAGAAGGAAGAATTCACATGTAACACGAGAGTGATTGCTATAAGAAGACGGGGACGACCAAAGAAGACACGGCATGATCACGTTAATCAAATGCTTGAGCCGAGTGGAAAAGCAGAGTCAGAATAACAGGAGAGTATGTACGAGACGGTATGTGAATGAGCAAGGAGTGTGTGCAGAAACAGAGTTGTGCGGCGCTCTATCCTCTGCCTACCCCTGTGGAGAAACAACGTGATGGTTAGTTTAGTTTTAATTTTTTGTAATTTTTTTTGTAGATAAGAGTGTTCAGGCCGCCTAACTACTCGGGAACAGTGGCCATAGTCATGCTGGTCCTGCTGTGCGGAGGTTTCCTGTACCTGAGGAGGAACAACCTGGACTTCCTGTACAACAAGCAGATCTGGGCTGTCGGGGCGCTGTTCTTCTGCTTCACCATGATCTCGGGTCAGATGTGGAACCAGATCAGGGCGCCCCCGTTTGTGCACACCGGCCAGAATGGGGCCATCTCATACATCCACGGCTCGTCGCAGGGACAATTCATTCTAGAGACTTACATCATTATGGGGCTCAGTATCCTTTCAAATAAACCAATGTGCTTTTCAAGTTTTCTAGAGTGTTAGATACTATCACCCTGGTGGAAGACTACCATTCAGAATCGAAACTTAAAGCTTTAAACTGATTTCTTTGCTGATGAAATCAGTTTATTTACATTCGCAAATTTAGATCTCACTTCTTCGGCGAGTCTGTGTACTCCGTGAGTAAAACACGTCACATGAACCAAATTGAGATAAAATTCTTGGAGGGCTTTGCCTGCTTGATCCTTTGACGTTTATAGTGTCACTATGTGAGCCATCTGAACAATGAACGAGATTGAGCGTATAATATGCAAGATCTCCTATTTTTTGGTAAAATATGCAACTACCCCCTGAAAAGGGTCTAAATATGCAAATGCATATGCAAATATACATTTGCATATAATCCGGTCTTTATTAATTAATATCCGAAGGTTGAGTCTTTTAAAATAAACATCTTCTCTTCTTTGCCACTAATCCTCTAATACTAATAGATGTAATGTCAAAAGAAATGAACCATATTGTAAACTAACAAATAATTTATGAGTTCTGAAGTTTTTTAACCCATTGGCCACAAACCCCGGCAGCCTGCCGGGTGTGCAACTCAGGTACTTAACCACAAACCCCGGCACGCTGACGGGCTAGAGTAGGTCCGCTAAAAAAACGAAAAAAAAACACAACTGTGACATTTTTGAATAAAATTTTAAATGCTGAATGCTCTGTAGGTAATAATCATTTATTTCGTAGAATTGGCAATAATATGTTTTTTATGTTTTTTCCCTGATATTTGTGTTCCGAGTTTTGCATGCAGCCAGCCGCCATTTAATTTCTTCGAAATTGCGAGTGGTACTAGGCTTTTGGTAGTGACCCTGAACATCCCTGATTGCTTTGAGGACTATCAAACCAAATTATGTTTTTAGTTATTAGTATACATGTACGCAAAAAGCAAAAATTATTATTGTTCGATTTATAAATATTATGTTTTTTTGGAACTTTTTGAATAAAAATGTGGAAAAAAATCTTACGAAAAAAGAGAAGGTTATATTTGTATCCTTATTTACACATATTTAAATATTTTTAAAAACATTATTTTTATTTTTTTCTGTACCTTAATCCAATATGTAAACAAATTTAAAGAAATTAATTCATTTGAATATACGGTTCAAGAGTTACAATAGATTTAGTACACCACGGCAGGTTTTCAATTTTTGGTACAAAATTAATTCAGTGGTGAAGGCCAATTTTTTAGCTCATTAATTCTGTGGCCAATGGGTTAATACAGTGTCCCCCGCTTGTAAAGTCGTATCTTTTCCAAGCATAAACTTTTATATAAATGTGTTTATTGTATAACGAGTTTGTCAGGTGAGTATATCTGTATTTGTTTGCAAATAATAAAATTAGATAGAGCCTAAGAACCCATAGTAAATTGTAGTGCCCATGAGGTGATTTCTAGAGATGAAACGGATAGTTGTTTGGCCGGATACCGGATATCCGGCGAGCTGCGAGGCCGGATGGCTGGATATCCGTCTATTGTCTCGTTGCAAGTCGTGACGAGTTTAGCGCTGCACAGGTGCGGCGAACGCGATCAGATCAATTCGGGTGGTTTCCGTTGCCATCATGAGTATTCGTGAGTGATTGCGAAAATATTCTCTTTGATAAGAAGAAGAACAAGAGGTATATTATGGTGCTTCAATGTCAGTATTTAATCATTTCAATAATCTCTGTGTTTTTTACGATTTTTAGTTCACTATAATGGTGATTGTGATTAGTAAGTCATGTTAATTTAAGTTTTCGCAACTCTGCGAGGTTTTTGTAAGTTTTTACTAAGTTTAGATAGTTTTTAGTTTAGATATTTACTATATATGTATTTATCATAAGAGTGAATACCTCAGAAGTAAATTTTAGTTTTTTGGAAGGCTATATGGCTTTTTTGTAACTTTTTCTACTTTAAATAAAAGCGTCACAATTATAAGCCATTTTATTGATATTTACCTCACAAAGATTAATGTATTGCATTTTATTATAGGAAATTGTCGTAGTTTTTGAATATCCGGTATCCGGCCGGATAGTAAATTTAGGCCGGATACCAGATAGTTACCGGATATCCGTTTCATCTCTAGTGATTTCTCACAAAAACATCGCTCTACAAAATATGCATATTTACACATTATTATTATTATTTTAGAATTATTCTGAGAACTCTTATTTTGAAGTAATTTTTGTCAATCTTATATTTCTAATTCAGAATTAACTAATATTATCTGAGCCTAATTTTTCCCATATTTTTGGTTGTTTGCCTTTTTAAAGAATTAGAGGTCCCAATGGCCGATTTGGTTAAGGCGTTTGCCCCGGTAAGAGCCCCAGTTGCATCCGTTACATTTTTATTTTTCTGTTGTTTTTTTTTCTTAATATTTTCATTTAAATTTATTAGTATTATCTTCTTCAATTATATAATATGTAAGTCTTTCTTCTTTTACTAAACATTCCCGTGGAGGGTGGTAGACTCAAATGAGTCTACGGACCAAAACATTTTCATTGATTATTGCTTTTTAAATACCTTTCCTTACATATAATATCAGACGCAGCGGTTGTAGTTGGTATGATCCTCCTGGCCGAAGCGGGCGGTGGCTTCAAGGTGGACGCCAACCGGGAGCAGAGAGCGGCCGTGCCCAGCGGGGATAGTCGCAAAAAGCGACTGCTGGCCGTGGTGGGGCTCGCCTTCATGTGCGTCTTCTTCTCCCTGCTGCTCTCCGTGTTCAGGGCAAAGGCGCAAGGATACCCCTACAGGTACAGACCACAACAGTTTAACGGAGATCTTTCTTCTGAAAGATCACCTAATTACATAGTGACGAACAGTCAATTCTGTTTTTACATGGTTTTGAAATAACAGTTTACAAAGCGTAATGGTAATAAAATTTCAAGTGATTTCGTAACAAACATGCGAATACATGTTTTTATTGTCTGACAGTGACATGTGACATATCATCAATTTGGTTGAACAGGGTTCTAACTTGACTTTGCCTTGTTCTGAAATATGAGGTGTCAAAAGTTTTCTAGGACGATTTCTCATAATTTGTTTACTTATTTCTGATAAATTTTGATTATAGGACGTGTACTTACCATTTTAGAACCTACCTTAATGTGCAAATAGAACCATGGGCAACCAGCTAAGGCATAATGATAATAATTAAAAACATAAGGTTCTAACTATATTTCATAATGCCATAATATGGTATGGCCATGTTCTAACCAGATATTTTCCTTTAAAATGTTTTAAATTAAAATACTTTACAAGGCGCCGCAACCGCACTCAAAAAGAAAAAGAATGTTAGAGGAGCGCGTTAGTATTTAAAGTGACAAAATCGATGCGAAAATTGTGAAAATGTTTATTAACCGGTGACGTGCCAGGAACTCGAAAACGCGGGCCTCATTTGCGCATGCGCGAGAAAATAATTCAAATATTTGAAATAAATTGTCTCTGAAAAACTTTTGGTCTGCGATTTTGACCCTTATATGTACGACATTTGTATGAAGAACAGTGTCAAAATCGCTTGCGCCATCATTACTCTGGGTAGTCTTGAAGATTTCAGCCGAATTGCCACACTGGATTATTTTTAATACGATTTCTTCTATGATGTTGCGCTGTCAGATTTTGGCGCGGAATTAACGGTCGCAATTACTGTGTGTATCGCGAATAAAACGTCGTAAAACCTATTAATTTACGTAATAAATGCAAGTAATGTGATTTTAGTGGATAGTTTATTGTGTTGTGAACGTGTTGCAGTCAATAAAATATACCATAGCTTAAAATTTATCAACAAAACATTCAATTCAAAATTCAAAGTGGTGCTTTGTTAGGGCGAGGGGAAAGAAGGATGCCTCTTCACCCCCGGCATGTGACCGGTTAAAACATGACTCATTTAAAATAGAGCAAAAATCTCGCGGGGGTTGTCTTAACTGGTCAAAGGCCGGAGCCCTGAAACTGCGGGCCTCATGTGCGCATGCGCGAGAAAATAATTCAAATCTATCTTCTTATATATATATTAATAAAAATGAATCGCCGAAATGTATGTACGCCCATAACTTACGAACGACTGCACCAAGTTGGATAATTCTTTTTTTGTTGTGTTCGTTATTGTCAGGAGAAGGTTTGTATAAAAGAAGCGGTGTGCTCTGGCATAATGAAATTTGTATAAAAAAATTGCAAAAGGTGGTACGCGAGCTGTTTGAAAACTGAATGTACTGGGACTGAATGTATGGAATGCGGGAGGGGGAGGGGGGACGGAAACTCGAGAGGGGGGAAGGGAACTCTAGAGAGGGGTTTGCGGGGCGGGGGAAGCGGGACAGAGGAGTGGAGAAAGGGAAGGCGGAGTGGGAACGTGTAAGGGGAAGGGGATACGGGAGAGGAAGGGGAACGGGACGAATGGGAAAGGACACGCAGGGAGAAACAATTTCTTTATTATATGGCATAGCAACGCATGCCGGGACCAGCTAGTATTTGAATAATATTGTCGATGAAAAACTTTTGGTCTGCGATTTTGACCCTTATATGTACAGAATTTGTATGAAGAACAGTGTCAAAATCGCTTGCGCCATCATTACTCTAGGTGGTATTAAAAGTTACATTCACCTTGTCACCCTGGAATATTTTTAAAACGATTTTTTCCATGACAATGCGCTGTCATAATTTGCCGCGAATTTAACCGTCGCAATTAATGCATGTATCGCGAATAAAACGTCGTAAAACCTATTAATAATGTGGTTTTAGTAGATAGTTTATTGTGTTGTGAACGTGTTTCAGTCAATAAAATATACAATAGCTCAAAATTTATCAACAAACATTCAATTCAAAATTCAAAGTGGTGGTTTTTTAGTGTTTTTTCGCGAATTTCCGCGAAATGGCCTGGCCTTTGAGGGGTTAAACAGCATTTAAAGAAACACTGTGAATTTTTTCATACATATAACTTGTAAAATAACTGAAACAAATGTGTTTATAATAATTTTTGGAGCATACTTTGCGTTTTTTTTCTGTCGAGGGAATTTTATATAATTTGCGTTTCGTCGTGGGGAACGTCTAGATCATGGGTGGCCAACCTTTTCAGCAGCCGGGCCAGATTTTAGAAATTAGTTTTCCTACCGGGCCGCACAACGAAATTTCTTTGATTATTCAAAGATAACAAAAATATATTGTTTTTTAAAGATAATGTAACCAAAATGAGAATCAAACATATTTATTAGATAAGAGTTGGGCAATACAAAAAAAAAAATAATAAAAAATAAACAAAATATAATAACTGTTAGTGAGATGTGTGATTTTGTTTGTCAGAACTAAGTGCATCAATGTTGATAACCATTGATGTTGTTGCTACAGTACGCAAACAGTTTTCCAAATGCTCATTTGAGATTGTGTTCTCATTTGAGATTTAATATGATTCATTCGACTAAAAATCTGTTCCTACGTTAAGTCTTCAAATAGCGAAATCATCGATAAAGAGCATATTTGTTGCATATTTGTAAAATGCAAGATATTTCTCCTTGTTCAAATATGTTTTGTAAAACTCTTCCAAACCAACCTGATTGAATTTCTCCTTTAACTGTGATTATTTGTTAACACTTATATACCGTAGAAGAACTTGTCACGATAGTCGAATCAACGTACTGAGATTCTTCCATTTATGAGATATGATACGAACTACACACGTTGGAATGTTCTTGTGGTGGTTTTATGTACACTAAAAGAAAATAAAGTGTGAATGTGCTCCGCGGGCCGCAAGTAGACACCCAGCTGGGCCGCGGTTTGGCCACCCTTGGTCTAGATATTATCTTCAAGAATAACATATATTTTTTAAGAGCTTTAAAACATAACGTATTTAAGGGGAGATACGTAAGAAGTCGGTAGAAATTCGGGTAGCAGAGTCTTAAAAACTTGATGCTAGAACTTGGTCATGCTAGGATCTATGTAAATACAACACAGATTACTCGGTAAAATATTTTGGCTATAGAAATGACCAAAAGAGATGGGTTGGCATTCAAAGGTCATTTAAAAAATATATATTTTGAAACTATTTAAAATAAAATATTTTGAACCTCATGCAAATAAGGTGACGATATACCTTGTAATCTTTGTATCTCCCATTTTCCTACGCACATTATACTGTCTTTTTTTACACGGTATTCTGTGGAACGTGTCTACTATCTTGGCAATAAAGTTAGGTAAAGGTACAATAACTAATTATAACTATGTATAACATTGAATGCAATACATAATCAGTTATTGCGCAGTTACATCAAAACGAAATATTCATATTTTAGAATTATAATTTTAAAGCTTTACCTACCGATATAAAATAATTACATCTACCGACACAGTTCCTAGCACATATGGTAGATGCAAGTAAAATGGCACCTCATCACAAGTGATTTCAAATTTGGATGATGAATTCTTTTTAATTTCTTCACCGACAAAATGAAAAAGTGTCAGTGTAGTGAAAAAAATATTGTTTAATACATTCTCTATACATCTGCACACATCTGTATCAGCACCACAACAGTACTCTCGGTGTCAATTTAGCCACGGACAAGTATCTTTACCAAAGATTTCTTTTGCCAGATCACAGACGTGTTGGAAGCGAAATGGGAGATGAATGGTTGATTTTTTAAAATTTCCTTTCTTCATTTATTAATTCTTTATACAATGTTATGAATTCTCCTTCTTTTTCTCTTCTGCAATACTTCATGTACCCATTTTAGTTTTTTACCTTGACGCTGCCCCTCTTCATCTAAAACTATTGCTAACATTGCCAGTTCTGCTGAAATAGCGCCGTTGTACACATATATGTTTCCTGATGGCTTCATGAAAGTGCCATCACCTTGCCGTTACAGATATGTTTGGGGGAGCGAACTCCGGATCGGCAGAGACGGGTTGTGAAATAAAAGGCGTGCAGTCGTAGTAGTGAGTCAGTCTTTATTGTTGAGCTACGTGGCGAAGGTCGAAGCGGAGCGGAGTGACAGTGGTGCAGTGAATGTTGCTGATGCGTTGCTGCTGCGTGATGATGGTCAGGAAGCTGCGGCGGTGAAGATCACAGGTCTTCAGGGAGCCGGCGTGTTGCTCCACACCGTGGCGGTGTAGAAGTGACCTTGGTCCAAACGGTCGATCGACGTCGTGATGACGGATATGGCGGCTATGTGTCCTTTGAGTCGGAGCACACACGTGACGCAGGAAGGAACCTTGAGAGGCGGTGAGGATGAACTCTGGCAGCGGAACGTGATGGGTTTCGGATGCCAGAGAACGGGTTGCACCTAAACAGAAAGCGCGTGCTTGGTGTTGGTAGGTCGGGTGACATCTCATGTCGAGGCGCGATAGGCCGGACAGCGAGATAGTGGTTGGAGGTGAAGACCTCGAAGGTGTTATGGAGATGTTCCCGGTGTCACACTGGATATGCGTAAATCACTTGTTGCTGACTGCGCGGGCGGAAGCCCTGTTGTTGTACTGTACTGTTGTTATCACTGCTCGGTGTGTATGTGTCAACCAATGAATTAAGACTAGACTGGACCAGCGTGTGAGTTGTGGCGCTTATATAGCCGACCGGTAGAGTAGCTTCCTAGAGCGCCAGGTAATGTTGCGAATTCACGCAAAGCGAAGAAAGCGCTCGAACGTTCTGCTGCCGTAGTGATGAGCGGCCGTTGATTTGAGGCCTTTCGCGTAAGTGGTAGAATAATTAACGGGCTGTAGATAGACATGTGCCGGCGGTGCCTTCCGCGGTGTAGGCATTTCTGACATATTCTAATAGAGCCAGTGGCGGCGCAATGAAATCAGCAAAAGTGGGCCCTACATGTTTAAATGGACCTTAAAGCTTCATTATGAGATTCATTATTGAAACAATGTTTTTCAAATACTTTGAAGCAGAAGAAGCACGGGAAATACAAACATTAAGTTTCGGCCAAGTAAAGCTCAAACTCGGGATCCGGTCATAATGTAATATTTTTGTTCTTGTGTGTCTTTTTCCTTTTCATGTTTTAATATTGTAGTGTCTGTTAATCTCAATTATTAATACTACTTAAAATGTGTTAGGAAACTTCCAACTAAGTTCGAAGTTCGTTGTGGTTACAAGTTCATTCGTTTACGCTATAGTAAAGTTTATAATGAATATTAAACTGTACTAGACATCCATACTCTAGTAGGATCCAAGTTTTTATGAGGCTCCGAGATGCCAGACTGATGGTCTCTGCTTGACTATCCGATTCCTTCGGCTATCATCAGAACCATTCATTCATTAGACACAAACAACAATAGATAATAGTGTTCTGATATAATACTTAACTGACATCTGTTGGGATATCGCAAAACTTCATATAACTAACTACACTAACGACATCTATTGAAGGATGTTGAAACTACGTGACTAGCTTATCTATCACTACAAATATCATTAACATCTCAAAACATAATGCAGGTATATCTTGCTACAATTTTTTCACCTTTTGTTCTTCCAATATCCACATATGGCACAATAATAGAATTGTTAATTAATGTTAAGAGGGCATTACCAGAGAAAGCCGGAAATACGTCATTTTCAAAAAAGTTTTTAGACGTATTGACTCTTTTCCACAAAAAATTATAAATGGATTTCGAAAGATTGTTCTTTTATCTAGCATTCGTATGTAATAAATTTTTAGAATTTTTTTTAATTTTTCGTATAATAAGGTTATTCCATAGGTCGTTGGCAGATTTGTTAAATTTTCAAAAAAGTTTTTGTATTATACCACACCCATTTCAAATAATGTAATCATGCAGTAAAATAAATCAATACATTATCTAGCAAAGTTATGTATTAGAATTTTAATTTTAGTTTCAATAAAATCATTAAAAAATATGTACGTACATGTGTTTCTTGACGAAAATTGGTCCATTTGTGTATTTATTTGCGCACTTACAAACTAATATATTTCAGATTTTTTCAACATTCTTATTAAATTTAGACATTGAAAAATGATAAATACTTATAATCAAAAAATAACTACAAAAAGTACACTATTTTAATAGTTTTATCATCACGCCTTTCAGCATTTTTGGATGAAGGTATAAATTAAAGCTAATTTGGATTGAAATAAATTCGATATTGAGTTATAATTTAAAAAAGCTGGTACGGAGAATAATTAATCTTTCTCATTGTAACCGCCCTGCACGATCGGAAGAAAAACTTTCGACGAAATGTGGATTTTCGTCCGCTGGCTGGTTAAACGCTCTTAATAAGGAAAATTTATTAGGGAGGTTAATAAAATGTGCATAACTGTTGGGACTATTAATTTCACGAGCATAATTTATGTGAATACTTTTCTAATTTTATGTTGTTTTTTTTTCAGCTTCCTGTTCAAATAAAGCCAGGTGTGGACAAGTTACTTAGAAAGAGTCACTATTTAATTATTAGTAAATTTATGTGAATGGACGGAAGTGTTGTGTGAAAATTACCGTACTAATAAATGTTTTATTATTAAATGTTATATTATTTTGATCTAATCTACTTATTATCACGATTCCTTCGTACTAAATATAAATTTTCACCAAAAATTACATAACTTGCCAGTCTGCCACGAACCTTCGAGTGAAGCAGTCATGTGCATACTGTACGGTGAAGAAAATTATGTTAATTTTTCTAAGAATAAGAATAGTTCTGAAGCTAGGTTTTTATTTTGTGATGACATAATTTAAGAAATAAAGTATAATTACTCTAAATTTAAAATAAAACAAAACTGTGTAAACATCACTTTTATTTTTTATACTTTTGCTGCACAGGTTTCCCTACTTACATATTATGACAGTAGCAGAGAGCAGAAGGCTATTTATACTGGGCAGTATCAGTAGATTATTATACTACCCTGAAAAAGCTAGTAATAGCGAAACTTTATCGGCGCAATAGTAGGTATAAAAATATTATCGGCAATAGTAATAAAAGTGATGTTTACAAAGTTAATGTTTTATTTTAAATTAAAATGTCACATGACAAAGTATCTGCTTCGTATCGAATTACTTTGTTTGTACCACTTTATTGGATTCAAAATCATGCTTCAAGAACAATGTTCTCTTCATGGGGATGAGTCGTATACTGCCGTCATAAGTAAAAAAACAGCTGGGAATTGGGTCACATTAGTATATCAGAATGTGACTTGCAAATTCTCAGCTGCCTTTTTGCTTATGACGGAGGTATACTCCTCATGTATACAAAATCATCCTGAACATTGTTCTCGAAGCATGTAAATTTCGGTGACCAGCCAACTCAGAATGAAACCAACTCAGAACCACCTCAGAAAGGTCATTAAGAGTGATGATAAAAAAATTGGTTAAATAGGTTAACCTTTTCCACTCCGACCATTTTTTCTCAAAACCGTTTAGCTACTCTGACCAAAAATGTATGTTATATTTTGTGTTAAAAATGAAAATTTCCGTTCATTATTTTTGCGGCACCCTGTCGGATAATTCGTGTGACCATTAGTTGTTTGATATATTTTGAATAAAACACTTGTTAAATCACACATTAAGTAACTAAAAGATAATACATTCGATTTCAATATGTTTTATTTGCATAATATCTTTTATTGCATAGCAATAATTTGTATAATACGGGTAAAATATACAAACAATCAAATGTAAAACCTTCTGGAGAAGTTCCTTTCTAATTGCCCTGTACCGTACAGCGGCTTATCACTGACTACCTGGACCTGATTGGCTTAGGTTTTATGGGTAGTGGATAGTTTCTTATTTTGCATTGGTTACGTTATTTTAGGTTTAGACCCTTTTTCAGGAAACAAAAGATAGACCAGCCCACAACACATAAAATAGATAATAAGTTTGGCAAATATTCTACACGGTGTTTACAAGTTAGAGTGTTGTACATATTATACATAATATAACACTGTCACATTTTAAGCATATTTATCTCATTACAAAAAACTAACGATTCGGTCCAATGTTTTTATAAATTTCTTTCTTATTTTTACTGAGTCACCATCACTTATAGTTCTTTGGGGTATGATATTTTTTGAAGCATTCTCCCACATAAGGTGCAAGTTTGTTTCCACGACTTTTACAGTGTTATGTTGTTCGTTTTATTTATTTTTTTTTTTTTTTATATTTTTGACATAGGCCCTGAGGAAAATAATTTCCCTCAGGGCCTATGTCATCTGGGATGCTGTGTGGAGGGTCTTTTTGAGGAGAGGAAGGAATGAACATTGGTCTTGAAGAGACCCATGTTGTAGGAAGGAGGAAACACAGAGGCCGGCAAATCATTCCACAGCCGAGCTGTTGAACACGAGAACGAGTCGAAGAAACCTTGCCCTTCTTCTCTACTCGTATCATAATCAGAACCACTAACGATTTTTTTTTTAAAGTAGGAATCTGGCGGTTAGTGCATCCAGGAGAGGCGATGCGTGAATCCATCCCTCTCATTCCGGGATGGAGAGATCAAAAGACCTCCCTCAACCAGTCTTTCCCGATTCGGCCCGCCACGCAGTAGATGGGCAAACGCATCTGTCACCAAGTCCGAGAAAAACCTCATCCCCTTGAATCCGGGCACCTCTGCTAAGTCACCAAACGTAGTGAACCACTTGGGGTGACGTGTGGCAGAGGTGTTTGTTGTCGCATATAAATTTATCAATAAAACAATAAATGGTTACTGGGGCGGCGGTACCCATTCCCGCCTCCCAAATTGAAAACGATGCAATCCGTAATACTTTTTCTGCATATATTGGCGTTATAACATGTAGATTGACATGATTTAACCGCTGTTCTGGATCTACGGAATGAATTCCTTTTCTTGTTTTTACACCTTGTCTCTAATTTCCAACCAGCTGAATATTTGGCCTATCCACAAATTGAAAATGGTTCATTGGTATTTCCAATAAAAAAAAATATTTGTTGTGTATTTGGTGTGTTACTAGACATTCAATTCCATTTTTTTGCTGAATCAGAAAAGCTTGACGGTGTGGGATTGATGGATGTTGAATCATTGCGGAATCACAATATTTTCTACATCACTATCTTCACTGAAATAAGCACATCTCCTTCTTTTGGGTGGGATAATGTCACTTCCATTATCTGTATCACTTGGATAGTTACCGACTTCTTCATCATCACTTCGAAGTAAAACTATCATTATTTTCCATGACGGTTAATCAACTATATTTCTAGAAAATGTAAATTAGTAATTCTTTTACTTTCAACTACTAATATCAACATCAATAGTTCCACAAAATGAAAAAATATGGTCACAAAAAGTGGGAGTAACTGCGGAGAACCGTCATTAACGCAGGATAACGACTGACTGTTCCGAAAAAATTGGAAGACAACAAATATTTAGTATGTTAAAATGATGCATCTATTTTTAAATGAATATATCTAATTAACGGTTAATTTAAATGAAGAAATGTTGGTTTATCCAAAATATTGCGACAATTCTTTGTAATTATCGGAAATAATAGTTGGTGTAATGTAGTTAGGAAGATGGAAATTGGTGATTAAACTTATACCTGCGCCGGGCCAGAACCTCTGGCCAACGGAGCTGCCTACCAAAATCGTTTGGGCCAGAATGTGTGGCCTACGGAGTGGAAAAGGTTAAGTTAGGTTAGGGTTAATAAAGTGTTGTAAACAAATAATTCCACTTGAATTCAAATAATATTGTTACAATCTCAGTGTGATAGCCAGTGAAGAGATAAAATGAAAGAAGTGTGTGGTGGGCTTATCGATGCGCCAAAAGTAAGCTTAATTTCGCCTGAATTCTGGTGTATTTGATCAAAATTCTTTCTCGGAACATATAACCAATTTCATTGGCCTCTAGAACCTTATAATCAAAAGGACTTATGCAAAATATTTTAATATCCAAATTCCTATGTAAAATTTTACTATTTCCTCCCACCCATGATTTGTATGTTCCTCCTGTCCTAAAATGAGTTCTGTAACTCATCGGGATTGCTCTAGCAAGAAATAAAAACAAAAAAAAGGCTACATCAGTTTTCTTTCACATCGGTATTGATCACACTTCTAAAGATAATCTGTTAGTGGCAGACTTTTCATCCAACTGCTCTTTTCGTCCAACTCAGTGTAAATAAAAGACCCAAATGAAAACTGTATAATAATAATTTATATATAAAATAGCACAACTTTTAACATAACAGTCCATTCATCTTATACATAACTATCAGATTGATATAGGTACTAAAGTACTACCCTAGAAAAATGCTCCCAACTTCTTTTAGATTATGGTGCACTAATTATTACTATTAAACATTCTTCCATCACCCATTTATAAAAATATATAATTTTTATTCATAATCATCAATACTCAATCCTCATAATCATTAATTCTCAGTCCTCATAATACATAAGGCACTATGGCTTTCCTCGTTGTGGGATAGTTGGAGAAGTTTTCCTTGTACCACCAATGAGACAGCAGAGACGTTTCAATCTGAAAAATACATAAAATGATATAAAAAAAATTACAAGTGTGCGGTTCACATGGTAGAAATGAAACCTTTAGAAAACGAAAGAAGACAAGAGTGGGGAGGCTACGAGCACTACACAAAGAGGAGACCGATTATACTATCTCATTCTCTCGCAGGCTAAATTCTATAGATGTATGTGTTTGTCTCTTTTTAGTATCGCTATTTTTCATTTCGTTGAGTTTCAAATCACAATGGTGCTAAAGAAGTTTTCACTTCAAAAAATTTTTTACAAAATCTGAATCTCAATGATCCAATTACATATACATGATAAAATAATAAAGGGAATAAATATTTTTGATATGTGAACAAATTTACTGGGGGATAATATGTCTATAAGGTATAGGTATCGCAATCAGATGCATTATTTGTATACAACATGTTTAAAAGTTGTTCTACTTTCAGAGCATTTATTTTATTTTATTCACTTTTCAAAGAAAGCCTAGAACCTAGGAATCAAAAGATCTTATGCAAATTGGCGACATCAATTTTTAGATCACACTTCTGGGTATTTTCTGTTCAGTGGTGCAAATGGATACTAGTAAAGAAGAAACAGTGCAGAGGATTTGTAAAAAGGTAGTAAAGAGGAAAAAAAATCGTTTAGGGGTAATAAAGGGGAAATTATTATTAAAATTGTACAATGTAAAAAAAGAGGAAATAATATTAAAATTGTAACAAAGAGGAAATTAAAATTGATAGAAAGTAATGCGGCATATACATTGTTATACCGTATTCGACTACAGCCCGTTTTTGGTCAGCGATTAGTGTAAACTGTTATTCAGTTGGCAGTATTTGATCGCAGCCATTCGTCACCGTCATTGGTCGGCGCATTCGACGTATTCGTAAACAGGCCAATTCGGTTAAACTGAATGCGGTTGACGCATTCGGTCATTGACCTAATGTAAACGTGCCATAACGATGAGGAAATAGTTATTAAAATTGTAACAAAGGAAAATTAATATTGAAATTGAAAGAAAGTAACAAAGAGGAAATAATTATTAAATTGGAAGAAAGCAACAAAGAAGAAATAATTATTAAAAATGTAAGAAAATAACAAAGAGCAAATTAATACTGAAATTGAAAGAAAATAGCAAAGAGGAAATTAATATTGAAATTGAAAGAAAGTAACAATGGGGAAATAATTATTAAAATTGAAAGAAAGCAACAAAGAGGAAATAATTATTAAAATTGTAACAAAGAGGATATTAATACTGAAATTGAAAGAAAGTAACAATGGGGAAATAATTGTTAAAATTGAAAGAAAGCAACAAAGAGGAAATAATTATTAAAATTGTGACAAAGATGAAATTAATACTGAAATTGAAAGAAAGTAACAATGAGGAAATAATTATTAAAATTGAAAGAAAGCAACAGAGAGGTAATAATTATTAAAATTGAAAGAAAGCAACAAAAAAGAATTAATTATTAAAATTGTAAGAAAGTGAGTTGTTATTACCTGATTACTCAGCACCCATAATATCACACAAAACCAAGAGGAATTAATTCCCAGCAGCGGAGTCAGAGCGAGATACATCAACACCTCACAGAGCTGGTGCGGGCTAGACACGTACTCGAACCAGCCTCCTCTGGGGACGAAGTGCTTATCCGTGATGATCTTATTAGACTTCTTGTCTTTCCGCAAGTTGGCGAGGATTATGTTACTCTGCAGTTGCTTCAGCCATGCAACGGTGAATAGAGCAATTGTAGGAACGGCAAGTATTACAGTTGTAGAGTCGAAAATGATGAAATCTTGAATGTTTTCTGTCAAAATGTAACATTTGTAATTGCTGATTATTAAATTTTAATTATAATAAATAATTTAAACATCATGGGGGTGTTTGGGTGAAATGCAGATCCTGTAACAGTTTGGAAATTTAATAAAAAGGCACTTTCTAGATGAGAAAAGTGTGGAGAAGCTGAATAAAAAAAAATTAAGGCGCGCTCGGCAAAATTGAGGGAGATACAGCCGTTTAAAGTATAAATAAAATTTCACTTCGTGAACCAATACTACGACACTCTGTTACCCACCATTTTGTCACTGTTATGTTGGTATCCCAGACCTACAAACAAAAGCCAGATAGGATTGTAGCCGACTTCGTGGGATAAATAATAAGGCACATAATTATGAAAAACAAAATTAATAATATAATGTAAACGAACCTCTAATCAGGTACTGGAATGGAGACAAACCGTTCAAATCCTGGGATATTTTTTAAAATAAAGATAATATACACAAGCCCGCTACACAAACCCTGCGTAGCCAAACAAACCATTCAAAAACGTAGGCTGTTTTTTAAAGTAAAGATAACATACACAAGCCTGCTACACAAACCCTGCGTAGCCAAACAAACCATTCAAAAACGTAGGCTGTTTTTTTAAGTAAAGATAACATACACAAGCCCGCTAGACAAATTTCATAATTACGCACCTCATCAGTTATCCCACGAAGTCGGCTACAATTGTATTTAGCTCGTCTTTGTATCAGGGATACCAACAGTGATGAAATGCCCGCTGGCACCCGCCGGGCTGTCATAGTGTCGGTTCGCGAAGTGAAATTTTATTTAACGCAATTGAAAATTAATTACTAATTCAAATTTTTTTTCTATTGCTTTCCGCACTTTTTTTCATCTTCCAGATTAAAGTTCTTAACTTAAAACGCGGTGAAAACATGGTTTTTGCAAAAAACAAACTGTGGCAGGATCTGCATTCCTCCCGGGTGTTTCAAATTCTGTCACATTTGATAACCATCAAATCAACATTCAGAGCCATTTTACATTTGAACAGTCCCTGAGGGATTAATAAAATAGCTCTTATTTAAAATCATTAAAAATATGCTGGATTAACCACAATGAAAAGACTGATGTTTGAAAATAAAAAAAATTCAAAGAGTGGTCATGCCTGAAAAGAATTTTTTAGCATCTTCCACTCACAAAATCTAAAAATGCAACTTATTCTACGTAATAACGTAATTGACAATCATAATAAAAAATAACATATTGGGTAAAACATTGAACTTCTGCACACAGTTTATCAACACACATATAGACAAAATCTTAAAAATGCTCTCCTATAAAATCAGAAAAAATGAGATACGTCATTTGGTCTTCAGACCAACGATATTACACAGTATAATTGAGGAGCGTTTTCAGAAAGAGAAATATCTACACACCTTTTTTTCATGAGACAGTTTTAAGTGAATACCCTCGGGGTCAATATTTTTATTATAATCTTTAAATGCACAGTCATCTTTAGAAGTTGAAAATTGAGAATTTTGACAAAATTTATATGATATTAAAAAAAATTACAATGTGCAGTTCACACGCGGTAGAAGTGAAAACTTAAGTAGACAAGAGTGGGGAGGCTACGAAGCACCGCACAAAGAGGAGACCGATAGGCTACGAAGCACCACACAAAGATGAGACCGATGATACTATCTCATTTTCTCCCAGGCTAAATCCTGTAGTAAATGTATTTGTCTCTTTTTAGTGTCGCTTATTCGTTTAAAAAAAATAAAATTACAAAGCAAAATGCATAATACTTATTTCTTTGCTTTATTTTTCAAAGTACCTACTAAAATAAATTATAAAAAGTTCTTACTTAAAATTTTGCAAAAATTTTGATAGGTAATCAGAAATAATAATAATAATTTTCTTTTTTATATAATTGGTGCCTTCTCAGATACATTGAAATAAGAATAATAAGTTTATTTTTTATATACAAGGTGGGGCAAAAGTAATCATCCGATGTTTTTTTGCTGTAATTTTTTTATTAAATGAAAAAATTTGGTTCCGGTTGTGAAATTTGTTTATTTAATCCATTAGAATTTATTCCATCATGTCGAGAAAATGATATCGGCCAAGTGACCGCCGCCAGAATTGATGACCATACGGGCCCGTTTTATGGCATTTTCCATCACTCTTGCTAGAACTTTAGGCGACAGGCTCTCGAATTCTTGGCGAATATTCTCCTTAAGGGCTTCAAGAGTCTGAGACTTGATGACGTAAACCCACGACTTAAAAAAAAACATAAAAAGAAGTCTG
Organism: Limnephilus marmoratus; assembly: GCA_917880885.1. Classification (NCBI taxonomy): domain Eukaryota; kingdom Metazoa; phylum Arthropoda; class Insecta; order Trichoptera; family Limnephilidae; genus Limnephilus; species Limnephilus marmoratus. Next base: position 13,162,755 of record OU862911.1, read on the forward strand.
GAACGGTTAAATAGGGTGATCTGACCGGCCAGTGCAAATCACCAAAACGAGAGATTAGGCGACCCGGAAATTCTTCCTTCAAAATATCGGTTGTGGCTCGAGCAGTGTACGCCGTTGCACCGTTCTGTTGTAACCACATGTTCTCCAGTCCCAATCCATCCAATTGAGGAAGAAAAAAAATCGGTAATCAAGGCTCAGTAGCGCGCGCCGTCCACAGTCGTCGTTTGGCCCGCGGCGTTCTAAAAAAAATGGCCCGATGACTCCTCCAGCGTAAACAGCACACCACGCAGTAACTTTGAGCGGGTGTAATGGCTCTTCGTGGGTGATACTCGGATTTTTGGTGCCTCGGAAATGATTATTTTGTTTATTCACGTAACCGCTATTATGCAAATGAGCTTCATCGTTCATGACAATTTTCGATGAAAAATCGTCCACCTTTTCGTTGAGATTCAGTATGACTTGAGGGTAGGTTATCCGCGTTTGGCGGTCAACAGCTAACAGCTGATGCATTGTCTGCACTTTGTACGGGGACATCTTCAAATCTTTCACCAAAATCCTGCGTAGGGACCGCCGGCTAATGCCCAATTGCGTGGCACGTCATCTGGTTGATGTTCAGGGCTCATGTTCGACATCTTGGGCAACAGCAGCGATATTCTCAGCAGAACGGCTGCTCCGGGGGAGGGCAGCCTTGGGAACATCTCGTGTTGTCCCAGTCTCTTCAAGGCGAGTGGCCAAACGCCGCAGTGTTTGTCCAGTTGGTGTCGGACGGCCAGGAAATCTGCGACGAAATTCACGCTGCGCCAACACAACCGACGAATTGTTGCGCAAAATATGGGACCAATTATTCCGCGTTCTTGCGGAGTAAACCGATTCATGACTTGCCGATTTGTATTTTGCGTTTGTTTACTTCACAAATGTCAAAACCGAATTGACATTTGTCGCCATTTGCAAAAGTTATAGCGTTTTCCAATAGGATGATTACTTTTGTCCCACCTTGTAATTGGGGCCTTCTCAGGTACATTGAAATAAGAATAATAAGTTTCTTTTTTAAATAATTGGGGCCTTCTCAGATACATTGAAATAAGATATTAATGGTATTTTTTTGTACATATATCTACTTAGTTATTTCACTTTTATATAGTAGGTATGTAATGTCTCAGTTTGTGAAAATTTATAATTTTCTATTACATGTAAAGTAGGAAAACGAATTAGCCATTTTGTAGCCACCTGTATAGAGAATAAGAATAAAAAAAACGTTTGGCTCCATTTCTCTTTGTGAAAATGCTCCTCGATGTTAGTAATCTTACCTTGTGAATTTATGAAGCCGGGAGAATGCCCAAGAATAGCAACAATGCACCCAATATAATGTAAGTGTCCGATGATGTATTGAAAGAAGTTTATTTTACTTGTTTTGGCAAAAACTTGAATGAAAAATGTTTCATAAAATCTTTTATAACATTGCATGGTGAGCAGAAACAGAGCTACCAGTGTTCCTCCTGGAGAACCTGAAAAGAACAAAAAGTTCTATAAACTTGGGATTAGGTTTGATATTTTTATTAAGGAAAGAGACAACAAATGTATACAATCGTCGAGCTTAAATATTTGAAAAGTTTACTATGCGCCCTTTTTATTAATTAACCCTCCCTTGTCTGAATTTAATTTCTACCTGTGAAACAGACATAGGAGGTACACAAATTAATGCATACATAAATACTAAGGTTTAATACATTTTTACATTCTTTGAGATTGATAGAATAATTTTCCAATAAAAATAAGAAGAAAGATAAATCGGAAGGGTACGTAAATCGCAAAGAGAGAATAATATTACAAATGTAGAAAGAAAAGATGTAATCAAATAGATATTGTAATAATAATAATAATTATGGAAGTTAAGTTTGACGAGAATATATTATTTAGGTTAGGCTATATGTAAATTAATATTCATATTAGGGGTCGTCCATTAATCACGTTATGTTTTTTAAGCAACTTTTTAACCCCCCCCCCCCCCCCTGGTGATATGTGTTGAGGTTTTGGACTAACCCCTTGAAATTTTCAGAATATTGTCACGAAAAATAAATACACGTGATATCTCATTATACCCCCCCCCCACCCCCTGTCGTGATATATCGTGACTTTTTTCCGAACCCCCCCCTCCCTTTCGAGCCTCACGTGATTAATGGACGAGCCCTTATGTGTATTGTGTTTTACAGAAGTTCGCAGACGACCTATTTTAGCAATACAATTATTTATTTGTGTTTCTCATTGTAGCCGGTTGTGTATTGTAGGTATAGTTTGCAAGTTTTGTATTTAAAATATCTTTCTCCAAAGGTGGTTTTAGCAAAAAGGAGTTTGGAGAAGTTCTCTGTTTTTGACTCAGGTATTGCATATAGTTTGTGTTGATTTGTATGGTGCAATGTTGATTTGGTGCAAATTAACCAGAATGGTTTTTGCAAAGAGCTGCTTTATGTCCAAATGTTGATAGTATTGAAGATCGTGTCAGTGTTGATAGAAACAGGTCTGGCCCTATGCAGGCGCAATGGGAGCAGGCCGCTCCGGGCGCCACGCCGATTTGCCAAGGCGCTGATAGTACCTAATAAAGCACCCTTGATGTTTTTACTAGCACCAGGCGCCGTTTGGGTAAAATGAGGAAATTTCTGAATTATTTTTATATTTAATTTTTTTGCTATCATGATGGGATCGAGGGCAGTAGAAGAAGCATTACCCCGAGCTAAAAATTCCGTATTTCATGTGTGATTAGCGCATTAACACAGAGTTCATATTTTAGAGTATTCCTATGCTTACGCATATTGTGTGTGATAGTCGTAAGTAAAATTTTACCAAATAACTTTTATTATTACGGTACTTACATGAAATATTCCTCTCAGCTCCGCACAAAAAATCCAAGACTGTAATGATCCATGGAGCAACATGGAACGTTGTATAATATATCTGCAAGACAGTCGCACTCGTAACCGATAATATTACAATGGCGAGAGCATAGAAGTGTCTAAAGGAAGATTTAGGAATCTCTATCGCTTTAATGACACTCGGGCCTTGGTGGGCAAACTTCCCATAGCGAAATGTATGAACAATTATAGAAGGTAAATATGGTTCAAAGAAATTAATCAGTCCGCCAATAATTAATATATTGAAAGCAATATTTAAGAAGAATAAATTGATCAGGGGCAACATTTTATAACTTCATACACAAAGTTAAAAGTTTTAATACCTAACTCAAGTATTTGAAAAATTATATATTGTTTTATTGTACTAAATGCTCGGTAAATGATATTATTTGTAGTATTCTAAAAACGGGATATGAAAATATAAAGTTAGGTTATAATATCACTGAGGCTGGGCTGGGCTCTCGCGACGTGAATTCTATCCAGAAAATTATTATGTCGTTATTTTAGACACTACCCACATTTACCGTTGGATCAAAAAATTCATATGCCCGCTTTATTTTGATTTGAGGTCAGTGAGTTTAGGTCTGACTAGGCGTGAGCGTTATTTAACGAGACTAGTTACAATAACTAGTTACGCGGCATGTAACGGAAATAACTAGTCTCGCTAAAATCACAAGTAGTTATTTTTGTAAATGCGTTATTTCCGTTATTTCTGTGTTGGGTGTGATGTGAGTAATTGAGTACAGAGTAGTTTCGCCGCGTTTCGCGTTTCGCATAGTTGCGTTTGCCGGCCGGCCGAGCGTGCGAGATTTTGAATCGAACATTTTCGAGTAAGCGGGAGTGGGTTCCGTTTCTGGGAAACGAGCCACCATTTTTTGAATTTAAAGTAAAATAATTCAGTTTGTTTTAGTTCGTCGTTGTACTTGTGTATAATTTTGAGTACTTTCGGTAAATTTTCGATCTTACTGTCAACGCTTATTACGAATAATTTAAAAAAAAACACCTTTAGATTCACTTTAATTACTATAAAAGGAAACTTTTTGCATTTGGGGTGGCGAAAAATAAAGCATTTAAAATTATAGTAAACACTAATTAATCATAAAAAACATTTAATGCAGTCAGTCCTAAGCCTGAATAAAGTATGAAGGGAAGTTAATTTCATGTACGTTGATTTCACTGTATAGTTACAACACTTAGATAGTGCTTAAATTTATTTTCGTTTCGTGTGTAACTTTATAGTTGGTGGAGGTATACAGTTTCGTGTGCAACTGAAACTAAGAAAATAACTAGTTACAAAAATAACCTGTTTCGAAACAGATTATGCCGACCAAGAAACTGGTTTCGTTACGTTTCTTGAAAACGGCGTAACGACCCACGTCTAGGTCTGACGTTTGACTTTTCCATAGATAATTGTCATGACGTTTCCAATCCAAATCAGGGGCGTATCACTTCGTTCAAATTTTTCAACCGTGGTCCGTGACGTAAAAGTGCTGTCACACATAGATAAAGTTTCATAGATGGAGCTGTAAAGATAGGTTTGTAATTTTTGATTTTCACCATCTCTCGCTCAGGGTTGCCAACTTAGGGGTAAAATAAGTGAGATGGGATTTTTTTTATTGGTTTAATAGGTGTTTTGGGGTATTTTTTGTGGTATTTTTGGGGGTTTTGTGATTCCATATATTTTTTTTAATTTTTATTACATCGTATACACGGAGCACTCGCACACTTCTTATTTGAGGATTTATTTTTATTGTACAAAAACTTGCTGCAACGACTTGTGCCTTCACAATAAGGAACTCCAGTGAAAAATATTATGGCTTTAAAAAAAATATGTTCATACAGACCAATGAACGCTGATTCTGAATATATAAGTTTTATTTCATAATATTAAATGTAGACTTCTTAAAAAATTATTAAAAAGTGCATTTTTAAACCTCTCGTCAAAACACACTGTAAAGTTGGTATTACTGAAATGGTTAGTGCTGACGTTGACGTCACGCGTCACCAATCATTGTATTGAAACTTTGATTATGTAGGTATGACATAAGCCATCAGTACTAACAACATTTCATGTTAATCGTTATTTTATACTGTTTATAGATATTTAGTTGTTGTGTTTATAAGGCATCTCTTATTAGATTATCTCTATTATTGAAAATGTTAAAAAAACTACTGTACAAAAAAAAATTGTAATGCTATTTCTAGGGAGAATACTTCGAAGAACGGAATTCAAAATGGCGGCAGTAGATCAGCTGATTGCCCAATCCTATACTAATTTTTCAGGAGTGATGACGACACACGATTCACCATACATCGGTGGTTTTCGGAGGGGTCTTGAAAAATTAAAACTTTAACAATTATTTTAACTATTACAACTAACTTTAAAAATAAAAATAAAGGTGCAGTTATTTAAGTTAGAAGGTCATTATTTATTAAAAAGAATAAAAAAATGTACTGGAGTTCTCTATTGGAAAAATTGGTGGACTCTTGAAGTTGTAGATTTTTTTTTTAATTTCCGAGAACATCTGATGCATACAGCTTCAATTTGTTTTGGTTTTGATTTTCTAAATATATTACAAGATCTTGAAGAAAAGGATTTTTTTTTACAGTGAATACCGCACAAGAATCTCAACTGCTCCCGTCTGAAGCCAGTGAGACTATGGCATTCCCCAAATTAGGTATGTTGTGAGGCTGAAGGTAGCGAGGAGGGGAAGGAGGTGGGGAAGAGGAGGGTTGGGAAGTACCTGGCTATTCAGATCTGGTCACCAAACACGGCTAAAGCCATTTTCAAGCAACGTTTCAATTCTGAATGGTGGTCTTACACCAGGGCGATACTGATAGTATCTTCCACACTGGAACATGCCGCAAATATACTATATATTATTTTAAATGAATTAATTGTGAAATAACACAAATTAATCAAATAAAATTTACTTGCGCATGCCGGGTTCGAACCCCAATCTCCGGATCGTGAGTCAAGAGTCTTACCCACTGGACTACGGAGGTCGTCAGGTCATTTGATGGATGAAAATTAAAATCTCTTGATTTTATGAAACAAACAGCCCCGTATTTTGCGTATCGCTTGTGAAAGATATGTTTTATAAGGTAAATAACAAATCGCGTACTGGCAACACAAAATATTTCTATTTCGAATGGCGTTTTTGACAGCATTTAACGGTCTTGGTTTTCTGCATAACAAGGTAATATATAGCATTTTTCTGTTGAAAATAATAATTATACTGTATATAGATGTTTTATCTGATCGATAAATATGATTTCCATTCAAAAACATTGGTTTTTCATTTTGTTTTCGCTAAAAGCGTTCATGTTCCTGTGGTGGCGCAATGGCTTCTTGTTTTGGTCTTTTGTATTGTTTTACGTATTTTAATTTGATTCTTTCAAGATGTATTTTATTTTAATGTTTTCCGGTAGACTATATATAACTTATTGTTATCATTTTTATAGATGGCTGTTAGAGGTTTGTCACGTGAAGAAATAACTATTGCACTGCAAGGAGACATTTCCGATGTCAAATGGGAGTCTGACGGTGAAGGTGAAGAGAGCTGGTCAGTGGAGTATCTACAAGATGACCAGGATCAGAACCAGTACCAGGACATCAACATTCAGCATTCGTCCGTAAATTAATTTGAGGTTAGGTCGGTTAGGATACCTTAGTTTTTGTGTTATGTTTTATTATCAATTGTCTTATGTGTTATTTATTATCAATTTTCTTATGTGTTATTTATTATCAATTGTCTTTACTGAAAATAAACATATTTAAAGATGTTCTCAGAGTGTTTCGTGTTTCATTTGTCTAATATAACATTTTCCGGATTCCAATAATTTTGTTCTTAAATAATTTATTGGGCTAATGAAGTAGGTCGAGAGCGATTATATTGTCTATGGTAGACAAATAAGTTTCCTCTATCTTTAGTCTATTACTGCGGGAAGGGCGAGGGGGGGGGGGTCTGGTTAAGTTGGTGACGAAAACCGCTAGGAGGAAAAAGCCTTAAGTGATCGATCTAGGGGTTAGTATATTTATGATCCAAATCCAACACTCCAACCATAAATAAAAATAAACCAATCACTTTCCAACTGATTTCCAACTCGGCTCGTTGCTATCTTCATACACTATAGTTGATTTTTAGCACCGCCATCTTTATTTTTTTAGGGTAGTCGGGGGATTGGTTTATTTATGGTAGTCGGAGAATAAATTTATCCCTAGATTTTGTGCTTTTTCCCTTTTCTCTAGAAAAAGTTTTGTCTCAGATAGATTTATCGAAATTTCCCTCGACATACCATCACTGCTACTAAACTTATCACATTTATTTCAGAATTTAAATTACAGGCGTTCATGACAGCAATATTATAATGTCGTGTTATGTTTCAAGTAAAAATCATATCGAGGGCGCTTCATTAGGCCATCACACTAAAACATAAACTCCCTCCTGTCCTTGAACTCTCTGTTTTTCCCTAGATATAGGGATTTCTCCCCAGGTATGGCAATCAGAATCTAAAATCGTCATGTTGTCAAATACTCAAATGTCAAATGAATTATAAGCAGTTAAATAATAATGACAATTATTATTGGTGATTTTGTATGTCTACAATGTTTTAATTTTGAATTGCTCTGGAGCGCGATTCCCGTTCTTTTGAAAGATACCTTACCTTCAACTGACCGATTTTTTGACGAATTGCGATTCCCGATCTCTCGAAGGCTACTTCTGACAGTAGCGCGCGGTAGCCCGCGTTGCGCAAAGAACGGAATACTGAGGTTGGCGAAGGAGAGTCTCATTCGCCGAAGGAGACCGAATGGGCTGTCATTCGAGGTATTGAATGACATTAAAGTGCTACATTGACGACCATTATCAATATTTACGTATTTTTAAGAAGATAAAACTTAATATTATTGTAAGTATTTAATGTAAACATGATTAGTGAACTATTTTTTGCATAATAATACTCTCAAATGAAAATACGTAACTCGCTAAATGACCGAAATATCAGAAAAGTGATTGAAATTACAATAAACTTCGCGTTTAGTATGTGTACTTACCTATAATTTGCCATTGAGGATTTCTAGAAAAATAATAGGTAGTAATAACTTGCAGATAAAATGGCTGCAGGATTTTTGGCTCTGGATATTTTAGATTTGGAGGAAAATCGAAACGAGAGAACCATCCAATTTCGAGTTCTAAGAGATGCTCAAAATCCGATGGAAATGGGACAAACTGAATTTATAAAAATATTCCGAATTTCGAAAGAAATTGCCCATTACCTAGTAGAATCATTATCCCCGACCCTACGACCACAGAGAAAACACGGCATTTCTGTCCAATCACAGGTGGGTGCTACATATAATTTACATAAATATATTTGTATAATCCATAAAAAAGGAGGTACGGTATTAATGGCTGAAATTTAAACAGGTTCTTACTGCGGTAAGGTTTTATGCAGTGGGCTCGTACCAGCGAGGGATTGGCCACGAGTGGGGCTTGGCAATAAGTCAGACATCAGTTAGCCGATGCCTTCAGAAAGTTTCTTCGGCTATCAGCCAACAATTAGTGCAGACTTGGGTTAAATTTCCCTCAACTGCTGCAGAAAGGCAGAAAGCCCGGCAAGTATTCGAACATTCTGACAACCCTTTCCCTGGTACTATAGGAGCAATTGATTGCACCCACATATCCATAATTGCTCCTGCAGAACAGGAAGAGATGTACTGCAATCATCACGGGTACCACTCCTTAAATGTGCAAATGGTGAGCTCTTGATTTGGATTATTCTTTGTAATTTTATATGCGTTAAATGTCTTCTACAGGTTCTCAATAATCTCAAAAATTTACATTTCAGATTTGTGATCCAAATTTAGTAATTTTGGACGTAAACGCAAGATTTCCGGGAACACGGCACGATAGCCAGATTTGGGCCAATTCTCCATCTCGTCGTATTATGGAACTATGGCACGAAAGAGGAGAAAGAAAAACTTGGCTTATAGGTAAAAAAAGAGAAGTCATATGTAGTATATAGTATGTTTTATTGGCAACACTCAAATTGCAAAACTCACATAATTTTTGTTTGTATTATAATTTTTCAATAAAAACAAGTTCACAACAAATAATATTAGTACCTTCCACCCGCACACTTCGGAGCGACCGAGTCCCGCACCACTTCAGGCCACTGCGCAGAAAAGTAAAGACCGATAGGTTTACAGCGCACTTCACTTTTCTGCGCGGCGGCCTGAAGTGGCGCGGGACTCGGTCGCTCCGAAGTGTGCGTGTGGAGGTGCTATTGTCTCCTCTCAACATAGAATGGGAAACATTATAATCTCCAAAGATTCTTAAATACATTTTATATTCAATATATAAAACAAAAAATGGATAAATACATCTTTGAAAGCAACTAAAACAAAAACTGTTTTTTAATATATTTGTACTTAACAGGTGATTCAGGCTACCCTTTGGAACCATGGCTAATGACGCCTATTCCAAATTCAGTGATTGATAGTGAAAAGCGGTATACCGACGCTCACTGCAGAGCTCGTTCAGCTGTAGAGAGGTGTTTTGGAGTTTTGAAGGGAACTTTCAGATGCCTATCTGCCCAACGAATTCTGATGTATGAACCCTTACGAGCGCACAACATCATCAATTCGTGCGTCGTGCTGCACAATATGCGGAGATTGAGTCGCATCCATGAGGACCATGAGTACGATAACCATTCTGAAATGGATAACAGGCCATTATGCGGTTCAGAAGAATCTGAACTTCCGAGGACACGCCTGGCTGAAGGAAGACGTGTCAGAAATCAAATAATCACTACGCACTTCCACAACTAATGAATTTATTTTTATAACCTTTTTTTAAAATTATTTTTGTATGGTTTTGAATATTTATGTATGGTGTTTACATGTATTTTATCGTGTTGTTGTGCAAAGTGTGTGTACTTGGAACGTATTAACGAATTCTGTGTTTGTGTGTATGATTTATTTTGCATACAAGGGAGACATGTATTATATTCATATAGTTTTCTCAACGTTAACAGTTTTGTTTCGTTTAAAAAAAATTGTGATCTGTATTGAAATAGTTTTTGATTACCTTGTATTGCATTACCTGTAATTCAATTATGTACGTTTGTGTGCATTTCCCCAGATTTCAGTCAAGTAATTATGTAAATGTACAAGTTTATAATAAAACTTTTAAAATTTTATTTGTTAACAGATATAATAACAGGCTAAACATGCTAATTAAGGGGGTGATTTTATCTTTAAAAGCCTATACCAAGATATTTTTCCTGTATCGGAATTTGCAAGTCATTCTTTTAGGTTTCCCTATATAAACATGTGCTTTTCTAATGTTTGTATATAACGTTGTCCTTTCAGGTTTGAATTTTGGTTCAACCCGTTGGGAAAATACAAAGAAACCTGAACTTGAAAATTCATAGCACGCATTTTCTAAATGGGCATTGTAATTATTGTGCCTTAATGTAAAATGTTGATTATATTAAGTATCTAGATGCAAAAATGTATCAAAATATAAAATGGGCTGAACACATTAGTTATTCAAATAATTAAATTAAAAAAACAATTTTTCTTCAAAACTCTATAAATCACATGATATTTAAGATGGGGCAGTACAAATGGAAATATTCTAAGGTCACTAATTAAAACCCAAAAAGCCACCATGAAAATTATTATGAAAAGCTCTGTAAGAATTAGAACTGACAAAATCTTCAATAATCTTAACATATGTCAATTAAACAACTAACTCTTTCTAAACAATCCACTCTTATTTAAAAAACACAGCAACATTACAACGTAAAAAGGAAGATAATATCACATTTATTATTATTGATGTAAAATTAACATCCCACTCTTATTTAAAAATCACAGCAACGTTACAACGTTAAAAGGAAGATAATATCACATTTATTATTATTGATGTAAAATTAACATTTTACAACACATTATCAATTTAAAAAAATAAATAAAGTTAACAAATAAAGATAGTTATCATTCTCTATTCTGCCTCTCATCATTTTCCTTTCTCAGCTAGTATTCTTAAGACTAGCATGAGCTGTGCGAACTGCTGCGCTCTCTCTTCCCTGTCTCTTTCTCTCTCTGTCACCCTATCTTCCATTTCTCTCACTCTCTCTTCCTTGTCTCTTTCTCTCGCCCTATCTTCCCTTTCTCTCACTTTCTCTTCCCTTTCTTTCACTTTCTCTTCCCTGTTCCTAATCGTCTCGTCCATGATAAAAGTACTTATTTTTTCCACCAGCTTATTGGAGGTTATCTGTGTCTCTGCGAGATTCTGTAAAAACAAAAGAAAACTTAAAATATAATCAAGTTACTAAATAGGAAGAAGGCCACCAATAATATGAACCAGTAAAGTAAGTTCTCCTCACCTTTATAACAGAATTCTGTTGCTCCATGAGCTCCTGAAAAGCAGCTCTCGTAGTCTCCTGTGCGTGGAGTCGGTCTGAATCTGAAAGTTTAACTATATATAATTGATGTCTCTGATAATTTGAATATTATTTGATCTTTCGAATATTATAAAATAGAATATAGATATATATTCACTACATATTAGTTGAACTATGAATTAATATTTTTATCTACTTCGCGTATATAATATTATACGCATATACAATAGACTTGATTTTTATAAAGTTACCTGCTACGAATCGAGGCCTACTCCTTGGTCTCTGGGTTGATGGTTGGGGAAGGGGAGGTGTGTCCACTGTATGAGGAGTGGTCGGCGGTGAAGGATGAACCACAGGGTTCAGGTATTCACCCTGCACTCCACCGCTACCACTCGGAACACAAAGAACCTCCACCATACCCTCATCCTCCTGCTGCATCTCGATAATCAGTTCGTCACCGTCAACGGTGTCAACTCCCATTATTGCCAGAAGAGATATCTGTAAAACGAAACAAACATATCAAATTGTAGATATGATTTTAAATTTTCAAAAATAAATAAGGGAAACAACAAATTGTACGTCATGAAATTTCTTTGTTTCTTTATGTGATAACACATAGGATGTGATGTGAACTAGTAAATTAGCAAAAAGCATTGGGCATGAGAGCGTGGGTTTAGTATTCAATTAACTAAAATACATACATCATCATTGGGAAGGTTGTCGGGTACGTTCAGTCCTTCCACTGAAACTCTGCCCATTAGGCCGAGGACTTTTCCTCCAGCTCAGACAACTTCATCCTCTCCGACGTGTTGCCGGTCTGCAGGCGGTCTCTCCGCATTTTGGCAACCTTGGTCCGGATGGTACATTTTAATGTGGTCCACGCCTGAAACGAATATTTCATACAGTACACAAATGAAATAAATAATAACGTTACATTTATATAGCGCAGTTTTGTGTCATTTCAAGTGCGCTTAACTATAATCAATTTAAAAATAATCCTGCAGTGCTCTAAGTAAGTCAAAACTTTTAACTTACTTTTTGCCATTGTGCGGTTGTTTTGGGTGGACCAGCATTATTTAACGTTGTGGTAAGTGTTTGCCAAAATGCGGCAAGATTCTCCCTGCTGTGCATACCGACAAAACGGTTTGCCGCAAAGAGCGGCTGTGCCACCATCGCATCGGCCATCAGCATATTATACTGCATGTCCGTTGTGCGAGCGGATCGCACAGTTTTTTGTATATTGATCGAACTGAAAGAGAAACGATAATTTACATTACATTTAGGTGCATACTTTTCTTAGGTTTGCATACATAATAATAAACACAAAATATAATACAAGAACTGAATCGCTTTTTACTTGCTTTTAAACATTTCTAATGTCAATCGTTAGTTGACATAATTATTTAATATCGTTGTTAATTGAGTTTGAGTCTGGGGTGAAATGCATAAAAATAATATTTATATGTTTTTAATTAAACAATATAGGATTTACTTGCCTAATTTTATTGTATGTGTTTACAAGAACTGACTTTTTCTGGTTTTAAAAATTTCTAACCTCAAACACAGATATAATTATTTAATATTGTTGTTAATTCCGTTTGAGTCTGGAGTGAAAAGCTTACAAATAATATTTACATGCTTTTATTTACATAAAATAGGATTTACTTACCTCATTTTATTGTAGTTTACTAAAATCAACTTTAAAATAACAAGACACCCAAACAACTTTATCGACAAAAATGACACTTCATAGAAGGAGTGAAGGAATAACAAAGTAATTACTATCTAGCAAGGTAGGTACCTTTTTACGAGAAGAAAATCTTCGGTAAACTGCTTTTGATGTTGTTATAAAATAAATTAAGATGCGATTATAATGCAATACAATGTGAAGTCATTGTTTTAAAAGTTTTGGTTGACAACCTCGCGTTAGTTGATTATATTTCATTTATAAGTATTTTCAAAGAATCTCTAACCCATTTTTTTAGGATTTTTTACTATGTCACTCTCCTTCGCCCCGTCTTGTAACGCCATGTCGTTAAAGGATGAGAAACAGAATCGCTCGGAAAAAATGAAAGACACCTTCGACGCCTTGCAACGGACAGCAATCTCAGTGAAGGGTAGCTTTAGGCTCACCGCCAAAAGAACGGGAATCGCGCTCCAGGAGCGCGATTCCCGTTCTTTTGGCGGTGAGCCTAAAGCTACCCTTCACTGAGATTGCTGTCCGTTGCAAGGCGTCGAAGGTGTCTTTCATTTTTTCCGAGCGATTCTGTTTCTCATCCTTTAACGACATGGCGTTACAAGACGGGGCGAAGGAGAGTGACATAGTAAAAAATCCTAAAAAAATGGGTTAGAGATTCTTTGAAAATACTTATAAATGAAATATAATCAACTAACGCGAGGTTGTCAACCAAAACTTTTAAAACAATGACTTCACATTGTATTGCATTATAATCGCATCTTAATTTATTTTATAACAACATCAAAAGCAGTTTACCGAAGATTTTCTTCTCGTAAAAAGGTACCTACCTTGCTAGATAGTAATTACTTTGTTATTCCTTCACTCCTTCTATGAAGTGTCATTTTTGTCGATAAAGTTGTTTGGGTGTCTTGTTATTTTAAAGTTGATTTTAGTAAACTACAATAAAATGAGGTAAGTAAATCCTATTTTATGTAAATAAAAGCATGTAAATATTATTTGTAAGCTTTTCACTCCAGACTCAAACGGAATTAACAACAATATTAAATAATTATATCTGTGTTTGAGGTTAGAAATTTTTAAAACCAGAAAAAGTCAGTTCTTGTAAACACATACAATAAAATTAGGCAAGTAAATCCTATATTGTTTAATTAAAAACATATAAATATTATTTTTATGCATTTCACCCCAGACTCAAACTCAATTAACAACGATATTAAATAATTATGTCAACTAACGATTGACATTAGAAATGTTTAAAAGCAAGTAAAAAGCGATTCAGTTCTTGTATTATATTTTGTGTTTATTATTATGTATGCAAACCTAAGAAAAGTATGCACCTAAATGTAATGTAAATTATCGTTTCTCTTTCAGTTCGATCAATATACAAAAAACTGTGCGATCCGCTCGCACAACGGACATGCAGTATAATATGCTGATGGCGATGCGATGGTGGCACAGCCGCTCTTTGCGGCAAACCGTTTTGTCGGTATGCACAGCAGGGAGAATCTTGCCGCATTTGGCAAACACTTACCACAACGTTAAATAATGCTGGTCCACCCAAAACAACCGCACAATGGCAAAAAGTAAGTTAAAAGTTTTGACTTACTTAGAGCACTGCAGGATTATTTTTAAATTGATTATAGTTAAGCGCACTTGAAATGACACAAAACTGCGCTATATAATGTAACGTTATTATTTATTTCATTTGTGTACTGTATGAAATATTCGTTTCAGGCGTGGACCACATTAAAATGTACCATCCGGACCAAGGTTGCCAAAATGCGGAGGAGACCGCCTGCAGACCGGCAACACGTCGGAGAGGATGAAGTTGTCTGACTTGGAGGAAAAGTCCTCGGCTAATGGGCAGAGTTTCAGTGGAAGGACTGAACGTACCCGACAACCTTCCCAATGATGATGTATGTATTTTAGTTAATTGAATACTAAACCCACGCTCTCATGCCCAATGCTTTTTGCTAATTTACTAGTTCACATCACATCCTATGTGTTATCACATAAAGAAACAAAGAAATTTCATGACGTACAATTTGTTGTTTCCCTTATTTATTTTTGAAAATTTAAAATCATATCTACAATTTGATATGTTTGTTTCGTTTTACAGATATCTCTTCTGGCAATATGGGAGTTGACACCGTTGACGGTGACGAACTGATTATCGAGATGCAGCAGGAGGATGAGGGTATGGTGGAGGTTCTTTGTGTTCGAGTGGTAGCGGTGGAGTGCAGGGTGAATACCTGAACCCTGTGGTTCATCCTTCACCGCCGACCACTCCTCATACAGTGGACACACCTCCCCTTCCCCAACCATCAACCCAGAGACCAAGGAGTAGGCCTCGATTCGTAGCAGGTAACTTATAAAAATCAAGTCTATTGTATATGCGTATAATATTATATACGCGAAGTAGATAAAAATATTAATTCATAGTTCAACTAATATGTAGTGAAGAATATATCTATATTCTATTTTATAATATTCGAAAGATCAAATAATATTCAAATTATCAGAGACATCAATTATATATAGTTAAACTTTCAGATTCAGACCGACTCCACGCACAGGAGACTACGAGAGCTGCTTTTCAGGAGCTCATGGAGCAACAGAATTCTGTTATAAAGGTGAGGAGAACTTACTTTACTGGTTCATATTATTGGTGGCCTTCTTCCTATTTAGTAACTTGATTATATTTTAAGTTTTCTTTTGTTTTTACAGAATCTCGCAGAGGACACAGATAACCTCCAATAAGCTGGTGGAAAAAATAAGTACTTTTATCATGGACGAGACGATTAGGAACAGGGAAGAGAAAGTGAAAGAAAGGGAAGAGAAAGTGAGAGAAAGGGAAGATAGGGCGAGAGAAAGAGACAAGGAAGAGAGAGTGAGAGAAATGGAAGATAGGGTGACAGAGAGAGAAAGAGACAGGGAAGAGAGAGCGCAGCAGTTCGCACAGCTCATGCTAGTCTTAAGATACTAGCTGAGAAAGGAAATGATGAGAGGCAGAATAGAGAATGATAACTATCTTTATTTGTTAACTTTATTATTTTTTAAATTGATAATGTGTTGTAAAATGTTAATTTTACATCAATAATAATAAATGTGATATTATCTTCCTTTTAACGTTGTAACGTTGCTGTGATTTTTAAATAAGAGTGGATGTTAATTTTACTCAATAATAATAAATGTGATATTATCTTCCTTTTTACGTTGTAATGTTGCTGTGTTTTTTAAATAAGAGTGGATTGTTTAGAAAGAGTTAGTTGTTTAATTGACATATGTTAAGATTATTGAAGATTTTGTCAGTTCTAATTCTTACAGAGCTTTTCATAATAATTTTCATGGTGGCTTTTTGGGTTTAATTAGTGACCTTAGAATATTTCCATTTGTACTGCCCCATCTTAAATATCATGTGATTTATAGAGTTTTGAAGAAAAATTGTTTTTTTAATTTAATTATTTGAATAACTAATGTGTTCAGCCCATTTTATATTTTGATACATTTTTGCATCTAGATACTTAATATAATCAACATTTACATTAAGCACAATAATTACAATGCCCATTTAGAAAATGGCTGCTAAGAATTTTCAAGTTCAGGTTTCTTTGTATTTTCCCAAGCGGTTGAACCAAAATTCAAACCTGAAAGGACAACGTTATATACAAACATTAGAAAAGCACATGTTTATATAGGAAACTTATATAGGGAAACCTAAAAGAATGACTTGCAAATTCCGATACAGGAAAAATATCTTGGTATAGGCTTTTAAAGATAAAATCACCCCCTTAATTAGCATGTTTAGCCTGTTATTATATCTGTTAACAAATAAAATTTTAAAAGTTTTATTATAAACTTGTACATTTACATAATTACTTGACTGAAATCTGGGGAAATGCACACAAACGTACATAATTGAATTACAGGTAATGCAATACAAGGTAATCAAAAACTATTTCAATACAGATCACAATTTTTTTTAAACGAAACAAAACTGTTAACGTTGAGAAAACTATATGAATATAATACATGTCTCCCTTGTATGCAAAATAAATCATACACACAAACACAGAATTCGTTAATACGTTCCAAGTACACACACTTTGCACAACAACACGATAAAATACATGTAAACACCATACATAAATATTCAAAACCATACAAAAATAATTTTAAAAAAAGGTTATAAAAATAAATTCATTAGTTGTGGAAGTGCGTAGTGATTATTTGATTTCTGACACGTCTTCCTTCAGCCAGGCGTGTCCTCGGAAGTTCAGATTCTTCTGAACCGCATAATGGCCTGTTATCCATTTCAGAATGGTTATCGTACTCATGGTCCTCATGGATGCGACTCAATCTCCGCATATTGTGCAGCACGACGCACGAATTGATGATGTTGTGCGCTCGTAAGGGTTCATACATCAGAATTCGTTGGGCAGATAGGCATCTGAAAGTTCCCTTCAAAACTCCAAAACACCTCTCTACAGCTGAACGAGCTCTGCAGTGAGCGTCGGTATACCGCTTTTCACTATCAATCACTGAATTTGGAATAGGCGTCATTAGCCATGGTTCCAAAGGGTAGCCTGAATCACCTGTTAAGTACAAATATATTAAAAAACAGTTTTTGTTTTAGTTGCTTTCAAAGATGTATTTATCCATTTTTTGTTTTATATATTGAATATAAAATGTATTTAAGAATCTTTGGAGATTATAATGTTTCCCATTCTATGTTGAGAGGAGACAATAGCACCTCCACACGCACACTTCGGAGCGACCGAGTCCCGCGCCACTTCAGGCCGCCGCGCAGAAAAGTGAAGTGCGCTGTAAACCTATCGGTCTTTACTTTTCTGCGCAGTGGCCTGAAGTGGTGCGGGACTCGGTCGCTCCGAAGTGTGCGGGTGGAAGGTACTAATATTATTTGTTGTGAACTTGTTTTTATTGAAAAATTATAATACAAACAAAAATTATGTGAGTTTTGCAATTTGAGTGTTGCCAATAAAACATACTATATACTACATATGACTTCTCTTTTTTTACCTATAAGCCAAGTTTTTCTTTCTCCTCTTTCGTGCCATAGTTCCATAATACGACGAGATGGAGAATTGGCCCAAATCTGGCTATCGTGCCGTGTTCCCGGAAATCTTGCGTTTACGTCCAAAATTACTAAATTTGGATCACAAATCTGAAATGTAAATTTTTGAGATTATTGAGAACCTGTAGAAGACATTTAACGCATATAAAATTACAAAGAATAATCCAAATCAAGAGCTCACCATTTGCACATTTAAGGAGTGGTACCCGTGATGATTGCAGTACATCTCTTCCTGTTCTGCAGGAGCAATTATGGATATGTGGGTGCAATCAATTGCTCCTATAGTACCAGGGAAAGGGTTGTCAGAATGTTCGAATACTTGCCGGGCTTTCTGCCTTTCTGCAGCAGTTGAGGGAAATTTAACCCAAGTCTGCACTAATTGTTGGCTGATAGCCGAAGAAACTTTCTGAAGGCATCGGCTAACTGATGTCTGACTTATTGCCAAGCCCCACTCGTGGCCAATCCCTCGCTGGTACGAGCCCACTGCATAAAACCTTACCGCAGTAAGAACCTGTTTAAATTTCAGCCATTAATACCGTACCTCCTTTTTTATGGATTATACAAATATATTTATGTAAATTATATGTAGCACCCACCTGTGATTGGACAGAAATGCCGTGTTTTCTCTGTGGTCGTAGGGTCGGGGATAATGATTCTACTAGGTAATGGGCAATTTCTTTCGAAATTCGGAATATTTTTATAAATTCAGTTTGTCCCATTTCCATCGGATTTTGAGCATCTCTTAGAACTCGAAATTGGATGGTTCTCTCGTTTCGATTTTCCTCCAAATCTAAAATATCCAGAGCCAAAAATCCTGCAGCCATTTTATCTGCAAGTTATTACTACCTATTATTTTTCTAGAAATCCTCAATGGCAAATTATAGGTAAGTACACATACTAAACGCGAAGTTTATTGTAATTTCAATCACTTTTCTGATATTTCGGTCATTTAGCGAGTTACGTATTTTCATTTGAGAGTATTATTATGCAAAAAATAGTTCACTAATCATGTTTACATTAAATACTTACAATAATATTAAGTTTTATCTTCTTAAAAATACGTAAATATTGATAATGGTCGTCAATGTAGCACTTTAATGTCATTCAATACCTCGAATGACAGCCCATTCGGTCTCCTTCGGCGAATGAGACTCTCCTTCGCCAACCTCAGTATTCCGTTCTTTGCGCAACGCGGGCTACCGCGCGCTACTGTCAGAAGTAGCCTTCGAGAGATCGGGAATCGCAATTCGTCAAAAAATCGGTCAGTTGAAGGTAAGGTATCTTTCAAAAGAACGGGAATCGCGCTCCAGATCGTGTAATGATTTTTAGTTATTAAACAATAAATCATTACACGAAGTTTCTTCACAATGGAGAAAAAGTTCGAGATCGAATCCAAATTGGAGAAGGTAGGAATATTAGATAAAATATTTTACCTGGTTTATTGGATTCTTTTCTATGTATATGATTGTAGCCCACTCCGCCCCTTAAAACTGAAGAGTTGTAGAATTTACCATAAACTTTATTTAGTTGAGTTGATATTGTGGGCGTAACGCAATTAAAATATGTACATCTTTCCTGATAATCCACATTAATAATAATAGTTTATTCCAGAATGTATGCAGAGGTAGTGCAATGCAATACATTCCATAAATAATTAGTAAAAATAAAAAAGTAAATAACAATACATTCATAAAATAAGAAAATAACAAATAAGCATGAAAATGAAACGGGAAAAAAAAATTAATTCAAGCGGCCATTATGGAAGATATTTGACCATCTCCCATCTCCAGAGGGCGATCGGGGGGACTCCAACCGGGCAGTCATGGCAGTGATGATTATATTTTGCGATTGGCGTAGTCTGCGCCATGAGCTTCCCAAGTGGTGCGGTGAAGAGTGCTCTAAAAGTGTCCACTGGTCCCTCCAGCGACATTTCCGTCACGCTGCCATTGGGATGCAGTATAATCTACCCACAGTTTTGACGTGTACAGCGATGTGCAGAATGCGTTGAATTGTATTATTTTTACGTTTGAACTGCAGAAGTGAAAACGCCTCGACAGCATTCCTGCTCTAATGAATATCGCCCTTTGTCTTTCCATATCCTCAATGTCTTTCAGGTCATCTGTGATGATCCAGGTACTTTACGCTACGACTAACTTCCACTTTCCTTCCGTCTAGCCATACTGAGGGTGTTTACATGAATTAGGCTTTCTGAAACAATAGATCACAGTGTATTGTTTTCTTTTCAGGAAATGTCAAATCTAAATCTGCTCAAAGAACGGGTAGATAAAAGTTCCCAGCTTACCGGATCAATTGTTGGAATCCTCGATTCCTTTGAACACAGATTGGCCAAACTGGAGCAGACTATTCTCCCGGTTTACAATGACACGGCGCATTTACAACGCAAACAACAAAGTATCCTTTCAAATTTACTGCCATTTTCTATATTAACCCTTTAACTGAGACCAACGCAATTGTGTATGATTTGGAAGACAAGCCAACTGTGATTGTCACATATGTGAGACACGAGTGATCGACCAAAATTATTATTAAGAAAATTAAATCAAAATTTTGCATAATGTGGCTTATTCTTTATTTTATTCACACTGTCTGCTGAAAAATATACAAGAAATATCTTTCTTCATCCAGGTGTGAAAAAACATAATGATAAATTAAAATTGTTAAAATTGGATCACGCGGGGCGGATTTCTGACCTGATTTGTTGCAATGTGTGGATTAAACATTGAGCTCCAGCTCAGATCCATCATTTTTATTTTGTCCGGGGTTTTATTCACAAACTTAAATTTGTTACAAGCTAACAACCAAATGTAAGCCGTTATCAGTTGCAGACTTTAACTATTGAGAGTATTTTCTTTAATTCGTAAAATACAGATCTGGAGAGAACTTTGCAGTCTTTAGACCATGTGATCAGTTATTATTTTGTGGCCCATGAGGTTTCCGATGTGGTCAATGCCGGCCCATCGGGAGAAAATCTTAATACTTTTCTTCAGGTGAGCATTATTATACTTATTATTAGACATCAGATTATGAATTACATGTTTTCTTATTTAACCTTTACGATGCTGGCTTTTTCAACACAATCTACCCCAATACGTGGCATGTTTTGATCAAATGTATGTATTTTAGTGAAACTTCATTGATTATGGGGATAGCCGCTGATAGATGGTATTTATATGCGACAGCCGCATAGATAAGGTTAAGCTTACCAGACTCCAACGCTTGTGGCCGTAATATTACAAATTTATTTATTGGATAAAACTGTAAATTTAACAGTTATTTATACAATAATCAATTTGACAATACAACATTCATAAGTGTCTAGTCTCATAAATGAAATATGAAAAAGCATTCATGTCTACTCATTATGTTTGATAAATGGTCCTGAAGATTCAATCTGTATTATGTTCAACTTTGAAAAATAATGTATTTTATTACATTTATTTGCAGGCAATGAATAAACTATCTGAGGCCCAAATTTATTTTAATAAAAATAACCCCCAAAGTGTGGAACTAGAAAATGTTGTAAGTTTAGCATATTATATACTTTTTTTGTTGTAAAATTTGAAATGCCTGTTTTCCATTTTTTCACTTATTTTTTTTGTTTACAGAATACTTTGTATTTCACGGGTGCTGCAAAATTGGAAAGTGAATTGAAAGATCAGCTGGTTAAACACAGCAAACCTTTACTGCCAATTATTTTATTGGATCTAATTGCGTTGGAAGAAGGTAAAAAATACATATTCACAATATTCTCATAAAGAATAAAAACATTACTACCTAGCCAAATGTGTAGTGTGGGCTACTTTCGCCTATAAAAAGTCCATCAAACACAAAATTCTCCCATTTCAGGGCACTCCACGGGGAGCCATAGAGCTACGAAAATATAAATAACGGACTGTGTTCAATATTTTTGTGACAATATCCTTCATAATTTTTTTTCCACGGTTGGGTGTGACCCCCCATCGGATGGCACCCGGGGTGGACCGCCCCCCCTAGTGCCAAGCTATCAGGGGTTGTGTGCTAGGAATCAAGTCTCTGACAAAATTGCGAATGAGTGTCAAAATGCCCTTGTGTGTGTTGAGAAAATGTTTCCATTACACAGCAAACACTTGTAAAAGCCAAGGAATAACATTTCGTTCGTAAATGCATATAACGTCTATCTTTGATATACATGAATGAGCGATTGAATTAAGAATTTACATGAAATTTACATTTGTACAAACACACGTAAATTACAAACAATACTTGCCACATTTTGTATTAATTTTGTGAGACTGTAGCGGCTACTTAACCCGCTCTGCAAAATTTACCGCAGCGCCACTGACCTCCACAGAATTAGCTGGAAGATAAGGCATACCTACCTTAGCGTGGTAGTAACTGGCGCATCGTAAATAAACACCGCCACCTAGGCGAAAGACCTAGAACGTCTGGCTGTACCGTTCAAGTGCCCGCAGAAAGTTCGAGCGATTTCTCACCTTTACGTGAATTCGCCGCATTACCTACCGCGAGAATTAATTACTTGCCACGGGTATATAAGCCGCGCTCGCCGGCTCGGAGTCAGTCAGTACCTCAGTATTCATTCATCGATAAAGGAACTCAGAACGAGCAGTGTCGCGACTAAGTACCTGCCCGCGCGGGGCACGGGCCTCGCGCTGTCAACCGTGAACATCAATTTATCCAGCGTGACACAGGAACATTCCAGCACCTTCGAGGAACCTCTCCGACTACCATCTCGACATGGGATGTCAACCAGCACCCTGCAACGAGCAGCTACCACAACCACCACCGGCAACGCGCCATCATCCAACATCCTGCAACGAGCAGCAACAACAACTGGCAACGCGCCAGCATCCTCATCCTGCAACGAGCAGCAACCTCATCGCCTCTCAAGGTTCCTTCCTGCGTCACGTGTGTGCTCCGACCCACTGGACACACAGCCGCCATATCCCGTCAACACGACGTCGATCGACCGCCTGGACCAAGGTCTCGTCTACACCGCCATGGTGTAGGGTAACACGCCGGCTTCCTGAAGACCTGTGATCTTCACCGCCGTAATGTCCTGACCTTCATCTTCACTCACCACGCAGCAGCATCACTCCACTCCGCTCCCGCTCCGCATCGACCTCCGCTACGTAGCCACAATAAAGACTGACTCACACATTGACTGCACGCCTTTCATTTATCTCCCGTCTCTACCGATACGGACCGCTCCCTCAAGACAATTATATGTCTATAATATTATGTTTGCAATGTCATTGGAATTACCTTCAATTTTTCCTGAGATATCAAACATAATTTCTTTGTTTCAAAACTGAATAAAAAAATTAATTTTATGTGACTTTATTATAAATTCTTCTGTGGGTAGGAAGTTAATCCAAAGCATACAATTAATAATATCTACCTACCTACGTCTAATATATGACATAAGAACTGCTATTTACACATTTATAGAACTACATTTATTATAGTATTTGGGCATTTACAAGTAATGTTAATACATAAATGATATATTGAAGATTCCAGTGTGGAGAGTGCCCCTCCAAGTCTGGGAGTGCCCATAGCCGCGTTGGAAGATTTGAGGTCCATGTGCCAGTGGCTCAACAACGCCGGGAGGAATTCCTATACCTCTCTCATCGGCACGGTCAGGAGCGCTGTGGTATACAAGTCTCTCACCGCCCTCAAGGAACACCAGAGATGCAACAGTCTGGGAAGCATGCAGAGATCATTCCAGACTCATTCACCAATGCCCGTAAGAAACATTACTCTGGAAGTACATATAAATTCTAAAGCTAGGCTTACTTCTTACTTAGTTAATTCTAGAAAAACGTATTTGGTAATCGCGCATCTAAACATTTTTTTATCCCAGATTGCATAATATTCCCCCCCCCCCAAAATCGCCATTACTTTTTTAAAAAATTCTCTCCGCAAAAGCTGCGAGTGCAGACAAAAAGTGCATAGTACTGGAAAGGTCTGGTGGAGTATTTTCACAAACTGTGAATACTGTTAAAAATGCGTGGACGATTTAAAGTTTATTTTTCTGATTCCTCCGACCATTTATTAAAATTGTGTAATTTTAATATATTCGTTCATAATTATTGATTTTAAAAACCACACATTGCGAAATGCTTCCAACTGGCTACAATGACGTAGAAACCGCCACTGGCTGTTAAGACAGCTGTCACCAACTTGGCCCGACGTGATGTTAACAACCCCAAAATTTACGAATAAATAATAAAAACGAACATCTTGTTTTGACGGCAAATCGAAAATGGCACGTTTTAAATCATTGATACCTTCATTAGTATAATTTTTTTTTGAGAAAAAATAAAAAAAAACAATGAAGATACCCCATTATGGTCGATTTTGTACGTAATATCTCTTTTATCATTATTTCTAGGGACTTTTTTCAAAAAAATTTTACAATTCATCAAATATTTTAAGTTAATTTTCACTTTCTGTGTAAGCTCTGTTCAAGTTCTGTGATTATATCATTAAAGGCCAGTTGCTTCATAAAACTGAAATAATCACTGAACTTGAATAGAACTTTCACAGAACGTGAAAATTAATTGGAAATATTTGATGAATTCGTCAAATTTTTTGAAAAAACCTAAGTTTCAAATACTAAGTTTTGAGATAATGAGGAAAGCAATATTCGAATGCTCACCAAAAATCAAATATCATTTACAAGTGTCTGTGTTTTACATATTAAATATGCTATCAAATAACAAACACCAGGAGGTATAACGGAATATAATTGAATCGGTGGTGTTTATGAGTAGTCTGAGTACTGTACCAGATAGAAGGTACACTTTTACATATAACTGCCTGTTTTTTGTATAGTGTCGCTTTGCATCATGAAGCACATTCCTGTATTATACTGTAAATCAGAGATCCTTGCTAACACTCACATTACGCCGAGCTTTAGAAGTATCTGATAAACTGGATCATGTTTATCATTGTATTTTGTATTTCACTAAATGGATATTTGTTTAAATTTTCAGAGAACAAAGTTGATTCACCGCACTGAAAGCACCGCTAGGAAAACTTCCAGTCGAATCCATAAAGCGTAAGTCAAAAAAATGGTTTAATATAAAATATATATTTTTTACAATAACTCTACACAGGGGTGTTTTGGAGATGATGTGTGGAGGGTTGTTTTAAGGAAAGTAAAGAGAAAAAGTTCTGGGAAGGAAAAAAGTATGAGGGGTGGGTAGGAATCGGAGGCGTAGCGTGGGGGGGGCGGGGGGGGGTGGCCCGCCCCGGGCGGCACTTTTAGGGGGGCGGCAAATTTTCACAAAAAATAATAATATTATCTAGGAAAAATTTAAACCACTTCAAATCATTATTTGAAAATGTTCTACGATACTTTCGTTTACGAATCCAACTCTTTTTTTTTATTATTTATTAAAAATATCAATAATTATATTTTTTTAAGCTGCAAATTTCGCAATTCGTAGGAAAACCGTACGCATATTATCAGAGTAAAACTAAACAAAGCTGATAACTCGCAAACAGATTTACTCTTAATTAAAACCAGAATTGTGTTCAGAATATATTAACGAATGAATTTCAGTTGTGTATTCATCTGCTGATACATTTCGAAAGAGACCATTATTTTATTTGAGTGCGGTTATAAAATTCTAGTAACAGACAGTTATGTTAGTCAGTATGTGCTGCCAGAATCAAAGAGAAACCATTTTCAAATTCTGAGTGTAGTTTTAATTCGCCAAATACAGATTTAATTTAACCCGTCTAATCACAGGAGACACAAATTATCCCACACACTTAATTTTAAAATAAAATTGTGAAATTATATCCAACACATTTAATTTTAAAATAAATTTGTGATTGCGATAAAAACTTAAGATACAGTTTTATTACATGTTTTTAAGAAAAGGAATCTGTATTTAAAATTTTAAGTTTATTCTATATTAGGTACTTTAATTTGAATAATCGCAGGGGTGTATTTTTGAGCCAATTCACTTTTCCAATATCAAAATTTTAATATTTAGAAACAATAATGTTCTAATAAACACGTCGGAAAAATTACTTTATCTAGATTTTAGAACAATTTTGTTTTTTGCAAATGGATAAAAAAAACAATAAAAAGGAACATTTAAAATGCATGGGAAGAACCGGAAATTTTGCGCGCAAACATTGACAGGCAAAAGTTTATGGATATTTTTTTTCTTATTATTCGAAGTTAAATCAGTTTTCAGTATGTAAAATTCCATTTGAGGATTCATCTGCTGACACAATTCAAAAGAAAACATTACCTTATTCGAAGTTCAGTTATAAAATTCTAGTTGCAGACTCTGTATGTGCTGCCAGAATCAAAGAAAAACCATTTTCATTTTCTGAATGTACTTTTAATTCGCCGCATACAGACTTAATTCAAACTAATTTTGTGTTAAGAATGTAAATTTCCAGTTGTGGATTTGTCTGTTGACACATTTCGAAGGAAAACATCCTCTTATTTGAAGTTCAGTTATATTATTCTATTTGCAGACTATGTGTGCCGCCAGAATCAAAGAAAAACCATTTTCATATTCTGAATGTAGTTTTAATTTGCCAGGTACAGATTTAATTTAAACCAGTACAGAATGCAAAATTTCAGTAGGATTCATCTGCTGACACATTTCGAAGGAAAACATTCTGTTATTCGATGTGCAGTTATAAAATTCTAGTTGCAGACTATTTATTTAATGCCAGAATCAAAGAAAAACCATTTTCATGTTCTGAGTGTAGTTTTAATTCACCGCACACAAACTGGTTTTGGGTTCAGAATACAACGATAAATTAAATAACGAGTTGCAGATTCATTGAGCGTCGAGTGAAGCTTTACATTTGAGTTACATAATGCTGTAAAATTCTGAGAAATTGATTGTGATTGCGTGTGTTACTATTATTTGGGGACTCTATCAATCAACTTTGTAGTAGAATTTATAAACATGATTTTCGCTGAAAGAATACTTGTCAAATGTGATTATTAAAAAAATACGGCTCGTTTATAAGTAGGTCTACATATACACCACCACTCCCCCCCCACCGCTTGAAGTACCCAAATAAGGGGGCGGCGAAATTTTCCTCCACCCCGATGTTCTGAGTGTAGTTTTAGTTCACCACATACAGTTTTAATTAAAAAAAGTTTTATGTTCAGAATGTAAGGAAAAACCATTTTTGTGTTCTGAGTGTAGTTTTAATACACCGCATATTTAGTTTAATTTAAACCAGATTTGTGTTATCAATATAACAATAAGCTGCCGATTCAACGTGTACCGAGTGAAGCTTTTCATTCCATACGTATGCGTGATGAAGATGCTAAATTCTATCACAAGCATACCGTTCTTGATTTCTGAGAGCAGTTATATATAATTTTGTGCTAGAATTTATTTATAAGCATGATTTTAATGGAAGCGTAATCGGCAAATGGGATTATAAAAATCGTTATAAAAAAATAGGATATCTACCATCTACCCCCCCCCCCTCCGGACAGCGCTTGAAAATCTGCGGAAGAAGTACCTGTAGAAGTTATGGAGGGGGGGGGGGGGGGGGGCGGCAAAATTTTCCTCCGCCCCGGGCGGCCGAAACCCACGCTACGCCACTGGGACAGCGTGTCCAAGAGTTACAGATGTATGAATTCACCACCCCACTGCTGTGCAAGGCATTGAGTCGAGAGAGTAGCTGGAGAGAGGTCAAAGAGTCTCATTCAACCGACCTCTCCCGATCCGGCCAGCCACGCAGTTTGTGAGCGGACGCATCCACCGCCAAGACCTGGACAAACCTCACTTAATGAAGCCCGGCACCTCTGCTAAGTCACCAAATGTAGGGAACCACTTGTGGTGGTCTGTGGCAGATGTTAGTTATTAGTTTTTAATAACTGTGTTATTAGTTTTATAAAAATTAGATTGGCGCTGTACAAACTTGACTTAAGGTTTTCTAATGTTTTATTTGTTTGTTTACAGACTGGAGAAGCGAGCAAATAAAATGTTTTTGAAAGCATCACAAACCTTAGAGCATTCTACTGGATTAACTCTTGGACCAAGAAGGAGTGCTTCACATTTAGGTACTTATTCTTGCAATACATATTTCTTTCTTATACGTAAAGCTATCATCATTACGTAGTATAAAATGAAGTCGCTCAAAATGTATGTGCGCGTTAATCTTTTAAACTATGCGACGGATTTTCATACGGTTTTCACCAATAGATAGAGTGATTGAAGAGGAATGTTTATATGTATAAAACATGTAAATTATATTAGAGAAAAGCCGAGAAATTCAAAGAAAACATATTTTTGTGCGATTTAAAACGGCTGGCGGGCCGTACTATAGTCACTTTAGAAATTCGTTCTACGGAAGAAATTGGAAAATAGATGTCCTAGAGTAAGTAGGTATTTGATTTTCCCTTTTCAAATATCCAGTGTTGCATTGCAAGCATTGTATAATTAGTGGCGATCGCTAACTATATTATTATATAAATAAAAAATAATAATAATAATATAGTTGATTCAAGAGGAAGGTTTATATCTATAATACATGCTTATTATAGTAGAGAAAAGCTGAGAAATTCAAATATTCAATTCAGGCAGTGGGCAGCTGGCAAGCGGGTGGTGTGGATTTTATAAAGGTTGGGTAATGGCGTTGTGTTTCGTTAGCCACAGCAACGTGTGCCCGGGTCTGCTAGTTGTTTATAAAATATAATTAAAATAATTTTTTACTGCTTGCCCTGATTATGACAAGGATAGCGTTGAAACTAGTAAGGACGGGTTATTTCACAGAATTTGAACAGTTCATCAAATTTCAAAGTTAATTTTCAAGTTCTGTTATTTATCATTATTAGCCAGTTGTTTCACATAACTGAAACTATAACAGAACTTGAAATAATATATGTAAATACAACCATAGATTGCTATACTCCTCAAGACTGCAGAATAATTGTGTCAAGCCATTAATGCAAGAAATCTTTGTCCATAATTTTAGAAGGTGACGATTGGACAGGGGGCGCTGAGCAAGACATGGAGCAGTACCTGGAGCTGGTGATGGGACTCCACAGGCTGATGAAGGCAGAGCAGATGCTTCTCGTAGGTCTGGTCCCGCTGGCGCAGCAGCACACTGTTTTTGAGAGCATCGTGAGAGATGCTTTGGATCTTGTTGTCCAAGATGGCGAGGTAATTAATGCAGTACCTTATTTACTTATCTGTGATTAAAGTTACTTAATAGTTTGCACAGAGAAGGCTAAATACGAGGCATATCCAGAAAGTAAGTGTACTGTGACCACAACGGGCGGAGGTTTTTAGTTTTTTTGAGGGTTGGCAACACTTAGTGGTACAAGGGGGTCTCCTGACCAGAAAGAGCATCGCAGGAACATTGTTGTACATAAACTCACGTTTTAGTGTCCAGTTGTGTGAAAGTTGTCGGCAAAAAATCCCGCCAAGTACTGTGATCTGCTTTTTACTCATGGAAGAAATAACACCTTCAAGAAAAAAAGGTGAGGACTTCTGAGCTCTATTGTTACTGGAGATGAAAATGGGTGACTCATTACATGCCTGGGAAAAAAACAGTCGTCAAAGTGGCGTCACACCAATTCCCCATCTGTGAAAAAATTGAAAACCACAATTTCAGGCAAAAAAAATCATGGCCTTAGTGTTTTAGGACCGAAAAGGCATCATTTTGTTCAAATTTCGGCCTCAGGTTGAGATCATCAATGCACAACAATATTGTGTACCCTAAAAAAACTCAAAAGGAGCATTCAAAACAAAAGGAGGGGAATGCTGACTAGAGAAGTGTGCCCTTTTCACGAAAACGTCCAACCTTACAAAGCCTTAGCCACCAATAAGATCATGGACTCATTTGATTGGGATGTTTTGAACCACTCCCCGTAATCCCGTGACTTGGCGTCTTCAGATTATCATCTTTTCACCTTCCTAAAGGCACGTATGGATGAAAATAAATTTTCAACCGACGAGCAGGTGCAGAAAGTGGCCCTGAAGAGGGGGAAGGAGCTGGCGGCAGAATTCTTCGAGAAGGGCAAAAGAAACTTGTGCCACGGCTCACCACATGCATTGAACGGGTTAGCAATTATTTGGAAAAATAGTCAACAAGTGTATCAACAATATCCTGTTTTTTTTTATAATACACTTTTTCAAAAAAAAAAAAAAACAGTACACTTACTTTCTGGATATGCCTCGTACAAGGTCATTTAAAAAAAACTGATGTTATGATACAATATCAGATTAAATACGATAATATTCATTTTGCGTGGGTACCTCACGAGTTTGAGAGTCATATTACATTATTTAATATAGTAAATCATTTCATGCGACAAGCGTACAATATGCAAAATAAACCTACGTTTATCAAACCATCTCTTTCAGACACATGATTTCATCATGCTCTCTCCTACAAGGCAACGACTCAAACTCAGAATCTGAAAACATTTTTATTAAGCGACGAGACTGAAACATGATATTGGGACATTTCGTAAATTGACCCAACCAATCATAGTGCATGGAAAAGAAAGCTTCCATTTAAGACATTAGATGTCACTACTTGCCGCTGCCGGTTATCTCGCAGTGGATTTCAAATACATTAGAATAATACCAGTTGTTTTGATTTGCTTAATATTATGTTTTACTATCATTTTATAATTTTGGGAGGACTTTGACCAATTGACCTGAGGGAAGGACTGCCACTGCTAAATCTCTCTCTCTGGTTTCAATCCTGAGATTGGTTTGCAGCAATGTCATCTATTCGTTTCTTCCACTCTTCCCTGTCTTGTGCGGCTCTTTTGAAGTCTGCATATGATGAGCAGCGCACGTCCACCAGCAGGTCCTCCAGGTACTCTCGGCGTGGGCGTCCCCTAGCGTTTGTCCCCTCGGTCATACCCTCCATTAAGGCATGCAAGAGGCCTTCTTCTCTTATTACATGGCCGATCCATCTTGCGCGCCTTTCGGACAAGGTCCTGAGCAGGTGCCTTCCTCCTTCGATTCTTTGGAGAACCTCTTCATTTGTTATGTGGTCTCTCCAGGAAATTCCTAATAGTCTTCTATAGGACCACATCTCAAAAGCCTCTAGTCTCCGTTTATCTCTTTCGGA
This sequence comes from Limnephilus marmoratus, assembly GCA_917880885.1. NCBI lineage: Eukaryota > Metazoa > Arthropoda > Insecta > Trichoptera > Limnephilidae > Limnephilus > Limnephilus marmoratus. Next base: position 13,193,983 of record OU862911.1, read on the forward strand.
TAGGCACCATGTTTCACAGCCGTACATCAAGATACTCCATACATAGATCTTGATGAGGAGTATTCTCAGTTTCAGGTCTATATTATTTGATTCTATTATTTTCGACCTTTTATTGAATGCAAGCCTAGCCTGGTGTATACGGCTGTTGACCTCGCTCTTAGACCGACCGTCCCATGTTATTTTACTCCCGAGGTAGACAAACTCCTTGGTGTTCTTTAGTGGTACTGCTAAATACCCTTCTTAAATTAACATCGCTATTATTTTTACTTCTCCAGAATATTGCAACGAGGGCCAAGAAGTGCATGAGCCGTCATGACTTTGGGTCCGTCCTGATTGTATTCCCAATATTGAAACAACTCCTGGCGCTGAAGCCAGAGTTCGAACGCACCGTAGAGCATTGTGACATCAATGTTAAATCTAAGTTCACCTCCATATTAACCACACTGCACACAACGGTAAGTTCAAAAATATATACATATGTACAAAATTAACTTTATTCTTTTAAAAAGAAAGACAAACATTTCCAGGTTGAATTCCATTCACTCAACCATCTAACCGATTTAACTAAACTATTTTCTATATAAATTATTTTTGTGTGAATACCGCATAAGAGTTCCAACTGTCTGAGTATGTTGTAAGGCGAAAGGCTCTGAAAGACGTTGGGAAGAGAAGGAGATGAGTGAAAGGAAGGTGCACAAGAGCACGCAGGTACAGGACTTTTGTTGTTGTTGTTGTTGTTTAGATGCGGAACTGACCTACCATTGGTAATGCCGCTTGGAAGAATGATTCTGTTATTAAATAACTTGTCCTCTGACATAGATATTTTTAACTGAATGTTCAAATATTAAAAATGTTATATTACTTAACTAAATATAATGTGTGTTTATTATCAGTTATGTTAACTGTAAACATGCATTTATAATAATATAATGTTATTATCCTTCTTTTTTTCAACATGTCAAATTATTTTTAAAAATATGGTTCTAACTAAATTTTGCATCTACAAATCAAGGTTTGTAGAAAATGCTTTCAACATGGTTAGGTTAAGTGGGGATAGAGCGGTGATTGATTAAAAAGTTGTGACCTAACTTTAAGTTCGTGTTCCACTGGAAGATTTGAATTAACTGCAATACAAGTGGCAGTATTTTACTTCAAGCTACGTCACACATTCAAAATTTCGAAAGTGGCCCGACTAACCTTGTTAAACACATTTTCTACGAACCTTGTCTACAACTACTGATTTTGAAAACTAGACTTTCATAAATAAAAAATATTTTTTACAGGGAGTCAAGGCTCTTGAAGATTTCATTGATGGAGTGAAGTCAGACAGTGGAGTCCTGCCGGTGGATGGAACTGTGCACGAGTTAACCACTAATGTTCTTGTCTTCCTCGATCAGCTATTGGACTATGCAGATACCATTGGTGAGCGTTCTATAACTAATATAAATTCCAATAATAAAGCCATGGCTTCGTTATTTTGTCAATAGTGTGCTGATACCAAACCTGATGTATGGTGGTGAGATGTAGAAGAGGAAGGTGGGGGAAGTACCTGGTTATTCAGAACTGTCACCAAACACTGTTAAAGTCATTTCAAGCAACTTTTCGATTCTGAATAGTGGGCTTTCACCGGGGCAATACTGAAAGTATCTATGACTATGGGAATTCCAAAACAGAGTTATGTGGCAGTCCACCCTCTCTGCCACCCCTGTGGACAAATGCTTGATAAATAAAATATTAATACAACAAATAACCAAACAGGTGTTTACTTTAGAGCTGGGGTGCTCAAACTTGAACTGCTGGCGATCTACCTCGATATTACTAGACTCCGATCGATCGACTTTGACAGGCTGCAAGTATGCGTGATGCGGGATTGTAATCTAGGTAGGCAAGGTGCAGTGGCGTAGCTTGGGTGTTAACAGTCACCCCGGGGCGGAGGAAAATTTCACCGCCCGGTATTTAGGTACTTCAACTGCAGATTTTCGGGCGCTGAAATCTTTTTTTATTGCGACCTCATTTTATGTCGATTTTTATATCACATGTAACGAGTATTCTTCCAATAATAGGATTCTTCATCACTAAAGGTAGGTTTTAACTTAAGATTGCTTCTGCATAAAAGTCCCAAAATAATAGTTACACACAGAACAGTCAATTTCTCAGAATTTTGCAGCATGTGGCAAGTGCAAAGCTTCGGTCGGTACACGATAAATCAGCAACTTGTTATTAAATTTATCGTTATATTGTGAACAAAACACTGGTTTAAATTAAATCTGTGTGCGGCGAATTAAAACTACACTCAGATGAAAATGGTTTTTCTTTATTCTGGCAGCACATACCTACATAGTCTGCAACTAGAATTTTATAACTGCACGTCGAATAACAAAATGTTTTCCTTCGAAATGTGTCAGCAGATGAATTCGCAACTGGAATTTGTCATTCTGATAAAAAAAACTGGTTTTAAATTAAGAATGAATCTCTTCACGGCACTCATTTTGTATTATTTATTAATAAACTTCCTATCGCCTTCAAGTTACAACTCGGACTCGTATATAAACCAAACCACATGCTAGAAACTAGATCGATAACTTAGGGCTTTTGAAGCGGGCAATTTTTGACAATATTTCACCATGCATATGAATATGCAATAATTTGACGATTTTTTCTTGTGGACTTGTGACATCGCATACCATAGATGGGGATAAAGTAAACAATAAAAAAGCTAGAAATAAATAATAAACAAAAAAGCATAAAAAATGGGTGGTCTTATTAAGGCATAATTGAGGATCATCTAAAACAAAAACTGTGAATGTATTTACATCGGCAAAATTGCAAATTCTCGTGATCGACTCAAAAAACACTTGCGATCGACCGTTTGAGCACCCCTGCTTTAGAGATTTGAACCTAAAAATGAAATAAAGCACCTAAAAATTATCAAAGCCATGGACATTACTAAGATTTTCATGTGTTTTGTTTCATTTTAAAGTTCAAACCTCTAAAAAAACACCCATTATTACCATAAAAAATTCTAAATAAAATATTACATATTGCACTTTATTTATATGATTTTAGGTGGTGTTTTATCTCAAGAAATGGTTTATGTCAATTCATTGGCCTTATTACCGTGTTATACTCAGATTGCTTCAAACAAAGAGGCAAAAGCTAGAGCACTGCTCGCCATCTATGTTCGTAAGGAAATTAATTAATAACATTTAATTTAATTTAAATAATTTTTTTAATTAACATGCTGAAAATCCAAATCTGTTGTATATTTATTTGTCTTCATATTTTACAGGTAAAGTTTTAGTGCAATTGAACTTAACCCTGAGAAGTAAAAGTGAACAATATGGGGACTCGGCTCTTCGCGCTCTGTTCCGGTTAAATAATAATCACTATTTACTAATGGTAAGCATAGCTATTTCTGTTATCTCTATATTATCGAACCTCTGCTAATCTTCACACAAAAGTCGCAAATGATGTAGGGTTGAACACTTACTAAGGCCTCTCTTCCATAGATATACGTAAGTATCCCATACTCGTGCAACTTGTTGCGCGCAGTCTGTACACACTGCTACTGAAATTGTAAAACCCGCATCGCTGCCAATCATTGTTGAATTCTCGAAACCTCCAAACTAGAATGCTTTCATAACCTCACTCACAATTAATCAGTTGCTATAGCTATCATTTTTTATATCCTGCCATTCTTATTGACTGTTAAAACACACGATTGTTACAAAATTTCTGCCACAAGTGACGCCATGTTTAAAGTCGTGATGAAATACTTAAGTGTAAACAACCTCCATCTGGTTGTGGGAGACTTGCTTCGTCGATAAATCGACAAAATGTCAGCAAATGTAAGAACCTCCGGGCAGACGCATAGCGGTGGTCGCCCCAAGATGCTTGAATCGTCGAACATCGAATGCTTTCATGTCCCTATGGTAGAAGGGTCTATTAATGCCACAAGACCAACTCTGCGTAAAGTACCAGTGGCATTACCAAAATTTACCATTCCAGTGAATCTGGACCGCCCAGGCTAAGTAAGATGTGGAAAGCAACTCCGAAGGTTGTGCCTGCGATGGACGGAGGTCTCCGACGTAGATCAGGAAAGGGACGCCTGGAGGCACTGTGTCGAAGCGTTGGCTTCCCTACCCGAATAGGACAAGGAGAAGAGATGAGATATTATTAGAATGTTTATTGAAAGAGAATTCTCTGCTGATCCCAACAATGAACGTTATGAAGTTTTATTTAATAATTTAGTTGAAAATACAAATATTTATGTCTGTGCCATTGCCCAAATTGTATATAGGCAGCTTTTTTCTTTTAGTCTTTTTTCCTTTGATCAAAAAATATAATAAATGATAAAAACATAAAAATGAATACTAACGGCTGGCGATGAAAGTTTAAGGGGTGGAAAAGGAGGATGAGGTGGTTTTTAGAAATCTCATGTAGACAAGGTCCTTCCTCTTGTTTTGAAGATCAAGTGTGCAAAATTTCATCCAATCTCTAGAGAAGACAGGTGTTACTCATTTTAATATTACCTTACTGAAAGAATACTCGCCAATACAAGTACACAATATTTATATAGATTTATAGTAATCTATTGTTCTTTCATTTCAGGGTTTACAACGATCACAATTACTGGAAGTCTTAACTCTAGCAGAGCAGAATTGCGAACAAAATTACAGGGAAATGATCCAAGAAAATAAAGCCAGCTATCTACAGAGGTACATAATAATTATTGTGATAAAACTCATTCTTTAAATTATATCTTCTTTGTCGAAGATAATTGTTTAATGTTGTGTGTGTTGTTTATAGTTGGAACAAGCTGTTGTCAACCATCACTTTGGGTGATGAGGAGTTATCTTCTAAATTAAAGGACAAAGACCGCACGGCTATCAAAGAGAAGTTCTCTGTAAGTTTTGTAGCTTTGTATTTTTTTTATGCATAGGCTTATTGCTGGCGGCAATTTCTACCAACCCTATCTATTTTCACTTTGCAATTTTATTTTCTCAATCCAATCAATCAATCTGCCACTCAGCAATGGCTAGGAAACAGTCATATTTTAGAGGAATTGAGGACTCCAGTCCCCGGCCCAGGCATACTATATTAGAATGCTTGGCTGTCCATGGAGTCCTCGGCATTCTACTCTAGCACCAGATTTTGAGGTCATATATCCGTTTACTTTCACTGTCTCGAAGTGGAGTTTTGATTCAAAGTGCAATATAATTAATTATATGCGTACAAAAATATTTTACGAGTTGTCATTTAAATGGAAAATACATAAATATTATCTGTTGTTTTTCAGACTTTCAACAAAGAAATGGAAGAATGTGCTAAGGTCCAGAGAAGTTATTCCATCCCAGATCTAGAGTTGAGGGAATCCCTGAAACGGGACAATAAGGAGATCCTCCTGCCCAAGTATAATTTGTTTTACGAAACATATTCCAACACATCTTTTTCCAAAAATCCTGACAAATATTTGAAGTACAATTCTGCTCAGATTGCGGCGCTGTTAGACAGATTTTTCGATGTAGCGGCTTAATCTTTGCATATTAATGTATGTACATATTTATAATTTGGATTAATTGATATAATATTATTATAGACATAAAAAAGTTTAAATTTTGTTGAATATATTTATTGTCAAGATACAGCAGTAGAATTTTTAAATTATTCATTCGGTATCCATTTTCTTTGCTGCTTTAGGTTTATTTTTGTTTTTTTTTGGTTTGCGTTTTTTTGCTGCATTTTTAGCTGCGTTTTTAGCTGCAGTTTTCTTCTGCTTATTGATTTCCTCTGAAAAATACAATGTACAATATATATATTTTTAATTAATATTTACTATATTATATGCACCACGCACAATGCGCATACAACTAATCATGTAATCCTTTGTTTTAAAAAAAACATTAAATAAAATTATGAAATTTTTCTTTCAAAACGTTTTTATTAACCGCTAGAATGCCGCTCGTGCGCCGGCGTGTCGTGAGACTTTACACGCGATTTTGACCCTTATGTATAAAGAAAGTGTATGAAGAACACGGTCAGAATCGCTTGCTCTATTATCGCCCTTTACCATAGAGAAAACCGCAATGCGCCTGGTCACTCCATATAATTTATATTAATGATTTACCGGAGCGCGGGAACGTGCGTAGTTCTTGCGCATGCGCGGGAAAAATTCCTTTGTCTCCGATTTTGACCTTTCTACGTACGAAATTTCTCAAGGACACTGTCAGAATCGCTGGACACGAAGTGTCATGGATGCCGCTTTTTGCGAACGCTAATTGGTGGACAACCAACCCAAATTACCCCGGCAAACAACGGGTTATACAGTAAAACCCTCTTAAGAAGTTTTCCAAGGGACCTGAAAAAAACTTCTTAAGCGGGAAAACCGGGTCATTCGCCATGGGTCATTCATCCTTCAAGGGACTTAAAAAACCAAACTTCTTAAGCAGGAAAACTTCTTAAGAGGGTTTCACTGTCAATCATAATACTTTTTGTTTGCAATTACGGATATAGTAAAATAAGTTATATAGTGAAACCCTCTTATAAGATTTTCCAAGGAACTGTAATGTATTTTTTTCTTAATTGGGAAACCATGTATGTGGGATAAATTGCGCCAAAACTTCTTAACCTGTCAAAGGCCAGGCCATTTCGCGGAAATTTGCGAAAATTCACAAAAAAACACTAAAAAAGCACCATTTTAAACTTTGAATTGAATGTTTTGTTGATTAATTTTGAGCTATTGTATATTTTATTGACTGAAACACATTCACAACACAATAAACTATCTACCAAAACACCATTACTTGCATTTATTACGTAAATTAATAGGTTTTACAATGTTTTATTCGCGGAACACGTATTTATTGCGACAGTTAAAATCGCGGCAAATTCTGACAGCGGATTGTCATAGACGAAATCGTTTTAAAAATATTCCAGGGTTGCAAGGTGAATGAAACTTATAGCGTCTCCGAGAGTAATGATGGTGCAAGCGATTCTGACACTGTTCTTCATACAAATTGTGTACATAGAAGGGCCAAAATCGCAGACCAAAGGTTTTTTGTCGGAAATATTATTCAAATATTTGAATTATTTTTTCTACATATGACGCGTCTCCGGCCTGTCACCGGTTAAGCATGATAATTTCTTAAGAGGGTTTCACTGTATGTTTCTTTAAAAAAGTATACTGACTTTGTCCAGGATTCCTCAGTTTAACGGCACCGGGGGCGAACATGCACGGCAAGACTCCGTTCTCCAGGAAGCTGGGGGATACTATGTTGGGGTCTATGGGCACCCAGGGGGCAGTTTGGTTCAATTTAATTTCAGTCGGATTTATTTTAAATTCCGACTGTAAATCCAAACCATTGTCACACCTGAAAAAAAGTAGATTTTAAATTAATTTTATATTTTAAGTACAAATGGAAAGTGAGGATAAAACAGAAATGGTGCCGAGGTGAAATGAAACTGGGTGCAGAACTAGCTTACTAATTGTAATGCCCCTGGGAAGACTCACTAGGTTAATTAAATGCCTCGCAGGAAATGTGGATTTTTCACACAAGTCCTTACAACGCATGAAGTATCATTTAATTTTTAATTATAATATGATTACATGTAGGTATGTAATATTTTCTTCTTCAAACACAGTAAACTTATTTTGTGGCACAATATTAATTCAAAATTATGAATAATAAATGTATGACACATTATTAAACTTGTTCCCTTTGTAAATTATACCCTATTATTCCCTTCACACTCCCACCTTTCCATTGACACCGTTAAGTCTATTATAAGTAAACCCTGAGGAAGTGAGCATCGCTCACGAAACATGTCTGTCTTTTATAAACAATGAACATGGTTAAAACAAAGAAATCTATTAATACTTCCTAGTTCCTACATACATGTTAACATTTTTTGTCCTACATTATCCATACTTCCTATGTTATTTATAAAAAAAAATTTAATCGCTTTTGCAAAGTATTGGTTTTTGTAGTGTTTTTGAAAAATAAATCACTGGAGAAATAAATGAATACAAGTGCGCTGCGGGTAAGCCTGAAAAATAAGCTTAATTTTTCCTTATTTCTGGTAAAATTGATTTTAAAATAGAAGAATAGATGGACAATTTCAGATGCCTGTCTGGGCCTAGAAGTTGTTTGACTGTCCATGAGGCTCACTGCTTTTGCATTGACACCTCCATGGGCTTTAGAATTGTAGAGATTGACCATTACAGTACAGTCCTGTAGGCGCGTCCGCATACCGCTACCTAACACAGTATGAGGGGACATTGAAGGTCTAGATTCGTTACATTAAATGTAGAGTCGTTTATTCAAAAAAAATTAGATTCTTGCGAGAACTCCGAAGGGGCGACCATAAGTTGCCTATACCGGGGTGGGACAGTGGTGGGTACTTCAATGGGCCTAGAAGTCGAAAAGTCTTACATAAATTGGCAAAAATTCATTGCATTTAGAATTTAAAAAAAAACGCCATCATTGGTAGGGGGAGAGAAACAGATATCAACCAATAATAGACTCGAACTTAACTACTAGCTTCAGATAGGTGATAAAGAGTTAAGAATCTGCAAAACATGCAACTTTTTTTTTACCACAGCACATTTTCTTTTTAAAAAAAAACAAAATTTGCTAACAGTACAGTGATACATTCTTATAGGGTTTAAGCTAGTCTCACTTATGAGATATGTGAGACTATGTCTTGAAGAGCAAACGCTCACTGAAAATTTACGTAACTAACGCTTACAGTGCAATGGCGCTGGGCTGCTTCTAACTAACTGTTAACCTGTTGAATGTTGGATGGTGTTTCGAAAAAATGCCCGCAAATTTCATAGAAAATTCTTTAAAAAAAATTCAGAGTAACTACAATAATCAAATAGAACTTAGATCCTAGATTGATATTGACGCAGGCTATTCTGACCTCGTCCTTCATGCAGTTTCTTTATACATAAGGGTTAAAATCGCATTTAAAAATAAAAAAACTTTTTTTTTGGGCCCGCCAGCGGGCTCTTGACAAATGAGAGGTTAAGTGAAAACTTCAAAAGTGGGAACCTAGTAAGAGGGTTTCACTGTACAGATTATTTGTATTAAAATTGACTAGCAATTTTTATTACTTTTTGGGGACCTCATGGTACAGAACGGCAAATGCTCCGTGCTTCTGATTATGGCTGAGCATGTAGTCTCCGGGGAGGAGTTTGGCCAGGCACGAGAACACGTTGTAGAAGCAGCCCAGAGCTGCTTTGGGCTTCCAAATAGTCTGTTTGGCCAATTCCCCTGCAAAAGTCTGTGGTGTGAACTCCTCAATCATGAAAACTTCGGAAGAATGATTGTTTATCCGCACTGAAATAAAGAAAAGTGATGAAAACAAATAAACAAACAAACCTAACCTACTCTTTTATAATGTTGTGTTTATTAACTGTTCTATTTTTTTTTTACATTAACTCCACACAGGAGGCCCTGAGGAAAATAATTTCCCTCAGGGCCTATGTCATCTGGGATGCTGTGTGGAGGGTATTTAATCTGGTTATCCAAGTGTACAACTCGACACATAGAAATTAGTCCATTCCCTAAATAGGAGGTATTTATGTATTATTTTCTTAAGATAATTTACTAAATACCATAATAAACAAACCCGATTGAGGAATATATATTGTGAGGTGTAATGAAATCACGGAAGGTTGGGAATTTCCCGGCTATTCAGATCTAGCTGCAAAATATATCCAAAGCTATTTCGAGCAACATTAAAATTCTAAACCGTGGTCTCTCACCGAGATAATAATCTATAATCTAGAGGTCGCGGTTTTGAATCCTTGCATGTACAAATAAATTTTATTTTATCAATATGTTCAATTTCACATTTCAAACTCTTAGTAACGCCTTGGTGAATGCCACTATTAAATATTGCAACTCAAAACGCTGCTTGAAATGGGTTTAGCCATATTTGGTGACCAGATCTGAATAGCCAGGTACTTCCCCACCTTCCTCTTACCCAACTCAATCCCTTCAGCTTCAGCCTCACAACATACCCCAATTAAAAAGCCATTATATCGATTTTCAACTGCATTACAAGGTCAAACACACTTCTGGGCTTCGGGCCCCATGTCAGCAAAAATACATAGAATTATAGGAATATGTTGTAAAAAAAAGTTTCTAAGGTATATGGATTTGAAAGTCTCCAAACTGGCAGGAAAGAGCCCCTTACACTAACAGCATTAAAATAATAAACTATTTAAATTGTCCAATTATTATTATTATTATTATTTCATTGACAGCCTATGCCTCGTGGAATGCTAATGCTATTTACTGGCTCAGTATAGCATGACAAGAGGTATATGAAGTTAAATGATATCTCTAGGCCTCTTCACATTTTCAACATTGGCCTTGAAGGTTTCAAGAGTCATATTAATTTAATTGAAACACTGCTTAAAATTGCTTTAGCCATGTTCGGTGACCAGATCTGAAAAGACAGGTACTTCCTCATCTTCGTTCTCCCCATCTCCTACCTTGCCCTATCCACTACCTTCAGCCTCACAACATACCCCAATTAGGATGCCAGTCTCACTGGCTCCAGAAGCTTGGGAGCAGTTTGGACTCTTATGCTTGAAGCTACGTTTGTGCAAATTCTACAAAAGTAATATTTACATGGCAGATAAAGAAGGGGGTTACAAAGAGGCGCATTTTTTTACATTAGCTCCACACAGGAGGCCCTGAGTAAAATAATTTCCCTAAGGGCCTATGTCATCTTAAGGGATGCTGTGTTGTGAGCCTTTTGTTAAGGAAAGGAAGGAGAGGAAGTTCTGGGAAGGAAGAAGGTATGAGGAATCCATCCCTCCAACTGCGGTGCTAGGTGATGGATCAAGAGTCCGGCTGGAAAGGTCAAAAGGCCTCCCTCAACCAGTCTCTCTCGATCCGGCCCACTATTAGAGGGCAGATGCGTCTGCCGCCAAGGCTTGGACAAACCTCACCCAAGAGCCTGGGTACCCCTAAGTCACCAAAAGTAGCGAACTACTTGGGGTGACCTATGGCAGAGGTGTTGGTTATCCAATAAATGGTTCCCGGGGCGACGGTACCCATACCCACATCCCAAATTGAGAAATCTGTCAAAGCTGGGAGCAAAAAAAGCTTATTATTGCATGCAGCTCCTCAATTGTTGAGTATTAATAAATCTGCAATATACAAAAAATTGGGGATGCCATAGTCCCACTGGCTCTGGATATTTGGACCCTTCTGAGGTATTCACATAAAAAGGATGATTCTGAAAGTATCTTCCACTTTGCATGTTTGTTAAATCATTATGGTAAATTAATAAATTATTACTTCTTAATAATTTGGCATCTGGAGTAAATTGTAGGTTGGTCCATTGTAAAGCAGCCTCGGAGGGGGTTATTATTTCATTCCCAAAGTCCGATTGATATTCTATTTTTGGTTCAATGAGAACCTTGCTGGGGTGATTTTGATCATCTGCCTGAAAACACAGACATTTTAAGATATTATATCATCTATTATTTCTTCTTCGTACGGTGGGGGAGTTGGTGGAAGTCAAAGTGCGAGGTTATACAGCCAATCGACGGCATTGGAAGTCACGTCTTGATTCAATACATACATATTGGTAAAGGGAACATTCTTTTACAATTTGTTCTGTTGATGCAATTATTTGGATACAATTCAGAGTACTTTAGACCCCTGTGCATCATGTACATACCGAGACTGCACCGGATGCGGGTTTGTGAGGGAAAGAGAACCCTGGCAGTTTAACAGTTGGGTCCCCACGACAAGGTACATATTTTTCACGTTTGAGTTTGCCTCAAAGCTTTTGGGAATTTTGTGACTGAAGCATTGTCTGTGATGGCGAGTCATAATTAATCATATTTTATGTTGAAATGCTTACATGAATCCCATCAGAATGACTCCATACAATAAAGTTAACACTTTTAACAGCTGTTTTGCTAAGTTCACTCTCTTGCTGTGACTGGCCTATTTTCCAAAGTGAATAAGTCAACTGATTTTGTTCATCTATAAAGTAAAAAAGTATAAAATAATTCATCTTTAATTAAAATAATAAAGTATAAAGACAAGTTTAGTTTCCGTGCAGTAAATAAGTTATATTCCCTTTCATATATTATTTAATATTAAATAATAATAATACACTTGTTTTTTTGATCATACAAATCAAAAAATCATTTTATTCTCAATGCATTTAGATGTCAAAATGGAACTGTTAAATTGAAGAATAAAGAATACTGGAAGTGCATTTGAGTGTATAATGTAATAAAGATTAAGTGCGCACCGATAGGTTAGATCTATCCACTCACAATGTAAAAGATGAAACAACAAATCTTCCCGTTCAACTCAAAATAAGAAAATATGTAATTCTAATTATCTCACCATCTGTTTTGTCCCCTTTAAATATTTGTTGAACAAACTTAGTCATGTTTTCATCTGTGTCCATTGCCAATCGATTCAACATTTTCCCGCAGGTACACTTATCTGCATCAGAATCTGACCACATATTCTTCAGTTTTTTACCCATTTGTTTAACTTTGGTTTGTCTCGAGCATATACCGTGTTGGGTTGGTTCACTATTCAAACTCCTTTTATTTGGGGTAGTCGTGCCTTTGGATGTACCGGGTGATGTGATATCTATTTGAGACGGGTCGCAGACTTTGTTACTGGGAGAGCTACCACTCTGTGGTGATTCATTGGTTTTGCGTGCCATTCCCCTAGTGGTGACGCCTACATAAATATAAAATAATTTTTAAAAAAGCTGTTGACGGGTTGAAATAAATAGTAAGGCTCCTAAGAAGATCAAGGAGAAGTTGTATGAGCAACCATGGCATTTAACGTGGTCACGAATCAACGAACAGTGATATTTTGAATATTTTTATATTTGGAAGGCCCCTGTTATTCGTCGACTTTCGGCTTGTAATGTAATCCGAACTACTTTTGAGGTGTTATAATAATATCTCAAGATTGTGAAAATTATTAAAATAAATCATTAAGCTTTGTAATTAATTTATTGATTAATTGTAAATCGTGGAAAAAAAAACAGTTCAGCTATAGAAAATGTTACAAACTGCATTTTGATTTGTCTCATATGATTGAAAGCAGTATGTATAAGTATATTATTGAATAGCGTGTATACAGACATATATATGCATATATCTGTGCAAGAATGATAAGTATTTTTGGTTTATCTAATTAAATATATACCTGTTATATTGGCAGTCCTTTGTAAGGGAGATAGTGGCTCTAGGTTGTCAATGTCTATCACTAAACTATCTTCATTGTCACTTTCCGAGTTAGAGCAATACTTAGTCTCAGTTATATCTGGCTCGTTTGCTTCTGGCTCCATTGCTTCTGGTTCCATTTTTTCTGGTTCCTTTTCTTTCGGTTCCTTTTCTTCTGGCTCCTTTTCTTTTGGCTCCTTTGCTTCTGGCTCCTTTGTTTCCGAATCCTTTCCTTCCAGATCTTTTGTTTCTGGAGATTTGGTGTAGTTTTCAGCAAAGGCAATACAAAATTGGCAATAGTCAGAGTTGGCGTGAACTGCATCAGGCCTGGGTAAATTATAATTACACTTGAATTTGGTTAAAATGAAATTTGCTTATAAACCACTCGTACCCATAAGCTTGTTATCACAATAACTTATTGTTGCCAGACATATGTATGACGTAGGAGGTGTACCTGACTTATTAAAAGCGTCATTTGTTATTTTAGCAGTTTGTTATTTCACTGAATAGGTTGATAATCCCTGCAAGGGTGATCTATGTATAGCGCTTTGAAAGGAAACTGATGTGGCAAACTTACAAAGGAACTTTCAATTCCTAGCCCCAGACAAGCCAATGAAATTGATTATCTGTTTGGAAGAATTTCAATATTTGAAAATGTTTGATTAATTTCACCAGAAGTTGAATGTTATGCTTACTGTAAAAATATTTAAATTTATCAAATGAAATGTTACATTGTGCTTATTAGTTTATATTCATGAAGTATAAACTAACTCAATAAAAAAAAAGAAGTACGGAAAAATTCGGACTTGATCAAATTTGTTATAGATTTGTATTGACAAATAATTTTTTTCAATAGGTTGATTAACCCCTCAGAAAATCGCCAATGTGCACTTTTAATGTCTTTAACGAAATGATATTTTATGAAAACTTTGTGTTTCTACCGCCTCACAATTAAAGCTCTATAAATGAAACATTTCTGAACGTAGTCGAATAGTAAAAACTGTTTTAGACAGGTTACAAAATAAGCTTTCGAATTATTGTATTACAAATAAATATTAATATTTGTACATATTAAAATTTAGAATGCAAACATTAAAAAAATGTGAAAATGACTCACGTGATGTTTTTATGTGAAAACAGTACTAAAATCACAGATTATGTAAACAACAATACTTATTCTATTGTATAAATGTGTAATAAACACTTTTGTCACCTCACTTTTTTATCATTTCTTATAAAAATATTTAATAAAAATTAACAATGTCAGGCGCGGTCGACCCGCCCGTAGGAAATTTGGCGGGATAAATTATGTGTCAGACTGCGCATCTGACAGAATGTTATTTTTATGTATTTCTATGGACAACTTGAATGGAGATGTGCAGCATGATTCACTATCGACCTTCCACTTTTTATTTTAGGGATGTAACTAAAGCAATGACGGAGTTGTAACGGTTTCTATGGAGACACACGCGCTGACGTGTAAACACGCTTATTGTACTTGACTGCTGTCATATTTTTAACGCATATATCTGCTTACGTTGCGGAGGGGTTAAACAAATAAAAATATGTACTTACGTATCTGCAAAGTTGTATTTTTGTGTTTGTTTGGCTAGAGCCTTTCTTAGAATTAGTTTATAGCACCAGTGAGCTTTCTCTCGGTTCGACAGACTCTGGGGGGGCAAGGCGGAATCCACATACGCAATTGTGTGACTGAATGGCCGACCTTTTGCATCTAACAACAGGAAACAAATATCATTTTTGATGAGAATGGTTCTTGAAATAAATAATTCCTTCTTCACAACAAAACACTTTGTCCTTATTTAGATTAGAAACTTTTACAATCGGGAATGAGTGTGTAGGGCAGTCAGAAGACTAACGTCCGTTTTCTTATACTTTCAAAATCTCTCTCTGTTGGTAGAAATGTAACTGTTAGTTCACCTCGCTTCAGAACTGGGAAACCCTATACACTAGAGACATCACTTGGAGAACTTTAAGAGCTACTAGCACTAGAGCCATCTATGCTACATAGCTCGAACTATCACAATTTTAAATGTCCAGCTAGGTTTGAAGGCATGGAAGCCTGCCAACTGTTGTCAAGCTACATCTGAACAGCACGGACTATCAAAGGGGCGGAGTCAATGAAAGTCACGTGTTTGATGTGTAGCTAGAAACAAGATGATATTAACCCCAGCGACTGATTCTTTTCAAATTTAACTTAAAAAATTCCAGCTTTGGGTAAATATTTCCCTATCGATACCACGCTCAAAATATACTTTAAAAAATTAAAACAAATTGTAAGTACTAGGTTATTAAAAAATTAAAACAATGGTTAGTAATAAGTTATTCATTAACCGGAATTGAAAAATATCGCGTTTTAATGTTTTTTTTTTAATTTTAAAAACGCGAAATGTCATTTTTCAAGGACCGCCATAATGATGGAATACGCATTTTTAAAAGAAAAAATCACTTTCTGTCAGTTAGATAAGTACGAATTGCAATCTTCGGAAATGATAAATAAAGCGTATGATAAATAATAATTATTTTGTTCGGTTTCATAAACACGAAAAATCACGCGAGACGTTGTCGTCGTAATTAACAACATGGTGTTCCTTGAGAAATTACATTTCGCATTTTTAAAGATAACAAAATAACCATTAAAATGCAATATTTTTCAATTTCGGTTACTGAATTACTTATTACTAACAGTAATCTACCTAGCACAATTTGTTTTAATTTTTAAAGTGTGTTTTGAGCGTGGACTCGATAGGGAAATATTTACCCAGCTTTGTACTTGATTTACTCAAAAACAAAAGCTCAAATCAAAAAAGTTATATCACAAAATCCACTCCAAATGGGATGTAGATTCAGCAGTTTCTCATTTGTACTACGATTTTCCTGTGTATATGGTTGTCACAATAGCTCAGAGGTTAGAGTGGTATAGAGATGGTTGGTATATATCACTGCAATTCCAGTTACCGGAGACCAATGTGGAACCGATTTTTTTATCCATTACTTTTGGAACCAAAAAGTAATGGATTAAAATATAAGATGTAAGTTCCTTAAAAAGTAAAAACCAGTTGCTAGAGAATTAGAAATAATATCTACTATTGTAGTGACAGCAAAGGAACTGGCTCCTTGTAACCAAAAGTTTGGAATATCGACCATCTCTAGAGCAGTAGCCTGGTCATCATCACAAATTAAAAACATTGTACGGGTGTAACACTTTACCTTCCATATTGTATGCTTTCACTTTAACTGGGAGCATCCACGCCTGAGAAAATGGAGGATAATTATTTGCTAGGTACTTCAAACTGCTGGCAGATATAACTACACTCACCGTGTTTTCCAATGCATATTTCTCGGATCCAACAATGGCAGCTGTTAAAAAAAATGTTTACATTTAACTATTTCCAATAAAATATAAAACACAGTAATACAAAACATGCAAAACAAAACAAAACAACATACAAAACATGCAATACAAAAATTATGAAATTTACAGATATGTGAAAAAAATATGAAATTGGATGTGTAGTAATTTGGTGATGATTTTATTGGAAACTTTATGGTCTGCTAATCCAGAAGTGCAATTTATGAACTTAACCATCTGGTGTGACCAGCTCAGGCACGGGGGCGCCTTTGAAGCCAGAGTCAAGTTAGAAGCTGGGCATACTATAGGGGGCCCGCTGATTCTTTAAGAGGACGCAACTACTGGCCCTGTACAAATCGCAAGTGCACCCCACTGTCGAATTTGGCAGCCAACCTGGTCTGGAGCCCCAAGGTACTTGAACAAAACCCTTGACTATGTGAGTTTGCCATATTCCCCTACCTTAATCTTTAGAGCACAAACATCAGACGGGAATGCTGTCCTTGTTCTACCGCTATTTCAATGGAAGATGCTCCGAGGAACTAGTGTCATTAATATAAAAAATTAAAAAATAACCTTTTTGAATATCTGGTTCTTTGTACCATGGATTTCTTTTAATTATTTTATCATATGTAAAAGGGAGATGATAAATTCTATCCAGTTTGGGAATATTGATGTTCGCCTCAGAGTATGTCTGAAAAAATAATAAAACAGTAATAAAACAATCATCATTATTTATGCATTAAACCGCTTACTCGTTAATATGGAATATTTTTTATTCAAACAGTTAGATTTAGCTATATTATTACGAAAAGTGAGTATTTATGTCGGGGGAGACCAAAAACATGCAAAAAATATACATTTAACACTAATTTTGTTAAAATTAATTCACTCAAGCGGTAACGCCATTGTTTATTCATCTTTTTATTTAAACATTTCATAGACAATCAATCAGTGCTGCCAATCTAGAAAAAATATTTTTGCGTAAAACAAAGTGAATGCATTATTGACAAGTTTGTACCTGTATTTATAACAGTAGAACATGGAAAGAAATGTATTAGAATAATTACACAAACCCGCTAGACAAACCCTGCTTTGCTAAACAAACCATTCAAAACCTGGGATGTTTTTTAAAATTATGATGAAATGCGAGTTTATTTTATAAGATTGGTACTTCTGACAAATGTCATATTTGATTGTCTTTTAGTTAAAAAAGGAACATTCCGTATTATCGTGCATCAAACTTCGACAACACGAACGTTCCGTATTATCCGTGAGGTGGACTAACTGCATATTTACCCAATCATCAGCCGCCCGACCATCTCTGAACGAACGCGGTCGTTTCACCACTACATTCATATACTACAAAAAACATAAGATTTTAATAATAAATACAAAAACAGGAGAGTGCAATTGGAGTCCAGTCAATGGAGAAATACCACGTCGCGAAGCTGGTCACAGTGTTGCCGGCATTGAGAGAATAATGCAGCCAGTTAATGAAATAATTATTTACAACAGGTACTCGCTATACGGTCCCCTGCCATAGTAAAAACATGATTAAAACACAAATTCAAACAAAATGTTGGTTTCCCATCCAAAATCAACCAATTAAAAAAATAAAACATGATCATATGTGCCTCTTACCTCATTTTGAAGTCTTTTAATTTCCATAATTTCTATGGGATTCTCCTCATTTAAATACACCATGGGGAGCATACTGATCATCTGGTAAAAGGGTGGGTATTTGTCTATGATTTTCAGTTGCCTGCCCCACTCCTCTTCTATGAACTTCTCATGGCCTTCTGTCATCTTCAGTAATCGGCCGCACAACTTTGTTTTCCATTCGTTGCTGACAAATTCATAAAACAGCTTTTGCTCTTCTTTCATACTCTCAAGAAGCTCCTGAAAAAAAAATTTTAACAGATGGTATCAAAGACATTATATTTTATAAGATTGGTACTTCCGACAAATGTCATATTTGATAGAAATATGATATTTGTCGGATATTTGTGGACGCGAGGTAGAAATCTCAAAGTGGGAAGCCAAAAGCAAGGCAATTACACTGGTCTCGATTTCTAGTACTTAAGTACTAAACTGTCACTGGTCGAGTAAGGTTGTGTCTTGCAAAAAAATTGCATTTAAAAAGCGCCAAAATGGGGAGGAATGCAGATCCCGCCAATGTCTGGAAATTAAATAAAAAGGCACTTTCTAGATGAGAAAAGTGTGGAAAAGCTGAATAAAACAAAAATTAAAGCGCGCTCGGCAAAATTGAGGGAGATACAACCGTTCAAAGTATTTAAAATTTCACTTCGCGAACTGATATTGACAGTCCGCCCGCCATTTTGTTATAACCTAATACGCTAAACATGGTTTGTGATACAAAAAAGTGCCCCTTTATAACGCCTACTCGCGTCAAGGCAAGAAAAACATCCCAGTTTTCAAGTGGTTTAGCGGCTACGCTAGGTTTGAGTAACATGGTTTGTGATTCTGGCGTACTATTAATTCTGTATCAGGTCTGGGATCCAACATAAGCAGTGAAAAAATGGCGAACGAACTGTCAATATCAGTTCGCGAAGTGAAATTTTAAATACTTTGAACGGTTGTATCTCCCTCAATTTTGCCGAGCGCGCCTTAATTTATTTTTTATTCATCTTCTCCACACTTTTCTCATCTAAAAAGTGCCTTTTTATTAAATTCCCAGACATTGGCGGGATCTGCATTTCACACCCAAAATGCCCTCCTGTGGTAAAACAGTAGTAAAAGTGAAGAAATAACATTTCCTTTATATTATGTATCCACAAATTACTTATTATTATCGATCATTATAAGCAATACAATTAATTTTCATATTCCCCGTCCGGCAATTTTGTGCGTCATTAGAGAAAAAACACACATTCTTTGATTGTCCTATGGTACGGCCACACTGAGGCTAACTTCTAACTTCAAACTTTCAGACGATTTTGTAGAAGGGTAGTTTGTGCGTTGAAACAACTTGTCACATACAGTCTGTACATGACGCTAATAAAATCACGAGACTTGCATAGCCACCAATTATAGTTACAAGCATTGTGACAAAATGTTGGACACAAGTGACACCACATTTAAAGTCTTGACGAAGTGAGCGGCGACAATCTCATCATGATTCGAGTACCTTAGAGACTACCGCCATACATCCGCACAGAGGCTCGAACACAGACTCAAGTCACCGAAAAGTTGACAAAATGTAGGCAAAGTGTGCCTGTGTACAAACGTCTGTGCAGATGTATAGCAGTATTCGCCAAGATACTTAAATCATTGAGTATCAGATATTTGCATATCTTTGTGGACTTTGCAGATCATTTTTAAGTTACATCTTTCACGGATAATGACTAGTTTCAATATATTTTAGCATTCTATGAGATTCATGTCCTCCTGACTAAAAAATATGGCAAGTTCGTAGACAGTTACGCCATGGTATATATTTATTAACATGTTATGAATTGTACATATCCTCATATCACAACAGTTGGAGAAACGCTTCGTGCTCACAGTTTGGGAAGCCTGGAGTAATTAGTTCATAATTATAACGCACGGCGGCGCGGCGAAAGCAATGCACCGCAGCCCTGGAACATTCTAGAATGATTAGCCTATATAATGGGAAACAACAGGACTCGCGCTCTCAGTTGCCTGCACATTCCCGCCTGATAACACAGTTGGTGCACCCATCTGGGCTTAGGCCCAGGAAGGGCCTTCGACTTTCAGTGCCTGCGCACTCCGTCCTGATAAACAGTTGGTGTACCCGCTCCCGTCAGCCTTTGGCCTGGCCGGATCAACAAGGCCCGTGGAGCAGTCCAGACAACAGGACTTTCATGGTGGCTTCATCTCCACCCGAGAGCTGAGCTCCGCGTTATATTAAATATGACTGCGTAGAACCCACAGCCATGACCTGCTTAGTCCACACACCGTTCGTCAAGGTACCTCTAACATAATCTAGTTTCTGAGCCATTAAATTCAAGAGTAAATGTCATTCAAATGTTCAAATTCTAAGCTAAAATTATATTATGTTTTGAGTTAAGAATCTAGTATAAATCTAATTCCGAATTTATTTATTTATTTTTATTTAAGTACATAAAACAGGCATTATGCCCAAAAATTTATATACATGGATGATTTAAATTACAAAAATTATAACAAAAATAATATCAGTAATAATAAGCTACTCGTAAATATGTAAAAGTGAATGACGAACAAGAATGAGTAAAAGGTAGAGTACAAAAGAATCACCAACAATTTATTATTGGCACCTGTGCTGATGGGACAATGATTTAGTAGGTGCAATATTTCCTGTCTTTGAATAAAGAGCTTCATCATAATATCAGCTTTATACGATTGATGGTAAAATATATTTTTTGAAGTGATTGAATGGGTTATTAAAAATGTCAATTTCATTATTAGAATGTTGATTCTAATAAATAAACCTATTACATTAAATATGTCCTTTCATTCTGATAGCTATTTCCAGAGCGCTCGACCCCAAGGCCCTGAGATCAGTCCTGGATTTGTCAATAGGCCTTATAGGCCGCGGCCTAGGGGCGGCAGAGTTCAGGGGGCGGCTCTGGCTCGCTTTGGTAAGCCGTCAAGTTTGTGTGCGATACCTAAATAAAAAACACTGTGGATAGACAGAGTATTCTACCTATTAAATGTTAAATCTCATTTGGTAAAAGTTGTTATTGTGGAAAGGCTAAATAAAGTGAGTGCTCAGATTCCGAGCTCATCTGTTGATAATAATCATCTGTACTGACGATATCTGATCTTTATGAATCTCTTCTCGGGTTTATTATAGCAGAGCGAGAAAACTTTGATTTTTTCAAAGAAAGTACAATTGAAATGAGCGCACCTAAGCAATATCAAGGCGACATTAAGAGTAAGAGAAAACCTAAGAAAAAAAACTTTGTAGATGAAACATCAAATGAGGAAATTGAAACAAAATCCAGAGTAAACACCTTTCAGGTCATCCTGGATAGACTGCGAGGTGAATTAGAGAAAAGACATAAAAGCAAATGTAAACTTCAAAGAAAATTTTTCATTTTTAACAAGAATGGGTGAACTTTCAACAAAAAGCTCAGTCTCTTGTGCAATATTATTACAATGATTGATGAATGATGTGTACACTTTCGCGGTCATATTCCTCTAATAAGATTTATCTTAACAGACGGATTGCAATCTTTAGAGCACAGGCGTCGGGTGGGAATGCTATCCTTGTTCTACCGGTATTACAATGGAAGATGCTCCGAGGAACTAGCATCACTTATCCCTTCGGCACCGGTGCATAGTCGGGAAACACGCCAAACGCGTGCCCAACATATGTACATGGTTGATATTTGCTACATGAGAACGGGTCGTTTCTTCGACTCGTTCTTGTGTTCAACAGCTCGGCTGTGGAATGATTTGCCGGCCTCTGTGTTTCCTCCTTCCTACAACATGGGTCTCTTCAAGACCAATGTTCATTCCTTCCTCTCCTCAAAAAGACCCTCCACACAGCATCCTAGATGACATAGGCCCTGAGGGAAATTATTTTCCTCAGGGCCTCCTGCGTGGAGTTAACGTAAAAAAAAAAAATAAAATAAAAAAATAAGAAGGAAGAGAAACCTGAATCTACATCATTACTGAACCTTTTTAAGTTTTTGAGGAAACAATCTCAGTCGCAACATTTACCCGAATTTGGATATAGCTCTCCGCATCGCACTTTGCACTCCAGCCACAAATTGTACTGGACAAAGAAGTTTTTCCTGTAAAGCGAGTGGAGAATAAATTACCAAAGGTCTTCATTGTCCCAAGAAAAACTTAACTCTTTGGCTCTTCTATGCATAGAAGCAGGCTTAATGAATATTATAAACTATGAAGATATTATAGATGATTTTGTCAATAAAAAAATTCGGTAAACAATTTTAATTCTTGTTTCATGTTACACTTTTACTTTATGACTAATTCATTAGTTTATTTCATTTTTAAATACCTACTTAACCTATATTTGAATATTTATTTTGAAAATTTTGTCACCTAATAAAACCCTACAAGTTGAGTGAGTGATTATGATAAGTGCAAATTCTAAGAAGGGGGAAGGGGCCTATACATATGAAAAGTATAACTCCGGCCCTGCCTGAGATGAAAGTCACATGTACCATCACCTACCTTGCTTAAAATATAATATAAGGTACTGTCATTTATGCCTGTTAATATAACACACACTAACCTTGTGTTTCATCAGGTCGTCTTGCGATATCTGGACTGGCGGCATTGAGATGCAGGAGTTGTGAAAGTGACGCAGCACTTTTAGGCAAACTCGGTGGCTCTCCGCATTTAGAGATGAAGACTTTGGGAACAATGGAAGACTTTGAAATCCTGGGACAAATTTGCCACCCTTAAAGAACTGAAAAACAAATTTAAATTGAAACAGGTACATATTTTATTACCATAAATGAAAGCTGAAGATGGATAGGATTTTGTTTTCATAATCATTTTGAGGAGTGGCTTCTTATTTTATACATTATTAATCTTTACGACACTGGCCTTTTCAATGCAATTTATCCCATCATGTTTTAACACTATTTGTGTTTTAGTGAAACTTCATTGATAATTTAGATTTTAATTAATTCGTGGGGTCACCAATATAGGCTGTCGGTTCACCAGTTTGGTGAATATATTGTTTATATATTTTATCCAGATCTGGCAGCTTACAGAGCTTGCCCCCGTCTGTAAGACTGGATGCGTGTTTAAATGTGTGCGGAGGTGTTTAAATAATAACTCTTGATATTCACGCGAGTCACAATGTATTTACAACAGAAACTTTATGTTACAATAATTTGTACAAGTTTAAATTATTCTTGCTTTGAGGCAAAGCAGGTAGAGAGGGCGAACACTAGAACCGGAATGGTTTTGCAAAACAAAATGCGTTGTCACATAGCTAGCTGGCGAGTGGTGACCGGTGATACCACTGTGCAAAATCTAACAAAAAAGATATTTTATGGCTGTTCGCTGCCTCGCTACAATAACATGCAAGCGACATCCAAGTAGGGGAATGGAACTCATATGCCATGTAGATATGGTTAAAACATGTTTTAACACAGAATATTAACTAAGATTCGCAATACGGGAATTAAAATTAGTGATTTATGATAAATGGTACCAATTTAGTAATAATAGCGGTAAATTTTCGGGATTAGTGTCCAAGGTTATTACGAATAATTTTTAGAAAAAAACTTTAGATTCGCCTTAATCACTATAAAAGGAAACTTTTTGCATTACGGCCGGCGGAAAATAATGCAGTTTAATTTTCAATTTTGTTAAATAAAATTTCACTTCGCGAACCGATACTACGACAGCCCGCCCGCCATTTTGTCACTGTTATGTTGGTATCCCTGACCTGATACAAACAAGAGCTAGATACGATTGTAGCCGACTTCGTGGGAAACATCTGGCAAAGCAGGGTTTATCTAGCGGGATTGTGTATGTTATCTTTACTTTAAAAAACAGCCTACGTTTTTGAATGGTTTGTCTGGCAAAGCAGGGTTTGTCTAGCGGGATTGTGTATGTTATCTTTACTTTAAAAAACAGCCTACGTTTTTGAATGGTTTGTCTGGCAAAGCAGGGTTTGAATAGCGGGCTTGTGTATATTATCTTTATTTTAAAAAACATCCGAGGATTTGAATGGTTTGTCTCCATTCCAGTGCCTGATTAGAGGTTCGTTTACATTATATATTTAATTCTGTTTTTCATAATTACACGTCTTATCATTTATCCCACGAAGTGGGCTACAATCGTATCTAGCTCTTGTTTGTATCAGGTCTGGGATACCAACACAACAATGACAAAATGGTGGGCGGGCTGTCGTAGTATCGGTTTGCGAAGTGAAATTTTATTTAACGAAATTGAAAATTAAAATGCATTATTTTCCGCCGGCCGTGATGCAAAAAGTTTCCTTTTATAGTGATTAAGGTGAATCTAAAGTTTTTTTCTAAAAATTATTCGTAATAGCCATGGACACTAATCCCGAAAAATTACCATAATAGCGGCGGGCTTACCGTGTTTTTATTTATTGTTTCATGATGTGGGCTAGGAGAAAAAATCTTGAGTTGTACTAAGGAGTTCTGGTTGGTATTGTTTTCACATTCAACTAGGTCACTTTTTTTAATAAAAGGATTAGTGAAAGATCCATTTATTATCCGAAAAGTTGCAGATTGTGCAAAGAGTGACCCATCACTTATTAAATGGTTTCTTTCTGAGGTAGTATATTTCCTGAAATAATAAAAAAATTAAATAATGTTAGAGAATTAAATATGTTTGTATTTGCAGAGATCCTTGGAAATATAAAAAAAAAAAAATGTTGAGATACAATTTGAAACACTAGATTAGAATATCGTACTTTTTTATATTTCATAGAACAAGTAAAATGTTAGCGAAGCTATGAAATCACACAAAGTTAGTGGTAAATTATGGACAAGCCGCCGCATGCCGCTACACTTTAAATAGGCATAAAATTTTAAAAGTAAACTACTTTTAAACTTAATTACCACAAGAACCATCGGTTTCAGTCGGGATAGACGGAAAAATATGCATTAAAATTCGATTTTCATTAAAAGTTTAAAAATCACCATCTCCATTACGGCCATGTTTTTTTGTATGGATTTGACAAGTGCATTTATGAAGTTTCGTTTCAAACTAAAAACGCATGAATTACTTAATTTACCTAAACTAAGAACCTAATAACGTATTTTGTGTTCGTAAATAGTTGTTTCTTGTAATAATTGGTGAAATGAAGTATAATTTCCGTAATCTGTGCATAAAAATGCGGCGGCTTATCCATAAATTAATGAGATGGTTATTATTACTTTGATCACAAAAAAAGTATGTGTTTTATAAAACCTTACCTTTTTCTAAGTTCATCCATCGTGACATCAACCTTGAAGATAATAATTAAAACAACAAATGTGTGACTTTTATGAAGTACATATTTTATATTTCACTGGATTCGGAAGAGTAAAATCCAATAAAAATAAGCAAAACGTTAGAACAAAAACGACACAAACGTCACGATTCGGATTTCGTATTGACCATAGATAAACAATCAAAACAAATATTTTGACAGTTAATATTTCTATGCAACGAATAAAAGTATAAAAAGTGAAGAAGTCGCAATCACACCTCCTCTGCAGTCTCTGTGGTCTCTGCATTCTTCATCTTTTGAAAGACCCACACACGCAAGTGGTTAATTTATGCACACACGAGAGTGGAATTTGTTTCTTTGAACTTTGAAACACGGCACCCACCATTTTTATCAACTGGGTTCTAGCTCTAGCAGTTCTCGGCAGGTACCATTAGAATAGGCACTGAAGATGCCAAAAAGGAACAAATTGGATTAGAGGAAAAAAATAGGATTCAGTTTTCACATTCATGTTGATCTGAAGCTTTTTATTTCACACAAGCTGATTCCCGGCATGCGTTGCTACGATATTTAATAAAGAAATTGTTTTTCCATGCGTGTCCTTTCCTATTCGTTCCGTTCTCATTCCGCCTCCCCTTCCCCTCTCGTGTTCCCACTCCGCCTCCTCCACCTTCCCTCTCCCCACTCCACTCCCCCCCTTCCCCCGTCCCGCGAACCTCCTTCCCGGGTTCCCTATCCGAGTTCCCACCCCCCTCTCCCACATTCTATACATTCTGTCCCGGTACATTCAGTTTTCAAAGAGCTCGCGTGCCACCTATTGCATTTTTTTCATAAAAATTTAATAATGCCAGAGCTCACCAATAGTTTTATACAAACCTTGTCCTGACAATACCGAACCCAAATAAAAAAGAATTATCCAGTTTGGTGCAGTCGTTCGGAAAATATGCGCGTACATATGTTTTGACGATTCAGTTTTATTTATATAGATTCCTTTTACACTCTCATGCGCTGGCAGACTTGGGTCGGGTTGCAACCAGCCAGTCCCGGTTATTTCAACAAGGTTGTGGCACTGCACCGGACGCCAGGCGGTTTTCACCTACGTTCATGGGAATATCGATCCCTCCCGATGAGAAACTAGTTACAAATAAATCGTCTCCACTTTGATAAAATTAATTGTTCATATTTGAATTATCTGTACGAAAAACAGTTTGTCTGCCAGCGTGCTTAGAGATATTTACGTCCATGTTTTCTGGTAATAGTCCAGACAAGATAAGCCGATTGATTTATGGCTAAAAATTAACGTTATATACCAGCCCAGTGAGAGCACTATCTATCAATCGCTCTGTTGAATATAATATTGAGCTACATCATGGTTGGTCTAAATAAAGACAAGGAATCCATTTCATAAGAATTTTTGCGTGTGAAAATAACCACTTACCCAGTGTAGTAACTCTGGCAATTCTAGTTGTATTTGTTTTCCAATCGAATGGGTCTGATTTTTTTACATTAATTGTACACAGGAGGCCCTGAAATCAATTTCCTTTTAAGGCCTAGTCATCTTTGTTGTGGTTTTTTGAAGAAAAGGACGGAGAGAAACTTCTGGGAAGGAAACTTGAGAAAATGAGAGGTGGGTAGTAATCTGGGGGTCAGTTTGTCCAGTAGTGATGGACGTACGAATCCATCCCTCCCACTGCGGTGCAAGGCGATGGGTCGAAAGTCAAAGGGTGGGGAGGTTAAAGGGTCTCCCTCGACATACCTCACCCAATCCAGCCCGCCACGCAAATCCAACGTCAAGACTTGAACAAACCTCACCCCATGTACCCGAGCACCCCAGGTAAGTCACCAAACGTAGCGATCCACTTGGGGTGACCTGTGGCAGAAGTTATCTAATAAATGGTTATGATATGGCTTTAGCCGTGTTTGGTGGCCAAATCTGAATAGCCAGGTACTTCCCCACCTTCCTCTTTCCCCTCCTACAATCTTCAGCCTCTCAACATATCCCAATTGGGGATGCCCTCAGTGGCGGCTCGTGACTTTTAAGTGTGCTAGAGTGCTGATATTACGAAAAATGGCATTATTGATGTTGTTGTAGCCAAAAAAAATTTTTTTTTTTTTTTCGAAAATTTGTTTTTTTGTATGAAAAATTTCAGGAAGTTTCAGTTTGGCCGTGCGCCGCACGGATTTCCTGAAAAATCTTCATACAAAAACCGATTTTTGAAAAAAAAAAAAAAAAAAATTTTTTTCGGTTACGACAACATCCGTAATGCCATTTTTTTAATAATAACACCCTAGCACACCCAAAAGTCACGAGCCGCCACTGGATGCCCTATCCACACTGACTCCAGACGGTTGGGAGCAGTTGGAACTCTTGTGTGGTATCTGCATAAAAATAAATGTATTCTATATTATGGTTTTACAAAACATTCAAGGGTCAATTGTATGGTGTTTGATTGGTTACGGAATTAAAAACATGTTGTACACAATCATATATTTATTGTTACAGATGGACATAAAATAAAAAGGGACTCGATATGTTCGCCCAATCAAGCTTGCAAACAGTGTTATTTTCTAAACAATTGAAAACACAGATTTTGTAATGCTCATTATAGGTTATTTACACATATGTGTAAGCGTGTTTTTTCTATGCAGTGTATAAAAATCTTAAAAAACATTTTTTTGATTTGTTCACTTTATAAAAATGGCAGTAAAAATTTAAATATAAAAAAGGAATATCAATAAATAAATTTACATAGGTACTAAATATCACTTATTCAATATTGATTTGATAATTATTTTATTATTATAATAATACTAATAAAATATTCAAAAAGTTAGCAGGTTAAATAGTTTACACATATTTTAAGATAAGTAAGTAAGCCTATCGGCAAGAATTAAGTGTGGAAAACTTATGTGTATATATATGAACAACATTGAAGGAGATTAATGTTTGTGATCAGATAGAAAAGTGAAAATATGTATATCACAAAAGTTGATACATTCTTGTTTAGTAAAATTTATTTCTGTGATGGATTTCCTGTTTTGTGTTTTTACAATAATGTTAATAACATATTGCAAATGGAAACATTGTGTAGTAAAATATCCTGCACGTTTTAGATACCGTAAAATATTGCAGACAGTGATGTAGGGCAAAGAGTGTAAATTATTATAATAAAATAAAAAGGTACATAAAGAGTATTAAAAATTAATGTTTTTGGTAAAACCTTGTATTGATTAAATAATAAAATGTTATATTAATTAATTAAGAATAAAATTGTTGTCAGTTGGATCTATTTGGATAAAATTGAGATCTGTTTTATAAGAGTACTACATAGTTCTATATATTATTACAGTAACTCTGAAAATTATTACAGAAAACTAAAAACAAACTTATTTATTGATTCTCATTCAGAAGTGGTGGATGTTGAGACATCTATAAAGAGGGTAGGACATTCTCCTGGTCTATGGTTGTTCTACGCCTATCCCGCTATAATGTATATTTTTGTTTGTTGTAACCACTGGAGCGATCATGCGAAATAAATAAATTTGCCTCGATTGCTCGCAATTTTCCAAAAGATCATTATTTAAATTTTTTGCCAACATTAAAAAAATCATACCTTCGAATTTCAACATGGAAACATAAAAACTTATTATAGTACTACATAGCCAATGAATTAACCTGTATTTTACCATTTATCGCATATTTGTAGGATCTATAAAAAATATATTAAAAAAATCGTAAAGTTTATAACCGCACAAATCCTGCATGTTGTTACTTTGAAACTGCCGTGAGGGGTACTTATTCGAGTCAACATATAATATTTTCGATTTCTGTGTGGTGCATATCTACGGAAAAGGGACGTAATTTTAACCGTAAACAGCTAATCGAAAATTCGACGTGAAAATAATATTTTGAAAATTTAATTTTAACATTGTTTTAAAATAGTCTGCGATAGTTCAGATTTGCGATATCTATGGTCATAACAGATAGAGCATTTCAATAGCTTCATTTTAAAATAAATGGCTGGCCAGGGAAATGTTTTAAATAATTACAATAAATTTTTACGAATGGTAGGAAAATGTGGTCCAATTTTGGACCGCATCAATCGCAGAAAAATAAAATGAAAATAATTCGACCGTAATCGCTCCAGTGGATATCGTGGTACATAAATATGTATTCTTTGATAATCGATTGCAATGGTGTGAAAATCTAATCTCTAACTGATATGAAATATGATCTTATAATATATTTCAGCAGCAGCCTTGTTTTTTGGACAAAAGTTAGAGAGGCGGGATGAAATACACCTTCAATGATTCGAGGAGCCTAATGCACAGGTTGAAGAGTCAACAAGCTAAATCAGTCTCAAGTAAGATTTGGTTTGGCTTAATTCAATAAAAATAAAATAGATCACAGGTTTATGTGAAAATATTTCCTAATTATGTACGTCAATTTGTAAAAACAGAAAAAACAGCTAAAGCTACAATACAAACATTAGCATTTAAGGTCACAAACATATTATATTATTCTCTCTACCCTTCCGTCAATAACATTCAACTAGATTTTACTTTGTATCAATTATAAATACAGGGTGGGGTCAGAAACTTCCCTTTTTTGAAGGTGAATAATAAAATAAAAAATATTACTGATAAACAAAATTTTTGTTTTCCATCAGCAATACTTTTTATTTAATTAGCTTTGAAAAAAAGAAAAACTTTCTAGACCCCACCTGTATAGTTTGGCAAGAAAGTCTAGAAATTAAATAAATTGGAACTAAACCTGTTCATTACTATGGCAACACCGAATTATATGACGTTTCCTATGGCTTTCGTGTTATCGGGTGTTACGGTTGATTTATTGTCTTAAATCTGAGTAGAATATCGCTGATTTGATAATATTTTTATTCATTGTTTGCCTGAATTTAATTAAAATGAATAAATTATTACATAGTGATACAAGAGGGGTTACATTCTGCGTTTTTCAACGCTGCCTAGCCGAGTGTCACGCGAAGAAGCTTTTGTTTGATTTAGAAGATGTTTAAAAACGAACTGCAGAAATGAATGGTACGTAGTATAGTTTGTTTAATAAATTTCATTAGTATTACACGATTTATGCCAATTTTCGAGCGATAATAATCATTACAATCTGATTTGAGGTTATGTTAAAAAAATTCGAATTTGACATTTCGATTTGACAGTTCATATGCGGCCACAAGAAAAAGGGAATAACTCAATAAAAAAATAATAATATGCAACTTCTTTAAACTCGTAGAAAAGTCCTTTTTTCTCGTTTTCTCTTTTTTTTCTTTCTAAGTGAATATTATCTAGTGTGTGTTTTTAAAACTACCTTCTATAATAATAATTTCAATGATGTTTTTCACACACAGGTAAATCTGAAACAACGGTAAGACGAATCGTCAAGGAAGGGGAAAAGGCAGATGGAAAATTTGAAACACCGGGAAAACGGAAAATGGGCATAATAATAATAATATGTAATAGCATAAGTGCTGATGATTGGAAAAATTGTTGCAAACACTTGATGAAAATTGAGGCAGAATATTATACACGAGGCAGTACTATATATGATGATATCGATGAACTGCGTTTAGATGAAGATGAAGATACGGAAGAAGAAGAATCACACGAAGACAAAGACAATAATTACATGTCGGGTGTTGAATTAATAGACTTAAATTTTTAAGTACCTACGTTTTTATATCGAAATAAACGCCCACTTAAAACTTGTTTTGTTTTATTTTGCTTCTATTAAATTACAGTTTTTTGTGCAATTTTTTTGAAAATACAAATACGCTATGAAATATGCATTTTGCCAGAAGTGTTTTTTTTAAACATACGTTCTTTGTCTTATGAGCCATCTTGGTGTTGCCATTTAAAACTAGAAAACGATCGCAGCGCCATCATTTATTTTCTACACTTTCTTGCCAAACTGTACATCTTTGTTCATAAATCAATATTTTTCATATGATTGTAAAATATTTATACGGCCCTCATTTTATTAAGTGAGCTTAGCTTTGGAATTACATACATGTATATATATATAAAAGCGTAATAATTTATGAGTATCTAAGACAATATAATACACATTATGACCAATGACGAATATATAATGTCCACTTCACACAATCACACTTTAACCAATTTACCCATTTATTAAGGGCACGTCTTATGAAAAATGTCCCGTTTTTACACCACCTTTTCCGTATTTACATATTCCTCAAAACTCAGCATACACAATAAGCTCTCGTTGAATCAATAACACTCTATCAATACAATACCTGTCTCTAATAATCCTCGGCTAACTAACATCACATTTGATTTTAATGTCACTGGTCAAAAAAATTATTCAAACATTTATCTTTTGAAGTTCAAAATTACTATTATAGTATATATTTATACCAATTATTATGTATGCATATGGATACATTAAAATTAACTATTTGTTGAATTACAGAAGCAGACATTGCTAATTGTACACAAAGTGATAAAAAAAAATTGGGGGTGTAAAAAAACATTTAAAATTTAATCTTGCCTAGCATAACGAGGGACAACATCCTTAGAGATCCATAAATCACAATTAGGATACTCCTTGATGGGAAGTACATCCTGACCAACTTGCAGGATTGATAAGCTGTTCTTTGGGTCAGCTTGAGGGACTGCTCCGTGCCACACATAGTGGTAAAACAACTGCTGCATGGCCGACACGTATCTCCGCTGCTCCGGAGTCTTGGGTTCGTATCTGCCCAGAATAGCCGAGATGTCGGAATCCACATCAGCCACGTTGCTCTCCCCGCCCGGTTGTGTCACGATGTAGAAAGGAGTGGAAGGGCGAGAGCGGGCGATGGTGAGGAGTGGACAAACTGTTCTGATGTCAGATATCATGGCGGCCAATCCCTGATATGTAGCATTGTACCTTCGCAGAGCTTCTTCCGCCAGTTGCAATTGACCCAGCTTGCTGTCCTTAACATGCTTTGTGACAAGTTCGGGCGTCCACGTAGTGTGGCGCAGAAGAAGCTTCTCCGAGGCATCCACATGAGCTGTTGTTCCAATTACCAAAGGGATCTTAGATTCAGCCAAAGGTTCCAGAACGTGAGTGGTAAGAATGGAACCATCCAATACCAACCATTCGTGCCTCTTATCCGGCTCTTCTGTAGCGGAAGGAAGGTCGGGTGAGTCACCCCTCCAAATATCAGGAACTGCGTGAAGAAGATCATCGACCTTGCTCTCACGAAGACACTTGGCATCGGTGCACTTGGCCAACTCCATATAGCGTTCATTAAGCTTCTCACTCTCTTGAAGGGGTTTTCCCGGGTACAGGGCTGCCCCTGAGGATACCCAGGCTCGGGCGAATAGCAACTCGGCTTTCTTTAAGTTAGTCAACACGGTCACTAGCGTTGCTCCGGCTCGGTGACCAAATAAGGTGACAGCATTTGGATCACCACCGAAATGTTTAATATTCAGCTGCACCCATTTTAAGGCGGCAATAATATCGCTCAGGCCGTAGTTTCCAGAGGTCGGAGGGTGGGTGGATTTGGACAGGGAATCGAGGGCTAAGAATCCTAGAACACCCACTCTAAAATTAGGACGGACAAATAGGACATCTTTGGATCTCGCGTATCTGGTAGAAGGCCTTAGTTTACCCGGGGAACCTCCAGTCAAAGTGTTGCTCCCGATTAGCACGATGACCGGCAGGGGAGTGTCGTACCTCACGTGCGGAGTTATGACATCGAGGGTCAGGCAATCTTCAATGCCTTGGTCAGTTCCATTTCCCAATATCTGACGGCAGGTCTCGGTGGCATTGTGAGCTTTAAGGGTACCATTCCAGCAGGCTTCAATCTGGTCCAACGGTTTTGCAGCTCTGAAGCGGTTTTCTCCAATTGGTGGAATAGCGTATGGAATTCCTCTGAATGCAAAAGCACCATCCTCCAATACCCTGAGAATTAAATTGATAAGTTTATATTTAAGTGAATCAATAAAGAAAATGAGACTACTAATAGCGATAGAATTAGGATTGAGATAGCAGAATAATTGGTGTATACCCTTCGACCAGTCCACAGGAAGTGACGGCATCGACGTAGCGCCCATCCTTGATGGGGGAAGCCACCAGGGCTCCGCCTCCGCACGTGACAGCGATGATGATGATCAGAAGGATGATGAATATCAGGATTCCACCAGCAATTGCCAGGTCATCTAGAAAATAAACACCCCACGCATTGTTATTGAAACTGTTTTAATTTATGAAACTAGACAATAGGCCACTTGCATGGACTTCATAACGACTTGGAAAAAATCGTGTGGATAGAGTTTTTTACTAAGATTACGAAAATGTTAGTAAAAAGTTTTAGAAATGTACAGTTTTTTTTATTTTTAAATAAATAAATCCATTATTTGGGCTCGTGACGTCACTACATG
Source organism: Limnephilus marmoratus (assembly GCA_917880885.1). Taxonomy (NCBI): domain Eukaryota; kingdom Metazoa; phylum Arthropoda; class Insecta; order Trichoptera; family Limnephilidae; genus Limnephilus; species Limnephilus marmoratus. The sequence goes on from OU862911.1 coordinate 13,227,922, forward strand.
AAAATGTCCCGTCGCCGAAAATGTTCCTATTAATTTTATAAAATTCCACACTGATTTATTTTTTTATATGGCATCACTTTAATTTCAGGCGAATTTTTGAATTCGTTCACTAGATTTATTGTTTGTTCTCTGTGAACTTATCATTTGGTTTGATTTTTTGACAGATGTTCTGAAGAGAACCCCGTACAATTAATGGGTACGGGGTTCTCTTCAGAACATGAAGAGGATGTCGGTACATGTTTTAGAAGTATAATGATTATGGTGCTGATTTTAACAAAATAAAATTTTATAATATTCTTATTATTATTACAATTTACAAGTTCAAGTATATTACATTGAATTTAGTAATATAGACGCTGTACATTATAATGATTTATGATCAATAAGATGGATCAAGGAAAAAAATATTTATGAGATGTAATATTTTTGGTATGCCTCGTTATTCTCCTGTGCCATTCGTGCGGAAAACGTTCTTTTTTTTTAAAATGATTTTCGGCTATGTAATTATCGTTTTTTCACACCTATAAAATTATGTCCCGTCTTTCCGGTTTATAAAAAATGGTCTGATTTTTCGTATTGAAATTTTCAAAAAATCCCCAGGGTTTCAAAAATACGATCAAAAAAAAAAAAAAAATACAGAATGTCTTAGAATATTTGCCTAAACCGGAAAAAAATTTAAAAAAATGTGATGCAAGTGGCCTATTACTTAGTAGTATATGTACCATTAATTTTAATTTTAAAATGTAGCCCAGCGGTTACACTTAAGCCAAATCTTCATTGGAGCAGTACATTTTTAAAAAGATTAAGTTTTTTTTTTTTTTACGTTAACTCCACGCAGGAGGCCCTGAGGAAAATAATTTCCCTCAGGGCCTATGTCATCTGGGATGCTGTGTGGAGGGTCTTTTTGAGGAGAGGAAGGAATGAACATTGGTCTTGAAGAGACCCATGTTGTAGGAAGGAGGAAACACAGAGGCCGGCAAATCATTCCACAGCCGAGCTGTTGAACACAAGAACGAGTCGAAGAAACGACCCGTTCTCATGTGGCAAATGTCAACCGTGTACAAATGTTGGGCACGCGTTTGGCGTGTTTCCCGACTATGCACCGGTGCCGAAGGGATCAATGATGCTAGTTCCTCGGAGCATCTTCCATTGTAATACCGGTAGAACAAGGATAGCATTCCCACCCGACGCCTGTGCTCTAAAGATTGCAATCCTGCTGTTAAGATGGGAGAATCTATCAAACGGACCGCCCGTTTCTGCACAGAGTCGAGGGTATTTTTCAGGTATTTTGGAGCTCCAGACCAGAGGTGGCTGCCAAATTCAACCGTGGGGCTTGTTGTTGATTGTTTAATTTAATATCTACGTCAAACAGCATTATTTGATTCACAATTTTATGTTTTAAGCATTGGCGACTTGTGACTTTTGAAAGTGCTAGAGTGCACCTGGCAGAGCTACCAACAAGAACTAAGCAATGGAAATGTGACTTACTAACATTTAGACACAGTAAACTAATAAATAAAATCTTACCAATAATGAATTTCTGCTGCCTTATTCTCTCTCTCCAGTGTAATTTCTCTTTCGGTGCGCTATTATTTTCTTCGGCTTTATCCTAGAAATAAAAGAGGTTATTTAATTAAACACTTTAGAAAGTTCACCGAGGGAGCTACTTTCCAACATAAGGATTATAATTTAATATCTATTAACAGCAATAACAATGGATCAAGAGTGATTGACTTTGCAGAATCAAGGAATATGATAATAGCATCAACACAGTTCCCACGGAAGAATATATATAAATGGACATGGACATCACCTGGCGGCAGATACAACAACCAAATAGACCATATCCTAATTGAAAGAAGAGGGGCGACCAGTATCACAAATGTAAGAAGCTACAGAGGAGCTAACTGTGATTCGGATCACTATTTGGTAGTAGCATCCTATAGATGCAGAATAGCAAGAGATAAAAGGTCTAATCAGCCAAGTATCCCAAAGCTAAACATCGATGCTCTAAAAACACCAGAAGGATTGGAAAGATATCATGACTCATTGTCAACAAACCTACCAAACCAACTGAGTGATCCGCTCTCCCCAAATGATTTAGAAGAGGATTAGACCAATCTGAGAAATGCACTGCTGACAGCGGCGGAATCAGGCATTGGAAATAGACCAAGACAGGCTAGAAATCCCTGGTTCGATGAGGAGTGCATACAGAGCGTCTGCAAGAAAAATGTTCTAAAAAAATTATGTATAGAAAGAGGAACTAGAGCAAAAAGACAAGCCTACGAACAAGCACGAAGAGATGCTAACAATTTAATTAAAAGAAAGAAGAGATTGTATTTTAACAACATATTGTTGAAAATGGAACATGACTTTGCAAATAACAATCCACGTGAGGCATATAAAGGCGTCAATGCATTTAAAAAGGGCTTCAAACCCAACACATCTCTGTGCAGAGATAGTAATGGAGACATAATAGGAGATAAGGAAAAGATCAAGACTAGGTGGAAAGAATATTTTCAACAGCTCTTAAATCCCAATAACAACCTGACAGTCGAACCAACTCACATTCCGGACGAGCTAAATAGTGATGAAACAACGAGAGCGCCATCAATGGCAGAAATAAGGGCTGCCCTAAAGAAATTGAAAAACAATAAAACTCCGGGAGGAGATAATATCCCTGCAGAGCTCTATAAATATGGAAACGAACAACTGAAGAACCTGCTACACAATCTCATTGTGAAAATATGGACCGCCGAAAGAGTACCAGAAGAATGGAAAACTAGCATAATATGCCCCATACATAAAAAGGGAGACAAATTGAAGTGTGAAAATCACAGAGGAATATCTTTACTTTGTACAGCGTATAAAATTTTCACAATGATTTTGAAAGAAAGACTAGAATATTACTCAGAAAACTTACTAGGAGAATATCAGGCAGGGTTCAGGAGGGGGAGATCCACCACTGATCAACTCTTCACTACTCGACAAATCCTGACAAAATGCTGGGAATTCGATATAGATATATACCAACTATTTGTTGACTTCAAACAGGCGTATGACAGTATAGATAGGGAGAAAATATATGAAATACTCCTCAATTTTGGAATACCGCCCAAAATAGTCAAGCTTGTAAAAGCAACAATGGTCGGATCACGGTGTCGAGTAAGGATAGGAGGTGAAACAACGGAGGATTTTAACGTCTCCCAGGGGCTGAAACAAGGTGATGGCTTAGCACCCACCCTTTTCAATATTGTACTGGAGCACGTCGTGAGGAAGACAATGATCAGTACCGACTCAAACATCTGCTACAGAAGCAATCAAATAGTTGGCTACGCAGATGACCTTAACATTGTCGGAAGATCCCTACAGGCTGTAAGAGAAGTGTTTGACCCTTTGGAGACTGCGGCAAGAGAGGTGGGTTTGCAAATCAATGAAAATAAAACAAAAATCATGATGCAAACCAGAACCCCTCACCGCAGAATAAAAGACAAAGTGAAATTTAAAGACAATTATAATTTCGAAGTGGTCGAAGAGTTTACCTACCTGGGCTCCATCATAACGCAGGACAATGAAGACCCAGTAGAAGTAAGAAAGCGCATTACAGCCGCTAACAAAACTTACTTCGCGTTGCTGCCAGTGTTCAAATCCCGAAACGTCCATAGGAAAACCAAAATAACCTTATATAAAACAATTATCAGAACGGTCTTGGCCTATGGATGTGAGGCGGGAACACTGACAGCAAAGTCAGCGGAACGGCTGGACATCTTCGAAAGAAAGGTACTTCGAAGAATCTTAGGAGCGGTGCGAGAGGGAGAGGCATGGAGAATCCGCCACAATAATGAGCTCTATGATATTTACCAAGCTCCCAGACTCTCCACCCATTTAAGACTCCAAAGATTAAGATGGGCCGGACATGTGCACCGAATGCCAAGCACACGAGTACCGAAGAAGGTTCTGACAGGACACCCGGGAGGTAAACGAAAGGCGGGCAGACCTAGACTGAGATGGGAGGATGATGTCAGGAAGGATGCAAGAGGATTACTCCATGTTGCAGATTGGAAGACGACGGCCGAGGACAGAGGGCGGTGGAGGCTTATTTTGAAGGAGGCCAAGGCTCGAAATGGGCTGTAGCGCCATTGAAGAAGAAGAAGAAGAAGATCTATTTTGAACATAGAAAGAGGGATAGATAATTATTTAAATTTTTTCACAAGCATGCAAAAAGTGATGATAATGATTAGTGATTCAAAATTATTATGTACTAATGATGCAAAAACTAGCAATGAACAAAACTAGGGGACGGGATAAAATCAGTAAACAAAGCACTAATAACTATTCTTATAATATTCATTGTGGTTAAAAGAATAACTTGTGATTATAGTGATTTATTTTTGGGGTTTTATACCATGTTGCGCTACCTTCTTCTTTAGCCAACGTTTTGAACAGTGTTTCAGTGTCTGTCATCATAGCAGATGTGTTATCTATAGTAAGTGCTTATGTACATAGATGCTATACCATGTTGCCAGCTCCAATCCTCAATGATGTGGTATTACAGTGTAATTTATTAATTAAACTTGTGATTAACTTACATCAATGTCCAGTTTAACGTTTTCCATGCCGTCTTCGGCTTCCACTTTCTCGGTGCTCTTGTTATCATCGAGGGTCTCCATGGAAGCCAGTTCAGCTTGCTTGGTGGTGTCGAGCCCGGCTTCTGCGTCACCGGGGGCGGCATTGTGACTCCGGAGTTTGCGAGGAATCATGTTAACTATCGGCAGGCGGATAGCGTTCAATAAACCTCTTTTTTGAGCAGTGTTTTCGGGCTTATCGGTATTTGATGCTTCTAAAAATCAATAATACGTTTTACTAATGTAGTAGTTTATTTTTGGAAAGTGGCAATTCGTTAAGCGATAGAATTAAGTTTTTGATAAACCAAAAAAAAAACTTTTTTATTTTAAACCCTTGAAAAAGAAAGACTAAACCTCCCACGTTATGAGTACCCTGCCAATGTTTGAAAATTTCCTACTACCGTCATTATATATGTTGAAGATGTTGTTTAAGCAATGATGTAGGTGTTAGTCAGCCAAGGAATTGAACACACAATGCCTGGGTGAGTTTGTTAACAACCAACGCATTTGTCAACTTTTTTTTTTTAAATTAGCTCCACACATGAGGCCCTGAAGAAAATAATTCCCCACAGGGCCTATGTCATCTTTGGGGATGCTGTGTGAAGGGACTTTTGAGGAAAGGAAGGAGATGAAGTTCTGTGAAGGAAAAGGGTATGAGGGTTGGGTTGGAATCTGGGGGTCAGTGTCTCCAGGAGTGACGGATGTATGAATCCAACCCTCCTACCGCAGTGCAAGGCGATGTTCCGAGAGAGGCCTGCTGGAGGGGGTCAAAAGGTCTCCCTAAAGCAGCTCTCCCAATGTGGCCTTCCACGCAACTGGAGGGCAGATGCGTCCACCGCCAAGATCTGGACAAACTTCACCCTGTGAAACCGGGCACCCCTGCTAAGTCACCAAACAAGGCGAATCAATTGGGGTGACCTATGGCAAAGGTGTTGGTTATTCAAAAAATAGTTCCACAATCGACTCAATAACTGACCGGTCTGATAATTAATCTTAACGTTTGTAGATAACTTGTCATTCTCTCTTACTTAGATTTTTGAAGATATTCATGTCATACCTGGATCTTTGGCAGCATCTTTATCAGCATCATCGGCAACTGGGGTGGCATCCTTTGGTTTCTTGGCGAACGGGTTAGGAATTTTGATTGAAGACAAGCGGTTCTTTAAAGTGGGTGCATTGGTGACTTCCTTTTCACCAGCGTTTTCTACGGCTATTTCCACAGACTCTGCAGCAGGCTTTTCTAGCAACTCCCCCTGAGCACCGTCATCCCCGTCCTGAGTTACACAAGCAATATTTAATATTATCACTGATGATTAACAAACAACCTATTATTGTAGTAGTCCTGGCTATTGGTACTAACTAGACATCTTTAAATTTAGGGTTGCTCTAATTCACATGCGCTACCACAACAGGAATAAATAATAATACAGCACAACTACTTCAAATAATAAAATGCCTACATGAAGCTACTTTAAAAATAATAAAGATGAACACAAATAGCTTAGTTCTCTATGCCGGCAATTAGAATCATTTTTGCATCATATAATGTAGAAGATCAAATGAATAAATATATACTAAGGCAGAAAGTTCTACTTGAAATTACAGCAAAGAATTTTGTATCACTCAAGTGGATATATTGCTTTAATTATGAAGATGATTCTGAATGTATGGAACTTCTAATCTAGCCTTGAACGGTTATTATAAGTTGTAGTATATTGACCAATAATATATTTACTTCTTCAAACTTCATTATTGATTTAATGAAAACAAATAACTTTGTAAATACCACTCTATTATTAATATTATCAATATGTTTCAAAAACAAAGTTTTCTTCGTCAGAATAAAGATTAATATAAAAATAATGTACTAAGGGTGGGTTTCTTCATTTACCGAGACTGCTAAATGCAATGCTAATTGTAAAAATAAACGATCGAAATTTAAAAATTTCTATGCATTTGACCGTTTACTTTTACAATTAGCATTGCATTTAGCATTCTCGGTAAATGAAGAAACCCACCATTAGTGGGGTTTACAAAGTTTTTTGTTTTCATTAACCGGTCAAATGTCGGGCCATTTCGCGGAAATTTGCAGAACTTCAAAAAAAAACACTAAAAAACCACCACTTTGAATTTTGAATTGAATGTTTTGTTGATAAATTTTGAGCTATTTTATATTTTATTGACTGAAACACGTTCGCAACACAATAAACTATCTACTAAAACCACATTACTTGCATTTATTACGTAAATTAATAGGTTTTACAACGTTTTATTCGCAATACACGCATTTATTGCGACCATTAAATTCGCGGCAAATTATGGCAGCGCATTGTCATGGATGAAATCGTTTTAAAAATATTCCAGGGTGACTAGGTGAATGAGACTTTTAGCATCACCTAGAGTAATGATGGCGCAAGCGATTCTGACACTATTCTTCATACAAATTCTGTACATAGAAGAGTCAAAATCGCAGACAAAAAGTTTTTCGTCGACAATATTATTCAAATATTTGAATTATTTTCTCGCGCATGCGCATATGACGCGCGCAACGGTGCGGCTCCGGCCAACCAGGGGTTAAATCAATAATATATTTGCATGAGTTAGGTGTTTTAGGAGTATCTCAAGAAGAGCGATAGCTACCCAAAGTTGTGTATGTGATTTTTATGAATTAGTGATTAATTAATTTAATGATTTTTTTTCCAATCGAAAATCGAACACCCTGAATTCTCTATCGCTCGAGTGGATATGGAATAGCCTGACAGAGATAGATTGCAAGAGATAGTGTCAACTAATATTGTACCTTGCATTTTTCCTTGGACTTGCTCCGGGTGAAGAAGCCTGGCATCTTGATTCCTCCGATGGGAATGAATTTAGGTTTAACCTCCCTTCCTTCATCTGTTATGGGTTCCACCGCCTGCTTGACTTCTTCGATACTCTCCGAGACTATCTTAGGAACTTCTTCTTGGAGCTTATTCTCGGCGTTGAGCATCTTCTCACGCTCCTCATCTTCTATTTCCTTCTTATCTAGACTCTTCTTTTCTTCCTCGTGAGCAATGACTTCGGTTTCGCTCATTTTGTCTGAAGAAACTGCAAAACAAAATCATATAACTTAGTCGGAATTTTCAACTTTAATTTGTAAGAGACACAAATAAATAGGTGGTGGTTCTTTCAATTTTAAACCAATATGAGTAAAGAGAAACTGTATTATTGCCGATACACCTTCCCATACATAATCATCCGGCAAAAACTCAAATTTTGATAAAAATGATAAGATTTAAAAAAATCACTGTTTACTTTGTACGCAAAAAAAAATGTGAAAAAAGTTATGGTAATAAAGCTTTTCCTTTATGCAAAGCAAAGAAGGAATAAAAAAGGCGAAATTAAAAATCTGTATAATGTCTTGACATTCCAAAAGAACTTTTCACACTGCGTTGATGGGCAGACAGAGATTAGGAAAAAATATTAAAATCTGAGTCAAATATAGTATTATTCTTCTCCCCCATATGTAATGCATTATAGGACATTCTTATCAATTATGCAATGAAAGGAGATTTAGGACCCACATAGTTCCTGAATGGATGGCGTATAATAAAATGAATCATGTGTTATTTTTGATACAGGGAATCACTGCTCAAGATAACCATTTAAAATAAATTAACAATGACTAATTTGAACTATTCTCCCTTATTTAACATGTGACTAACCTCACATCAGTAGAATTAACTGATGGTTGAATTTGGCAGCCACCTCTGGTCTGGAGCTCCAAAATACCTGAAAAATACCCTCGACTCTGTGCAGAAACGGGCGGTCCGTTTGATAGATTCTCCCATCTTAACAGACGGATTGCAATCTTTAGAGCACAGGCGTCGGGTGGGAATGCTATCCTTGTTCTACCGGTATTACAATGGAAGATGCTCCGAGGAACTAGCATCATTGATCCCTTCGGCACCGGTGCATAGTCGGGAAACACGCCAAACGCGTGCCCAACATTTGTACATAGTTGACATATGTCACATGAGAACGGGTCATTTCTTCGACTCGTTCTTGTGTTCAACAGCTCGGCTGTGGAATGATTTGCCGGCCTCTGTGTTTCCTCCTTCCTACAACATGGGTCTCTTCAAGACCAATGTTCATTCCTTCCTCTCCTCAAAAAGACCCTCCACACAGCATCCCAGATGACATAGGCCCTGAGGGAAATTATTTTCCTCAGGGCCTCCTGTGTGGAGTTAATGTAAAAAAAAAAAAAAAAACTAACCAGCATGCCGTTTTCGCAGGGGTAGGCAGAGAGGATGGACTGCCGAATAGGATCTTGGCACAACTTCCTTGCTTCATTAACGTTCCTACATAACCTTCTATTATTCAGATTCTTGATACGGCTAGATTTAAGAAATTGATCGTGCCACATCTTCCTCTGGCGTCCCTGACTTCTACCATTCACATTCACGTCATATATTCCCCTTTACGCTCCTTTCTTAATTCATCTTCTCTACATGTCCAAACCATCACGCATTATATTATACATTTTTGTATTTCAGCCGACCAGAAAGTTTTAATAAATTATCCATCATGGTCTCGTCAGCATAAATACAAAAACGCACATAATTCAACACATTCATCAGCAAGATTTTAAGTTAAACAACAACATATAATTTTTTGCCCTAGAATGATTGATTGATTCATAAGTTCTAAGAACTGCTTATGTGCACGAATGTTTCTTCGAAATTCACCACATGGTGGTCAAAGTTCAAGTCATCTATCCAGTGGTGTTAAAATAAATTATTGAGTTCTGGGCCAGTATGTGAACCGGGCTCCCAAACTATACTAAACAATTTTTACATGATCGACTCTAAATATGCAACGTCCCTTGTACATTATAAATATTAATATTAGGTCCTTACATATGAAATTGGCGTTTTGCCGAACTGGCAACTTTGATCTCAAATATCTTCTCTTTGGTTAGGAATTCCAAATTCAAATTTATACAGCTATTTACTCATGTATTTGTGTTTCGAAAATTATAATTCATTTGTTTTTTCCTTAATTGTTTTTTTTCTTTGCGTCACTTAGTTTACAAAATGGAAAACATGAAATATCGCGTTATTTACGAGTACGAGTTCCACCGTGGCACCAGTGCTGCAGAAACGGCTCGAAGGATTAATGATGTGTATGGCGACGGTGGCGCAAAAGAAAACACAGTGCGTTTTTGGTTCCAACGTTTTCGTTCTAGAAATTTCGACCTGGAGAACAAGCCCCGTGGACAGCCGGAGACCAAAGTTGATAATGAAGAATTGAAGGCTATTATGGAAGCGGATCCATCGCAAACCACGTCCGAGTTAGCTGCAGGCTGTGGTGTTAGTGATAAAACTGTTTTAATCCACTTGAAGCAAATTGGGAAGGTGAAAAAGCTTGAAAGGTGGGTACCTCACGAATTGAGTGAAGCAAATCAACAAACGCGCGTTGACCGCTAGACCACACACTGCACAACAGACGGCTACCAAATTAGAGGAGCTTCAATTGGAATGTCTAAGACATCCGCCGTACTCTCCGGACCTTGCCCCAACAGATTACTATTTTTTTCAAATTTGGATAACTTGTTGCAAGGGAAAAAATTCAACTCCGATGGGGCAGTCCAAACCGCCTTCAAAGATTTTATTGATTCCCATCCGAATGGTTTTTTTAGTAAAGGGATCGATGAACTACCTATGAGATGGCAAAAGTGCATAGATAGCAACGGTACATACTTTAATTAAATAAATATATTATATTAAAAAAGACCGATAGGTTTACAGCGCAGTTCACTGTGAGACTTTTCTGTGCGGCGGCCTGAAGTGGCGCGGGACTCGGTCGCTCCGAAGTATGCGTGTAAACGGTGCTAATATCTAATTCAAGTTATTTACCTGAGAAAATTACAAAAATGTCATCAACAAAAAGAATTGATAACAAAAAAAAATAGTAAATGAAAACAAAAAAAAATGTGAGGTTGAAAAAAAAGTGGTTTGTTCCGGTGAAAAGAGAGACCCCAGTCGACCCGAAATGATATCTTTACATAGTATAAAATGAAGTTGCTCCCGCTGTCTGTGCGCTTAGATCTTTTAAACTGCGCAACGTATTTTCATGCAGTTTTCACCAATAGATAGAGTGATTCATGAGGAACGTTTAGGTTTTATAATTTGTCAAGCTTATGTGCAAATTGGTTGAAATATATAAATAAAGGGAGCGGGCAGTGTGGATTTGATATGTATGCAAATTAACGGATGGCGTTGGTTATAAAGGTTGGGTAATGGCGTTGTCAGTAGATGGCGTTGTGTTTCGTTAGCCACAGCAACGTGTGGCCGGGTCTGCTAGTTTACTATAAAATCATAATTTTTTTGCGCATTATCTACCAATCTCAAACGTAAAATCGACTTAAAAAATATAAAGAAGTTGGTATGAATAACGAACTAATTTATAGATAGTGTCGATTGTTTGTAGGTACTTATACAGACAAAGCCGATGCATTGAATGAAAATATGTTTTATACTTTTGTTATTCGGCGGTTCATTCTCTCTGCACACCCCGTCGGGTCACTTAGTTATATTTTGTGTAAGTGGACATACCGTATTTTCCCTAAACCGACTGCATATTGTATATAAATACGCCAGGGGGGCAACTGTCATGGAACCGGTGAACAGAAACATGCCTCCGGACTTCTCCACACTGGTTGAAAAATTGCCTCCATTTCTAGGGGAGCAGACATGTTTTTCGAATTCAATTTTTCGAAATCAATTGTTCGATTTTCGGTTCTTCGAAAGACTAATTTTTCAAACAGCCAATTGGCCGAAAGACATATTTTTCGAATTTGTTAATCAACTTTTAAAATATATATTTCACTTGCTTATGGTGACTAACAAGATACTGTTAGGTGAGGTTAGGTTAGGTTACTTAATATTGTCCATCCTATAATAAAATACTCTTGTACGTACTGTATACATACTTATATCAATTCGACAAAACTAGTGTTTCGGTCAATTGATGTTCGAAAAATATGTTTTCGAAAAATTGCATTTCGAACAATTATTGAATTCGAACAATTATTGAATTCGAAAAATTGATTTAGAAAAATTGCAATTCAGTCAATTTACCTAGACCCATTTCTAGGACCACGGAACTGAATGTTAAAAATCGTAATGTGGGGCAATTTAAATAATCTAAACGACCCACCAGCTTCCGCGGAAAGGGGCGTGTTAAAGGAACGGCAGAATGACGTACAAAATGTACAATTTAAATTACGAGTCCCCTAGGACAATTCTGTATTTTTCATGCGTCATCGAAAAATATTATTACAATTGTTATTATTTACCAGAAAAATGCGCCGAAACGAAATTTAATCGATCTTCAGGGGGGTGAGTTTTACAGGAATGGATGAACCGATAACCGAAATAGCAAAAAAGAACTCTTGAGTTCTGGCGCCGAAGTTTACAAGTCAACTTTTTTCTTACTTCGCCGTAATTTTCATCATGGGCTAAGAAAACACAGTCAAAAAATAAAATACGATATCGACCTACCATAATTAGTGACCGACCAAGGTTCGGCTTCGGTTTCAACAAAAAAATCTAGTTTCGGTAGAAAATCAGCTGAACCTTCGGCCGCACCGAAACTCTCGTCGTTTGGCTGACTTCGTGTGAGTTCGTGGCTCGTCACGTTTGTGTTGTTTGTTTTGTAGCAGTAATATTATTAAAAAAATATACCTATATGTATATTTTTTCACATAGTTCGTTTATTGTGTTTTATTTCATTTAATACGTGTAATAAGAATGTTGTGATTGTAAACGCAATGAAAATTCTCAATTAATGAGGTCCTTCCTTTAAATTAAGTATTGATTATTGACATTTGTGTTCCAAGAAGTAGTTAACATGTTTGTTAATTTTTATGTTTTGTTTGTTTTATAGCAGTAATTAATAGAAAAAAAAATTACTCTAATTATTTTTTTTTTATTTCATTTAATACGTGTTAACTGTCTGTATAATTGTAAAAAAATAAGCCAAAATTCAGTAAACAATAGATTTTTAACATGTCTAAAAAAGGTTCGGTTTCGGTTTCAGCCGAAATTGACCTACCTAAGATTCGGTTTCGGTAGAAAGTCCTGTTTCGGTCGGATGCTACAAAATGTTGCTGTTTGCTCATATTGTTAATTACGGAAAAATGATGCCGCCAACTTACCTAAGACTTTTCGATCTCTGGTCTTTCCTCTCCAGTTTGGAGAGGAAAGTGATAATCCATTCAAGAAAGAATTTCAATACTTATTTGAAAAAGTTTTATCATTCAGGCACACGGACCCGCCCCAAACACACTTCATTCAATTTTTCTTTTCAGTGGCCCCACTGCTAGTGACTAGTGAGCTCATCAGTAATCAACAGGAATTAGGACGTGATAAAAGATCATCTGATGAAAGACATTGCAAGTTTTCGCGGCTCGATCTTTTGTTTCGGATTTCGTCCCAGTTTTTAATCACTCAGATTTGAGATTACTCTTTATAGCACCGAAGTGATGAAATAAATAGGCTACACTCTACACTAAATTCTTTGTCCCATTTCGCACGGCCCGAGGTTAATTAGCCCCGCCACGTGTTATTTATTTATTTTTATTTATTAATTTTCAACGCCCTGATGGGCTTTTACATGACAAGATTATAATACAGAGACAGTTTTTTTTTTTTTAATAAAAAAGATGAACTATAAAAATATAACTAGTAGGTAAACATCATACAGATAAATTTAGGAATGATAGTGCATTACAATAAAAGAGAAAGTTTCTAAGTTGTAAATGACATAGAAATAAACTAGTAGGTATGTTAGCAATTACAAAATTTACAGGTGACTGATTAAATGTCATGAATAATACATGACAAAATGCAAGATACATAAAACGAAAACGTTAACAAGTTTTTACATTGTAGATTAATATAGAAATACACAAATATATGCAATAGACCCTAGGTGATGCTCCTTAGATATCAAAATATTCTACATAAAAATATTGTTTAGATATTTCTTGAATAACGGTAAACTTATATTAAATACATCGATATTTGAGGTGTATTTGTTCCCTAGTGTGTGAAGTCGAGAAATTGATGCATGTGTGTGATAGTTGGTTAGAGAATTATTGTTACAGAATAATATGTTTTGCCTTGTCGCTCGGGTTGGTACCTTAAAGTCAATGAGATGCAGAAGTTCACAACAGTTTAATTCGGAGTGAATAATTTTAAACAAAAAAGTTAGGTCAATTATTTTTCTTCTGTTTTCTAGGGAATGCAATTTAAGTGTATTTAGTAGGAATGTATAGTTAATGTGTTGAATAGGTATATGTAACTTGAAGTTAATAAATCGTAAAAATTTGTGCTGCACTCGTTCAATATTTTTTATATGAATTTGATAATATGGGGACCAAACGATGGAATTGTATTCCAGCAAGCTGCGTACTAGTGACAAATATACAATTTTAATAGCTTCTAGTGAATCAAAGTCTTTGATGGTTCTGATTATAAATCCTAGTGTCTTCATGCCTTTGTTGGTTATTTCTTGTATGTGGTTTATAAAATTTAATTGGGTGTCAAATAAAACTCCAAGATCCCTGATTTCTTTGACTTTTTCTAAGATTTTGTTATTTATTGTGTATTCAAAAGATAACGGGGTCTTTGTTCTACAAAATGTTAGTGTCTTACATTTATCGATATTGAGGAATAAGTTGTTTGCAACACACCAATTGTGTAATTTGTCAATGTTTGATTGTAGGATAAGGCAGTCTCTTATATTAGATATTTGTTTATATAATTTGATGTCATCGGCAAAAAGCAGAACTTCTACATCGTCGAAACAACTTATTATATCATTTATGAATATAAGGAAAAGGATGGGTCCGAGATGACTCCCTTGCGGTAGACCACTAGTTGCATAAAATAACTTAGATTTGGAGTGTTTAATTTTGACAAATAAGATTCTGTTAGACAAGTAACTTGAGAACCAATCCAACAACTTGCCTCTCAGCCCTATTGCATAAAGTTTTCTAAGTAATAATTTATGTGATACTTTGTCGAAAGCTTTGGAAAAATCTGTGTAAATACTGTCAACTTGTTTTTTTTTTGTAAAAGATTCTGTAATATAGTTATGGTAAAGTAACAGGTTAGTAGCAGTTGACCTACCAGAAACGAATCCGTGTTGGTTTTTATCTATAACTTTTAATATTGACGGATAAATTAAATCGAGAACAAGGGATTCAAAGATTTTCGGGAGCGCTGATTGTATGCAGATTGGACGGTAGTTTTTAATGTCTGTGTCATCACCTTTTTTGAAAATCGGAGTAATATAACTAGATTTCCAACGGGTTGGAAAATGTCCTGAAGAAAGTAAGTGGTTAAATAGTGTGGTGAGTGGACCGGATATTGCAGATGCGCATTGTTTGAGAAATATTGGTGGGATGTTATCTGGGCCTGCAGATTTGTTGGGGTCAAGGGAAATTATTTTATTTAAGCATGATTCCCGTGTAATGAGGTAGTTCTGTAAATGTATTGTGCTTGGGTATATGTATGACGGTACGTTGTTGTCAGATATTTCGCTTTCATATACACTTTGGAAATGATCCGCAAACAAATTAACAATATCAGGGGTGCTGTTGGCTATTTTTCCATCATAATGCATTGTAGGGGGGTAGTCTGTACTTTCATTGTTTAATTTTTTAAAAAAATTCCAAAGTTTTTTTGTTCCTAGCGCAGTTTTCTCAATGGAGGTGATGTGTGCTTTATAGCATAGTTTAGATAGTGTTTTACATTTCTTTCTTGTTTCTGAGAAGTTTGAGTAGTCGTTGATTTGGTGAGTGAGTTTAAAAATTTTGTGTAGTTGTTTTTTTTGTTTCAGTAAGAGTATAAGGTCTGTGGAGAACCAAATTGGATATGTTCTGTGTTTAGGTATATATGAGGGGACATGAGATTTTATGTTTTCGGAAAATGTTTCATAAAGTTTTTCTAGATTTTGTTCGATATCACTATTTTTGGTCAAGAAAGTCCAATCTGTATTATTAAGTTGGTAGTTAATAGAGTCGTAATCGGCATTTTTGAAGTTGAGCGTTGTTTGTTTCAGTGGGGGTTTGTTTGTGTACATATTTACGACAATGTGTAAGGGGGGATGATAATTATCCACCTGCACAAGCTGATCGTTTGACATTTCAACACATAGTTTAGAACAGTTTGAAAGAGCGAGATCTAGTAGACGATTACATATATTGGTTACAAAATTGTGTTGATGCAAATTTAAATAGTTAATCATATCTATCACTTCACGTGCTGGGTCGTTAGAACTCTCGTTAGTAATATAACCATTTTCACTAGATGTCCAGTTTAAATTGGGAAGATTATAATCACCGACGATAATTATTTGTTGAACTAATCAAAATCAACTAATGACCGCCAGTATTGTCTTGCATTGCTGTACATTATAAATGCACGTCTTGAGAGCTTAAAATGGCAAATATCTCGTGAAAATGCAGAGTTTGTCAAGGGTAGAAGAACTCGAGAACAAATACTCCATATCCGGCAACTTTTTGAGAAATTTCGGGAGTTCAACTTGTCGACGAAGCTATGCTTCATTGAGTACTCCAAAAACCTACGAAAGATAATAAGTAATAAGCCATTTACGCGTTGTCAGAGTTGAGACGCTTCGTATAGGTAACTAAAGCCTTCTTTGTAATACCTAATGGAGGAATACCCTCTTTCACCGAATTCTTACGGGAAATAACTGACGATCACAATAAACCACAAATTTCTGATAATGCTGATAAACGGAGGACGAATTCAAAAAATATCCCTACCAATTAGAAACCCTAAAAAATACCGGTGAAATAGATTTTTTTTAGAACCAATAGAAAACTGGAGAAGTTCATACACGTTTTTAGATTTTCACGGCCAAAAGTATTTTCGTTATTTGTTTTTGGGGTGTTATGTCGTGTTGCGCTACCTCCTTCTTTAGCCAACGTTTCAAACAGCGTTGCAGTGTCCATCATCAGAAGATGGATACTGCATAAACCCCAAAAACAAATAACGAAAAACTGGAGGAGTTGTAAAAATCATCAACGAATCGCCGTATTTAATTTATACTATTTTATAAAATAAAACTGGCTGAAGTCCCCGGCGTTGCCCGGGTTTTACACAGAGTTTTTCGAAATCAGATGAACCTAAACAGCAATTTTCCTCTTTATTTTATGTGGAATATAACATCAAAAAGTAACAGTAATATCGGGAAAAATGTAGATTTGCACTACGCTCGCCACAGACACTCTTCTTTATACTATAAAAAATAAATTCATTAAAAAATTATTCATTCAATACAGTTAGTTGCGTAACTTTATCAATAAAATAGTAATTTTTGGGGCGGATTTTTTTAAACAATTTCAGTGACAAAATTAGAAACCCAAAAAATCAAAAGGAAAAAGTCGAAAAGAATTCACCTGACTTTGATCAATAAAAAAAAATTATTACCCAGAACCTAGAATAATGCCAAAACAAAAAGAAAACGCGCTTATTATTTTTTGGAAATATTTTACATACCCACGCGTATTTTTACAAAGATCTAAGCAGTCTCAGATCTCAAACCTAACTCTATGGGTTGGATCCGGTTTGCAGATCTACGTTCAATTACGAGATATAAAAGATACATAAATGGTGGGATAATAATCACAATCACCCTATGATCACCCTACACACAATTACAGGATGAAGATCATAGCGGGGCAGGGATCACAGATGGCATAGATAGCGGTCGAGGCAAATTTTATTGTTTGTTTATGCTCCTGAACAAATAATAAACAAATATTTAACAAAAAGCAACAATTGGTTTAACGGGTTGGTTACTTCATTATTTGGTAAACAAACCATTTCCCTCCCAAGCGTTCTATGAAGGGAGACGAATCTATTAACTATCACGCGCAGTTAGTTTCCCACAGAGGACGGGACCGCCAAACAACTCAAACACTCCTTGCTTCATTCACATTCATACATACTCTTCTATTATTCTGATTTATGACATAGCCTGACTCAAGTATCTGATTCACTTAATCGTGACGTCTTCCTCCATTATTTTGTTCACTTGATCGTGTAACTTCTTCTACCATTCACATTTGCATAATACGCGTACATGCCCAAACCATCTGAGCATCCCTTTCTCAATCTTGCTCATTACGCTTACATCGGCCTTACATTCTTCGCGGATCTCCACATTTCTCACACAATCATACACGGTTTTACTCACATAAGCTTCAGGGATCACATTTCTACTTTCATCCTTCCTCTACCAGTTCCATGCCTCACTGCCATACTTCAGGGTAGGTGCTAGAACTCCATGGACTGCCAGCTTCGCTTCTACGAGTCTACGCATAAACTAACGGGTAAGACGCGTTCACGCATTTAGGTATTAGGTAAATACAAAATTTCATCCAAAATAATTGATTACTTCGGGGTCCAGCAAGCTGGAAGAACGGAATAGTAGAGCAATGGGTTTATGCCCGAAACTGGAGCACAAACAGTGTCCAATGATTCAATTTGATATGGCTGTCCATACTTGGCAGCACTGCGGTCTTATATCCCATCGGTATTGGATTTCCCAGACCTTTGTGGTTGCCCCAGAATTTTCAATAGCCATGTTTTCGGCTTTGGTGCATTGGACATTATGTTATATGTACTTGAAACCGGGAGCACAGAGCAGAATGGTATTTCAACCTCGAAGTGGAGCAATAAAAAAAGGTCTGATTCAAAACACCGATGAGATGAGTCACTCAAATGAATGTTGGGGCAATTGGTACTAACAGACATGCTCATTAGAAGCATGCTATCTTGCTACTAAAGAGAAAATGCTTTCTAGAAGCATGTGTATTACGCCCAAATGATAATGCTCACAAATCAACCGGCTGTGATTTGTGCTACTGGATTAGAGGGTGGAAGGGGAAATGTGAATGCTCATTTAATAGCATGTGTGTTAGTACCATGAGCACGCTCTCTTGCTACTAAAGCTGGGTCCACACATGTTCTTTTGTCCGTTCCGTATCAAAAACTCTGGACGCAAGTAAAAATAGCCCGTACCTCCGTAACGTCGCTGCGATCATCGGCATCCGCGTGTTCATTCCAGCGACAGAGAGAACGACCTGCGCATGCCGCGATCGCGTCCAGACTGGCGCATGCGCATACCCGTATCGTATCGCCTTTGAACGGGCCGAATAAACCGACTCCCGATGGATCGGGGCGTACCTCTACCCGTAACGTACCTCCGTAACACCGTACCGTTCCGAACGGGCGTCCAAACTAGCGTTCTTGATCGCGACGCTGATACGGAACGGAGGAACGGAACGGACAAAAGAACATGTGTGGACCCAGCTTTATGAGCAAATGCTACCTAGTAGCATATGTGTCACGCCCAAATGAGCATGCTCACAAAGCAACCGGCTGTTGATTTGTGAGCACGCTACTAGATTCGCGGATGGAAGGAGAAATGAGCATGCTCATTTATGAGCACGTGTGTCAGTACCAAAACAGTTGAAAGGTTTACTAATTTAAAAAAAAATGAAAATAATTCACAATAAGACCCTGCCTCTTATACGTCCATTGCACAGAAGATAATAAGAATAAGAGGTTCAAATCAGAGATATGCCTTAAAAAATTAATAGAGTATCATAAAAATTATCAAGTAATGTTAAGTTTATCGTTCATCCCTTCAATGTATACTCGTTTACTTTGTATGAAATACAAGCTTTACGATTTAAAAATAACTACTGTGTTACTATTTTACCAATGGTGTAAACTTGTAAACTGTAAACAGTTTTTTCGTCTTGTTCTGTTCAACACCAACGAAATATCCCCGTCTGTGTTGGGGGCGATTCGCTACGCACAGTTACACGCGATGGTAGTTAGTACTTGGGATTGGGACCAACAACTCTTTTTCAAAGCAACTCCAGCGGATATAACCGCCAGATAATTGGATATTTCCAACTCCAACACAGGCAACATTTTTTTTACGGGGCATCAAGGTAATATAAGTCGTTACAACACATTTACTTCGATAGGTACTTATTTTACAATCTACAAGTATTTTATGTGATGGGTAGGTACCTACTACGGACTTGGCTAAATAGGTAACTCATCAATTCACGTAAATATTTTCATTGTAACACGTACTTTTACCAAAGTGTTTGAGGTTACTATTCAGCGAAGTTACAAGGTAAGTAGAAGCAAAAATAATATGTTCCCTCAAATCTCAGTACAATATAGCCTTTATTTGTAAAAAAGAACCATTCAAATTGAAAGATGTTATTATATCAAGAAACATTTCGTGATATAATAGAAAAAGAAAAAAACTTCCCTTGGAAGCTTCGATCAATCTACGTCAATGCTTGGAAGGCAAGATAGGGCAATGATCTCGAAAGCAGCGGGCCCAAAGGCGCGTAGTTTTGTCCATACAAACGTATTCCACAATTTCCTCTCTGTATTTTGACACTACTGGATATATATTTTTTAATATAATATAGATATCGACCACTACCCTGTCGGTACGTTTTGCTTTTTTTTGATAAGTTACTCGTTAAAGGAGTTAGGGACCCTCCAAAAATCCTTAAAATTGCCTAGTTTGACCACCATCAACAGACGTTCAGTATACAAACAGCCACGGGCGTATAAAGGGGGGGTTTTGGGGGTCCGGACCCCCCCCATTCATATCCATCTTACTTGTCCAACAGAATTTTTTTTTATTTTTTTTTATTATTCATCTTTATTAGTTTTGATTACATGCACCGCGCCGATTGTAGAAAACGATAGTTGCTTAGCTATTACCCTTTCGTTGATCATGTTATTACAGAACTCGACGCTCGTTTTAAACCACATTAATCGAAGATCGAAGGAATTCAAATGCTGCTACCTGAAAAAACCAGTAATGACTCCAGGATAAAAGAAAATCTTAAAAAGATTGCACAAACATTTCTGGGTGGGGAAAATGAAGGCACAATATTTCTGTGTGAATATGAGATATGGCACAATCATTGGAAATATGTAGCACAAAAACCTGCAACTGTGATCGACGCTATCGATAACTGCGATGATCAGTTTTTCCCTTAATAAAAAAGCTTCTCATTATTTTAGCCACACTTCTAGTTGTCCACTGCAACCCCTCAAAGAGCTTTCTCTACCTTAAAGAGGTTAAAAACTTACCTAAGAAATAAAATGGGCAATGAAAGACTTACTGGTCTGGCTTTAATGAGCGTACACCAAGATCTGGCGGTGCAACTTGATTCCGAAGAAATTATTAATCAGTTAGCAATAAAACGTAAAGACTAAATTTATTACTTTAAAGTTTCAACTTTGTTACTTTTGAATAAATATTACAATACATACATTACATATAACTTTTTATTTAAAGGCGCCTATTTAGAGTAACCTAAGTTATATATTATAGATTACCCGCGACTATACTTGCGTGTTATATATAGGTAGTCGCAGGCAATGTTTAATTTAATTGGCGTTAGAGCTCTGTTTTTTTTTTTTTTACTTTGGGGACCCCCCCCCCCCTTGTAAAAGCTATAGCTACGTCCGTGTAAACAGCGTATTTTTTTAAAAGGTACAGAGTATTTTCGTCTAATAGTAAAAAAATCGGTCCAGTTTTGGAGGAGAAAAATGAGGAACAGAAAACCTCGATTTTGATGATTTCATTTAGGTATTATTGGCCCGAGGTGCAGTTATCTCTTTCGCTCAGTATTCGGGAGAGTAAGAGCGACAGTGACAGCAACAATTTTTTTAAATACCTATTATTCAAATCTCTCAAAACAGAAAATATAAGAAGGCCCAGTAAGAAAAATCTTTCAGATGAACACATACCTACTAAACATAAACGACCGGTGTTTTCCTGTTTTTGATATGAAAGACTTGTTTTATTGCGTACTAGCTGGGTTACCCGGCTTCGCCCAGGACAACATTCGAGAGTGTTCTGGAATGTTCCACATTGATGTTCCCGATTCCCTATTCCTGAACATTCCTCAATTTTTCAGAATGTTCCGGGATGTTCTAGAACGTTGTGGAATGCTCTCAATTACTCTGGCTGGGGTGTCCGGCTTCGGTCAGGGAGTTGATGTGAGATTGAACTGACGTTCGAATTCACGACGGATCTTGCTTTATATACCCCATACAAAAAAGACTTCAAATGTCCCAAATAATGTTTCATAACAAAATTCTGAAATTATTTCAAAACATTAATTCCCACAACATTCGGGAGTGTTCTGGAATGTTCCACAATGATCCGGGATGTTCCGGTATATTCTCGAACGTTCCAGTTTATTCGCGAACATTCCAGAATGTTCCGGGATATTCTGGAATGTGGTGGAATGCTCGAGAATACTCTGGAATATTCTGGACTGTTCTAGAAATTTCAATGGAGTGTTTAATTTTTCTACAGCTTTATCAAACCTTCTAGAACTTCTCGGAATCTTCTAGACTCACCGACATACTCCGCCACTCCTTCCAGAACTTTCTACAGCTTTATCGATCCTTCTAGACTCACTGCCATACTCCGCCATTCCTTCCAGAACTTTTTACAGCTTTATCGAACCTTCTAGACCTAGACTCATCGTTCTACGCCGCCACTCCTTCCAGAATTTTCTACAGCTTTATCGAACCTTCTAAAACATTTCGAAACCTTCTA
Source organism: Limnephilus marmoratus (assembly GCA_917880885.1). Lineage (NCBI taxonomy): Eukaryota > Metazoa > Arthropoda > Insecta > Trichoptera > Limnephilidae > Limnephilus > Limnephilus marmoratus. The sequence continues at coordinate 13,250,247 of OU862911.1, forward strand.
GACTCACCGACGTACTCCGCCACTCCTTCCAGAACTTTCTATAGCTTTGACGAACCTTCTAGAACTTCCCGGAACCTTCTAGACTCACTGACACACTCCGCCACTCATTTCTGAAAGCTCCTAGAACTTTCTCCTTTCATTATTTTTAGAACATTAGCAAACCATCCAGAACGTTCTCGAAACTATTAGGCCCACCGACATACTACGTCACTCCTTCCAGAACTTTCTAGAGTTTTATCGAACCTTCTAGAACTTTTCGGAAGACTGTTCTTGAAATTTCTAGAGAGCGAAACTTCCTGCCCTTATATCTTCAAAGGCAAGCCCTTTAGGTAAAAACGGGTACCCTTATCCTGGAGGGAGGGAGGAGGAGGGGAGATCTACCACACCATATAACTTCCCTTGATCATACAGGGACACGTTTCTGAGTTTTTGCGGTCCGCACGTTTTTTTGGACTTTCTTTTATAATATATATTGATTATTTATTTATCTTCCTCTCGATATTTTAAGAAATGCCGTTGAGATACAAAAAGGTTAGCGGTTAATATTATATTTATTATCTCATAATTATTTGTGTTTTGTGGTTACAGTGGTTATGTTGGGTTGGCATTAGAATTAAATAAAAATGTTTTATCCCTACATATTTATATAAAAATTTGAAAATTCTTACAGTGACCGACATATATGTAATGGAGTTATGCATGTTAGTGCGATCATCTCCAGAAAAGTTTCCACAAAAATACTCTACACATAAACACGCTACAAGGTTTACAGAAAATTTATTAATACCAAAAGCAAACAAAACAATTTTCCAAAAAGGACCCTTTTACATGGCCATTAAAGTATACCTTCCACATGATATTAAACAAATACAAGATACACTCAGATCATCAGTCATCACATCACTAAAAACATTCCATCTGAACAGGTCTCATTACACATTAAGTGAATACTTCACATAGGTACAACTGTTTTTATATTTATGTTTATATAATAAATTAAAACAAATTCACTTTGTAGTACACCACTTTTACATTTATATTTCATTTGTGTTCAAATCTGTACAACATGTTAGGTTAACTGGAAGAAATAGGATATAAGTACCTATAAGTTATACCTTTTGTACTAAATGTAAATTTTGTACAATAAATGATTTTGATTATTATAAATTAAATATAATATACAACAGGGGAGATCCAGAAGCGCATAGTGAACGCAGATCCAAAACCAAATAAAATCCAGACTGCTGACGAGAAACACCAAGATATTAGTGTACAAAACACTTATCAGACCAGTACTCACATACGCAGCTAAAACTTGGGTACTAACTAAGAGGAATGAGCGAGCACGATGTTTTTGAATGGAAAATTTTAAGGGCTTCTTCGGACCGGTTTCAGAAAATGGATTATGGCGCAGACGTTATAACGATGAGCCATATACTCTTTAAGGATCTAAACGTCACAAAATTTATAAAACTGGCAAGACTTCGGTGGCTGGGTCATGTAGAGAGAATGACCGAGCATCAAGCACCAAAGTCCCTGCTGAACTCAAGACCGACAGGGCGAAGACCAAATTTAAGGTGGAGCGAAAATGTTCTCAAAGATACATTCACCTTGGAGATTGTAAACTGGAGAGAACCGGCACAAAACCGTGATAAGTGGAGGAAGACTCTTGAGGAGGCCAAGACCCACCAGGGGTTGTAGAGCCAAGAGTGATGATGATTATAAATTATAGTCCTCCACGGCGTCTGTCTGTTAGCGATAAACTCAAAATCTACTGAACGGATTTTCATGCGGTTTTCACCAATAGATAGGGTGATTCATGAGGAAGGTTTAGGTATATAATTTGTCAAGGTTTTGTGTAAATTGGTTGAAATATACAACATATAAAGGAGAATGTCTGTATGTGGTGGACGAGCGGGCTGGCAAGCGAGCGGTGTGGATTCGATTTGTATGCAAATCTACAGTTTTATGCCGAGGTTGATGAAATTTTGCACATATGACCTTCAAAACAAGAGGAAGGTCACTGTCTACATTTGATTTCGAAAACTCTGTGTAAAGCCCGGGCATCGCCGGGGACTTCAGCTAGTTAGAAATATTAGTCACCTTGGAACGGGTCATGACCTGTGACCTGGTAGGACGTTCACCCCCGCAATACACAGCATTAAAATAGGTACTTATTACAAAAATGATTCATAATTTAAAATATACCTACGCAATAAGTAATGGCAAATAATGTCTGACCGAAGAACCCTGTTTTCTATCTTCGACCACGTTTAACTGCAAAATTAAATTAGTAACGGTGATGCATTCTCCCTAGGGCGGTAATAACATAATGAGTGCACGTTCAGTAGGTACATGGGGGTACAGAGCCAAGGTCCCAGTTACAAGCCTGGAAGATAAGGACGCTGCATGAGCCTAGGCTTGTTGAAAAAGTATCGATATATCGATATTTTTAATTCAATACATATATCGATATTTTTAGCCGATATATTTTGATCCGATATATCGATACAAAATATCCAATATCGAAAATTGTATCAAAAACGATATTTTTTTAAATTTATGTATTTAAAGTCATTAGAATCCAAAACCGTATAGGAACGAACGGAAAAAAGTAACTGTATTGGGTCATGACATATGGCTGTTGAAATTTTAACTATTAATAGCTTACAAATCTATTGTCTTTGCATTAGTATTTGTGAGATCACCAATTCTATCTCATGTGTGTAGGTACATACATAGAAATGTATGCTATTTTCGCCATTTTTTTCTAAGCCACTCCTATTTGTTGGTTCCCAATTGTCTATGATTATTGACTATACCTTGTTCCAAACACGAAGTCCTTTTTGACAGATTAATACGCCAATAGAATGTTACTGAGACGCATACAAACTTAGATTTTTGTACATTAAAAAAAGCAAATTGTGTACAAAAATTACTATTGATAATATTGAGCTGAATACACTATTATTTTAAAAACGCAAAATCTCTTGAAAATTTGACCGATATATCGATACTTTTTCCTCGATATATTGACATCGATATTTTAATAAATATCGATACATCGATATATCGATATTTTTTTTTACTTTCGACATCCCTACATGAGCCGTGTAATCACAAGAGAGAAGAGAACCGAGTACTGGGTACTGGGCTAACTGGGCACACTGGGCAGTTAGTGGGTTATAATGAGATATGAGCGCATGATCCTATCCTTGGTGGGATGGTGGGACGATGCGCACACGCACAGAGCACAGAGAGCAGAGGACGTGGCGCACATAAAGAAAACAAGCTATTATTACATGAATAGGACCCTTGCCTTCTTGCTTGCATTAAGATGCTGCGGTACCAAACCTTTTCTTTGAAACGAACCTGCCCATTTCGATAAACCTTGAAAACGTGACAAAAAGTTCTTAGCATTTTTTTATATCAATGCTTTTGCAAATGCTGTATTGTTGGCGTGAATGGGTGCTTTTAATATTACAGTGACAATCCACGATTACGGTACCGTGACGGCACAAAAGAGGCAGTAATCATAAGCTCCTTATCACAATAATGCTGTACGTATAGTTTGGCAAGAAAGTGTAGAAATTAAATAAATTGGAACTAAACGTTTTCATTACTATGGCAGCACCGAATTATATGACGTTTCCTATGGCTGTCATGTTATCGCATGTTACGGTTGATTTATTGTCTTAAATCTGAGTAGAAGATCGCTGATTTGATAATATTTTTATTCATTGTTTGCCTGAATTTAATTAAAATGAATAAACCATTACATAGTGATGCAAGAGGGGTTATATTCTGCGTTTTTCAACGCTGCCTAGCCGAGTGTCACGCGAAGAAGCTTCTATCTGATTTAGAAGATGTTTACAAACGAAATGCAGAAATGATTGGTACGTAGTATAGTTTGTTTAATAAATTTCATTAGTATTACAAGATTTATGCCAATTTTCGAGCGATAATAACCATTACAATCTGATTTGAGGTTATGTTAAAAAATTCGAATTTGACATTTCGATTTGACAGTTAATATGCGGCCACAGGAAAAAGGGAATAACTCAATAAAAAAATAATAATATGCAACTTCTTTAAACTCATAGAAAAGTTACTTTTTTCTCGTTTTCTCTTTTTTTCTTTCTAAGTGAATATTATCTAGTGTGTGTTTTTAAAACTACCTTCTATAATAATAATTTTAATGATGTTTTTCACACACAGGTAAATCTGAAACAACGGTAAGAAGAATCGTCAAGGAAGGGGAAAAGGCAGATGGAAAATTTGAAACACTGGGAAAATGGAAAATGGGCATAATAATAATAAGGGGTCGTCCATTAATCACGTGATGCTCGAAAGGGGGGGGGGGTCGGAAAAAATCACGAAATATCACGACGGGGGGGGGGGTATAATGAGATATTTTGCGTGATAATATTCTGAAAATTTCAAAATTCTATGCACTAAAAAAATTCACGTGATTTCGGGGGGGGGGGGGGTTAGTCTAAAACCTCACCACATGTCACCAGGGGGGGGGGTTAAAAATTTGCTAAAAAAATATCACGTGATTAATGGACGACCCCTAATATGTAATAGCATAAGTGCTGATGATTGGAAAAATTGTTGCAAACACGAGATGAAAATTGAGGCAGAATATTATGCACGAGGCAGTACTATACATATATGATGATATCGATGAACTGCGTTTAGATGAAGATGTAGATACGGAAGAAGAAGAATCACACGATGACAAAGACCCCCTTTTAAGCTCACGTAATTAATGTATGCCCCCTTATTAGTGTTATCTAATCTATAATTTAAATAATAACCATTTTTGTACAACCATTTGAACAGAAATTTCGGTATGTATTTGATAATATTTTGTTTAGTCATTTTCCCATATCATAATCGAATGTGTTGCGAAAATTATTTTGCGGGATACGCACTCTCACATATCACGACAGTAGCTTAGTCACAAACTTCACGTACACAGATAGTTTCCCTACAGCGCGGCGTCGGAGATGGACTGTCAAGTTCTCAAATTTCAATCGTACAAAAGCTAGGGTATTAATACTATCAGTTAGTGGAAGAGGGTGATTAAATTATTTACAGGCTGTCCGAGGGTAAAGTGCACTAACTTCGGGAGGTGATTTTACACGACGGAAAAGGCACAAAAGATAAACAACCTTGTATTTAAATCGCTTACTTTCATTAATCACTTCCTGAGCTCCACCATACCTTCAAATACTTGAACCTCACTTAGTGCGTTCTGGTTGGTATACTAGGAAGATTGGCGTTACGAACCCCTGAAGCTAGCTGCTGCTACGGTAGTCAGCCTGTGGTAGGTGTAGGTACCCGTGTCCCTTACCGGTAACGTATGGCCTCGGACGAATTTACGTGGAAAACGCAACACGGCATTTTTATAGTAAGCCGGTAGGGACGTACTTCCATACACTAAAGTGCTGAGGCAGTTTACAAGGCGGTGTATTACAATATGGAGATACCAAATGTTAAAGACGTGCCTACGAATAAAAACAATTTTTAAATTTGATAAAAATTCAACGGAGATTCATTAGCATTTATTAATGTAAGTTATGTTCTTATATCAATATAGGCCAGTTGCTTCATAAAATGAAATAATTACGGAACTTGAATAGAACTTTCACAGAACTTGAAAATTTACTTACTTACTTGCGAAATTTGATGAATTGTTCAAATTCTGTGAAACAACCCGTCCTAAGTTTTTGAAGTAAAACTTCTTTACGCACGCTTGACTTGGGGAGTAAGCTGGTGAATGCGTGACGAGAGCGTTACGAAAAGTGTGATCGGGCAAGGCGAACGGTCGGGCCTTTACGCACGCTTGACTTGGGGAATAAGCTGGTGAATGCGTGACGAGAGCGTTATGAAAAGTGTGATCGGGCGATGCGACCGGTCGGGCGAGGCGAACGGAAGTTGAGAGGGAGATATAAGTTAGTGAAGTTTTACTTCAGCTGTGTGGTCTAAAGCACACTCATTTTTTTCGCATTAGCTCCAAACAGGAGGCCTAGGAGACTACGACATCTCTGGGGATGCTGTGTCGAGTGTTTTTTAGGAAAGGAAGGAGAGGAAGATCTGGGAACTAAAAAGGTATGCGGGGTGTGTTGGAATCTGGAGGTCAGTGTGTCCAGGAGTGACGGACGTTTGAGTTCATCCCTTCCACTGCGGTGCAAGATAATGGGTCAACATCTCCATCCGGGCAATGGGTTTACAGAAGGTGGGCAGACGCATCCGCCGTCAAGACCTAGACAATCCCCACTCCATGAACCCGGGCACTTCTGTTAAGTCACCAAATTGTAGCGAACCACTTGGGATAACCTATGGCAGAGGTGTTGGTTAGGGGGCATACATTAGGGAACGTACCCAAACTACGTGACCAACTTTTTGCAATTTTTAACCCCCCCCCCCCCCCCCGGTGACCAAAATCCTAAGGAACCCGCCGCTCATTTGTATGGAGCGTGACCTTTTGAAGACCCCCCCCCCCCCCTAAAAGTGTCACGTAGTATGGGTACGTTCCCTTAATTACGTGAGCTCGAAAGGGGGGACAGTCAGCAAAATCTCACGTTACTTGAAAAGAATATACCTACGAAGTGGACCAAATTTATCTAACCAAGGGGGGGATGGGGGGAGGGGTCTAGATTGGAAGAAAAACTGCTCACGTAATTAATGCATGACTTCTATCCAATGGCAGCGGGCGGCGGTACCCATACCCCCCTCCCAAATTTTAAATAAGAATAACAAAGAAAAAAATTTTTTGAACGATTAAAAGTACAGAATATTGATTTTTTTTAATAATGCAAGACGAAAATATATGACTTTGAACATTGAAAATTATTGACGAAAACAATAAATTCTTATGTAATTGCCGCATAAAGGAACAACAGCTTAGGGAAAGTACCCATACTACGGACCAACTTTTTTTGCATAAACGCATCTAAGAATGTAAAATACTTGGGACACATTATTACTGAAGACCTCTCGGATGACGGTGATATTGAACGACAGCGGAGAAGTATCAGTATACTGTCTAATATGATTGCCCGGAGATTCTTCAAATGCAGTAACAATGTAAAAAAAACATTGTTCAATGCATTTTGCACTAACCTATATACATGTGAAACATGGTGTCACTACCGTACCAGCTCAATAGAACGACTCCGGATCCAATATAATGATGCTTGCAGAATTATATTTGGATACAGAAGATACAGCAGCGCATCTTAAATGTTTACGGAGCTAGGACTACACGGATTCGCCGGTCTGATGAGACACCGGGTCACTGGAGCCAGGATGCGGCTAATGGCTTCCGATAACACTGTGGTGATCGCAGCCTTCCAGCACCAAGCGCCACTCCTGAGCGAGCGCTGGGCCCGAGCTCACTCCAGACCACGTCCTACATTATAATTGATTATTTATTTATTTTATTTCTATTATCGCTTATGTCTTTTACATTTGTTTGTTCTATTTATTTTTTTTTACTTTATCTGTTTAAATATGTACAACTTTATGGGACGTGTGGGATTGCACTATCCTCCCCACATCCTGGAATAAACATTATTATTATTATTATTATTATTTGCAATTTTTAACCCCCCCCGTGACCAAAAACCTAAGCCCGCCGCCGCTCATTTGTATCAAGCATGACATTTTGAAGACAAAGATTAATCAGAATCACCTAGCAATATGAAATATATCTATTCTCATACCTACCAAATATACATAAAAATTTCATAAAAATCAGTCAAGCCGTTTCGGAGGAGTGCGACCACAAATACTGTGACACGAGAATTATATATATTTATTTATTTTTTATTTATTTATTTCAGGAAAAAAAAAATTAACATTACAAATTATAACATTATGCAGAGTTATACAACAAATTCATTATTATTCTACTACTCCATAAATTGAGTTCTAGGAGCTCGTGTTTATAGGAGTATTATTTTTTTACAAGCAAAAAGGATAATGTTTTAATGAAATGTGTTTAGAATTAAACCCAGGACGCAAACCAATTATGAAGTTGAGTTACTATCAAAGGTTGGATTGCGATCCAAGAGTTGTCTGATTTGTTCGTTAGATGTCGATAGAATCATTTTTTTGTTCTTTGTCCTTCTCACACAACAAACAAGGGAAATATAGATGTATGAAATCCTTATAAAAGGGGTTGCATCGGTAAAATTAACTTACTTCTTTACGAAAACTTGCACTAAGAAATTAAAATACTACTGAACCCTTGTCCGTTGGGTGGGGAAAGTTATTGTCGTCAGTTACAAGTTTATAAATATCAAATCATAACAATAAAAATTCAAGAACTTAAAGTTAAAACAAAAAAGTGCTTCATTTATAAAAAACCAGTCTACCCAAATAAATTCTCCTGAGTGAAGACCTCAATTTTTTACATTTGTGGTCCTTCGAGCCGGCTCGAAGGACCAAATGTAAAAAATTGAGGTCTTCACTCAGGAGAATTTATTTGGGTAGACTGGTTTTTTATAAATGAAGCACTTTTTTGTTTTAACTTTAAGTTCTTGAATTTTTATTGTTACAATTGATATTGGCAAGATTTGATCCTTCGAGCGGATTTGATCCTTCGACCGGATTGATCCCATGAGCGGATACCTGGAATCCAGATACAAAAATCAAACGAAGCCAGACATGAACCAGCGATAAACAAAGGAGAATTCTGATGAAGCGGATCTTCAACAAGGGCAAGTGACCATCCTATTTTTTTTTTTATCCATTTGATCCCATAGAAAAGAAACAAATTCGGTTAGACCACTTCGGTATTTTATTGTTGTTGATATAAAAAATCGCAACGGGCTAATTGTTACAATTGATATTGGCAAGATTTTTTGTGGCTAGCTATGATTATAGTGTCGCAAAAAACGTAAAAATCGGAATTGTGTTTTCATTGTTTTGATTGTTTTTGATTTTGATGTTTTTTGATACTGTCGATAAAGCAGGCGACGGGTACCGTCGTTGTTTTATTTGCAACTGAAACTAACAAAGTTTTTTGTGGGTAGTCATATGATTATGCTACGGCAAAAAACAGAAGAATAATTATTATAATACATGAAATGTATTAATTGATTATTCAAACAATCTGAAAGCGATCGTTGAGTGTTGTTTTTGACTTCCGTAGTATTGTTCGAGTCGGTAATGCAGACGGTGACGGTAGGCACGAAGTGATTCCGTTGTTTGTAAAAGGTCAAGTTACGACGCGAGCTTTCATCAGAAATTAATAATAGAAGATTTTTTTAGTGTTTTGTTAAAACAAAAGAAACAATCAAGTAAAAGACAGTGCAAGTTTTTTTTTTGTGTTTTTAGTGTTTAGCGTGGTTAGAAGTGAACCACAACAGAGCAATCAGTGAGTATTGATTGTTTGTTATTTACGAAATCATGGATTTAAAAGTGTTAATTGCACAGCGCGGAATATGTAAAGCCAAATTAACCAGATTCAAAGATTACTTAGAGAATAATGAGTTATTACTTTCTGAGGTCGAAATACGCATTCAAAAATTCGAACCATTACTAGACATCTTCGAAGCGTTGCAAGAAAAAATTGAAACATTATCGCAGGATGAATTGGAAAAAGGGAACGAACGAGAAATGTTTGAAAACTCATATTATAAGGTATTAGCAAAAGCCAAGGATAAATTAAGCGAAACCGGTAAAATCGTCCGTTCCAAAGGCGTCAAGCTCCCAATTTTAGAACTACCCAAGTTCAGCGGAAATTATGAAGATTGGTTACATTTCAGAGATGCATTCATTTCATTAATTGACAACAACGACGAATTAGATGTTATTCAGAAATTCTATTATTTGAAATCTTGTTTGTATGATGATGCGGCAAGACTGATTGCGTCCTTACCTACAACTCGAGATAATTATTTCATTGCGTGGGAAATGATCACGGATAGGTTTCAGAATGACAGAGTAATAATAAATAAACATGTTAATGCATTGTTTAAATTGCAAGAAATAAAATCAGAAAATCATGTGGCATTGCGAAAATTATTAGATGAAGCCCAATTGCACTTAAAGGCATTAAATAATTTAAATCTACCCACTGAAAGTTGGGATATATTGTTAATTCATATTTTGTCAAATAAATTGGATAGCGAAACCAGAATGCGCTGGGAACAATATCCAATAAAAAATAAAATCCCCACTTATGAAGAGTTCATGAAATGTCTATACGAACGAGTGCAAGTTTTAGAATTCTCAGCACCAAACGACAAGCGACAGAATCATGCCAAGGGATTTCCTTCTAATTTTAAGAAAGAAACTTATGTTTCGTTATCATCGCAACATTTAAAATGTATTAATTGTAATCAAAATCATAGAATTTATAATTGTCAAAAGTTTTTAAATCTGGGAATAGAGGATAGAATGACAACAATACGTCGGTTGAAAGCTTGTCTGAAATGTTTGTCGGTAGGGCATAAATTTCAGGATTGTAAAAGTAAATATAATTGTCGCAAGTGTGGTGCGAGCTCTCACAACACTTTGTTACATTTGCAAAATGAAGACAAAATGCAAAGTCATCAGGGAAGCGATACTTCTTCAAGAGAACCTCTTGTTAACAATCATGCATCGAAAACATCCAACAATTTCATTTTATTATCAACGGCGGTGATTAACGTGAGAAATAATAAAGGAAATCCAATTAAAGCTAGAATTTTGTTGGACTCCGGAGCACAGTCTAATTTCATTAGCCAGGAATTCGCTTCTAAATTACAATTAAAAATTAGAAAAACTGATATCCCTATTACCGGAATTCATAATAAAATACAGCATATTAAAAACATTGTGGATTTAGAAATATCTTCCAATTATTCACCCTATTCAAAGAGGATTGAATGCCTAGTATTGTCGGAGGTGACCAGTAATCTGCCGCAAATCTCATTTCAGAAAAAAGGCACCGGCATCCCCCAAGGATTGCAATTGGCAGATCCAAACTTTAATGAAACCGGCCCGATAGACATGTTGATCGGGGCTGACACCTTCTGGGAGACTCTGCACTCTGACCGGATGAAGATTCAAGATTCCGGACCAATATTGCAACGAACCGAATTTGGATGGCTGGTTTCGGGATACATCTTCACTTCAGAAAAGAGGCCAGTAAAAATTTGTAATCTTTCACTCAACTTAATACATAAGCAAATTGAAAATTTTTGGAAATTAGAGGAGCTAAGTCCTATTAAACATAGGAATCACGAGGAGCGAGCATGTGAAGAAAGCTTCACAGCTACTCATGAAAGAGATGGCAGAGGCCGTTTCATTGTAAGTTTACCACAACGCCCCTGTGCGAAACAGCTAGGCGAAAGTCTCCCTATGGCGGAGAAGAGATTGTATAATTTGGAGAAAAAATTAGCCTCAAACCCAGAATTAATGAAAGATTACAAGAATTTTATGCAGGAGTACAAGGACTTAGGTCATATGACGCAATGTGAACCACCGTCACCAAATCAAATACACTACTATCTGCCTCACCATGCGGTGATCAAAGAATCTAGTACAACTACTAAGACCAGAGTCGTATTCGATGGATCGGCTAAATCCTCAACTGGAATTACCCTAAATGATGCCCTCATGATTGGGCCGATATTGCAAAAGGATTTATGTGCACATCTATTGAATTTCAGAAAACATCAGTACGCGTTAACGGCCGACATAGAAAAAATGTACCGGCAGATATTAGTGCAGCCGGAGGATAGGGACTTACAACGTATCCTTTGGAGAGACTCACCCAGCGAGGAGATTCAACATTATCAGCTGAATACAGTCACCTACGGTTTGGGACCATCATCATTCTTAGCCACCAGATGTTTGGAGCAGCTAGGAAATGAGAATCAAAACACAAATCCCAAGGTCAGTCAAATTCTTAAAGAAAATTTTTACATGGATGACTTAATAGCTGGCGACATTGGTGAAGAAGATTGCTTATTAATCAAGAAGCAACTATCTGCTATTCTAGCATCTGCTGGCATGAACCTAAGAAAGTGGCGGTCAAATTTGTCGTCGCTGTGCTCAAATCAGGAGGAGGTTAGCGATATGATTATAAAGGATAACTCAAAGGAAGGAAAGATATTAGGTCTTTCTTGGAATAATCAGCAAGATTATTGGAAATATACTGTAGAGCCCATAACAAAACCAATTAGAAGCAAGCGTCAGATGTTATCCTGCATAGCATCCATTTTTGATCCCCTGGGTCTGATAGGGCCTGTAACGGTAGTAGCGAAGCTATTAATGCAACGTCTGTGGCAGAGCAAAACTCAGTGGGATGAAGATATACCCCCTGAAATTTTGAAAGTTTGGAGAGCTTATATAGAAGAATTGCCGCAGATAAATAATTTAAAGGTACCTAGGAAAATCACTTGTCAAAATCATGTGAATTTGCATTTGCATGGATTTTGTGACGCATCACAGAAAGCCTACGGGGCCTGCGTGTATATGGTCTCCACCGATGACTCGGGTGGAATCCACTCCAATCTAATAATTTCTAAATCAAGGGTGGCACCCTTAAAAAGCACATCGCTACCTAAACTAGAATTGTGTGGAGCTATATTGTTAGTAAGATTGATTAATTATGTGAAAGGAGCTATTGGTATGCAAGATGTATCTACTACTTACTGGTGTGATTCTCAGATAGTCTTGTGTTGGATAAGGGACCAACCAGCTAGGTGGAACACCTTTGTTGCTAACAGAGTAAGCGAAATTCAAGAATCAAGTCGACCAGCACAATGGAAGCATGTGAAATCAGAGGACAATGCTGCAGATGTACTATCCAGAGGTATTAGGACTTCTCAATTATTGACATCCACCATATGGTGGCACGGACCCGATTGGCTAACCCTTACGGAATCCGGTTGGCCATGCGGAGAATCTACGTACATAGATCCACCTGAGGTGAAAACAAAAACTGTAGTGTTGGCATCAGTAACTCAAGATTGGGACATTTTTAGGAAGTACTCATCTCTAACCAAATTGCAAAGAGTAACAGGTTATTTACTTAGGTTTTTATTTAATTGTAGGAACCCATCGCTCAGGCGTTATGGTCAATTAAAAGTAAGTGAATTGAATGACTCTTTGAATGTTTTAATATCCAGAGCGCAAGCTTATTCCTTCAGGGAGGAGATACGAGCCTTGCAGTCGGGCAAGGATGTCCTAAAATGTAGTAATTTGCACTCACTAAATCCTTATTTGCATAATGATTTACTTCGCGTGGGCGGCAGGCTTTCCAAAGGAAAATTGCTGTCAATAAATCAACAACATCCAATTTTGCTGCCGCCACATCATAGTTTAACCGAATTAATTGTAAAAAAACTACCATCATTTACATTTGCATGCAGGTACTCAAGCCTTATTGGCAATAATCAGGTTGAAGTTCTGGCCAATAATGGGAAAAAATTTAGTGAAAAAGATTATAAGGAAATGTATAATATGTTATAGATCAAATCCAAAGACGATGCAGCAAATAATGGCAGACCTTCCAGCCGAAAGGATAACGGAATCTAAACCTTTTACGATAAGCGGGATCGATTATTGTGGACCTTTTTTGATTAAGTCGGGTATTCACAGAAAAACTACTAACGTAAAAGCTTATATATGTTTATTTGTATGTATGGTGTCAAAAGCCATACACTTAGAACTTGTACTGTCTTTGAATACAGAAAGTTTCTTAAATGCCTTGAAACGTTTTATCGCGCGCCGTGGAAGGCCGAGTAAATTATTTTCGGATAATGCTACTAATTTTAAAGGCGCGAACAACCAGCTACGGGATATTTATGATTTTTTGTCAAGCTCTAGCGATGAAATCGAGAGATCATTATCGAAGCTATCAATTCAATGGGAGTACATTCCGCCGAGGGCGCCGCACTTTGGAGGCCTTTGGGAAGCCGGGATAAAATCTGTGAAATATCATTTGAAACGAGTAGCAAGTAACTCCTTATTAACATATGAGGAATTTAATACCGTTTTGTGTCAGATTGAATCTTGTTTAAATTCTAGACCTCTTACCCCATTGTCAAATGATCCAAATGACCTAAACTCCCTCAGTCCCGGTCACTTTCTTGTTGGTGAAAGCTTAGCGGCGATTCCAGAACAAGATCTACAAAATATTTCAGTCAACAGGCTGAATAACTATCAAAAGTTATCCTTACTAATACAATGTTTTTGGTCGAGGTGGCGATTGGAATACCTGGCGCAGCTCCAAAGCAGAACGAAGTGGACCAGCGGACCTAATGCGCAACTAAAACCAGGCGATATGGTGGTCTTGAAGGAAGACAACCTACCACCATGTGTGTGGAAACTCGGACGTGTAATTGCAGTCCATCCAGGAGCTGACGGGAGAGTACGTGTGGCAACTCTCAAAACCTCGCATGGAACTACTCAGAGGGCCATCTCAAAGCTGTGTCTATTGCCAATAGACGATAACGAGGAGCTGAAGATGTCAACATCCCCACCCAACGGACCAGACGCTGTGTAAGCACAAAATGCAAAAAAAAGGAACTTGTGCTTTATGAAAAAAAACAATGAGTGCATAAAACAAGATAAACCAATAAATAGTAAAAAAAAAACAATATAAAAATTTGTACGTTGAAAGTAAAAAATAATATAAAAATTTGTACGTTAAAAGTAACCAAAAAGGACAAAAGGAAGATATAATAATAAATTAAAAGTAAAAATCAGTGTACAAAATGTGGAAAAATGTGGAGCAATAAAAACTTGAGTGTGGTAGGGAGTGATATAAAAAATAATAAAACAAAAAAAAGGATTGTAGATCCATATATTTAAAAAAAAAAAAAAGGGATAAAAACACTTAATGAACACTTATAAACTAACATAGCCTGCTGGCTAGAATTGCAAACTGCATATATAGATATATCTGGAGACATTGTAATAATTCCAAATGTGGCAATGAACTATGGAAGGAAGGATGATTTGTCTTTATTTAATTTTTTCCCAAGGAAGGAAGGAAGGATGACCAGGAAACCTGCCGCGACATGATTGTGCTGTCTATATTATATGTTTAGATGTAATTATTGTTATGGTTTCTGTTTGTTTTTAAAAATGTAGTTTGTTTTTGGAATTATCTTAGTGTGTTATGTTATTGAATAACTTTAAAATTAATTTAATGAATTTGAATTTGATTTGAGCAAAGTCAATATTTAATTTAGGCTCATAATTTGTTTGCATAATGTTATTTGTATAATTTGCAGAAAAATGGATTCGATATTTCAGAATAAATATCTGCTCATTTTGGGGCGGAGAATGTTTAGAATTAAACCCAGGACGCAAACCAATTATGAAGTTGAGTTACTATCAAAGGTTGGATTGCGATCCAAGAGTTGTCTGATTTGTTCGTTAGATGTCGATAGAATCATTTTTTTGTTCTTTGTCCTTCTCACACAACAAACAAGGGAAATATAGATGTATGAAATCCTTATAAAAGGGGTTGCATCGGTAAAATTAACTTACTTCTTTACGAAAACTTGCACTAAGAAATTAAAATACTACTGAACCCTTGTCCGTTGGGTGGGGAAAGTTATTGTCGTCAGTTACAAGTTTATAAATATCAAATCATAACAATAAAAATTCAAGAACTTAAAGTTAAAACAAAAAAGTGCTTCATTTATAAAAAACCAGTCTACCCAAATAAATTCTCCTGAGTGAAGACCTCAATTTTTTTACATTTTGAAGGACCACAAACATGAATAGGACCCTTGCCTTCTTGCTTGCATTAAGATGCTGCGGTACCAAACCTTTTCTTTGAAACGAACCTGCCCATTTCGATAAACCTTGAAAACGTGACAAAAAGTTCTTAGCATTTTTTTATATCAATGCTTTTGCAAATGCTGTATTGTTGGCGTGAATGGGTGCTTTTAATATTACAGTGACAATCCACGATTACGGTACCGTGACGGCACAAAAGAGGCAGTAATCATAAGCTCCTTATCACAATAATGCTGTACGTATAGTTTGGCAAGAAAGTGTAGAAATTAAATAAATTGGAACTAAACGTTTTCATTACTATGGCAGCACCGAATTATATGACGTTTCCTATGGCTGTCATGTTATCGCATGTTACGGTTGATTTATTGTCTTAAATCTGAGTAGAAGATCGCTGATTTGATAATATTTTTATTCATTGTTTGCCTGAATTTAATTAAAATGAATAAACCATTACATAGTGATGCAAGAGGGGTTATATTCTGCGTTTTTCAACGCTGCCTAGCCGAGTGTCACGCGAAGAAGCTTCTATCTGATTTAGAAGATGTTTACAAACGAAATGCAGAAATGATTGGTACGTAGTATAGTTTGTTTAATAAATTTCATTAGTATTACAAGATTTATGCCAATTTTCGAGCGATAATAACCATTACAATCTGATTTGAGGTTATGTTAAAAAATTCGAATTTGACATTTCGATTTGACAGTTAATATGCGGCCACAGGAAAAAGGGAATAACTCAATAAAAAAATAATAATATGCAACTTCTTTAAACTCATAGAAAAGTTACTTTTTTCTCGTTTTCTCTTTTTTTCTTTCTAAGTGAATATTATCTAGTGTGTGTTTTTAAAACTACCTTCTATAATAATAATTTTAATGATGTTTTTCACACACAGGTAAATCTGAAACAACGGTAAGAAGAATCGTCAAGGAAGGGGAAAAGGCAGATGGAAAATTTGAAACACTGGGAAAATGGAAAATGGGCATAATAATAATAAGGGGTCGTCCATTAATCACGTGATGCTCGAAAGGGGGGGGGGGTCGGAAAAAATCACGAAATATCACGACGGGGGGGGGGGGTATAATGAGATATTTTGCGTGATAATATTCTGAAAATTTCAAAATTCTATGCACTAAAAAAATTCACGTGATTTCGGGGGGGGGGGGGGGGGTTAGTCTAAAACCTCACCACATGTCACCAGGGGGGGGGGGTTAAAAATTTGCTAAAAAAATATCACGTGATTAATGGACGACCCCTAATATGTAATAGCATAAGTGCTGATGATTGGAAAAATTGTTGCAAACACGAGATGAAAATTGAGGCAGAATATTATGCACGAGGCAGTACTATACATATATGATGATATCGATGAACTGCGTTTAGATGAAGATGTAGATACGGAAGAAGAAGAATCACACGATGACAAAGACCCCCTTTTAAGCTCACGTAATTAATGTATGCCCCCTTATTAGTGTTATCTAATCTATAATTTAAATAATAACCATTTTTGTACAACCATTTGAACAGAAATTTCGGTATGTATTTGATAATATTTTGTTTAGTCATTTTCCCATATCATAATCGAATGTGTTGCGAAAATTATTTTGCGGGATACGCACTCTCACATATCACGACAGTAGCTTAGTCACAAACTTCACGTACACAGATAGTTTCCCTACAGCGCGGCGTCGGAGATGGACTGTCAAGTTCTCAAATTTCAATCGTACAAAAGCTAGGGTATTAATACTATCAGTTAGTGGAAGAGGGTGATTAAATTATTTACAGGCTGTCCGAGGGTAAAGTGCACTAACTTCGGGAGGTGATTTTACACGACGGAAAAGGCACAAAAGATAAACAACCTTGTATTTAAATCGCTTACTTTCATTAATCACTTCCTGAGCTCCACCATACCTTCAAATACTTGAACCTCACTTAGTGCGTTCTGGTTGGTATACTAGGAAGATTGGCGTTACGAACCCCTGAAGCTAGCTGCTGCTACGGTAGTCAGCCTGTGGTAGGTGTAGGTACCCGTGTCCCTTACCGGTAACGTATGGCCTCGGACGAATTTACGTGGAAAACGCAACACGGCATTTTTATAGTAAGCCGGTAGGGACGTACTTCCATACACTAAAGTGCTGAGGCAGTTTACAAGGCGGTGTATTACAATATGGAGATACCAAATGTTAAAGACGTGCCTACGAATAAAAACAATTTTTAAATTTGATAAAAATTCAACGGAGATTCATTAGCATTTATTAATGTAAGTTATGTTCTTATATCAATATAGGCCAGTTGCTTCATAAAATGAAATAATTACGGAACTTGAATAGAACTTTCACAGAACTTGAAAATTTACTTACTTACTTGCGAAATTTGATGAATTGTTCAAATTCTGTGAAACAACCCGTCCTAAGTTTTTGAAGTAAAACTTCTTTACGCACGCTTGACTTGGGGAGTAAGCTGGTGAATGCGTGACGAGAGCGTTACGAAAAGTGTGATCGGGCAAGGCGAACGGTCGGGCCTTTACGCACGCTTGACTTGGGGAATAAGCTGGTGAATGCGTGACGAGAGCGTTATGAAAAGTGTGATCGGGCGATGCGACCGGTCGGGCGAGGCGAACGGAAGTTGAGAGGGAGATATAAGTTAGTGAAGTTTTACTTCAGCTGTGTGGTCTAAAGCACACTCATTTTTTTCGCATTAGCTCCAAACAGGAGGCCTAGGAGACTACGACATCTCTGGGGATGCTGTGTCGAGTGTTTTTTAGGAAAGGAAGGAGAGGAAGATCTGGGAACTAAAAAGGTATGCGGGGTGTGTTGGAATCTGGAGGTCAGTGTGTCCAGGAGTGACGGACGTTTGAGTTCATCCCTTCCACTGCGGTGCAAGATAATGGGTCAACATCTCCATCCGGGCAATGGGTTTACAGAAGGTGGGCAGACGCATCCGCCGTCAAGACCTAGACAATCCCCACTCCATGAACCCGGGCACTTCTGTTAAGTCACCAAATTGTAGCGAACCACTTGGGATAACCTATGGCAGAGGTGTTGGTTAGGGGGCATACATTAGGGAACGTACCCAAACTACGTGACCAACTTTTTGCAATTTTTAACCCCCCCCCCCCCCCCGGTGACCAAAATCCTAAGGAACCCGCCGCTCATTTGTATGGAGCGTGACCTTTTGAAGACCCCCCCCCCCCCCCCTAAAAGTGTCACGTAGTATGGGTACGTTCCCTTAATTACGTGAGCTCGAAAGGGGGGACAGTCAGCAAAATCTCACGTTACTTGAAAAGAATATACCTACGAAGTGGACCAAATTTATCTAACCAAGGGGGGGATGGGGGGAGGGGTCTAGATTGGAAGAAAAACTGCTCACGTAATTAATGCATGACTTCTATCCAATGGCAGCGGGCGGCGGTACCCATACCCCCCTCCCAAATTTTAAATAAGAATAACAAAGAAAAAAAATTTTTGAACGATTAAAAGTACAGAATATTGATTTTTTTTAATAATGCAAGACGAAAATATATGACTTTGAACATTGAAAATTATTGACGAAAACAATAAATTCTTATGTAATTGCCGCATAAAGGAACAACAGCTTAGGGAAAGTACCCATACTACGGACCAACTTTTTTTGCATAAACGCATCTAAGAATGTAAAATACTTGGGACACATTATTACTGAAGACCTCTCGGATGACGGTGATATTGAACGACAGCGGAGAAGTATCAGTATACTGTCTAATATGATTGCCCGGAGATTCTTCAAATGCAGTAACAATGTAAAAAAAACATTGTTCAATGCATTTTGCACTAACCTATATACATGTGAAACATGGTGTCACTACCGTACCAGCTCAATAGAACGACTCCGGATCCAATATAATGATGCTTGCAGAATTATATTTGGATACAGAAGATACAGCAGCGCATCTTAAATGTTTACGGAGCTAGGACTACACGGATTCGCCGGTCTGATGAGACACCGGGTCACTGGAGCCAGGATGCGGCTAATGGCTTCCGATAACACTGTGGTGATCGCAGCCTTCCAGCACCAAGCGCCACTCCTGAGCGAGCGCTGGGCCCGAGCTCACTCCAGACCACGTCCTACATTATAATTGATTATTTATTTATTTTATTTCTATTATCGCTTATGTCTTTTACATTTGTTTGTTCTATTTATTTTTTTTTACTTTATCTGTTTAAATATGTACAACTTTATGGGACGTGTGGGATTGCACTATCCTCCCCACATCCTGGAATAAACATTATTATTATTATTTGCAATTTTTAACCCCCCCCGTGACCAAAAACCTAAGCCCGCCGCCGCTCATTTGTATCAAGCATGACATTTTGAAGACAAAGATTAATCAGAATCACCTAGCAATATGAAATATATCTATTCTCATACCTACCAAATATACATAAAAATTTCATAAAAATCAGTCAAGCCGTTTCGGAGGAGTGCGACCACAAATACTGTGACACGAGAATTATATATATTTATTTATTTTTTATTTATTTATTTCAGGAAAAAAAAATTAACATTACAAATTATAACATTATGCAGAGTTATACAACAAATTCATTATTATTCTACTACTCCATAAATTGAGTTCTAGGAGCTCGTGTTTATAGGAGTATTATTTTTTTACAAGCAAAAAGGATAATGTTTTAATGAAATGTTTAAAGAATAATCAAAGAACTTATGAAATAAATACAAACATTATTTGACATAGATATACGCGTACAATTTAGCAAAAAATAGTTATTGAAAGACAATATCAATATATATTTTTTTTATATTAAGATGAAGTCATAGTAAATAATGCAAAATCATATGTTTTTGTTTTGAAAATTTGATCGCTTAGAAGTATTGTAGATGCTTCAATTAAATACTGCGTGTAGAACATACCTTGGCCCTTAAAAATATCGGTCATTTTTTTTATAAGTTTTTTAATAAGCCTATAAAAAAATAAAGTATAAGGTCTAAAAAACACACTTTCAAGTCCAAACTCTCCTATTTATAAACCCCTTTTCGGATATGGTTTTATTGTGTAATGTGGCAAATTCAGTTTATTTTATAATAATCGCAAAAAAAGTTGATATTTACACCCAATCTTCCCAAAATAAAATAAAATATGCATTTTCGCGTTGATATTTTACAATACGGCCGCTAGTCGACGAATTCGGTTATTCAAAGTGACCCCTATGGCGTCCACCGGAGAACTACTGTCCACGGCACAGTAGTGAACTAGTGGATCGCCTTAAACATTACAGATTTAGTTAATTGGTTAAATTAAGATAATACAATATTATTTACGTTGAGTTGCTATTTTTTAAAGATTTTAGGACACAGGTAGCTACTTAATTTCAACTCACCCAGTATTCATAGCTTTCAGGTATTCCGATGCTTTTGATAACTTGGAACATACCTTCGAAAGCGCCTATATCAGTCCCAGCGAGAGATCACTCTCTGGCATATTCTGTCTTTTTAGTTTTCAAACAAGACACCTGAAAAGGAAGAGGTCGAACGTCGATGACGTCCGTTCGAGCTCTCGCCGGGACTAGTTTACCTGCCAACGAACCGTATATCCGGCTAATTTTAAATTACTATCACCGGTATGTTTTCGAACCCCCCATAAGCACATCACCTAACAAAGAACCGCACCGAAATGCGTACAATAAAAAACAGGTACCTACCTCCCAAGTAAATTGTACACATTATTAATATGTTAAAACTTAAAACAAAATAAAACTTAGTTAAAGAATTTAAAGCTATATTTTAAAATTAATACCTACATAATATTTCACACGGTATTTTTTAAATGTGAAAACCAAACAGGAGTGGAATATACTTATCATCATGGTGAAAAAAAAACATTCATAATAGAAATGTTGCTTGAAATGGCTTTAGCCGTGTTTGGTGATCAGATCTGAATAGCCAAGTACTTTCCCATCTTCCTCTGACGCACATCCTACTCCCTGTCATCTTCAGCCTCACAACATACCTGGGCCATAGTCTCACTGGCTCCAGACGATTGGGACTCACTGAGTGGTATAGTGAGGGAAAGGAAGAGAAAGTTTGGTAATTTAGGACATAGCTACTGCCTATTCAGTCCTGGTTCCCAAATACAGTTAGTGTCGTTTCAACCAACGCAACTTTTGATTCTGAATAATCTAAATAGGTATTCTTTTTCACGGGTAAACAAACACTAGCAATAATTATGTAATTACTAGCAGAACATGTACAAAAATGTACTTATCACATAGGTAGATAGGGAGGTACCTATTCATTTTTCTAGCCGATTCCTTGAAAATCGGGCGATCTTCGACCAAGTATAATATCATATCGATGCGGGCGATCCAATAGCAGCAGGGTCATCGGGACAAAAAAACGTGATAGGAATATCGTCGTACATAAAGATGGGTTCATAATAAGATAGATTTTTCTTTTCAATTTTGATTTTTTTTATTTTGGAAAACGTTATATTTGTTAAGGCATTAATTTATTTAATTTGTTATTTGAGGTTTGGAATTTTTTGATCCTGGAAAATTTTATTTTCCTGAAAAAATTACGGTGATGTTATGTGAAGTTTGTAAATTTTAAAGTAGTTATAGAAATATTATAGAAACGCTACCTCCTTCCTTAGCCAACATTTCGGACAGCATTACAGCGTCCATCATCCGGGCAGATGTGTAATAATTAATGATGATGATGATAGACACTGTAAAGCTTTCCGAAACGTTGGCTAAAATTGAATAAGTCACTATACTTTTAACAGTGAAAATCTCAAATCAGATCTTATATTATGTGAAGTTTGGAAATTTTTCGTGTTGGAAAACTTTTGATCCTGGAAAAAATATCCAAAAAATTTCTTCCGGGAAAATTGGAAAAAAATTCAGCGGTCCTTTTTTTAAATAACAGAGGACGACACTTCCGTTTACAACAATCCGAAACCATGCAGACAGATATAAACGTAATAATGCCATCAGAATTAAAATGAAGTGTTAACTTCCATTCAAAATCGAAAAAAAATTGCAACAAAACAAACATTTTTACTTACTCGATATAAAATGGGTGAATGCTAAAATTATATATGTTCGTATGGAGTGGTTTGATTTTGAAAATTAATATCCATAAGCGCAATGCGCCCTCTTCGTTTTTTTATTGAATTAACTTCCAATTCAATGATTGTACTCGAATTCAATGACACATACTCGTAGATACCTAAATAATAAATTAGCTTTGGCCCCTCTCTGACTCCCCCAAATGTCATGCACCTGCTGCTGACAAACGTTCAAAATAAAGTCGTTTAGACATATATGTATTTTGTTTTTACTCTATCCGCTTATAATTTAAAATTATTACACAAAAATACAATTTGACGGCCGGCGTAGTCCAGCGGTAAGGCTCTTGACTAGCACTCGGAAGGTCGCGGGATCGAATCCCGACGTGGCAAATAAATTTTTAGATTTTCACGGCCAAAAGTATTTTTGTTACTAGTTTTTGGGGTATTATGCCGTGTTGCGCTACCTCCTTTAGCCAACGTTTCGGACAGCGTTGCAGTGTTCAACATCAAGAAGGAGGTAGCGCAACACGGCATAATATCCCAAAAACTAATAAAAAAAATAAAAAAAATATTTATTTAATTCGTGTTATTCACAATTTATTCATTTAAAATAATATATTTAATAATAATAATAAATAGTATATTTGCGGCACGTTCCAGAGTGTAAAATACTCTCAGTATCGCCCTGGTGTAAGTAAGACCACCATTCAGAATTGAAACGTTGCTTGAAATGGCTTTAGCCATGTTTGGCGACCAGATTTGAATAGCCAGGTACTTCCCCACCTTCCTCTTCCCTATCTCCTTCCCCTCTTCACTACCTTCAGCCTCACAACATACCCCAATTGGGGATGCCATAGTCCCACTGGCTCCAGACGGGAGCAGTTAGGATTCTTGTGCGGTATTCATGTAAAAAAATCTTAATAAAAATGAAAATGTTACATTGTTTGTATCCCTTAAGCATTCCTAAACCATTCGTCCGATTGCGATTAAACTTTAGTGATTTGTTGTGCGCATGTCCGCGAAGGTTTCTAAACATAACGAAGTGCCCTGGCCTTATGAAATTATTTCCGATACCATTATTTATCCGATTGTAGTGTGCACGCCCGTGAAGGTTTCTGTATGGTGAGCTCTGGCGTTACGAATTTGTCTAAAATGTACAATAGGTGGTGCGCATGGACATATAAATATGTGGCGCGCTAGTTTTTTGGAAAAATGTGTGTACAGTGGACCCGCAGTAATCCGGCCCTGTAATCCGGCGCCCCCTGTAATCCGACACATCAAGATCAGAATATTATTCAGTTTGTCAAGCAAGACTACAAGAAAAACCTACTTCTGAGAGCCGAATCTAAGGACCAGCCTGTAGAAAAAACGTTAAAAGAACTCAACATGAACGATTTGGTTTTTGCCTTTATCAATCTTCGGAAGTAATCGAGCGGGTTGCTGCCGAAAAACAGATTACTTCGGGAGATTTGGGATCTGGTGTATATGTAGTATGATGCTTAGTTCAAATAGATTCTTTGATTTGTAATTTGTCGGATTACAAGGTACTCTTATTCAAAAAATTACGGACTATAGAGGGTCTTTAGGCAGTACTCTATAATCCGACATCGCCCTGCAAAACGTTTGTCGGATAACCGCGGGTCCAGTGTATTTCATATAGTTTAGCGACAGGGAGGGAAGATTCGAGGGGGGATAATCCAGAGGGGGGAGGGGAACGCGGGAGGGAAAAGGAGGCGATAGGAGAGAAGGGACGCATGGGATCGTACGCGGGGGAGGGATGAGAGACAAGAGAGGGGTAAAGGCAGTGTGCAAAGGAAACATAGTAGCGGTAGGGGATAGTAGGGGGCTAATTTGGAGAATCCATGATTCTCACACGGACCTGTATGTGCGAGTCGGAAAACAAAAAAAAATGTGTAGGTACCTATCCTAAAAACTTCAATAAACAGAAATAAAACGCAAACTTTCTTTCTTTGAGTGGCATACCAACGCATGCCGGGGTACCTACTCGCTGGTGAATTATAACATTCTTGGTTTATCCTGTTTATTTGTTACCCGTGATAAGCAAGAGTTTCTACAGAAACAAAAAATATTATGCATAAATTTGGGTAAGTAGCTACCTAAAAGAAAAAAATCTCCTACTGGTTCCAATTTTGAAAATTTCACACCCGTACACAAACAAATAGGTAGGTAGGTATATTGTTACTAGCATTTATTTATTTTTCAGACCTATGAAAAATCACGGGATAGTCTCAAATCTTGACAAATCAGTTAGAATTTTGAAAATGCAGTTAGTAAAGGCAATTAGTAAAAAAAATACTTTTTTTAAGGTAAATAATACAATAATATAATATTTCTTGATGTCAATTAATACTCCCCCTCGTGTTTACGAAGGGGAGTACTGTCATGATTTATATACCTGCGTTATAATTTCCTAGAATATTACCTAGTTAGGTACCTATTTTTTTTTATAGGTACCTGCTTTATCGCTTGTCAAAATTCTTCCCCCAATCAGTTCCAATTTTGAAAATGACACTTCAATTCAAAACAAATTTGAGTTCATCGAACCAAATTTCAAGAAGGACTACCTACGCATACGCACAGCACAGACAGCCGAAATAAGTATGTGTATAGTTATGGCAAATATAAACGCATTCCGTAACTTTGATGATAGTAAAAATGTAATTAGGTACTTATTATTTTCTACCTTTACAAAAATCTATTGATTTTCTCGAACGGTCTATTGTTCGTTAGCGCTTTGAACTAAAACAATGTTGAATTAAATGTACCTAAAGAAGAAAAGAAGGGATACAAATAATAAGCATGTACATGAAACCAAGTAATACAATCAATATCAATAATGTTTGCTTCATTTTAACACACGACGATTTGAATAGCAAGACGTTCAAAATCGTGTTTTTAACGGTTCAACCCTTATGCCGGTAGGTACGGAAATATCTAGCCACCCCTATTCGCCCGGTCTAGACAAAATCGATGCCAACGAAAAACACACGACATGGCGTCTAATTATTTTAACAGAAACCGGAAAAAATATTAATTTATGTGGATTCTAACTTATTTCTAATAATAATTATCATTCATGATCAATATATTTAAATTATATTTTATAACAAAGGAATGGTAAAAGTACATAGCATAATGGTTGTTATTTGAGAAATATTGCACAAAAAGTATATTAGAAAGAGCATGCATATTTGATATTATTAACTGAAAAGTGGAAACAGTAACAAATAAATAATCGTCACTTGCGTATTTTGTTTCCATTTGTAAGGGCGGTAAAACCCTTAAAAAAAACAGTACAATAATATTGATTTAAAAACTTACGCGTTTGAATTAAATCCCAGAAAGCTCAACACACAACGGTCTTAAGATAACGTGTTCACATACATAATTATTGTATTTCACAAATAAAGCGTTCGTAACGTGAATTGAAAGAGATTTATCGCGTCGCGTCAAAAACAGACTTCCCTTGCCTGTCCCCTCTATTGTGCAGTTTCGCAGTTTGGTTTTGAGAGGGACGCCACTTTAAGTGTTGCCATTAAACAGAAATTGAGATGTGAGAAAATGTTGCACTTTGTAAAATTTCAATAGCCTGTTTAGTTTCAGGTAAAGCGGTTTCAGACGTTTCAATTTTAGTTGATCAAATAAAATTGAAATGTTAGTTGTTCAACTTTTTGGTTAGTTTTTTCGCCGGTTGATCATATTTAAACCAATTTTTCAATGGCAGAAAACACCGATAAACATTGATCTAATGTAAAAAATATTTAAGTTGACACAATATATAAGTTAAAAACAAAGTAACTTTTCATTTAGTAATGTCAAGCCACAAAGTTGTTCCATAAAATAATAATTATGTTGCTTTTGGTGAGCTTTTCAAAATCTATTATAATTAAACATCAGATTTAATCCCAATATGTAATCGGTTAATTACTGTTTGTTGTGAATTATGCTAAAATAATAATAATTTCAATATTGGTTAATGAAATAGGTATATAAACCATACTATCTAGAAGTAAAACCGGTTTCCAAAATAAAATTCTTGAATAATATAAATGAATACTTTATTATTGCGCAAGCCCTTAACTTCGACTAATAAATTTGTTTGCTTGTCGGAACAACTGATACAAATCTTATAGAAATCATTGTATCTCCTCTGCTGTCATGGTGAGAAATACAATATAAACGGTTTCAGATAGAAAAAACACCACGCTTTGCATTCCAATCTAAAAGATAAACGTAGAAGATTTAAATCGAACACATTATATGAAACCAAAACTTCAGACCGCAATTTGAGAAAAAAAAATACAAGTGTGCAGTTCACACGCGGTAGAAGTGAAACCTTCAGAAATCTAAAGTAGATGTAGTATATGTAATTATCCATGTATTGGATCATTCGGGAACGTTCGGGTCCCGACGAAGTTTGTCGAGCGGCCGCAGTGCTCTCTGAGCCGAGGCAGCCGTCGGCGCGGGCCGAACCATTTTAGTAGCCTTAGTAATCACTCGCTACGTTATAGACAATAAAACAGTACTATCGAATCCATTGTACATTACCAATAAAGACGAAAAGAACTTACGTTGTACAAATCATTATTGTGGCTAGTAAGGCCACATATAAAGAACATTACAGTAGACAAGAGCGGAGAGGCTACGAAGTACCGCACTAAGACGAGAACGATTATGCTATCTCATCATAAATATACAAACCACCCACTATCTCATTCTCTCGCAGGCTAAATTCTATAGATTCATGTGATTGTCTGTTTTTAGTGTCGCTTTTTCATTTCATCGAGTTTCAAATCACAACGGTGCTAAAGAAGTTTCACTTCAAAAACTTGTTCAACTTTGTTGAAAGAAGGTTTACACGTGTCAATATGCTTTCAAGTGTCAATATGCTTTCAAGTGTCGAGATGATCAACAATTGATCAGTTGTCAACTAAAATTGCCGCTATTACAATGGACTCCGTTTCTCGGAGATACAATGATCATACAACGGCCAAACAAACGATTTTGCTGAAAATGTATAACATCCTCATCGATGGAGATGTATCTGACTTATCCGATATCGATGATGGAAATGATGACCACATGCACGATGACCGGATTGCTGAAAACGGAGAAGTCACCGAGAATGCCCAAGTGAAAAATGAATTTCTTCCTGATTCTCCCAAGCGATTCGACGGGCATCATTTAACTTTTTTGATGACCTAAAGGAGGCAGGGAGATGCAAAAATATGGGCTGAAGGCGAAGACGATTGTAAAATGTAGGAAGTTCAACATATATTTGTGTATTACAAGAAATAACAATTACTTTGAGACATTTAAGATGAAATAATCCTACTCCATACACGAATATATATATTTTTTTAATTTCGCTTTTAATTATTACCGATCTAAGTAAATTTTCACGTAATTTAAGTATAAAAAAAATAATAAACAATATTCGTATTTTCATTGTGTTATGTCGAAACAAACAAATAAATAAATTTCATTTGAGTCCCTTTGAGCCACAATTTCCACTACAGAGAACAGTTTTTTGCTACCTAGTAATCAAGTAACTTGGGAAAAAGAAAAATCTTCACATATTCAAATACTTGCAAAATGGGATGAATTCGTTTTCGAAAGGGTTAAAAAGTAATATTTTGACATGGCAAACTTTCTGCAGTTATTGTTTATTGTTTTGTTCTATGGCTTCTCGATGTTTATTCTAGATCTGTGTTCTAGATTTCTAGATATTTAGATAATAAATAAACATAGAAATAGAAACTTGTTGTTTTGTTAATCGAAAAATGTGTCAAGCGTTGTAGTGATAATGTTATAGTTTACTGGTCTCCATTAGTAATAGAATCTTATCAATAACTTACAAAATAGTTTTGTACATGTCGGTAAAGGGCTATGGTTTCGCCCATTAGTTTTTTTAAATAATATTCGTCTCTTCCACCGGCACTGGAACCTATAATAGTTTTATATATCTAAAAAAATGGCAAATATGCTGGGTGTTATAGTTTCGGGCCGCTTGGTAATAACCGTTTTCCTTTAATTCAATAATTTACTAACCACATGTTTTGTATTGTGATATTTTTTCCTTATCTAACTCTCAACGCCGTAAAGTCTTGTAAAATGTCTTCAATAATGTGGCCCTTCGCCAGTGCTGATTGTTCATTATTTATGTATTTGCATACATATTTGAAAAGCAGATGTAATATCATATCAGTGACATATACCACTATTGTTATGCTGCTTTGGTTTGAGGAAACAAGCATGTTTTTGCTATGCAAAATAAACAATGAAACCATTCCATTTACAGGTCCAAACTGATTTTAGCCAAGTAGGGGAATCAAAGTTCCTTACAACAATAACAGACGCAGACAATATTAACCATGTAGTAGTGTTTTTGACTGGTTCAATAGCACTTCCAGAAGGAACTGTTGGAATGGGTAAGTTATTATGAGATCCAATAACACAGAATTTACCATTTCATGGCAACCTTTTTGTTACACACATCAATTTCTGATGAAGTCCTCGAAATTCCTTCTATTATGGTACTTAGCTTGTACCCGTCTCAGAACAGACATCGTCTAGTGAGGCAGATTACTTGTTTGTATACGATAAATATACTTAGCTTGTATCCGTCTCAGAACAGACATCGTCTAGAGAGGCAGATTACTTGTATGTATCCTATAATAGGCCACAAGTGGTGTCCCGCAAGGGTCCCACCTCGGCCCAATATTCTTCTTAATATTCATTAATGACATTGTAAACATATTTAAAGATGTACAAGTCCTACTTTTTGCAGATGATCTAAAATTGTTTAAAAAAATACGAAATATATATGATTGCCTAATTTTACAAGCTAATTTAGATGAATTTTTTAAATGGTGCGAACAAAATATGTTATTTTTGAATACTGAGAAATGTCAAGTAATACGATTTTCCAGAACTCATTCTCATATTTTACATGAATATAATTTAAATAATGTTAAATTAACACCAGTATTACAAATTCGCGACTTGGGAGTTATATTCGATTCAAACTTAACATTCACACCACATATAGATAATATAACTAATAAGGCTTTAAAGATTCTTGGCTTCCTTTGTAGAACCCTAACTGATTTTAAGTCCTTGGATTGCATGAAAACACTCTACATTTCATTAGTTAGATGTCAAGTTGAATATAATTCACCTATTTGGTCCCCTTTCTATAAAGTACACTCTAACAAAATAGAACGAGTTCAACACAAATTTCTTAGGTACTTAAATTTCAAACTCAAAATTCCAATAGAAAACATTAATTATTTAAGTTTAATGAATCGACTAAATTTAATTACGCTGTCTGACAGAAGAATCATTTCAGACCTAATTTTATTGTACAGAATTATGAACAACCTAATTGACAGCCCTGCCATCGTTTCTACTATTAAACTTCTTGTACCGACAAGGAATACTAGACAAAATATAACATTCTTTTGCAACACATACACAACTAACTATCAATCACACTCACTTACCAATAGGATGCATTATTTAGGCAACAAGTTTGGTGGTATTGTAGATGTATTTGCTGATTCCCTTTACATTCTAAAATGCAATTTAAACCAACACTTTGTTGAATCCTACAAATTATTGTAACATGGGTATAATATATTTAACGATTTGATTTGTTATTGTAATGTTTATATTATATTTTGTTCTATGTTATTGTTAAATATTACATTGTTTAAAATATTTCACGGGTTTCCACAAGATTTATACAAGTGGTTTTTTTTTTCTTTAAAAACTACTTGTATATTCTTAAAAGTTTTTTCACTTTTATAACTTTTGGTATAAATTCTATGTATGTGTTATCCTAGATATCTTAAATATTATTTTCTAATCTATGTAAAAGCCCCTACGGGCGTATAACAACAATAAATAAATAAATAAATAAATATTATTTCAATAATTGCCCGGGTGGCCGGCAATTTAATTATATTTATTATTTTTTTATATTCCAGTTTACTACAGTTGGCCAGATCCAAATGCTCCACCGAATTGGCAACTTCTTGGACACATCTCTAACCTCAAACCATCTGCTATATTTAAAATATCTTCTTTGAAAAAATTAAGTGATTTGAGTGGTAAGGATGTCATTAGTAAATCTACAAAACAATTTAGGCTAAAGTTCGGTTTATGGGGGAAATTCCTAAAAAATAAAACTAGTTATTATTATACTAATTTTGGGTCGGGGAATCCGAATCTGAAAAAATTAGGCGGCGGCAAGCAATATTAACTGAGTTACACGACTTTAAAATTTTTTATACACACAGGAAAATAGTCATTTTGGAAGCATTCCGATTCCTAGAAAATCAAACTAGTTATTTTTATACTAACTATGGGCCGGGGAATCCGAATTTGAAAGAATTAGGCGGCGGCAAGCAATATTAACTGAATTACACGACTTTAAAATTTTCTATACACACACACATGAAAATAGTCATTTCGGAAGCATTTTGACACACGAAGTACGAAGATCATAGAAAAACAAGATAACATAGATGTTTTTACCACACAAAATTAAGTGTTGCCATTAAGCAG
This sequence comes from Limnephilus marmoratus, assembly GCA_917880885.1. NCBI lineage: Eukaryota > Metazoa > Arthropoda > Insecta > Trichoptera > Limnephilidae > Limnephilus > Limnephilus marmoratus. The sequence continues at coordinate 13,281,668 of OU862911.1, forward strand.
TAATATCAATAACGTAAAATAACATGTTTATATTTTAAGTACTTATTTTTTATAAATTTTACTCACTTTTGTATCACAAACCATGTTACATAAACCCAGTGTAGCTGCTAAACTACTTGAAAACAGGGATGTTTTTTTGCCGTGACGCGAGCAGGCGGTATAAAGGGGCACAAACCATGTTACACAAACCTAGCGTAGCCGTTAAACTACTTGAAAACAGGGATGTTTTTTTGCCGTGACGCGAGCAGGCGGTATAAAGGGGCACAAACCATGTTACACAAACCTAGCGTAGCCGCTAAACTACTTGAAAACAGGGATGTTTTTTAGCCGTGACGCGAGCAGGCGGTAAAAACGGCACAAACCATGTTACACAAACCTAGCGTAGCCGCTAAACTACTTGAAAACAGGGATGTTTTTTTGCCGTGACGCGAGCAGGCGGTATAAAGGGGCACAAACCATGTTACACAAACCTAGCGTAGCTGCTAAACTACTTGAAAACAGGGATGTTTTTTTGCCGTGACGCGAGCAGGCGGTATAAAGCGGCACAAACCATGTTACACAAACCTAGCGTTAGGTTAGGTTAGGTTAGGTTATGCATTTTTAAGACTACGAATTTTCATACTTTTGGTTTAATAATACGGCCGTTGAGATAGTTGTAATTCATAATATAGGGATAAATATTTTTGAGAGCTGGTAACACTGCCGTCACATGTTTTTGTACATTTCTTGTTTTTCTATGATCTTCGTACTTCGTGTGTCAAAATGCTTCCGAAATGACTATTTTCCTGTGTGTGTATAAAAAATTTTAAAGTCGTGTAACTCAGTTAATATTGCTTGCCGCCGCCTAATTCTTTCAGATTCGGATTTTCCGGCCCATAATTAGTATAAAAAAAAAAAATTATTTTTTTTGGACCATCCCCCATAAACCGAATTTTTTCCACAATTTATGGTAAAATTTTCATATCCGCTTACTTCTACGCACAAATTATTTAAGATTAAATTTAATTACAACAAGAAACAATTATTTACATCGGGGAGATGATGAAAGATGCAAAGTTCCATTTGTTTTCAAACTTCAAAATTTCCTGTGTTTTGAGACCACTTTTGAACTTGTTGGCATGATGATGTGATGTTTGCCCGAATTATACACAAATCAATATAATCCAAACTATAATAATAATAATAAATTTGGACAACTTATATAGCGCTGTTTTTGCGAAAAATCGCCTCAAGAGCGCTGTACAAATTAGCATGGATTTTACATTAGAATTTACTTAACTTAGGAGGCTAGATAAAAACTCGTCTTGCAGCTATCAAGCGCATGGATTATTGGAATTCTAGCCCCCCGATAAATTAAATAAAATATCTTTTTATATGTACGTATTTCAATTTACTTAACTATGTAGGGGGCTAGATAACCACTGGTTAACTAATAACCTATTTTGTGTATATTTTTCCGTCTCCGCCGGTGTAAATAATTGTTACTTCAGGGTGGCCACAGACCTGGAATACCTGGAAAACCTGGAATTATCAGGGAATTTTACCGAACCTGGAATTATCAGGGAAATGTCAGGGAATTTCGAAAAAAATTTATAATATCAGGGAATTCCAAAAATAAAACTATATTCGTTATTTTGCGATTTGTGCAACCCCAAAGTTGTGTTTTATTACTTTTACTTGCGACTTGTATAACAAAAGATATGCCGATAAAGACAAACTAGATAGGTATTTTTTTATTATTATTTTCATTAATGCCCTTGCAACACAATCATGTCATCTTGTTGATGTGTGTGTGTGTTTTTATTTTGTGTGTGTAGGTATTTTAAATCAAGGTTTTTAGTATTTATAAAATTACATTGTAACACATATATAGCTTTGTGTAAATACATAAAAAACCTCTTTCTAAACTTTAGTCGAATGCTTATGGTTCAGTTTTCTCTGAACCATAAGCATTTTCTTATGGTTCAGATATGGTTTCTTCTTTTCTTTTCTTCTACCCAAAGGGTATATTGTTTTAATTCTTAATATTCTAAATCTAAACTGTTCCCTAGTATTGTTGCTTATTTCATGTGATATTTTTTTGTATCTCTTCTAATATTAATGTTTTTTTTGTTTATTTTTCTATTTTTGTCTCGTCTTTTCATTTCTTCAGGCGAAATATCATAAATTTGTAACAAGTGTATTTTGTGTTCAATAGATTATTGTAATGCAAAGAAATAATTTATGCTATAGATGACGGAATTCCCTTTATTATTTATTTAACAAACGACATCTCCATAGGGAACGTACCCATACTACATGACCAACTTTTTGCACTTTTTAACCCCCCCCCCCCCAGTGACCAAAAACCTAAGCCCCCCGCCGCTCATTTGTACCAAGCGTGGTATTTTGAAGACCCCCCCGCTGAACAGGTCTCGTAGTATGGGTACGTTCCCTTATATCAAATTAAACATATCATGGAAAAATGTAGAAACTGCCCTGGAAAACCTGGAATTATCAGGGAATTTTGAAATCCATTTTTTGTGGCCACCCTGTACTTGTACTTAAGTTGTACCAAAGTGCTATTTCAATAATTTGGGCATATTTAGAAGATAGCGACGTTTGGAAATTTTACCCAACTTATTTATTTTACTGAAGAAAATTTTCAAATACAAAAATTAGAAACGAGTTTTTTAATCCCTCAGACTAATTGGTTCTCTTTTCGGAATAACTCATATAAGTCTCATTGAAATCATTGTGTCTCCCTGGGAGGAATGCAGATCCTGCCAATGTCTGGAAATTAAATAAAAAGGCACTTTCTAGATGAGAAAAATGTAGAAAACTGAATAAAACAAAAATTAAGGCGCGCTCAGCAAAATTGAGGGAGATACAGCCGTTCAAAGTATAAATAAAATGTCACTTCGCGAACCGATACTGTCAGTCCGCCCGCCATTTTGTTACTAACCTAATACACTAAACATGGTTTGTGATAAAAAAAAGAAAGTGCCCCTTTATAACGCCTACTCGCGTCAAGACAAGAAAAACATCCCAGTTTTCAAGTAGTTTAGCGGCTACGCTAGGTTTGTGTAACATGGTTTGTGATTCTGGCGTACTATTCTGTTTTTCATAATTACGCGCCTTATCATTTATCCCACGAAGTCGGCTACAATCGTATCTAGGTTTGTATTAGGTCTGGGATCCAACATAAGCAGTGAAAAAATGGTGAACGGACTGTCATAATATCAGTTCGCGAAGTGAAATTTTAAATACTTTGAACGGTTGTATCTCCCTCAATTTTTTCGAGCGTGCCTTAATTTATTTTTTATTCATCTTCTCCACACTTTTCTCATCTAAAAAGTGCCTTTTTATTAAATTCCCAGACATTGGCAAGATCTGCATTTTAGCCGTCTCCCTTACTATCATGGTCGGAAATATGATCTAAACGGTGTTAGAAAGAGAAAACACCACGCTTTTTATTAATTATGAAAGTTAACCACAAAATAATTAAAATGTTCACCATTATGAAACCAAAGTTTTCGACCACAATTTGAATTAAATTTATGAAACTTTTGGATTTTTTTAGTACTTAATTATTTTTACATGAAATGACAAAAAAGTGAGTCGACGATAACGTTTATAATAAATTTGTTAAATGAAATATGTGTGCGTTTTTTCCGTTTCAGTAATTTTGGATAGAAAAAAACGTTAGGGGAGCCACTTTTAAAGCATTTAAAATTTTAGTATTTCAAAAATGATGTATTTATTTTGAATTATAAAATTTTAAAGAGTATTTCATCACCTTTCAAAAACAGTTTTTAGTTTTCGGATGTGTTCAGAAATATCCCATTTATTTGGATTTTATATCAAAGCGGAAATATTTTGACCTTCCATCAAAATGGCCCGAGGCCTGAGGGGTTCATTAATCTCTGCCATCACAGACTTCTTTGAACAAGCATCAAATTGAATCCATACAAAACAGAATTCCTCTGGCCGGTAATCAGTATCAGATTAATCTCCAGTTATAAGTTCTGGCTAATATTCTAAAATTTGTCACCAGTTTCCCTATTCTGGTTAAATTTACTAAAGTTTTAGTAAGCTTCCTTTTGGAGGTTTTGCACAAAAATGGTGCAGTAGGAATTATCAATTTATTATCATTGTAATACTAATCTATACTATGAATGTTTTCAGGTGGAGACAGTAGCTTCATGAGTACCTTTGGCCAACAACAAATTTGTCACAATGCCCAAATAGGTGTTTCCATTGAACCAGAAATTAACGCCCAACTGCAAGTTCCCGCAACGGTTTGTTTTCTTTCTAAATAATAAGTTAAAAAAATAGCTATTAAGTAACCTATAACTATATGAAGGCTTCCGTGGTTGAGGGGTAAGGCTCTCGACTCCCGAAGGTTGCGGGATTGAATCCCGGCATGTGTAGATAAATTTTATTTGATTAATTCGTGTAATTTCACAATTAATTCATTTAAAATAATATATATAGGTATGTAGTATATTTGCGACACATTCAGGGTGGAAGATACTCTCAGTATCGCCCTGGTGGAAAACCACCATTCAGAATTGAAACGTTGCTTGAAATGGCCTTAGCCGTGTTTGGTGACCAGATCTGGATGAATATTTACTACTTAATACTTTCTTACCTTCGTCTTCCCATCTCTTTCCCCTCCCAACTACCTCCAGCCTCACAATACCCCAATTGGGGATGCCATAGTCTTACTGGCTCCAGACGGGAACAGCTGGTACTTCTGTGAGGTATTCACAAAAAAAACTGATTATTTAATTAAGTTAAAACATATATATTAAACTAGCAGACCCGGCAACACGTTGCTGTGTCTAACGAAACCTTTAAATCCAACGCCATCTGTTAAATCAAATCCACACCTCTCGTTTGTCAGCCCACTGCCAGCTGCCTGCTGCCGCTTTGCCAGATATATTTTGTATTTTAACCAATTTAAACAAAACCTTGACAAATTATATACCTAAAAACCTTCCCCATGAATCACTCTATCTATTGGTGAAAACCGCATGAAAATCCGTTGCTTAGTTTAAAAGATCTAAGCGCACATACAGCGTGAGCGACTTCATTTTATACTATGTAAAGATGACCCCAGACAATGTGGATGAGTGTTTCAGGCTAATAATTATTACTTATAATAATTGTTACCCTTTATGCTATGCATAAAAATCTTGTCTTAACTCGTTGTTTGCCGGGGTATGCCAGCAAAAAGCACCACCAATTAAAACGCGGCACTTATGACACCAATGACATTTCGTGTCTCGCGATTCTGACACTGTCCTTGAGAAATTTTGTACATAGAAAGGTCAAAACCGCAGATAAAGGAATTTTTCCCGCGCATGCGCAAGAACTGCGCGCGTTCCCGCGCTCCGGTAAATCATTAATATAAATTATATGGAGTGACCAGGCGCATTGCGGTTTTCTCTATGGTAAAGGGCGATAATAGAGCAAGCGATTCTGACCGTGTTCTTCATACACTTTCTTTATACATAAGGGTCAAAATCGCGTGTAAAGTCTCACGACACGCCGGCGCACAAGCGGCAAACAAGGGGTTAAACATTAGTTTATCAATTAAAAATAGTAATTAATATTTGACGAGTAAGTCATATATTAATAATTATTTTTAAGTATTTCACCAAAAAATGTAGACATAATAGAGAACTCCAGTCCAATTTTTTTTATTTTTTTTATGAATAATGACCTTCTAACTTAAATAACTGCGTTTTTGTTTTTATTTTTAGAGTTAGTTTTAATAGTTAAAATAATTGTCAAAGTTTTAATTTTTCGAGACCCCCCGGCAGCTGATCTACTGCCGCCATTTTGAAATCCGTTGTTCCGTTGTTCGAAGTATTCTCCCTAGAAGAAGCATTACTTTTTTCATTCATAATTTTTTTTGTGCAGTAGTTTTTCAATATTTTAAATAATAGAGATAAACTAATAGAGATACCTCTATTTTTGATACTGAATTATTTAGGCTTAAATATTGTTTCAATAAACACTACAACTAAATCTCTATAAACAGTACGAAATAAAGAATAACATGAAATGTTGTTAATACTGATGGCTTGTGCCATACCTACATGTCAATTGATTTCAATACAATGTGATACAATGACTGGTGACGCGTGACGTCAGCACTAACCATTCAATCGTACCAACTTTACAGTGTATTTTAATGAGACGTTAAAAAATGCACTTTTTAATATTTTTTTACGAACACTACGTTTAATATTAATAATCACTTTCTATGGATAACCGTAAACAAACAACAGCTGATTCTGACAGCTCCAAACTTTATACCAAAATAAGTGACAATTAAGCAAATCTACACAGTAATCCAATAAAAACCAAAAAACCAGTGTTACGTAAAACAAAGTGACAGTTTATCCGGTAGTGGCAGTGTAAAATAACTACACATTTTGCTAAAATAAATATATGCCAAATTACAAGTCATTGTTAACCAAAGACAATTTATGGATTTGAATTTGTGAAAAACAAGTGCCGTTTTTGTCATAGACTAAACAACTAAATTATATAATTCAAATTTAAATTATTTTAATAAGGGGCATTTATGAAAAAATTGAAATTTTCCAACGAATTAAATAATTAAATATAACATCAAGAAAATGTCCAAATCTCGCAGCAAGTTCTCGAATGTGAAGAAAGTGCTGACAACATCATCACCACTAACAACCGCGCCTGGCACAATGGACTCTCCGTCGGAGGCTCATCAGTCGATGATTAACATTGACAGCGACTCCATCTTGGAATTTATCAATTCCAAATTTGAAGAAATGAAGGAAGTTATGCTCAACAAAATTGCATCAGAGCTACAAGAAATAAAAAGCTTTACTAACTTCGTTAACGAAAAATACGATGACATAATACACAAACTGTCAAAAATCATGGATACACCAAATCAAGTAAATAAACTCAAGGAAGAACTAGCCGAAAAAGAAAAAAGATTGGCTGCAGTAGAAGTTCACCTGGCAGATCTGGAACAATCAGCCCTATTGAACAGTATAGAAATTAACGGTATAAAATTTCAAGACAACTTATCCCCAGTCCATACTGTAACGCGGATCGCGGAGCTCGCGGGTGTCAAAATGGCACCAGAGGATACCTACAAAATCATAACCAACAAATTAAATGATCAAAAAAAAATCACGATAAATTTCGCAGACATCACAAAAGCTCACACCATGTTAGCTGCTAAATATAGTGATCCGATAAAAAAATTCAACGGGGAAGGAGCCCAACACGTTTACCTCAATGCAGCACTAACACCTTATTATAAAAATCTACACTGGAATGTCAGAAAAAGGGCACAAGAAAAAGAATTTAAGTATGTATGGGTAAAATCGGGAAAAATTTTGGTAAGGAAAACAAATGACTCAAAGGTGGTTGAAATAAGACACCTAAACGATTTACATACTAAGATGATTTAAAAAAGAAAAAAAAAAAAAAAAAACTTAGTACACTATTTACTCAATATGTTTATTATGGCTTCTACAAAAATAAAAACCAATTTTTTAACGGTAATTAACCGTAATATACCAATACTTGATATACCAAAAAAACTAGCATCTATGAGAAATGCAACTCCAAAACTGATTATAATCAAATTTAAAAATACAAATGATCGAGATGAGTTTTTGGAAACAGATAAAAATTCCAATAAAAAAACAGAGAAAAATAAAGTGAGACGGAACATTAACAAAACAGGACACGAAAGACGACATGAACCTATACACATAAATGGATATCTAGCCACGCACACAACAATAAGACTATATCTCTACAAACTATTTGCAAGAAACTACCTTTTCTCCTACTTATGGAGTACAACAAGGCGAGTATATATTCGCCTTCGATCAATCGACTCGCAAGCAATTCAATTAAACTTAGAAAATACCACCAACTTCATTGAAAAACAACTAGAGGAAAACCAACCAGAAATTGTTCCTGAAACAGGCGCCAAACTGTATCCTTATATTACTTCGTACTTAATAATAACTCTAAACATTCCCAAATCTTATGTACGTTATCATGTATGGCTTTCCATCCAAAACTTCTATTTTTCATCCTTGTAACAAATGGTTTCTGCACTGAATTTTGACTTGGAAACAATAAATAACACAGAATACACTTTTAACCAAGCAAAAGAATACAAAATCCTTGTCTCAGGAAAACACAGTTTAAGCATAATATGTCAAAACATAAGAAGTATTCAAAAGAACTTTGATAGTTTCTGTGTCCTTCTAAATGAAATAGATATAAGTTTCGATATCATTATCCTAAGTGAATGCTGGTTAGGTGATTCTCACACCAACTTAAACTTAAATGACTATACCACATTCCAGACCACAAGACACTTAAATCAAAATGATGGTATAGTAATCTTTGTCAAAGATTCAATAAAATCTTCCATATCAGAAATTAACATAACTGAAGCAAACTGCATTCAAATATCACTTGGCCCATGTATTTCTATATTTGCTATATACAGACCACCATGCTACAACAATCTCGCCCCTTTCTTAAATTCCTTAAATAAACTTCTTGAACAACATAAAAAAACTCAACAAATAATTATTGCTGGTGACATGAATATTAACATATTAAACTGCCAACCAAAAACTACGGAATTCTTAAATGTTTTTACTCACTACGGACTTAAATCTACAATAAACTCGCCAACAAGAACTACATCACACTCCGAATCCTGCATCGATCATATATTTGCTAAAACCAGAAAAAAAACTCTTTCATCCATTATTCGCTCAACTGTCACTGACCATTTCACAACTACATTAAACATACTTCTTAACAAAGAACAAAGTAAAAACAAAAATGGCAACATAAAAGACAAAATAAACTTTAAGTCCCTAAAATCGGATATTCACGATGAACCTTGGACTAATGTACTAAATGAAATAGACCCAAACACAGCGCTGAACACATTTATAAATACGGTTGAAACCTACATAACCAAACACACCACAAAAAATCCGCAAAAGAACTACACACATAAAGAAAAAAAAATAACACCATGGATCACGAAAGGAATAGTCAACAGTATTCATAAAAGAGATGCAATGCATATGCGAGTCCACAAAAACCCGAATGATAACAAACTAAAGCAAGATTACTTACTGTATAGAAACCTGTGTAATAAGTTAATTAAACAAGCCAAATACAAATATTACAAAAAAGAAATAAAAATCGCCAAAAATGATACTAAAAAAATTTGGGAAATTGTAAGAAATATTACTTATTCCACTCCGAAGAAAGATTCACATATCAAAGAACTATTAATAAACGGAGACAAAGTCTTAACAAACAATGAACCTAATAAAATAGCTAATTTTATTAACACTGAATTCGCAAAAGTTGGCTCTACCCTAGCGGAAAAAATTCTTCAAAAAAACTGTACATCAGAAGACTCTTTATACAAACTTTGCTCTTCCATACGACCAAATCACTCGTTCAATGCTTATCAAGTAAATACAAAGGAAATATCGGATCTTATTAAATCTCTCAAACCAAATTGCGCGATGGGACCGGATAACATTTCCAATCAAATACTGATAAATCTACGTGAATACATACTTATACCGCTTCAACACATTTTCAACCAAAGTTTTAGGCTCGGAATTGTCCCTGATCATTTAAAAATAGGATGTATCACTCCAATACATAAATCGGGAGACAAAACTCTGATATTAAACTACAGACCAATCACTCTGCTAAACTCACTATCTAAACTTCTAGAAAAAGCCATGAAAAAAAGATTACTTGCGTACCTTGAAAAACACAACCTGCTCTCAAGCCGCCAATTTGGATTTCGTGCCAAAATGGGTACAGAAGATGCTTTATCAGAATTAACCAACTACATAGTGAAAAGCATAGATGGCGGATCAAAGGTGATTGGGGTATTCTTAGACCTAGCAAAAGCTTTCGACACTATTTCGCATAACTTACTACAACAAAAACTCAAAAATATCGGTATAACTGGTCAACCGCTAAAATGGTTTGTCAGCTACATTGAAAAGAGACAACAAATAGTAAAAATAAATAAATACAGCAGTGAAAAAGCAGATATCAGGTATGGAGTACCGCAAGGCAGCGTCTTGGGTCCCATACTATTCCTCATTTATATAAATAGTCTAACTGAGATAAACCTAGGAAAAATTGAGTACAAAGTAATCAGTTATGCAGACGACACTGCAATTTTGTTCAAGGCACAATCATGGGAAAAGGTATTCAAAAACACAGAAACAGGGATGACTGTAGTAAATAAATGGCTACAAAATAATCTACTAACACTGAACATTTCAAAAACAAAATATTTAACTTTTAGCAAAACAAAGGCTGGTCAACCACATAGCCAACCACAACTACATCTTAACCCCTGCACCAATATTTCGTCAAATAACACATGCTGTACTTGTGACAAAATTGTTTATGCGGACAATATTAAATATCTAGGTTTAACTGTTGACCATAAACTAAAATGGGATCTCCATATTAATATATTATCAAAAAAAATACGAAAATTATCATACATCTTCAAAACAATACGAAACATCATGTCATTAAATCAACTAAAAAATATATATTTCGCACTCTGTCAAAGTATTTTAACGTATGGAATTTCAGTTTGGGGAGGAGCAGCAGATACTTACCTCAATTCTCTTAAAATAAATCACAAAACAATAATTAGAATTATGTTTTATAAACCTTATCAACATCCGACGGAACAGCTAATGATCAGAAACAAATTACTAGACGTAAATAAACTATTCATAAGGAAGATCATTTACAAAAACTGTATCAAAACTTCACATCTCCACATACCTCACTCACAAAACACAAGAGCAAAAATTAATAAGCACTTTCAAGTTCCCCATATCAAATCAACTTTTGCAAAAAAACACGAATCTTACCTAGCACCACACATTTTCAATACCTTCCTAACACAAACAAAAACTTACGTCACCCCAAATAATTTGAATTGGCTTTTCAAAAGATTTGTAATATGGTTGAATGAAAAGGAAAGAACAGACATTCAAAATATTCTAAATAAATAACATTTCATACAAGTTCTCACGAAATTATATAATATACAAATAAAACAAATACGAGAAACTGCAATTTTTGCAACATTAATTATTATGAGTAATTATTAATTATTACTTCTATTATGTAACCGCTATATTCAACTGTCACAAAATGTTAATTTAATTTTATCTAAAAAACAAAGTATGTATGTAAATATTTAATATACCAACATATAATTTATCTTTTTTATCTTTTTACATACATATATATATTTGTTTAAATACACACATTTCTTTTGGAACAAACATAATATGTGATTTACTCGCCTCGGAACAGACTTTGTCTAGTGAGGCGGGTAAAAGAAAAGAAAACAATGTAAATAACCATGAAACTAAATAAACGCCCGGGTTGCCGGCACTGAAACTGAACTGAATATTATAAAAAAAAACTTATATTTTCAGAATCAGCGTTTATTGGTCTGTATGAACATATTTTTTTAAAGTCATAATATTTTTCACTGGAGTTCCTTATTGGTCTCGACGCCACTTAGTGGGAGATTTAGCACTTGCAATGCCTTTCTCATATAAAATAAAGTTGGTTGTTAGCAGGTGGAAAAATGTAAAAAGCAGCATTGTTGAATGAAACACTAGTATATATTGAATTATTTGGCGGGCAGGAGATAAGCCGACGTAGCTCAGTGGACAGAGCAGTTGACCGGAAATCAGAAGGACGCGGGTTCGAGTCCCGTCGGCGGCATGTATCTTTTCCTGGGAGATTTTTTCAATGTAGATTGAGTGTTTCAGGCTAATAATTATTACTTATAGTTGTGACCCCAGACAATGTTAAATAGATCGGCAGGTCAATCCTTGGGACAGCCAGGCTTCCGCGATATAATGCCTCTGTCGTGTGCCAATGCATAATTTGCGCATGGATCATTGTGTGCCAATTGATTCTATTTTCATAATAACTAACTTTGCAATTTTTTTTTTTGTAAATTGTATAATCTTATCACAATATCAGATAATGTTTTTATATATAGTATATAACCTACCATGTTCAGAGAAATTATTTTTTTTGTTCATATAAATTTTTTTTTTTCGTTCATATAATTTTTTTTATTTTTTATAAGAAAATATAATATTTTTTACATTAATTCCACACAGGTCGCCATGAGTAAAATAATTTCCCTCAGGACCTATGTCATCTTTGGGGATGCTGTGTGGAGGATATTTTTAAGTAAAAGAAGGAAAGGAAGTTCTGGGAGGAAAAAAATTTTTTAGGGATGGTTAGGAATCAGGGGTCAGTCCTCCCATTGCGGTACAAGAGATTGGGTCCAAAGTCTTGAATAAGTGTTTTTCACAATTAAATAAGTCAAACTTGGTTATAACGAGTATGAAGGGATCGACTAAATTTGCTCCTTATAGCCATTACTCGTTATATCCAAAATAGGGTTTTTGAAAGTCTTTATGTACCTGCCTACCTGCCTTTACTATCAATATATTCGCAAATATATAGAATATTTCAAAATACGTCTGGATATTATGTATTTCAATAATATATTAGAAAAATACACTTTTTTTAATAAATTATTGTTTTGATCAATGATTTTTTTAAAGATTTCATTTTTATGATTCTCAATTTTGTCCAAAAAAAAGCAATGCATTATAAAACTAACATCACCTGGTTCGAGGCTTCCAAGAAAAACATCAATAAAAATTGGCTAATTTATTATCGATAGCTTGTGCTTATTGTATGGCATGTAAAATCTCACTTGTTATAAATCACTAGCAGTGGCGGCTCAAGCACTTTTTTTACGTACTGTACCGTAATCTCACCACCCGTAGAATATAATATAAAATTTCTCAAAAAAAAAATTTATGGTCTAATCATGCTAGTCGGATATCTAAACACAAAATAATAAAAAATATCTATAGATATATGCCAATTTACAATATAGTATAATAAAAATAAAGCTTTATCTTGCAAGATTATTATCAAACTAATTTGAACGTGAGTGATTCCCGCCTGTAACTTCGCAAACAAATGGTTCTGTGGGGATCCAAAGAATTGTCCCCGCGGGTATTTGAATTCACATACGACTGTGCATGCGCAGTTGTATACGATCGCGAAACAACGCAAGGAAAGTATAGGGATAGTTCGGATCGTCCCCCAAGTGCGCATTAGATTCTGCACACTGAGAAATAGACCCGCTGTTTTGTGCGCCGTACATTGTTCGCTGTATGCGCATTAAAATCATCTGGAATAATTATTTGTATTTTATTTCTGCAAATGTTAATTACTTTTATGTTTAAAGAATTCATTCATTTTGGTGAAGACAAAGTATCGACTGTTATTTCCTTTAACAGGTTTTGAGTGTAACTGGCGGGGACCGTCCCCATTGTCCCCCTGTGAAGAACCGCCACTGATCACTAGCTTGCGAGATTGTTATTTATTTTCATCTAAAATTATAATCCAGTGATGCGCAACCCGCGACCCGATTCATGCAGCCCGCATGCCAATTTTGTACAGTCCTCTTGGCTATAGAGAAAAAAACCTGAAATCCCTGACTGAAAAACAATTTTTATAGTGTTTTGGTCAATTTATGCTGCATGTCTTAAATTGAACTAAATTTGGAGACCCGGTTGCAGAACACAAAACTAAAAAATCCACAGAAAGCTAAATCTTGAATTTCGCTGTCAATCCCCTTCCTTCTAGAAAAACAAAAATCCACTTGCAGGTCGTTGGCTATTATTTAATAAATGATAAAGAGGCAGAGCAGCCCCTAAGCTAAAAAGGTTGTGCCTCACTATCACAAATTTACCCTAAACAGGTACTCATACCTAAGTACCTTCATAAACACTTTTATTGATTTTTAAAACAAAATTGACAATGCAAAAGAAGATGTAAAAAGGGAACAAATTTGCAAACTGAAAATTCATTGACTTTTGCATTTTAGATTTTACGCCAATTTTACATAGGTGTCACATAGCCGACAATCTTACACAGGTAGTGCCATAAAAATATGAATCTATCCCTAACAGGATAGGAAATTCCCGCCAGCCGCCGCTGTCGCCTGCCGGGCATATGTCCCTCCATGGTCGCCACCTTTGATAATTATACCTTACTACGAGAATAATTCCCAATTTTTTTTTTTTAAACCCATTTAACCATTTAGAAATTGTGTTGTCATCCATTTATGTATTTAGAAATTGAGTTAAATTATAAATAAATTATTTGCGTATAATATCAGTGAATCATCCCCGTTATAACAGTCAACAATTATATGAAAATAACTCTGATCTAAGTTTGACTGTATAAAGAAACACTGAAGAAAACACAACGAACTAAACAAACTGCGCACTAGGCAGGTGCATTGAAGATTGCGCTGTAGTAACTGTGTTATAATTTATTAATTTTTTTTTTTTAGGTTTCCACCAACTCTTATTTAACATTCGGCCAAAAGATGCTGGAGAACTTTGTGAACTTCACGGGAAGTTTTGCCGTGACCCAAGCCGATATGCAGCCCTCCCCTGGGGTTATATTCGTTCCTCTGAATGTGCTGCAGACTTGGTATCAAAACTTTGAGCGAAGATTGGAGCAGAACCCCAATTTTTGGAAGTCATGATTGGCTGAGATGATTTTTTGAATCGTGTTTATGAAATCGTTTTTTTTTTTTTAAATTTTAATGTTAAGTAATACCATTTTTGTAATGATTTTTATGGCTGTTTTTAATTCTTCTACTGACATAATTATAGCTTGATCAATATGTATTTAAATATTGGAAATAAATACATTTTTAAATATTGAATGTAGCAATTAACTAGATATTGATAATACTTTCCAAGAGAAAGAAGGCTGGAGACAAATTTTGTGTTTTAACTTAAAATGTATTTGCCATTACATAATATTTGTGTTATTAATGTTAGTCTGAATAAGTAGTAATGCGTTCTGTAAATAAAACAATTATATAATAAATAATACACATTCTGGGACACAGAACCACTTCTCAGTCATAATTTAACAGATAACCACTTATCTAGAATGTAATGATGCGTATTTTGTTTTCAATTTTTATACATAAATTTCATGTGAAAAACTTTTATTGTTGCATTTATATCGAAGATATTTGTTTTATGACTAATAAACTAATTGAAAAGCATTACAAAAGAAGCTTAATTAGTTTTATTGTTGTTAGAAACAAAGTTACTGAATACATGTCCTAATACGGCAATCCTCCTAGTTGGGCGGTCAAATCATTTCATAAATGTATAACAAAGCCACAAAGCATTTTCTTGTACCAAATAATAAAAAAATAAACATATTATAAAACAATAAAATGGTTAAAAGCGTTGGGTGCCCACCGCGGAGTCGCAGGTTCAATCCTCCACTATCTGAAACCACAATCATCGCACAAGCAAAGTTTTTCATTTATTATGATGGAAGTAGGAGGAATTCAAATATTGTTAGCTTATTCATATCTTGGGAATGTTTCTTTTTAAAAAAAAAAACGTACTACGGGAGTGGTCAGACCACGAGGAAATCATTATTTATATCCTCAAGCAGTCACTACAAATAATAAAATGCTTTGCTAACATTTGAAGGCTAACAAAATAAAAATTGAAGTAGGTAAAGATAATTTAGTATATGTTTTCCAGTCGCGTCTATCTTGCTTTCCAAATACCAATGATTTTTTACATTGTGCCTTGTTTACATTCGGCCCACTTTCGTGGCAGTGAGCATGAAAGTATGCTGCTGCTGCCCGGTGCTCCCTTCGTTGATGGTTTTTGTATGGAAGTCGAAGGACGGGCAGGGCAGCAAGAGTAAGGATGAGTTGTTTCAAAAAATTTGAACGATTCATCAAATATTTGAAATTAATTTTCGCATTCTGTGAAAGTTATATTCAAGTTCTGTGATTATTTCAGTTTTATGAAGCAGCTAGCCTATAATGATACAATAACAGAACTTGATTAAAACTTAAATAGAATGTGAAAATTAACTTAAAATATATGATAAATTGTTCAAATTTTTTGAAACACTCCGTTCTTGGTGTTAACATGCTGCTCTCTCAATATATATAAACTCGGGAGGCAGTGCGCTGAAGCTGCGTCTAATTCTACACGCTCCTTTGCCAGAGGTGGGATGCGAAGAAGTATGAAGCGGTAGTTTACTGCCTTTGTTGCTACCACAAAAATACATGGCAGACCGAAGAGCAGTGGCAATGGTTGAATGAAAATGAAGCATTAGCTCTAATATAACTTTTTTGCAATACGTCGTAGTGATATTATATTATTTATATGTTTGTGTTGCGTAGAAAAACTATTCACGTCTTGAAATGATTTTTTAATTAATTGTGCTGTCCACCTCGGATGGATTCTTTCCTACATTCAAAATGGTAATGCATTTTGTAAACTGAAATCTAGTCTAGTTTTAATACAAACTAGAAATTCATTCTTCACTTAATATTATTATCTTGTTTACTTTTTATGAATTTAATTACTAAATGCTAAGTTTAGTCTTTTTGTCCTAGGTTTAAAATATATTTTGGTGAAAGCCAAGAAAAAGTTTATTGTTAAGTGTCTTTTGCCGTTAAAACTAAGTATTATTGGCATAAAGTAAACCCATTGTGAAATTAATGTGTTAAATAGTTTCTTATTTTGTTGACTTCTTGGTTAGCAATATTTTTGTATATTATTGTTTACTTTTATTTAAGTGGTTGAATAAAACATTAAACAAAATAACCACCTACTTTTATTAATTGACTAATTGAGCGTAGCGTGATGCCAGCGAATTCCTGTTTTAACTCTGCTCGTAAAGATTTTCAAATTTGAAATTGTGGTGTTAGTTTTAATTTTAATTTTTTAATAATTTTTATTTTACTAAATGCAATAGCGAAAACTTTTCTGTCTTCAAACCTACATCCCTCAAAGAAGTAAGAAAGTTAATACTTACTTCACCGAACAAGCAGTGTTCACTCGACCCTATTCCAACGTGGTTACTAAAGAAGTGTTGCAAGGAAATATCTCCCTCTCTACTTCATCTTTTCAATAAGTCACTTAGCATGGGTGATTTCCAAAAACCCTTAAATCAGCTGTCGTAACCTCATTAATAAAAAAAACGCAATTGGACGCTGAAGATCTCTCAAAGTATCGACCCTTTTCAAGTCTTCCATTAATATCGAAAATCTTAGAAAAAATCACCGCCTCACAGAAAATGCGTCACTTAAATTCAAATGAATATCCGACTAAATATCAATCTGCATATATAGAAGATTTCGCTAAACTGAAACTGGATTACCATGTGTTTTGTCAGATATAACTCTTGCTATTGAGTCGTGTAAACCGGCACGCCTTTGAGTCTTGAAAGTGAGTCCTTGACACAATGAACCACGATTTTCTTACTAAACGATTTAATAATCCCTAGGCAATGCGAGTCTCAGGGCCCCTTTAGCCGATGTGAGGCCTAGGAAGTTGCCTAAAATGCCTTATGGATAATACGGCCCTGCGTGTAGCAGTAAGTGTGCATTTATAATGCATTCAGATTTGAATTAACATTGATGATATCTTTGAGACCTTTGAACCATTACCCTGTGTCTAAAGAAATAATTACTTACTCTTTAATATTTTAACTAGCTAGATCTTTTCTGAGCCGATCAAAACTCCCCCAGTTACTTACTAATTGGAAGTCAAACCGTTGAAGCCAGTCATTTTTTTTCGGGGCCGGTCTCTAAGCAGTTGACTACACTGCCTTATGGTGGGTGGTTTGTATATTTATGCTTATGGATAATACGGCCCTGCTCGCCCTGCTCTTGTGCAATACGCATATAAAAATAAAATCAGCATACATACGTATCCGATGTACATCCGAACGACTTCTATTGGTTTTTTTTTTGTTACAATGGTTTCGAGGGGTAAGAAAGTAACCAAGAAAAAGGTGGAATTGGGCGGAATCCTTGCCTCTACCCCCCCCACGAACAACAAAAATCAGGAGCAGTTTTGAACTCGTTGAATGCCGCGAGTAAATGGGGTTGGTTGTAACCAATTAGCGTTCGCAAAAAGCGGCAGCCATGACACCCAATGTCCCGCGATTCTGACAGCGTCCTTGAGAAATTTCGTACATAGAAAGGTCAAAGTTGAAGACCAAAGAATTTTTCCCGCGCATGCGCAAGAACTGCGCACGCTCCCGCGCTCCGGTAAATCATTAATATAAATTATATGGAGTCACCAATCTAATTGCGGTTTTCTCTATGGTAAAGAGCGATAATAGAGCAAGCGATTCTGACAGTGTTCTTCATACACTTTCTTTATACATAAGGGTAGGGATGAAACGATACCATTGAGGTATCGATACTTTTACTCGATCCTGTATCGGTCGTCGAGTATCGATACTTACTTGGTATCAGTTGAAAAGTATCGATACTTACTCGTATCGCATCTTTTTTGGAAAATTTGACAAAAAATATAAGTGTCTAAAATATATATGTACTTACGTTGAAATCTTGTTGTTATCATAAACAGGTGCAATATAATCAGCGTGGCTTTTTAAATGCTTATGTAAATTAGAAGTTTTACCACAAAACCGCACTGTTTTAAAGCATTTTTTGCACCTTGCGGTTTTCTCGTCGTTTTTCGTGAAATATTGTCACACACTAGGCTTTGGAGGCCCCATTTTCAATAACTCAAAAAGTTAAAACACTGAACAAACACCGACTATTGTTAAAGGATTAACGAACATGGGAGCGAAAGTGAACGAACGAAAACATTGTCAATTCCAATTGTCAATGACGATAAAATATGGCGGTGGCGGCGCTGCCTGTTTTTTTTTATATAGACAAACAAGCTTGCCAACTACACAAAACTAAGACTAGATAGGGACGCTAGGGTAAGGGTGCCTTCAAAAACTTCAATTTAAGATATGCAATTTTTTTGTGAATGTTAAATAAAATAGTGACATTAGCATACTGATATGAGTACTTTTGACCGATACCTACTCAGTACTCAATTTCAAAGTATCGATACTAAAAGTATTTGGTATCGGTGAAAAATATCGAGTATGTACTTGTATTTACTCGTATCGTTTCATCCCTACATAAGGGTCAAAATCGCGTGTCAAAATCAGGACACGCCGGCGCACGAGCGGCAAATGAGTGGTTTTAAAAGATAGATTTCAATTTCCAAAATAATTATTCAAAAAAAGGAATTTGAAAATACCGGTTCTTGAACCAATATAGCTATTATCAGATAGATTTTATTTATGGCAACACTTTTGCTTTTGACATATGAAAATATTGAGGTTAATTTTTATTTCAATTTTCGAGTACGTAAATAATAAAACCGCTGCTTTTGTCGCTAGAAAAATTATTTAATATGTCAACAAGATGGTAAATAAACTCCAGTTTTGATAAATTGACATTCTTCGAATTGTTGTTCAATAATTTAATATTCATTTTCAAATAATATCCGCAGTGATATTTTCGTGTATTCAGAATTCAAAATAATGCTTATTAGAAAATACTTCATGAATAATGAAGAATGTCGCGCCTTCCGCAATAAATATAGGAAACATTTTAAATATTGTCAACCTTAACTTTATTCTACATTCATCATGAATTGTAGTTGGGCACTTGAAGAGAAATAACTCAAAACTGCGCTATACAAATGTTATGTTATTACAATATTATTCGAGACCATGCCTATCTTTGTGTACGGTTGGTGAATCAAATATGAGAGTGGATATTTCAACATAAAGACAAACCATTATAAAATTTTTCAGGTATCCATTATATCAAAGAGGCAATCCACAGCTGCGGGTGTTTTTACCCAATTTCTGGATGAAAATCATAAAACCAACACACCGGCAGCCACCAAATGTGGTTCAGTTTGCTTGCTCCATGCAAATGACCAAGTTTGATGTGGCGCAATACTTGGAGAAGATATACAATATACCTGTTGCTCATGTCCGCACAAGAATTGACCTTGGAAAGTTTAAAAAAAATGTTGGGGGAGCGTACATAATTAAAGAAGAAGACACAAAAATGGCCTACATCACATTGGTCAGTAAATAGTTATCTCAGTCATATTGATAAATTTTCGAAATTACATGTATATGTCATATTTCAAATACCTATCCAACCAATTTTATGTCAAATTACAGCATATTATGCATGATTTATCATACTATATAAACAGATGAGATTATTATCTACAATTTGAAACCAAAACGTCGTCTGTTAACACTCCTAGATGTTTATAAAAAACAAAAAACGTAAAAAACGTATCCATATTATCTTAAAGACGGCGCCATTTATCCGCGTGCGTGTACTCAGGACACTGCGTTGATAGACACAAGTGGTACCTCATAATTAATTCGTATAAACAAGTTCTAAAACTTCTGATGACACTAAAATTAATAAATTTTTTATGTAAATTCAAAATCACACTTTCACAACATAAACAAACGTGTGCGAATACGTGCGATCTCGATAATAAATGTTATCGACGCTTATCCAATTTGGTCAGTCGGAATCAAACTACTAGCGCAAACTACTAGCGCCATCTGTGGAGTAAATTGAGAACTTTGCATTCAAAGGTACTAGGATACATTCACTTGATTATAGATGTTTTTTACGAAATACAATTTTACTTTTGAAATATGCCTGAAGATGTCAGCATCGTGATGTTACACAAATGCCCTAGCGAGCGGGAAAAAATACTGTGACATAGTAGCGCTGTGATATCGGCAGTCGAAGTTAGCGTAACAAGGGCTGATACGGGCGCGTGTGAGGCATGGCTTTTGCCGTATCAACTGTTACGATCGCGTGGAAAAGTTAAATTACTATAAAAGATAACTTTTTGCATTTGGGGCGATGGAAAATATTGCATTCAAAATAAAAATTTAAAGCGTAAAATGAAAATTTACTTTCGCATACAATACCGCGTCAATTCGCGGCCGTTTACAATAATTTCTGTCATTTTGTTATGTTTGTATACTTGATACTATACGAATGGCTAGATGAATGGTTTCCAAAATCTTTTAGCCCACGGACCCCTTTCCCAAACTCTTTTGGCCCAGGCACCCCTTTGGTGGGTGGGCGTTTCAGACTTTCAGGGGGTCGGTAGGAGTCCCACCCCCTCCGTTGTGTAGCAAAAAAAGGTTGAGAGAATCTAGCGCGGACCCCCTGACGTTGTTCAGGGACCCTCAACTCAATTTTAATTTTCCACAGACCCCCCTGAATGATCCTGGGAACCCCCGGGGGTCCTTACTGACCACTTTGGGAACCACTGGGCTAGATGATAGTCTTGACTTTATTTATTTATTATGAATTAACACCGATTAACGGCTTTTACATGGGAATTGCAATAATTTGAAAGAATATACATAGTTAAGAAAAAAAAAATTAATACAAAAAATTAAAGAGCACATATTGAAGTGACAGTAAAGAAAGATTAAAGGCTTTGCTAACTTTTGAAAGGCTCTTTAAAAAAAACATCCCAGGTTTTGAACTTTTTATATGACAAGCAGGGGTTGGCTAACGGATAAGTGTAATTATTCGAATACCTTTCGCCTAATGGTCTTTTTGTATTTTATTTTATTTCCAGAATTTTGCCAAATTAGTGCTTCTTAGGCTGGGATTACACTCGTAAATTTTTTCCTGTAAATCGCTCTTGTAAGCGATTTATGGCCAAATTACCTATGTAAACGACACCAAAAGCCACTTAACGTAATTTATAGCAAGTTACAGAACTTATTCTTTCGGAAGTTTTTTGACAGGTCTAATCGCGCCCGCGCGAATTTCCAGCCTTCTTACAGCTTATAAAATCAGTTTGATAAGCTAAGTTACTTCCGCAAGAAATAGTTCCAAAATGCGCCGCGCACCGTTGCGAAATGTCAAAAATTAAAAGACAATTTGTTTTCATAGGATTTTTTTCCTACAAAACTAGTATTTATTTCCACTTATTTAAGTTTTCTGGAAAATGAGCATCCTTCTATTCAATTATCGGTCCAATCCTTTCCAATTTAATGTTTTTGTTTTTAACATTTACGTATTTGAAATTTTGAATTCGAAGTCGGTTGCTGTCAGCAGATGTCAGGTAGCTGACATTCGGATGAAACGAAATTAATTGCCGCCTTTGATGGCACAAAAGTGTGTGGAGAATTGTTTAATTAAAGGCACAATCTATTTCAATACTTTATTTGGGCCTTTTCGTCTTTATTGACAAAATCGCGTAAATTTGACAGTAGCAGGTCATTGTTGACAGGAAGCCATCTTACTGCAAATAAATTTACAGATGTAAACGGTCGCATGAGCATTTACACAGGTCGAACTTCCGAACAACTTCCGTGATCATTAATTACCAAAAGTCGGATGCATATGTGAACGCTCCTGTGAGTGACCTGTCAAAATCTTATGTAATCCGTAAATTTTAATTACGAGTGTAACCCCCGCCTTAGATTATGTGGAAACTTCTAGTAACGTAACTTCTAGCTCGTCATTATGTTTTGGTTATATATATCGGGAATACCAATATAACAAAATGACAGATATTATAGTTAATGGTTGTGGTCTTTTATGCAAAAGTAAATTTTTATTTCATGCAATGAAATTTTGAATGCAGTATTTTCCATCGCCCCAATTACAAAAAGTTGTCTTTTATAGTAATTAGGGTGAATCTAAAGATTTTTTCTACAAAATATTCGTGTTAAGCAAGCCCATTGATTTCAAAAGATTACCGTCACATTATTAGTGTATATAATATATTTTATGTGTATGTGAATCTATTTTATGTTGACCATAGTCAATAGAAAATATCTTCAATCATACTAGGTTTATACTTTTTAAGGACATCTGTCTATGTCCTGTACTCAAATGTTTTATATATATTTTATATTATCGTCGAGGAATAAACATACTGCCCAAAAGGCAAAAATCTAATTGTGCAGGAGACAAAAAACTTTTGAGGAGTATTGACTTTCCGTGGCACATCAAAACTATGTTGTGTGGGGGGATTAGAGATGTGCGGTATTTCATTCAAAATATAACCAATATTGGTTGTTTGGTATTGCTTATTTGTCGCTGTACCCAATGTCAAGTGGGTAACACTATGAACTAAGTATGCTGATGTAGGCGGAATTCGCTTCTCTATCGAATTTCACAAAAACGTGATTTTTAGACTGTATTTTGTTTGGTGATCAGACAACTCAGAATGAAACCAACTCAGAAGCACCTCAGAAAGGTCATTAAGAGGGATGATAAAAAAATTGTTTAAATAGGTTAAGTTAGGTTAGGGTTACCGGCTATTTTAAAATGATTTTTTCACAGCTTTTAATGAGGTGTTTCTGAGTTGGTTTCATTCTGAGTTGGCATGGAACCATTTTGTTAGGCGGTATAGTTTCTTTGTCGACATTATGCTTGTCGAAAATTTAAGTATTTTTTTCCATTCTTTTTATATAAATATAATTTTTTTCAGCCGCGAGGAGAAACATTTGAATTTCCTGACATTTTCCCAGATGGTAAGAAGGACCTGGAAAGTGAGGAAAAATCACTGGACGACAGCAAAAAAGGTTATAGAGAATATGTGGAGAGGAACAGCGAGAGACCCGGAGTGCCTGGCTGGTTCGCGTTGTAAAATATATGTAAATGTAAATATATGGTAATAGTTCGTTAGTTTATAGTTCTGTATAATTTTTACAAAATAAAATTATTATAATAAAAATATAATGTTTTCCTAATTCCTAATTCGAAAGTGGAGAAATTTATTTGAATCTGTCGATTCTGTTTAGTCAACTCCCATTATGTCCGTGATCGTGGGCATTATATGGTTCGCTAC
Source organism: Limnephilus marmoratus (assembly GCA_917880885.1). Lineage (NCBI taxonomy): Eukaryota > Metazoa > Arthropoda > Insecta > Trichoptera > Limnephilidae > Limnephilus > Limnephilus marmoratus. Next base: position 13,305,565 of record OU862911.1, read on the forward strand.
GTTTAGTGATTTAACAGGGGTACCACCCGGGTTCATGGGATGAGGTTTGTCTAGGTCCTGGAGGCGGATGACTAGGACACACTGAACCCCTGATTCCTACCCACCCCTTAAACCCTTCTCCTTTCCAGACCTCTCCTCTCCTTCCTTTCTTTAAAAAAATGCTCCACACAGCATCCCCAAAGATGACATAGGCCCTGAGGGAAATTATTTTCCTCAGGGCCTCCTGTATGGAGCTCAATAAAAAATAAGGCTACAAGCATAATTTTGTTATCAGTTATTAATTCATTATGTCTTTTGGTTGCCTGGGCAGATAAGTTTGTAAAACTGTAAGCAGTAACTTTTAAGGCTGACCGCAGAGGAGAGACTAGTTGTGGTGAGTTGGAAACTATTACAAAATTTATACAAATCCAAAAAGTCTCCCTATCAAAAAGTGTCTTTGGGCACATCTCCATAATTCGTAATGGATTTTTGTGCCTGCAAATTGCAATGCAACTGTCGGCTTCAACTCAAGTCTCTCCTCTCATCTGTCGGCTGCCTTAAGGTCCGTCTATTCAAATGGCATTTGTGTATTATACGGTTTTGCCGTCTAAATGTACTTTTTTTTGTAAATTAACTTTTTTGCAAGCCGTTTGCGCAGCATACCCAAACATGCTTACTTGTGCAATTAAGATTGAGCTTGTGGATGAAGCTTTACAATGCACAGCTATTGATAATAATATTTAGAGTTGCTATGGAAATTAATAAACAAGTTATTTCAATTTCACTTGTGTCGTGTCTTATATTTGTGTCATTGCAGTAAAGTCGTTTTTCATGAAATGATGAACACAGAAATAAAGAAAAATACAGCAGCGAACCTGTCCACCATATACGGCAGGTAATTGTAGATGATAAGTGCGTTATAGATAGAAAGGAAACTAAAGCTGTGGAAAGGAAAGCGTTGAAAAACCATTTTGAAAAAATCAATACTTTTTGAGTGATGATTAGTAATCGAACTCAGATGGTGTGGGTGTGGCGGTTACTTCACGTCTCCTAAACACTCCGTTAATATCATATATATTTTATGTCATCAGAATTCAAAATGCAATGGGATGTTATAAATGACATGTCTGTTTAGCTGGTCATTTCATTTATTGACTGAGGTTGCTAGTAGTTACGGGTTAGTTGTTGAACAGACAATGTTTAGGTAGGAGGAGCAAGATGTGACGTAACTACGGTTGGGGACATAGTTCCTCGGTCTTTGCACTGCACAGACTGCGGCGCTAAAAAAAAATGTGAATGGTAGAAGTCGGAGAAGCACGAGGAAAACGAGGCAAGATCAAGTGAACCAGATACTTCAGTTGAGTCGTGTCAAGAGTCAGAATAATTGAAGAGTATCTGTGAGACGATGTATGAATGTGAATGAGATAAGGCAGGGTTTCCCAAACTTTTTCTACAATGGAACACTTTGCAAACCTGTAAATTTTAACGGAACACTTGGCTTATTTTTTAGGTTGGGTACAGAGCACTCTTTTTAGGGTGAATTGCCTATTTCAAAAAATTCTAATGGTAAAATTTTTTATTTTTTATTATTAAACACATTATTTATTTAGTATACAAACAAAAAAAGGAATATAAACAATAAAGTAGAATAAATCAAGCACCATGAGATCAGGAACAATAATAGCTTGTTTTGATAAATTATTGGGGTACTCTTTTGTCAAACTCGCCCAGAAATCATTTAAAGGCTGATTTTGTATTTTTGTTAGTCACTAATTAAATCAATTAAATTTTCATATTCACTTGCGCTTAAGCCTACTGATTTAGCTATCACGGAAAATGGATTCCGAACCCAGGAATCGTCCTTACTAGTTTTCGGAAAATATTGCAAAAGAGTTGTTTTAAAGTTATGTAGGTGTTCTTAAAATCCTTTGGAAACCTCTTCATCCACTTTAAAATTCATTCAAACATTCACGTAAGACAGGAAAACAATCAAAATGATTAGATTGAACTGATGAAATTCAAAATTGTAATTTTTTTCACTTTTTCACCAACATTTACGGCACCATGCGCGTTTATGGTTTGGCTAATTGCAACAAGGATGTAAGCTGATTGATTTTTACACTATTTTTCTCCCAGGTAAAGTCGATATCGTAAGAAATATGGTTGGGTTTCTTGGGAACAGAATTTTCGTGAAACACGTGTAGATCCATTATCCCGTTGTTATTATTTCCACATCGCACAGATGTTCATATTATTGGCTCTTAAACACAGTATTGTAAACCATAGTAATAAACTTCAAAGATTTTTTTTAGTATATAAAATGAAAAATTACTGCAATAACAGCATAAACGGCTTTTCAACTTCCATAAAGCTTAGTCTCTCTACCTGGAAGGGTCTAGCACCTAATTTAAGAACCACTGTGAAATATTTGTACAAGTAATAATTTCTTGTGAACAATATCAGTAGTGTTTAAATATGAATATTTGTATTTTATTATTAAATAAAATTGTTCCGACAAATTGTCGCGGAACCCCTATTCAGGTTCGGCGGAACCCTGGTGTTCCGCAGAACACAGTTTGGGAAACCCTGAGTAAGGAATGTGTGCCAGGACCGAGTTGTTTGGCGGTCTATCCTCTCTGCCTACAATGAAAAGGCGTGATGGTTAGTTAGTTAGTTTTTGAGAGTGATTGTAAGATGATCCCTTGAAAAAAATACAGTTGTTGCAAAGATATGAAAAGAATTCAAGGGCAATAATTATATAGTGTGGTGAACGAGATTAATAAAGGGACATTACGGCTTAAATTTAAAAAAATTAAAATATAGTAAGACAGATCTTTTTGCTAAGCATAAATTTGTTGAAAAGAGATTTACATGCACAAATTATTGAAATAACGTTTTGTTTTAACTTAATTACTACAAGAAACACCTTTAGGTAGATAGAGCGAGATGGTAAAAGATACATTCCGCTTTTTACAGTTCCACTTTTTTTCAAAATTCAAAATATCACATGTCATGAGAGTTTCAACAATTTTTTTTTTCTTGTTAGTACCTATTATCAATAATTGTCAATAATCAAGTAATTGTTAGCAACACATCGGCCATCTTTCTCTGTATCTAAGACCAGTTCACCAGAGACCGTGAGTTTCTCCAAGTACGAGCAACATGCCTAAAGTATCTAGGACATGTTTTTTTTTTTTACATTAGCTCCACACAAGAGACCCTGAGTAAAATAATTTCCCTCAGGGCCTATGTCATCTTAAGGGAAGCCATGTGTAGGGTCTTTTTTAAGGAAGAGGAGAGGAAGTTCTGGGAAGGAAAAAGGTATGAAGGGTGGGTCGGAATCTGGGGATCAGTGTGTCCAGGAGTAATTGACATATGAATCCGTCCTTCTAACTGCGGTGAAAGGTGATGGGTCAAGAGAGTCCGGCTGGAAAGTTCAAAAGGCCTCTCGATCCGGCACGCCACCTAGAAGGTGGGCAGATGCATCCGCCGCCAAGACCTGAACAAACCTCATCCCATGAACCCGGCACCCCTGCTAAGGGGGCGTTCAAGTATTACGTAACACAATTTTTGAAGATTTTTGACTCCCCCTCCCCCCCTGTAACTCGCCGTAAGGTTTTTCTGTACCCTCCCCCCCCCTACAGATTACGTAATGCTCAAGTGACAATTTTTACCTGAAAGTCGCAATTAAGTTGCGCAAAGTACTGGAAAGTCGCTTAAATACATTTTTTCTTGTTTCAATCGCGTTTGCGGTAATAAATAAAACAAAAGAGATTTCGAGAACGAAAAGGGTTGCCAACTTGGAATATTTTAATTCCCTAATTTTTCTTACCTAAATAGTAACGCGTTGTTCAAACCCCACCTCCCCCCCTCGTAACGTACAGTAACGTTTCCCAAGACCCCCCCCCCCCCAAGTGCGTTACGTAATACTTGAACGGCCCCTAAGCGAACTACTTGGGGTGACCTACGCAGAGGTGTTGGTTATCCAATGAATGGTTCTTGGGGTGGCGGTACCCATACCCGCCTCCTAAATTGTAAATTTATAGTTGAACAAATGCTGTAGCCGGACGGTTGATAACCTCGGATAGCCAGATCTTCCAGAATCTTAAAGAATACTTTTCATAAATTGTGTGCCTTAGGATACCTGGTCCTGCAGTGGAAAGGACAAAGGTTTCGTTCTGCACAGATTTGGACAAGTCTGTTCTGGTGAATAATTTTGAACGTCGCGGTTGGGTGCAAGTCGGGCCCGATGATGAATGGAATTTTTACTGGGCTGGAACACAAACAGTGCGCAGTCTGTTTAGTGTGGAGAGCGGCTACCGAATGAATGATAATCAGTAAGTATGTCATATTATTTCGAAGTCATTGTTCACAAACAAATTATGAAGCAAATTTGCCAATTCCTCGCCTACATAGTTTAGCAAACAAACACACAAATGATATCCAAAAGTTTAACACAACAAATTCGATGTTTAAAACACACCTAAACAATTTTGTGAAGTCAAAATATTATTTCTGATAATTTAAAATTATTATTTTATCATTTATTTATTATATTTTATTATTTAAATTTTATCCAATTGTAATGTAAGTAATTATTTTATACAACCATTGTTTATTACAACCCTCGTGTAAAAAATTGTAACCATTTCATGTAAGTAGGTAGGTACTGAATTTAAAAGCCCTGTGGGCTTACAAAAGGTTAAATAAATATTTTCACCCACTTCAAACTCAAATAAGTTGTTTTCTGAACTTTGCAATCCTTTAAAAAGGCTGCACGTACAGTTCTCACAATGAACATTGATGATATTATTAGATAGTTTTACAATAATAAGTATAACAACTTCTGATGATTTCATTACCGAGTTTCTTAGCATTATAATATACCTACTACCAAAGAGGGAATATTACCGATTCAACATTTATACTACATATTTTCAATGCACAATCAAATTTTACAGAATCATCAATCATTTCCCAAATCACTATGAATTATCAAGAAAAGACTTGTTGGTAAAGAACATCAAGCGATACCGAAAAGAACTGGAGAGAGACGGGAGTTCGCTGGCTGAGAAGATGGAGGTGGTGTTACCTAATGGACAACTTGGAAGCAGATACGTTCACTTAGATTTTATACCTATTACATTTGTACTGCCTGCTGGTGAGTATTTTCACTATAAAATACAAAACATTGTAGCTATGTACAAACGAGGGTTGTCCAAGAATTAAAGACCGTAAATTTAAAAAATAAGAAAAATTTATATTTACAAAAAAAATCGTATGAAATTTTAGGTACATATCCCCACTATTTTTCGAAATGGTCCCCATTACGATCGATGCAGTTGGTGAGCCGTGGCACTAGATCCTTGATTCCGTTATCGTAGAACTCTGCCGCCAAAAATGCTATCACCTCTCCCTCCGCTTCCTAGTCGGTCTCCAAAGGTTTTTTTGGCCAAATGTTGCTTCAGGTGAAGAAAAAGATGCAAATAGTGTTATTGATTGATTCCGGGGTTAGGTTGTGAACCCATTTTTCAACCCAAAAAAGCCTCGCCTTTGTTGGAAAAATGATTCAAAGGGACCCGAGCGCTTTCCATACGATTTTGCTATTCAGCATTTTGGGAATCCAAAGAGCATGCAAATTGCTTGTGCCATTTTCCGTCAAAATCATTTTTTTTTTTTTTGGTTTTAGGCAATTCACCCTGAAAAGAGTGCTTTGTGCCGGTAATAGTTAACATTTGGGTGGTAGATTTACTGACATCTGGGATCAAAATTGCGAGCTTATGAACTTCAACAGGGCGGACTCTTCCTTAGTTGAGAAAGCGAATAATTGCATGCACCACACAGGTGGCGGGATTCAAGAGCAGAGCGTCCATTTCAAACGGATGCAAATATCGCACTGAAGCAACTACCAAGCCGGATCACCACTCGCTTTTTTAGGGAAAAGTCTGAGCTACACACTAGTATCGCCATATTTTGAGAAATAATGTCCACGCTGCCAAAAATGAGGAAAGGTCTTTAATTCTTGGAGAAACCTCCTACACAGGTATCTAATGTGCATTTTTTGGGATTGACAAAATGTCAGAACATTCGTACATTCAACATTCAGTACCTACTCTGAAGGATTTGATATTATAATAAGTAGATATAATATAGCACACTGATGGTGGGTTTCTTCATTTACCGAGAATGCTAAGTGCAATGCTAATTGTAAAAGTAAACAATCGAAATTTAAAATTTTCTATGCATTTGACCGTTTACTTTTACAATTAGCATTGCATTTAGCATTCTCGGTAAATGAAGAAACCCACCATGAGTCTTTTGGTTCTTTAGACACACACATCTCTCATTCCCTGGAAGTAAAGCTGTCAGCTTATTATTATTTCAGACTACAACATGTTTGTTGAGGAATATAGAAAGTCACCACAGAGTACTTGGATTATGAAGCCTTGTGGAAAATCTCAAGGGGCCGGAATATTTCTGATAAATAAACTCTCAAAGTTGAGAAAATGGTCCAGGGAATCCAAAACACCCTTCCATCCACAACTCGCTAAAGAAAGTTATGTCATATCGAGGTAAACATTCATTTAAAAAAAAATTATATTTTAAAAACTTTATTTCATCAATCTATATTATTTAGACTTTAGACTCAACTTTGCGAGGCCTCAATTGTGAAAACTCAATTTTTAAAACATCCTTTCCACCACCACTGAGAAAATTAAATGTCTGTTTTTACCACCATGTTAATCCTATGATTAAGGTGATGGGTACTTGCGTGAGTGTTGGTGAAATAATCGCGTTGTTGTAACAATTTACATAGGTACTCTTTTTGTTTTTAGGTATATTGACAATCCTCTGTTGATCGGAGGAAAGAAATTTGATTTACGGCTTTATGTGTTGGTGACATCTTTTCGACCGCTCAAGGCATATTTATTTAAATTGGGCTTCTGTAGATTCTGCACTGTAAAATATGACACAAGTTTAACAGAGCTCGATAACATGTATGTTCATCTCACTAACGTGAGCGTACAGAAGCAAGGGGTGTGTATGTCTTTAGTAAAAAAATATATTCATAGAAATGTACCCTGCATAATGTACTCTAAATATATTATGTACCTTTACGAAGGGACTTTTCAGTAGTTTTGTCAGAAATCATCTTCAAAAAAACAAATTGTATTAAAGTGAATTCAAAATGCTATTCGATAATGACAATATTTAATAAAATGTATCTCCAAAGAGCTAGAATGCTGCCGCTTTTTTGCTCCCCCTAAAAATTGGGCTGGGACTAACGTAGACAGATTGGATGAATAATTTCTTCAAACATCTAACTTTGGACATAGGCTTCCCCTCAAAAGTATCCGGTTTTGCTAAATCACGGTGGCTCTCATTCATCGAAGCCAGCAGTTCTCTAGAGATGTGCAACACTGGTTTTAAATATCAACTTTTCAGGAAAATTAAAGGCAAAACAATGGCAAAAAACTTCTATTTTCTTTTTTTGTGAAGTACTTTACAGATTTGGAGATAAATAAGTACCTAGTTAATTAGTTTAATTATGTGTATCTTACTGTAAATACTATGCTTGATTAATGTTGTCAGGGTGAATATAATAGCCTTCATGGAGGAAAAATGAGTGTACAAAATTTAAGATTGTATTTGGAAGGAACCCGGGGAAAGGCTGTCACTGAGAAGTTATTCTCTGCAATTCAGTGGCTCATTGTCCACTCTCTGAAAGCGGTGGCGCCGGTAATGGCAAACGATAGGTAAGATTTTTTTTTCAGTTCTTTCAAATTTTATTCCATTAACCTTCGGAATGCCGAGCTCCCACGACCGAACACCTCCGTCGGGTGATGACGCTAAACACTTGCTCAGCTCGCTGTCTCAGCCGATTCTATTTTCATAATCCCTTACTGGTTTTTCGCAAAATAATATTTTTGTAAATTATACCGTTTTACCAGATGCGTTTATCTATTAATTTATATAAAAGAGAGTGTCTGTGAAGAGACTCTTAATTTTAGTTTAGAGAAGTTATTTTGAGTTTAAAAGATTTATAAAAAAAATCAATGAGTCCATATCGATGAAAGTGTGTCTTCTTGTACACCTGTGTTTTATTGTATGAATAACCTTATTAATAGATAATTTAATCGCTTAGTGTAAAATATAATATTACATTAAACTTAAAGACATAAAAAACTAAGAAAAGTTACCCAATACAATGTTTACACCACATAATTGAATTTCGGTTCAATTAGACCCATGTTAAATGGCTGCTTTTTACAAAATGAAAAGCAAGAACTCTTAACTTATCTTTACTTTATTGCCAATAAGAATAAGATTTATTTCGATGATTTTTACGATGCAAAATCCCATGAAAAGAAAGTATGTTTTGAATGTGCCTATCGATCACGGCGGCATTCAACAGGTTCAAATTTTTTGTGGCAGATAGGTACTTCCGGCACACAGAGAGTTAAGTGACTTAATTATTATTTTATGTTTCAGACATTGCTTTGAATGCTACGGATATGACATTATTATTGATAACAATCTCAAACCATGGCTAGTAGAGGTACCGGAATGTATAATAAATGTATTAGCTATGTTTTTAGGTAGAACGACTTTAACATTTTGAAATGCTTTTATTTTAGGTAAATTCCTCACCTTCGTTAACTTCAACCACTGTCAATGACAGAATATTGAAGTATAAATTGATTGACAATATATTATCCTTGGTTATGCCACCCGATGGAATAGCAGAGTAAGTATTTATAAAGCGGAGATTCCACCTGATTTATTCCATAGAATGAACTGTTCTATTTCGTTTAAACTTGCTCCATTCTATCTCATCATCGTCTTTAAAAAAAGTTGATTCAACAACGGGTTTTTACTCCTATCGGGCATTCTATGGCGTAGAAAGTTTGTTCTATCTATACAATCTATAATATAGATCATAGAATAATAGATAAGTTAGGAGCGCACTATTAGAGAAGTCAACGATATGAATACCTAAATATATGTTTTGTGATTGGACAAGCAACATTTTCCGCTTATAATAATGAAGTGTTTCAAATATTGTCAGGTTTTTTGTGACCTGCAAATGTTTTTTGTCTTTCTTTTATTTAAAAATAAAAGTTCTTACCCAAAGAATAATTTCAAATGCTTTTGTTCTAATTTAGAATTTACAACAAGTGAATATGTACATTGTAGCCAGCTGTCATACATATGGCGGGAAATGTTTTGAAAAATTATTTTACCAAAAAGAAAATTAAACCTTATGAAAAAATTTGCATTACATACTTAATATTGAGTAATCATCAAATAAAATTATGGTTGTAGTGTCCGTTGGAATAAAGTGCCAACTCATGAAGCAATGGGAAACTTTGAACTTTTGATGGACGAGGAATTGGCTGCACAAGAAGACGCCACATTGAATTCCAATTCTAATTTGACTCGACTGAAATCGCATAACAGATGGAAGTAAGGGACATTAACTTCTTGGTGTAAACATTAACAATGATCACTCATTGCCATAATACTCTCTTAGAAGCCTGCATCTGTAAACAATGCATTTACATTCATTATTACAACCCATTGGTATAGCAAATTCCATCTGACAGCAATGATAGACTCAGTGAATTATAGGTCCCAATTGCCTAGAGTTGATCCGAACAACACAAACTTAGGATTGTGTGTATTGGTTCATATGTATACACTTCCGATGGCGATGTCCTTGCTAAAAATCACTAAACAGCCATTTGTCTTAGTTACACCTGCTTATTGAGTTTATCAAGAAAGGGACAAAAAGTGGCTAAAGTTCGGTTTAGGGGCGGCGTTCCTAGATAATAAAACTAGTTATTTTTATACTAACTATGGGCCGGAAAATCCGAATCTGAAAGAATTAGGCGTCGGCAAGCAATATTAACTGAATTACACGACTTTAAAATTTTCATAAAAACAAAGGAAAACCAGCCATTTTGAATGCATTGACATTACAAGTCATAGAAAAACAAGAAAGATGTTACACCACATAAAATTAAGTGTTGCCATTAAGCAATAATATCAATAACTAATTTAAGTAATTATTTTTTATAAATTTTATTCACTTTTGTATCACAAACCATGTTACATAAACCTAGCGTAGCCGCTAAACTATTTGAAAACTGGGATGTTTTCTTGCCTTGATGCGAGTAGGCTCTACGAAGGGGGCACTTTCTTTTCTATCACAAACCATGTTACACAAACCTAGCGTTAGGTTAGGTTACGCATTTTTAAGACTACGAATTTTCATACTTTTGGTCTAAGAATACGGCCGTTGAGATAGTCATAATTCATCAGGTTAATGTGTTATGTGATGAATTATCATGTGAGGAAGTATCGTGTCGGAAAGTTTTACGTTATTGATATTTTTGCTTAATGGCAACACTTAATTTTATGTGGTGTAACATCTTTCTTCTTTTTCTATGACTTGTTGTGTCAATGCATTCAAAATGGCTGGTTTTCCTTTGTGTTTATAGAAAATTTTAAAGTCGTGTAATTCAGTTAATATTGCTTGCCGACGCCTAATTCTTTCAGATTCGGATTTTCCGGCCCATAATTAGTATAAAAAAAATTTATCTAGGAACGCCGCCCCTAAACCGAATTTTTTCCAAAGTATATATACCTATGTTGATTTAATTTCAACATTCGAAAATTTTTTCAGTGCCTCTTTGTTTATTCCATTAAATAGGCCTTTTTTCAATTTCACTGGAATTATCTTTTCTTAAAGTTTGAAACATGCTGTATGCAAGTGAAAGCATCTGTGTTCGTTTGCGATACAAATACTTTTGCACTCATTATCTTGTAACAGTGCCGTGTCAGACAGAATTTTTTTATCCCAAGGGGCAATTACATGAGATGGTCAGAATGAAAGATTTTTGTAGATTAAGTACCACTTGCCACAAATAATTTTGAAAAGTGCACTGGCAAGTCATATAAAGGAAATTCTGTTACAGTTTGACTAAAAGCGAAAAAAAGGTTCCTCAATCTTGCACAAGCAATATTTTCCACTTATAATGATGGTAGTAGGAGTTATTCAAATATTGTCAAGTTATTCGTAGCCTGGGATGTTTGCCTTTCTTCAAAAAATAAAAATTATATTAATTCACATTCATTCTGACCTTCTCACACACGCAACACTGTACACAATCATGACTACTTCAAGTGCCACAAACTTACCTTTTTACCAAGTAAGAAGCAATACTTTATTCATTTATTGCACTACACAAAAACTTAAGAAATTAATGAATAATCTTATATAGTATTATAATATTTATTGTACAAATTAATTAATACATTTAAACATAAGGCAATGAAACACAATTAGTGCATATACACATTTTCGATTATTACATTATAATCAGTCAAGTTTGCAATGATAAAAAAAAAAACATGGCAATTGAAAGGAACTAGAACGAAAAATAATTACAAATTTAAATACATTTCATAAATTACTATGGACGATTTGTTCTCCAAACCAATTATTTAGAATTTTCGCTTTAGGCTTAACAGATTAAGTTTTATTTACACGCCATTGTGGAAGGATTTCTAATGAGGTATTTTATTATATTTCATGGTTTACTGAAAAGCCTTTGTTAATTCCTAATCAAGGTTTGGTTATATCACAAAAATTCAAATGTAACATTGATATCAAATGTCTAATCAGCACCATTTTGTTTGTTTTTGAATCTTGAAAAGTCCCGTTAAACGCCGATTCCAGTTAGAATTATGCCTTTAAACAATTTTTGATCAGCAGAGAAAGCTGAAACGGACATAGAATTGACATTTAACATGGACTTTTCAGAAGTCGAAGTTGCTGAGAAGGTGCTGATTGACCACTTGATGACAATGTCACATTTGAATTACTATAAAATTTCAACCTGAAGATGGGTTTTTTCACAGAAATTCAAATGCAACATGGTCATCAAATGGCTATTCAGCGCCATTTGTTTTTTGACGGTTGAAAGATCTCCGTTAAATGCCGAATCTTAGGGAGGGTTTTTAAAAAAAATTTGAACAAGTCATAAAATTTTTCAAGTTAATTTTCACATTCTTTGAAAGTTCTATTCAAGTTATGCGATTATTTCAGTTTTGTAAAGCAATAGATATAATAATATAATAACAGAACTTGAACAGAATTTACACAGAACGTGAAAATTAATCTAAAAAAATTGATGATCTACGTCCGTTTCAGCTATTGAACAAATTGTGATCAGCAGAAGAGGTTAACGACCACTGTTCCTAACTTTTCCGTAGACCAATCTGAGTCTACGATCAGCTAAGCAATTAATAAGTATTTTAAAGGTAACACTTGATTCTCGTTGTCCCCAAATATTTTATCGTTGAATATCTTAAGGTACCCCGCCCACTTTGGCCCCGCCCAAAATGGCATCAAAGTAAAAACTTTCGATGTCAAATTAATATTAAAGAGTTAAATACTGTATTTATTATTAACACACATAATTTCTTTTAAATACTAACAATCCATAAACTTGCATTTTATATTTTTTTATATGAATGTATAAAATATATTAATAATGAAGAGTTAGCTTGACCTTTACCGCCGGCGCGTCGGTACCACGTGACGTTAGCGCCACTCTGTTGACACTTTTTATAACTTTGCTTTGCTCAGTCGAACTTAATTCACGTGTCCGGCTTCCTTATATTAAGCGATGCTTGTGTGTTGGAAAGAGCGTAGGTAGTTGTGCATTGCATTTGAGCAGTGTTGAACCTTAGTTTCGGCTTAGTAGGATTGGGAACAGCGGCCGTAACTATCAACTATCATGTATCATACAATTTAACACACCTAGAATCGATGTTTACCTTTCAAATGTCGAAAAAACAAAATGGTGCTGAATGGCCATTTGGTGACAAAGTCACATTTGAATTTCTGTGAAACAACTGGCCCTAAGTGTCTGTACAGAATTTAAGCAAGTCCAAGGCTGTCAGTTGGTCATACTTTGCTTAAGTCTCTGGGACTTGATGTAAACTTAAATCTGCATATAACTATTATGTACAATGTAACGATATTATGCTTAGTGTAAAAATGTGCTGTGTTGTAATATGCCATCCCGAGTTATTATCATGTTAATAATATCCTGTTGTTTCGCCGTGTAAATAATTCCCAACATAGAAATCAATCATTCAACAAAAATGTACATACACAACACTGATCATCATTTTGTAAACTGTTTGTAGTGTAAGAGTCAGTTGTTTCACAGAGTACATACACAACACTGATCATCATTTTGTAAACTGTTTGTAGTGTAAGAGTCAGTTGTTTCACAGAATTTGAACAATTCATTAAATTTCAAAGTTAATTTTCAAGTTTTGTGAAAGTTCTGTTTTTTGTTATTATGGGTCAGCTGCTTCACAGAACTAAAGTAATGACAGAACTTGAATAGAACTTTCACAGAATTTGAAAATTAACTTTGAAATTTGATTAACCGCTAGAATGCCGTTCGTGCACTGGTGTGTTTGAGATTTTACACGCGATTTTGACCCTTATGTATAAAGAAAGTGTATGAAGAACACGGTCAGAATCGCTTGCTCTATTATCGCCCTTTACCATAGAGAAAACCGCAATGCGCCTGGTCACTCCAAATAATTTATATTAATAATTTACCGGAGGGCGGGAATGTGCGCAGTTCTTGCGCATGCGCGGGAAAAATTCCTTTGTCTCCGATTTTGACCTTTCTATTGTACAAAATTTCTCAAGGACACTGTCAGAATCGCTGGACACGAAATGTCATTGGGTGTCATGGATGCCGTTTTTTGCGAACGCTAATTGGTGGACAACCAACCCCAACTACCCCGGCAAACAACGGGTTAATGGTTGAAATTCTGTGAAACAACCCGTCCAACAAGTGTACATTTTTATGTTTGTAAGCATTAAAATGAAATTAATAAAATTAAATGGCCTTTTCTTAGACCAACGTAAAAAAGTACTATGTACATATAATTCCTTGCATTTCAGATACCCAAAAAATATATATTATATTTAAAGACACTTATTTATTTTATTAATTCAATATTGAAGATGCCGGCTTGGTCTACCAATTACAGTATGAAGAAAACTGATGTACAAAATGATAAATTAAAATGCGATAGAGATAAACAATATAGCTTGTCATGTATATAAAATATATATTTTTTTAAAAACAAATAAAAAAAAGTGCGCAATAGGACTCACAATTTGACATGCATTTGATTTGTAATGATTTCATACGAATTGAGCTCGAAGCACTTGAGTCATAATGATTTGATATTACATGTTACTCGTAATGATTTCATATGAATTGCACTCGAGTCATAATGATTTGACATTACATTTCATTTGACTCGTAATGATTTCACACGAAATGGACTCGATGCACTCGAGTCATAATAATTTGACATTACATTTGACTCGTAACGATTTCACACGAATTGAACTCGATGCACTCGAGTCAAAATGATTTGACATTACATTTGACTCGTAATGATTTCACACGAATTGGACTTGATGCACTCGAGTCATAATGATTTGACATTACATTTGACTCGTAATGATTTCACATGAATTGGACTCGATGCACTAGAATCATAATGATTTGATATTACATGTTACTCGTAATGATTTCATATGAATTGCACTCGAGTCATAATGATTTGACATTACATTTCATTTGACTCGTAATGATTTCACACGAAATGGACTCGATGCACTCGAGTCATAATAATTTGACATTACATTTGACTCGTAATGATTTCACACGAATTGGACTTGATGCACTCGAGTCAAAATGATTTGACATTACATTTGACTCGTAATGATTTCACACGAATTGGACTTGATGCACTCGAGTCATAATGATTTGACATTACATTTGACTCGTAATGATTTCACATGAATTGGACTCGATGCACTAGAATCATAATGATTTGATATTACATGTTACTCGTAATGATTTCATATGAATTGCACTCGAGTCATAATGATTTGACATTACATTTCATATGACTCGTAATGATTTCACACGAATTGAACTCGATGCACTCGAGTCAAAATGATTTGACATTACATTTGACTCGTAATGATTTCACACGAATTGGACTTGATGCACTCGAGTCATAATGATTTGACATTACATTTGACTCGTAATGATTTCACATGAATTGGACTCGATGCACTAGAATCATAATGATTTGACATTACATTTGACTCTACGTTGCGTTGACATTGCGTTGGACTTATAATGATTTTTTACGCAGTTTACTCTCAATGAATTGATATCTCATAATGATATTACATGCATTTGACTCTTAATGATTTCACAAGAATTGGACTCGGTGCACTCGAGTCATAATGATATGACATTACATCTGACTCGTAATGATTTCACATGCATTGGACTTGTAATGATTTGATACACATTTTACTTATAATGAATTGATATGTATTTGCCTCATGATGATATTACAAGCATTTGAGTAATGATTCCATAATGTAAATACGAAATGAACATTGTTTTATTTTCCACTCGAAGAATAGTCTATTAGTAAGTTGTCTTTATTTTCCAATTTAATATGCAGTTGTTTATTTCAGCCCAAGTTTGCGAAACAAACATTAATTTATTGCTAATTCTTTGGAAAATTTGTTAAAACAGTAGAGAAATGAGAATTGAAGGGAAAAACAAAGTCTAGGAACACCGCTCTTGGGCAGAATCTGGTTAAAACAAATGACATAATTAAAATAATTTTTGTAAATCCTTAAAAATAAATTTGTTTTAGAAAATACATAATTTTTCATTTTACCAAAACATCCAAAATAACATATTGCACATAAATTGTCTGTTAGTAAAACTAAACTTATAAACAAGATGAGTTTCATAGGAAGACCCTCGTAAATGCAACCTTTTACATCCACTATTATATTATTTGTTAAATGTGATCAACAACTGTTCATTGATAACATTTTAGGAAGCTTTCAAACAATTTTCAGACGTACTGTAGTATGGGGTGACTTTTAACCGGTCAAAGGCCGGAGCCCAGAATTTGCGGGCCTCATATGCGCATGCGCGAGAAAATAATTCAAATATTTGAATAATATTGTCGATGAAAAGCTTTTGGTCTGCGATTTTGACCCTTATATGTACAGAATTTGTATAACGAACAGTGTCAAAATCGCTTGCGCCATCATTACTCTAGGTGGTGTTAAAAGTTTCATTCACCTTGTCACCCTGGAATATTTTTAAAACGATTTTTTCCATGACAATGCGCTGTCATAATTTGCCGCGAATTTAACGGTCGCAATAAATGCGTTTATCGCGAATAAAACGTCGTAAAACCTATTAATTTACGTAATAAATGCAAGTAATGTGGTTTTAGTAGATAGTTTATTGTGTTGTGAACGTGTTTCAGTCAATAAAATATACAATAGCTCAAAATTTATCAACAAAACATTCAATTCAAAATTTGAAGTGGTGATTTTTTAGTGTTTTTTCGCGAATTTCCGCGAAATGGCCTGGCCTTTGAGGGGTTAAATCGGGGGTGATTTCAATCATCAAAAACTCGCTACCCACTCAGAAATTACTTGCTTCTTTATAACGTTTTTTTTTTGACCAACATCGATACAACGTAGTTTTGAAAATAAGAGTCAATTTAGTTAGTTTTCAGCACAGAATAAAGAAGAAAATTATAATTGCCTGCCATACAAATTTGAATGGAAACAAATGTTCCATTTAGCCCAATAACTCAGCACCCTGTCTCACTTACTCACCAGACATCTTGTTTTCCTTCCAATTTGAATTTGAAAAGCACAGAAATTTGTTTGTGTTTCAAATTCATTGGTAATTTAAACCTCGACTAGGCAAATATTTGGATCATGAAACATGCCCACAAGGTATATCTTATTTTCTTCTTTATTCTATGGTTTCTGGTTATATTAAAAAAATAATATTGATATTTTCAGACAGAGAAAAATGTAAACACATTTTATAAATTCCCCAACGATTACAATAGTTTCTTGTCATTTACATAAATACATCGGTGTCTATTGATATATGTGTATATAACTACTTGAATATTCAAACTCACATTTGATTTACAAAACTTTTGGGAATTATATTGTTGTAATAAGCTCATAAAAAATGGTATGAACATTAAAGTCGCCCCACTTCGAAAGATCACTTTGATTAACATCTTTTTGTTACATTTTCACCAAAGACATACATGTACAATTTTTTGACATATATTTCGATAGCTTAAAGTGCAATAGATAATTATGACATAAAATTTTCCAACGTAATTACGATTTTATAAAAAAGCTATTTGGCTTCAAAGTTGAAAAGTGAATCAGTCACCCCATTTGAACTCAACATTAAATTTACATTGGATGTATTAAAATGTTGTTTCCACAATAATTCTAAGGACTACATAAAATATTTATTCCTTCCCAGCTGCTGATCAATTCGGCATTATACTATCATCATACAAATGTTAATATTGTTACCATAAATGTATTCTCAAACCTGCTAGTTTTTATAATTATTTCCTACATTCAAACCAAAATACAGTGAAACCCGCTTAACCCGTTTAATCACAGGAGACCATATTTGTCCCAGCTTACATAGGTCTCATATAAATTGCTGTAACTCCCTTACTATCATAGTGAGAAATATGTTCTAAACGGTGATAGAAAGGCAAAACACCACACTTTATACGTATTTAAATCTAAAAAATAACCACCAAAAAAGTAAAATATACACTTTTAGGAAACCAAAGTTTTGAATGACAATTTGAAAGAAAAATTGAAACTTTGGTAATTTTTTATTGATTATTTTCATGTGGAATGACAAAAAAAGTGAGGTGACAATAACATTTATAATACATTTCGTCACATCATTTGGATAGGGTTCTAACTGACATTTTTTTCAAAAATGACCTTTGAATGCCAAAGCATTTCTTTTGCTCATTTCTATTCCTAAAATAATTTTCAGATATATGTATGACAAAGTTCTAACATCAAGCATTTTCAATAATAATTCATTTTACAAGGTTCTATCATCACTTACACTCTCTATTTTGTTTGTTTTTGACAGTTGCTCGTAAATACGAGGGTTTAGGGCAGCGATTCTTAACCTCGGGTCGCGACCCAAATTCGGGTCGCGAGAGCTATTGGTTTGGGTCGCGGAAATCGCGTAGGTATTGATAGCTCGATCGATGTCACTAAACTGGTATAGTCACAATTATTACTAAAGATAAATACAGTTGGGTAAGAAATCCATTTGAAGTAGATGTAATGGGCGTTGAAAACGATTCAGCTGGATTACAAGAAGAATTGCTGGAAATGCAAGGTGATGCACTTTTAAAAGAGAGATTTGCCAGAACGAGTTTCACAAAATTTTGGGCACAATTATCTGGGAAGCCTGTTCTGAGCAATGAAGCTGAAAAAGCCCTGCTACCTTTCCCAACTACTTATTTATGTGAAGCAGGATTTTCATGCCTTGCTGTTATGAAGAATAAGTACAGGAATAGGTTGGATCCTCAGCATGACATGCGGTGTGCACTTTCTATAAACATAACTCCACGTATACATGATCTTTGCACAAAAATACAACACCAGGGTAGTCACTAATTATTTTGCTGTAAATTTTTTGACTGTTTTAATGCTGAATTGTCAGATTTTAATACAGAACAATTGAATAAAGTTGTTTATTTCTAATTTTACAACTACATCCTATAAATTTTTTAGTTGTAATTTTATAGTATAAAATTACATAATATATCATTTTATTACCTGTCACTGGAAAATAAAATAAAAAATTAGATTAGGGTCGCCTACTTAAAATATATTCATACTTTGGGTCGCCAGCCAAAAAGGTTAAGAACCACTGGTTTAGGGGATAGGGTTTTATTAACTATGCCTTACCATTTTCTAAGGTTTCTAAGTTTCTAAAGACGAATTTTCATAACCTATTTAACAATTTTAGTTAAAGTATTTTAGTTTATCATATTTTAATGGAAAATATTTAAATAGGACATGGCCCTAGCTAGGAATTGCATTAGGGAAATGTAATTTGAACCTTGTGCAATGAATTATTATGCCTTAACTGGTTGCAAAAGGTTCTATTTGCATGTTTAGGTATGTTCTAAAATGGTAAGTATACATTCTATTTAAAAACTTTCCTAAAATATGTTCAATTTAATAACTTTATACAAGATTAACCTCAAATCTGGAAAATGGTAAATAGATAATAAGAAATCATCTTTGCAATCTTTGACACTTCATATCTCAGTACAAGGTGAAGGGAAGTTAGAACCCTATCCAAATGAAGTGACGATTTGCCTAACAAAATATGTATGCATATTTTTTTTTATCGGCAATTTTAGTTAGAAAAAACGTAAGGTGAGCCATTTTTAAAACTTTTTATGTTTGCATGCAAAATTTTAAAGCGTATTTCATCAACTTCCAAAAAATGTTTTTAGTTTTCGGAATGTTCAAAAATATTCCATTTATTTGCATTTTATTGTGAAGTAGAAATATTTTGACCAACTGAAAAATACGCCAAATTTCTGAAGTTTTCATGCTTAAGAAGTTTGGTATTTTCCGTCCTTTGAATGGCCTAATTTATCTCACATAAGGTTTTCCCAATTCCCAGTTTTATTGTCCGGTCCCTTGGAAAACTTAGAGAGTTTCACTCTGTGTACTTATGTAAAAATCCTATTAGCATGAAAAAAATAAAGAACACAATACAATAAACCCACTTAACCCCTAGGGTCCAGGGCCCTGCAATCGCAAAAATCGGGCGTTTTTTGTCAGAAGGTAAAAATATTTCAGCTTCGCAACAAAATCCGAATAAATGGAATATTTGTGTACGGCTATCAGAAAACTAAAAACAGTTATCGAAAGGTGATGAAATACGCTTTCAAATTTTATTATTAGAAATAACCATGTAATTTTTGAAATATAAAATTTTTGAATGCAAACTTTAAAAATGGCTGATCTTACGTTCTAACAAAAATTACTGACAATGAAAAAAAATAAAAGCACACACATGTTTTATTAGACAAATTAATTATAAACGATGTAGTCACCTCACTTTTTTGTCGTTTCATGTAAAAATAATTCTAAAAAATTTACAAAGTTTCATAATTTTTTTTCAAGTCGCGGTCGGAAACTTTGGTTTCATAAAAGTGTATATTTGAATTAATTTTTAGTTAACTTTTAGATTTGAATATATAGCTTATTGTTTTTTTTCTTTCCAATACCGTTTAGAACATACTTCTCAATATGATAGTAAGGGAGACACGATGGTTTCTATATTCTGAGCTGGTACAAATATGGTCCCCTGTGATTAGACAGGTTAAAGAATCATGCCTATGCATGGTGCGAAGCACTGCAATTGCCGTGTCGACCTTACATATTCATTTGTCTCCGAATATTAGCTCTACTAGGTTCATTAAAGATTAGTATAAAAATGTCACTTAATCAAGTATGATATTGTCTACGAGTTGGCTTTAACAATTTTTTATTTTTATTTATTGAAATTTCTTGCAGTCCCCTACGGGTTAAGAAGTTCTCAAATAAGTTTTGTTTTTACGGTCCCTTGATGTAAGAAATTATAAAAAATAGCTCAATTTAATATATATAAATTGAGCTATTTTTTATAATTTCTTACATCAAGGGACCGTAAAATTATAAGGTTATATAAGGTTTAGAAGTTTTATTAGAAGTTTTATTTTCCCTTTAAAAACCGTATAAGAGTTTCACTGTATATGGACAATGCATAGTATGATTTGTTCCCTGGACATGTAAATTTCATAGAAATATGTATTATGATTAAGTTAATAATTTTGTTTCACTATTGGGATAGGAGATCCCAGTGAGGATCATTATCTCCATTTGTTACAAAATCATAATATTGTAATTCCACCATTAAAATGCATTAATTTGCATAAAAAAAACTCGTGAAATCCTGTACACTGCTAAGTACCAATTTCTATGGTATATCTTTGATAAAGTGAAAGTTCCCTTGACAATAAGAAAAGTGCTTTCACTATACTTTTTATTATGCGTCTGTGTTTAAAACCCTTTGAACTTTTACAAATCTTCCATCAAATATAATTATTTTATATATATTTCATATTTTATTTATATCTTACAAACTAAACTTATTAAAATACTAATTACACAACTATTTATAGGCACTTATTGTAGGCAATTGTTTTTATAATTAATCATTATAAAGTCTATGTAATATTATAACAGGTATACGTTCGCCAGTTATGGTAAGTGGTAACCACTTCATTTTTATTTCATATAGTATTTTTAAATAAACCTATTTATAAAAAGTATTTAAAATAAGCTCATATTTTTGATCAAATTTTGAGTTGTCATATTTTTAGTCTTCATTTTATAGTGAAACTGGGTAGCAAACATCATTGATAAAATTATTACCTTAGCACAGTTCACAAAGTAAGAAAGAAGAATAAATGTATCATATTTACAATAAATAATATTTTTAAATAAATGCAACCAACGCAAATAATTTCCTACAGCACAAATTAACATTTAATTGAAATAAATATATATTATGTCAAGCAGCAATATTATTAGGATGTATGTATTATAATAAATGTAAGATGTCTGCAAAGATGGCATTTAAGGGAACCTTATACAGGAGTACATATTATAAGTAAAATTAGATTAAATGCATCACGTGCAATGCTCACCTCGTATCAAAAGAATAATATGTTAAAACGACATTTTTTATCAGCCATCGAATATTTGTTTTCTTTAATATCTCAAAATCACAAAACACTGAGTGTTAAGTGAATTTGGTCAGCCGCTATGAGTCGTAGTGCGGCGGGACGGGAGAGGGCGGCGGTGGGAGGGGGGAGAAGTAGGTGGAGGAGCGTGAGGATGGCGAGGGCGGGGAGGGCGGGCAGGGGGTTGGGGGCGGGGCCTCCAGGTACAGCCCCACTCCCAACGGGGGGTAGGACACGGTGCAGTCTGACTCGTCACACACGTCCGTGGAGCAGGGGGTGGGAGGAGGCGGCTGGTTGATGAGGCGGTAGTGGCGGTAGGGGCGGTGGCGCGAGGCGGCGCTGCTGGAGGGCGCCGTAGTGGCCGGGGAGGGCGGCGGGTTGAGCGGCTCTCGCGGGTAGCGTCCCCCTCCGCTGGATCCGTTGGTCACTGAACTGGATGCCCCTGTGATATTATTCCTGTCATAACTATTCATACCCAGAGCCGACATACGTACCCCATCCGACGCTTTGGAAGTAGTTTTGGAGTGGCCTTCCAGCAGCATGGGTCGCGAGCCATTGCTGTTGGATGGACAGCTTCCTCCGGGCTTGTGGCTGTGCAGCTTGGGGCTGAGAGGGTCACACGCTCGATCGTCCGGAGGGAAGTTGCGCGACTCCATCCTTCGGCGACAGTAGAAAGCTCCCCACACCAGGAAGGTGACTCCCGCCACTCCGGCCAGTATTCCAATGATGTAGGAAGCCTTGGAGGCCCCGAGAGGGTATTGTGAGTCTTTCCTGCGCTGGGCGCAGAAGGTGGGCAGTTCATCAGCCCCGTCTGCGCAGTGGTCCCAGTTGTCGCAGAGGTACTTGGCGGGGATGCAGACCCCCGTGCCGGGGCACTGGAAGTTGTGAGGGCCACTACAGCAATTGCTTTCATCGTTACCTTCGTTACATTGTTTGACACCATCACACACCTGTGACAGATCGATGCACTGCTCGTCGGAACACTTGAACTTTCCGGGACACCGCTTGCAGCCTTCTTCGTCTGAACCGTTGGGACAGTCTGCTTCATTATCACATCTAAAACAGTCAAATAAGAAGAAAATTATCTCTCTGTGCCGATGTTAAATTTAAATTTTCGCAAATGTAAATGGGGCATTAGGGATGCAAAACTAACCTCCAATTGATTGGGATACAATCGTGAGTGCCGGCCATGGCGGGGGGCGTACAAGTGAAGAAGTGGTCCCCGCAGGGAGAGGCAGAGTCGCAGTGGGCTCCCCCGAGTCCCCGCACACATCCACAGGTGCCTCCTTCCAGGCAGACACCCGCGCACCCGCCACCTCGCATGCAGGGGTGCTTTTGGTCAACCTGCTCAACAAACAAATCAAACAATTACTAACCAACATCTTCAGGATGAAGTTGAATGAGCAATAATGCATGGATTTCATAATGACTTGGAAAAATTGTGTGGATAGATTTTTTTTACTAAGATTACGAAAATGTTAGTAAAATTTTTTAGAAATATATAGATTTTTTATTTTTAAATAAATAAATCCTTTATTTGGGCCCATGACGTCACTACATGAAAATGTCCCATCTCCGAAAACGTTCCTATTAATTTTGTAAAATTCCACTCTGATTTTTTTTTTATATGGCAACACTTTGATTTCAGGCAAATTTTTGAATTTGACATTTAACATTCACTAGATTTATTGTTTGCTCTCTGCGAACTAATCATTTGGTTTGACTTTTTGACAGATGTTATGAAGAGAACCCCGTACATTTTACGCTGTCTGTACGTGTTTTAGAGGTATAATGGTAGTGGTGCTGATTTTAACAAAATCAAATTTTATAATATTCTTATTATTATAATTTACAAGTACAAGTATATTACATTGGATTTAGTAATATAGACGTTGAACATTATAATGATTTATGGTCAATAAGATGGATCAAGAAAAAAATATTTATGAGATGTAATATTTTTGGTATGCCTCGTTATTCTCCTGTGCCCTTTCTTAACCCCTCCGCAACGTAAGCAGATAAAGGCGTTAAAAATAGGTTTCCATAGAAATCGTTCTAACTCCGTTATTGTTTTAGTTACATCCCTAAAACAAAAAGTAAAAGGTCGATAGTAGATTAAGCTGCACAACCCTATCAAGTTGTCTATGAAAATACATAACAGGAATCAGCTGTCAGTCGTGTAGTTGACAAAATTATTTACACGCGCAAATTTGCTACCGGCAGCTCCACCGCGCTCCACATTTTAAATTTTTATTAAATATTTTTATATGAAATGACAAAAAAGTGAGGTGACAAAAGTATTTATTACACATATATACAATAGAATAAGTATTGTTGTTTTCATAATCTGTGATTTTAGTACCGTTTTCACATAAAAACATCATGTGAGTCATTTTTACCTATTTTTAATGTTTGCATTCTAAATTTTAATATTTACAAATGCTAATATTTATTTTCAAATTAATAAATAACGTTGTATTAACCACTTAATTATTTACAAAAACCGACATGTTTCGTCAGCAAAGCTGACTTCCTCAGGGTTTTGACAGAACTAATTTTTTAAAATAGACATAAATAGGTAATAGAGAAAAATAATAGACATAAACAATAATAAAATTTGAAAGAAAATAATGTGTAAGGGACGAGGGGCAATATAGAACAATTAAAATTTTTTAAAAAATTTAAAAGGGGAATAGATTTAATAATGGGTCATTTAAAAACAATTTTTGATTATTAATAATATTTAAATTTGCATTAACACTCTTTCTAATCTCTAAAATTTCTAATTTATCTAACTGAAAGCCATTGACATTACAATGTATTAATTCTATTCCACTGTTAAAATTAAAGGTATGACTAGTTTCTATTAAATGGTTGGCAAACTCCGAGAAACTATTATTATTTAAAGCTTTCATATGCTCTTTAATCCTTATTTCAAAGTTTCTCGAAGTTTTACCTATATAAAAGAAATCACAATCATTACATTTCAATCATCACTGGAATTTATAAATTCCAGTGATGATTGAAATGTAAATCGCTATTGATTGAAAATCGCATCCAAATTATTTGAATTAATATTCTTTTTTGAAATTCGAGTCTCGCGCGCCGGCGCGTTCCTGGCAAATTACAGGTTAATTGTGAAGCGGTAATAACAAAAAGTTTTCGAAAAATGTCATTTTGTTAAGAGACACCAAAAGCCAATATTCTCGAAAATTCGGAGGGGTTAAGAAAACGTTCTTTTTTTAAAAAATGATTTTCGGCTATGTAATTATCGTTTTTTCGCACCCATAAAATTATGTCCCGTCTTTCCGGTTTATAAAAAATGGTCTGATTTTTCGGATTGAAATTTCCAAAAAATCGATTAAAAAAAATACAGAATGTCTTAGAATATTTGCCTAAACCGGAAAAAAAAATTAAAAAATGTGATGCAAGTGGCCTATTGGACATTTTCTACCAGTGATTTATGTTTAAATTCATCTTTATTAATTCCGTCTACGGACTCCTTTGCTTCAATTTAATGTCTATGTCAATTTTATCTCACTCTTCTATAAAAAACTTGTCTTTGTAGTTTTGTCTATGATTGTACTAATTACGAATACGTCAACTCATTCTGAAACCTGGTATTAATCTCTTTCTAAAATTCGTCCATTCCATTTCTTAAAGCCTTGCAGACAGTTATTGCTAGTTTATCTAAACTGTTATACGCAATCAACAATATATAGGATTGAGCTACTGGAGCCATCACGCGAAATAAATAAATTTGCCTCGATTGCTCGAGGTTTCCCAAATGGTCATTTTTTAAATTTTTCGCCAACTTAAAAAAAATGATATCTTTGAATTTTAACATGGAGACATAAAAACTTATGCTGTATACCTAACCAATGAATTAACCTGTATTTTACCGTTTATCTCATATTTGTAGGATTTATAAAAAAATCTTAAAGTTTATAATCGCTCGAATCTTGCTTGTTTTTTTTTTACTTGAAACTGCCATGAGCAGTGGCATAGCTAGCATGGGTGGTACCCGGGGCAGATGTCACCCCCCCTACCCGCCCTATTAAGGTTGACATAATTTCGACTTCATAATTCGGGGCATTCCACGAGGAACATATGTAAGAAAATAACAGACCGTGTTCATGTATACAATACTTTGGTGACAATATCCTTCGTGAATTTTTTCCCACCGTCGAGTGTCACCCCCCTGTCGGGTGGCACCCGGTGCGGACCGCCCCTCCCGCCCCCCCCTCGCTACGCTACTGGCCATGAGGGATACTTATTCGAGTCAACATAGACTATTTTCGATTTATGTATGTTGTCGGTGGTATACTTGATAGTGAAAGGTGCATATTTGTGGAAAAAGGACTTAATTTTATCCGTAAACAGCTGATCGAAAATTCAGCAGGAAAAAATATTTAAAAAATTTATTTTTAAAATTGTTCTAAAATAGTCTACGAAGTTCGTATTTGCAACATCTATGTTCATAACAGATAAAGCATTTTAATATAGACATGGGCAGATTCATTCCCAGGAGAGAATCGATTCAGTCTGATTCCCTCGGCTTTTTGAATTGATTCCTTTTATTCAATCCTTTAATTCAATTAATTCCAAAAAAAAAAAAAAAAAACCCTTCGTTTATATGTATGTATACATAGATATATTATCTAATGCGCAGTTTTCACTTCAGAAAACTAAAGTAGACGTGAGTGGGGAGGCTACGAAGCACCGCAAAAAGAGGAGACCGATAATACTATCTCATTCTCTCGCAGACTACATCCTTTTGATGCATCTGTTTGCCTATTTTTAGTGTCGTTATTTTTCGTTTCATCGAGTTTCAAATCACAACGGTGCTAAGGAAGTTTTCACTTCGCAAAGCAATCTTCTTAGGGTGAATTATGTTGTTCTGAAAAATTGTAGGTACTAAAAACGACTCGCGACGGTGTTAACGAAATATTTCAATGCGTACTTAGATATTATTTTGCCAAAAAGGCAAAATAATATCTAAGCTAGCAATTAAATCTTAAAATTGAACAGTTTTTGTGGTTAACTCCTAAAGTTTTACTATTTTTTATTTATTTATTAAACTTAAAATTGTTCCACTTCACGTGATCTAAACTTCCCATACCTTCAACCTCGCAAAATATCCCAATTGTGGTTGCCATAGTTTCATTAGCTCCAGACGGGAGCAGTTGGGACTTGTGCGGTATTCACAAAAAAAACATACTATTATACACCTGGATCACTCAAATATATATTTTTAAATGCACCTACCTCAATGGAGAAGTTAAAACCAAGCGCCGAATAAAAACTAATTAAAAGTCTGGGCGACACGCGTCATATAATTTATTACAAAAATAAAATCGATTATCATTTATCAGTATCACGGTTCGACAGCGACTGATGCATAAATATAATATACTAACCCCGACTGATGTTTTGTTTACGGCTAGGTAAACAGATACTATAAAAAAACAATAATATAAATAAACATCGTTTTGTTTCTACACGCATTGCATAATTTACGCACGTGTGAGGGAGAAAAAATGTAGCATTAACTTTCGCTTTTTAGTCTTTTTATTAACATTCAGGGTCCGAAGTGGGAAGTTTCGCCGTAAGATGACGGCTTGGCCGCGCGGGGACCAACGACGAACCGATTTTCTGCGGGCATCAAGAAATGAATTACGAACTTCTGACTAATAAAGTGTCTTTTGTCTTGCTGTGACTTGAATAACTTGCATTCCGCGGACCGGCTGGATAGACTCGACACGTGTGACCCGGGGGGACCCGTGGGACTACAACGTCACAAATGAATAAGAAATAAATGTTTTGATTCCTTGAATAAGTGAAACAGAGATTGGGGTTGCGGATTGAGCGCTACAGTCCGCGCAGACTTGTAGGAACGATTCCTCATTCCTCCGTGACTATGACAATAGCGGGACTGGCGGGACGACTGTGAAACAGACGCGGCACTCGGAGCTCAGAATTATTTGACTCGCTTGGCGGTTTTGTCACTTGGATTGGGACGGGGACTCTGGCCTACGGGGTTTTTTGTAGGTATAAGATTTACTGCGCGGGATACTACACAGTACACGTGATAGGCAATTTCGCGGCGCGCATCGCCTGTAGTAGGTGTACCTATCCGCGCAACAAATATCTAGAATAATATTTAATTTAATTCCTACGAAACACTACAATATTTAATAGAGTACATTATTATTTTCTTACCTCAATATAACATGAAATATTTAACAGTAAAATAAATTAATCGAAATAAAAATAAATATGGTGCTGTTAAAAAATCATAAGATGCAAGGCCAAGGGTAAGGAATATTGATTTAATTCCTTTTGAAAATGAGAATCAGATCGAGTGTGTTAGAAAATTGAATTTATTCATTTAATTCATTCATTCAATTTTGCCCACGTCTATTTCAATAGCTTCGTTTTAAAATAAATGGCTGGCCAAGGAAATGTTTTAAATAATTACAATAAATGTTTTACGAATATGGTAGGAAAATGTGGTCCATTTTTGGACCGCTTTCAATCGCAGAAAAATAAAAGTGGTCCATTTTTCGACCAAAATTGCTCCAGTGGTTAGTGGAGTTTTGGAGTATGGAATGTCTGTATGAACTGTGTGAATGAGAACCTTGTAAACCGCCAGGACATCGGTGGACAGAGTGATGCGCGGCTTCACAAAGAGTGGGTGTGCCGGTGCGTCCTTCTTGTTGAGGGGCAGGTGCATGAGCTGCTTGTCTCCGTCTATCCAGTACAGGGTACCCGACAGTACCACGAGGGATGTTACCACGCCTCCTTTCCACACTATTTTTCTGCAAATTAATTATTCAAACAATATTAATAACATCATTAATGTCAATATGAAATAGAAAAAGAAGATTAGGTTGTGACCGATGTTGCATTTTACAATTTTTGATGATTTATAGTCAGCTTAGACAGTTTACCCTCCTTAATAATACACTTGTTTTAAATTTTACAAAACTGATCAATAACCATTTACTGAACATAAACAATTGTTTATTATCGTTATTTGTTTTTGGGGTGTTATGCCGTGTTGCGCTACCTACTTCTTTAGCCAACGTTTCTGACATCGTTGCAGTGTAACGCAACGACACTGCAACGATGTCCGAAACGTTGGCTAAAGAAGGAGGTAGCGCAACATGGCATAACACAAATAGATGCTTAACATTAAAAAACTAACAGCCAAATTTACGTAAAAGTAGTGCTCAATATGGGCCTTATTAATAAAAAATTAATAAATAATTACGTTTTTTAAGATTTTCACGGCCAAAAGCATTTTCGTTATTTGTTTTTGGGGTGTTATGCCGTGTTGCGCTACCTCCTTCTTTAGCCAACGTTTAACGCAACGACACTGCAACGATGTCCGAAACGTTGGCTAAAGAAGGAGGTAGTGCAACACGGCATAACACCCCAAAAACAAATAACGAAAATGCTTTTGGCCGTGAAAATCTTAAAAGGTAATTGTTTATTAATTTTTTTATTAATAAGGCCCATATTGAGCACTACTTTTACGTAAATTTGGCTGTTAGTTTTTTAATGTTAAGCATCTATTTGTATAAAGAAGAGTGTCTGTGATAGGCAAAAGGCATGGGGACTGTTAATGTTATTGAGGACTGAGAAAGTAAAGGGATATATAGTTTGAATTTGAAGAGGTGAAGAATAGACGATTTAGCGTAGAGTTGTCTGATTGACGAAACGTCGAGCATCTTGTAAATTTTTTCAGAATGTGTATCATATGCTACTTGAAGAATTAGTTTGATTGTTGCCTTTTGTGCTTTTTCTAGTGGATCTAGAGAAATATTACTTAAACTTCCCCAAGACAGAAGATCATACATGATTAAAGATTGGGAAAGAGCAAAGTAAATAGATCTTAGTATTGTGCACGGGAAGATTTTTTTAAAATTATTTTTTATTTATTTATTTACTTTTTATTTATTAATATTTCAACGCCCTGATGGGCTTTTACATATAAGTTCATAGTAAGTCGGGTCCAAAGCTCGTCATTTGTCTCAATTTGTCTTGATAAAATCATTGACAGTCCCACAACAAGTCAATGATTTTATCAAGTTTGTCAATGTTTCGAGTTTAGTTGTGCTTCCCGTGTTCGACGGAAAACATTCCCAAAACACTTCATCCCGGGTGAAGCGGGAAGGCAGGCGGGGGGGTATAATTCATTTAATTGACAGGAGTCGCGCGGTGTGGTCGTATTTATGGAAGAACAAACCGAACGACTTTTTGAGGTTATGTGTAATTTTAATGAGCGAGCTTAAATATTCACGAGTTTAAAATATTATTATACTTACGTATAATATTATAATAAATATATTTGATAATATAATTATAATATAGTAACAAATATTAACATACTTATTCGGTATCGAGAAACGCCTGAAATATTCTCCGCGCCGCGCGGGAACGTCATGTCTTTGTACAGTAATATACAGTGCCCTTGAAATGATTTTACACAAAAACGTAAATTTCATAAACAGCCACACATTGTTATTATGTACTTTATTATTATGTTATGTAGGTACTACTTGTCAAATTGTGTTCACCATGCCAACTTGAATAATCAGGAAAGATTTCTGACTAATATCGATTATGGCACGACCTAAAGTTACGAATTTAGAGTGCGTAAATATTTACGTCAAAAACAGAATAATTATAAATATTTAATATTATATTATCAAATATATTTATTATAATATTATACGTAGTATAATAATATTTTAAACTCGTGAATATGCCCGCTCATTGCACATAACCACAAAAGGCGGCCGTTCCGTTAATTCTCCCCACACGACCGCATTGCGCGGCATCTGTCAAAAAATGAATCCCCCCCCCGCCTGCCTTCCCGCTTCACCCGGGATGGAGTGTTTGGGAAATGTTTTCCGTCGAACATGGAAAGCACAACTAAACTCGAAACAACAAAAGTTGAGAATATTTATTGACAAACTTGATAAATTCATTGACTTGTTGTGACAAATGACGAGCTCTGGACCCCGCTTTACAGAGACAAAGTTGAACAATAAAAAAGATGAACTTGAAAAAGTAAACATCACATGAATGGAAGGTATAAAGTACATTTTAGTAAAAATAATGCATTACAATACAAGAGAAAGTTTTTTAAGTTGCAGATGGCATAAAATAGTATACATTGTGTATTTACAAAATTTACATAAAAACAATTCTTGACAACTCAAATCAAATGTCACAGTACTTACATAAAAGAGAAAGAAAACGGCAACAGGTTTTTATATTGTAGACAAATATTATATTGTACACAAATATATATAATGTGCTATGTGATTCTCCCTAAATAACAAACTATACTACATAAAAATATCGTTCAAGTGTTTCTTAAATAATGGTAACTTTGTATTAAATACATCGATACTTGAGGTGAATTTGTTTGCTAGTGTATGAAATCGTGGAATAGGTGCATGTGTGAGGTAGTTGTTGGTTCCAGAATTATTGTTGCCGAATACTATGTTTTGCCTTGTCGCTCGAGTTGGTACCTTAAAGTCAATGAGATACAGGAGTTCACAACAGTCTAATTCGGAGTGAATAATTTTAAACAAAAAAGTTAGGTCAATTATTTTTCTTCTGTTTTCTAGGGAATGCAATTTAAGTGTATTTAGTAAGAATGTATAGTTAATGAGTTGAATAGGTATATGTAACTTGAAGTTAATAAATCGTAAAAATTTGTGCTGCACTCGTTCAATATTTTTTATATGAATTTGATAATATGGGGACCAAACTATGGAATTGTATTCCAGCAAGCTGCGTACTAGTGACAAATATACAATTTTTATAACTTCTAGTGAATCAAAGTCTTTGATGGTTCTGATTATAAATCCTAGTGTCTTCATGCCTTTGTTGGTTATTTCTTGTATGTGATTTATAAAATTTAATTGGGTGTCAAATATAACTCCAAGATCCCTGATTTCTTTGACTTTTTCTAAGATTTTGTTATTTATTGTGTATTTGAAAGATAACGGGGTCTTTGTTCTACAAAATGTTAGTGTCTTACATTTATCGATATTGAGGAATAAGTTGTTTGCAACACACCAATTGTGTAATTTGCAAATGTTTGACTGTAGGATTAGGCAGTCACTTATATTAGATATTTCTTTATATAATTTGATGTCATCGGCAAAAAGCTGAACTTCTACATCGTCGAAACAACTTATAATATCATTTATGAATATAAGGAAAATGATGGGTCTGAGATGACTCCCTTCGGTAGACCACTAGTTGCATAAAATAACTTAGATTTAGTGTGTTTAATTTTGACAAATAAGATTCTGTTAGACAAGTAACTTGAGAACCAATCCAACAACTTGCCTCTCAGTCCTATTGCATAAAGTTTTCTAAGTAATAATTTATGTGATACTTTGTCGAAAGCTTTGGAAAAATCTGTGTAAATACTGTCAACTTGTTTTTTTTTTGTAAAAGATTCTGTAATATAGTTATGGTAAAGTAACAGGTTAGTAGCAGTTGACCTACCAGAAACGAATCCTTGTTGGTTTTTATCTATAACTTTTAATATTGACGGATAAATTAAATCGAGAACAAGGGATTCTTCGGGAGCGCTGATTGTATGCAGATTGGGCGGTAGTTTCTAATGTCTGTGTCATCACCTTTTTGAAAATCGGGGTAATATAACTAGATTTCCAACGGGTTGGAAAATGTCCTGAAGAAAGTAAGTGGTTAAATAGGGTGGTGAGTGGACCTGATATTGCAGATGCGCATTGTTTGAGAAATATTGGTGGGATGTTATCTGGGAAAAATAATAACTAATATTTTTACTGTTATCTGTTAAAGTAGAAAACATCCTTTCCGGAGACCAGTTTAGCTTTAGAAGAGGCGTAGGAACCAGAGAAGCCATATTGTCGCTACGAATACTACTTGAAAAAAGAATAAAAAGAAACCAAAACACATTCATCGCATTCATATACCTGGAGAAGGCTTTCGACAAAGTTGAATGGAAAAGACTCTTCAAGATTCTGAAGAGAATTGACATCAAATATAGAGATAGACGAATAATCCAGGCGCTATATAAGAATGAGGCCGCTTTAATTAGATGTGACAATGATACAAAAGAAGCCAGTATAAGACAAGGGGTGAGACAGGGATGCTCCCTGTCACCTGTTCTTTTTAACGCTTATATACAAAGTGCGATTGATGACTTGAGAGAGAGAATGAGTCACAGAAAAGGTGTAAAGATACACGGGCAAAAGGTGGATATGATAAGGTTTGCTGACGATATTGCTTTGGTTGCTGAAAGCGAAGAAGAACTGCAAGAGGCCTTAACAAACATGCAAAGCATTCTTCAAAACAATTACAACATGAAGATAAATAAAGACAAAACAAAGCTGCTGACTGTAGGCCGAACGCAACATCAGATGAGAGTAGAGATGTCAGGAGTTCCACTAAAGAACACCAAGGAGTTTGTCTACCTCGGGAGCAAAATAACATGGGACGGTCGGTCTAAGAGCGAGGTCGACAGCCGTATACACCAGGCTAGGCTTGCATTCAATAAAAGGTCGAAAATAATAGAATCGAATAACATAGACCTGAAACTGAGAATACTCCTCATCAAGACCTATGTATGGAGTATCTTGATGTACGGCTGCGAAACATGGTGCCTATCCGAAAGAGATAAACGGAGACTAGAGGCTTTTGAGATGTGGTCCTATAGAAGACTACTAGGAATTTCCTGGAGAGACCACATCACAAATGAGGAGGTTCTTCAAAGAATTGAAGGAGGAAGGCACCTGCTCAGGACCTTGTCCGAAAGGCGCGCAAGATGGATCGGCCATGCAATAAGACAAGAAGGCCTCTTGCATGCCATAATGGAGGGTATGACCGAGGGGACAAACGCTAGGGGACGCCCACGCCGAGAGTACCTGGAGGACCTGCTGGTGGATGTGCGCTGCTTATCATATGCAGACTTCAAAAGAGCCGCACAAGACAGGGAAGAGTGGAAGAAACGAATAGATGAAATTGCTGCAAACCAATCCCAGGATTGAAACCAGAGAGAGAAAGAGTTATCTGGGCCTGCAAATTTTTTGGGGTCAAAGGAAATTATTTTATTTAAGCATGATTCCCATGTAATGAGGTAGTTCTGTAAATGTATTGTGCTTGGGTATATGTATGACGGTACATTGTTATCAGATATTTCGCTTTCATATACACTTTGGAAATGATCCGCAAACAAATTAACAATATCATGGGTGCTACTGGCTATTTTTCCATTATAATGCATTGTGGGGGGGTAGTCTGTACTTTCATTGTTTAATTTTTTAACAAAATTCCAAAGATTTTTTGTTCCTAGCGCAGTTTTCTCAATGGAGGTGATGTGTGCTTTATAGCATAGTTTAGATAGTGTTTTACATTTCTTTCTTGTTTCTGAGAAGTTTGAGTAGTCGTTGATTTGGTGAGTGAGTTTACAAATTTTGTGTAGTTGTTTTTTTTGTTTCAGTAAGAGTATAAGGTCTGTGGAGAACCAAATTGGATATGTTCTGTGTTTAGGTGTGTATGAGGGGACATGAGATTTTATATTTTCGGAAAATGTTTCATAAAGTTTTTCTAGATTTTGTTCGATATCACTATTTTTGGTCAAGAAAGTCCAATCTGTATTAGTGAGTTGGTAGTTAATAGAGTCGTAATCGGCGTTTTTGAAGTAGAGCGTTGTTTGTTTCAGTGGTGGTTTGTTTGTGTACATATTTACGACAATGTGTAAGGGGGGATGATAATTATCCACCTGTACTAGCTGATCGTTTGACATTTCAACATATAGTTTAGAACAGTTTGAAAGAGCAAGATCTAGAAGACGATTACATATATTGGTTACAAAATTGTGTTGATGCAAATTTAAATAGTTAATCGTATCTATCACTTCACGTGCTGGGTCGTTCGAACTCTCGTTAGTAATGTAACCATTTTCACTAGATGTCCAGTTTAAATTGGGAAGATTATAATCACCGAAGATAATTATTTTCGATGTAGGGTTTTTTGACAGAAGAAATTCAATGTCTTCGCAGTGTTTCTTGTAAGTTTGGATATCGGAGTTTGGCGGTATGTATACAGTTCCAATGATGATTTTTTCCATAGGAGTAACAATTTGTACAAATAATTGCTCCAATGAGGTGTTTTGCGTGGTTAGTTTTTCGCTGATATATTTTCCTTGGTTGCAATCAATACTCCGCCTCCTCTGGATTTGGTACTAGATTTTGGATTTCTGTCACGCCGAAATACCTTGTGGTTTGTAAAACCAAGTTCTGGAGATTTTATTTCTGGAACGAGCCATGTTTCGGTAAGGATAAATATATCGTGTCCGTGTAAAGGTACTGTTACTTTAAGGTCATGTAGTTTCGTACGAAGTCCTCGTGTATTTTGGTAATAGGTTTTGATTTCATCAGGGCATTTGGTACGGCACTTTCGGTTAGTTAGGTCATATCCAGTGGTGGATTTTGGTTTTTTGAGACATTTACTATTGTTGGCTTATTATTTATAAATTTTATGGTAAGTCCGACTTCGCCTTCCAGGGTACAGTTTGCCAGAGTTTGTCTAAGATCATTTAGGTATTGCCTTTGTAGAGGAGTTTGGTCGGAATAGATTTTGCAATCGGTGTGTGTTAGAGCAATATTTTTTCTACGCAATACATTTAATACAATCAACGGATCATTAAGGATGACTTTTATTGGTCTTATTTTGTTTGGTTTTACTGCGCCAATGCGGAAGACATTGACAGAGTTTTCAATGAGCGTGGTATCGATTTTGTTGAGAATTTTTAAGACTTCCACTTTATCCTGTTTAATTCGGTCCATTTGATTCACCATGACACTTTCGGGCACATTTGTGATGATTAAATTTTTGGCTCTCACCTTTCTTTCTTCCAACTCGTCGGCTGCTTCGCACATTTGGACTATTTGTGTCCCATTTGACAGGGACTGGGGCGGAGGCTGGAGCGGCTGGTTTTCTGAGATGCGTTGGTATGTCTTCAGTTCACCTTCCAAAAAGCCCGTTTTAGCTGCAACAAGGCTTATATTGCCCAGTAATTCCGAAAGCTTTGGTGATAATTTCCCCATCTGTTCTTTGGTGAACTTGTTGCTTGGATCCATTATAGTAGTATGTAAAGAGTTAATAATGTTGTTTGCCGCAGTGATAAAGGAATATGTATCACAGGTGTCCATTTTACTGCTTCGAGATGTGTGGTTTGAAAAAGGTTTAGCGGCCCTGCGCTGTGTAAGGCGGAGTTCAGAGTCAGCTGTCACATACACACACACGACACACACACAGTGATCGGAGATAATGATAAATTAATCTATTGTTTTGACAGCAACTCGGATTATAAATATCAGATTTAGGTTAAAACTGAAGTTCTAAAACAGCTTAAAACTTCTCCACTGCACTACTAGTGCAATTCTGTATGTATGAGCGCACTATTTTTTTGTCAAATACGTTTTGATTGTTTACTTTTTTAATTTTAAGCAGGAGCGAATTTAACAGCGTGTTTCTGTACAGCAGTAGTATTGTAGTATTTAAGAGATACATGATTTTTTTAAGCTTGGATGTAATTAAGTTAATGTAGTCATTCCAGCTTAGGTTTTCGTCAAATATGACGCCTAGATATTTTATTTTTTTGACATTTTCTATGATTTCGCAATTGCATGTTGAGAAAGGTTGGGAGCAGTCGTGTATTTTCAGAGCGAAGGTTGGAGGAATTTGACCTCTTTGAGTTATACTATGTGTTATGAATTTGTTTTTTTTTGTATTTAGAGTAATTTTGTTTTCATTGAGCCATTGTTTGATGACAGCAAGACTTTTCTCAGCTTTAAGGAATGCCTTGATCCATGAGTCAGCTTGACAAAGTATTACGGTGTCATCAGCGAATGTCACAATGTTGCCTTGTGTAATTAGTTCACAGATATCATTGATGTAGATAAGAAACATTATGGGACCTAGAACACTACCCTGGGGCACTCCGTAACTGATCGGAAGGGGTTCACTTTTCACTTTGTTGATAATGACTTGTTGAGTTCTATCTGACATAAAACTTTTCAGTAAGTTAAGTTCATTTCCAGTTATAGTTTAATAAGTTCCAGAGTTTAATAAGTTTCTTGAAAAGTATATTGTGAGATATTAAATTGAAGGCTTCACATAAGTCTAGGTATATTGAAATTACTTTTTTCTTTGAGTCAAGGTTAGAGTTAATAACATCTGTTACTGAGGTTATAGTGTGTTGTGTATTTCTGTTCTTTCTAAAGCCATGCTGGTTCTTAGAGAGTAGATGGTTTGTTTCTAGGTAGCGGTAGAGCTGCTCTTTGATGGCTTTTTCCAGAATTTTGGACATAGTATTCGCGTAGTAGCTGACGCGAAGCTGAAGGCTGTAGTATGCAAATGTTATATAATTTGATGTTATTATTATGTTAAATTTTGATGTTATTATTATGTTATTATTATGTCAAATAATATATAAATTATATAACATTTGCATACTATGGGCTTCAGCTTCGTGTCAGCTACTACGCGAAACTCTGCTTGCAGTGGAATGAAATCCAGTTTCAAAAACGTCTGATCGCGATCGCTGGTGTATGAGCGCTGGAGACAAAATCGGAATTCTGGTTTGCTGGTTATACACTCTTAAAACAAGAGGAAAATCACTGTCTACAGGAGATATAAAAAAAACTTGCATAAAGCCCGAGCAACACCGGGGACTTCAGCTAGTTGTGATTATAATTATAAATTTGGATGAACCTCGGCCTGAAAGGTGACTTCACAACATTAATAATAATTAATATGAGATAATTGTATATAATAGGATCTAGATCTAGATGATAAAATACAAACTTGTTATTTCCGTCCAGCTTAGAGGAGTAGATCTGTTTGGCATCAGCCCAGTAGAGCGTGTCCGTGTAGGGGTCTATGGCGATAGCGCTGATGTTGGGGGACTGGGCTAATTCCATTCGCTTCACTCCGTCCATTTCCGATCTGAACACAGCTCCCACTGCCACATCCGCCCAGAATAGGAGCCTATAAAGTTCGGGACACTTTAATAACTAGTCATCAACATTAATCTAATATTTAAATTATAATAACTAACTAATAATCATGGCTTCTGGCCACAGAGGATGATTCACACAATTCTGTCTTTGCTTCACTGGCAATCATGCATCATGCATCGGCTAGTACATGCTCATATCTTATTCTAAGCGTCCCATCCTAATATTATTCATTAAGCTTACATCAGCCATGCATTCTTTCTGCATCTCCACAATTTTAACATGGTCATCATAGTTTTACCATCCTCAGGGATCTTATTTTTACATCATTAAGGACGGGTTGTTTCAAAAAAACTTTGAACAATTCATCAAATTTTAAAGTTAATTTTCAAGTTCTGTGAAAGTTCTATTGAAGTTCTATTATTATTTCAGTTTTAACTGAACAAAATTATATAATATAAGAACTTGGTAATAACTTACACAGAGCTTGAAATCTATTTCAAAATTTGATGAATTGTTCAAAGTTTTTGAAACAACCCGTCCGAAGTCTACATTCATCCTTCCTCTCCACTTCCATCTTCCTAGTTATACCTCACTGCCATACATCAGGGTTGATATCAGCACTCCATTGTGAACTGCTAATTTCGCTTTGGACAATTTTTTTTAGAGCCAACCGCATTCCATTAATCGTTAAAACGTCTTTACGACCATACTCGGGTATCACTCACACACTAGTATTCTGAAATCATACATACTTTGAAAACTGTAGAAGACAAAATCACAATCGCTTGTGCTAATGACACTGTAGATTCTGCTTTTTTTATTTCACGAATGCAGCAGCCTCTCTGACTATGTATTCAGAAACATTTTATATGTGCATGTCAAAATTCGTTTTCATTCAACGGTGTTCCAAAATATGAATGTACATATTTGAATTTTCAATATTTGAATATTTGAGATCAGGCTGAGCGCACTGGGCAGCCAAAATTTGGAGGAGTCAATGCTTGCAGCCAGTTTAGTCAATATCAACAGGAAAACCGACTAGCTTCAGCGACACATGCGTTAGGACTGAGGCAACCACATACATTTTAGCTAGTCGTACAGGCTGCCTGCAGCCACGGCTGCTTGCGAATTCACTCTCGCAGCCAGTTATCTTTGGCTGCCCATTGCGTTCGCTTGAAATACATTTTCATACAAATTTGAAGGCCATGTTGGTTGCACAGCCTAGCTGCCTGGTGCATGCCCATTATTTCTTCCACACTTTTTTTAAGCACATACATAAAACAGATTTTAAAGGAAAACATATGGTTCTTAAAACTATTTACATTACATTAACATCTTTTTAACGAAACTACCCAACTCAATAGAGAAAACATTTCTTGTGTTTGAATTTTTGGAGTATAATTTCCCTTAGGGCCTATGTCATCTGAGATGCTGTGTGGAGGGTTTTTTTGAGGAGAGGAAGGAATGAACATTGGTCTTGAAAAGACCCATGTTGTAGGAAGGAGGAAACACAGAGGCTGGTAAATTGTTCCACAGCCGAGCTGTTGAACACAAGAACGAGTCGAAGAAGCTACCCGTTCTCATATGACAAATGTCAACCATTACGTATATATTGGGTGCGCATTTGGAATGTTTTCCGACTATGCACCGGTGCCGAGGGGATCAATGACGTTAGTTCCTCGGAGCATCTTCCATTGAAATACCGGTAGAACAGGGATAGCCTTTGACGACCTCCGTAGTCCAGTGGCTAAGACTCTTGACTCACATTCCAGAGGTCGCGGGTTCGAACCCGGCATGCGCAAATAAATTTTATTTGATTAATTTGTGTTATTTCACAATTAATTCATTTAAAATAATATATAGTATATTTGCGGCATGTTCCAGAGTGGAAGATACTATTAGTATCGCCCTGGTGTAAGACCACCATTCAGAGTTGAAACGTTGCTTGAAAATGGCTTAAGCCGTGTTTAGTGACTAGATCTGAATAGCCAGGTACTTCCCAACCTTCCTCTTCCCCACCTCCTTCCCCTCCCCACTACCTTCAGCCTCACAACATACCCCAATTGGGGATGCCATAGTCTCACTGGCTCCAGACGGGAGCAGTTGAGATTCTTGTGCGGTATTCACTGTAAAAAAAAAAAAAAAGCATTCCCACCCGACACCTGTGCTCTAAAGATTGCAATCAGTTTGTTAAGATGGGAGAATCTATCAAAAGGACCGTGCATTTTAGCAGAGTCGAGGGTATTTTTCAATTATTATGGAGCTCCAGACCAGAGGTGGCTGCCAAATTCAACCGTGGGGCGCACTTGTGATTTGTACAGGGTTAGCAGTTGTGTACTATTAAAGTATCTGCGGGCCCTGTACAATAGGCTCAGTTTTTGGAAGGCTAACTTTACTCTGGCTTCGATGGAGCCCCCAAATCTGAGCTGGTCACTTAGATTCCTTCCGTTGAAGGAGACTAGATTTTCATTTCGATCCCTTTTAGACATAATCAGACATGATTGGGTCTTTGAAACATTAAATTCAACACCTGCATTTACCATTTGTTCAATATCCCTATCATCTCATTCAATATCTCCACCTCTCGTAAACGTACTTCCCAAATACACAAACTTGATCTAAATATTCATCATTCAAAACTACATAACCACTCTAGCGATGCTACCCAAATTAGATAGGTGATTTTTATAAATTAAAATGAATAATAAAGTAAGCAGTTCATTTGTTTCCGTTTTAATATTTGGAGGTATGATTTAATTAAATCGAAAAATGAACACACAGATATCTCCATTGCTCGAATGGATAATTGCACTGTTTTTGTACTTTCTCTTTCAAACACCATGACCCTGATCTTACTCATCTTTTTAACCTCTAATAGGCCGGAGACGCGCGGGCGCGGGCGAATTGTGCGCATGCGCGAGAAAATAATTCGAAAAAATATCGAACAAAAAATGTTTGTCTGCGATTTTGGCCCTTCTATGTACAGAATTTGTATGAAGAACAGGGTCAGAATCGCTTGCGCCAACATTACACCATAAGATGCATCAAAATTTCATTCACCTTGCAACCCCAGAATATTTTTTAACAATTTTATCTGTGACATAGAAATGTCATTTTTGCCGCGAATTTTAGCTGCCAAAATTAATGCGTGTTCCTCGACTAAAACATCGTAAAACCTATTAATTTACGTAAATAATGCAAGTAATGTTGTACATAGTTTATTGATATATATATTGCTATAATAAAATATAGGATA
The DNA here is from genome assembly GCA_917880885.1 of Limnephilus marmoratus. Classification (NCBI taxonomy): domain Eukaryota; kingdom Metazoa; phylum Arthropoda; class Insecta; order Trichoptera; family Limnephilidae; genus Limnephilus; species Limnephilus marmoratus. The sequence goes on from OU862911.1 coordinate 13,346,620, forward strand.
GCTCAAAATTAATCCACAAAACATTCAATTCAAAATTCAAAGTGGTGCTTTTTTAGTGAATTTTCGTGAAATGGCCAGGCCTCCCAGAGGTTAAATATTATTTTACTTGCTCATCTTATTCATTCGTCTTATTCATCATTGACTCATTCTTTATACATATTTCACCCTAGACACTAGACACAACTGTAGACCTCCCATACTGTGAGAAATCAGTGCCGCAACAAGAGCAAAAACAAACCTTCAGATTGTTCATTTTCGTGCCCATGCCTTTCAATACTTGCACACGTGTACAGATTGAATAACTATGGTGACATTACACAACCTTGCTTAACAGCTTCTGTGATATCAAACCACTTTGTAAAATCACCGTTCACTCTAACACATACAAAGATTCCCTCGTACAGAGATATAATTTAGATTACCTTTTAGTTTGGTGGAGAGCCAAATATCTGGGCATCATTCCTTCTCCCTGAACAACCACTCCAATTGAAGACACATTGTCCAGCTTAGTCACGTTGATGGTGTTGGTCTTGGCACATGTCCAGTACATGGTTCTGCCAATGGCGTCCAGGGCCATGTCCACGGGATTGTCCAGGTGCTCCACCAGCACCCCGGGGACCCCCCTGCCCCCCTCGCCGAGGTGGCGGATGGAATGCGTGCGTCCCCCGCCCATCCAGTAGACGCGGCGGTGCAGCGGGTCAAACTCCACAGCGCGCAAGTTCTTCATGCCGGACAGGGGCAGGGCCATGTCGGGACATTCAGAGCCCCCGAGCATCACGCGCCCCACGCTGTTGCGCTGGCTGAACATTATGAACTCTGCAGGCGCTGAAACAAGTAGTACAATATATATAGTATTTATCGAAGTGTTTTTTTTTTAAAAAGAAAAAAAGATTTCATTAAATTTCGTGATCTGAGGTCAAAATCAAAAAAAATGTGCTGTATTAACTGTATTAATAAATTAGAATAGATAGCAATAGGCCACTTGCATGGATTTCATAACGACTTGGAAAAAATCGTGTGGATAGAGTTTTTTACTAAGATTACGAAAATGTTAGTAAAAATTTTTAGAAATGTACAGTTTTTTTTATTTTTAAATAAATAAATCCATTATTTGGGCTCATGACGTCACTACATGAAAATGTCCCGTCGCCGAAAATGTTCCTATTAATTTTATAAAATTCCACACTGATTTATTTTTTTATATGGCATCACTTTGATTTCAGGCGAATTTTTGAATTCGTTCACTAGATTTATTGTTTGTTCTCTGCGAACTTATCATTTGGTTTGATTTTTTGACAGATGTTCTGAAGAGAACCCCGTACAATTAATGGCTACGGGGTTCTCTTCAGAACGTGAAGAGGATGTCGGTACATGTTTTAGAGGTATAATGATTATGGCGCTGATTTTAACAAAATAAAATTTTATAATATTCTTATTATTATTACAATTTACAAGTTCAAGTATATTACATTGAATTTAGTAATATAGAAGTTGTACATTATAATGATTTATGATCAATAAGATGGATCAAGGAAAAAAATATTTATGAGATGTAATATTTTTGGTATGCCTCGTTATTCTCCTGTGCCATTCGTGTGGAAAACGTTCTTTTTTTTTAAAAATGATTTTCGGCTATGTAATTATCGTTTTTTCACACCTATAAAATTATGTCCCGTCTTTCCGGTTTATAAAAAATGGTCTGATTTTTCGGTTTGAAATTTTCAAAAAATCCCCAGGGTTTCAAAAATACGATTAAAAAAAAATAAAAAATACAGAATGTCTTAGAATATTTGCCTAAACCGGAAAAATTTTTAAAAAAATGTGATGCAAGTGGCCTATTGGGAATCTGCAAACTGTTGGCAAATTCTCTGAGACTCTCACAATAGCAAAGAATCTGGATTTCTTTCCACAAAGTATTATAAACATAGAGTAACTGACAACTCTCAAGATATAGTAAATTTATTAGTTGCTGATTGCTTTGGTGAAGTTCATGACACTAAAATTAATTCCCCATTACATGATCTCTACATATTATAAATTAAAGTCCCTCGCGTCGTCTGTCTGTTCACGATAAATTCGAAAACTACTGAACAGATTTTCATGCAGTTTTCACCAATAGATAGTGTGTTTCGTGAGGAAGGTTTAGGTATGTAATTTATCAAGGATTTGTGTAAATTGGTTGAAACATAACGATAATTGTTAGAAGTGTCGGAAAAGTCAAGCCGCCTAGTGGCTTTCATCGAAAACGCTGCCTAATCCTTTTGGGATATAACAAAACAATGCATCGTGGGATATTCCTCTTTTATAGATCTACAAAAAAGTTCGAGAAGGCTATCTATCTTTTACGGTAGCTTACTACACCCATTCTATCTTCTAAAAAATGGTCACTTACATTGCGGTAATTGAAAAGTTATTTAGACTGATACAGTATTAATACTTATTAACTTAAATACGTTAGTTACCCCAAGCATTTCATGCACATTATTATAATCTTTCATACCATCTCTACATATTATAAAATAAAGTCCTCCGCGGCATCTGTCTGTCTCTTTGTGATAAACTCATAGACGGGTGTGGTTATAAAGGTTGGATAACCATCCAGTAGATGACGTTGTGTTTTATTAGCCACAGCAATGCGTGGCCGGGTCAGCTAGTATTATAATAATTGATGATTAGATTGATTTTAACAATTGCTTGTTTAACCCTTTGAGTAGTGAGTTATTTTTTTGTCATCTACATCGTGGGAGTGAGTTATTTTTCAAGTTTTTCTGAATTTTTTAATCGATTTAATTAATTATCTTCTTACCTTGTTTTACTACACAAGTTAATTTCTGAGCTTTTTTATTACTATATATAACCTTTTCTTATTGAATAAGTAAGCATTACGTAAATTTAGTTGGACAAATTCAGTGGTTCTCAACATTTTAAAAATAGTGTTGCGAAAAAAATTTTTTTTTTTTTTAAATGAAATGTACAGTACCTAATAAAAAGTCATAAAACATGATACTAAAAATAAAAATAAATTCAGTGGTTCTCAACATTTTACAAATAAAACGTTTCAAATTTTTAATTTTTTTATTTGCTTCCATAAAAAGAAATATACAATGTAATAAAGAGATAATACTAAAAATAAAAAAGTGGATCTATTCAGTGGTTCTCAACATTTTACAAATAGTTTTTCAAGAAAAAATAATAATAATATGTATAAGAACAGAAATGTACAGTAATAAAAACATAATACTAAAAATAAAAATAAAGTATCAATTCAGTGGTTCTCAACATTTTACAAATAAAAAGTTTTCAATTTTTAATTTTTTTTATTTACTTATATAAAAAGAAATATAATATGTAATAAAAGGATAATACTAAAAATTAAAAAGTGGACCTATTCAGTGGTTCTCAACATTTTACAAATAGTTTCCTTTTTTAATAAAAATATTTATAAAAACAGAAATGTACAGTAATAAAAACATAATACTAAAAATAAAAATAGGGTATAAATTCAGTGGTTCTCAACATGTGAATAACGTTAGATTTAAATTACTAGCTAAAATATTATTTTCGTGTGGTATTCCTCAAAACGCGGATACATACATAATGGAACATTACATCCAACACACATAGATTTTGTGTCCTTCCTTAGCACTGGACGAATTTTGGAATTACTGCACAAAAAACATCTACGTGTCCTACCTACGGTAGCAACGGTAGCGCCCTACTGTTGCTACGCCGTATGCCCCGCGCACGATGGATTCCTGGAAGCGAACTGGAATTGATTTCTGGAACTAAACAAAAGTGCTTGACCACGCGCTTTATTTTATTTTCTTGTTTATAAATAAAAATAAAAATTTGAAAACACTATTTGTAAAATGTTTGAGAGCCACTGGATTAGTCCACTTTTTTATTTTTAGTTTTATCCCTTTATTATGTATATTTCTTTTTATACAAATAAAAAAATCAAAATTTTTGAAAACTTTTTATTTGTAAAATGTTGAGAGCCACTGGATTAGTCCACTTTTTATTTTTAGTATTATCCCTTTATTATTGTACATTTCTTTCTATATAAATAAATTAATTAAAATTTTTGAAAACTTTTTATTTGTAAAATGTTGAGAACCACTGGATTAGTCCACTTTTTTATTTTTAGTATTATTCCTTTATTATTGTACATTTCTTTCTATATAAATAAATTAATTAAAAATTTTGAAAACTTTTTATTTGTCAAATGTTGAGAGCCACTGGATTACGTAATCTGTAACGTGAAATACGTAACTATTTTGGAAAAAACATGTAAAAATGTTTGACAAATATATTTGTATTATCTATAAATCATAATTTAATCGAAATTACAAACACGGCATAGAAAAAACTAAATAAAGTCGTGCTGCCGCACGTATGCGACAATACTCTATTTGGATCGTCCGAGTGCTGCCGCATACGTGCGGCAATACTCCTCAAAGGGTTAATGAAACCGGTATCAAAAAGAAAATTACATATACATATCTTTAACCCCTAGAAGACGGGTAGTATTTTGTAAATATCTGAAAACCAAACATAATATTGAAAATTATATTTGAAATAATTGACAGGTTTCTTCATTATCAACTTTTTTGCTTTCGAATTTTCATGGACAGTAACAAAATGCATTAAAAACTTCTAAAACCTAGCTCTACACCCACACATTGCAGTTCATTTGTAGATGTAGTCATGATTTCACTGCACTGCTATTGTAGTGTGTCGTATCCTAGGGGTTAATAAGTCAGGTATGCCTCCTACGTCATACATGTCTGGCAAAAATAAATTATCGTGAAAACAAGCTTATGGGTCCGAGTGGTTAAAACAGAATAAATCCGCAGGCCCTGATAATGTACCTCCAATCCTCCTATTAAAGCGTATTTACATATATTATTTATATGTATTAATAGTTCCGTCAAAGAAACTCACTGAAATCTGGAATTTTTCCTGATCAATGGAAAAATGGTTTCTTAACCCTTCGAATAATAAGAAAATAATTTTCTGTCAACTTTTGCCTGTCAAAGTTTGCGCGCAGAATTCCTGGTTCTTCCCATGCATTTTAAATGTTCCTATTTATTAGTTTTTTTAACGCTTTTGCAAAAATAAAAATTGTTCTAAAATTTAGATAAATTAATCTTTCCGATATGTTTATTACAAATCAACATTTTTGTTTAAAAATGCATACCTGCGAATATTTGAATTAAAGTAATTAAAATAGAATAAACTTCAAATTTTTAATTCAGATTCCTTTTCTAAACAAAATTTGCAATAAAACTGTCACCTCACTTTTTATCACTTTCATACAATTTTATTTTAAAATTAAATGTGGGTTACGTCACAAATAGGCGCAAAATCAAACAGTCACTTTTGATCAGGTTTGTAAAATATCTGAACAACCTAGCTCATATAATTCTAAGACAATGAGACGCATTATTTCTTTCCGATGCTAACATAAAAGAAATCACAAATATTTGCATTACAGAAAGAGAGATATCTAACTTTTAATAATGCACGGTCGCTCTGGGACAATCTGGGTCACCTGTTATTATAATGGCATATGATGTTTTGGAACAACTTGGGTCTCCTGTTTAAACGGGTTAAAGCCTGTTTTTAAAAAAAGGTGATAAAACCAATTATAGACCTGTATGTAAACAATCAGCAATTCATAAATTATTTGAATCTATCTTTGTTGATAGATGGTACTGATTCGGGTTTTTTGTTTATCAAGTTATTTTTGAAGTACCACCAATTTTGGAATTTTTGAAAAGATAAGTACATAAAACCCCAATATGCTTACATTAAATGAGGTGGTCAGCGCAGAAGCAACATGACCAACCAAAATTCCTAAGAATGAAAAACGAAGTGAACAATTATTGGAAGGGGATTTAAATAGAAATTATTTCACTAATTCTACGTTTTTTATTGCAATATTTACTTTAACCACCTCCATATTTTAAAACTTTCATCGCAATATCATTACTGCCTCACATCAGATAATCAGTTTATTTAATATAATATATGTAATTACCTGTACAGGTGGTGTTGTCTTTGCTCAGAATGTAGTGCGTTGGACAGGCGCACCTGAAGCCGGCAGGTTGGTCCCTGGCCCCTGAAGAGGGAGAGGGGATGGACAGACAGAGATGGGAACAGCCCCCGTTGTTGATGGAACAGCTGTTTATCTCCAGTTGCTGGGATTGGTGGTATAGAACCATGTCCGAAATCTCCTCCAAGCCTGAATATATCAAGCTTCGGTTTCCGCCCGTCGTCTTAAGGGCTTTCTCAATGTTCCCTGAAAAAAAAAAAAAACAAAAATTGGGTTTCTATGTTTGAAACGGCCTTCCGATTTTTAGGTTTCCTCCGTCCTATAATCATGGATCACGACTCACTCTTTTGATGAAGATCTACATGGCTCTGCCAATCACTGTTAGAAAATGGTATTATCAGATGGGGCAGTTTAAATGGTAATACAAATTCTTAATTCACTAATTAGAACCCAAAAAGCCATCAATAAAGTCTACTTAAAGTCCCTGTAAGAACCTAGCACTGATGAAATCTTCAACACTTAACTTGCGACAGGCCGGAGACGCGCCGGCGCGCGCGTCATATGCGCATGCGCGAGAAAATAATTCAAATATTTGGATAATATTGTCGACGAAAAACTTTTGGTCTGCGATTTTGACCCTTCTATGTACAGAATTTGTATGAAGAACAGTGTCAGAATCGCTTGCGCCATCATTACTCTAGGTGGTGCTAAAAGTTTCATTCACCTTGTCACCCTGGAATATTTTTAAAACAATTTTATCCATGACAATGCGCTGTCATAATTTGCCGCGAATTTAACGGTCGCAATAAATGCGTGTATCGCGAATAAAACGTCGTAAAACCTATTAATTTACGTAATAAATGCAAGTAATGTGGTTTTGATAGATAGTTTATTGTGTTGTGAACGTGTTTCAGTCAATAAAATATACAATACCTCAAAATTTATCAACAAAACATTCAATTCAAAATTCAAAGTGGTGGTTTTTTAGTGTTTTTTTTGCGAAGTTCTGCGAATTTCCGCGAAATGGCCTGGCCTTTGACCGGTTAACATCATGTCAATTAAACAATTATTATTCCATAACAATACTTCTATACAAGCATAAATACAAGAATTAACAACAGTAGAAACAGTAGTTAGAAACAGTAGATCATCTCAAGGTCAAAAACATATCCAACAAGTAATAGTGAGTTCATGGCTATAATGAGCAATTGTCGGATGGTATTTTATTACACAAGGGCGAATATATTGATGATAGAGATAGGTGGGGTGGAACACATGATTTAAAAAACCGATTTCTGATATAAAGAGTAATAATTATAAGGAGCAAATTTAGTCAGTCTCCTCATGCTCAATATAACCGAGTTTAACTATATTATAAAAATGAATACCTGAATTAAATAAAGCACCAAGTGCCAAAAAACAAAATGTTCAAAATAAAATGCTGTATGTGCCGTGGCCAATATCCTAAATAAAGACTTAACCCCTCAGAAAATCGCCAATATGCACTTTTAATGTCTTTAACGAAATGACATTTTACGAAAACTTTGTATTATTACCGCTTCACAAATAAAGCATAAATGAAACATTTCAGAACGTAGCCAAATAGTAAAAACTGTTTTAGACAGGTTACAAAATAAGCTTTCGAATTATTATATTACAAATAAATATTAATATTTGTAAATATTAAAATTTAGAATGCAAACATTAAAAAAATGTGAAAATGACTCACGTGATGTTTTTATGTGAAAACGGTACTAAAATCACAGATCATGTAAACAACAATACTTATTCTATTGTATAAATGTGTAATAAACACTTTTTTATCATTTCATATAAAAATATTTAATAAAAATTAACAACGTCGGGCGCCCGTAGGAAATTTGGCGGGATAAATTATGTGTCAGACTGCGCGTCTGACAGAATGTTCTTTTCATGCATTTCTATGGACAACTTGAATAGAGATGTGCAGCGTGATTCACTATCGACATTTCACTTTTTATTTTATGGATGTAACTAAAACAATAACGGAGTTATAACAGTTTCTATGGAGACACACGCGCTGACGTGTAAACACGCTTATTGTACTTGACTGCTGTCACATTTTATAACGCATATATCTGCTTACGTTGCGGAGGGTGAAGTGCCACAAAAATTATGCATTTGCCCTGTAGCAAAAATGAGCAAGTCGTAAGTACAGGGAGTTTCTCTTTAAAACGCACTAAGTACTGCTAGACATCAGTCGTATTTTGTGGCTGAAGGCGAGGCGTTCACTCCTGCGATTGCCATCAAAAAACGAAAGAAAAGTGATGGAAAAAGTTAACAAACGGCGAGGAATTTTTTTTAAATGAAGGGAATGGAGTATAGCGGTACGGTCAGACTATGCTATAAAGTGGCAAGGGTTTTTGGCTTTGGCGTAATTCTGCACATCGCTGGCAATGTATGGCGACCGATATGCTGAAACAGGCCAAGACACAAAAGTATAGCACGCATATAGCTTGATCTGATACAAGCATAAGACATTAGAGGATAAAGTCTAAAGCTAAAAAACCCCCAATTTCATTAGTAAGTTCATTTTAATGTAAATTACAACATTTTAGAAATTGGCAGTTATCAATGCTAGTGATGTGCAAAAAAAAAAGTAAGAAATTTGACCGGAGACCAAAATTTCATTTACATTTTTTAATCCAAATAATATCAGGAAACACTGGTTAACCCCCTGAGGGCCAGGCTTTTTACCAGAACAACACCGAAATTTCACGATCTTCAATTGAATGTTTTGTGGATTAAATTTAACCTATCGTATATTTTATTGACTGAAACACATTCCTAGAACAATAAACTATTTACCAAAATAATATTACTTGCGTAATTACGTAAATTGATAGGTTTTATGATGTTTTATTCGAGGTCACGCATCGGCATTTTGACGCGGCCGCCAAAATGACAGTTCGAGATGCCCACAGATAAAAATTATTTTAAAATTTTCTAATGTTGCAAGGTGAATGAAATTTTTACCCATCTCATAGAGAATGTTGGCGCTAGCATTTCTGACCGTGTTCTTATTCAAATTTTGTACATAGAAGGGTAAAAATCGAAGATGAAAATATTTTTTTTTCGCGCATGCGCAAGACCTGCGCACATCCCGCCCGACGAAAAATTTCATATAAATTATTCGGAGTGACCGGCTGCATTGCGGCTTTTTCTATGGTAAAGGGCGATAATAGAGCTAGCGATTCTGACCGTGTTTTTCATACACTTTCTTTATACATAAGGGTCAAAATTGCGTAAAAATTTTGATTTTTCATTTTTGTGCGCCGGCGCACACGCGGCACAGGCCGGGTTAAAGAAAGTCAAGTGCGTCCTGTAACACCCTGTATACATTTACGAAGGAGAACCAACAGTAACCTGAGTAAAATATACATGTAGAGAAAAATTTTATTTGAAAAATTCCATGATTCTCTCAGCATTCCAAATAATAAATTAAATTAATTGATACGCGTACCTAATGCCCAATCTGACCAATAAATGTAGTCGTTATACAGTGTCAAAGAAAATGGCATCTTGATGTTTTCCGATATGAGAACTTTCCTGCCCGAGCCGTCCATGTCGGCCATTTCAATGGCGGAATTGTCCAGGGTAGTCCAAAGAAGCTTCCTCATCTCCAGGTCCAGAATGAGGCCACTGGCCTTCACCTGATCCAGGAGAGTGATCGGGTGGGATCCATCCATGCCGGCCCGCTTGATGGACTTTGAACCCCATTCCGTCCAATACATATACCTGGAAAAATTAAGTACATTTATAATATTATAAATACATATGGATACACATTGTTACGTTAAAAAAGAGCCCCACACGCCAAATTGTTACCATAGTCGCAAGTTGGGTTAAATCATTGTGGTAATTAGGAGAAAGTTCCCACGCACATGGTTGTGCATGGTTCGGCCAGCCAGGGAATGGGTTTTTGAACAGGAGGGTTTCAGAGCATGGATCCTTGGCTACGGTGAGATCGGTTAAGAATACTCAGTCATGAGGAATGATTACAAGTTGTATGCGGTAAGATATTGTGTATAAAAATAGTCAGGGCACAAACATGTGAATCCTATGCTAGACATTTGCGGGGTTAATTCTCTCTAGCGCTATCATGTACAAAAATGGAAGAACGCACACTACAAGAAGAGGAATAGGCGATTGGATTGACCTATGGCTCGGGGCCAGGAAGCTCAATTCAGCGAGCACACACACAAACGCACTTGTGCAGATAAAAAAACACTGTACCTCAGAAGGATCACAAGGCTTTTATTATTTTGTTTTGAAGAGTTTTACTTTCCATGCACATTTGTTACTTATTATTTTTTTTAAATACATGGAAAGTAAAACTATTCAAAATAAAATGTCTAGAAATTGTTACATAGTTAATGCCAAAGAAATAAAAAAAAATTGTGAAGGCTTTTATTATGATTAATAGCGCTTAGACTGTAACCGTCATCAAGGTCTTCCAACCCGTTGCTCTCAGCGTGTCGATGTCAGCGCGGTTCCAGAGAAAGAGGCCGGCTCTAAAATGGTAGCTACTATGTATGCTGGCAAACAGCTCCGCCACTTGCTGTGTCGAGTTTGCATTTGAGATTGGCTCTACATTACCATTGTTGAGGAAATCGCTACGTAACAACATATTATATTATGCATGGGCGCATTCTGAAAATATACTGGACAGAGCGGAGAATCACTTTAGAAGTTCTTATTGACAGCCAAAAATTAAGAAATTGTGCTTAATATGAAATCTTGTTTCGTCACATTGTGAGGAGCGACAAATACAAGATTACCCAACTGGTAATCCAGGGAAAGGCGTAATAGACAAAGATGCCCTATTTCATGGCTTTGAAACCTATGTGACTGGTACAGGAGCAATTCCGGGCTGCATCCTGCAAGATGAAGATTTCCCTGATGACAGGCAACCTCTGATAGGAGACAGAACAAGAAGATGATTTTATGGTGAATTTTAACTTTCCCATGAATGGCATGTATTTTAAGTGTTAGAAATAAAATGAACGGTTCTGGTATTACACAGAGAGCTGTTAGACAAATACAAGCAGTGGCAAATTGGTCTTATTTATTTACAGAAAGTGTAAAGAGTCAAAAAGCGTACCCTTTATTAGGATCCAGAGCGATGCTTTTGGGCTTCCTCAGTCCTTGCCATATCAAGGACCTCCGGCTGAATCCGTCCAAACGAGCTACTTCGATTCGCTGAACCATGATGTCAGTCCAATAGATGTTTTTGCCGGCCCAATCGATTGCTAGACCTGAAAACATATTGTCAACATTTGCCAGTTGTTCAGGATTCAAGTTTAAATAAATACTTGAGGCTGGACCTGCAATGGGCGGAGATCACTGAAGTAGCCCAAGATAGTGACACATGAAGCCACCTTGTCGAAGCGATGGATCCCCCATCCAAATAGGACAAGGGGAAAAGCACGAGGCAAAACAAAAATAAGATGGCAATAGAATTACAAATAGATTTATACACACCTTCAACATCATTCGTCCATTCAATAATTTTTTCAGCATTGGATCCATTTATGGCGCACCTGCCTATACTTTTCATCTTAGAGTCTGTGTCTGCCCAATAAAGGTGACCTTCTGCCACATGTATTGCCAGAGCACTGAAAAAAAAAACAAAAAAAATGTTAAAAATGAAAATGAAAAAACAGAAAATACCAGGATGTCGATTATGTACTTCCTATGAAAAAGACGTAGTAACTGAGGAATGCACAAATAATTTGTACGTAAGGTTTCAAATAAAAAGTTCAGAAGAAGTTCACAACTGGTAGCTTATTTTTTTTAGTATTAATGTTTGCATTGGATAAAATGACTTACCTGGCTACTAGGACATCTCTGACTAGGATGAAAGGCTCGTTGTTTGAATTTTCAATACTCAGTCGCACTATTTTATCTTTTTTAGCGTACACCAAAAAGGCGGACGGTTTTAAACACGTTTTTTTATCTTTACCCAATTCTAAACCTGCAATCAGAATACAACAATAATGAAGACATCAAATAATAATGGATATAAAATTAAGGTTTTTTCTAATTTAGTTTTTTTTTTACTCTTTTTGACCCCTTTGGGATGCCAGCATTTATTGACTGTGTTGAGGAAGATGTGAAACCATCAGCAACCTCTCTTTCAAAAAGTCGGTAATCCACACACACAAGGATGCTCAAAGTTCATTGATAAGTCCTCAGTACCAAACCCTATCAAAGGCTTCGAAAATGTTCAGTGCAACCGTTTGGGTTTCACTGTAACATTCCAGACACCCTAAAAACGGCATCACGTGAGAAGATCCCCGCACAAGCGGTTACATTCTGATTTTTTTCTTCTCGAGGTATGTGAGCTGTTGATGCAACTATATGCATATCCCTTTAACATATGTTCCCTCATTCCCCCACCCAACCTGTTGTCCATTACCTGTCCCTGTCTGACAGTATTGGAGTTCATACCTGATTCACCTTGCAACAATTGTACCAGTCAATCTAAAGGAAACTTATGAAGTGATCCTTTCAATGATCCCTCAGTAATATCGATTCTCACCAAAAAAGTGCAGGGTAAAAATTAAGGTAAGACAGATTCCTTCCCAATTTCCAATGTTCACCAAACTATTCCCATAGTTATGTCACTTTGAAAATACCACAATATTGATTCAGTCCACCTTATAATAAATTACGCAGACAAATATTGGGACTACATGAGCAGTTTGTCGTTGACCACACGTCTAAAGGAAATGTGAATAACATACCTACTGGACAGTCGCAAACAAAGTCTTTGGGTCGATTGAAGCACAGGTGGGAACAGTTTCCATTATTAAAGGCACAAGGATTGCTTCCAATAGGTTCACCCAGCTTGAAGGCCGTGAGCCCCATCAAATCAGCTAATTGCTCTATGATGTATTCTCTATCTCCGCCTGAAATATCACAAACACAGGAATGGTAAGGACTAAAGTGTGTATGATCTTGGAAGTAACAATTATTATTGGCTTGGTCAGTAAAACGAATTATGTAACAAAGACTATCAATATGAAACTCACCAGTGACTTTATGAGCTCGATTTAAACTTCTTCTCTGCCAATCAGTCCAATAAAGGTAGTCATCCAGCAAAGTGAGGCCAAATATATGAGGAAGATTATCACTCAAGATTTCTCTGCGGTCAGAACCATCCATGTTGATAACCTACAAATATTATTACATCCCATTAACGTAGCACTATTTACCCGTAGTAGGTAATGCAATATTTGTGTTTATAATCACTTCAATCTCTATTTCTACCATAATGAATTATTATTCTGTCAAAATGAAGTGTTCGAACTATTTGCACTTCCAGTGAGTTGTTCGGGCTGCGGTCTGCTGAGTAAAAATTGGCAACATCCGATAGGAAATGGCACTAGAATAGATATAGCGCTGCTTTTAGTGTTTTTATAAAAGGATTAACAATATTTACCTCAATTCTGTGCGTGTTTGCGTCGCCCCAATATAACTTATTTGCTTCTATATCCAGGGCGATGCCATTTGGCCAGCCCAGGCGGTCGGAAACCAACAGCACTCGATCGCTCCCGTCCAGGGAAGCCCGCTCTATCTTAGGCTCCTTCTCGAACCAATCCGACCAGAACATCCAACCGAGAGATGGGGCTACCGCTATGGCTCTTGGATCGTGCAAGTTTTCGTTTATCAGAACCTGAAATGCGAAAGTAGATATTTTATATTGCTAATAACTATCAGTAGGCCTCAGCTTGTGGCTGGATGGGTTGGTGGACTTCAGCCTTAGATATAATAAATTGGAGGGTGACAACAGGAGACCAGAAGCAATAGAGACGTTTCCTGGAGGCGGCCAAAACTCTCTAAGGGTCGTGGGGTTGGTAATGTTTTGTTGTGTTAGCAATGAATACCTGAACTGCCAGTTCCTAATGGGTGAGAACTGTAAAGAATAGGCAAAACTGGAAACATTTGAGGGAGGTCTTTTTATAAGGTGGTGCAAAAGTTGTCATCCGATGTTCTTTGGCCGCAATTTTTTTACAAATGAAAAATTTTCATTCTGCTTTTGGATTGTGTTTATTTGATGTCTTAATTTTTTTTCCAAGTCGAGAAAATTATATCGGCCAAGTGGCCGCCGCCAGAATTGATGACGATACGGGCCCTTTTCATCACTCTTTCCAGGACTTCTGGCGATGGATTCTTCATTCTGGCATTCTTGATGGATATTCTCTTTAAGGGCTTCAACAGTCTGCTTGTTGACCTAGACTCGTTATCTCAAGAAACCCCACAAAAAGAAGTCTGGAACGGTTAAATAGGGCGACCTTGCCGGCTCGTGCAAATCAAAAACGAGAGATTAGGCGACCCGGAAATGCGTTTTTTAAAAAATTTTCAATGTTCTTGAAGAGTACAGCAATTCATGTCTTGTTGATGTGTATTCTGTTTACTTCACAAATGTCAAAGTGTAACTGATATTTGCCGCCATTTGCAAAAATTATGGCATCTTCCGATAGGGTGATGATTTTTGCGCCACCAAGCTGGAAGCCATAAAACTTATAAAGGAAATCTGATTAACTTCAAGTTCTGAACATTTGGTTAACTTCAAGTTCAATTTTAAACAGGACGCAGTCGTCTGTGTGTGGGCGAGGAGAATTATAATTTGTGTAGAATTGTGCTCATTGTTTAGATTTTTAAGTGGCTATTTCATAGTGATTACAGTCTCTATTCAATAGACGTACTGTTAGTCACATTAAGTTGATTATATCCCAAGGAAACGGGAATCACATATAGGATCTATACCTTCCTGCTGGAGCCGTCGAGTCTGGCCGTGGAGATGGTGTCAGCCTTGGGGTCCGTCCAGTACAGGTTCCCGGCCACGCTGTCCACCGCCACTCCTTCGGGGCTGCCCAGCTCACCCGACACCACCACCGACTGGTTGCTGCCGTCGATGCGTGACCTAGATATCGTCAATGCCTGCAAACAAAACTTTCATTTTATTCTTGTAAGGATTAGCTTTAAAAGCATCAAATATTAAAATGGCTTGGTCAAAAATTGTGACAATTTATCACAATATGTTATATAGAGCAGAGGAAGGCTTTGCACTTCATGGTTTGTAATCTACTGGACTGGTATGAGTGCACTTCTTCAGAGTTATCCCGGACTGAAGCCTGCAGGGTTAAAGACTGACTCGATTATAGCCAAAGTCGGCAGAGGAAATCAGAAGAAGACATCACTTGTTCGTCGGTCCAGTAGATGAATCCCCCGGCGGCGTCGTAGTTGACGGCCATGGCGTGCTTGATGCCACTGATGGGCAGGATGACGCTGGTGAAGTCCGGCGAGTCCAAGGAGACATGGCAGATGGCACGCCGCTGCAGTACCAGCAGCTGCGACTGTGGCCCGTCGGCGCACTGCCAGCTGTTGAGGAGCTTCACACCCGTGGGGCAGGCGCAAGAGTAACCTGGAACATTGAGATTGAATCAATCTACAGCTAGCAAGCATGGGAAGGGTTTGGTGTAATATATTAACCCGTCCACAGGAGACCCAAATTGTCCCAAAACATTATACATATGCCATTATAATAACAAGAGACCCAAAATGTCCCAAAACATTATACATATGCTGTTATAATAACAGGAGACCCAATTGTCCCAGAGTGACCGTGCATTATTAAAACATTTGTGATTTCTTTTATGTTAGAAGGCAAAAGAAATAATTCTTCTCATTGCCTTAGGAATATATTTAGAGCTATGTTGTTCAGATATTTTACAAACCCGATCATAAATGACGTTTTATTTCACGCCAATTTGTGACGTAACACACATTGAATTTTAAAATAAAATTGTACGAATGTGATAAAAAGTGAAGTGAGTAATATTATAAACAAAAAATGTTGATTCCTAATAAACACATCAGAAAGATTGTTTTATCTAGATTTTAGAATTTTTGTTTTTGCAAATGGGTTAAAAAATAACCAATAAAAAGGAACATTTAAAATGCATGCAAAGAACCGGGAATTTTGCGTGCAAAAATTGACAGGCAAAAGTTTAGGGATATTATTTTCTTATTATTCAAAGGGTTAACAAGATTTGTAAGTACCTGGAGGATCAGGAGCGAGAAGACAGAGGTGCGAGCAGTTTCCATTATTTTGGGCGCAAGGGTGAGGAGTTAGCGGGGGAGGCTGTCTCCGGGCGTCCCACACCACCACGTCCACCGGAGTGAGCAGGTGAAGGGGCTTGGTCGCTTGGCTCTGGCTGAGCGGCTTTGGAAAGATCAGATCCTTGATTGGGCCTTTGGTTTCAATATCCCAAGAATAGATAGACCTAGAATACAAACAAATTATGAGAATTTCTTTGTAACATTCTTTATGCTGTTAACCGCTCAGGTGCCGCTCGTGCGCCGGCGTGTCGTGAGACTTTACACGCGATTTTGACCCTTATGTATAAAGAAAGTGTATGAAGAACACGGTCAGAATCGCTTGCTCTATTATCGCTCTTTACCATAGAGAAAACCGCAATTCGCTTGGTCACTCCATATAATTTATATTAATGATTTACCGGAGCGCGGGAACGTGCGCAGTTCTTGCGCATGCGCGGGAAAAATTCCTTTAACTGCGGTTTTGACCTTTCTATGTACAAAATTTCTCAAGGACAGTGTCAGAATCGCGAGACACGAAATGTCACGTGGTGTTTATTTATTGGTATTTATTTAATTTACGCCCAGAGGGCTTTTACATAAATGTATAAAGACAGTACAATTTTAATGCAAGAAAGAAAAATATAATATAAATAAAAGTTACAATAGAAAACAAAAATACAAACATACAAACATGTGTCACAATGCCGCGTTTTAATTGGTGGTGCTTTTTGCTGGCATACCCCGGCATTCAACGAGTTAAACAGTACTTATTATTAACCAATGGAGCACCAAGACATTTACAAAAAAAGTCCATTGAGCGCTGGAGATTTTCAAACATTTGGTTTTCGATTTGCCGGCGCTCATTCAAAAAATCGTACTTCCGAATTTTAATATGGAGACTTATAAACTGCTTACAGTGCTACAGAGCCAATGAATTCACCTATATCTCATATTTTTAAGATTCATAAAAAAATTATAAAAAAATTGTAAAATTCATAAACGCGTAAATTCTGCTTAGTTAATTTTAAATTGCCCCATGTAATATTTAATTGGGGCAAAATTGAATATTGCTACTTCTGTGTGTTGTCCATGGCCTACTTGATAATCACAGATACAATTTTAATATGCAATCAGAATATGCATTTTATCACATCAACATATTTATTTAAATTTCTGTTCACGGACTTTTAAAATTGAATGCACTAAATCTTGATTTTTAATACAATTACCATAAAAACTAGTAAAACATTTGAAATATACATTATTCGTCAACAATTATTTTGATTTATTTAGTTAAATTATTCATTTTCCAAAAGCATTGTATTTCACAATGTAAAAAACAGCATGCCGAAGTCTAAAAATTATTGTGACTTAATACATGATATTTTGGTCCATGTTTTTGTATTATGTGATAAAACTGAAAACAAGGTTTTAATTAAGAAATAAATAATTACGTTATACATTTTTTTCATTTTTAAAACATTTTTCAATTGCAAAAAAACAGAAATAAAAATTATATCTGTATCTTCGTTACAAATTACTGAATAACTACACAAACCCTGCAGAGATAAGGTAATTATTATTATTATTATTGATATTACTAAAACAACAAACGTCGCAACAAACAAACAACTAAAACAACAACTTAAAAAACAAGACTACACTTTTGTGTCAAAAACGTTTTATTTTTGAATCTCACAACTTCAAAATAACTTAATTAAATAGAAAATTCAATAACGAACACACTGATATATAATATGTAGTAAGTATGCGGCTGACAGAGGCAAAATATAAGGTGAGCGTTATGCTGAAATAGGCCAAAACCAAATGATCTTTTATAGCTAAGTCTGTTGGCCCCATAAAGCAAATTTGACCGGTTAAATAACTACAATTTAATTGTTTTGCCTTTAATAAGTAGCGGCTCTGGAATCTTCGTTTTGCCACCGCCAGCCGCCTACTAATAATATGTAACTTAAAACACATAAAAGAAACAATTATGGCATTTTTAAGACTTCCGAATATTGTAGATATATTATTTATTATAATATTCACAACAGCATTATCCAGAAAAAAAATTTTCAATCATCCGTTGGAAATAAGTTAATTCAGAACGGATTAGTGTCATCTCTCCAGCAAAGACAGCAATTAACAGATTTGTGGAACAAAATGGAGGAGCGAAAGAAAAAGGGAGAAACAGATATACTAATCAAACATATTAATGGTATACCTAAAATTGTTAAGGCTCATTCAAAAAACTCCCCACAAAACTAACACTCTACTACCAAAATGTTAGAGGTTTACGCACCAAGCTCAACACCCTAAGATGTAATATTCCAACGTTAAACAACGATGTGTACTGCCTAACAGAAACCTGGCTTCATGAAAAAATATCTTCCCCTGAATTAGGCTTCACCAACTACGATATTTACCGGCTGGATCGTGAAAATATTATTGGCGGAGGGGTTTTAATATCGATCAGAAAGTTGTTTCATTCAAAACTATTAAAACTAAAAAATAAAAACATTGAACAAATAGCTATATTAGCGAAACTAAAAATGACAAAAATAATTATTGTGTGTGCATACATCCCCCCCCAAGCTAGTGTTGATGTGTATTGTAAACGTTGTGATTAAATTGAATCATTGAAAATGAAATATCCTGATGCAAAATTGATAATTTTTGGGGATTTTAATCTTCCAAATGTAAACTGGGCACAACCCACTGAATCTTCAAATCCCATTTCTGCCAAAGCCCAATTAATCATTGATACCATTAACTTTATCAATCTTAAACAATTAAATCATGTTAAAAATATAAATGATAGAATTCTTGATCTTGTCATATCAAACATTAATAATAGTAATGCCAGCGAATCGCAAGACTCAATAGTATCCATTGACTCTCATCATCCCCCATTACAAGCGATCATTTATTTGGCCCCCATTGAACTCCTTACCCCCCAATCTCCTATTCACGCACGAAACTACAAGAAAGCTGATTATAAACAAGTGCGATTATATCTGTCTTCACTCAATTGGTCCCCCATTTTTATGTCAACAAACGTAGAAGAAGCAACCAATGTGTTTAATTCAATCCTTTATAATACCATTGAAAATTGCATACCAACATCTATTGTAAAACGAAACGATTGTTACCCAAAATGGGTTAGTACTGAACTAAAAAAACTCATTCAATGTAAAAAAATTGCTCACATTAACTATAAATCCAATAACTCTATTGACTGCTATAAATTTTTTTCTGATTTACGAAATAAATGTAAAAGTCTATCTAAAAAATGCTATTCAGATTATATTACAGATGTAGAGCAGACTATCAAGTCAAATCCAAAACATTTTTGGAATTATGTGAAGTCTCTTAAAGACAATAATGGCTGTCCTAGATCAATGTATTCAGGGCGCAAACATGCTGACAATGATCAAGAAATAGTTGATCTCTTTGCTGATTATTTCTCAAGTGTTTATGAACACAATAATGATAATGTGACTCTACCTGAATTTAAATACACCAATGTAACTGATATATCAACATGCCACATTTCCCTGGATGATATTAATAAAAAGATCAGATCTCTAGATTGTAAGAAGGGGTCAGGTTCTGACAAAATTCCACCGGTATTCATAAAGGAATGCGCTCAGTTTATAGCAGCTCCTCTTCAACACATATTTAATCTGTCACTCCGAACTGGAATATTTCCTGGTCCTTGGAAACTTAATCACTTGACACCTGTATTTAAATCAGGTGATAAAAATTGTGTTTTAAATTATAGACCAATTTGCATACTGTCTACCATCCCGAAAATGTTTGAAAGTATTGTCTTAGATAAGATTGCTGATAAGTTTAGGCATATTATTACTCCAGAACAGCATGGTTTTATTACCGGTCGGTCAACCACAACCAATCTTCTATTATATGAACACTATATCTGTGAAGCTTTCACGTCTCGTGCACAAGTAGATTCAATATATACTGACTTTTCAAAAGCCTTTGATATAGTAAATATTAATATCCTTCTCGCGAAACTGCAAGCCCTTGGTATACATGGATCATTCCTAAAATGGTTGAATAGTTACCTCTGTAACCGTGAACTCATGGTAAAATTAAATAATAAATTTTCGTATAAATTTAAAGTAACTTCGGGAGTTCCTCAAGGCTCTCATCTGGGCCCACTTCTCTTCATTTTATTTATAAATGATCTATCTTTATGTTTCGATAATGTCAAATTCATTCTATTCGCAGATGACCTAAAGCTTTTTAAGATTATAAAATGTTTAAATGATGCACTTATCCTTCAGCAAAATTTAGATAGACTTGCTAGCTGGTGTGAAATAAATAAATTATTCCTAAACGTAAAAAAATGTTTCCACATGTGTTTTTACCGTTCATGGATTCCAATATCTACATCGTATTTAATTAACAATAATGAAATTGCATTACTACCATTTATCAAAGACCTTGGTGTTATTTTTGACCGGAAACTTACATTTGATCGTCACTGTGAAACAATTTCCAATAAGGCCATGCAAATTCTAGGTTTTGTAATACGTAACACAAGGACTTTTCAAAACATTGAGTCAATTAAGCTACTTTACTGCTCTCTTGTAAGATCGCAGCTGGAATATGCATCTCCTGTATGGTCTCCGATTTATACCTGTAACTTACACCGTTTGGAGAGAGTACAAAGAAAATTTCTTCGATACGTTCAATTCAAATTGAGACAGCCTGTAATTGAAATCCGCTACAATGCATTAATGTCTGATCTAAACCTACCACTACTTTCTACCCGGCGTACTATTAATGACATTCTTATACTTTTTAAATTACTGAACAATCTCATAGACTGCCCTCAAATGTTAAGTGTTATAAATATTCGTGTCCCTGTTAAACCAACTCGACTCCACCACCTTTTCCACAGTGACAATCATAGCACTAACTATTCCTATCATTCACCGCTAGTGCGTTTTCACCGAACTGCCAATACGTATACAGACCTTTTTGATATTTTCAAAACCTCACCGTCTTGCATCAAAGCAAAAATAACTAGTTATTTATGTAACTGATATGTTTGTAAAAATGATAAATATTTGTTGTACTAATATGCATTGTATGTATGTACTGTATGTTATTCTATATATATATAATGTTTGTAAATGTTCGATACACCTGTATTATGTATGTAATAGCCCTATGTACGGGCGTTTAAATAATAAATAAATCTCTCAAATAATGGTAAAAGCAATACCTCAGCTTGTTACTGGTCAACAGAGTGGGCCACGGGAAAGATTAAATATTATAATTATTCTCATTAATTTTGAAAAGTAGGCGCCTGGCGTTCAAATGCAAACTTACTTATTACCCACTTTATGGGTGCTTAGCGCCACCAGTGGATAATAATCAAATAGTTAGCACAAATTATCGACATAATAAAATTCAAACAATGAAATAGAAAAACATAAAAAATATATAAACATATTTCGGGAGCCACCGGCATTTGAACTCCAAGCTTCCGCTTGCTGGGCGGCAGTGTTGCCAATTATGGACTATTATAGTTGCCATGGAACCCCTTTGGACTGAAAGCGAAAGTCTGCTACATTCACGATACTACTACCAAAATCGTAGCAAACTCAGTGGCAGACCTCAAGTATGAAAAACGAACACCTTGTTGTGGACACAACTATTATTAGACTACCAGGGTTCTCTCTTACTCGAAAGATGCGAGCCTCGCTTAACCACTGGAGCGATTTTTGCCATATATTGGTGCCATTTTAAATGTCTCCGATTGCTTTTCGGATAAAAAAGGCAGGTTAATTCATTGGCTATACAAGGTGTCCGGAAACTCGTAGTACAAGCGGGAAACTGGGGAATCTACATCACATTTGGAGTCGATTTTGTGGTATAACTTTTTTTGATTTGAGCTTTCTTTTTCGAGTAAATCGTGTCAGAAGTTGATTTTTTTTTTGGTCAAATTCTTGTAAATTATTACCTACGATCATAATACCTAACTAATAAACACACTTTAAAAGAAAAACAAACAAAGAAATTCGGATTAAAAGCATTATTTTGAAATTTCCCATAATTTAATTCAGTGTAAAAATAAAATGTTCGCTCATTTCACGGTTAAACAGCTGATTCATATTTTCGCGCGAGACTGCATGCTGATGCAATCACGACGAGATGGGTTCTAGCGGTGTCTCGTTTGTTTAAAGTGCCGCTAGAAAGAGATGCAACGCTTGTCAAATGACCGCGGACAGCAAACAGTGTTGTGTGGCCTTGACCCACGTTGACCCAATTCTGTACCCAAGCAGCATACGGATGCAAGTCCAAAAAGGTAAATGTTCAGTAGAGCCAAGAAACTATTTCTGTAACTCTGGTCTCATAACTTCTTCGGATATCCATGCTGATAGATAACAAAAAAAGTAATTATTAAATCAATTAGTTTTGTTTTAAAAACGATTAAATGAAACGAAATTTAAAGCCTTAAAAATAATTGTTTAAAAAAAAACGCTGACTTGAGTCAAACTTCAATTTGGGAGGCGGGAATGGGTACCGCCGCCCCGGGAACCAACCAACACCTCTGCCATAGGTCACCCCAATGGTTTGCTACGTTTGGTGATTTAGCAGGGGTGCCCGGGTTCATGGGGTGAGGTTTGTCTAGGTCTTTGAGGCGGATGACCAAGACACACTGAACCCCACATTCCTACCCACCCCTTAAACCCTTTTCCTTCCCAGAACTCTCCTCTCCTTCCTTTCCTTAAAAAAACCCTCCATACAGCATCCCCAAAGATGACATAGGCCCTGAGGGAAAGATAGTTGTTGCATCATGGTACTTGCGTCCATATGCAATTTTGAAAAACCTTTTTTTTCTTCATGATAGGACTTCCATCTTTCTGCCACTGATAAACATGATAAATGATAATTTAATGAAATAAAACAATAACTTTGTTTTTTAACCACGATTTATTTAATTTTTATAATACCGGCCGGTATTATAAAAATTTGTCAAACTACAAAGTGACTGCTTTCTATCAAAATTACATGATAATTTACTTCAAGCTTCAAGTTTGCATCAAAAACTATACTAATTTTCTTTAAATTTTAGACTTGGATACTTATACCCTATGGTCCTAGTAGACACAAATAAAGATGGCCGCTCTCCACTCTAGGCTTAGCCATCGATACACAACCTTTTTTCTCTTCGGGCCACATACATGTTTGTAAAGTTACGCGGGCCGACAGAGAAATATTCTTCTTGCAATTTGTCTTGAAGCACTCGAAGCATTTTGAAGACACCCCAGTTATTAGTGTATTTAAATAACAGAACAATACTTTATACGACGCATGGTCCGCTGTTAAAATTTTCAAGTAGGTAACTGACAAACCAGTGACATTAACCAGTTTTTATGTATTGATGCGGTGGTTTCTAGAAGTGGCACTTTTTTTATTTGTAAATTGCGTACGTACTTGTATATCAAATATTTGTTTATGGGAATAAATCCATCGTTTGCAATAGCAACACTCTTACACATCTGCCCTGATGATGGACACTGCAACGCTGTCGAAAACTGAAACGTTGGCTAAAGAGGGAGGTAGCGCAACACAGTATAATACCCCAAAAACAAATAACGAAAATATTTTTGGCCATGAAAATCTTAAAAACGTATCTCACTCTTATACCAGATTATGTGAACCATAATGATAAACATTTTCGGGTGTCACTATCTATCTGTGCGTCAAAGTCGAAACGAATCTCAAGATATACGGAATTTAGAATGATATTTTTTTTTAAATCAAGTTCCTGATAATAAAGTGTTTAGGGCCGCACACAAAAGCTTGCCGGGCTGCATGCGGCCCGCGGGCCGCAGGTTGAGTATGGTTCCTCTAAGCTTCTGCCACTGTTATTTATACAGTAGTATTCGAAACGAATGTGAACAACACATTATTATCATTTTTTTAATAATGTAATAATTAGATGGAAAAAAAGTATAAAGCTAATTTTTTCCCCATCGACTACAATAATTCAGGTAAGTGCTTAGCCAAAAGTCCCCGCCCCTATCCCCCCTTGCTTCCCCCCCTGTGCCCCCTAAACATGAAAAGTGTTAGGGTTTCGTAAATCACGTCCATCTCGATTACTAAACAACATATTGGATTGCAATTTTTTATATTCTCTTTGCTGTAACATTGTTTACAATTAATGTCCAGTTAACTTCCGTCGTAACTTTTACCGTTTGTTTATAATTCGTATGAAAGGGTAAATTTTTTGGCATGTAATTTTACTTTTTGTCACAGAACTTTTTACGCCGACATTTTATGAAAAAATATTTCCTACAAAAGTTTTAGCTCCTACAATAGTTGATAAAAGGCAGATCGGTCTGTAATTGCTCATCTCATTTTTGTCTCCTTTTTTAACGGCCCTCGCTACTAAAATGTTTCAAGCTCGAATTCGAATATCGAACTCGCGGATAGTGCAGCTGGCCGGTGCGTTCCATTCAAAACCAAGACACTCACAGAGCAAAACAAATTATTATTAATTAAAGATATTATGATTATGAAAATTATGTTAAGATATATTTTAAAACGTAATGCAATATAACGATAGCTTGATTCATGGAGGAGGTTCTCAGTAACTTAAAGGTCAGGCGTCAGGCGCTCGGAGCAGCCTGACGCATTCTGGCCGGTCTCGTTATCCCTTATTAAATAAGAGGGATAATTAACATTTTGAGACCTTAAAAGTGTCAAATAATGTTTATTACTCTGTGAACATTACATATGTGAACTCAAAATAATTTTATCGTAAGCAGTGTGGACGTATAACGAGTTTTAAGAATATGTGCAGATATTATCGTGATTCATTAGATGCGAAGTGTTTAAAACCCAGGATCGGTAGCGAACATTTACCAGATGTGGTCATTTGTTCGGTTGTTGGGTGTCATAGCCGTACCCCTGCGCACCCCCCGCACCTTTACTGCAACCCCGCTGCTCGCTGTTACGCCCGCAGTCGCTGTATTTACGACTGTGGACCATATGTGTGGGCCACCGAAGCGGCCTTCTAAGAAACGCACCAGAGAAGAAAACCAACTGATGACCTCTGCAATCTCTGCATCCCTAGCTGCCCCCGCTGCCAACCGCCCGCGCCTGCCCCCCGCCCCTAAGCACATGGACTAGGAAGTCATGGGACTGAGCCCGCGCCCTTCGGTTTCTACCTGTGCCGTACGTATGGAGTGATAAATGAAAAATTAAAAAACTTTATTAATTAACAGTTCACAGTGACAATTTATTATCACAGTGTATTACGAGTATATATACATTTTCGTTAGCGTTGATTACGTGTTATTTTTATGGTTTCTTTGCAATTGTTTTTATGAACTGCAGATTTATTAAATACATATATGTTTTGAGTATGTGTGAGTAAGACTAAGTTAGGTTAAGTTAGATTAAGTAGATTAAGTTAGATTAAGTTAGACTAAGGATGTTAAAAGTAGATTATTAAATACAGAAGGTAAATGTATTATTGGGGGGCAAGAATTCCAATAATCCATGCGCTTGATAGCTGCAAGACGAGTTGATACCTAGCCTCCTACATAGTTAAGTAAATTAGAATACGTACGTATAAAAAGATATTTTATTTAATTTATTGGGGGGCTAGAATTCCAACAGTCCATGCGCTTGATAGCTGCAAGACGAGTGGTTATCTAGCCCCCTACATAGTTAAGTAAATTGAAATACGTACGTATAAAAAGATATTTTATTTAATTTATTGGGGGGCTAGAATTTCAATAATCCATGCGCTTGATAGCTGCAAGACGAGTTGTTATCTAGCCTCCTAAGTTAAGTAAATTCTAATGTAAAATCCTTGTTAATTTGTACAGCGCTCTTGAGGCGATTTTTCGCAAAAACAGCGCTATATAAGTTGTCCAAATTTATTTTATTTATTATTTATTTATTTTATTATTATTATTAAAACATTTAATATAACTTTTTGTTTGTATTTTTTTTTTTATAAATACATAGATGAAAAAGGTACACATAGTAAAAGGTACATATAGTAATACATAAATAAAGAGTGACAAAAGGCTTGACCTTTGTTCCAGCCTGGAAGATACTCTCTTTCCAGAGTGGAAGATACTCTCAGTATTGCCCTGGTGTAAGACCACCATTCAGTATTGAAACGTTGCTTGAAATGGCTTTAGCCGTGTTTGGTGACCAGATCTGAATAGCCAGTACTTCCCCACCTTCCTCTTCCCCATCTCCTTCCCCTCCCCACTACCTTCAGCCTCACAACATACCCCGATTGGGGATGCCATAGTCCCACTGGCTCCAGACGGGAGCAGTTGGGACTCTTGTGCGGTATTCATGTAAAAAAAAAGCCTGGTTTCACAGTGCGGCGGGGCACTGTTAATACTAAATTGTCTAGATTGATTTGAGGTCCCGGGTTCAAAAGCCGGCGAGGACAAAACAAATTTAATTTAATTTATGTGAGTATATCATATTGTAGAATTAAATAGGTACACACAATGAATCTGTACCTCATTCCAAAGTGGAAGATACATTAAGTATCGCCCTGGTGAGAGACCATAATTCAGAATTGAAAGTTGCCTGAGAACGGCGTAGTGACTAGTTTAGTGACTAGATCTGAATAACCAGGAACTTTCCAACCCCCCTCTTCCCTATCTCTAAAAATGTGGATTACATACATTAGGAATATTTATTTATTTATTGACGTCCTATTGGGCTTTTACGTATCAAATATAAATTTAATTTATAACAACAGTATAACATAAATAAAAAAGATTACAAAACATACAAATAAAGCATAAACTCAATGTAAAAAAAATAGGAATACATCTAATGCTAATTCCACATGGATGACTTTAGAGAACTCGTAGGTATAACAATTTATATACCTACGAGCAACAAAAACATTAAAAATAATCAAAATACATTAATTTTTACTTAATTACTCATTGTATGCCTTTGGAATAAGAACAATAAAAAACAATAAACAAAAGAAAATCGAAATAAAATAAAATGATTTCTCATTCATTATTTACATATAAAAAGTGTTGGACTAATTTGGACACGTTAAAATATATCAAAATTTAAATTAAAAAGTCAGATAGTTCATTGCCCAACCTGTGTATTCTTTCCATCTCAGAATTCGAAGCGAAGTTATTGTTGTAAAATAAAATATTTCGTCTAGTATACTTTGGAGGTATATGTAAGGATAACAAGTTTATAGCGTCAGGGTGGTCCAACCTTGAATGAACAGTTTTATACAATAAAAGGAGATCAAATATTTTTCGCCTTTCAGGTAATTTCGATAAGTTAAATTTACTGCGTAAATTGACATAATTGATTTCAACAATAAGAATACCCATTTTGAAATTAATAAAACGTAAAAAATTATTTTGAATTTTTTCAATTTGTAAACAATGAGAGTTGAAATGAGGACACCAAATGCTTGAATTGTATTCAACCTGACTCCTAACCAAAGGCAGATTTTATGCTAGATAATAATCTAGCATAAAAACTTTCCCAGTTTTGTTAACTAATTATAATTAATGTTATTTAAAATAAAACACACACATATACATAGGTACCTTATAATATATGGATGTGGGATGGGGTGGTTGTGCTGAATCCATTATTAGACCAATTATTTTAGTTCAAAAACTAATTCTGAGAATTATATTTAAATGTCAACCTACCCACCCGTCAAATTTAATGAACTCTTTGCAAAAATCAGAGTCTTAGATATTCGACAGCTATTTACTAAGATAAGCATATGTTATATATGCCAAAATAATCTACTGTTGGCCCCACAACATCAAGCACACACACGCTTCTTAGCAAACCTGGGTTGCGTGGTCCCTAAAACTCAAACTTCTTTCACTCAACGACAATTCTGGTATATCGCTCCTAAAATGTATAATGCTTTGAGTGTCGATATAAAGTCACATAATTCTAAATCTCTCTTTAAATCCCGTTTCAATCATTGGATATTTGAAAAGGGAAGAGATTTCTTCAAACAACACATGAGAGCTTAATATTACAATAAAAACAAATAATATTAATATTAATTTAAAAAATATTACAAATTTAATTAATCAATTACTTTAACTTAATATTGCATTTAAAAAAAATCAAACAAAAAATTACTTTCTCTAACACTCTTTCCAATTTCTTTCATAGAACGAATATCAAAAATGACTACAAACATGTACTCTCGTGCAGAAGATTACTTACCAAATTTTATTTCTATTTTTATTTCAAGAAGAATAATGCTCACCAATGTTTATTTCAATCTTCTTTATTTCTTAGATAACTTGCAATTCTTATATTTTTATCTGTTTGTAGTTTTATTTATCCCTAAATATGTTATTTTTTTCTTTTCTCTTCTTATATTTTATTATCTGTTTATATAAAATTATATTACATGTATGACTACCACAACACGGGCAATAGCCTAGTATGGTAGTCAAAAATGGCCAAAAATGTAACATTTAATCATTTATGAAATAATTAAAAAAAAATATATTTCTCTTTACAACTTTCTTTACCGCGGTTGAAGCGATGAATTTTCCTTTTCTAGAGTACGGATATTTACTTTTTTTTATTGGCCATTTCCATACTTTTATATTTTAAAAATATCAAATTGTTTATTACCTAGAAACCCGAAAAAATGTTAACAATAAATTAATTTTTTATAATTCTATTTTTCACACTACGCAGCTTCGACGGAAACTCACAGATGAATATACTCGCATAAAAAAGGCGCCATACTATTATAGTCCCTACGCCCAACGCATAGAGTGTAATATTGTTGAAAGCGTCGCATGGAAGTATGATAATTACGCGGAATTTCGAACTTTGAAAAAAGATTGAGACGACGGACCGTAAGGAGCGTCCATTCACGGCCACCTCATAGAGCCGAATGAGTAGGAGAATTCTTAGATGTTCATTATATAGTATTTAATGAAAATAAATAGATAATAAAAACGTATATCTCGACAGAAAAATGTATTTATGATAGCTTAGCGTGGCTACATTATCGATATTTTGACGATTAATAACTTAGATTGTCGTTTGAATCTGAGAATTCATGATACTCCATACAACGGTTGAGATCATGAGAATTATTGACGAACCTTTCGAAGTCTTAATTTGACATCTTTGTTTGTACGCTCAACATTTGTTTTAAGTGTATTTGTGCGAATTTGGCGTAGAGCAAATTACCAGCAGCATGCAAATACGGTATCATTTGCTTGACTGTATTAATGTGCAAATTTCAATCGCCGATTCTCTCCGCCAGAATAAAGTCTAGAACCAAATTCACCAATTTAAACTCTTGTAGCCACAGTTTTGAATTTCTACTAGTTTTAACCAAATCTTCACACACTTCTTCTAGTCTTGTCATTATTTCGTTTGTTTTAGTGCACTAAAGCTATGTGGAAATCGTGAACGTGAAATACCCGTGTTAGTGAGGGTTATTCATAATAGAGCTAGTTTATACTTCCATTCAATAAATAAAGCAATAGATTTTAAACTGAAATACTATGGCATTTTTAGTTGCTGAAACTTGAACTGATACCAGTAAGCATAATTTCACTTCTTTAGTAAAACCAAAATTTAAAACAATTGACAAAAAATACAATTAATGAGTTAAACATCATACATGAGTAGTGCGGTAATGAATCGGCTGCCACGGAGCGACGCAGAGATGGTGAATCAAGCATTCACGGTTGATATCTGGCGTTTTCTAGCCATAAAGTACACATTCAAATAAACAATTTTACAGCTCATAGAAAGGACTACAATCTTTGTAGGAAACATTTCTTCATAAAATGTCGGCCTGAAAAGTTCTGTGACAAAATGTAAAATTACATACCAAAAAATATACAAATTTTTACCTTTTCATACGAATTACAAACAAACGGTAAAAGTTATGACGAAAGTTAACTGGACATTAATTGTAGACAATGTTACAATAAAGAGAATAAAAAAATTTCAACCCGCTATGTTGTTTACTAATCGAGATAGACGCGATTTATGAAACCCTTACACTCTTCATGTTTGTGGGGGCACAGGGGGGGAAGCAAAGAGGGGTAGGGGCGGGTATTTTTGGTTAAACACTTGTCTAAATGGTAGTAGTCGATGGTGATTCAACTGGTGTTCTACGAAATAGGCTGACTGGACTATTAATTATATTCCACCGCCATGGGAGGAATGAATTCATGCGTCCGTCACTCCTGGATACACTGACTCTCAGATTCCTACCAATCCCTCATACCCTTGGTAGGTATACCTCTTTTTGTTTGATGTCCGCAATAATTAACTAATTAACTGCAACAATCATGTGAGATCAGTGGTGTATATGGGGTTCCAGGCTATCCCATCCCGCCCCATGCTATCCCATTACGCCCCCCCCCCCCCTGTTGAGGTAAATATGATCGCGACAATACGCTGAAAAACTGTTCAAGATTTGGTGAGATTTGGCTGGACTCCCCCCCCCATTTTGAGGTCACGTAATTAATGCCCCCTAAGTTAAACTCCCGAACAACATGAGCATTATTTTTGTATGTAAATGCACTCGTGAGTAACTTAACAAAAATGCAAATAAGACGTAAATTTAACCTAGGACTACAAAGGCCGATTAATTCTAAGTGATAAGTTATAGGACAAAATTAAGTCGTACCGTATTTAAACTAGAAAGTTGGTTTCAAATTTCATATTATTGTTGAAAGTTATTGTTTTGATTAAAAGTGAAAAAAAAAAGTTAATAAACTAATAAAAAAATAAGTGAATTAAGAAAATAAAACAATACTCAGTCATAAATGTCGTAAGTGAGTTCAAAACTGCAAATTTGGAATGTTAAATAAATTAAAAATAATATTCCCAGTGTTCACCGCAAATTGAACACTACTGCATGGGGAACACGATTCGACTGACCACCCAAGTCAATAGAACACGGGAACACCCGAATGCGGGAGAAATATTTGTTTATGTTTTTACGCAGTTTAGTATGTGATGTGTCTTGATTTCGTTGAGTCGACGTTGACATCCCTTTGTGTTTTCAAACTTTAAAAGTGAATAACAGTAATTAATTTCGCCGGTTTTTAACAAACTTTTGTGTTATTTTCATATTTAGAATATTGTGGATTAATGGAAGTTATACCAACGCATGTTAATGCGTTTTTTGTGATGTACCAATGACATGTTTGTGTTTTTTGTGATGTACCTACCTAGTGTTTTTGGATTAAGGAACGTTACAACATAATGTAAGTTAGAACACACCTATGCTAATAATTTTTATCACTCGGCTTGTTCGTTGTGCGAATTGATCCAGTACTAAGTAAAGTACCTAGCGAGAGAGTTTTAGAGAGCATCTTCCATCTAAAATCACGAGATTTCCGTGTATCTGAAAAAAACTTTAACCCTCATATAGCCGAAATTTTATTTTATTTTATTTTTTTTTTAAATTTTAAATGTAAAAATGCTTAAATTGATAATCTGTATGTTTATTTGGGTTCTCTATGTGATGCAGGTTCACCAGTTTTCCGCTTGTACTACGAGTTTTCGGACACCGTGTATAGCACTATAATAAGTTTAATGTCTCCATGTAAAAATATGAAGGTATGATTTTTTTTAATGTTGGCGAAAAATTTAAAAAATGATCTTCTGAAAATGTCAAACAAACAGAGAAAAAAGTTTTAAAATGCGCTGTGTTAAAGTGGTTAACTGCAGCCATTGCAATCACTGTCGCTTTAACCTCTACCATCTCTTCACCACATTATACGAAGCAGAGAAATGAATTGAAAGTACTCACCAGGTTTCCCAATCTGTCCAATACAGTTTATTGCTGAACAAGGTCAAGGCAAAGGGGTGCGATAGGCCCTCCTTGACGATGTTGAGCCGGTTCTTGCCGTCAAAGTCCATGACGTCAATAAACTTGAGTTTGGCGTCCACCCAAAAGATGCGCTCCGTGTCGTAGTCCACCGTGAGCCCGTTCGGCCAGAAGATGTTCTGCGTGATGATGACGTGCCGAGTCTTGGGATCGCCGTTCATGCCCGCTCGCTCTATCTTGGGCACGTCTCCCCAGTCCGTCCAGAATAGCAAACTGAAACAAAATAATGTTGGCTCTATAAGTGACAATAGGATATTTGAAGTAAAAACTTCTTTAGCACCGTGATTTGAAACTCGAAGAAATAGAATAATCGGTCTCCTCTTTGTGCGGTGCTTCGTGGCCTCCCCACTTTTGTCTACTTTAGTCTTCTGAAGGTTATACTCCTACCGCATGTGAACTGCACGCATGTATTTTTTTAAAATTAATTTTAATTTGTTCAGACTATTATATCCAATAATAACAAATTAATAATAATAATGCGTTTTTGACACACTTCAGGCAGGCGAAAAAATGGAATTTGTTTTAAACCTATATATCTTTGAAAATAATAAGTAAGTACATATTGTCACCCTAAAGAAATAGTGAGATATCTTCGAAAAAACCACTTTTGAGTTAAGTATGCAGTTCAATGTAAAATTGTGAGCTCTACATCATGGGTCGGCAACCTTTTGCGGTCCAAGGGCCAAATATTTGACGTGGGAACTTGCGCGGGCCGCACTTACAAAAATTCTCTAGCCCCCCCCCCCCCCCCGGGACGGATCTCATTTGACCAGGTAGTAGTTTTATCCGCCCCGGGTGGCACCCATGTTATTACAGTATAACTGCATGTCATTACGGTATAACTACAATATTTCAGTTCTAAAAATAAACCAGTTTTCGTATTTTTACGACATTTATTTTTATTAAAATGGTTACATAAATAAAATGGCATTATAAATCATTTTTTAAGAAAGAGTAAAAGAAGTTCAGTTCAAGTTCTTTAATATTTGCTTGCATTTTTGATGTGGAGACGCGTAGTATTGCGTCCAAATGTAAATGTGATAATCGAGAACAGTGTTTGTTTTTCCGATAATTAAGAATTGAAAAAGTTTGCTCACAAATATACGTACTACCAAACATAGTAATTATTTGCCGAGCAAACCTTTTTAATTCTTTGTACTTTTTGGAAGGCAAATTCCCGTAGAAATCTATTTGATTGATTGAGTTGATTTTCAAATAGCTTGGTACATTATCGATATCCACTGCGAAGGGGTTTTCGAAAATCTCCCATCTTACATGAGTTTTTTTTAAATCAGCAACCGGTTTTCAAACTCAGTTTGAAGTTGTGGTAATGCACTTTTCATGTTAGTATTTTCCCAAATAAAATTTATCCCAACTTCTTCTACTGCTTTCTTGCAATTTGGAAAAAAATCGAGTTTCCTTTCACCGATATGCTTGATAAACAATGATAGTTTAATTTAAAATGATTTAACATCTGAATACATATGGCATATCAATTTATTTTTTCCCTGTAAACGCGTATTGAGTAGATTCAGTTCGGCAGTCAAATCAGTTAAAAATCCAAGGCAAGTTAAAAGTCACGTGCGTTGCGGCGAAAATCTTGCGGGCCGCACCAAGACTCCTCGCGGGCCGCAGGTTGCCGACCCATGCTCTACATCATGGGTTCCCAACCCTGTGCCCACGGGCGCCATGGCGCCCGCGGAGCGATTCGCATGCGCCCGCCACTGTTCGACAGAGACAGAGTTTTTGAACTCCGAGGCGCCAAACAAAACACACGGCACGCGACTCAGTGAAAGCAATGAGCCCGCGGGCGCCGCGGCCGACAGCCAAACTAACAATAGTCACGTGCTCGTAGTGCTCGTACCGTCCCCATTGCTTCGGCGATCATCGGCTTACTTCGGGTTTTCGTGGAGAAAGTAGACACTACCGGGGGCGTATATCTTGTCACTTGACCTTGAAACTGTCAATATGACATATTGATAGTATATTTTTTTATAAAATTTTTTCTTTGTATTTGTGTTTTTTGTTTGCTATGTTTTACGACGTTTACGTTTTGTAACTCTGTATTATTTTGAAACATTTTTGTGTATTCTTTATTAAATTATGAATATAAGAAAATATTATGGGAAAATGAGAAGTTATGGAAGAATGTTGTTTTTTTTTTTTTTAGACATCTGCCCTGATGATGGACACTGTAACGCTGTCCGAAACGTTAATAATATCAGTTATGGAAGAAGTTTGTCGGTTAAAAAGAGGTGGCGCCCGCCACCCTACCGATATTTTAGAATGTGCTCTAGAGTACAAAAACGTTGGGAACCCCTGCTCTACATGATGCATTACTAGGATTTTTTGTAAAAAAAAATTGCCCGTGTTACAAGTAAAATCTCAGTATTGAATTTGTCGGTCACTCAGAGCAACACTGAGATACTGAAGTTGTCTCGCTGTTGCATTCAAAAGGTCGTTGAAAAAAGTGTTGAAATACTGAGAAAAATTAATTGTCTCACTGTAACTCTATTGTTTTCACGAAGTTCAGCGGTCTTGTCATAATTTTGCTCACATTTACTGTCAACTGTCATTCATTTGCTAGTCACTGTTGGAATTTTATTTGGTTTTTTTAATGCCTAATGACAATATATCAACGTTTTTTTATACGAGCAAGTTAAAGGTTTATAACTTCTCTATTTATGATACCAAAACTCGACAGGGCCATTGTTACATGTGGCATGAGGGTCTAGCAAAAAGAGGCGCAATTAAATGTCTACCTGCGTGTACACATTTTTAAAAGACTTTTGCCAAAGGAAACGTTATCTTTTATTCGGATAACTGTGTGACACAGAATAAAAACAAATTTTTATTTTCCATGTATATGCATGCAATACAAACACTTGATATTCAAATTATTACTCATAAATTTTTAATTGTTGGGCACTCAGAGAACGGAGGAGACTCCATCCATTCTTGCATCGAAAGAGAAAGGTCAGGGTTTTAAAACAATGCCCAATATTTGATCTAACGGAGATAGCGATGATTATAAAGTGTTCCAAGAAGAATGAATCTCGTTATAAGTTAACAGAAATGAAAACAACGGACTTCACTGACTGGAAAAAGGTATGTGAGAAGACTGGAAAAAATTTCTCAATAAACATGGACAAAAATAAGTGTATTTGGAATAAAGTTAATATGTTACAGATCACTAAAGATGAACCGTCACTTATCAAATACAAAACCACCTACACCGAGGATCCATTTAATCAGAGTATTAATATGAGAGAGCGACTTAGGAATGTTCGGAATGAGAATATGTAATATAATTCTAGGACAGCTTATACAGGTCCACCTACAATTCCACCGAATAAAAAGCGTGATCTCTTATTTCTTTGCCAAAGTGGTGTTATATAAAAAAATCATAATTTTTTTGAATTAATTAATACTGCCAATACAGACCGCGATGTGCAAGAAGAAAATAACGATGAAGGTTCATTGTAGGTTTCCAGGAAATCAACACATATTCGTTTTTTTTTTATTCTTAAAGTTTTGTGTAAAAAAAATTATTACTTTTTATTCTTAGGGTTTTCTGTTATTTTTGATATATACAAATCTTGGTTTTTTGTTAATTTTGTTAGGGAACGTACCCATACTACGTGACACGTTTAGGGGGGGGTCTTCAAAATGTCACGCTCCAGCTATTAGGATTTTGGTCACCAGGGGGGGGGGGGGGGTTAAAAATTGCAAAAAGTTGGTCACGTAGTATGGGTACGTTCCATTACATGCTTTTATTATTAAGGTTTTCTGTTATTTTTTTACATACATAATAACACGCTTCTTATAAAAAAAACTAGACCACACAACGGAAGTAAAACTTCTGCTCCATCTATATGATAGGAAGAGAGAAAGAAAATGTGCGAGCGCACTGCTCTCTCTTGCTCCTACAGTGTGATTCAGACAATAGGCCTGCACTGTGTAACGTAACTGGCTACGAAAGAGAGAAAGAAAATGTGTGCTTGCACCTCTCTCTCTTGCCCCTAGAGTAATATACGAAGCGTAACTCTCTCTCTCTTTCTATCTTCACTAACTTATATCTCCCGCTCAACTACCGTTCGCCTCGCTTTTCGTAACGCTCTCGTCATGCATTCACCAGCTTACTCCCCAAGTCAAGCGTGCGTAAAGAAGTTTTACTTCAATAAATTGATAAGCACAATTATATTTTTCTTTCATTTTTATACCACTTTACCCCCATACAATTGTCATATTGACAAACTGTAAGAGTGACTGGGTGTGTGTACTGTTGAAAATGTATTTATGATTATAAACAGCACGATAAAACACAAAGAAATAATAAGTATTAATTTATTTATCCATCCATACTCGTAATATTATTATGCAACACTGAGATAATTTGAGAAGATTACCAAAAACTCCACGCAACAGTGAGATATTTCCAGATTTACGTGTATTTTGTCAAAATTAGTAAGAAAAAATTAATTATTTATCTTAAAAAAAATATATATATTATTTATCTATTTTTACAATTACATAGGATAGGAGGTGAAACAACGGAGGATTTTAACGTCTCCCAGGGGCTGAAACAAGGTGATGGCTTAGCACCCACCCTTTTCAATATTGTACTGGAGCACGTCGTGAGGAAGACAATGATCAGTACCGACTCAAACATCTGCTACAGAAGCAATCAAATAGTTGGCTACGCAGATGACCTTAACATTGTCGGAAGATCCCTACAGGCTGTAAGAGAAGTGTTTGACCCTTTGGAGACTGCGGCAAGAGAGGTGGGTTTGCAAATCAATGAAAATAAAACAAAAATCATGATGCAAACCAGAACCCCTCACCGCAGAATAAAAGACAAAGTGAAATTCAAAGACAATTATAATTTCGAAGTGGTCGAAGAGTTTACCTACCTGGGCTCCATCATAACGCAGGACAATGAAGACCCAGTAGAAGTAAGAAAGCGCATTACAGCCGCTAACAAAACTTACTTCGCGTTGCTGCCAGTGTTCAAATCCCGAAACGTCCATAGGAAAACCAAAATAACCTTATATAAAACAATTATCAGAACGGTCTTGGCCTATGGATGTGAGGCGGGAACACTGACAGCAAAGTCAGCGGAACGGCTGGACATCTTCGAAAGAAAGGTACTTCGAAGAATCTTAGGAGCGGTGCGAGAGGGAGAGGCATGGAGAATCCGCCACAATAATGAGCTCTATGATATTTACCAAGCTCCCAGACTCTCCACCCATTTAAGACTCCAAAGATTAAGATGGGCCGGACATGTGCACCGAATGCCAAGCACACGAGTACCGAAGAAGGTTCTGACAGGACACCCGGGAGGTAAACGAAAGGCGGGCAGACCTAGACTGAGATGGGAGGATGATGTCAGGAAGGATGCAAGAGGATTACTCCATGTTGCAGATTGGAAGACGACGGCCGAGGACAGAGGGCGGTGGAGGCTTATTTTGAAGGAGGCCAAGGCTCGAAATGGGCTGTAGCGCCATTAAAGAAGAAGAAGATTTTTACAATTTTGTGATGTTAAATAATTTAGCTCTCTAATGCCATATCATTAATCTGCAACATTAGTTAATTTGATTCTGCTAGAGCTCACGCAAACCTAAAAGTCCTATTATCTCAGAACAGCATTTTTTAAGATATCCCACTATTGCTGTAGGTTGACGATATGTACATTTAAATTTTTATATAGTGCTCACCATACCCCAACTATAAAAATATTTTCCAAAATTATAACCTACTTTGTAATAGGACTCCATAAAAGTCAGTGTTGGGCCATTTAGTGACCATACGAAGTCGGCTACAGTCGTATTTAGCTCTTCGCTAATATTATCAGGGATACCAACATAACAGTGGGGGAATGGCCGCCGGGTTGTCGCAGTATCGGTTCGCGAAGTGAAATTTTATTTTACACAATTGAAAATTAAAATGCATTATTTTCCGCCGGCCGTGATGCAAAAAGTTTCCTTTTATAGTGATTAAGGCGAATCTAAAGTTTTTTTCTAAAAATTATTCGTAATAACCATGGACACTAATCCCGAAAAATTACCTAAATATTTGGCAGCAACACCTTTCCAGGTATTCAAGTAGGACCAGCGTGAAAGGTAGAACTACCCTTCCCTCACAAAGTCTGTAAATATCATTATTTAGACCAGCGGTTGTCAACCTTTTTGAGCCTGCGTACCCCTTGACTTTTACTACAAATTTGTAGTACCCTATCTATCTTGTCTGCACGTGTAATGAAAGAATAGTTCAATTTATTAATACTCTCATTATTAGATGAATTTAACAATCAAGTCACACAAATAACTTTAATCACAAATAAATTTGAAACGTAGAGCTGTGTTTCAAAACCTACATCCGTGCCACGATATAGCGTACCCCCAATTTTGCTTTACGTGCCCCAAGGGGTATGCGTACCACAGGTTGAAAACCGCTGATTTGGACTATCTAAATTTCATTCTTCCTGAGTATTAAACGATTTCCTTTATACCCCTGAATACCTCTCATCTCTTGCTTTATATCAATTCATATGCATGTGTTTTGGCATCACGTATCAGCTTAGCAAAAGATAAAACTGCAGCAGAACACTTACCCTCTCATAGGGGCCACGGCGATGGCCCGGGGCTGGTCAATGTCCGTCCAGAATAGGACCTTCCGATCAGTGCCGTTGATGGACGCAACCTCGATTCTCGTTGTTTCTCCATCTGTCCAGTACAATTTTTGGGTGTACCAATCAATAGCCAGACAATTTGGCGTAGTTACGCCTGTGGTTACAACTTCCACCTATTGAAGAAAATAATAAGTTATAAGTTAAAAAACCTAATTAAACCATCTTTTATGATATTTGCATATTGCACATATATAAAAAAGAGAGGAATACTTATTAAATTTAGGTGTAAATTAGTTTATAAGTTGTAGATGACACAATAAAGTACCTTCTCCCCAGTGTAGGTCCCATTGTAAGTGACACATTGTATAGCTTCCAGCACTTGATCTGTCCAGCAGACAAGTTGTCCTTCGCTGTAGAAATCTACTGCATAACCATCTTGCAAATTCAATACAATGGTCACAACCTTTGAAGATTGTGTGCTATTCTTAATTCGTATATCATTTTTTGTCGTGTAGAGAAGGATAGGACCAGCGGGTGATGAATGACCTACAGTATGAATAAAAAAATGAGACAAATACATATTTTCAATATAATTACAGACATAAATTTCGCAGCTATAAATTAAACGTAGCCATCGTGCAGGCCGGTGACAGTATTGTAAGTTTGGGAGGAGAATCACAACACTCACAATTGTTGACAAGATAAGAAACCCAAAATGAATTGTAAAATAAACAACTATTGAAAGTTTAGAATGCATACAAAAACCACAAAAAAACAAGAAAAGTTTTTTACCGTCGGCAGTCCCAAACTTCAAACATAGTATTGACAATGAAGCGAAGATGTTAATGTTGATATAAATATAAATAACAGCCCATGTCTGACGACTTATATTCATTTCTCGGCTCCAGTATCAATGTTCATTGGTATCACTTATAGCACTTGTTGAATAAACCCATTAGCTGGTGAACAGTATATTTTGTGCTGCGAATCATTAAATAAACTGGCGATCAAATATTAGGTGTAAAACTGACCAAATTGGGCCGAATAACATAATATTATCATATTTCGAGAATGTCACCTCAATATCTGTCCATAGAAATAGGTTGTTTATAATCATAAATAAAGTAATAAACCAATACCGCGTAGTGATGGGCACAATCGAGACATTAAGATAATCGATATATTCAGGTCCTTACATATATAAAGTCGATTTTTTTTAATATAATATATTTATTAACGCAATGAAGAATAATGATATCGTAATAAAATATAAAGCACACTTTAGAAATTGCTCACATTTATTTAATATTAGCTTAAGTACCTACTAGCATTGTCCAAGCTTTAGATCATGTCTCTAATTTGACTCCAGATACTAATATCTACAGCGAATGTCTGACGAATATCTACAGCTCATATGTTGAACTAATATCTACGAACTTCAGAGTGTTGACTAATATCTACAGAGTGTAGGTTGAACTAATATCTACAGAGCGTAGGTTGGACTAATCAGCTAAATGTGTCCAATAGTCATAGTAAATTAAGTTTTTTAAACTGCATACGCAATATTACATTATTCCAATATGCTACACATAATTGCAAATCCAACCTCTGCCAGTGCTGTAGATATTCGTCAACACTTTGATTCTCATAGATATTAGTCAACAGTTTGTGCTGTAGATATTCGTCAACACTTTGGTTCTCATAGATATTAGTTCGATTTTTTCAGTTTTTGGAATTCCTGTAGATATTAGTAGACGCCTCCCTCTAATTTTAGATCTGATTATATTTAACTCTAGACACAAAAAAAAAAGAAAACACAACCGTGTTAACCGTCGCCATACACATCATTAATCCTTCGAGCCGTTTCTGCAGCACTGGTGCCACGGTGGAACTCGTACTCGTAAATAACGCGATATTTCAAGTTTTCCATTTTGTAAACTAAGGGAAGCAAAGAAAAAAAAAACAATTAAGGAAAAACAAATGAATTATAATTTTCGAAACACAAATACATGAGTAAATAGCTGAATAAATTTGAATTTGGAATTCCTAACCAAAGAGAAGATATTTGAGATCAAAGTTGCCAGTACGAGCAATTTCATATGTAACGACCTAATATAAAGCGCATTCAAATTACAAATAAACGAAATAGACGTCAAAACTTTTTTAGCACCACTGTGATATAAAACTCGATGAAAAGAAAAATAGCGACACTAAAAAGAGACAAGCAAATACATCTGAAGAATTTAGCCTGCGAGAGATTGAGATAGTATAATCAAGTCTTCTCTTTATGCGGTGCTTCGTAGACTCTTAACTCTTGTCTACTTTAGTTTACTGACGGTTTCACTTCCACAGCGTGTGAATTGCACACTCTGATTTTTTGTTACAAAGCGACACTATGTTTATAATCTAAAATCCCCTTTATGTTTATAATCTAAAATCCTTGTTTACGATCCTCTTTGGAAAGATGAACGCAAGGCAACTGTGATTGGCTGGCAAACTGAATAACCAAAATAAAATACATATGAATTTCATAAAGTTAAAATCTACTTTATTTTAATCTTTTCACTAAAATAATCATAAAGACATTGGCGTTAAGGAATGCATTATTTTGCATGAATGCAAAAAGTTGTCTATAATATAATATTATACGGCTTTTTTGTAAAATAGTCGAAATAACAAAGATTTTCTTCTGAAGATGGTTGTACACAATAGCGTCTCCTTCTTCGGAGCGACCGAGTGCCGCGCCACTTCAGGCCGCCGCGCAGAAAAGTAAAGACCGATAGCTTTACAGCGCAATTCACTGTGAGACTTTTCAGCGCGGGTGGCCTGAAGTGGCATGGGACTCGGTCGCTCCGAAGTGTTCGTGTGGGAGACGCTAATACACATAGATATATATATTATTTGTACTAAGAATGTCTGAAGACCGAATTCCGAGGAAGATACTGAGTGCGATTCCAGAGGGTATACTGAGTGCGATTCCAGAGGCCGCCCCAGACACAGTTGGGCGAGACAACTCCAGAAACTGTGTGAGGAGAGGATGGGTCTACCATGGACAGAGGCCGAAAAATCAGCACAAGACAGGGGAATCCGAACAATCACCTCAAGTATGGAGGAGCCTTGTCGATGCAATGGGTCCCCATGTCCCCGACCCGAATACGATAAGGGGTCGTCCATTAATCACGTGATGTTTTTTTAACAACTTTTTAACCCCCCCCCCTGGTGATATGTGGTGAGGTTTTAGACTAACCCCCCCCCCCCCAAAATCACGTGTATTTTTTTTAGTACAAAGTATTTTGAAATTTGGAGAATATTATCACTAAAATAAATACACGTGATTTCTTATTTTACCCCCCCCCCCCCCGTCGTGATATTTCGTGATTTTTTCCGAACCCCACCCCCCCCTTTCGAGCCTCACGTGATTAATGGACGACCCCTAAGGGGTAGAAGATGATCATGATAATATTATTATAAATCTATGGTTGTACAAAATATTATGCTGGCAACGTGACAATCCTGTTTGTTTATAGTGGCAACACACAACTGTCAGATTTCACGATTTGATTTCGGAATATAGGTTATGTGTAGCAAAATATTAAAAAAATTATACTTTTCATAAAGAATCTAAAATGTTGAAAGTCCCGTTTTCACGTATTTCTACGTTGGGTACTCGATTGGCTTATA
Source organism: Limnephilus marmoratus (assembly GCA_917880885.1). Taxonomy (NCBI): domain Eukaryota; kingdom Metazoa; phylum Arthropoda; class Insecta; order Trichoptera; family Limnephilidae; genus Limnephilus; species Limnephilus marmoratus. Next base: position 13,389,058 of record OU862911.1, read on the forward strand.
GTATTAGAACAATTACCAATAAGGAATTAACCGAACTCGATCCCATTGGCATGGACGATGCTGTTCTCCAGGAAGAAAACATTGCCAAAAGGAAACTAGATTTAGACAAAAAGAGGAATAAATCTGGTCTATCAAATGCACATTTTAATTTGATGCATGGACGCCCCCCGTATAGTGAACCATGGCATAGGTCACATTATACAACAGTCTACCAGAGGAAACGGTATGGAAAATTCGGTTCCGCCAGTAATGTAGATCCCAGTAAGTCTTAGTTCAGCATTCTCTTTCTCAATTCAATTTCAGTGCCTGCAACCCGGGCGTTTATTTTATTTTCATTTATGTACATAGTTTTCCTTTACCCACCTCACTAGACAGAGTCTGTTCCGAGGCGGGTAAATAACTATAATTCTATCCCGCACATTGTCGATAGTATGTTGGTAACTCGTACACACAGCTTGTAAAGCCATTGGAGAAGGAACTCGTACTCGTAGCATGTAACGCCATCGGCATTTGTAAGTTGGCATTTGAAGCAGTTCATATTGAAAAAGATTGGGCGCTTCTGGGTTGCTAGACAGTAACAATGCGAGCTGGCGTCAAACAAGAGTTATGCTACAGTGGCACAATATGGTTTAGATTTCGCGGCGAATGTTTACGCGCACACAGTAATCATATTGATGCATTGCTTGTATACAGCATGTTTATAGCTTTTTGTTTGATGAGATTCGAATTCGAAAATCTGTTTGATGTGATCTGTCCGATGCGGAAGCTTACCTTTGATCAATGATGTTTAGCAAGGACATCAATGTCAGAAGTGTGTACATAAATATGCACTAATACACACAATCTTAAGTATGTGTATGGCACCTCAACTCATTGTTTTTTTTTAAGGAATCTGTTGGATGGACAAGGAAGAACTGGCATCAAAGTTAGAATACGACAGTTTGGCTGAGGATCGCACCGTACCTGAAATGATTAAAATGGCAAAGGAAAAGAGATTCCAAGAAGAGAAAAAAATTGCTGAAAGAGATAATCAAATACAGAGTAAAATTATGAAATTATCCGCCTGGGAAGCTGATCTTGTAAAACGGCAAAATATGGCCCTGGCTGTAGCCAATGCTGCTAAGGTGTGTCACAATTTGTTACATATTTAATCTATTAGGGAGCCACATGGTGTACTGTCTGGCATTTGTTCAGCAAAAAATTTGTGTTGCAACAGTTGACAATTATTGAGGAACTGAATGCAATAACAACTTAACGCGCGTAGGCTGATTTTGCTCCCATCGCCTTTTTGGTATCTCCAATCCCTTCTTTATCTGCTGTGTAAATATTACTTCTGTTGGCTTTACACAGGTGAAGCTAAAAGCAAAAGTGTGAACAATGGTTACAAGTGCAGATTACGCATTTAAAAAACTTTACTCAAACGCTTTACTCAAAATTACAATTTTCATCATAATTTGTTATTGCATCCATCTCCTCAATTATTTTTGCTTTCGAGTAGTTTTACAGCTGTTTTATATAAAAATGATTATTTTGTTGCGATTAATTTTTTGAACTCCATTTAATGTTTTGAAAATTTAAAGAAAATCAAATTTAATTATGTTTTTATGTATTGCAGTATTTAAATTTTTATTATTATGACAGTTGTTTCTAATAAATAAGTTCTAATTATGTGCAAATAAAATCACATACATAACGGCTTCTCAATGAGGCATAACCACAGTTTGATAATGGCTTTGAACGCCAAAATAGCTGTCATAGTCGGTAACTAAAATACTTTCAGAACTTTATTATTAAATTTGATTTATCATATTGAAAAAGCAACACCAGCTTTGGGGGCGTTCAAGTATTACGTGACGAAATTTTTGACCCCCCCCTCCCCCCCATGTAACGTGTCGTAACGTTTTTCCATGCCTTCCCCCCTAAACGTTACGTAAAGCCCAAGTGAGACAATTTTTACCTGAAAGTCACAATTAAGTTGCGCAAAGTACTGGAAAGTCGCTTATACCTTTTTTCTTGTTTTAATTGCGTTTGCGGTAATAAATAAAACAAGAGATTTCGAGAAAAAAAAGGGTTGCCAACTTGGAAGATTTTAATTCCCTAGTTTTTTTTTATCTAAATAAAGAAAAACATGTTATGTAATGTGTTGTTCAAACACCCCCTCCTCTCCCTCGTAACGCACAGTAACGTTTCACAAGATCCCCCCCCCCCCCAAGTGCATTACGTAATACTTGAACGGTCCCTTTCCCATAAACGCTGCAACCATTTCAGAGCCGTACAGTTTTTGAATATTTTTCCATCGTTACTAATCATTACATTATTTGTATTTGAGGTTTTAATTGTAATCAATTTTTTTGCCTCCCTTTTAAAAATGTGTTATATTGGTTTGTCCCCTGTTTGGTTGGCATATAATAACTTTGTCATAAAATGTTTTGATATAAAACTAGTTTTGCATATCATTGTGAGTTGAATACTGCGTATGAGCCAATAATTTCAAAATATGGTGCTTTCAGCCGAACAGCACAAGCCGTATTGATTGGTGCTTTCAAGTTTTGAAATTGACCAATATACTGTTGTCTATTAAGGCTTGTCAATACCGCGAATGAACCATCCCCAGTACATAATCAAGCTTGAGTGTGTGTACACTAGGGAGTTTTTTGTTCCTCCTGAACAGTTTTACAAATGGTTCTTCTGCAGAATTGGACTTACACCGATGATTGAACTACCAAATTTTCTATGAAATAAATCTTAAAGTTTCGCTTTTATATCGCTCGAGATTTTTTGGTGGAATATTTTCTGCCCACATTAAAAAAATCATACCTCCGAATTTTAATATGGAGACATACAAACTGATCATAGTTCTATATAGCCAATGAATTCACTTATCTTTTGGCGATTATCACATATTTGTAAGATTTATAAAAAAAATATTATAAAATCGTAAACTTCTACTTAATTACTTACAAATAAGGGAAAATTTGCCAAAATTGGCAGCAAAGCAATCCAAGGTATTTTAAATAGTGACATATTGTGGCAAAAAACGCTCCAGTGGGTAAAGGACTTTTCACATCAAAATTGTTACACTATCTGAATTGTAACTTTCCAGGCCAAGAAGGAGAAACTCGTTGAAGAGGTCCGCCGCCACTTTGGCTTCAAGGTGGATCCTAAAGATGAGCGCTTCCAGACCATGCTCGAAGAGAAGGAGAAGCAGCAACAAAAGGTGGAAAAGTTGGCCAAGAAGGCGGCCAAGGAAGCCAAGATGATTGCCGCCATCCAGCAGAAGAGTGCCGAGATCACATCATAAACTCATTTAGTCTCTTTAGAATTTATAGTATTTTAGGTAGTTTTTGTGCAAAATAAATATTATTTGACGCTGTAAAATAGCTTTTTTAATAATTTGACTAGCTGACCCGGCCACGCGTTGCTGTGGCTAACGAAACACAGTGCCATATACTGGATGGTTACCCAAATTTTATAAGCACCGCCATCTGTTAATTTGCATACAAATAAAACCCACACCGCCCGCTTGCCAAGACATTCTCCTTTATATACTATATATTTCAACCAATTTACACAGAACCTTGACAAATTATATACCTAAACCTTCCCCATGAATCACTATATACTGGTAAAAACCACATGAATATCCGTTCAGTAGTTTTTGAGTTTATGTGAACAGACAGACACGGCGGAGGACTTTAAATTATAATAAGTAGAGATAATGTCAAGCCATCGTATAGCAGTTTTAAGTTCCCCCCTTGAAAGCGCATTGGACAAATATAACTCTGTCTCAGAACCAGTGGCGGCCAGCCCTAAGGTGCGGCGGTGCAACGCACTCCCAAAATTTCTGCCAATCTAAAAATTCCCGAGCACCGAAAAACATACTATATTTCCGACACGCCTCATCACAAATCATAATACACACTTTGGTTCTAATGCATACATAATATAGGTGTCTATGTATACCCGCTCGCGTAACAGAGATAACAGAAGCAGAACGTTTTGTTCCTATATTCAGGCCGGGAGTGCGTTTGCCAAAGCGATCACAGAATCGAGGAAAATCCTTACACAATTCTCCATGAGCTATAATCGTGGGTAGGTATATCTGGTATAATCCTTTGCAAATTTAAATAACCCGTGATCGCCAATCCGGGAATTTCCACCATGTCAAAAGGACCGTTTGTTCAGTAGCATCTTAATTTGGGACGCGGTCGTGTCATTTTATTATTGATATTGTGTGTTTAAATTAAGATCTACGCTTTTTTAGTCAATGTTCCGCTCAGCGTCGACCATTTCTTATCTCTACAGCATACCAACCAACATAAACAATGAGTTGTGACAGGTCGCAGGTCAATACGCCATTGTTATTAGCTTTTTGGATGAGTCGGGAAGAGTAAAAAATGAGTTCTATTATTAATGTTCATTTTATAAAAAACAATGCGCTGAACTTAGAAAAATGATTAGAAATTAAAAATAGTGGCCCACCACGGCCCATTTTAAATAGTAAACAAGAGTGCAAGTTAAAAACAAAAGAGACAACGGAGAATCGACCTAACCTGCAAATAGGTAAGATTTTTTTCATAATTAAATTCATTTTAATTAGGGTAGGTATATGTACAAGATTTTTAGCGCACTACCGATATTTGTGAGCATCAGCCGCCACTGCTCAGAACTTAAGGTAATGCAAAAAAATTGATTGGGGTTAATCCAAGCGGACATTAATCGTCCACTTGATTAGTCAGACATCTCCGAAAAAACGAAATTTGAGTTAAGTATGCAGTTATATATAAAAATGTAGCCTCTATCTGATTCAATACTCACATTACTCATAAGCACCACCAAATGAAGCAAAGAATAGACGGTTACCTCGAGAGTGTTTTCTCTTGGGGTAAAAATAATCTCTTTGAATTCAATGTTTCAAAGACCCAATCATGTCTGATTACGTCTAAAAGGGAACGAAATGAAAATTTAGTCTCCTTCAACAGAAGCAATCTTCCGAACAGGCCCTCCATTGAAATGCTTGGTGTAACTTTAATGAAAAAATGAAAAAATTAACAGAAAATTTTAATTAGTGGTGTGACCAGCGCAGATATGGGGGCTCCATCGAAGCCAGAGTAAAGTTAGCCTCCCAAAAACTGGGCGTACTGATACTTTAATAGTACACAACCGCTAACCCTGTACAAATCACAAGTGCGCCAAGCCACCTGTGGTCTGGAGCTCCAAAATACCTGAAAAATACCCTCCACTCTGTGCAGAGCGGTCCGTTTGATAGATTCTCCCAGTTTAACAGACGGATTGCAATCTTTAGAGCACAGGCGTCGGGTGGGAATGCTATCCTTGTTCTGCCGGTATTACAATGAAAGATGCTCCGAGGAACTAGCGTCATTGATCCCTTCGGCACCGGCGCATAGTCGGGAAACACGCCAAACGCCTGCCCAACACGGTTGACATTAGTCACATGAGTCTGAGTCTCTTCAAGATCCTTGTTCACTCCTTCCTTTCCTCAAAAAGACCCTCCACACAGCATCTACAAAGATGATATAGGCCCTGAGGGAAATTATTTTCCTCAGGGACTCCTGTGTGGAGCTAATGTAAAAAAAAAAACTTTTCATACAACAGGGACCGTCCTATGTACACGGTACATGGTAACTATGTACACGGTTGACATTTGTCACATGAGAACAGGTCGCTTCTTCGACTCGTTCTTGTATTTAACAGCTCAGATTTGCTGGCCTCTGTGTTTCCTCCTTCCTACAACATGGGTCTTTTCAAGACCAATGTTCATTCCTTCCTCTCCTCAAAAAGACCCTCTACACAGCATCTCAGATGACATAGGCCCTGAGGGAAATTATTTTCCTCTCAGGGCCTCCTGTATGGAGTAAATGTAAAAAAAGGATATTTCAAAATATACTAATATACTGGACTGTTATACCTCCCTGTGTTATTTTATAGCATATTTAATATTTGATTCCCATATTGCTTTCCCCATTATCTCGAAACTTAGTATTTGGAGATGTCTGACTAGTCAATGGATGATCTACATGTGCAACGACACATCACAAGCAGTATGAGAATTACTCTTCTGGGGTATTTATGCCCATGGCATAAATTGTTGTGAACCTAAAAAGCCCTGGACAGAACATTAGTGTGATTTTATACGAAATGATATTGAAGCCAAATCTCGGGTGAGCTATCCTGTATGACAGGGGTTGGCAACCTTTTTGCAGGAAAGGGCCACAAGTTGGCAAAATAAACTAAAGGCGGGCCGCACTTGTGATATTAACACTAGAAGCCCAATATACCTACGTATAATTGGTCATATGCAATTCGTACACGTAATACTTACATTATGTTTATAAACTTGGGCTTTATAGCAAGAAAAATAACCACCGTAAATCATTCTGAAATTTAATGAAAACCACAAAGTAACTAAATAGGTAACTGTTTTCAGTGGCGGACTAAGCCCATCAGAGGCCCGGGGCGGCAAAGCTGAATGAGGCCCCCCCCTAGTTGAAAAAGTTGATGTAATTTTACAAGGTTTTTATTCAGTTCACACGGGTCTCTGGTCCTAAAGGGCATTCAAGCGTCTCCGTGTTCCCTTGATCAAATCTTAAACAAGGCACCAGAGCACTTTAAAAAAATGTCATTTTTTTTAAATTTAATTTTCTAAAATATGCATTTGTTAATAATGCTATCACCTAACGTTTTAAGGAAATTCGTAAAATTGACGTAGATACATCATTTTAATATGACACCGTTTTAATCAGTTTGTATGTTGAATTTTCCTTCAGCAAAACTTGGAAGACGTTTTCACGAAACTACGTTTTTCAACCTGGTTGACAACATATAAAAAAAAACTATACATCCGATTTGCATGCACCAAGTCTTAAACTGTTAGAAAATCTTGTTACTATGGCACCACATAGGGATTTTTTTAAAAAGGGACCCCGTATATTTTTTATGAACGCTGAAAATTTTCTTAAATACGCTGGTCCGCCAGGACCAGAGGCCACCGCTTCAGCCCCCCCGTTAGTCCGCCACTAAATCTTTTTAATTACTTGCCTATTTTATTACTATCTACATTATCTGTAATGATAAAATAACCTTTTACAAAGGGTCTAAGATAGTAAAAAAATGCAACAAGTCTTAAACTGTTCGAAAATCCAGTCACTATAGTCAGTGCCGTATTATCCATAAGACAACTGTAGGCAACTGCCTAGGGGACCCGCATTGGGTAGGGGCCCCGAGGGTAAAGGGGCCCTGAGATGTGCATTGCCTAGGGGCCCTGACATGTTTAAGCCGACCCTGGCAAGGCCGTATTGTCCATAAGTTAGCCACGTATCAGCTAGGGGCCCCTATGGCAAAGGGGCACCGATACGTGCATTGCCTAGAGCCCCCGGCATGTTTAAGCTGGCCCTGGCAGGGCCCTAGTGTCCATAAGGCAGTGTGGGCCACTGCCCAGGGGCCCCGCATCAGGTAGAGGTCCCTAGAGTAAAGGGGCCCCGAGACGCGCATTGCCTAGGGGCCCCGACATGTTTAAGCCGGCCATGGCAGGGCCCTATTGTCCATAAGGCAGTGTAGGCCTTACTGCTTTAGAAAATCTAGTCATCTTCGAAAATCTAGTCCTATAGCCAGGGCCGTATTATCCATAAGAAGTGTAGGCAATTGCCTAGGGCCCCGCATTGGGTAGTGGCCCTGAGGGTAAAAATGGGCCCGAGACGTGCATTGCCTAGGGGCCCCGACATGTTAAATCCGGCCCTGGCAGGGCCATATTGTCCATAAGGCAGTGTGGGCCACTGCCTAGAGGCCACGTATCAGCTAGTGGCCCCTATGGTTAAGGAGCCCTGAGACTCGCATTGCCTAGAGGCCTCGACATGTTTAAGCTGGCCTTGGCAGGGCCCTATTGTCCACTAGGCAGTGTAGGTCACTGCCTAGGGGCCCCGCATCGATTAGGGGTCCGTAGGGTAAAGGGGCCCCGAGACGTGCATTGCCTAGGGGCCCCAACATGTTTAAGCCAGCCTTGGCAGGACCGTATAGGCCGTGTATGGCCGTGTAGGCCACTGCCTTCGAAAATTCAGTCGGCCGTATTATCCATAAGAAGTATATAGAAGTATATATATATGCCCAGGATCCCCGCATTGGTTAGGAGCCCCGAAGGTAAAGGGGCCCCGCTTTGGGTAGGGGCCCCCTAGGGTAAAGGGGCCCCCAGTCGTGCATTGCCTAGGAGCCCCGACATGTTTAAGCCAGCCCTGGCAGAGCCGTATTGTCCACAAGACAGTGTAGGCCACTGCCTAAGGGCCACGTATCAGCTAGGGCCCCCTATGGTAAAGGGGCCCCGAGACGTTCATTGCCTAGGGGTCCCGACATGTTTAATCCGGACCTGACTATGACATTGTGTAGGGATTATTTGGTTTTATAAAGGGCCCCCTTCTTTTTTATTTTTATGAACGATGAAAATTTACCATAAAAAATCGAAAATAAAATTCGCTGGTCCGTCATTTTTTCTTTCTTTTAGATATCAAAATTCACCTACATGGAGTCACTAGATTTTCGAACAGTTTAAGAATTGGTGCATGCAAATCGGATGTATAGTTTGTTTAATATGTTGCCAACCAGGTTGAAAAAAGTTTCGAGAAAAACGCATTCAAAGTTTGGCTGAAGGATAATTCAACATGCAAATATTCTATTTCCGTCAATTTTTCGACTTTCTTTTAAAAAATTGGTGAGAGCATTCTTAACAAGAGCTTCTTCCAAAAAATGAAATAAAAAAATGACAAAAAAATATTTACAGTCTCCTGGTGCCGTAAAGCCTTGTTTAGGATTTGATCAAGGGAACATGGAGGCGTTTGGGGGCCCCCCAGGACCGGGGGCCCGGGGCGGACCGCCCCCCCCGCCCCCCCCTTAGTCCGCCACTGACTGTTTTTAAACGACTTCGAAAAGGAGGAGTTTCTCAATTCGACTGTATTTTTTTTTTTTTTTTTTTAATGTTTGTTACCTCAGAACTTTCGACTGGGTGAACCGATATTGATGATTCTTTTTTTATTTGAAAGCTGGTGCTTCCCGTGTGGTCCCATTTTAATTTGGTCCAGTTCTGACAATGGCATCCATGAGAAAATCATATAAGTCTTAAATTTGCATCAAGTATGTGCGCTACAAATGGACGAATAACTCAATATCACGCCAACCGATTTCGATGATTCTTTTTTTATTGGAAAGGATGTACTTCAAGGGTAGTTTGATGAGAGTTTGGTTAGGTTCTGATTATGGGATCCATGACAAAGTAACGGAACTCTCCAATTCTGAAGAACAAATTTACGATACTCGGCCGAATCTTAATCGAATTAGTTAGTGTACTTCAGATTCACTTAAAATCAAAAAATAAACAAAAATTTTAACAAAACAAAAAAACGACTTCAAAAAATGCACTAAAAAGTAAAATAATAATTTCGTATTCTTCTACAACTTTATAATCAACTTACCTTTTCTACTCATCAATATGTAGGTACGATTGTTATTTTTGGAGTCGGTGTCAACCAAGGTACCCGCGGCCCAGCGTGTTCACTTGACAGCTCCTCTCCCGCCGACACCGACTCCAAAAATGACAATCGTACGTACATATTGATGAGTAGAAAAGGTAAGTTGATTATAAAGTTGTAGAAGAATACGAAATTATTTTTTTACTTTTTAGTGCATTTTTTGAAGTCGTTTTTTTGTTTTGTTAAAATTTTTTTTTATACAAATTTCAGTGTGATGTCGTTGCATTTGGGAGGCTATTTCTTGTATATATGCTGTCATATTTATAGTTGCAATTCGTAGAATGACTCTCAAATGCTCATCTGTGAGACGAGAAGCATATTTATTTTTTCTATAATTGAGAATTGAAAAAGTTTGTTCGCATAAATAAGTGCTACCAAAAATTGTAATGAACTGTTGAGCAATCCTCATCAATTCCTCAAAATCGGATGGCAAGCTGCACCGCCATCTTTATTTTACAAGCCGTGCTGTAGACTTGGCGGGAAATCAAATTTCAAAGTAAAGAGGCCTATTTCCCAAAGAAGCAAAAACATAATTCCAGCTCTGATTTTAAAGGTTCTAATAGAAAATGTTGATTTCAATTGAAGTAAAGTCATGGTGTTTGTTTTCCAAATAAAGATATTATTATTATTATATTTCATATTTATAAATACTTACCTATTTTGATCTCAAATCCAAATTTAAGATTTGTATGAAACGGCAGAAATGGGCCGCACATACGTTCCCCTTAATGAATATGTACTTACCTAAATGTCATGGGTAAAAAGTAAAATAATTTTTGTGGGATACTTCCCACAAAAATTATATTTATTTATTAAAATTATTTAATTAATAATTTTAGAATTTCATGGATAAATAGTAAAAGAATTATTTGTGGAAGTATATGTTTTATTACATTATAAACAAAACAATTATTTTCAATACATTATATGTATATGGGTAGGAACATTGAAGGGGACCCACCACACAAATATCTGAGGTCCTCAGTCCTCAGGTACAAACTAATTACAAATATGTTTTAAGTTTTCTTGTATTACTTTTTTTATTTGAAGAAATAGGATTGTAATATTCACTAATAAATATATTACGTATTTTCAAAACAAATACAATAAATTTGGGAGGCGGAAATGGGTACTGCCGCCCCGGGAACCTTTATTGGATAACCAACACCTCTGCCATAGGTCACCCCAAGTGGTTCGCTACGTTTACTGATTTAGCAGGGGTGCCCGGGTTCATGGGGTGAGATTTGTCTAGGTCTTGGAGGCGGATGACCAGGACACACTGAACCCCAGATTCCTACCCACGCCTTAAACTCTTTTCCTTCCCAGAACTCTCCTCTCCTTCCTTTCCTTAAAAAACCCTCCACACAGCATCCCCAAAGATGACATAGGCCCTGAGGGAAATTATTTTCTTCAGGGCCTCCTGTGTGGAGCTCATGTAAAAAAAAAAAAATCAAATTTCACTTTGAAAAGAAATCAACAATCAAGTTGAAACGAAGTGCCATTTCCAAGTGCCCACTATAAACTGTATAAACGTGGCGGCTTATGGATTAATTACTCCATTATTCTCTCAGAAGGCTCTACACATGTTATTACATAGTACAAGAATTATGTAGATTATATTATATTATTTAGTAAATTACACAATTTGTAATTATAATCGATACAGCTCCAAAGCTAAGCCATCATCCGCCATTATGAAAAATTGTTGAAAGCATTATTATTCATTATTACTACGTTAAAACCGTAAATATATTTAAAATGTCTTATCTTAACGATCGTATATCACCACCAACGTATTGTTTTACAAAAAGAAGAATAAATATTGCAGAAACGTGATGAAAAATATTTAAAAAAACTGCTTCAACCAGTAGCACACACTCTTCGGGCGCCTACAATTTCCATACTGGCGCATAGAAAAAAGCTATCACGAAGTCCCAAAAACAGGACTCTTTGAATGTCAGTTGGTTTTCTACAGCACGGCCTGTAAATAAAGATGGCGGTGCAAGCTGCCATAAAATTTAACAAGAATATTGATTTCATAGAAAGAGCTTTTGATTGGAGATCAATCACCATAAATAAACCAGTCATTAGATTGATAACTTCGTGCTTTTTGCATGGACCAAGTGTCAACGCTATTTGATCATATACATACCTATATTTAACGACTTTTTATTCGATTTGAGACTTTGTCGTCACACATACCATAAACAAAGGATAGAGGAAACAAAATAAAAGGCTCGACCATAGACAATATAATTATCTTTCAGTACCTACCCATTTTATTAGCCCAAAATATTATTTTAAAAATAAAATTAAATGTCAAAATGTTCCCCAGGGCAACAGAGCTGCATCTGACAGATTACTGCCTTGAGAAAATGAGCTTACTTTTCTTTAAGGCTCATTTTCTCCGGACAGAGCTTTATCAGATTGAAACCCGTTGCCCTGTGAAGAAACCAACTGTCGTAAAAATAACCTAAAATTACTTGAAATTTCAATCCCTTCAAAAGGGGAATAACAATTTCAAATAAGATTTAGCTTTCCTACGATAGTATCGACTTTGACATTTCTCTGGTTACAACAGAAAAATGAAAAACTCAATTAAACATTTTAGTATTTTATTAAAAACAGTAAATACAAGAAAAACTAACAACATCACGCCGTTTCCCCGCAGGGGTAGGCCGATAGGACGGACCGTCAAACAACTCGGTCTTGGCACACACTCTTTGCCTCATTCACACTCGCACATCGACTCATACATACTATTTCTGACTCTTGACGTGGCCCGACGCAAGTATCAGATTCCCTTGATCGTGTCAGGTTTTCCTCTGGCGTCCCTGACTTCATCTACCACTCACATCTGTGTCATATATTCTACTTACACCCCACGCTTCGTTATTAGCTCTACATGCCCACACCATCTGAGGGTCCCTTTCTTAATCTTACTCATTATGATCAGCCTTGCATTGCATTGCTTGATCATAAATAATAATAATATTTGGATGATTTGTATAGCGCCATTTTTGTAAAAAGTTACCTCAAAGGTGCTCTGCACAGACTTATATTTCTACAATCTAATTCCAACTACAAAGTAGACAATCCATTATAACAAACTTATGGCTAAAACTTGCATCCACCGGTTCATCGATCATTGATATGAAACTATATGTACAACGATTTGACCAATGAACGCTTTGCTGCATATAAAATGTACATATATTATTTTATTTATACTCTGTACAGGCAGAAAATATACAGGACATTCAGTCCACTTTCCTCTGCCAGTTCCATGCCTCACTGCCATACATCAGGGTAGATATCAGCATTCCGTTGCGGACTGCTAGTTTCGCTTCTTTAAATAGTTTTTTGTTAACGCCAATGGCATTCAGTCCTTTATTAATAGAATTACTTACATTTACCCTTCTTTCAATATCTCTATCAGCCTTCCTGTCTCTCATACACATACTTGCCACGATATACAAACTCATCCACCTGCTCCAAGTTCACAACTATATTGCACAATGTGTGCGTACTCTCCTGCTAAAAATAGAACAAATTTAGAAAAGCTAAGCGTACTGAGAATATATTGCTCCTGTTGCATCCTGGTCCAGTCCATGGAGTACTCTTCCTCCTTCTTATGTCCTCTCAAGAACAGCGGTGCAAGAGAGTGGTGGAACACGTCAGCCCCCATCTCCTGACATGACATCACAACGTTACTGTCCTACTGCAACACCTACAACAAACAATCATATGTCATTATTAAGGTGCTAAATTAATGCTTATATATGTATTATTATAATAAGGTAAAATGCAAACAAACCCAGAGATCTGTAGGCGCGGGCCGTCGTTCGTGGAACGTGCTCTCTTCTCTAGGGGAACGACACCAGTAATCTCCACCGGCCTGTCAGCTGTAAGGATAGGATTTGGTGTTTCGAGCTGAAAATATTAAAGAAAATATCTCATGAGATACATCAAGACAGACCGACAGATAAAAACAAAACAAGATAAATGCAGAAATGTTTCATATAAATATTTGTACCTGCAGGTTATAATGGTTTTCACGAGCATCATTATATCGCGAAATGAGACGTTTTGCGATACTAGTAGCCACAAACATATGCACGAGTTCTCAAAATCGGATAATCAACCTATTCAAGGCTGCTAAATTCACATCGCGCCTATTTTACTTGTTTAGGAAGCAAATTTTGAATTCGCGTCGCATGTAAATAAACCGTTGAGAGCAATGGAGCAACCATTTTGGTATATTATTTCACCCAGCTGTCAAAAGCTTTTCCATAGAAATTCAAAGTTTTCCCATTGGTCGAGAGACCTTGTCGTCACACAGTCATAGATATTATCTATCTTTTGACTTGGTTGAAAATTTGGATCGGAGTTATACCCCCCGTCAATCACATTCATTTGAAAATGACTCAGTACATATAGTCTGTCAAATAAGAGTAGAAAACATAGGAGGGCGCCACTGTCGATCAAATGGCAATACTAAACACATAACTCATGGTGTTAAAGTAAAGCTGTGTAACCTACATTTTTTGTAAAAATAAAAAACACATAAAAGTGGAAAAAATATTTTTTATTGCAATTTTTAATACCTACCGATCTCAAAATTAGAATTGATATAGGTAGATACGTTTTAAGATTTTCACGGCCAAAAGCATTTTCGTTATTTGTTTTTGGGGTGTTATGCCGTGTTGCGCTACCTCCTGATGGACACTGCAACGATGTCCGAAACGTTGGCTAAAGAAGGAGGTAGCGCAATACGGCATAACACCCCAAAAACAAATAACGAAAATTGATATAGGTAGATTATACCTTTGCAATTTTTGTTAATACAATGAGGAATAACAATATTATACGAGTAGTAAAATAAAAAGCACAGTTGGAAATTGCTCACGTTTATTTAATACCAGCTTCAGTACCCAGCGTTGCTCGGGTTTTACATCATGTCTCTAATTTTAGATCTGAATATATTTAACTCATTCCGACCTAAAAGTAGTGTAATTACTCACCATTAGTGATTCTTCCCTTTTACCTACTGTTAAATTCAAATTTATGTTATATTAAATGAAAGCAAATCACATTACAAAACACCATTTAATCAAATTTATAAGATACCTTAACAACAGTGCTTCTTCGAATTATTTTTTTTTCTTTAAGAACAAAAAAGGTTTTTTAAATGTGACTTACAGTGTTTTATACATTCAGTGTCATTGCAATTTGAAAGAATATTTGACAGTTAAATTGGTTTTGCCAGCCTACAAATTTAGTAGTTCAATTTTTAATATTTTCTACTCTTAATTGACAGACTATACTCAATATCACACGAAAAAGGGTTTGCAAAAATTTCAGTTTGCTTGAAACTTTCTCAAAATCACCAAATCTGTTGCTGAATTGAGTTGTATTAAAATATCCTTCATTTTATCACTTTTCCAATGAAAATTAATTCCAGCTTCCTCGATAACCTTTTTACAGTTCAGAAAATGATCTAACTTTTTTTCATCAATGTTTTATAAAGAGTTTGTTTTTCATTTGGAATGCCTTTACGTCTGACAAAAATCCAAGGTCTATTAACCATTGAGTATCTGTTAGCTCTGGAATTGATTTGCCTTTTTCATTCATAAAAGTGTTGATTTCTTTTCTGAGATCAAAAAATCTTTTCAGTACTGCACCTCTACTTAACCATCTCACTTCAGAATAATAAACAACATCTCCATGATCTGGTTCCGTATCTGACAGAAACTGCTAGAATTGATGATGAGTCAACCCATTTTTTCTCAAGTAGTTTATAGTCGATACCACGATGTCCATTACTTCTTTCCATGATGCGATTTGGAACATAACGCTTCTTGGTGGATAATGCAATGAAAAAATGTCACATCCTATCTCTGCCAGTTTCGTTTTAATTCTACCTACTGTTAGGATACACAAAGACGCCACCCCTGCAAATTACCAGGCTACTCCCCTGTAGAGACAAACAGTTTCGCTTTCTCTCCGCTAGCGCGCCGCGCGCTGACGGCGGTTGAACGCCAGCCGCCGGCCGCCATTCCTGCCCCGACAGCGCTCCAAGTGCACGCACCGCGTGAACCGTTCGGATTTGTTCCGGAATATTCCATAAAGCCACCATGGCGGCGCCCGTCCATAGTGACTTGCGGGAATGCCAGTTACGGCTGAATTCCTCTCGCCTCTCCGATCTCCCAGCCATCAACCTGCTGCAGTGAGTAACCTGAGCCATTTAATTCCTCTTTATTGCGTGTGTTCCTTTTAAATTCAACGCATAGATGAATGACCGCCCCGAGAGACTCGTGGCAGAGAGAGATTAGGCCAAATACACCCGAATTAGATAGGATTATTGATGCTACCCTGTTCTAACTTTGCCTGTATTATGTACCATTGTTGTTTATGAAAGGATTCTACCCAATACACCTGATATTTACCGTAGCCAACTTGTTTCACTGTCTCCCCCAGCCCGTAGGATTTGAGCTTATTTCAGAGATGCCACACAAACGCCTCAGAGATCCTACAACCCTGGTGATGATAGTCTCCTCCGCTCTGCTGACCATTCTGAGCTAGTTTGTCGGCAGAAAGTAGGCACCTCAGGTAGGTGTACACAACACTACCAAACCCTTATTTTGTCCACTCATGTTCCTGCCTCCGTCAGTTGTTACACTTACCAGTTTAGAGAGAAAAAATGGATTTATTTTGATATTTATAACCTATTTACAAAACATTCACGGGCCGCGTGTTGCCGACCGCTGCTGTATGATAAACTTTTGAGATGATGAGACATTAAAAAATTTATCTTTTTTTTTTTTAATTAAATGAAGACAATATTAGCGAAACTCAATTGAAAATCTGGAGACAGAAAAATCAGAAAAAATATTGGCTCCGCTGGGACTCGAACCCAGGACCCTTTGCTGACATGGCAAGAGCTCTACTGATTGAGCTACGGAACCCATATCAATTCGGTCACTTTTAACTGTAGAGCTCTTGCCATGTAAGCAAAGGGTCCTGGGTTCGAGTCCCAGCGGAGCCAATATCTTTTCTGATTTTTCTGTCTCCAGATTTTCGATCAGTATGAGATATGGAATCGTCTCATTATTCAAATAGGAATTTAAAACGGAGCGTTGAGAGAAGCTTATTGAAGTGTTTTGCGATGCTGGTGATATTGCCGAAAAGAAAAAAACTGTATTTTTTGTGCTCTGGAGCAGGGGTCTCCAAACTTTCCAGCCTTGGGGCCATACTGATTACTCTAGTAAGTTCCAAGGGCCAAAACTGTTTTGATTTTCCTGCCATTATCTACAATTTCTAGACAAGTTGCCGCTTACGTGCGCTGAGCGAGCATATGCTTGCTAAATTCGCCATTACTATTGTGTTGTACTGTATTGTCACGACTGCGACACTTGACAACATCTGGTGGTTTCACGTGGAAATGGCAGTGGTAGTACCCTCTATCCATCGTTAACAGTTAGCGTTCATAGTACTTTTTCGCGGATAACAATGTTGGTTCGATTTATTAAGCTTTACCTAGCAAGTAAATAAAACTGAGTTACTATCATTCTGTTTTTTTTAACCAACTTATCACAACAACAATAGCTGTTGAGGGTCTGATTGACGACACTGGTCATTAACTGTCGCGGGCCGGATTGATGACATTGGCGGGCCGGATTTGGCCCGCGGGCCGTAGTTTGGAGACCCCTGCTCTAGAGAATTTCAAAGTTTCCAGAAATTTCCCCAGATTGGCTTGAGAATTTTGACTACAAAACTAGATTTTGTGCCTTTTCCCTAGACATACATACCATCACTGGTCACGCTTGCTTGTAACAAGCTAGAAAAATGCAGCATGTGAACGCTCACATATTTCTTGCTCGCGTGTAAAACGCAGTGAGAATTGCGTAATCTGGGCAGGATCTAAGGAACCACCCAATTTTGAATATAAGAAGAACACTTGAAATATATATTTCTTGTTTTCTTTTTGTGAAAATGTTAATTTAATGATTTTTTTGTTTATTATTTTGTAAAATGTAACTAATAAAATTTTATTTCTATACATTTTTATGTTTCTATATTTACATAATTATTTCTTCAAACAAATATTTTCAACTGAACAAGTAAATATATAAGTGCATATAAAAAAATAAAATTTTGGTACCAGCTTGTCTTTTTATTTCGATATTTATTAATGAATGCATAGCAATAAAAAATGGTGTTTATGAATCATGGATGTAGGTACTTATTGATATGTACTAAGTTATTGATAATATACTTAAATAAATTATATTGTGAAGGTCCCGTCAATTATAGAAGAACTAGCAGACTCGGCCACACTTTGCTGTGGCTAACGAAACACAAAGCCATTACCCAACCTTTATAAAATCCACACCACCCTCTTGCAAGCTGCCCGCTGCCCGAATTGAATATTTGAATTTCTCGGCTTTTCTCTACTATAATAAGCATGTATTATAGATATAAACTAATTAACTCGCTACTAATTATACAATGCTTGCAATGCAACACTGGATATTTGAAAAGGGAAAATCAAATACCTACTTACTCTAGGACATCTATTTTCCAATTTCTTCCGTGGAACGAATTTCAAAAGTGACTATAGTACGGCCTGCCAGCCGTTTTAAATTGCAAAAAAATATTTTTTCTTTGAATTTATCGGCTTTTCTCTAATATAATTTACATGTATTATACATATAAACATTCCTCTTCAATCACTCTATCTATTGATGAAAACTGTATGAAAATCCGTTGCGTAGTTTAAAAGATTAACACGCACATACATTTTGAGCGACTTCATTTTATACTATGTAATTATGTAATTATTATTATACTATTAATTATACTATGTTATGATGGTCACTGTCACCCATCAATATTACAAGAAGCAACGACGTGAGTATGTTCCTTTAGAATGATTCAACTGACGAATACTTTATGCGACCATTATTGTGTACAATGGATACAAGAAGAAAGAATGTTTGTATCTTCTAAAAAAAAGAGCAATGACAGATAAAGACGGAATTTGGTATAAAATCAAATGGGCGTTCATTCAAACTAGTGTGTAAATTTTTTTTATAAAAATATATATTTTTAATTCAGAAGTAGATAAATACAACATAAACAAATTATTATTTGTGCACTCTGTAACAATGTTTCAAATGATATTGTATATAAATATTGGTAACAAAATAAGATCTGACGCAGCCGTCATTGAAATCCTGCAACTTAAATCCAAATATCACACAATAAAACTAAAATACTAATATTGTTATAGTAAATTTTCCTAAAAATAGTTTAAATTATTAATCTAATTTTTTCATAATCAATCATCAGGTAAAAATACTGCCCTGGACTGCCGGCGGTACTTTTAATTTACCTATTTAGTTTGTAAATGTAGCAGATATTATAGCAAAATAAGTAAGATATATTTACTTCTTCTAATAGTGCAAAATTATTTTGTGGTAACATTTTAAATTCAAATTAATAAATAACGTTGATTTAATATTTTTCGCAAAGATACATACACAGATATTGTAATCCATAACACCTCAAATCATCCAATTTCTCAAAAAATGTCAGCTTTCCATTCTATGATTCATAGATTAGTTAATGTACCTTTATCTCTTAATAATTTTTCAAAAGAACTCAATATTATTAAACAAATTGCAATCAATAATGGTTATAATTCCAATGTAATTGAAAAAATTCTTAATAAAAAATACAAGAATAATTTCCTTAGATCATACATCTACCCTATAAAAAAGGATAAAGAAGAGAAAAAATGGAGGAAAATGATGTATTTTAATAATAAAATTTCTAATTCAATAAAAAAGAATGTACCTAATGAAATTATTCCTGTATTTTATGCAAACAATAGACTTAAAAATTACATAGTAAATAATAAAGATAGAGATTCAAAAATGAAAAAATCTGGAATTTATAAATTGAAATGTAATGATTGTGATTTCTTTTATATAGGTAAAACTTCGAGAAACTTTGAAATAAGGATTAAAGAGCATATGAAAGCTTTAAATAATAATAGTTTCTCGGAGTTTGCCAACCATTTAATAGAAACTAGCCATACCTTTAATTTTAACAGTGGAATAGAATTAATACATTGTAATGTCAATGGCTTTCAGTTGGATAAATTAGAAATTTTAGAGATTAGAAAGAGTGTTAATGCAAATTTAAATATTATTAATAATCAAAAATTGTTTTTAAATGACCCATTATTAAATCTATTCCCCTTTTAAATTTTTAATTGTTCTATATTGCCCCTTACATTATTTTCTTTCAAATTTTATTATTGTTTATGTCTATTATTTTTCTCTATTACCTTTGTATGTCTATTTTTAAAATTAGTTCTGTCAAAACCCTGAGGAAGTCAGCTTTGCTGACGAAACATGTCGGTTTTTGTAAATAATTAAGTGGTTAATACAACGTTATTTATTAATTTGAATTAAGATATATTTAACAGTTTCAGAATATTTTCATTGGACTTTTTTTGGTATTTGAAAAATAATGTGATTATGACTGAGCATGCAATACCGTTATATCGTTACCGCAATTTCGCACTGCTTTTCAGTACCGCAAAAGCGAGATTAGAAATATGAATTTCGCAGTATTAAACAAACTGTGACAGGGAAATCCCCGCTACGAACAGTGCGTCAGGGAATTCCCAAATTCCCTACAGTGAACTAACGTTTGTTTGTAGTCTTACTCAGTCTCAGTCTCACTCGCAAGTCGGACAAGTGAGTGACTAATCTATCCTATTTTATTTGTTTACTACTTGAAAGCGTGAAAAAATAATTATTTTGACTAACTAATATTAACGTATTATAATCGTATCCGTGCATCAGACTTTTTTTTTTGTAAAAAATGAATTTACAATTAATGGTATTGAATTCAAAGACTTCAAAAGTTCTAATATAGTGTGAAAACATTTTTTGCGATCTATAGATCGTCAATCAGCGAAGTGTAAACTCTGTCCAGTTATTATTAAAACTAGTGGACAATCAACAAGCGGACTACATACCCATTTATGCACTAAGCACGGAATTGGAGCTAAAAATGTTAACTCCGACGAGATATCAGAAGAGGTTGATTGTCCTAGCGCAACACCAACTACGAGCCGCAGCCAATCTACCGAGGTAGCAGCTACAACCTCAACCTTAATTGACGAAGATGACCACATCGAAAAACTACAATCACTGGCGAAAAAAGCAAGATATCACACTATTTCGAAAAAACTGATTCTCTTTCTATGAAAGTGTCCTGTATGGTGGCAAAAGATGGTTTACCATTTAAAGTTTTTGTAAGTTCAGAAGATATACGGTCTTTGTTACTAATTTCGCAATATCGCGGTATGAAACATATACTGCAGTATTGCATGCTCTAATTAAGACTGACTGCAAAAAATTTAAATAAATAATTATTAACCTTTACGACGCTAGTCCTGTCATGATGATAGATTACATATGTGATAGTCATGTAGAACAGGTTAAAATAGCAAAACATTGTTGCAAACTTATGTATTTCTAGAAAACTAACTTAATATAAGAATAATATAATTTATTTAATGTAGAGCTTAATATATATATCACAACAGATGATTGATAGCGTCAACTTTAAAAAAATAGGAGCATTAAAAACAAATTGGTCAGAATAACTTTGTATGCAAGTGGTGCTGTGTTGTGTAAGAAATTAAAAATCAGGAAAATTGTGTAGATTTTGTGACGGATTGAATACAATATAGAGGTAATGCAATGTACATACACATATCTTATAACTATAATAATAATGAACTTTCACAAAGGATTCAATACATATTACGTTAAAATACATAAATATAATACAACGTGATTTATTTATAGGTACCTACTTTGACCATATTTATGTGTAAATATTGTATCAATAATCTGTTATTATTATTTTGTATTATTTACACTCCAGCCTCCGAATTTACTCACACACCCTCAAATATTAATTAAAACTTAAAGTTGTTACAATATTTTTTTCTTCTAAAGACAATGAATTTTTTTCTCGCTGTTTCCCACAACTTTATTAATAAATTTGCAAATACAGAAGATGCGCCACTCTAAGTGCAGATGATGTTGTGAGTAACGTCACTTTTAGGTGACGAGGACTATAAACAGTTAAAGAAAGATCCAATCATAATTTTCCGTGAGGTATGAGAAAAAATATTTCACTGTTAATTAGCTGCTAGTAATTTATTTTTGTTGTTTAGGATTAAATACCCCACACCCTATCAACCATAAAAGCTAGTTATAAATAATATTATTTAACTACGATTTATATTTAAGAATCACATTTTATAATGTTACATAAATATTGATACAAAAAATATTATATTTTTCCTAACTCTCTGTATAAAATATTTTTATTCTGTTTAAAATTAATCTAACTACCTATCTATCTACATTATTTATCACACTTTTTTGTTTCATAATTTTGTTTTTTGGTTTGCTTTTTAATTTTTTATGTTATCCAGGATTAATCTCCGAATTCAGTATATGCATTGTGGATTATGAGAAGCATAGCCAAGTTTTTACAAAATAAAGAATGGCAAATAATCAAAGTAATTTTCTAAGACTCGGGATCATAAATAATACGAAAACTCAAATTACCAACTCATACTGGACTGGACTGCTTTTGCAATGTGATGTATTTTTATTTTTTTAGGGGTGAACTGATGCCCAAGGTATTCACTGTTTTAACAAACTTAGGTCTTAACTTAAACAGGTCTAACGAACAGAGGTAAAGTCAATCACTGGGAAAGTTGGTACATGTTGGGATCTGGGCAGGGTATAAAGTTGGGTAGAGGCTGGTCAGATTCCGGTCTGTCAGAGTCTTCAATGAGGTGTTGTTGGGAGGAATAAGGCGGAGACGTGGCTCTCCCCCATTCACTTTCCGGGTCGGAGAATATACTCTTGTCGTTAATACAGTCTTCAATGGATAGTTCCGACATTCCTTCCAACTCTGAAATTTAAAAATATATTTAAATATAATGCTGGCCTTTTCAAAGCAATCTACCCCATCAGGCGGCATCTTTTGACACATTTTAGTGAAACTTAATGGAATGAAACTTTATACGTCAAATATACATATGGGAAAAGCTGCCAATGGATCATATATGCATAGATAAGGTTAATTTAAAATTTTAAGATAATAACTTTAGATTGTACACTTTCATATCAATTAATTAACCCTTAATTACTCGCGTGGGGTGCCAAGCACCCCAGACCGTGTTTGAAAGCTCGTGATCTTCGTAGAAGCGGTGCTCGATTGTGTGTGGCTGTGCTTGGAGAGAGCGTTTGGGGTGTGTAACACCCTGCACGACTATAGATGAATCATGGCCACCTGGCATTGATGGTCATGATTCATCATGGAGGTAGAGCTATCCAACCGCCTTCATTCAAAAAATGTCATATTTCTAAAAGAATCAAAGAAAAACTAAAACTATGTGCTCCAAATGCCAAGAACATGTGTGCAATGACCACACGATTGTTTGCCAGAATTGTGATAGAAAAAACTGATACAAATATTATTATCACTTTGTTTACTTTAAAAGAGAGTTATACACTCTTAAACATTAATTAATATGTAAGTTCAAAGATATTAATTAATAAAAGTCTGATTTTGGATATATATATATATTTATATATGCTTTTATTTCTATAAACTAAAGCGGGGTGATTGACACCCCACGCGACGACTTATGTAACTTTTTAGGCACGAGTAACTAAGGGCTAAAGGCACGATTCCAAACTCTCTCAGTCAATTGTCAAAGTTACAAGTTTTTCAGGGTTTTGTTTGATCGATTTATTTAAGCCAGTGCAGTGTCCACCATTATAACAATTTAGATATAATCCTTACCGTTGTCATAGAAATTAATCTCATCATCTCCCCAGTCATTGTCAAATTCTAATTGCTTGTTGAGCTCTCTTTCTGCGGGAGATTGGACGCCCTCCTCATCAGCATCCGTGACATCGTAGATTTCCGTTATCTTGACCTGCAAATTAAAAAAAATATCTTATTTATTACACTGTCCACAAATTCCAACCAACCTGAAAGTATTAGCTATAAGGAAAAATAGCTACTGATTCATAATTCACCATCCAAAAATTAATATTTTTCTTTTGCAAAGTCCATTAAACATAATAATCAAAACACGAAGGGTAGCAGCACTCAAAAAAATCTTTTGTCAGGAATTTAACAAATGCGCAACTGATGTCTTGTATAAGGGAGACGCAAGAAAGAGTAACAACAAAATGTTATATAAGAGCGTGCAAGGTTGTCCGTCCAGTCTCTCTTCATCATCATCTGTTATCCCTGATTGATTACACTATATTGACTATTTTTTCACCATCCCAATTCCACAATAAAATATTAGTGTAAAATGCCATCACGCATTACACATTACAAATAATATAAGCAATGAGACAGCAATCAAACCCGCAATCTCTCAATTTAACACATTGGCAACAGAGAGGGGTAACACACTCCCAAACAATGTTCTGTGTGATATCTAAGTTTTTTTACATCACATTTTATGTATCCAGTAATAGATCGTCACTTTAAAAAATTTATTCCATTACTATTTAAATAACAATAATAACTATTCAATTCTGATGAAATTACTCTCCCCTCCTCCCTCCCTCCAAGGATCCCCATTATTATATATTTTTTTTAAATTTCTCGCCGCAAACAAGTCGCGAGTGAGGATGTAAAAAGGAAGTAAGAATGTAAAAAGATTAAAAGGATGTAAAAATTTTACTGGAAAAGACTACAATAATAAGCATTTGAGTAACTCTCGATTTTATACTATCTCTTTTACTGTTTTGCATTCCTTAATCCGTCAAGTCTATTTGTTCTGAAATCGTTGTGTCTCCCTTACCATCATGGTAAGAAATATGATTTAAATAGTGTTTGAAAGAGAAAATACCAAGCTTTGTATTCAAACCTAAAAGTTAACCGCAAAATAAGTAAAATGTACACCTTTATGAACCCAAAGTCACCGACCGCAATTTGAAAAAATTATGAAACTTTCAGAATTTTTTGTAAAATATTTTAACCCTTCGAATAATAAGAAAATAATTTTCTGTCAAATTTTGCCTATCAAGGTTTGCGCGCAAAATTCCTGGTTCTTCCCATGCATTTTAAATGTTCCTATTTATTGTTTTTTTTTAACGCTTTTGCAAAAACAAAAATTGTTCTAAAATCTAGATAGAATAATCTTTCCGGTGTGTTTATTAGAAATCAACATTTTTGTTTCTAAATATTAAAATTTTAATAATGGAAATTTAAATTGGCTAAAAAATGCATACATGAGAATATTCGAATTAAAGTAATTAAAATAGAATAAACTTAAAATTTAAAATACAGACTCCTTTTCTAAATAAAATTTGTAATAAAACTGTCACCTCACTTTTTATCACTTTCATACAATTTTATTTTAAAATTAAATGTGTGGTACGTCACAAATTGGCGAAAAATTAAACTGTCACTTTTGATCGGGTTTGTAAAATATCTAAAAAACCTAGCTCATATAATTCTAAGACAATGAGAAGCATTATTTCATTCCGTTTCTAACATAAAAGAAATCACAAATATTCGCATGACAGGAAGAGAGATATCTCACTTTTAATAATGCACTGTCGCTCTGGGACAATCTGGGTCTCCTGTTATTATAACGGCATATGATGTTTTGGGACAACTTGGGTCTCCTGTGATTAGACGGGTTAACATGAAACGTAAAAAAAGTGAGTTGACGATAGCGTTTATAATGTATTAATCTAATAAATTATGCATGTGTTTTTATTTCTTTTCGTTAAGTTAGAAAAAAAGTTTATATTTTTAAAATTATATGTTTATTTCTTATTATAAAATTTGAAAGCATTCAAAATATGCATTCAAAAATTTCCGTTTATTTGAATTTTATTGCAAAATGGAAATATTTTCACCCTCTGACAAAATACAGTCAAGGCCTGAGGGATCTGCTGGGCGAAGGTGTGCAATGTCTGGTTAAAAAGGATATACAAAAAAAAATTGTAATTAATATCTGAGTTATTGGAAACGACAAAAGAAATATTATGAGGCAAGATCCCTCGATATACGAAAGTCCCTAGTCTAGTCACCCTCCTTCGGGTGATACATGATTTTTACCTTCAGTTATATAAAGGTTAAAGTCAAATAGATTTAAGAAAAATGATTTCAATAAGTAATAATAAAACTAAATAATTTCTTATCAGATGTAAAAATATGACGAAGCTATTTTGATATTATATTATTACAAAAGAAACTCTGAACAAAGGCAGGGGGGATTTAGAGTTTGAACTCTCGGCCAGATTAGTTGAGGCTACAACTCATCGCGGCTTGATTCCATTAAGTGACATGTTTCAACATTTATCAGATTACATTATTAACAAGCTGCAAATCGTATGATTCTTTAAAATTGCGTCACATTTAAATATATGTTATTAAAATGAAGCTGACAAGATAATTTATTGCTAATCATTTTCTGTTAAAATATTTTTTGGTTTTTCCACTACTAACAAATAGCATTTTCTTATAATCATCGGAAAAATTGTGTTTATTTATTAATTATCAACGCCTTGGGCTTTTGATTTTTACATTTTACATGATTTATTGCATGATACAGAGAATTTTTTCTTGATTTTTAGGTGACAAATTTTAACAAAGGTTAGCCCGTTTGCCCGGAAAGCAAGAGGTCCTGGGTTCAAAGAGGTGTCAATATCTTTTTCTAATTTTTCTGTTTCCAGATTTTCGATTGAGTTTCGCTAATATTGTCTTCATTTAATTAAATATTACAATTTGAGGTTTTACTCACAAAGTTAAAAATAAAAAAAAGTAATATTTGTATTTTATGAAGCCACAGTAGCTGAACTTATCCCATTTTAATTTGAATAAGTAAATTTACAAATTAAAAATAAACCATCTTTACCTGTTGTGACACATTTCAGGGACGCAATGAATTAATTCAGTGTTAAATTTGGGAATCGATTCATAATATATATATCAGACTGAATTGATTCAATCAATCTCTTACATCAACATAAACATTTTCATACCTTGTTATTGCTGTCGGTGTAGTAGAAGGCCATGAGTGCGTCATGTTGTGTAGTGACGTGGAGGATTTGCTCAAACGTATCATCATCCAGGGGTAAGTTTTCTTCCACTCCAAGATTAGAAGTGCTCTTCTCCGCTTCTTCAATTCCCAGCCTTGATACAGTCGAATGAGATCTCCTGTTCAACAACAACAAAAAAATCATAAATGTTCTAATAATATTTTTTTAATATGAATATTGCACAAGATTCCCGACTGCTCCCATCTGGATCAAAGAAGATTATGGCATCCCCAATTGGGGTATGTTGTGAGGCTGAAGATATTGGGGAGGGGAAGGAGATGGGTGAGAAATACTTGGCTATTCAGATCTGTTCACCAATCACGGCAAAAGCCATTTCAATCACTAAAGCAACGTTTCAATTCTGAATGGTGGTCTTACACCAGGAGTGATACTGAGAATATCTTCCACTCTGGAACACGCTGCAAATGTAATTTTATTATCTTTAATTAATTAATTATGAAATAAAATTTATTTGCACATGCCGGGATTTGAACCCCCATCCTTCGGATTGCTAGTCGAGAGCCTTACCCCTCGACCACAGATTTAATTTAATTGGTTGATACTGACATAAATAATTAGAGAACTTTATTAATCAGCAATCAGCTCTAATATGGACAAGATTGGTAAGTTCTTTTTTGTTATTTGTTTTTGGGGTGTTATGCCGTGTTGCGCTACCTCCTTCTTTAGCCAAATAACGAAAATGCTTTTGGCCGTGAAAATCTTAAAACGTACGATCTTTTTCTTTATTTATTTTTGAGGTGTTATGCCGTGTTGCGCTACCTCCTTCTTTATCCAACATTTCAGACAGATATATAGATCTGCCCTGTCCTGTCTTGATGATGGACACTGTAACACTGTCCGAAAAATTGGCTAAAGAAGGAGGTAGCGCAACACGGCTTTAAACCCCAAAAATAAATAATGAAAAGCATATCTGAAGATTGGTAAGCTATATAATAAGGTTAAAGTTTGACATTAGAATTCTTTCTGTGGGAGTTAAAAATGTTAAAAAGAATTTATTTTGATAGAGTTTTTAATGAATGCAATTTTTTTCACTTACTTAGAAAGGGGCGGATGGTGTGGGTGATGATGGGGTTCGACGCTTTGCTTCTGGTGGTAATTGTGAGAATTGGAGGCTTTCTGCGAGTACACCATCTCCTGAGCTTGACGTATAAGAATGCGACACACGGCCCATAGAGATATGTTCATTTTAGGTTTGCAGGCTAGTATCCTAAAAACAACACAAATTTAAAAATTACAATAAAAACTACTGTAATGAGGAACTCCAGTGCAGAATATAATGGCTTTAAAAGTATATTAATATAGATCAGCAAACATTGATTCTGAATATATTAAATTGTATTGTATACAATTATACAAAGGAAAATAAAAAAAAAACCGGTATATAAAAGCAATTAAAACGGCTCATGGGTCAGTCCGCCGCTTGCCTTCAAAACGTCGGCAATTTTGCACTGCGTGAACTAGCACATGCGTCACCACAAAATATTTCAAAATTATTCATGTTTTTTTTTAATTCTTGCTAATTACATATTTTTTGATTTGTTGGCTTTATACCGACCCATGTGAGAATGGACTTTCTGATAACTGACAAAACTGAATTACTTGTGTCATCACGCGTATCTCCTCAGATTTTGATAATTTTGGCAGGTTTGATAAATTGAAACTATGTTAATTATTTAAAGTATGAAAATGAAATTTAAAAAACTATATTCATTATGTACTGCTATTTCAGTTACACTGTGAATATTCACATTTTTTTTTTAAATGGTGTGGACTTCCTTATTAACCGCTAGAATGCCGTTCGTGCACCGGTGTGTTTGAGATTTTACACGCGATTTTGACCCTTATGTATAAAGAAAGTGTATGAAGAACACGGTCAGAATCACTTGCTTTATTATCGCCCTTTACCATAGAGAAAACCGCAATGCGCCTGGTCACTCCAAATAATTTATATTAATAATTTACCAGAGCGCGGGAATGTGCGCAGTTCTTGCGCATGCGCGGGAAAAATTCCTTTAATTACGATTTTGACCTTTCTATTGTACAAAATTTCTCAAGGTCACTGTCAGAATCGCTGGACATGAAATGTCATTGGGTGTCATGGATGCCGTTTTTTGTGAACGCTAATTGGTGGACAACCAACCCCAACTACCCCGGCAAACAAGGGGTTAATAAATAAAAAAAAATAAAACATTGATGATGAAAAAGAAACATGAAAACAATATGAAAACGAATTTTCCAAGAAATATTGTTGAAATCGAAAAAGCAGTAAAAGAAATACACCAAGCCACAGGTTTCCAACCTTTTTCAATCGCAATCCCCTTTTATAAAAGCTAGAAGAAACGCGGCCATGGTATATTTGAAAAAGGCAAATTAAGATAGTCTTCAAACCTCAAGATACCGATTTTAATTAATAATTTTTGGAAAGAGGGTTTTTTTGAGAAGAGGAAGGAGTGAAAGAAACACAAAGGCTCGCAAATTGTTCCACAGCCAAGCTGTTGAATTCAAGAACGAGTCATAAAAACGATCCATTCTCAAGTGACAATAGTGTTCAAATGTTGGGTGCATTTGGCTGATAACTGAACGACGTGATAAGTAATAAACGATTTTATTTTATCTCATTCTTGATAACTTAACTGAAATATTAGCAAACTTATGATTACAACATGAAAACTTGCACATATTTGTTAAAGGTTGCCGATTAGATGTGATAATATTTTTTTATCTTATTTTAATATCAGCTCTAAACTTTTATCACTATAATGTATACAAACTTTAAGTCAACAACTAATAATCAACATATAATTATCTTAACGACTTCATTTTTGCATATTAAAAATATCTAATTTTGAATTCCGCACATCTTTGATGATAGCTTAAAATCAATAGATACAATAATATAGTCACAAGTACTTTAGAATAAAGAGAATGTACGCATTAAGAGATTGACAATATGAACACATGTTAATCATATACAAATATGTATTTTGAGCTATGATGTATAAATGTAAATAATGCTTATCATTTGTAGAGGTTCTTAATATTTAACAAAGAAATTGATAGATTTATGACAAAGCTTGTAACCTACATTATCACATGTCTAATATTATGTTTTCATTGGTAAGCCTGCAACACAATGAAAAGATAGTGATGATAACACTTTTTGATATTGAAACACATTGCAGTTGAACGACACAAAAGCTATACACGTCAATGGGAATTATGTAGATATTTTATGTCGAAGTGCTAGATAAATAATGCAGAGTTACAGGGTTCAGTCTAAGCACAGTGAAACAGCGACTTACTGCCGTAATCCTACACTAAGAAATAAGATTATACAATTGTAGCTTAAGAGACACCACGGAATAAAAAGTACCTAATACGGACAAAAAATAGCATGTCACTGAATATGTATGAACATTTTATTGTAATACAGAACAACCTGAACCATACCAATACGACATCACTGTCACTGTCACAAAAAGCCTGGGCGACACTTTTGGTTAAAATTTTTACCTCTTTCTATAGCTCACGTGTTTTCCACAGCCACGACGAGAAGCCACAACATTGGATACGACCCTGTATTGGACAGTATGAGTCTCAATTGAACCACCAATTAAACTAAACATACAAGGACCTTCATTTAGCAAACAATAATTTCAAACAAATAATAGATTTGTTGGAAATTAAGACAGATAATCATCGCTGCGAATCCACCACTGCCAAAAGTCATCCCCAAAACTATTTACAGTTGTGATAATTTTATACCAGTAGAAATAAAATCTAACAATGATGACAATTTTACAACAAATCACTAAAGCGCGACATCTCAGCAATGCTCAATCAGTTTACAAGTGTAACTCGTAGAGAGAGACTTAAAGACTTCCTTTCAGTAGGTTAAGAAAGCAAAAAAATTATTTACAGCCAATATTTTTATGTATATATGCAAATCTATTTTTTAAAAAGCAGTTCTTGCCTTTTGTGGAGAGTGACTTACGCAGGGATGGATTCACAATGACAAAATACAAATTGGGGACATAATATTTAGTTCAATGCACATCATATACAAATTATTGACACAATTTGAATCAAATGTTTACTAATGATTATTGGATTGCCCAATGCGTCAGGTATCTAGGACAATCAAACAACTACACGTCAAAATGTAAAACAAAGGAGTTATGAAAAGTAGTTCAGTGACCTGAGAAATAGACATAAGAAATTAAAGCAGTACTTACTTTGTGAATGTGGCGTAGACAATGTCAACTGGCAGGGTGCACGGGAGGGACAGGATAGAGAGGAGTTTCATGCTGCGATGTTTAAACACCCAGTTCATCAGGCCTTGGTTTGCGGAATCTATGGCATTCTGGAAAACCGTGATCACAGTGTCCGGCAAATTGGCAACCAGCGCTTCCTGCAACCATAATCAAATATACCATATTACTCTGCTGCAACAGAACTAACTAACTAACCATCACGCTGTTGTAGGCAGAGAGGACGGACCGCCAAACAACTCGATCTTGGCACACACTCCTTGCTTCGTTCACATTCATACATGCTCTTCTATTATTCCGACTCTTCACACGGCCCGACTCAAGTATCTGACTCACTTGGTCGTGCCATGTCTTCCTCGGGCGTCCCCGACTTCTTCTACCATTCACATTTGCGTCGTATACTCTCCTTACACTCCTTTCCTCATTCATTCGCTCTACATGCCCAAACCATCTGAGCGTCCCTTTCTTAATCTTACTCATTACGCTTACATCAGCCTGGCATTTACCCTTCTTTCGATATCTCTATCAGCCTTCTCATCTCTCGTAAACATACTTCCCGAGTACACCAATTCATCCTCAAAACACTCATCATTCACAACTATGTTGCAGATTGTTTTCATATTCTCTCTTTCAAATACCATGACTTTAGACTTACTTACATTCATCATTAACTCATTCCTCATACATACTTCGTTCATCCTAGATACGAGAGACTGTAGATCTTCCATACTGTTAGAAATCGCACCGCATAATCAGCATACAACAGAAAACATATTTCCAGATTACTCAACTTCGCGCCCAATTCCATCTCATTCAATTCTTGCATACAATTATCCATGCATAGATTGAACAACCATGGTGACATTACGCAGCCTTGTTTAACACCTTTTGTGATGTCAAACCATCCCGTAAAATCGCCTCTGCTGCAACAATTTGTGTAATTATAAACAAAGCGTAGCAGAGATAATGAACAGTATTGAAACATGGCGCGTGGCAGATAACTTCAATGAATGTTTGCATTGAAGTTCTAAATAAAAGCAGGCAAACAATCATGGTGGTCGCATATCAGGAAACAAACAACTAAAATATATTTATTGAAAATAAGAGGAATTGAGAATTTAAATATTTATAATGATACTATTATGTGTTATCACATAACAAATAATCTTCAGTTTAACCCAATTTAAACAAGAATAAAAACAATTTGGAGATATCTTCTTATATTACTAGGCCTTTGTTTAGTGTTATATTAGAATATTATTTGACAATTTTATAAGGATCATTTTCTAAATTTGATATTTTATTATTCTTATCAATATTATTGTAGATAAATACTGACAACAAATTAAGTGATTGCGAAAATGCTTGAAATCATAATGTGTAGATCTGAGTCACAAATATTGAAAATCAAATATTTTATATTGTACCAAAATAACAATTCTGTAAAGATTAATGACATTAACAAATATTGAAGAAATTACTAATAGAGGTAGCTGCCCGTGATAACAGACCACTATCAACATATTAATTATTTGTATGACTATGTACATGTGTTACTTATTTTTTATTTATCTGCTCATCTGAGTTATTTCTTCATAATAATATTTATTTATTTATTTTTAACTTTCTGATGAGCTATTCCGTATTTTTTGTGAGGAAGAGATCGATATCGCGCGAAAACTCCTGTCAGATTTGTGTTATTTTCAATGGCTGTTATTTGCTTTTTCTACAGGCCGATGTCAGAATTTCAGCTGTGAACTGTCACGTATGTTAGTTTAGGTCGTTTTAAACACACATTCCTGCAAGTATGCGTGTTTACTTATTAATTTAACAGCGATATAAAATCCCACAAATCTGACAAGAGATCTCGCCCGAGATCTATGTCGGCGAGACTAACATATGTGACAGCTCAAAGCTGAAATTCTGACATCGGCCCGTAGAAAAAGCAAATAACAGCCATTGAAAGTGACACAAATCTGACAGGAGTTCTCGCGCGATATCGATCTCGTTCTCACAAAAAATACGGAATAGCTAGTCTGATCTTTTTATAAATTGTTCTCGATGTTTTAGAGGAAATTAAGAAATAATTATTAGATCCTATGTGGATTGGGAATAATTGTGTAATATTTTGTACTTGTACTTGTAG
This sequence comes from Limnephilus marmoratus, assembly GCA_917880885.1. Taxonomy (NCBI): domain Eukaryota; kingdom Metazoa; phylum Arthropoda; class Insecta; order Trichoptera; family Limnephilidae; genus Limnephilus; species Limnephilus marmoratus. Next base: position 13,422,218 of record OU862911.1, read on the forward strand.
AACGAAAAATTGTCACTACAAGATGACGGTGAAAAGATTCGACACAAAGTTCGCAATTTTTTTTATCAAGTTACATAAAAAATATTGGGAATAAAATGCAAATTACCATTTATCACGAGCTCAAAGTCTATAAAAATTTAATCTAAAGTCTATCACGTTTCAAAAGGTGAAATGATGCACTAATGCAACAATAGCAATGACAAATCTCACCTGTCTGTGATGTTTGCATTCAACGCACTCCGGGTCATAGTCCACCGATTCGTCGAGGGCTTCTTGTATCTGGAACGTGGACTGGACAGCGAGACAGCGGGTGCACGATATAAGGTTGTTTCTATGGAGGAAGCGGAGCGCATCGTCGAACCCTTGCTTACACATGTTGCTTAATACTTCTGGATTTGGTGGGAACAGGATTCGGGTAAATCGGTTTATATTCTGTTTTGATAGTTCGATGCTAGTGTTGGCCACATTCACCTAAAACAACATGGAATACACACATTACTTTATATTTTTCATCTAAAGAGATTATCATCGCTTTTCCATTTTCATTTGTTAGATCTACATTAATTATCAGATCTTACTAATGCCTCACCTTAGTTTTTCATCCTAATCTTTGTTTTCTAGCATCTAAGTACGTCATGATTTTAAACAAGAAAATGTTATTATCTTTTACGACGTATATTCTTTTGTTGTTTCTTTATTCTGTTGCTGTATTTTACCGTGCTTTTCTGTTTCTGTATAAAAACCGACTACCACACCAAGGGTGTGTGCCTAGTCTGATGGACGAAAAAATCAAAATATTGTAATAAACTATTACTATCATCCTCTTTTATTCACGTGTCTTGTGTGAAAAAGAAAAAGACAGAAGATACTAGAACGATGACGTCACGTACAACCTTTCTCAATGTAAGGGTAACAACATTTTGTGATTTTTAAAATTTTTATATCATTCCACACAGGAGGCCCTGAGGGAAATTATTTTCCTACTTTGCCATCTGAGATGCTGTGTGGAGGGTCTTTTTGAGGAGAGGAAGGAATGGACATTGGACTTGAAGAGACCCATGTTGTAGGATTGAGGAAACACAGAGGCCGGCAAATCATTCCACAGCCAAGCTGTCGAACACAAGAACGAGTCGAAGAAGCGACCCGTTCTCACATGACAAATGTCAACCGTGTGGATATGCTGGGCACGGGTTTGGCGTGTTTCCCGACATGCACCGTTGCCGAAGTGATCAATGACGCTAGTTCCTCGGAGCATATTCCATTGTAATACCGGTAGAACAAGGATAGCATTCCCACCCGACGCCTGCGCTCTAAAGATTGCAATCCGTCTGTTAAGATGGGAGAATCTATCAAACGGACCGCCCGTTTCTGCACAGAGTCGAGGGTATTTTTCAGGTATTTTGGAGCTCCAGACCAAAGGTGGCTGCCAAATTAAACCGTGGGGCGCACTTGTGATTTGTACAGGGTTAGCAGTTGTGTACTCTTAAAGTATCTGCGGGCCCTGTACGGTACCACCAGTTTTTGGAAGGATAACTGTACTCTGGCTTCGATGGAGCCCCCATATCTGTGCTGATCACTTAGAGTGTTACACCAAGCATATCAATGGATTATTTTGATATTCAGAGAAGAAAATGTTGACAGGAGTTCAATCAACCAAAAAATAGGTCATAAGACAAAACTACTGTGGTATCTGTTTGCTTGTAAATTTGATTTATACATAAAAGTTAATCACCTAAAAAGTTTTATTTTAGAACAACAATTTATTTGTTATATTTAAAAAAAATTATATTGGAATGTCCCAATTGTAAAATAAATACATTAGAAATATAATCCAACGGTGGAGAGCATCTTAAAAAAAATTTGTACAAGAAATCTAAATTGGAGGTTAAACAGCCCAGTGATAAATCAGTATAAACTATATACCTATATGCTAATGTACATAGATTAGAGATATGAAGTGAGGAAGAAGAGTTGTATAACATTATTTATTACTATCGCATGATTTCTGACGCACATCTGTCAAATGTCCTTCAAATCGTACGCAGGAGAAACATGTTTGGCAACGGCTGATAAACTGAAGAAATTAAACAAACAATAAGATAAGTAAAAAGCATAAACTCACGTGAAACAGTTGGGAACTGAGGTCCCGGGGGCAGATGTCACTCTCTCCGCAGAAGGGGCTAACTGTTATGGTGTTCTCGTCAAGAATGGGTAAATTGTCGCTGAAGCCTCCGTCCATGTAGCGAATGCCGTGGAATCTCGGTGGCAGTAATCCGGAGAACACGGGGATGAAGCAGGAAGCCAGCAGAGCCTAAATCAAATATATATATATGAATTACAGTTACTTCACTAATAAACTAACTAACCATAAAAGTGTTATCACACTTCAGGTGGGCGGAAACAAGGAACACGTCGGAGAATATAGAATTTGTTTTAAATCCATGTATGTTCGAAAATAATACATACATTTGAATAAATATTTTTCTATAGTACTCGCCCCACCTCGCCGTACCTATGTCATCTGAGATGCTGTGTGGAGGGTCTTTTTGAGGAGAAGAAGGAGTGAACATTGGTCTTGAAGAGATCCATGTTGTAGGAAAGAGGAAACACAGAGGTCGGCAAATCATTCCACAGCCGAGCTTTTGAACTCAAGAATGAGTCGAAGAAGTGACCCATTCTCATGGGACAAATGTCAACCGTGTACATAAGTATGGGGTGCGCATTTGGAGTGTTTCCCGACTACGCACCGGTGCCGAGGGGATCAATGATGCTAGTTCCTCGGAGCATCTTCCATTGAAATACCATTAGAACAGGGAAAGCATTCCCACCTGACACCTGTGCTCTAAAGATTTCAATCCGTTTGTTAAGATGGGGGAATCTATCAAACGGATCGCCTGTTTCTGCACAGATTCGAGGATTTTTTTCAGGTATTTTGGAGCTCGAGAGCAGAAGTGGCTGCCAAATTCAACCGTGGGGCGCACTTCCGATTTGTACAGGGTTAGCAGTTTGTACTATTAAAGTATCTGCGGGTCCTGTACAGTACGCCCAGTTTTTAGGAGGCTAATTTAACTCTGGCTTCGTCTTGATCGTTTCATGTCTAACTTGGATACACAACATCTTCTACCATTCACTTTTGCATCATAATATATTCTCCACACACTCCTTTCTTCATTTATTCGCTCAACATGTCCAAACCGTCTAAGCATGTCTTTCTTAATCAGTCTCGTTTCTAAATTCTTTCCAGATCTTTTGCAGCACCAGAAATATGATGTAGGAATATTATTATTTATCTAGTGTAGAGATGTGTGTCATTTTATTTACGCTTCAAGGTTAAGGCGATGATTACGAATACTGTTAATCGATTATTATTTCACTTTGTGAATATTCCGTATAATTATTGCAAACCTATTAAAATAGAAAACGATAATATCTTGTCAGATAAAAAGCCATTACACAATAATGAGCAGATTATTTCATCAATCAATTAAAATGTGAAGTACATTGGGGTTTAATATGAAATAGATTGATCTTTCTCCATTACGCAGTTGCTAACTATTACAAATACCAAGTTGAATTTCTAAATGAAAAAGGAGATTTTTTTTTTTTTTTTTTTTTACAGTGTATACCGCACAAGAATCTCAACTGCTCCCGTCTGGAGCCAGTGAGACTATGGCATCCCCAATTGGGGTATGTTGTGAGGCTGAAGGTAGTGGGGAGGGGAAGGAGGTGGGGAAGAGGAAGGTTGGGAAGTACCTGGCTATTCAGATCTGGTCACTAAACACGGCTAAAGCCATTTTCAAGCAACGTTTCAATTCTGAATGGTGGTCTTACACCAGGGCGATACTAATAGTATCTTCCACTCTGGAACATGCCGCAAATATACTATATATTATTTTAAATGAATTAATTGTGAAATAACACAAATTAATCAAATAAAATTTATTTGCGCATGCCGGGTTCGAACCCGCGACCTCCGGAATGTGAGTCAAGAGTCTTAGCCACTGGACTACGGAGGTCGTCAAATGAAATCACAAAAAGATGGTTCATCTTTATTTTACATAACCCACTGGTAAAGTGATCGGATCATAAGAATCCAATCTTTAATTGGGTACTTTTAAACACAGAAAAGTTGGCGTAAATAGTTTGATGCGCCGCCGCCGTGTTAATGTATATCAGTGTTTCTTAACCGCATTGAAAGAATCGCCCCCTTTACCAGAGTAAAATTATCCAGCACATAAAGTTATCCACAATTTTTCATAAGTTGAGGTTCATCCGCAGCATATAAATTTAATTTTCTTTAATTTAAACTTGGAATGAAGTGAATCGGATGAAAATTCGATGAGCTACGATTCCAGCCAACTTGAAAAATGTGGTTTTGAGATAAACACATTTAAAGTTTTCGCTTGTAGCCGGCCCGCTCCTTTTTCCATTTTACCAGCTCGGCATGCACCGTTCCTAGCTATATTTCAAGGCCGAATTTGATGCTATTACTTTCCACACATATAGAACGATTTATAAGCAACAAAAAAGTTGATTTTTTGCATCGGCTGAACCAGACTCCCTGCTTAAGCGGAATCGGCTTTACATCAATATCGCTTTCCTGTCTTATACACATCATTTACTATAATGTATGTGTATAACATTTCGAAATTCATATTTGGAGGATATTTGTTTCCAGAGGGCCATTAAGATTGATTAAAGATAATACATTTTATCGATTGTGGGTAATCTTAAACCTTTCCACTCCAAGCCTTTTTTTGTTTTTATTCCACAAGCTCCACACCAAAATTGAGTACTTTTTAAGTTTTAATTTTTTATTTGTAAATAAAATTGATATTAGTTCATCCGTAAAAATAACTAAAATTATTGAAGTAGCGAAGGATTCTAGAGTATTCTTTCAATCGTGATTCAAAATTTTAGTAAAAAAATCCCTCCTATTTTAAAATTGACCGAAAAAAAAAGTATTACACCGTGAATGACACTCGACATTGGAGTGGAAAGGATTAAAAGTTCAATAACTTGTTTGAATGAGAGATTGGATGACCTCCGAGGCCGAGCTGTTTAGATCCTCGGCCCTGATCCGGAGGTACAGGTTCGAATCCCGGAATGAGCGAACTAATTTTATATGTGTTATTTCAATTAACAATATACTTGCTTGCATTCCAGGGCGGTAGATACTCATAGGATTGCTCTATGTTGCCAGCTGCATCATGTCAATCTACCTCCGGAAGAAAGATTTAAAAAAGAATACCAACCTGCAGGAGATCTTCCTTGCTGCTGAAATGCGAGACGATGACGTTCTTCCCGTCATAGACCCTGGTGAGCGAGATGTGCAGCTTGCCGCTGACCTTGATGTGCGCGTCGTCGGGTAGGAAGCGCGCCAAGCCCTCTAGCAGCACATTCTGGACATTGAAGGAGGGGCTGAAGGGGCCCAGGGTGCCTGCGCGCGCCTCGCTTACCACGCGCAGAACGTCGCTCGTGATCCCGCCTGACAACAAATACATTATTATTCAATGATTTCAAATCCATTCCGATTCCATTGACAAAGTTCAACAGAAAAGAGAATGAGAAGTTTCGGGCCTACCCCTCCTTAGAAATAATATATTATACAGTGAAATCTATCCTTTTTGAAGGGTCCTATTGACACAAACAATGAATGCGGGAATATATAAAAAGCTACAAATGTACTTATATATTTCAAAATTACTAGTTCTGTGAACAATAGACCTGGGGTTCAAAAATTATGTTTCTAATTTTCTCTTATTTATTAAATCAAAACCAAAATTTCCTCGGAAATCATTAGATTTGTAAGCAGGTACTTAATTAATTATAAACCATACATTTTATAGGAGACTTTTATTTTTATGCACAACACAGAACACAGCATAATACCTCATAAATAAAATGACAAAATTACTTTTGGCTGCGATAATCTCAAATCAGACCCCCATGCATTTTACGAAACATTGTTAAAATTCAAAACAAATTATACAATTTTCTTCAGAAAGAAATAAAAAAAGTCCAAAGAAACTTGACAAATTTACATTTGAAAAAAAGAAACTTTTCTGAAACATAAAAACGACCACCATCTTGAACCGGAAATAGAAACTACAAACAAAATTTACAGGTAAACTTATCGGGTTAAAACAAGACTTCGCTACGCTCAGTCAATAAATCTATCTATGTAAATAAAAATAAATCACCGAAATGTATGTACGCGCATAACTTCCGAACGACTGCACCAAATTGGATAATTCTTTTTTTTTGTGTTCGTTATTGTCAGCACAAGGTTTGTATAAAACTACTGGTGAGTTACCAGAGGCATTATGAAATTTGTATAAAAAAATTGCAATAGGTGGCACGCAAGCCGTTTGAAAACTGAATGTATGGAATGCGGGAGATTGGAAAGGGGAGGGGATCTCAGGTAGGGGGTTAGCGGAAGGGGTGGGGGGAGGGGAACCTGGGTGGGGGGAGGGGAACCTGGGAGGGGGGAGGGGAACTCGGGAGGGAACGCGAGAGAGGAAGGGGAGGCAGAAGGGGAGGCGGAAGGGGAGGCGGAAGGGGAATGGAACGAATGGGAAAGGACACGCAGGGAGAAATAATTTATTTAATGGCATTGCAATGCATGCTGGGAACCAGCTAGTATTATTTATATTTGGGGTGCTAATTGTCAGAAACAATGGAACTATGGCAATACCAATCGGGGTGAGTTATTAAGGAAATGGGAGGGGAAGGAATGGGGAGAGGGCGGTTGTTAAGTACCTTTCAGATCCTGTCATTAATTATTACAAGGTGGTCTTTCACTAGTTCAACTTTAGACTATTTGGCCTCTTGCGCGGTGTTCATATTACAATGCATACTTTGGGTGAATTGCAGATCCGGGCACAGTTTGGAAATTTAATAAAAAGGCACTTTCTATATGAGAAAAGTGTGGAGAAGTTGAATAAAAAAGAAATTAAGGTGCGCTCGGCAAAATTGAGGGAGATACAGCCGTTTAAAGTATGAATAAAATGTCACTTCATGAACCGATACTGTCCGCCATTTGACACTAATATGTTGGTATCCCTGACCTGATAAAAACAAGAGCCTAGATACGATTGTAGCCGACTTCATGGGATAAATAATAGGGCGCGTAGGTACTGGAATGGAGACAAACCATTCAAATCCTGGGATGTTTTTTAAAATAAAGATAATATACACAAGCCCGCTACACAAACCCTGCGTAGCCAAACAAACCATTCAAAAACGTAGGCTGTTTTTTAAAGTAAAGATAACATACACAAGCCCGCTACACAAACCCTGCGTAGCTAAACAAACCATTCAAAAACGTAGGCTGTTTTTTAAAGTAAAGATAACATACACAAGCCCGCTACACAAACCCTGCGTAGCCAAACAAACCATTCAAAAACGTAGGCTGTTTTTTAAAGTAAAGATAATTTACACTATCCCGCTAGACAAACCATTGCCTGAAGTGGCGCGGGACTCGATCGCTCTGAAGTGTGCGTGTAAACGGCGCTTTATCCATGTATCCCACGAAATCCGCTACAATCGTATCTTGCTTATCTTTGTATCAGGGATACCAATATATCAGTAACAAAATGGCCGTTGTCATAGTGTTGGTTCGCGAAGTGAAATTTTACTTAATGTAATTGAAAATTAATTACTTATTCAAATTTTTTTATTATTGATTTCTGCACTTTTTTTCACCTTCCAGATTAAAGTTCTCAACTTAAAACGCGGTGAAAACATGGTTTTTTGCCAAAAACAAGCTGTGCCCGGATCTGCATTCCTCCCCATACTTTTTAAACATTTTTCTTTTCCAGGCGAAGAATCCATTGAGAATAATTTTCAGATAAATTTCATATTTCCAATATCAACGTCATTAAACGTAGACGAGTCGAGGAACTCTAAATTTTGAGAACCTGTTCTCTACTCTCCAAGACACACCCTCTAATGGAGGCAAATTTAACAATGCAATGTATAGAATAAGCAAATAAGTGTAAAATTATTATTATTATTTAAAATGTTTGAATAAATCGTTTGTATAGTTTGAATCAATATTTAGATGTTATTCAAGTACGATTGTAATTTATTACATTCAATTCTAACTGATGTCAAGCTGCTAATCACAAATAAACACTTCCCAGCTGCGCGTCAATTATAAATCTTAAAATTTATTAACAGAAGTGATTGGTTTCACATGACATTCAATTTCATCCATTTGTAATATTGTGTTGGATGAGTTTGTTTATTTGGGAAGTATGTTTACGAGAGATGGGAAGGCTGATAGAGATATTGAAAGAAGGGTGAATGCAGGTAACTCTATTAATGGAGGACTGAACGCCGTTGGCACCAAGAAAAAACTGTCCAAAGACGCAAAACTAGCCGTCCATAATGGAGTACTGGTACCTACCCTGATGTATGGCAGTGAGGCATGGAACTGGCAGAGGAAGGATGAAAGTAGACTGAACGCTGTAGAAATGAGATCCCTGAGGCGTATGTGTGGTAAAACCATGTATGATCGTGTGAGAAATGTGGAAATCCGCAAAGAATGTAAGGCTGATGTAAGCGTGATGAGTAAGATCAAGAAAGGAACGCTCCGATGGTTTGGGCATGTAGAGCGAATGAACGAGGAAAGGAGTGTAAGGAGAATATATGACGCAAATGTGAATGGTAGAAGAAGTCGAGGACGCCCAAGAAAGACATGGCACGACCAAGTTAATCAGATACTTGAGTCGGGCCATGTCAAGAGTCAGAATAATAGAAGAGAATGTATGAGACGTTGTATGAATGTAAACGAGGCAAGGAATGTGTGCCAAGACCGGGATGTTTGGCGGTCCGTCCTCTCTGCCTACCCCTGCGGCGAAACGGCGTGATGGTTAGTTAGTTAGTTAGTAATATTGTCCGTGTGTAATTCTGGCAGTGTAAATTGGTACGTAAAATTCACGCCTGTGTAATATCATACAACCCCTAAGAACTAGGTTACAGCAGTTGGATCACTATGGGTATTACGGATAATAACATTATGTGAAAGATGAATGATGCTTTTACTTATCTTTTGATAAACCTCTCCAAGTGACGTCGCATTTCTGACCTTTAAACGAACCTGATAAAAATATGCTTTGCGTACTTTTATTGCGTTACATAATAATATTTTGATTTTGATGATGTTTTTAAATGCTGCTATCTATTGCTTAATCATATTTCAACTTGAGGCTCCGAGCACCAGGGGGGCTCAAGTACCATCCAACCCAACAATCAATTTGCATAAATTGAGACAATGCTTTTTTTTTTAAAGTTTTTATTCCAGCAGGACTGGGAGGGTAGTGCAATCCCAGTCTGCCATATTACATAAACAACTATAAAAGAAAAAAAAGTTTAAATATTAGGTAAGTACCTAATTAAAACATAAAATGAAAACAAAATTCATCACACAAATAACAAAAAATAAACATAAAATTAAAATAAATAATAAGTAGACAGAATTAAAAATAAAAGATAAAAAGATTTTTTGGGATCGTCCATCATGGAGGTCGCCTCATCATCTGCATCCATCGCTCATTTATTGGGGAACTGAGCCACTCGGATGCAGCCACGACAATGATATTGGTTGAAGTTCGTATCCTGCTCCAGAAGCTGGCTAGTCGGTGGCGAAGTAAGGCTGGGAATGAGTGCACCCTCCCCTCGGTAAACATCGTGGAGGCACTGCAGAACCTCGGTAGTTGCATAAGTTGCCTGTATGCGTTATTGTAGCACACTCTCAGTTTGTCCCATTGCGCTGCTGGGTATTGTGTCCACAATTCAGACGTATAAAGGGCAGTACAGTACAGTATGTCTTTTGTTAGGTATCATGTTTTAACCTTTTACCTCATTTACCTTGAGTTATAAGAAAAAAGATTTATAATAAAAAAGTATAAATTAAAATCTCGGCCGAGACCGAGAATAGATAAATTGAGAAAAAAAAAAATGAAAATGCGCTATTTTTGCTTAATATGGTATATTTAAGAATGTAATTTCTAAGAAAAACAGCAATGAACATACAAATCAGCGAATCGATGAGTTCTGATGAATGTGGCCACTGAATCTAAAAAATCTGTACACTTACCAGCTTTCCAATACATGTATAAAATAATATGTAATGATCTTGATATTCACTTAACTAGTTTATGTAGTTATTCTGGCTACTAATTATAATTAATCACAACATCACATAAAAGAACTTATTTTTTCTACTACGAACAAAATTCAAACAAACTTCCTTTAACTACAATTGACGGGTTGAAAACCATACTGGTATAAGCAACAAATCAGAAGAAAAGAGAAAGTGACAATTTTGTGTTTTATTTTGTAACACACTACATACAGTGTCAGTTAACCCAACCAATAATAGTCGCGTTGTGATTTTTTCTCGTTCATACCCTTTTGGCACAACGAAAAATACCATCTTTACTATAACTTCTCGCACTTAACTCATTTTTCTAATTTTTGTCACTTGTACCGGTATGGTTTTCAACCCGTCAATTGCTTGTTTACAAAAGTGTGGACGCGCACGGTAGATTTGAATCCCATTATCCTATACCGTACCTACTTAGAACGGTCTCGGTTATGGCCCAGAATCTCAGCGATTTTTCGCCGAGAACCGAGACAGAGTTCTTGGTAGAATTTGTAGCCGAGAATGCCGAGATCTCGGTTTACTTACTACATACAATTTTTATTTCGATTTAATATGCTGTATTTCTCTCTATTAAAATAAATACATACTCGTACATATATACCTAACAAAAACACGAGGTTGTTTATTTTCTACAAAATGCTTTGCATGACGTCCGCTTAGTACATGACGTGTTTGTCATTTCCTTCGATGTCATTATAAACGGATTCCACTATATAAATAAAAAGATAATAATAATTAACTTTAAGGGATAAAATATATTTTTTTAATTAATGAAGACGATATTGGAGAAACTCAATCGAAAATCTGAAACGGAAAAATCAGAAAAAGACACGGGTCACATCTGGGATTCGAACCTAGGACCTATGACTTGCCAGCTCAGTGCTCTAACAACTGAGCTTTTTCTGTTTCAGATTTTCGATTGAGTTCCTCTAATAATATTGTCTTCATTAATTAAATATTACAATTTGAGATTTCACCCATTAAGTTAAAAATAAAAATAAATAAAATACATAGTTTTCCCGGAAAATTAAAATAATAACGGAATTGGTATTTTTAAAGCAAAAAGTAAATTATTTAAAAAAGCTGAACAAGTTCGTTACATCATGAACAAAAAGCAGTAACTTCACCTCAAACACAATTTATATTTTTTAATGTTACCACATCCTATACTATTATTGAACACCCTATAATATTATTTTTTATGCCTTCACCAAACTCAAGAGCTGGTCTTCTTCAATGGCGTAGAAATACTTAAAAATATATATTTCACTATTTTTTCTTAAGCCGTTGTATTACTGTAAATGAATAAAAAATGTATTAAATAAAAAAATAAATATAATTTTTAAAGTAAAGCCTTTCATACCTACTTAAGTGGTACTTAAAACTTCTGGTTCTAATCTCCTTTCTATTGTTATATTTTATCAAAAAACTGTAAATTCTTAAGAATTTAAAATTTATCTTGATATACATATAATAATCCATAGAATGTAAGATATGATTTTCGATTTTCACGGCCAAAAGTTTTTTTTTTTTTTTTCATATGAAGCGGATACTTTGTGATGTGATATTATTAATTTAAAATAAAACAATAACTTTGTAAACACCACTAACATGCCAGTAGAGTGAGTATTATACTGGGAGGCGTCTACTAATATCTACAGGAATTCCAAAAACTGAAAAAATCGAACTAATATCTATGAGAATCAAAGTGTTGACGAATATCTACAGCTCAAACTGTTGATTAACATCTATGAGAACCAAAGTGTTGACGAATATCTACAGCACTGGCAGAGGTTGGATTTGCAATTATGTATAGCATATTGGAATAACGTAATATTGCGTATGCAGTTTAAAAAACTTAATTTATGTAAGTATGTATGTAAAAATCCCTAATATCGGACTATTGGACACATTTAGCTTATTAGTCTAACCTACACTCTGTAGATATTAATCAACACTCTGAAGTTCGTAGATATTAGTTCAACATATGAGCTGTAGATATTCGTCCGACATACAGGCTGTAGATATTAGTATCTGGAGTCTTATACTGCCCTGAAGAAGCTACGGTTGTAGCGAAACCCGGTCAGCATAAAGTATAAAAAATAAAAGTGGTGTTTACAAAGTTATTGTTTTATTTTGAATTAAAAGTATTTTTGTTATTTATTTTTGGGGTGTTATACTGTGTTGCGCTACCTCTTCCTTTAGCCAACGTTTCGGACAGCGTTACAGTGTTTGAAATGTTGGCTAAAGGAGGAGGTAGTGCAACACGGCATAACGCCCCAAAAATAAATAACAAAAAACATAAAATGTTATCTTAATATTTAATTTATTTGCGTAATGGTTTGTGTTTTCTTGTTTTTCTCTTTAAAATTGGTTTCATTAGTAACATTTTTTATTTTTAAGCAATGTTTTTCTCAGACAATCCACTCTACATTTGGACGGATATCTAACCATCCAAATGTTCCTTTCTTTTCTTGTTCAACACTCGCGTAATTTCACAGTGGTAGATACTCGATGTATCGCTCTGGTTTCGCTTGAAATGGCTTTAGCCTTGTTTGGTGAACTGCCCAATCTTCCTCTTCCCTCTCCCTTTAGTTTCACAACATACGCCAATAAATTGGGAATACCACAGTCCCACTGCCTTCAGACTATAGTGAGTAATTGGGACTCGTGTGCTATATTTACATTTAAAAAAAGATTGTAGTTAGAACTCTCTCATAGCAAGATTATAATTAGATAAAAATAAATACATCATTGCGTCATCATTTCATTTTACCATGAACTCGTATTGAATAAAAATAAATATGTAATATCTAATTTCTGGTAATCTGGATTGACTTTAAGAACACACAAAAACTAATAGTGAAAACTTAATACTACAAAATACATAATCTCACGGGCCAAACACATTATACAATACTAAATACTTTCAGAGATAAGTATTATCAATGTTTTCATAGAGATTAACTGCAGTTTATCATTTTATGATAAGCTTTCATTGTTTCAAATATCTGATATTATAAAATCTGAATTAACAACTAGGTAACTTATTGCTTATCTAAATGCAACTACGTATATTATCTACAAGCTTAAACTTGGTGCTTTACCCACATTATCACAATTATCAAAATATAGAAAGAGATTTTATTATATTTTAATATATACACTTTCATATTGTTTTTATAATAGCTCCACACAGGAGGCCCTGAGGAAAACAATTTCCCTTGGGGCCTGTGTCATCTTTGGGGATGCTGTGTGGAGGGTATTTTTAGGGAAAGGAAGGAGAGAAATTTCTGGGAAGGAAAGGGTACGAGGGATGGGAAGGAATCTGGGTGTCAATGTATCCAGGAGTGACGGACTTACGAATCCATCCTTCCAACTAGTAGGTGGGCAAACGCATCCGCCGCCAAGACCCAGACAAACCTCACCACCCGGGCACCCATACTAAGTCACCAAAAAGGGGTGAAATGCAGATCCCGCCAAATGTGGAGGATTTTAATAAAAATGCACTTTCTAGATGGGAAAAGTGTGGAAAAGTTGAATAAAAAAGAAATTAAGGCGCGCTCGGCAAAATTGAGGGAGATACAGCCATTTAAAGAATGTATGAAATGACACTTCATGAACCGATACTGTCAGCCATTTTGTTACCATAATGTTGGTATCTCAGACTTGCTATAACGAAGGTTGATACGATTGTAGCTAACTTCGTGTGATATACACGTAATTATGAAAAACAGAATTAATAATGGTCATAAACCATGTTACACAAACCTGGCGTAGCCGCTAAACTACTTGAAAACTGGGATGTTTTTCTTTTCTGGCACAGACCATGTTACAACAGATGAGGATGATTACGAGTGCTACCAACTTTAAGGTAATAATTTAGTTTACAAAATGGCTGACAGTATCGGTTCATGAAGTGTCATTTCATACATTTTTTAAACGGCTGTATCTCCCTCAATTTTGCCGAGTGCGCCTTAATTTCTTTTTCATTCAGCTTTTCCACACTTTTCTCATCTAGAAAGTGCATTTTTATTAAAATCCTCCACATTTGGCGGGATCTGCATTCCTCCCCCAAAAAGTAGCAAACCACTTGAGGTGATCTATGGCAGGGGTGTTGGTTGTCCAATAAATGGCTGCGACGGAACCCATACACGCCTCCGACAGTGTAACTGGGTCTGGCATGAATTCTTTCCAGATCTCTACATTTACAACATGGACATACTTGGTTTTTACGCATGTACCCCTTAAGGATCTCAATTTTCGGTCTATTTTATCCTTTCTCTTTTTTGAGTATATTTTATTTAAGTAGGTATAAATTTTTTACATCTTATAACTAGTATATATCTATTCTAAAACTACTATAATAATATTCCATGACCTACGTACTAAAATTTGGACTTTACAACATTGAGAAATAGCCCATGATAAACTGCAAGACTTTTAGCTACCTTAACATTTACAGGGAGTTTGTTGAACATTTTAAAACCTTTATAACAAATATTGTTTTGTGTTCCCGATAAATTTGTTTATATTACGTTTTAGCTTCGTTACAGCTGTTGTTTTTGAATCAGATACATATTACGGTTTCACCATATACACCATCAGATCGATAATTTTTAAATATTATATTGTAAATACAAAACGAAAATTCCGGAGCCGCTCATTATTAAAGGCAAAACAATTAAATTATTGTTATTTAAACGGTCAAATTTGTTTTATGGGGTCATACATTCCCAATCATTTTGCCACCACCAGCCGGATACTAAATAATTGCTTGTTTTTTTAAGGTAAGTCTAAAAAAAATTCATTGGTAAACAAGTGTTCAGAACTGTTCAGAACCTTTTTTGTAATTTTTTTAGTTACATTTCAAAGTTAGTGTTAAGTTTTAACTTGTTATCGATTATGATTCCAAAACTAACTAACTAACCATCACGTCGTTTCTCCGCAGGGGTAGACAGAGAGAACGGACCGGCAAATAACTCGACTTTTGACATGGCCCGACTCAAGTATCTGATTCACTTGATCGTGCCATGTCTTCCTCGGGCGTCCCCGACTTCTTCTACCATTCACATTTGCGTCGTATATTCTTCTTACACCACTTTCTTCGTTCATTCGCTCTACATGCCCAAACCATCTGAGGGCCCTTTTCTTAATTAATTTCTTTCTTAATTTCTTCTACTTCTTCAATATTTTGATTGTCTATATTTAGGGTAATAAGTTCGCTTGCCTCTGCCTTTTCCAAGTGTCACTACCAACGTACAATATGTACAATGGACAGGTAATATTATATCCCCAGCTAAGCAAATTTTTTAATGTGGGTTACAAAACTCTGAGCTAATTTTGAAATGTTTTGAAATGACTCAACTTGTAAGTCACAAACTCTGAACTAGTTTTGAAATGGATCAACTTGTATGTCACAAACTTTGAACTAATTTTGAAATGGATCAACTTTTATGACACAAACTCTGAACTAATTTTGAAATGTTTTGAAATGAATCAACTTGTAAGTCACAAACTCTCAACTAATTTTGAAATGTTTTGAAATGGACCAACTTGTAAGTCACAAACTCCGAACTAATTTTGAAATGCTTTGAAATGGATCAACTTGTAAGTCACAAACTCTGAACTAATTTTGAAATGTCTTGAAATGGACCAACTTGTAAGTCACAAACTCTGAACTAATTTTGAAATGTTTTGAAATGGATCAACTTGTATGGTCATAAACTCTGAACTAATTTTGAAATGTTTTGAAATGGATCAACTTGTACGACACAAACTCTGAACTAATTTTGAAATGTATCTTGTAAGTCACAAACTTTGAACTAATTTTGAACTGTTTTGAAATGGATCAACTCACAATAATGCAATTTCAGTACTGGCCTTTATTACTTTTGAAATTTATTAAAGAACAGACTTCAAAGTTTGGACAATTCCCAATCTTGGTAATAAGTTTGTGATGATATTGTTTAAAAAAATATAACTGTGTCCTCGCTCTCATTATAGATATTATTAAGTGGGTAGCATTTACAAATATCAACTGAAGGTCAATAGTTAAATCCCACTACAGGCTTCTACTTGATAACTTAATCCTATTTAGTAAGAGGGACTTGACATTTCAACACGTGGGATTCTGGTTGGTTCCACAAATTATTATTTTTATTTTTTAGAATAAACTTCTTGCTTATTTTACAATAGACTTTCTAATAAGTAGATTATATACCTAGCCTAAGGCTACGAACGCACAGGCAGGTGGCTGGCTTAGCGCCTAGAGCCTAGTGGCAAAAAACCAACACGTTGGTTTACCTGGATACACGCTAAGCGGCTATCCATCGGCTATCTACTACCTATCTAGGCTCTAGGCGCTAAGCAAGCCGCCTGCCTGTGCGTTCGTAGCCTAACAGTATTAAGAAATCAGATTTAAGCCATGAGATTTACTACAACACAATTAGAAAAAAAATAATTATGGTGAATTGAATAACATATGCATTATTTATAATCACAACAAACAAAGGCTAAATTTCGGTTTACGGAAGGTCTTCCAAAATAATAAAACTTTTTTTTTTTATACTAACTATTGGCTGGAGAATCCGAATCCGAAAGAATTTTTTTTCGGAAAGCAATATTAACAAAGTTACACGACTTTAAAATTTTCTATACGCATACATGAAAATCGACATATTGGAAGTATTATGACAGTTTAAAGTCATAGAAACAGCCACATAAAATTAAGTGTTGCCATATCAATAACTAACTTAAGTAATTATTTTTTATAAATTTTACTCACTTTTGGCGTAAACGCTAAACTACTTGAAAACAGGGATATTTTTTTAAATTGACGCGAGCAGGCGGTATAAAGGGGCACAAACCATGTGACACAAACCTAGCGTAGCCGTTAAACTACTTGAAAACGTAGGCTGTTTTTTAAAATTGACGCGAGCAGGCGGTATAAAGGGGCACAAACCATGTTACACAAACCTAGCGTAGCCGCTAAACTACTTGAAAACAGGGATGTTTTTTGCCGTGACGCGAGCAGGCGGTATAAAGGGGCACAAACCATGTTACACAAACCTAGCGTAGCCGCTAAACTACTTGAAAACAGGGATGTTTTTTTGCCGTGACGCGAGCAGGCGGTATAAAGGGGCACAAACCATGTTACACAAACCTAGCGTTAGGTTAGGTTAGGTTAGGGACGCGAGCAGGCGGTATAAAGGGGCACAAACCATGTTACACAAACCTAGCGTTAGGTTAGGTTACGCATTTTTAAGACTACGAATTTTCATACTTCGTCGATTTATAAGGTATGTTTGATGATATTATTGCATGGTAACATTTAATTTTGTGTGGTAAAACATTTTTCTAGTTTATCTATGACTTTAAACTGTCATAATACTACCAATATGTCGATTTTCATGTGTGCCTATAGAAAATTTTAAAGTCGTGTAACTTTGTTAATATTGCTTTCCGAAAAAAAATTCTTTCAGTTTTGGATTTTCCGGCCCATAATTAGTATAAAAAAAAAAATTATTTTGGAAGACCTTCCGTAAACCGAAATTATTCCCTTTATAACTCACCTTTGCTTTATTGCTTTCCGAAAAAAAATTCTTTCAGTTTTGGATTTTCCGGCCCATAATTAGTATAAAAAAAAAAAAAAAAATATTTTGGAAGACCTTCCGTAAACCGAAATTATTCCCAAACAAATTTTATTACATGAAAATATCCAGCTCATTTCAATATTTTTTGTTTATTTAATTCAGAGATTTTATAATAAAAGTAACTGTGCAACTATCTGCTGTATTTTACTAGCTGTATTTTACAACACAAGTCTCTTCAAACCCATATTCACTCGTTCCTCTACCAGCACCCACAAAGATGACATAGGCCTTGAGGGAAATTATTTTCATCAAAGCCTCCTTTGTAGAGTTAGGGGGTTTCTCACCATCCTCCCAATAGTTTATCCATACACATAACGAATATTAATAAAAAACAAATAAATACTAGCAACAGGTAAAAACTTGGGCTAATTTATCCTATATGTAGCCATTGTTCATAGGTTCAAGTACCGAATAGTAAACTCAGACTTTTTAAATAAATAAATCCTGTAGAATTAATCCAAAATATTCATTATGTGTATGGATAAGCTATTGGGAGGATGGTGAAAAACCCCCTTAATATAATTGAAATGAACTTCAGATATGAAAAATAAATAAATTCTTTCAAAATAAAAAAAATATCCGACCCACTAAAATTAAAGAATATAATTAGGTTTTACAGCATCTATCAATCCAAAAAACAATCCATTGGAAAGTGAAACAATTTATTTTGCCCAAGGGTTATAAAATAGAAAGCAAAATTAATAATAATAAGTGAAAGTAAAAGTAGTAAAACGCTGAGAAAGTTATGGCGGTAAAAGTAAGTTGTCACAGAAAAGCGGTAGTGTCACAGAGTAAAGGAAGAGGTAGTCGGACTATCAACAAAACATAGTTATTATAATTACGTCACTGATAACAAACGTGACATGACGCTTGTTTACGACCAAGGATGGTTACAAAACAAAGAAATGTAGAAGCGTACAGATGGTTTCAGCTCGTAACATAATATAATATCTTACCTAAAGGAAGATCGCAAAGTAAGCAACATGCTGATATGGCCCCAGCTGAGGCTCCCGATATCTTGTCCAGCAACAAATGTGGGGCATATTTTCTAAAACACACTGACACTCCAACGTGATAAATTCCGAGGAAACCACAGCCTGCGAATGATAGATTCATAATATTATTGTCAAGTTAGAACACAATCACTAATCACTTCCTAGAGCACTGAGCACTCCGCACTGAACGAATGAATTCTGACAACTCTGTCAATCTGAAACGCGACGAATTATAAATAATCAAACGTCGGCGCTGGCGAGTCACAAAATGTAAATGTAAACAGCTGATAATCTGATAAGTCAAAACAGTGATGCTGAGTGATGCCATAGTGATGCCATGATGCCATACATAAACCAGTCCAGTGATGCCAGATTCCAAAAATGGAATTGAAAACCCTGTTTCAGGGGTAAATTACCCTATTTTTATTTAGAATCCATTATCCGAGTTTTTGACAGAATAAATTTACTCATAATATGATACTTCCTCTTATGACAAATCATCAGCATCATAACTTATCTAAGTAACGATTCAGATCAACACTTCCTCAGAATAGCGAATTCTCATCATGGATATTCATCACGCTTTTTGCTGATTGAAATTATTTCCTATATTATTCATTTGATTGCGATGAAACTTTAGAGAGTTGTTGTGTGCACCCCCGCAAAGGTTGCTATGTATACTGGTGAACTCTGGCGTTATGAAAGTTGTAATAAATTTTGCAATAGGTGGCACGCGAGCTGTTTGAAAACTGGACTGGATAAGGGAAGTATCGAATAAGGGAAGGGGGAGGGGAACTAGTGTAAGGTGTTCGTGGGGAGGGGGGGGGGCGGGAACCCGTGAGGGAGTAGGGGAACCCAGAGGGGGGAGGGGAACTCGGGAGGGGGTGCGAGTGAGAACGCGAGAGGGGAAGGGAACGCGAAAGAGGAAGGGGAGGCGGAAGGGGAACGGGACGAATGGGAAAGGACAAGCAGGGAGAAACAATTTCTTTATTAAATGGCATAGCAACGCATGCCGGGAACCAGCTAGTACCTAATAAATCGTTGTACAGGGTTCTAACTTCACTTTACCTTGTTCTGAAATATAAAGTGTCAAAGTTTGCGAAGACAATTTCTCATAATCTATTAAACCGATTTTTGATTTTAAGATTAAATTCTGTCTAAAGTATTTAAGTTTAACATAATTTTAAAGGAAAATATTTAAATAGGTAGTACACTTACCATTTTAGAACATTCCTAAATGTGCCGATAAAACCATATGCAACCAGCTAGGGCATAATAATTCAAAACATAAGGTTCTAACTACATTTCCCTAATGCCATTCCAAGATAGGGCCATGTTCCAATTAAATATTTTCCTTTAAAATATGTCAAACAAAAATATTTTACACAGGATTCAACCTCAAAATCAGAAATTGTTAAATAGATTATGAGAATTCGCAAATTTCGTCATCTCAGGACACGTTAACGCGAAGTTAGAACCCTATTCAACTAAAGTGACGAACTGTACTGTGCCTCGTAAAAATGATAAACGATTGGGCAATTGCAAAAGGTTCAAAATAGTGTTAGAAGCTTATAAAATAAATGGTAGCTTTGAAAACATTGTTAAAACATCTCATGCAAGTTTCTATGGAAATATAACAAAGACGATCCTGAAAATTACTTTGTTTATAGAAATGAGCTAAAGAAATCGTATTGCATTTTTGAAAGAAATGTCTGTTAGAACCTTGTCCAACTGAGGTGGTGAAATTGTTAGGCGAGAACACAATAGCACTTCCCACACGCACACTTCGGAGCGACCGAGTCCCGCACCACTTCAGGCTGCCGCGCAGAAAAGTCTCAGGGTGAACTGCGCTGTAAACCTATCGGTATTTACTTTTCTGCGCGGCGGCCTGAAGCAGCGCGGGACTCGGTCGCTCCGAAGTGTGCATGTGGGAGGTACTATTGAAGAAGGCATTCAGGTACGGGGGCTCCAACGAAGCCAGAGTTAAGTTAGCCTCTCAGGGGCGTACTGTACAGGGCCCGCAGATACTTTGATAGAACACAATTGCTAACCCTGTACAAATCGCAAGTGCGCACCACGGTTGAATTTGGCAACCACCTCTGGTCTGGAGCCCCAAAATACGTAAAAAAAACCCTCGACTCTGTGCAGAAATTGGTGGTCCGTTTGATAGATTAGACTAACTCAACTATCTATCAATCAACGACCCGTTCTCAAGTGACATTAGTCACACGAGAACGGGTCGTTTCTACGACTCGTTCTTGAGATCAACAGCTCGGCTGTGGAACGATTTGCCGGCCTCAGTGTTTCTTTCCTCCTACAACATGGGTGTCTTCAAGACCCATGTTCACTCCTTCCTCTCCTCAAAAAGACCCTCCACACAGCATCTTCAAAGATGACATAGGCCCTGAGGGAAATTATTTTCCTCAGGGCCTCTGTCATATTTTGATGTCATTTTTTTTTAATTTAAAAAAACGCGTTAAAAATAATAAATTGTTTTTTTAATAGGACTGTTTTGTTAAATATCGTCTGGAGGACTCTTGTTCCAGAATTTAATTGGCTCCGATTTTAAGAGAGCAAGTACTCACCTAACTGTCATTGAATACATCAGTTTAGCAGAGTTGGTCTACAAGTTTGGACAGCGCTACTCCCGACTGCGGGAGCCCCGAGTTGAAAAATGCGATAGACTACCTTATCGATTTCTTCAAACGGAACCGCTTGGAAGATGTTTCATCAAAGACGTTGAGGTATGATGATCTCATCATTAGAATCTAAGTTCCTCAAAGTAGCAATTACAATCAAGGATGTAAAAACTTATTTCACATACCATTCTGGCAAAGAGGACTAGAGAGTGTACTTTTACTAAAACCTAGAAGGAAACCCTTGCCAATGCTTTGTAGGCTCAAGGAATTACAGCTGAAGTAATTGTAGTCAGAAATTTTGAACCTTGATGAAGTTATACATATATATGCAGAATCATATTTGGATTCAGAAGGTATAGCAGCGCAACAACAATGTTTACGGAATTAGGACTCTATGGATTCGCCAACCTGATGAGACACCGGGTCACTGGAGCTAATGGCTTCCGACAACACGGTGGTGACCGCATCCTTCCAGCACCAAGCGCCACTCCTGGACTAATACTTATTTACTAATACTAATAATTTTATTACAGGTACTTGCAGGATACGTTGGATACAATCACCCAGCGCTTGCATCCTCGTGGACTATCACCAATCTTGTCTATAGACATACTAACACTTATTGTTAGTTTGATTTCCCGCTAAGCACTTGCATACTGCTTACTAATAACGTATGCAGGGACACTGGAGGTCTAGATTCATTCAAAATTAAATGTAGATTCGTTCATTCAAAAAAATTAGAGTCCTTGCGAGAGCCTCGAAGGAGTAACCATCTGTTACTTATACCAGGGCGGGTAAGTGGTGGATAACCTCCAATATTGTTATTATTAATTTTTTTTTTCCATTTATTTTCTTGTTTTTTTTCACTGTGTAAATATATAAATGTGTATAACTATATGGGACATGTGGGATTGCACTATCCTCCCCACATCCATTCAATTTGGGAGGCGGGTATGGGTACCGCTGCCTCAGGAACCTTTATTGGATAACCAACACCTCTGCCATAAGTCACCCCAAGTGGTTCGCTACGCTTGGTGATTTAGCAGGGATGCCCAGGTTCATGGGGTGAGGTTTGTCTAGGTCTTGGAGGCGGATGACCAGGACATACTGAACCCCAGATTCCTACCCCCCCATAAACCCTTTTCCTTCCCAGAACTCTCCTCTCCTTCCTTTCCTCTTAAAAAATACCTCCACACAGCATCCCAAAAGATACATAGGCCCTGAGGGAAATTATTTTCCTCAAGGCCTCCTATGTGCAGCTCATGTAAAAAAAAACATCCTGGAATAAAGAATTATTATTATTATCACCTATCTCTTGAAGAAGTTGCAGGAAAAATAGTTGTGTATAATCAACCAGCTACCGGGATACTTGTCGCTACCGGGATAGTATCGAATGCGGGGTGCTTTCGAAGCGGCTAAGAAAGGAGCGGTGGCATCGCTAGTGAGATCAGTGACGTTCTCACTGGCAATCCCTCATACATGTATTTTTGATATATTTTCAGCACTCAGATGTATGAAGCCAATGTTACTCAAATACCAGCAGCTTCTACCATGTTGGAAGATACTGAACAACTCTGGATAATGTTTGAAAGGGGGAAAGAACAGCAAAACTGGATATGAAAATTTCCAGTAATATTTACGCAGATTTTAAAGGGTTAGGGGGCATACATTAATTACGTGAGCAGTTTATTTTCCAATTTAGACCCCCCCCCTGGTAAGATTAAGTTAAATTTGGTGGGACCCCCCCTCCCCTTACATGAGATCAGTGGTGTATCTGGGGTCCCACCCTATCCCATCCCGCCCAATGCTATCCCATTACGCCCCCCCCCCCCCATTGAGGTAAATATGATCGCGACAATACACTGAAAAACTGTTCAAGATTTGGTGAGATTTTACTGGAACCCCCTCCATTTTGAGCTCACGTAATTAATGTATGCCCCCTTATCTCTCGAAAAAAGGTTGTACTTGTAGCTGGTCACATTGATTCTTGGGATATGGGAGAGGCGCCATGGATAATGGATGAGGTTCTTTCATAGCGGCTGGTTCCAGTAATCTTGAAAGAAATGAGCCTCCGCCCCAGAAGAACTCTCAGAACAATTATGTGGATTTGAGAAGAATTGGCAATAAATGAAAAATAAAGAAAAATACATAACTGAACACAAAAATGCGGAGAATTTTGCCATGGATTTTGATTTGGGTACATTTACTCCTCAGGGAATAATATACCAGGGTAGCAAAATAGGCGAAAGCGTTATAAGAGAGATCCTTAAATTATTTAAATCGATCAACACCTCAGAAATCAGCATACAATCCGCTGGGGACAATGATTTAATTTAATTTAATTTCAACGGTATACATACACCATAAGAACTGATTACATATCACAAAATGAAAAATAATAATGCAGAAATAATAAAAAAAATTGTTTAACAGATGATTGTGGCATTTGAATTAGAAATGACACCAGATAAACAATTACATACAAAAATCTATAGTACAAAATAATAGAATTAATATTGACTGAAAAGGTTTGATAGCATAGCCCTCTTGTACCTACCTTCCGTGCAGTTAAATAGATCTGCAACATCTGCATATCTATTAGTAACATCATGTATCCTAGGTAAAAGGGAGTGTTTAGTATACTCAGTCTTATTATTGTTACATTTAAACAGGATTTTAGATCGAGTGGTTCTCGTGGGAATATGAAATTCAATGCAGTGGCGGCGTAGGGTAGATTGGCACCCGGGGCGGTTTTGTATTGAACACCCCTACATAGTATAGTATTGAATGTAATTGTAGCTCTTTGTGTCATTTCTTAATCAAATGCCACAATTAATTTATAACTCTTTTTTTTTTATCATTATATAGTATAGTATATTATTTATACCGTTAATAAACAAATGAATAAATAAAATAAAACACCAAATACTAAACATGCTCACGAGACTTCATTTTACTAAAACATTCGAACGCAATATCAAGATTGTTTTCCCTGTCTCTTTCAATTGATAACATAGAAAAATTGGTTATTCGCGCTTGGCTCATTGTGGACCTTAAATAAGATTTTATTAAGGAGACAGAAAAAGATATTGGCACCTCTGGGACTCGAACGCAAGACCTTCTGTTTACATGGAAACAGCTCTACCAACTGAGCTAAGATGTCTATATCCAATTCGGTCACTTTTAACTGTATCATTCTTCGACTAAGAACTACCAACTTTATCTTCATTTTCTTAACGCACATATTATTGGCTGCTACCTTTATAGGTATATGATTGCAAGTTTCAAACTCGAACTAAATGCTATCTACAAGGGCGGATCCAGGATTTTTTCTGGGGGGGGGGGGTACAAGGGGCGGAAAGCCAAAAATTCAACAATTACTATAAGGATATTTTCCTGAGGGGAGGCACAAGGGGCGGACGGGCAAAAAAAATCAACAATTACTGTTAGGATTTTTTTCTGGGGGGCACAAGGGGCGGACGGGCAAAAAAATCAACAATTACTGCTAGGATTTTTTTCTGGGGGGCATAAGGAGCGGACGGGCAAAAAAATTAACAATTACTGTTAGGATTTTTTTCTGAGGGGGGGCACAAGGGATGGACGTGCAAAAAAACCAACAATTACTGTTAGGATTTTTTTCTGGGGGGCATAAGGGGCGGACGGGCAAAAAAATCAACAATTACTGTTAGGATTTTTTTCTGAGGGGGGGCACAAGGGGTGGACGTGCAAAAAAATCAACAATTACTGTTAGGATTTTTTTCTGGGGGGCATAAGGGGCGGACGGGCAAAAAAATCAACAATTACTGTTAGGATTTTTTCCTGGGCGGGCACAAGGGGCGGAAAGGCAAAGAAATCAACAATTACTGTTAGAAATAAACTTAAGTATCATATTTCAAGTTTATTTCTACAAGTTCAAGTATGCATAGGAAGGTTTATGAAAGTGTCAAAACAATCGAAAAATTACATGTTTAAAAAAGACAGTTATAGCTTCTAAGTATGTACTGTGATGGAATCTCCATAATACGCAAAAATGCACGTGCCCCGTGACCCCCCCCCCCCCCTAAATCCGCCCTTGGCTATCTAGATAGTGTCTGGATAAATCATTAATTAGCTCAGTTAGCAGAGCTGTTGCCATGTACGCAGAAGGTCCTGGGTTCAAGCCCCAGAGGTGCCGATAACTTTTTCTGGTTTTTCTGTCTCCAGATTTTCGATCGAGTTTGGCTAATTTCTTCTTTCAACGCCTTCTTTGCCGGTGTTGGGAACACACATCTCTTCGAGTTTTGATACAAGCTTCTCAAAATGATTCTTCAGTTTTAGAAAGGGAATTAGAAATTATATTAGAAAAAAAATAAAACAAAATATAGTTGCGAAGCATTTCAAAATATGATAATGTAAGTAGCTAGATACAAGAGTACGTAGTTGTTTATTGAAATGTCTTTACAGCGGGAGATTTTGTGCGCATTCTTTGTCTGTACGAGTGGGTTGTCGTTGTCACCCCTTGGTGCTTGGCACCCGGGGCGGACCGCCCCCTCCGCCCCCCCCTTACGCCGCCGGTGATTCAATGAGCTTAGTGAAATCAGGATGATTAAATCAATGATACTGATATTCGTTTGGAGGTCTTTTGAAAGATAATGAGAAATACTTCTGGCATCATCACACATCTGCTGACTGTATGAGCATTCTATAACCAGATATTCTCGACTTGTGTGTTCCTTTTTGGGCAGCATTTTCATACATTGTTGTGGATATGACTCAAGATATTCCTCGATTATGATTTTTTTTTATTATATGTTTTCATTACGCTTAGTTACTTTTACAATATCCAATAATATCAGAGCTCAATAATGTTGTTATATATATCTTGAATATAAAACGAAATGGGTTAATAACAATAACAAAAACAAAATAACAATTTAATAATTGTTGTTTGATAAAGGGTTCTTGTAAATATTTTCTATTTTAAATTACATTACCATGCACATTGCACGTGCTCACGGCTTCTAACGCAGGATCCAACCAATTAAAGGTGTGCTCACGCTCACCTATAATTGGAATCCCAGCTACAACCATATTGAAAATGTAAATGAATGTATTAATTATAATGTGATGATTCTGTTGGCAAGCCAGCAAATAAAAAATGAAATAAAAATAAAACCCAATTTTAGAATAAATACAAGTTATTACCACACACACATGCAGGAATACTGTTTTTGTAAAAGGACGAATATAAACCCACATTAGTATTATCTATGTGTACAGGACATTGCCATCTCAGGAGACACATGCAGCTGGGAGTGGAAAGCACCAATAGACCAAAAAGACCGTCAGGCACAAAATTCCCCCATTGGGACATTCCACGGGGAACCATAGAGCAACGAAAATATAAATAACACCGTATTCAATATTTTTCGTAATTTATAATATATCGTAATTTCGTAATATATCCTTCCTAATTATTTTTCCACGGTTGGGTGTCACCTCCCGTCGGGTGTAGTGTCACCCCCCCGTCGGGTGGCACCCGGGGTGCCCTCCCTCGCTACGCCACTGCACATATCTAATGACAACTCTGGTGAACTTTATTATTATTTTTGGTTATTGTTAAAGGATTGAGATAAAATGGGAGATAGCACAATGGGCCTATGGCCTAAGTGCTCACGGGAACTAGTCATAAACCGTCTCCGCAAAGAAAGAAAAAAAATTATCTATGTGTATAAAAATAAATGTTTCTTTTCTTCAAACAAACCAAATTCATTTTTTGGCACCATTTTAATTCAAAATACTTTATTAATTTTGAATGTTTTTTCTTTGTCCCTTATTATTTTCTACACCATTAATTCGATTGTGATGAAACTTTGGTGAGTTGTAGTGCGCACGCTCACGAAGGTTTTTTATATTATAGTTAATGGTGAGCTCTGGTGTTATGAAATATATGTAAAAATTAAGGTGGCGAGTTAGTTGCCTCAAAAATGTGTGTATTTCATTTAATTTAGCGGCAGGGAGGGAGGAGGGAGGGTAAAGGAAACAAAGGAGGAGGGTTTCAAGGGAGGGTCAAGGGGGTTGAGGGAAAGCTGGGGAATGAGGGAGAGGGCGTTTGCGGTTAGGGGGGACGCGGAAAAGGTAGAAGGGGAACGTGGAAGGGGAAGAGGATGCGGGATGGGAACAGGGGTGAAACGGGGACACATGGGAAAGGACGTGCAGAGGGAGGAATTCCAAAAGAAGACATTTTTTTTATTTTTTATTTTACTCTACACAGGAGGCCCCGAGGAAAATAATTTCCCTCAGGCCTATGTCATTTTAGGAAATGCTGTGTGGAGGGTTTTATTAAGGAAAGGAAGAAGAAGAAGTTCTGGAAAGCAAAATAGATATGAGGGGTTGAAACGTTTTACGTCACGTTCATGCCTAAATATAACGTAATTAAACGTATTTGGTTAACCTCGTGGTATTTAAATGTGTGTATCGACATCTTACTGTCAGAATGGAATATTGAGGTTATGAAAGTTAAATCTTGTAGTAAGGTAAAGCTAAGCTCAGGGTAGGTAAGACATGTGAATATGGTAATCAATACTAAATGAAATTAAAGGCTATAAAGGGAATATAATATTTAATCATAAATACAAGGTTTGATCAACAAAAGAGACTCTAAATAAATTAAATGATTATCTTCAGGGTATGGTGACTGCTCCAAGAAAACAGTGCATATTGTATCATAAGTTGCTTCTAAGATTGAAAGATGGTAGGCGCCAGTCGTTTATTAAAATTGCCCTAGAACTATTAAACGACAAATAGTCTGTTAAATTATGTATGAGAAAACCAATGAAAATATAATAACGATACGTGATTGATAATTCCCATGAGGTCTGTGAATCTGTGAGATCTTCTGCCCGTCGAGTTTCTGTCAGGATCCACATGCCGTCGGCCGTCTCACAAGTCGCCTGGAACCAAACTCAAGTACTTATGTGCCCGCGGCGCTCTCGAACTATTGCGAAGCATGGGCACCAACCTCGGAATACAGATGGCTTGTAATGCTGCCAACCACACTGGTCGAATCCATTGAGCAATATAGTGTCTTAGCGGTTCTTACCGCTACATTACCCCTCCACCAAAGAGAAAATATTTCCTCCTGGAAATCATGAGGTCCATGTGTCACTTCCTGAAGAGAACTGCATACTATGTGAGCCTTGGTCGTAAATGTTAGTCTTGGAAGACGCCAAAATATAATGATTGTTAGCCGGAAGGATCCTGGTGATAGAAGTACTCCCAATCCATATAATGTACTTCATGGAGGAAGCGGTGACCACCGTACTGCAATACTGTAGGCATGACTTCAATGTAACGCGATGAAAAGAAAGTCGCGTCAAACTATGCAGCATCTCTCCTATTATGATGCATTCAATAACTGATGACCCAAGATGGCCCAAGGTAGAGATGGAAAAAAAACGCCGAAATCAGACCATTCCTCCGTCTGCGTACATCGCCGCACTAATTGGATCTTGATTTGCGTTTATGATTAATAATCCAAACTGGAGCAGAAGAAAGTCATTAAGTGCGGTTCTGTGTAGGTGATGAAAATTTTCCCGCGCTGCTAGCTCTGCCGCCCAATATGAATGAAGATGTATGATGATCAAGACTGCATCTTGTGAAAGCTGAAGAAAATCCTTGAGTGACAGAAAGTGCAAGAAGTTCCATATAGAGTGGAGATCAGAAAACTGCAATGAAATGCGCCATCCGAGTAAGATGATGAACTTCCGAAGTGAAGTAGTTCGAATAGTTGAAGATGTAGTCCAGATTGTGAGACCCAAATAATCCAGTTTCTTGTCGTTCCCTAAAACTGAACCTGCCTACAATTGGTTTTCTCAAAACAAAATCTAATTAAAGATGAAACTTTAAAATATTATATTACATTAAAACAGTGCCAAAGTACCAAAAAAACTTCATCGACTGAGATCCTAAAAGGCAAAAAGTCACCCTGACCATATTATAAATAACCTTTGAAAAACATATGGAATGCATCATTTAATTCTATGTATGTTATAATGTTAATCACCACAGAAGCACAACGCAATATTCAAATTATAAATATTAATCGATCAAATTCAAACATGAAAAATGCCAATATGATTATATTCAATTAGACTTCACAAAAACAGCAAGTAAAATTTATATCAATAAATATTAAATCATTTCCCAAGAATATAGTGTTGATTATAATTTGAGAACATAGATGTCGCTAAATTCGCCCAGAAAATAATTCCAAATTTATTAAATATTTAACAATGTCTAACTTCAGACTTAAAAAAAAAATTTTGTCTCTCTAATTCCAAATGTAAAGAAAAAAATAATTATGGTCGAAGTGCAGTAAAAAGATCAACATTAATATTCAAAAATGAACTCATAAAATCAAACTGAAACGGAGATCCGGAACAAAGTGAACACATAACACTCAACGTAGAAAATTAATGAAAGTTAATTGTTATTTTAAAACAAAAGAAATATCTTTTATTACTATTTAAAATTCTTATAAAAAATAATGTAAAAATATCTTCATTGTAAAATGACCCCGTTTATAATGTGAAAGATAAATTTGTAGAAAAAAATTATACTATCTTCCGAAATATTTTCCTGAACAATTAATTAACACGCATAAAAAATATATCTGTTAAACCTAAACAACCACAAGACATAAATACTAAATACGTACACATAATCTCGTGTAAATCCTCAAAGAGATAGAATTGCAGTGAAATTTATCACCATTTAATGTAATATTAATACACCATGTTACGATTTACCACATGTGTTTTGTGTTAAACCACCACCTACGGCCCTATGCCAAACTGTCATTCCGCTAAAACCTCCGAGGAGATGGGAAATGAATTGTTCCCATTATCCAGAACTAACCAGAACCAGATAAAATATGCAAATCTTATCATCAAAATCAACAATAACCAAGAGTCTGTTTACACATCATTTAAAAATCCTCCGAAGAGATGATATGAAACCAACTTCCAAATATTGATCAATAAAATAAGCGTAGCCACGCCCCATGTGTATATTCATGTGCTAAACGTACGCATTTTCCGCGAAAACCTGACGAGGTAATACCTGATCAGAATATTAAACTGCGACACCAGTTATATGGTACCACCGCAAGAATGACCTGTTTTATGCAGGTACTTACTACACCACCCCGAGAAAACAACCTGACTATGTATTACGAACACAAGACAAATTACAGACAGACAAAACGTACACGAACACAATTGAAAAATATGAGCATTTATTTGTGACGGAACAAACCAACGCTGTATTTATCAAATAAAATATTTAATAATAATTAATAAATAAATAAAATAATCCCTCAAAAGAGACATGGTGCTTATGGAAGTGTAATTTGATGTGCGCTCAAATTTTATCTGATCTCACGCAAAAACCAATTTAAGTATCGCAGTAAATCATGACAAAAATTGTTCGATTTATATTTATATTAATTCAGTTATGCCACTACTGACATCTATCGTCAAACTATGTAACCTGAATATTACTATGCTTTTAATAAGCGAGGCCTCACAACTCAATGCTAGAAAGTACTACTAACTGACCACAGATGTCACTATGAGAAAAAAAAATTCCTGAAAAAAAAATAAAAAAAAAAAATTTTGTAAAATCCGTACTAAGAGAAAAAAACACAGCACGAACTAACAATATGTTATCACATGTAGAACCCTAAAAGGATGTAATAACAATCCCAGAATGAACCGTAAATTAAACTCCTGAAACGTACATATGAAAAATCCCGATGAAATCAATACGTATGCCCATTTTTAGTAGAAAACCTGTGAACAAAATTAAATGTGCAAAAGATCTGAAGTTAAAAAAAAAATTTAAGAAAATGACCCAATAATTTAAATCCAACAGAACAATAAAACTAAATATTTGAGAGATCAAAGTAATCATTGTGATCTGTAAGTCCCGATTAAAACCAGCAATTTTCAATCGAGACACATATCCAAAATGTCCTCCGATGCTAACAAAATGAACGAATCTACCCTGATAAAGTTTAATATATCATGATGCAACAGAATACTGTACAGATTATTCTGAAATCAGGACATCGGTAAAGTTTATCAACCCCCAATAAAATTAGATTTAAATCGATAATTAAACCAAAAAGATTTTAAATCCCCATTAACTAAACGATAGATTTGTCAAAAGGAATGAGCTAAAACATCGATCTTCATGTCAGCTCAACAAATTTGAAAACCCATCAACTGCAAAACGGATCTAATAATTTAAAAAAATTACCAAAAGAAGATAATAACAGAATTAATGATTTAAAAACTTCCCAAAAGTCAAAATCTGTCAATACAATTATATCCACTAGTAATAAAATAAATGAAAAAAAAAATTAAACCCGCTTGTTGCGAAGAACTGGTCCCAGCAATACCTCCGCAGATCTGCGTGAAGAAATCTGACGTCTAAAATGATTTCCACCGCTTATCATTAGAAAAATGCTGGCCATACTGAAAACATATTTATGAAAAGTTATTTAAAGAAATAAAATATTTGAAACATGGTTAAAGGAAGAAAAACAACAAACGGCTGACAAAGATAGCCTTGTTCGTGACAAAAATTCACTTGGGTCGCATGAAAAAAAAAATTTTTTTTTGTCAATACCCTAAATCACCAGGATGTAAATGTTCAAAAATACGATAATCTTTAAGAAATAATGAAGAAGCTCAGATAATTTCCAGTAAAAGTGTATGGGGCGCAGAATCACCAAGGTCCCTATTCATAAATGAAAAATAAAATTTAGTTGTTAGGATTTTCCTAATAATTTTTAAAGAACATCAATAATTCGAAAATGACGCTTAACAATCTGAAACAAAATTTCAATCTGAAACCGATTTAAATCACAAGAAGGAATTTTTAAATAATTATTAACTTACATAATTTAATTATTAATGTGGTCCAATTTCAATTGTACTCGGCATTATAACCTATAATCCCAGATTAACGCCATGTGATTCCTGAAGCCATGAATGCTACATTGTGACAAACTGAGGCTAAAAGTACCTACATTTTCTGAAAAAAAAAATCGGAAAAAATAATTAGACGATTTTTGTATTTTATATATTGAACACAACAAGGAATATGATCAAATAGATCGTTCAAATTCAACGAACAATTAAGATTCAAATAGTCAAATAGTGGTTACAAAGTTTGTCATAATTAATCTGCGAGAAGCGAACAATATTTGAGCATTAATTAATTATTCACGGCTACAATAAAAGTTTCAAAGGGAATTGAATAAAATAATGAGTTTGATCCAGGCTGACAAAGAGAATATGCAATAATAAATTAACATTAAATGTTCAAAAAGACTTACATGTAAATCCATCTAGAAACGCAGATGACCTCACAGAATTCCACCGTCAAAAAAATGTATACCCACTAGATAATATATTTTAAACGAAACAAAATATGATAAAATAGTTCAAAGCACGTTGGGTCGCCACTGAAACGTTTTACGTCACGTTCATGCCTAAATATAACGTAATTAAACGTATTTGGTTAACCTCGTGGTATTTAAATGTGTGTATCGACATCTTACTGTCAGAATGGAATATTGAGGTTATGAAAGTTAAATCTTGTAGTAAGGTAAAGCTAAGCTCAGGGTAGGTAAGACATGTGAATATGGTAATCAATACTAAATGAAATTAAAGGCTATAAAGGGAATATAATATTTAATCATAAATACAAGGTTTGATCAACAAAAGAGACTCTAAATAAATTAAATGATTATCTTCAGGGTATGGTGACTGCTCCAAGAAAACAGTGCATATTGTATCATAAGTTGCTTCTAAGATTGAAAGATGGTAGGCGCCAGTCGTTTATTAAAATTGCCCTAGAACTATTAAACGACAAATAGTCTGTTAAATTATGTATGAGAAAACCAATGAAAATATAATAACGATACGTGATTGATAATTCCCATGAGGTCTGTGAATCTGTGAGATCTTCTGCCCGTCGAGTTTCTGTCAGGATCCACATGCCGTCGGCCGTCTCACAAGTCGCCTGGAACCAAACTCAAGTACTTATGTGCCCGCGGCGCTCTCGAACTATTGCGAAGCATGGGCACCAACCTCGGAATACAGATGGCTTGTAATGCTGCCAACCACACTGGTCGAATCCATTGAGCAATATAGTGTCTTAGCGGTTCTTACCGCTACAGGGTGGGTAGGAATCTGGGAGTCAGTGTGTCCAGGAGTGACGGACGTATGAATCCATCTCTTCAACTGCAGTGCAAGGCGATGGGTCAAGGGATTCTAGCTGGAGAGATCAAGAGACCGCCCCAACCAGTCTCTCCCTGTCCGGCCCACCACGCAATAGGTGGGCAGACACATTGGCCGCAAAGACCTTGACAAACCTCACCCCATGAACCTGGGCACCCCTCCTAAGTCACCAAATGTAGCAAACCCCTGTATTGGGGTGACCTACGGCAGAGGTGTTGGTTATCCAGTAAAGGGTTCCAGGGGCGGTGGTACCCATCCCCGCATCAGAATGATGTACGCACCAGACGAAAAAAAAATTGTGTATCCAATAGCATTTCAGTAAACGGAATTAAAACACGAATGCTTTCTTTCTTTAAATGGCTCTGCAACGTATGCCTGGTACTCGCTCGTTTTGTATAAATACGGCACAGGAGTCCTGTAAATATATTTCTTTTACATTTTGCGCCTTTTACATTTTAAATTGCGGTGTTAAGTTAGTTTATTTAGTTTTAGTTTTTGACTTGACTGAAGTGATTCCGAGTCAACAACAACTACTATCAACCACCAAGGTAGGTTTTTTGAAAATCTATTAGGTACCAAAACATTAGCCAACTGTGACTCATTTAAGTATCTGGGCTCACTCGTTCACAGAGACGGAGGATGTGCAGCGGATGTCAACCGTAAAATAGGTGTGTGATGGGTGAAATTTAGATCCATAACAGGAATCTTGTATGACCCGAAAATGCCTATAAAACTTAAAGGAAACATATACCAGACTATCGTTAGACCCGCGATAATGTATAGCTCTGAATGCTGGACTATGTACAACTCCTACTCTAGGCAACTCGAAATAGCAGAAATGCGAATGCTTAGATGGTCGGCAGGAATATCCCTAAAAGATAGGATTGAAAGTTAACACATTCGTGGTAGCCTGGGTCTCATGGACATAAACAGTAAGCTGGAGGAATGACAGTTGAGATGGTATGGGCACATAAGACAGAGACCACCAGACCACACGATGAAGCAGGCAATGTCTATGGAGCTTCATCGACAGTCATCCAGAGGAAGACCGAATAACTTCTAAATGATTCAATGCTCCAAAATATTATAGAGAAACGGTCTGCATGAAAGTGATACCCAAAACCGAAGAAAATATAGCCTGAGTACTAGAAGAGCCAACCTCAACAGCCTACCGAGCCAATGAGTTGGGACAGTGCGAGGAAGAAGAAGAGAAGATTAGGTACCAAAACACAGATGGACTGTTTTCCAGAGGGTAAGAGTTTTTTTTAGTAGATCCTGCACTGGCAACCATAGCTGATAACAATATAAATGACGAAGGCTGTATCATGCCTCGCTCATATTTCACACAGTCACCGTAAGTGAAATATTATTAAAACAAGCATTGTTTATAGACATAAATCAATTCACTCACATAACCAGTATGAGTTTAACCACCGGCTTCTCATAAATCTTATCAAAATGCTATTTTAGGTTGTGAACTCCGATTTACTTTGAATTAAAGTGTCGTTTTCTAAATTTGAACTGATTGTTTGAACAATAAAGTAAGTATAATGTAATATTTTTACAGAAAATTATTTTAATTATGCAATTTTTTAAATTGAAACTGACGTAAAGAATTTAGATTATCCCGTGATTCCTAACGGGTCTCCTTTAGCTATTGTTAAAAAAACTTGTAGGTTTTATAATTTAATTACATAATGTAATTTAATATTACCCGTCTCGTTAATATTTGGGTCAGAAATGACGCTGAATGCCACTTAGTAAATTTCTAGCGCAAGCGATATTTACTATGGTAAATTTCAATAAAAAAATCAACTACTTTCCGTATTCAAAGTATTCTTCAGTCGGGCGGACACTATAGAATATCTTTTTTAATTGAAAATCTTTGGTAAATTCTCTACGGTAGTTGAAAAATGTGTTAGGTTTCCATTGTATAATTTCTAAAACTGTTAACTTTTTTTTTTTGATACAATATTTTACATTTTATAGTATAATTTAATAATGTTGGCCTCACTGGGTGGCTTACCCGTGCTGAGGCCCTTTCAATCACCATTTGCTTCACAGAATTTGAACAAATCATCTAATTTCAAAGATAATTTCAAGTTCTGTTGAAGTTGTATTCAACTTATGTCATTAAATTAATGTGAAACAACTGTTCCGTGGTGGAATAAAAACTTGAATGGAACATTCGCGCAACTTGAAAATTAACTTTGAAAATTCAAATTCTGTAGTACACCAGGCCCTAAGAAAAACTTCAAAATGTGTCTGCAATAGGTGCAGTTTAAATACCGAGCCCATTCACTCCGTTTAAAAAAAACGGACGTCATTCTGTTTAAAAATCAGATACTCCAATGGCTGTAGAAATTATATGGAGTAGTTTACACATATCCGACACAATTAAAAACCAATCCGGCATGTTTTATCAGAAGGATGGCCAGTGTAGTGCATCCGTTAAAATCGTAACAGAACTCGCTCGCTCATAGGTTTGCACAAAGCTGTTCACACTTGCCAGCTGGTCGTTCCGGCGTGAGCCTCACTACACCGTGTTCCTCAAACCGCCTGCTTCCAGTCGCAAGAAAACAGATATGCGGCATCTGCGAGGTCATCCGATTTTTTGTCGTTCCGTTTTTAGATGGAGGTGTGAACAGGGCGTCTGACATCCGAATTTTTGTCGTCCATCTTTTAAATGGAAATGGGAACGGGCTCTCAGGCACTTTCGAAAGTTCTACCTAAAGTAGGTATCAATATTCATGTATTTCAAAGAATTAAGAAGAACAGAACTTACAAATAATTTTATTAATTTGAAACCTTAGACATTTTACAAACTAACAAGCAAAGAATTTAGAGAGAGATCGTTTGTAATACTGTTTGTGTTAGAAGTTTACAGATAGTGTAATTTTTACTGCTCCCGAAAAATATGAGAGGATACATCCTTGTATTTTGTTAATTATTACATCAAATATTTCATTTTATTTAGGTGAATGTTTAAAAATGCGTTTTCACCGCATTATAATAAGTGTGATTCTGTCACTGGCCACATTTTGCGAACCTCACGACGAAACCCCCAAGCAAGATGAATCATGCAACGTACCACAAGACATTGTGAATAACATTGCCTCATATGCCAAAATAACCAATCAGATAATTGATTACTTTACAAAAGGGCCTTTCAAAGGACAAACTTATAAACAGTGAGTACTATGGTTTGACAGAAAAATTATTAAAAAAATGTTTCTATTCTACAATCACACAAAACAATCAACATAATCACTGCGCACATTTTTATTACTTCTTGTTTTCTATTATTTTTATCAATTGTGGCAATAAAATTTCATTTTTATTACGTTGCCATTCTAACAACAAAGGAGATTAATAAAAACGTGTAGTTTGTGGCAAAAATGCACGCTCGTCTACATTAACTTCAGATGCAAATATCTTCATTCAAACAGTTGTCTGTAAAATAATGTAAAAAAGAGAATATAAATGAACAAAACCTTCAATATTAAAGTTAACATAGATTACCTATATACTATATTATAATTGGATACGATTTTAGATTTTCACGGCCAAAAGTATATTTGTTATTTTTAATTTTTTTTTTAAATAATCGAAGACGGTTTACATATATATAGTTCCCGTGAGCACTTAGGCCATAGACCCATTGTACTATCTCCCATTTTACCTCATTTCTTTGACAGTAACCCAGTCCCTTTTATAAAGTTCACCAGGATTGCCATTGGAAATGAAGCTATATCTTCTGGTTCGACAATGTGTCTTCCCACTTCATTTGTCTCATTTCCCATCTTCACTCCTCCTTGGTTCCCTGAAGGCCCCACAACGGAAGAGGGCTTCATCTCTCCTCTCCACTCCTTAGTTCCCCGAAGGCTCTACGACGGAGAGTCCACCTCCCCTTGGTTCCCTAAAGGCCCCACAGAGGAAGATTTCACCAAGATGGCCTACAGAACTCCTACATGGTTCCTCGAAGGCCCCACATGGGAAGAGGACATTATCTCTCCACTTCACTCCTCCTTGGTTCCACAAAGGCCCCGCGCTGGAAGGGTGCCCTTCCCCTTGGTTCCTTGAAGGCCCCACAAGGGAAGAGTTCATGGAGGTGACCTCAGCTCACCTCTCCACAGTTTCTCCTCTTGGTTCCTCCTACGGCCCCAGGAAGGAAATCCACAGAGGTGGCCTCAGCACTCCTAGGTTCCCAAAAGGCCCCTAGTTTTCGAATGGTCCTATTTTTTTTGTCCCACGAGTTACCAGGGAAATATAAGGTCCACTCCAGCAGAGCCCTGAGTGCTGGAGTGAGGTCTAAATACTCCGAGATGCGACCTTGTTTCTCGGAGGCACCGTTCGTGACGCTGTTCCCCAGGACATTCAGCCTGAGCACGGTAGCTCACACCTTGGCTTGGGATGGCTATTACAGGTTTGTGTTTCCACTCCCTGAGCGATGGGTTCGCCACACTCCCTACGCTATATATTTGTTATTAGTTTTTGGGGTATTATGCCGTGTTACGCTACCTCCTTCTTTAGCCAACGTTTCGGACAGCGTTGCAGTGTCTATCATCAGGACAGATGTGTAATAGTTAGGGGTGATGTTTGTACTTATCTACTTAGGAGCGATACCGTGTCGCCAGCTCCACTCCTCTACGAGCTGGCGCTACAATATATTTTAACATGTTTATTTGCATTTAGCCTTGATGTAACCGTCAATTACCGGATACCAAGAACTATTGAGCTTAGCTCCGTCGTCTCTATTAATATTTATAGGATTTTTGTGAATTTCAATTGCCTCCGTAATCAGGCGTGCTCTATGAGTTTTAGGTCTTCCCAGGACCACAGGAACGTATCCAAAGTAATGGCCGGTTTCGATTAAGTGCTCGGCGATTGCCTATTGTTGCCTCGGCGATTGACACGGTATCGCTCCTAAGTAGATAAGTTGATAAGTACAAACATCACCCCTAATTATTACACATCTGCCCTGATGATGGACACTGCAACGCTGTCCGAAACGTTGGCTAAAGAAGGAGGTAGCGCAACACGGCATAATATCCCAAAAACTAATAACAAAAATATATTATAATTATTTATTAAAATATAGATGCAAGATGCAAGGTGTAACAAGATGTATCAGACAGATTTTAACGAATGATTCCTGAGTTTATTGAAGCCCTGAGGAAAATAATTTCCCTCAGGGCCTATATCATCTTAGGGGATGCTGTGTAGATGGGACTTTTTAAGGAAAATGAGGAGAGGAAGTTCTGAGGAGGAAAAACGTATGAGGGATGGGTAGAAACTTGAGGGTTAGTGTATCCAGGAGTGATGGACATATAAAACTAATGCTCCATCTGCGGTGCAAGGCGATGGATTAAGAGAGTCAAAAGGCCTCCCTCAACCAATCTCTTATGATCTCCGGTGGAGAGGAGAGATCTTTCAACAACAAAAAATCTTTCAGTCTTCGTCACTCATCACTCAGCTGAATAATCGCCCAACAATCCGCCAGACCCCTAAAATAAAGAATAACTCAAGAAGTGCATCGAGGTTGTGCTTTGTGATCCAATAAGGAACTCCAGTCCAATTTTTTTAATATTTTTTAATGAATGATGAATGACCTTCTAATTTAAATAACTGCATATTTATTTTTATTTTTAGAGTTAGTCATAGTTAAAATAATTGTCAAGGTTTTAATTTTTCAAGATCCCCAGAAAACCACCGTATGTGTAGTGAATCGTGTGACGTCATCACTCCCGAAAAGTTACTATAAGATCGGGTAATCAGCTGTTCAACTGGCGCCATTTTGAAATTCAGAGTTCGAAGTATTCTCCCTGGAGTAGCATTACTATTTTTTTTTGTGCAGTAGTTTTTGAATATTTTCAATAATAGAGATAAACTAATAAGAGATATCTTTATTTTTGAAACAGAATTATTTAGGCCTAGATAATGTTTCAATAAACACAACAACTAAATCTCTATAAACAGAATGTAAATAAACGAATAAGATGAAACGTTGTTAATACGATGGCTTGTGTCATACCTGCATTCCCATATAATGACTTTACGGTGTTCAGTGACGTCACCACTAAACATTTCAATAATACCAACTTGATGGCGTGTTTCTATGACCCGATTAAAAAAGGACTTTTTAATAATTTTTTAAAAACTCTGCATTTAATAATATTAAATAAAACTTATATATTCAGAATCAGCGTTTATCAGTCTATATGAAAATATTTTTTTAAAGCCATAATATTTTTTACTGGAGTTCTTTATTTTAGTCCTGTATTTCCATAAAAAAATTGGGATAAGAGGTGATGATAGGTAATTGGAGGAGATCTCTCCTACCATCCAGAAGGGTTTTCTGGACTGTTGAAAATCGACATGCTAGCGGCATCTGTTGGTTGGTTGGAGTAAACTCCGATTTTGTATCACCCAATAAGATGGTGTGAGTCTCTGCTAAATGGCTAAGACCGAATTGGAACCTGTTTAACCACGAGTTAAGTGGAAGCTATATTTAAAAAAAAAACATTTGAAATGTGAGACGTTGTTAAAACAAAAAAAACAACTGCCATTGTTTTGGCCCGGTGTATTATCCGTTAAAATACTTTTATAACATGTCACTGTGAATAATAAAAGGTGGAATTTTTTTCAAAAGAAGTTATTTATTTAAAAGGACCCTTACAATTTTAACATGGACTTTAAGAGCAAAGTCGGGTGAAAGACGACATCATAGTGCAGGGTTTCCCAAACTGTGTTCCGCGGAACCCTAGGGTTCCGCCGAACCTGTACAGGGGTTCCGCGACAATTTGTCGGAAGAATTTAATTTAATAAAACATACACATATTCATATTTCAACACTACTGATATTATTCTCATTATTTGTATAAATATTTCACAATAGTTCTTAAGTAGGTAGGTACTAGACCCTTCCAGATAGAGAGAGTAAGCTTTACGTAAGTGGAAAAAGGTGGTTATGGTGTAATCGCAGCAAACCTTCATTTTACACACCTACTAATCAAAATCTCCGAAATTTATTACTGTGCTGTATACAATGTGTACTAGTGCAGGAACAGGCTCGACGCCACACCAGATATTA
Source organism: Limnephilus marmoratus (assembly GCA_917880885.1). Lineage (NCBI taxonomy): Eukaryota > Metazoa > Arthropoda > Insecta > Trichoptera > Limnephilidae > Limnephilus > Limnephilus marmoratus. The sequence goes on from OU862911.1 coordinate 13,463,067, forward strand.
GAATTCAACTTACCAATATTATTCCTGATATCAAGAAGATATGCAATTAAAGGACTCAAAATCATCAATGTCATTAATTGTCTCATTTATTCCATTTTTTGCTGTTATTCATATTAACTTTTTTTTTTATAATCCATTTTTTTGTTGTTTATTTTCCATTTTTTTATTGTTTGTATTCCATTTTTTGTTGTTTATATTCCATTTTTTGTTTTTTATATTCCATTTTTTTGTTTATATTCTATTTTTTTATATATATATTGTTGATATACTTGATAAATATTGTGTAATAACTTTTAAAAAATATATTATTAGGAATTAACCCATCTAAAAAATGAGCCAGGTGTTCCGTTAAAATTTATGGGTTTGCAAAGTGTTCCATTGCAGAAAAAGTTTGGGAAACCCTGTCATAGTGCATTCACAATGATTACGAAATTCAAATGGGATGGTGATATCTAAATTCAGACAAGTTTAAGAGAGACAGACCGCATGCTAAGTGGTCTAAAGGTGGTAGATTTGCTTCTATTCAAATTTGTATGGAAGCACTTCCAATTGTTATATTCTTTATTCTATGGCAAAATTCTAACTAACCAATGGATTCTGATTTTTTATGATTTGAGGTGAACAAAAAAATTCTTCTAGCCCTACAAGAATATCAAAAAGCAAACATTTTTGTTTTAGTTTGGCAAAGTTCATCGACACATTTGGCAATCGTCTTTCAGGTTCTCAAAACTTAGAGAATGCTATAGACTACATGGTAAACCTGACGAAGGAGCAAGGCTTGCATGATGTTCATACGGAAAAATATAAGGTATAAATATTTTTCAATGTTGTTAGTTGTGTGTCGTTAGTTGTGTTTGTCCCTATTTATTAAAATATTATGTCATTTGGTAAGTAACAGAAAATTTACGGTCGTGGGTAACTGCATAATTATTTACTTATTGTTTTTACTCCCAAATTTCTAAAAGTAAAACCAAAAGGTGAAACTTGAACATGTAGCGGGATTATCATTTGGAATGTGTCAGTTCCAAAGAGATTTAAAAATAAAACAACCATTTTATTTGTTTCTAGGTACCTCATTGGGTTCGAGGCAAAGAAAGTGCAACGTTATTAGAACCCCGTCACAAAAATCTGCCAATGCTTGGTCTCGGAACAAGTGTGGGAACTCCTCCGGAAGGCATCACAGCAAAGGCTATCATAGTTCAAAGTTTTGACGAGCTCGATAAAGTTTCTGTCGTTGGTAAAATAGTAGTTTACGCACAGCCATTCGTAGATTATGATACAACCGTAATATACAGATTGGATGGAGCTTCAAAAGCGGCAAAAAAAGGCGCAGTTGCTGCCCTTGTTCGATCGGTAGCACCTTTTTCTATGGCCACTCCACATACCGGAGTACAAGAATATGAGGTAAATGTTACACAGATACCAGTTGCATCAATCACTTTGGAAGATGCCGATGAACTTTTGAGAATGCAAAATGATGGTAAATCTATAACTATAAAACTAAACATGTCCCCGACTTCAGATACTAAAGTATCAAGAAACACTATAATCGACGTGAAGGGAAAGCAAAAAAAAAAGAAAATCGTTGTAGTGTCGGGCCACTTGGATAGTTGGGATGTGGGAGAAGGGGCAATGGATGACGGAGTCGGCTGCTTTATATCGTGGATGGTTCCAGTGGCCTTGAAGGAAATCAACCTTCAACCGGAAAGAACAATTAGAACAATTTTGTGGACCGGGGAAGAACAGAGTTGGATTGGTGCGATTGCGTATGAAAAAAGACATAGGGCAAATAATCACAATTTAAATTTTGTCATGGAGTCTGACACCGGAACCTTTAATCCACTCGGCTTGAATTACATAGGAAATAAGGCGGGAGAATGCATAATGAGGGAAATACTGAAACTCTTCTCAGCCATCAACGCGACTCAGATTCAGTTAGGTGAACCTCAATCAGATGTTAAAGTTTGGTCGGATCAAGGAATTCCAGCAGGCGGTCTCCACAATGAAAACGATAAGTACTTTTGGTTTCACCACTCTGCAGCAGATACTATGAGCGTCATTGAACCAGATGCCCTTGATCGATGCGCAGCATTTTGGACAGCATTTTCATATATAGTAGCTGACATGACTGCGGATGTACCGAGAGAATAAATCAATATAATATTATTTAATGATAATTTAACTTCGTCCCGTGGTTAAAAAGATGAACACTTTAGTGTAGTTATCAGCTATACTAGAAAAACAATTTATATATTTCATGGTTTTCAATTTTATGTCATTATTTTATTGGTCAATGAAATATATAACCTTCCTAAAACTGTTAAATATGTATGTATGATTACTGTTTTTAACAGAAATAAATAAAAAAAAAACTGAAAAATTTTCAATGCAATTACACACTTATCTTAGTTAGATTATTTTTTATCATAAAATGGCATTGTATTTTCATTTTACTCCGTAGTCAAGTTCTTCCATGGTGTAGGTTATGCTGCGTATAAACACATAGGTATTTCCGCAAACCGAACCTGCAATTACGGGGAAGGAATGAAGCAACTGCAAGTGGCATTTCGCATCTTTTGCCATTGCTTTGTTCCTTTCCCACAATTCGAGGCTCGGCTCGTGTTTATATTTGTGCATGTATACGCAGCACTATATAATACTGCAAGAGATAAATTCGTATCAAATTGGCCTTTCGTTGGGCGAATGCTACATGACGTAAGGGGGCATACATTAATTACGTGAGCTCAAATGGGAGGGGGAGGGGTCCAGCAAAATCTCACGTTACTTGAAAAGAAAATACGAAGTGGCCCAATATCTCACCAAGGGGGGAGGGGGTCTAGATTGGAAGAAAAACTGCTCACGTAATTAATATATGCCCCTAATCGGTATCTTCCGTCCGGATGTATTAATCCGACCTTTTTTTTAAAGGAAAAAAAAAATACCCGGGTTAGGAATAATCTGACGATAATTAAAGGATATACGAGATGTTCCAAAATTCAAGACAATTTTGGCCAAAGAAACTACATATATCTGGCAACCAAACTTTACAACATCCTTCCTCGAAGTTTGAAAAAGATAAATAAGTTAAAGGAAAAAATCAAAGAATGGGTGAAAGAAATTAATGCAGACATACTAGAGAATGTATTAAAAACATCATAGAAACTAAATAACGGAAAATCAAAGAAATCTACCAGTCCGCCTCAGCACAGGACCACCTAGTGAGGAGGACTAAGAACAAACAGATGAAATATTTATATACATTATCATGTCTTGTAATTCTCATCAAACCTGTAATTAAATAGTCACTAATAAAAAAAAAAATAAAAAAAAATAAAAAATCTCCTATTACCATCTCAGAAAGCAGAAAATGATGCTTGTGTGGTGATGGAGGACTTGGCTAGCCGAGGAATCTAACACGGGACACCTGGGTGGAACCCAAACGCGATGCCAACTCAGCCATCGACCAGTCAAATATTATTTTCATGTATTGTCTTGTCTCTTTTGTAATAAGCTTTAAATCAACTGATAAAGTCAATAACTGACCCTTTCGCATGTTTTCGATAATGCCCGATAATATAGTGCTAATCCATACTTTTATTGGGATGCTTACGGGATTCTTTAAGTTCTGTATTATCATTATATTCATTATAATCAGTTAAGATAAGAACACTCGTAGGGTGATTGGAGGTTAAATAAATAAATGTTGCCATGAAAAGATTATTTTATAAAAACAAGCATTATATTTTATACTAGACATTCGAATAGCTCCTTCATCAGCCTTCTGGGTTCTAGCTTTACTTAGGACTTTAGGAGTTATGACACACTCAGATATCTCTTGTTATACAGATTCAAGATGGCTTCCATCCATCCAAATCTGATGATTCTGTACGCATCATCTGTGAGTGACCTCAGGTTTTCTGCCACTGGATAATGTTCAAGTTCCTAGCATAGCATACCCACCGTTAGATCTAAAATAAACAATCCTGTAGGTCAACCAAAAACAAAGAATGAAGCATGGTGAGGCGTAAAAAGCCAATCAGATTACAAAACATTTAGTCCAAAAGGTTTGATATATAAAGGAAGTGAAACGGGAGAATACATGGTGAGATAATTTTGATATTATTCTCAGAAATAAATACAACTGAATTGGAATTAGATGATTAATTATATATGGACCAGATATTAGTGTATGGAATGACCAAGGAACTCCGGGAGGTGGTCTCTCCAATGCCAATGAAAACTGCTTTTGACACTATTAACGTTGTTGAACCAGGTGTACTAGACAGATGCGCAGCTTTCTGGACTGCCTTCTCGCACATCGTTGCTGACATGGCCGCGGGTGTACCAAGTAGCGATGTGCAGGTTCAGCTGGAGTGGGCTCTTGAACTCGGGTTCTTCGCGGAAAGCGGATTCTACTCCTACTCTTTTTTTCAAATCGATTACTCCCAGAGACCCCAGCCGCAACCTAAATGCCTACGAGGTTGTGTGGGTTCTTGTACGGGTTCTGTCCAGGTTCGGCTCTAAGGTCCGGCCCCGGTCGAACTCGTGCGTACCGAACAGTACCCAGTCCGTACCCAAGAACTCAGACCAGGGACTGCTCCTAGAATTCGAGTACTTTTAAAAGGAAGCACGCCCTGGAGGCCCCCGGCAAAATGCAGAACTTACCCTTCTCTAGTACCAAGGACATAAAAGTAAATAATGACTACTGTGGTAATAATTATATTTGTGTCCTATAGAAACTTTTTGTTTTATTTTACTCTCCGAATGTTAAATTATTTTATTTCCTATTTTCACCTAAACATATTCTATGATCCATGAATGAAGACAAAACTCTCAAAAGCAAACATAAAAGGATAAGTACATTGGAATTTATTATCATATCAGTGGAAAGGAAGAATGGCTCATTAGCCATTCTTCCTTTCCACCTTCGATATCATTTTATGTAAATTGTTCGGTAATTTAATACTGTGCACCTAATTTAATGGATCATCAAACATTGTACAGGTTGTCCAAAAATTAAAGACCTTTCTAATTTAAAAAATCAGGAAAAGTTAATATTTACAAAATCATTTGACATTTTAGGTACATGTCCCCATTATTTTTCGACATATTCCCCGTTACGATCGATGCACTTGGTGAGCCGTGGCGCTAGGTCTTGGTTCTCTAATCCTAGAACTCCGGCACCAAAAATGCCATCACATCTCCCTCCGCATCCTAGTCGGTCTCCAAAGGTTTTCCAAATAAACGTTGCTTCAGGTGAAGAAAAAGATGCATTTCATATCAATGATTGCCTTTTTGACTCCGGGGTTAGGTGGTGAACTCATGTTTCAACTAAAATAAGCTTCGCCTTTGTTGAAAAAACGGTTCGAAGAGATCCGAGTGCTTTCCATACGATTTTGCTCTTCAGCATTTTGGGAACCCAACGAGCACGCAATTTCCATATGCCATTTTTCCCTCAAAATCATTTGTGTGGTGGACTTACTGACATCTGGGATCAAAATTGCTAGCTTACGAACTTGAGCGCACCTCGCAGGCGGCGGGAATCGACAGCGGAGCATCCATCTCAAATGGCTGCAAAGATCGCACTGAAGCAGCTACCAAGCAGGATCACCGCTCGCTTTTTAGGAGAAAGTCTGAACTATACGCTTGTGCTATAATATTTTGAGAAATAATGTCCGCGTTGCTGAAAATGAGGAAAAGTCTTTAATTCTTGTAAATTATTATGTTCAAAATCTTGACGAGGAACCGGTTCCTCCCGGATCTATCACCCGGCTAATATCAAATTTAATAATAATAATGTTCATAGATAAGTAACCAAATTATAGTGTATTGTAAATATGGAATAATTTTTGAGATTTAGTTAGAAAGCGAAATATTATTATGTAAAATAAATAAAACATCTTCATTAATTTTTTTATTTTTTCAAAATTTCAAATTAATCCAATTTCCAGAAAACCCAGATAAATAATATTGAATTGCAAAAATAAGTCTACAGGAAAAAACTGAATTTTAAGAAAGTAAAACCGTTGACTAACGTAAAAGTAACAAAATTAATTTTGTGTATCTTTTTGTTTTGAGAAAAATGAGTGAAACTTGGTTTCGAGACATTTTTTGTAATAGATAGGTATATATATTAGAAAATGTTTTTCAGATATTTTTAAGTTAAGTCACTGCTCGACGGCATAATATTTTATTAGTCACTAGCTGGGTTACCCGGCTTCACTCAGGACAACATTCGAGAGTGTTCTGGAATGTTCCACATTGATATTCCTGATTCCCTATTTCGAAAATTCCACAATTTTCCAGAATGTTCCGGGATGTTCTGGAATGTTGTGGAATGCTCTCAAATACTCTGGCTGGGTTGCCTGGCTCTCAGGGAGTTGATGTGAGATTGAACTGACGTTCAAACCCACACGGATCTTGCTTTAATTACCCCTACCAATGGGTAGCCCTACCCATACAAAAAAGGTATCAAATGTTCCAGAACATTCCACAACATTCTGGAATGTTCCACAATGATCTGGGATGTTCCGGGATGTCCCCAAACGTTCCAGCCTATTCCCGAATACTCTAGAATGTTCTGGACTGTTCTAGAAATTTCAAGGGGGCGAAACTTCCAGCACTTATATCTTCAAAAGCACGCCCTTCAGGAAAAAATGGGAACCTTCTTCATGGATGGGGGATAGAGGGCTACCACACACCATACAATATAACTCCCATGATCGTACAGGGACTCGTCTCTGAGTTTTAGCAGCACACACATTATACACTTTTTTAATGATGTGTATTGAAGGTTAAGATTATCGAACCTTCTAGAACTTTCCAGAACCTTCTAAACTCATTGACACGCTCCGCCACTAATTACTGAAAGCTTCTAGAACTTTCTCCTTCTGTAACTTCCTAGAGCATTAGGAAACTTTCCAGAACCTTCTAGACTCACCAACATTTTCCGCACTCATACCAGAACTTTCTAGAGTTTTATCGAACCTTCTGGAACTTTCCGAAACCTCTCAGACACACTTTGCCACTCATTTCTGGAAGCTTCCCGAAATTTCTCCGTCCTAAACTTTCTTGAGCATAAGCGAACCATCCAGAACATTCTGGAACCTTATAGGCTCACTGACATACTTTGCCACTCCTTCCAGAACTTTCTAGAGCTTTATCGAACCATCTAAAAAATTTTCGGAACCTTCTAGACTCGCCGGCACACTCTGCCATTCATTTCTGAAAGCTTCTAGAACATTCTCTTCTCATGACTTTTCAGAACATTAGTGAACCATCCACAACGTTCTGAAACCTTCTAGACTCACCGACATACTCCGCCAGTCCTTTCAAAACTTTTTAGAGCTTTTTCGAACCTTCTACAACTTTCCGAAATCTTCTAGACTCTAGACTCACCGACACACCCCGCCACTGAAAGCTTCTAGAACATTCTCCTTCCATAATTTTCTAAAGCATTTGGAAACCATCCAGAACCTTCTAGACTCACCGACTTACCCCGCCACTCGTTCCAGAACTTTCTAGAGTTTTATTGAACCTTCTAGAACTTTCCGGAAGACTGTTCTTAAAATTTCTAGAGGGCGAAACTTCTAGACCTTATATCTTCAAAAATACGCCCCTTAGGTTAAAACGGGAACCCTCGTCCTGCAGAGGGGATAGAGATCTACCACAGCATATAACTCCCTTGATCGTACCGGGACTCGTTTCTGGGTTTTTGCGGGCCGTACGTTTCTTTTTAAAATGATTAGCTGGTACCTGGCGTGCGTTGCAATGCCATTCAAATAATTTTTTTCTCACTTCATTTCCTTTCCCCCCCGCGTCCCCTTCCACCTTCCCGCCTTTCCCCTCTCTCGTCTCCCCTCCCGCCAACTACACCTACTTCGTTATCCTTCCTATCATTTCTTCCCTCCATGCTTCAAAAATACATGAAATACACACATTTTCATTTATAAAAATTTCATAACGCCAGAGCTCACCATTATACATATATAGAAACCTTCACGGGCTTGTGCACAACAAATCACTAAAGTTTCACCGCAATCGGATGAACGTATGCAGCGAACAAACAAATATTGATTTTTATATGTGTGAAATATTTGGCGATAAACTGTCATGCGAATACGGGCACACATTTTAATATATTATGAAGAATATCTTTTTTGGAACCGTCAACTATGGCATCTTTACCAACTTTAGTTAACTTTACCTACGTCTACCAACTGCTTGAAAAACTTAAATTCCTTGAAAACAGAAAACGGTAGGTACTTTAATGACTGGTAGACAGTTTTTTGATGAACCTGGCAACTCTAAAAAAACTTTTCACTGGCAACACTGTAATAGTTGTCAAAACATTGAAGATTGAGAGTGCGTGGTGTCATTCGCTGCTGGAGGTTCCTGTGCAAAATTTTATCATTTTCGTCGTAACTGCTGAGCAGAGGTGAGTAGAATTGATATATTTTAAGGAACATCCTCTTCTGAAGACGTAAAACTGATTTTCAAGCGTTTCTTTTAAATGGTTATGAAGAAATTCGTCTGGGTAATGTTAGTTGACGTTAGGTAAAGTTACCATCTTATGGTGAGTGGCAACTTGACCTATCAATAGGGTTGTCCAAATCGTGAGAAATATTGATAATAATTTTTTGCGCTTTTTTTCTTTATTTAACCATCTGATTCTATGTTCAGTGCTTAAATAATTGGGTATCAATCATATTAAGCCGTTATTATGAAGAATTCAAAATATTTTTAATATTTTTTTATTTATGTAGTTTTAAAAAAAAAATTATCCCATTGACAGATTAACTGTATTTTTAGTGCGATTAACTTTGTAGCAATTTTTGTTATATAAATTTATTTTTATTGTTTTAGGTTAATTCGGGATGCCACCTATACGGAGTAGAAGGCAACTGGGGGCTAGACCTTATAAAAATTACTCCGAAGAGATGATGTCTATTGCCATTAATTTGGTTAAAAAAAAAACAATTAATTCTTATGATGCAGAGAGGCAATTTGGTATCCCCCGTAGGACAATTGAAAAAAGGATAAAAAATTTACACACCGATAAACCTGGACCTAGGTTCAGATTCACGGAGGAGGAAGAATCTAAATTTGTTAAAGTGTTAATAGCCGCATCAGAATTCGGTATGCCTTTGGCTCATTTGGAATTTCGTATGGTTCTTTATGAATACCTAACAAAAAATAACAGAGAGTATATATTTGATAATAAGCCTCCAGGCAACTGGTGGGTAAAAAGTTTTATAAAAAGAAACGAGAATGAATTCGACAAACAAAGCATCCGTTGACGGGTTGGCAACAAGTCATGTATTAAATTGCGCCTGGGTCATCACGAAACAAATGTCAGTGATGACCCAGGCGCTGCCAAATGTATATTTCGCCGTGGGGTGAAGTATCCAGAGATAATAGTAAACTCTTCGAAGGGCTGCATATCAATTATGTTTGCTGGAGTAGCCAACGGGCTCCTTTTACCGCCGTATGTTGTCTACAAATCGGAGTGCATGTGGAGTCAGTGGTGTGAGGGAGGCCCCGAAGGAGCTCGATACAACCGAACGAAAAGCGGTTGGTTTGATTCAACCACATTTCTGGATTGGTTCACAACAATAGTAATTCCGTGGAGGGAAGAAATTATGGAAAAAAAGTGGAGCTACAGGCAGATATGCATGAAAAGGAAGGAGATAAAAAAATAGAAATCGGGCAATTCATTTTAGTCGGCTTTGCGGGCACCAAAAACATAAAAAAATATTACTGTGGTCAAATTATAGACATAAGCGGCCTTGACATTACAGCAAAGTTTTTAAGATGCAGAAAAGGTGGATTTTACTGGCCTACGATTGACGATGTCAGCATTATATTTGCTGTGGACATTGTAAAATTTTTACCGGAACCTGACAAAACTCGACGTGGTATCCTTTACTTTGATGTCAAATTTTCGCACAAAGTTGAATAATGATAAGTTTGTTTGTATGATAATACTTATATATTTTTTTAAATTTTTTTTATTTTTTTATTTAGTTACCTATTCTAATATTTTTTCACAAAGTTGAATAATGATACATTTGTTTTTATAATAATACTTTTTTTTCATTAAAAAGTTACCAATACTTAATTATTCTTATTGCCAATACTATAAAAATTGTGTAAGAATTTATAATAAAACGTTTGGATAAACAAAATAAGATGGATCTTTTATATAAACGTTTTTGATATAGCTACTTACATAGTTTCAATTTTGGTGGCAGCCCTAATGAAAGTATTGCATTTGTATGGAAATGTAGTCAGAATGTCGGGCGTCTTTACCTACTAACCAATGTTGGCAGTAAAATGCTCTTCATTTTTGCAAAAAGCATAGAATCGAGATCCAAGAATGGAAGGAACACCAATTTTACCGATTTTATACATAAACTTTCAGTTTCATTGAGAAATTTTGAGTAGGTAAAGTTGCCAAGTTTGCGGCTTCTTTACCTACCTCCTACTTTTATTATTAGTCGGTTAGTTTCACAGTTTTAAAGTCCAATAAATAGATAAAATTAAAGTCATATCTTATTCTAACCTATCTAAAGCCATAGCATATTGAAAAGATGATTTTTTTTCGATTTATTAACTTTTTTATTGAAAAATTAGGTAAAGATGCCTTAGTTGACGGAACTAAGTATCTATAGTTATTTGAGCTAAAGGTTACATTTTTTCTTCTAAAAATAATGTTTGGTTTATTTCTAAAGCACAGTTTTCGTGAGAAAATCACCCCATGGGCACACTTTTCTGCCCTTATTTTTACTATTTTTCATTGTCACCATAATATCTATACATATAAAAATCTCAAGTCACGGTGTTTGTGGTCGCACTCCTCCGAAACAGCTCGACCGATTTTTATGATTTTTTTTATGTAGGTATATATGGTAGGTAAAGTATATTTCATACCGCTAGGTGATTGTGATTAGGTGTCCCTATCCAGAATTAGTATATTATAAAAAAATAGTATATTAAAATATAAGTGGATAAACAGGTCTTTAAAACACGCGCGATTTTTCGAGCACGACGGCGTAGCCGAGTGCTCGAAATAAAGCAAGTGTTTTAAAGACCAGTTATCCACGAATACTTTACGCTATTTTTTTATTGGTACACTTTGAAAACATAAATATTGATATTATTATTAAAAATTTGAAAATAAGAACTATTAATGAATTCGTGATGTGACATCACAATATCTTGTTGTCATGGAAATGAAAAACACAAACATTAATTTGCAATCTGTCACATAAGATTAATAGTTGACATCACAGTTTTTACTGGTTATTGTGTGTTGTAAAATGAGTTCTAACATTGATAATTTAAATACCAAAGCTGAATCGCGGTTAATACCTGAAAAATCCAAAGACGTTTATAAAAAAGAATATGAAAGGTTCATAACATGGATGGAGGAGCAAAACGTAGTAGATGTAGATGAACGAGTTGTGCTTGCTTACCTTCAGAAAATGTCGGAACAGTACAAAGCATCGACTATGTGGGCCATACATTCGAAATTGCAATGTCTGTTGAGGATAAATAAAGGGGTTGATTTAAAATCATTTGTGAAAGAGCATGCATTCATGAAGGCATTTTATTTGACGTTTAAAATATTCCTGTCAGATTTATAGTTAAAAGCTGACATTTAGACTTCACATTTTGTTGATTTGTTGATGTTGTAAGATAAATAAAGGGGTTGATTTAAAATCATTTGTGAAAGAGCATGCATTCATGAAGGCATTTTATTTGACGTTTAAAATATTCCTGTCAGATTTATAGTTAAAAGCTGACATTTAGACTTCACATTTTGTTGATTTGTTGATGTTGTCACTTGTTGATGTTGTAACTTTAAAAAACGCGCGTTCCATAAAGTGCGATTTAAACACGCTAGAGCGTACTTTAAATGAGTAAAAAAGGGCACCAATAAAAAAAAAGTATTTTTTTTTAAATTTGGCATCAAAAAATACCTACAGCCCCAAATTTTCACCCTCCTACCTCCACGCCCCCATTTTTTAGTATTTTTGTGTGAACAAATTTAACCGTCGCGTCGCATCGTTCGTATTTCAAACATTACGAAAATATTTTCGGTCATCGTCTACAGCGCTCCATTCCCCTTTCTGTCATAGATCCCATCCCAGCACACTTACAATACATTCGTTATTTTTTTATTTAACAACCAAAATATTCACTAGAAATAATTTACATGGCAGAACAACGTTTTCCGGGTCAGCTAGTTATACTATAAAATACAATCAGAGCTCAATTTGGTTAAATAAAAACGGTCTTTCTTACGTTGATTACCTGACGTGCCTAATCTGAATGTCTTAATCCAATATTATTTTTATATTGGGTATCTTCTCTCCATTGAAAAAATAAGCCTCCAATCATTCGATTAATCTGATTACTGTTTTTTTACAAGTTTTCTACAAAATCCAGATACAGAACCAACCCAAAGTTTTATTGGCTTACTTATGGGATTCTTCTATTGCTTATAGAGATAATGATATACAGGGGTAACCGGAACAATTGATACTTAATAAGGGGTAGGTACTTTAAAATCTTTTGACAACCACTGGAGCGATTTAGGTCCAAATTTAGTCGGCTTTTATTTTCAGCGATTGATATCGATCCAAAATTGGACCACAATTATCGAACCTACAAATATGAGATAAACGGTGAAATCTAGGTGGATTCATTAGCTTTAAACCGCAGTAAGCAGTTTATATGTTTACATATTAATATTTTAAGGAACGATATTAATTGAATCGAATGGCCAAATCAAAAACTGAACACCAATCGCTCGAGTGGGAGGCAGTGGCGGACTAAGGGGGGGGCGGCCCGCCCCGGGCCCCCGGTCCTGGGGGGCCCCCAAACGCCTCCATGTTCCCTTGATCAAATCCTAAACAAGCCTTTAGGACACTGTTAAAAAATTTTAGGGAATTTTTTTTTTATTATTTAATTTTTTGAATATGCACTTATTAAAAATGCTCTCACCAATTTTTTTAAAGAAATTCGAAAAATTGACGAAGATACAACATTTTAGGTGAAACCGTTTGACAGTTTTGAATTATCCTTCAGCAAAACTTTGAATGCGTTTTTCTCGAAACTTTTTAACGTTTTTCAACCTGGTTGACAACATATTAAACAAACTATACATCCGATTTACATTCACCAATTCTTAAACCGTTTGAAAATCCAGTGTCTATGACACCATGTAGGGGAATTTTGGTATCTAAAAAAAAGATAAAAATGGCGGACCAGCGAATTTTGTTTTCAATTTTTTATGGTAAATTTTCACCGTTCATAAAAAAAAAAAAAAATTAGAAGGGGCCCTTTATTAAATAATCCCTACGTGGTGTCAGATCCGGATTAAACATGTTGGGGCCCGTAGGCAATGCACGTCTTGGGGCCCCTTTACCATAGGTGCCCCTAACCGATGCGTGCCCCCAAGGCAGTGGCCTATACTGCTTTGTGGACAATACGGCCCTGCCAGGGTCAGCTTAAACATGCCGGAGCCCCTAGGCAATGCACGTCTCGGGGCCCCTTTACCCTAGGGGCCCCTACACGTTGCGGGGCCCCAAGGCAGTTGCCTACACGTCTTATGGATAATACGGCCCTGGCAATAGTGACTGGATTTTAAAAAGCAGTGCTCTATACTGCCTTATGGACAATACTCCCTGCCAGGACCGGCTTAAATATTTTGGGGCCCCTTTACCCTAGGGGCCTCTACCCGATGCGGGGCACCTAGAAGGTTGCCTACACGTTTTATGAAGGCAACTATCTATCGATACTACGGCCCTGGCTATAGTGACTAGATATTCGAAGGCAGTGGCCTACACTGCCTGGCAGGACCGGTTTAAACATGTCGGGACCCTAGGCAATGCATGTCTCGGGGCCCCTTTTCCATAGGGGTCCCTAGCCGATGCGTGGCCCCTAGGCAGTGGCCTACACTGCTTTGTGCATAATACGGCCCTGCCAGGGTAGGCTTAAACTCGTTTTTCAATCTGGTTGACAAAAAAAATCTGTACATCCGCCGCACATAGGGGAATTTTGAATTCTAAAAAAAAGGTCGAAACAGCGAATTTTATTTTTTTGAGTTTTTATGGAAAATTTTCAGCTTTCATAAAAAAATAGAAGGGGGCCCTTTCTAAAAAAAATCCTATGTGCTGCCGTAGTGACTTGATTTTCTAACAGTTTAAGACTTGGTGCGTGCAAATCCGATGTATAATTTTTCTAATATGTTGAAACATATTAGAAAACAGGTTGAAAAACGTAATTTTGAGAAAAACGCATTCAAAGTTTTGCTCAAGGATAATTCAACATACACACTGTTTAAAACGGTTAAATATAAAATGATGTATCGCCGTGAATTTTTCGAATTTTCTTAGAACATTTTATTAACAAATGCATCTTTTAAAAAAGGAAATAAAAAAAAATTCTACAGTGCCCTGGTACCTTAAAATCTTGTTTAGGTTTTGATCAAGGGAACACGGAGGTGTTTGGAGGCCCCCCAGGACCAGAGGCCCATGTGAACTGAATAAAAATCTTGTAAAATTACATCAACTTTTACTAGGGGGAGGGGGGGGCCTCATTCAGCTTTGCCGCCCCGGGCCTCTGACGGGCTTAGTCCGCCACTGGTGGGAGGCCAGGCAATTTATAAATCATATTACATTTCGGAGCGCGCCACATCAGGCCGCAGCGCAGCACTAAAGTTCCACAATGAACATCAATAATTAAGCATCCGTCATCTTAGTTTTCGGTTTTACTTTTCTGCGCGGCGCACAATGGTTTTACTAGTATGGGAGCGTTGGAAACAAATCGAAATTTCGAATTGCAGGGATCACTAAATTTTGATTCTATATCTTGACACCACATACCAGCGCATCTTTCCCCTTACCACCAAACTCAGCAAAACATTTCGTCGCTGCGTATAAATAGCAAAGATTGACTTCTCGACCAGTCAGGACGTTGGTGTGAAAATGCACAGTTATTATATAACATTTAGGGACTTGGTGTCGCGAAACTGCGACTCCACTGTTAATTATTGGCGGTAAATGCTGCAGAGCAAAGCCTATGCAGCCCTCGAAGGACCAGGACTGATAACTTTTTACACCGCTTGCTGTAAACTTTTTTCAACATGGATCCAATACCTTCAGATGTGTACTAAAGATGTTAAGTTTTTTTTTCATTTCCTAACGTGACCAATTTAAGATATTTTTTTTAAAAACATCTCGTGAATTTAAAAAAAATACGACGATTTCTGGAATAGTTAAGGTTTTAGATTGATATTTCCTAAAATTTCGTAAATGTGCTGATGTACTTTTATCGCTGAACTATTTTAGTATCATACTAAAAAAAATCTTGCGCAAAATTTGAATGCTTCATAAATATTATTTTTGTCACTGGTTCGGTTTTAAGGGATTTGTTCTTAAGACAAAAAAAGTTATTTGACATAGTGATGAACTCAAAGTGTCAACAGATGGAAAAACGATTTTTATATTTAAAAAAAAAACTTATAAACCTCACCAATTGCCTTAAAGAGGGGTTGGATAAACTCTGTAAAAAAATTGCGGGCATCAAATTTCGCTTTAAAACAAGATGGACAATTGCTCGTCGAGATGAAGTTAGATTTGTGATGGAAAATAAAAAAAATGACTTGAGACTCCGATTGGTTTTATATTGTACGCGATTTCTCCTGAAAACGGCAGATCGTGTTCGTAAACACAATTTGAATGTAGTTCTGACCGATCCAAACGCTTGAATCGGTAGCATCAAAATTATTAGAAGACATTATTCTAGACGCTCATCTATTAACAGACAGTGTACAAGATATTTGATGATAGTAGCTCTTCTTAAAAACAGATGTTTATTGGGACGCGAGAGGATGCGGATTATTCTAGTATTTTTATATCTTCAATTGTACCTACCAGTGCGATTAGTTTGCGGGAAGTCTGACAATATAAACTTAGTATGACAGAATTCTTGCCCATCGTCTACCAGATATTGCCCACCGATTAAGATTATCAGAAGAGGCACAGGAAGCTCGGAACAAAGATTTTTAAAAATATCGCGAGAACTATTCTAGAAAATGTTCTCGTGAGAAATTTTATAAGGATGTTTTAAATTTAATGTTAGTTACAACTTATCCTATCATAACTAGTTACAGGCAACCCCCAAATAAACAATTAAATCGTTTTCCTAAGGAAGTTTTCGATTTAATAATTCCCCTGAATGTTCATCGCCTGCATCAGAATGTTAAAAAGCAAAATTAAACATTACTCGGCCTTTACTTTCACATGGATATGGTCATAAATAATTTCAATTTTAAGAATTTTTTAAAAATCTTATTTTTTTTGTTAATAAAATCCAGAAATCGTTAATAAAATCCAGTAAAACTTACTAATGCCGAAATTTTTTCTATTTTTAACCATACCGAAAAATAATTTCACATTTTTTCCCCGTTAATCCTCCCTGTGAATTGTTTCCAACTTTTGGGGTATTTGGAACTACCGTGCGGTGGCCAGAAGTGGCGCGCTGCGTAGTGTACGTGTGGGGGTGCTATTCACAATCGTCGACTGCTTTTCTTCAGAACTCACCACTTTGAGGTGATCACAAAAAACGCCGCTAAGTAAGCAAATTATTAAATTATTATTATTATATTCTTTGTTAATTTATTCTGACTCCCTGCGGTGAACATGGGCTTTTATTAAATACATATTTATAAATGTGGTATTTTTTAAATTTAAGTTATCAAGTTATAAGATTTACATCTATTACATTATAAATCATAAGATTACTTAGCAGAAAGAGAGAGCTGTCGATAATACAGAAAACGAGAGACAGATCAATACTTTAGGTAGGTAATTGCTACCAAGGTTAGAGCGCAGAATTATTGCTACCGCCTGTGTGGACTCATGGTTGCTGAAACTCCATTTTAATCCATCACTTATTAAAAATCAACGGTGTTTGGTTAACCCCAGAGTTTTTATTTTTACAACAGGGAGTTTCAACAATTATGAAGAAGTTTTTTTTGTAATATTATGGTCAACGTAATCGTATAATAAATAATTAAAAGATACTTAATACATTTCTAGTCTTCCTGTATATTCAGATCGATGGACTTAAACTTATCTATAAAAGAACATACAAATCGGAGTTTATAATCTATGTGATTGTGGTTCCAGACGAGTTGTTTCCGTTGCTAAATGTTTAAAAATGCGTAACCATCGCTTATTAGTGAGTGTCATTCTGTCGCTAGTTTTACTTGGCAAATCTAGCACACAGGCTAAAGTACAAGATGGCGAACCAGGAAAAGCCGATGAATGCAATCTGCCACAGGAAGTGTTGGACGATATTGCCTCGTATACCAATGTGACTAATCAAATTATTGATTATTTTACAAAGGGGCCTTATAAAGGACAGACATGGAACCTGTAAGTATCATTATATAATTTAACTTCTGTGAATATTTTGGTTAACCCTCTGTTACTTAACCCTATAAAGATAATCTACGTCTGAGAGACGTAAGCGGTACACAAGAATTGCTGTATTTTTTTTTTACTTCGCAACGTAGCGCGCTGTACGAGTATATCTCAGTTAGCTCAGTTGCCGAGAAGAGCTTGCGCGGGGCGGCTCTGTCACCACGGTAAGTACAATAATTACGGAGAAATACATGCCCCATACATTCGAGAGACGTGTGATTATGATTACCTTTTGTGTAACTTTCAGACTTTTTCGTATAAAGGTGATTTAGCGAAATAAATAAAAAATTATATATATATATATATATATGTACTTACATTATTTTTACGTATAACGACTGATCAGCATTTGAACTTTCATAACATATAAAAAATACTATTTAGACAGAAAATTAAACATTATTTTTCATTAAAAAAAAACTTAATATTTTGTAGTTGATTTGTTTGGGGTTTCCAGAATGTTGCAATTTTTTTTAATTACAATATATTTTGTATAATTATTTTGGTTTTATTTAAAGAACAAAACCCTAAACTAATTATTCAACTATCTTTAAAATGTGTGTGATAATATGTGAAATATTTACTTGTAAACTTCGTTACGTCTCTCAGATGCATGCTCATCTTTAAGAAATGTAAAAATAAGATTATCTTTCTAGGGTTAACATAATCCGCGAAAACTAAGTGTGTTCGGTTTAAATAATTGTCGAAATTTCAACCAATTCATAACTAGTCATTTTATTTTGGATCGTCGATTAATACAGATATGTACGTCAATATTAAAAATGTCTCTCATGAGCGGTTGTGCAGTGAGTTCCAAAAGAAAAAAAAAACTACGGAACGATGAATACCGGAACGCTCCTTATACGTGGTCACTATGAAGCAAAAAACCTATGTGTATAGTATTTCTTGCAAAATAAATTTTTGGCCAAATAAATCCTTTCACAAATATGAACTGATGCTTTTTCTCGTGTTACCCAATACTTGTAGCTGCTTTAAATTAATATTATATATAATACTCACCCCAATACAATGTTGAAGTGATGGGATTCCATAATATATTCGAGGAAGAAGAAAAACTGCTCACGGAGAGCTGAACGTCTTTCCCTTTTTAAATTCTTTTAATGTGATGATTTAGACCACGAACCTCCACTGATTTCTATAGTTGGACAAATGGTTTTAACCCTAGATTCACAACCTTATCTAAGAGGAACATTATTCATAAACATTCATCTCACAGACGACTAAATTTAAGTTACGAGTTTTGGGGGTAGGTACTTGTAAATAAAATAAATAAATTAAGTATGGCACTCTTTAATATGTTTAATTAGGTAACAAAAAAAATAATAAATGAGTAAAAATTAAATTTCATCGGTACATTCCACACACATGAGGCCGCGATGGTCCATGCACATGTACTTTTTGCATTGCTTGCTTTGGAACCTTGTCATACGCCGTTTTTTATAATCACAATAACCACAAACCTTTTTTTGAGTACCACTTGGACCAGGTGTGGCAATGGTAGGCATTTCGGCTAGGCTAAAACTTCGGCGATTTTCCTTTTTAGGCATCTCTTCAAAGTTGGCATTTCGTGTCTTTTACGAAACCACGGTTCGGTCAACTTCTCTGAAACATCCTTTACGAAACATCGTCTGCTTGTTGATCTTCGAAACATGATCTTCGACATAACTCATTTCCACATCCCTTTGCTGACTGGTAAAATCATCATCACCAGAATCAGATAATACTCCAGTCAAAATAGACGAAAAAAGGTGCTGACCTCACATTAATTCTTCAAAAGCTGAATTTTTGTATAAGTCTTGAATACGTCATTACGAATGCTATGTCAAAAGTCCCCATCGATCCCGCTCTGGCAAGGTTTTTTTTTCGAGGTCAAAGGTCACATTTTTTTGTTTTTTGCGTATATCTCTGAAACGGTAAGAGCTATCGAAAAAAAGATTGAGTAAAAGTTTGTAGATCGTAAAATTCTCTACAAAAATGATATCAATACTTTTTTCTCTACGAAACATCGTTCTCGTTTTAACGCGATTTCAAACCTAGAAAATACGAATATGCACGTATGTGGCCAGTATACATCATCGGGTCATCCATTTGAAGAAAAAATATTGGAATATTGGTTTTTGTGACTCATACGTGGAAAATATACACGATTCTGAGTAAATCAACGTCCATCCCTAATTCAATTCATTAGTCGGTTGGCCTTGAGAAATGTCTGCCTGTTACTGCCGGCGCACACCTGCATTTTTGGGATTTTCCATAGGAACCGGCGTAAACCTGCATTTTTCGGATTTTATATCTTCAGTATGTTCGTAGACACTTCGGTCACAACGTTACCATAGTATTTGATGGTTATACTGATTGCATGAAAAATATCAAAGCTGCAGAACAACGTCGTCGAGCTACAAAAACATCTTCATCGTCTGATATAGTTTTTGATCGATCAATGACTGTTCCAATAAACCAACAACAATTTATCGCTAATGTTCACAATAAAACTCGCTTGATTTCGATATTGTGTGAAGAATTCGCAGCTGCCAAAATTCTTGTGAAACAAGCTAATAATGATGCTGATGTCCTCATTATTGAAACCGCAATAGATCAACTCAGTATCAACAATATAACTATCGTTGTTGGAGAAGATGTAGATTTATTATTTATTTATTTATTTATTTAAGGAACATAAACAGTCTTAATAACATAATATACATAAGAAGATAACAAAAAACAGACCAATTATTAATGTTCACAGATAGGTATTTAGAAATATAAAAGTAACTGAATGTAAACTAGAATATTTAAGAAAAGAAAAAAAAAACAGGACAAAGCAGCAATAAAAAAAATATATATATATATATATAATACAGGTGTAGATTCAACAAGTGATAAACCTAAATATAAAAACACAACAATAAAATAAATGCGATTATAAATGTAAAGAAAATAAGGTGCAAAACAGGTATTTGGATTGGGACAGGTAAGGGGAGGACAGGGATAAGGGAAAGTTGCCACGCAGGTAATTTAAAAATATTAGGTACAATTAATTTAATCATCATGAATATGTGTTATGTATTATTCGCACGTAGTATGTTATACAATGAAATTCTGTAGCGAAAGTAACTAGCAGTGAATATGTCAGCAAATGTTTCTAAACGTGCAAATTTAATGTTATAGTAGTTACATGTCCTTTGCATAAAACTATTTTGGTTGGAATTGGTTATTAATAATACTGACTGCACGAACTCCAAGTGATAAGATCATTAAAATTTACTTTTTAAAACCTGGAAAAGCTCAAATTCAAACAAAAATATATTAGTCACAAAGTTGCAAATCCAAAATGTCGAGCTCATATTTTATTCCTACATGCGATAACTGGCTGCGATACGACATCAGCAATTTTCAAAAGGGGAAAAACTGCAGTATTTAAATTGTTTGAAAAACGTAATGATTTGATAGATAACGCAGAAGTATTTAAAAACATCAACTCTTCAGCAGACGTCATCTTCACTTACGGAATTCGCTTTCTCCTTACTTTATATGGAGCCCCGAAAAAAATGGAATCGATAGACAAGTATAGATTTTTGAATTTCGTGAAAAATACAAGGAACAATAAAAGAGTGCAGTTATCTCGTCTCCCTCCAACATCTGCTTCTGCTTATCAACACGTGTTTCGTGTATTCTACCAAGTGCAAGTGTGGCTGGGCAATCAACTGAATCCTGAAGACTGGGGCTGGAAATTGATGAATAATAATTTGGAACCAATCCGTCCTTTACTTCCACCTGCTCCAAAGAAACTGCTGAATAAATTTTTTTTGTAATTGCAAAAAAGGCTGTACGAATAATTGTGGATGCAGAAAAGTTGGATTGTTTTGTTCACCAGTGTGTACCAACTGTCAAGGCCACTCTTGCACTAATGCTGAATCAAATGCAACAGATGAAGATTCTTTCGAAAACGATGAGGATCTAACTGATATATCTCTCTTCTTAGAGCAGTCAACACAAATTGAGCAAAAAGAGGAAGAAGAGAGCGAGGAAGAAGAAACGAGTGATAATGTAGAATCTGATGATGAATAATGTAAATTTCTTGCTGCTACAATTGGCCGCACACGCCGGACCAATTTTACGTTTTTACCTGAAAAGTGCCTTTAATAATTGTAATTTCGAAAAAAGGCATTTATCTTTTTTACTTGTACTATCGTGTAGAATCTCCTCCCGAAGTTAGTGCACTTTACCCCCGGACACCCTGTATCGTGGAGTATTCCTACTGGAGAAACCACATTTAAAAAAAGCGCCAAGTACACTACCTCAAAGGTGGTGCGGAAATGTGTGCATACCCACGGTCTGAAATCGCGATAATTCGAGAACGGTGCTTCGTAGATAAAATAATAAATGTATTTTTTGTAAAGAATTTTACGATCTACAAACTTTTACCCAATATTTTTTTATGATAGCTCTTACCGTTTCAGAGATATACGCAAAAAACAAAAGATGGTGACCTTTGACCTCGAAAAAAAAAACCTTGCCAGAGCGTGATCGATGGGGACTTTTGACATAGCATTCGTAATGACGTATTCAAGACTTATACAAAAATTCAGCTTTTTAAGAATTAATGCGAGGTGGATTGTCTATTTTGACTGGATTAATAAATGATTCAAATAGTCCTCAATTAGCCGATCATCCATTCTAAAATAAAATAAAAAGATTTGATGTAAAATACACACAATAATACATTTTGAACGATAAAATAAGATGTAATTATAAATAATAATATCATATACTTACTTTTACTCTGTATAACCAGAACTCATCAAAAACAATGTTTTCAAAATAACTTGCAGTCTCGTCAAAAGTTACACTATTCATAAACATTCGTCTCTCAGACGTTCAAAGGTCTATAACTTGTGCACAAGACGTCACTCCGAGGCAAGCGCACCTGCGGACCCGCGTTACTAATGAACAAGCGATCTAGGAAGGTACTTGAGAGGTCATCATTCTATCTCTTTCACTCGAGACACTAGAAACAAATTTACGTTTTCGTGGTCTGTGGGACGAATGGTTATGAATCTAGGGTTAAACTGATTATCGTGACATTTTATTCTCTCACGTCTGCTTTTATTGGTGAAGCTAAACTCGGCTATAGATAATATCGAATTTTACCAACAAATAAGTGAAACGAACTCGTATGTACCATACTCACACAATGTTAATGGCTGTATCAGACGATTCATTAATCACTCGTTTCGTGCGAAATGACACGTCTGAACATGCGATGAAACGAAAGTGATGAGACTGATGAGTGACAGGGCCGAATGAAGCATTGGATAAAGCATAATATCTATAAAAGGCTCGACATAATGTCATTAGCACCCCCCACACGCACACTTCACGCCACTTAAGAGGAAATACTAGCGGCGTTTTTCCATACAAACGTATTCCCCGTTTATCTCTCCGGATTTTGACCCTAGAGCAAATTTTTTTTTACATAATATAGATATCGACCACTAGCGTGTCGGTACGTTTTGTTTTTTTTTGATAATTTACTTCTTATAGAAGTTAGGACTTTCCAAAAATGAATAAAATTGCCTAATTTAAACGCCGTCAAAAAACGTTCAGTATACAAACTAAACAATGTATTTTGAAAAAAATCAAAACGTACCGACATAGAATATTTTCTTTTAATACAGTTAGTGAAAATTTTTTTTAAAATCCGTACAGTTTTGGAGAAGAAAAATGGGGAATACAAAACATCGATTTCGAAGATTTTATTTAGGTATTTTCGGCCCGACGTGCAGGTGTCCCTTTCGCTCATTTCTCCCGAGGGGGGCCGGGGAACGAGGGTTTTGACAAATACATACATATAAAGCGAAGTAGTGATGTAACGAATTTTATCGGTAGACTAGTGTTGTCCTTGCCCGAGTAATCGATATTTTTTATTCGTTTTTTTTCTGTTTAGTGACTCATCGCGGTATACCAATACTGACCGAGCTTTCATACTAAAATTGTGCAAAATTAAAATTGTTTATATCAAGTACTATAATAAATTTTCAATTTGTGAGGCGTTTTAGGTACCATCGCCCCGGAAACCATTTATTGGGTAACCAACACCCCCACCACTTGGTCACCCCAAGTGGTCCGCTGTGTTTGGTGACTGAGCATGGGTTCCCGGGTTCACGGGTGAGGTCTGCATGGGTTTTGGTGGCGGATGATTTTGTTCACTTACTGCGTGGTGGGCCGGATTGGGAGAAACTGGAAGAGGGAGATCTTTAGATCTCTACAGCCGGACTCTCTCCACCATCATTTCATACTTTTACCTACCCAGAAATTCTTCTCCTTCCTTTCATTAAAAATAACCTCCACACAGCTTCTCTAATGACTTTGCTATACTAAAAGGGTATTTAACTTAAAAATAATTTTTATATTTCATTTTATATAATTGCATTTTGTGATATTTTTAAGTAATTAATCACCTCTTCCTTTAATATTTTGTCTATAATTCTCATATGCCTATACTTGTTTGTCTTTTAATATTAATCTTATCCTGACGAAGAACACTCTGTTTTCGAAATATATTGATAATATTGATTACATAAAGCTGTTTTTACAAAGTTATTTGTTCTCATTTAATTAAAAATGACGCCACAAAGATTGGACCCATTTGCAGCATTTCAAGCTGGGTCGCCATAACCAATTCGTTTGTGCAATTTCAATCAATGCATTTCTGTGTTTCTCGAGAACCCTTCTATGGGCTTACACATCATTAGGTAGTACTTTTACGCCAGTTTTTTAAACATTTGTGGTCAGAAACATCCAAGTAGTGTAGTTTTGTAGCTCTAGCACATATGAAACTGTATGACTTTTGCACTCCCAGAAATAAAACCTTTTTAGTATAATTATCATTATGCATATATCCAATTGTATATCCGCATGTACATTATTTGGCTTAATATAGTAAATATGTTATTTTCCACATCAAGTATACAATAAAATAGATGCAAGAATGTTTTTTTTGATAAATTAATAACGTAAAAAAATATATATTATTCTCAAAACTCTTGAGAACATATCGTCGTTGCATTCACAAAATATCCCATGTAAGGTTTTCGACCAATTTTTTTTTATATACTACATATACTACAGAAATATAAAAAAATATAAAATTATAAAATTAAATCCCTATATACTACAGAAATATTAAAAAATATATAAAATTATAAAATTAAAATGAGAAAGTATTATTTTTTTAACTCAAATTTGTCGCACATAAATTAAAATGACCCAAAGAAATGTTTTTTTAATAATATACAATAATCTCAACAATCTAAAAAGAGTACCTATACTATGCACTAATCCAGTCATTAATTCAATGTGGAATTATTGGATGGGGGGGGGGGGGTCATACAACAATATTCTAACCCCGATCAAAGTGATCCAGAAGCTAATCATTAAAGTAATCCTAAAGAAACCCTCCACCTATCTAACAGAAACGCTTTTCGCAGATTTCACGGTGCCTCGAGTTGAGAATATCTTCAAGAAAAATGCAATTATCTAAATTTACAAAGATAATATAAATATCATCAAAAAATTTGAAACTCACCAATCAAAGATAACATCAAAATTCCAAAATTTAATACCAAACTAATGCAAAACAATTATATCTATTTAGGAATAAAGTTTTTCAACAACCTTCCCATTGAAATAAAAAAAACCAAGGACATCAATAAACTGAAACTCAAACTGAAGCTACACTTCATCAGGAATAATTAACTATCTGTTTTTCTCATTCTTTCTATTTATTATTAATCTATATTCATCTCTATTTTATTTAGTTTTTTCGAATTTCTCCCAAGTGCACAATATTTTAGTATGTAACCGTATCCTATGTATGTGCACCATATGTAATTTATATAACTCCACTGTACAATTATACATCTACCTATATTAAATATTTAAAAAAAAAAATATATATATATATTCAACATTAACTCAGTAGGTAAAGCAAAAATATTTTTTTAATATTAATATTTAACTCTCAAAAAATTACCAAAAAATTAAGTTGCATCCAAAATTATACGAAATTAATTCTTTTAAGACCAATATTTCGTAATTTGAAACAAAAATAAATAAAATAAAAAATATTTATCCGCACAAGATATTTTCTCTACCTTTTGATAAAAAAATACATTTTCAGTTTATTTGGGTGTTTTGGTCACAAATCCAAATTTAACCCCCCCCCCCGGCTATTTGTTAGCTTTGGAAACTTTTATAAAACCAAAGTTTATGAAACTTATGGAATTTTGTATCTATTAATTATTTTTACATGAAACGATAAAAAAGTGAGGTGACGGAAATGTTAACAATACATTTTTGTAATAAATATGTACGTGTTTTTATTTTTTTCGTTATCAGTAATTTTAGATAGAAAAAACGTAAGATGAGTCATTTTTAAAAAAATTGTGCGTTCAAAATTTTTATATTTGAAAAGCAAAGGTTTATTACGGATTTCAAAATTTAAAAGCGTATTTCATCGCCTTTCAAAAACAGTTTTTAGTTTTCGGATACTATCAGAAATATTCCATTTATTTGGATTTTATTGCAAAGCGGAAATATTTCGACCTTACGAAAAAATATGCCCGAGGCCTGAGGGATATGGATATGGGTCATATGTCATATGAGAAAGGCCAAGTTGCCTTTCCTACGTTTGCTACACAAAATATCATATGTGCATAAAAAGTGCGCACAAAAATCCTGAATGCAAAATTTAAGAAAAAAATGTCGGTTTTAATAAAAAAAAAATGTATATTAAGCCCACTTGTTTTCACCCAAACATGGTATCAAAAATAACTCTACAATTAATAAAAATAAATAAAAATATGGGTCCCTAATTTTTTTTTTAAGTTTTTTTATTAAATATCCTAATATTCTAAAATACCCTTAGGATATTTTGTGCGCGCAACAACGATAAGTAGCTATAATAGCATATTCATAGGACGCTACAATGGAACGCTCCTGTGAGCGGTGAGAGAAATTGAATGTTTGGTCTTGTCTACACATTTGCAGATTGGTACATGCGTGGTCGGCAGAAATAATAATTCGGCTGCGGCTACGGGTGAAGCGCGTGGCTCACTCACACAAGGCCTGCATTCACTCACACATCTAGAGCGCGATTCTGACTACTGTCAGAGAGTGAAATAAAAGAGATTCTTTAAAATACCTATTCATAAATGTTCGCAGCGACCGGCAGCGCTCTTAAGGCTGCCGCTCAGAAAAGTAACGACCGAAAGTAAAATAACGGTTTACAGCGCAGTTCACTGTGAGACTTTCCTGCGCGGCGCGGCATGAAGTGACGCGCCGCGCGGGGCACGGTCGCTCCGAAGTCTACGTGTGTGGGTACTATTCATCTTCAATCCTTTCCGGTTCTAGCACAACATCAAGTTGGCATTTCAAATAATATCGTCATTTTTAAATTTCTTTTCAGTTTGGCAACTTTTGTGGATATATTTGGCCATCGGCTCTCTGGTTCACAGACTTTAGAAGATGCTATAGATTACATGGTGGCTGCGTCGAAAATTAATGGTTTGAATGACGTACATACTGAAGATGTAGAGGTAAATATTGAATATTTTAAGAAAGTTTTTATTATTTATTGATAGGCAAACGTCTGATAATTACAAGTATCTATCCATTTTAACTCACTTAACCAAAGGAATCAATATCAGAAGCAAGCGGTTTGGAGTTCGAAAATACCTCGGAAACACCCAGTCGCCGTGCAAAAACGAGTGGTCCCCTGTCTAAACAAACGGATTGCAATCTTTAGAGCACATGCGTCAAGTGGAAGTAATGTTTTTTTTATCAGTATTTCAATGGAAGACGCTCCGAGAAACTGGCGTCATTAATCCCCGCGCTCTATTCGGAAACACGCGCTCCCAAAATTCGTACACAATTTTTTTCACGTTGGGCACTGAGAACGGGTTGTTTCTACAACTTGTTCTTAAGTTCAATAGCTGTTTTCCCTCATTCCTACATCAAGAACCATTCATTCCTCCCCCCGTCCACGGAAAATCTCTAAAGGTGACATAATAAAGCGATGAGCCTTATTTATACCATTTTCTATTGTAAATACCAACTTTACCAACTTTACCCAACTATCACTACAACAATTTCACAGAACCAACACGGATTCATGAAATATCGGTCTACAACATCTAACCTTGCCCTATTTGTCAACTATTTGCAGAGCAATATGGACGAAAGGGTGCAGGTCGATGCTATGTACACCGACTTCTCAAAGGCTTTCGACCGCGTTATCCACTCAATTCTGTTAAATAAACTCACTCGTCTTGGAATACACGGTGACTTGTTTAGATGGATTAAATCATACATTAGCAATCGTAGTCAAGTTGTCTCAATAAATGGAGTTTTATCCAAAATAATCAATGTAACCTCGGGTGTCCCTCAGGGTTCCCACCTTGGTCCGCTCTTCTTTAATATATACTTAAACGACATAGGCTCATGTTTCCAACACTCTAAATTTTTATTGTTTGCAGATGATATGAAAATTTACAAAACGGTTCGCTCTCTATCGGACTGTAAAGAGCTACAAAGTGACTTAGATAGGCTCTGCAACTATTGCACAGCTAACTATTTAGACCTCAATGTTTCTAAATGCCACACTATGTCCTTTACTAGAAACAAGCACATAATTAACTTTTCATATTCACTCTGCGATGAACCCGTGATCTCAAAAAATGAATGTAAGGACCTTGGAGTCTATTTAGACAGTAAACTTATATTTAATACGCACATTGATTCAATCACTGATAGATCTTACAAAATGTTGGGTTTCATACTACGTCTGAGTAAATTATTTAGAAATCCACATACTCTAGTAATGCTTTACTCCTCACTAGTCAGAAGTACACTGGAATTTGCATCGCCTGTCTGGAATCCCAAATACACCCAATACGTCAATAGCATAGAGCGCATACAAAATAAATTTATTAAGTATCTCGGTTATAAATACAACAATAATTACATCGGCACTCTCCAATCCCTAAAATCCAGGCGAACGGTAGCTGACATGACATTTCTCCATAAAATAATACATAACGAAATAGACTGCCCAGAACTTCTATCTCAAATAAATTTTAACATCCCTTCTAAAAGAACTCGCCACACCAACCTTTTTTACACAACTAGTAATAATACGAACGCTGCGGCCAACTCCCCCATTTCGCGCATCCTTCAAAGATTCAACTCAATTCAAAAAACCACAAATACCGATATATTTTTTGATTCCCTCCCTCTATTTAAGAAAAACATTTTTAGCACACTGAATTCGCACACATAATACACACATCCACACACATCCACACACCCTCACGCGCACCCTCACACATACAAACACTCTCACACACCCCTCTCCTTCAATAATTTATTAATTTAATTTAGGTATAATGTATTATTTATCTCACAAAAACATAAGTATATAACAGAGACATGTCATTGGTACCAATTATTGTATTAATTCTATAACTTTGTAACTATTTCCCATTATGTAATAATGTACTGTTTGTTTCTGCAAAATAAAAATAAAATAAAAAAATAAAATAAAATAAACAACATCAATATTCAATATTTTTGTTCATCTTATTTGGCCATTTTATTTCTCGGAATTCACAAAAAGTCGTTACACCACTGTCAGACAAATTATAACATGTATTTGTCCGAAAATTTGTCGCCAATATAATTGGTATTGCGAAAAAACTTTTCGTTTTTATTGGATGTGAGTACCTAAATTACTTCTGTTTCATTAATTAATATTATTTTCCAGGTGCCTCATTGGGTTCGAGGTCAAGAAAGCGCAACGCTGATAGAACCCCGAATCAAAAACTTGCCAATGCTCGGTCTTGGAAGCAGTGTGGGAACACCCTCAGAAGGCATCACAGCACAAGTTATAGTCGTTCAAAGTTTTGACGAGCTTAATGCGCTTTCAAATGATAAAGTCAATGGTAAAATAGTCGTCTACGCAGAGAAATTCGTAAATTACGGAACAACTGTACAATACAGACGTGATGGAGCATCGGCTGCAGCAAGGAAAGGAGCAGTAGCTGCTCTTGTTCGGTCGGTAACACCATTTTCATTAGCTACTCCACACACTGGATCACAAACGTACGTTGAAAATGTTAACCAAATTCCAGTTGCAGCTATAACTATGGAAGACGCTGACCAAATGTTAAGAATGCAAAATGATGGTGTTAATGTAACCATACATCTTATTATGCCAGCAACTTCGGACATCAAGATATCGAGAAACACGGTAATCGACTTAAAAGGATCTAGCTCACCAGATAAAATAGTTGTGATTTCTGGACACTTGGATAGTTGGGATGTAGGAGATGGTGCTATGGATGATGGAGGCGGAGCGTTTATATCTTGGGTGGCTCCCGTGGTCTTGAAGAAACTCAACCTTCAACCTAAAAGAACATTGAGGACAATTCTGTGGACCGCTGAAGAGCAGGGACTTATTGGCGCTAAGGCTTATGAAAAAGCACATCGAGCTGATAACGACAAACTAAATTTTGTTATGGAATCGGATGGCGGAACTTTCAGTCCAAGAGGTTTGATATATAAAGGAAGTAAAACAGGAGAATGCATGATGAGAGAAGTCATAAAATTATTCTCAGAAATAAATACAACCGAAATGGAATTGGGAGGACCTGGATCAGATATTAATGTTTGGACTGACCAAGGAATTCCAGGAGGCGGTCTCTACAACGCTAATGAAAGATACTTTTGGTACCATCATTCATCCGGAGACACTATGAATGTTATTGAACCAGATGTACTAGACAGATGCGCAGCTTTCTGGACTGCATTCTCATACATCGTAGCTGACATGGTCGCGGATGTACCAAGGACATAAATGTAAATAATATCTTCTTTGGTAATAATAAATTATGAAGTCCTACCGTTTTTTTAAAACGGTCATTTAATGATTTTGAGGAAAACGTTGCAACATTGTTCAAATTCAAATAATATTTTTATCAAATGTAATTTCTTGCCAAAAATACAGAAACATTACACTTTATTTTATTTCTCAACCTGCAAAACAAAAATCCTCGTATTTCCTTTTTTCACCTAAAGTTGAATGAAAACCAAACTATCTACAAGCAAGCAAAATGCTCATGACATGTGAAAAAGCTACTAAAAGCTATAATTGAAGAACAGTTTTCATAATATAATTAGAAAAGTAATTTCATTTTATGTATAATGCAATACCATTTTATGTACAATGCTCATCCACCATAATACAGGCTTGCGCCTAGTTTGGTGGGTCGCAAGTTATGATTATGTTTTAAATTGCCGAAATCTCTAGCAAACTCAATTTTAATATGTTCTATTACACTTAGTACCGTAGATTTAGACAGATTCGCCCTAATCCACTATAAAGAAGAAACTGGATCCAAAAATAACCAGCTTTAGAAAACATATATATATATATATATATATATATATATATTAAGGTGGTCCAGGCCTACATAGTAAATTTATTTTTTTTAAATATAGATGTAGCCACCCATTTAATTTGTTACACCTACCATTAATATTATGTGTAAAAAATTTCAGCCCCCTATCTTATATACAAGGGAGTGCTCATCGAATTAGAAGTTCCTGACAAAAGTTCAGGATTTCAAGTAAAACACTTAATTTATGGTTTATTAATATTACATGTATTTTAGTCAAATAAGTATAAAACGTATTTAAATTTAACAAATTTTGGTAACAAAGCAATAATTAACATAATATTAGTCGCAATCTTTCAAAACTATGTTTGTTAACTTCTTTTTTAATGTTTCAGTAGAAACAATTTTTCTGTTTTGTTCAACGATGTGAAGTAAAAATTGCTTTTCTTCCTCATTCTTAGTGAGGTATCGTGTTGTAATCTTCAAAATTTGAAACTATTTAATAGTTTAACACCTCTCTCCGCTGTATCATTAACAATACGCAAATTTTTGACTCTGCTTTTGCCTTGAAGGTAATCAACATTGTTATTCCAAGTCTCAGGAGGTCGAGAAAGAAAGAGTCAAGATGATATCAAGTCAAGCGTTGATATCAAGAACTAAGAGCGTTTTCAACGTTCTTTGTGTTGCAAAAGCTTCTAATGTAACCTCTGAGGCAAGCTTAGCAGAATCACCTCATGCTGAACGATTACAGCCATCATAATGTATTTTTTGAACAATTGCCTGTTTCTCAGCATTAGATAGCTTCTCAGAAAACAAGGTAAATGCGACTAGTTCATCCTGACAAATACCTTAAGTGACGCTCTAAGACACCCCTAGCTGCTATACTGATTTCGGAATCAATGGCTTCGTACAATTTTAAGCTATTCCAAAGTATTAAGTCATTTACTGGTGCATCTGCTGCCAAAGACGCTTCGATTCAAACTTTGGTGTAGATGATAACTAACAAATCGAACAATTTGTTTTGCTTCTCTCTTGATTAGTTTAAATCTTGTTACGATCAAGCGCACTGGTAACGTATTGTGTAAATATGTCACTTGTAGACAGCTCAACGCACTACAAACTCATCTTTGGACTTATCCTCTAATATGCTAGCATTACTAGAAGTGCTACTGAAGCTGCACTCAAGTTCTAACTCTTGTCTCGACACCACCGAAGATGAAGAATTACTTTTAGCAGTCATTTCTTTCAATTCTTCAGATCTTTGTTTCTGTTTTAGAGAACTTTCTTTGACCTTTTCTAGTTTCTTGTCGATTGAGGTCATAATCATCTTACATTCTCCTCTTTGATCGATGAGAAACGCTCTGTCTTCCGCAATTTTTATCAAATTCAAATGGGCAATATCAAAAAGTTTTTCTAGTTCTTTTGTAACGTAATTATTTTCATGGTAGTTATTCAATCGGTACCTACTTGCTCAGAAGGAGTATTATTAATTTCGGGTGCAGTTGAAACGATTGATAACAAATTCAAATTGCCGGAACGTTGTTCGTTTGTTTTTTTGGTTTGAAAAAAAAACGATTAGAAGGGCGACGTCATGACATAACGATGGATTGGTCGGAAGTTTTATTTTGTAAGGAGTTTTGATACTCCTAAATGATTGTGTAAATTTGCAATATTATGCGTGTAACAGACGTGATGCCTTTACGAGACTGTTAAATAGTACCGCGTCGCGGTACACGCAGGATGTTGATTGTTTTTTCGAGGCGAGGAAAACTTTTATTGTGATGATCACGAGATATCGAGTTACCTATGTAATATTACAATCTAATGGAAGTGTTTATGATGTCTGTGTGCCTGGTACCTAAGGTTGGTGTTCTTGTGCTTAGAACTGAGATTCTTGTGCCACGTACAATCCAATATCACCGAGGACAACTTTGGTGAAGACTGCAGGCACTTCTTAAATCACATTTACAGTCTAGAACTGCGGTTTATATCCTTTCGATGCTCAGAGATGGCCATCGGACGCATTGTGACGCCTTTGTGGATGGACTGGAATCTGTGGGTGGACTGCTTCACGGAGTCATGGGTGTGCGAAGCGGCAGCTCTGGGGCTTTTTTTCAGCTATCTGGAGCCCTTGTCGCTGAGGCTGGATGACGTGCGCCATATTAACTATCGCAAGCTACGAATGATCATTTGGAGTGGATTCTACTAAAATAACTGAATTATCTCTCTCTCTCTCTCTCAACATTTTTATGAGTTTACAAAGGTATTTATGTAGATTATGTTTTTTGCTTGTCAATAATAACAAGTTCATTTTGTTTTATGTGAGTTCTTTTATTTACATAAGATAGTAGCTTTCTTTTATCCCACGCAGGACCCTGAGATGATGATAAGAGCTCATGCATACGGAATTTCTCTGCTAACTGATAAGATGCGTGTCATTTTTTTAAACAAATACTCTCTTTTTCCTTGTGCTTCAGAATTTCTTCCTCTATTTTTCTTCAATAGCAGCCAATTCTTAAGAAACTTAATCAGTTTTTCAATGCAGTGATTTTTTTGTCTGGTCGGAATACTAGATTTACTCCATACTTTTATAAGTTCTTGAATAAGTACATGTGCGGAATCTTTCACATTTTTTGAATAATTTAATATGTAGTTGTAACGGAGTTAAACTTGCCGAAGAGTAGGATGTTGGTTAAGCCTCATCAATGGCTCAATATCTCGAACCCCAAGTAGAAAAATTTCGTATTTTTTTCGAGTAGATTAACACATTTTACTACACTGATTCACTTTACAGTCTACTAAATAAGTATCAAATACTGTTCATATTTGTCTATAAAACTCTTCAGTAGTTTATTTTAATATTTATTTAATAGTTTAAGGGCCGTCTGTTTCAACAGAAAGTTAAATCGTGTCGAAAAGTTAAATTTTAACTGTCAGTTAAAGTAACGAGGATGTTAAATAGGACCGCGCGCTGTTTCAAGTGTATTTTCGCTAAAGTAATAGTTGTCAGTGTGGCCAGTCTAAAAAGTAGAATATTCGTCAGAATGATGTGGAAAAACGCATCGAAATATTTTTTGGTGCGGCAACACCGTAAACTAAATCAGAACAACTGTCAAAATATGAAAATATCCGGTTGTATTTTGTGTCGCGTCATAGGATCTGACAGCTTTGTTCCGATAAAAAAGTATTTGTATGAATATTTACAAATAAATGACGACCTATTAAAATACATGTAATATTCAATATGAATGTAATTTACTTTCCAGTAGTTGTGATATCTCCTTGAATTTGAAGTGTCACATATTTTACGATATGGTATCGAAAACGTTAGAAAAACATGCATTTTATACCTTTTTCAAAAACCGTTGGTGAGAATTAAACGTTAGAATTAAACGTTAGAGTTTAATGAGAGTTACACATTAAACGTAAGTAGTAGGTGTACAAAATATACTAGCATAAATAGAGATTGTCTTTTAAAGACAGCTTTACTCGCTAAATATGTCGATATCAGAAACGATTCTGTTCAGGCCCTACCTACTAATGTTATATTTTTGTAATGTTTATGAAAATTGATTTGAAGAACTAGTAAAACTTGCGATACATCCATTAAGCTTGACTTTTAAAAGGAAACGCTAAATATGTCGATATCAGAATTGATTCTGTTCAACAGCAAGATTTTTTCGACATGCGCCATGCATTGATAAATCGAGCGCGCTGAGAAATCGAGATCATCCCAGATAACCAAATTATTGACGCGGGGTCGAAATGTTTTTGGTTTTCCCTTCAAGACATATTGGACGAGGAATTCATTGTCAATCGTCACTATCATAGTCTTCTACAATATTTATCATGATTAGTAATCAATGTTGAAGCACGCAATTTCGTAGTTTACCTCGAACAGAGCTGTCAAATATTCCAATATGGCGGAGTAACTCTAGAGTAACTATCGGTTTTCGGAAAGTAAATACAAAAGTTAAAAGTAACGTAAAACAAGCAGTCAAATTGATTGAAAAACGTATTTTGGTGAAATTTAACTTTAGTAACTGCTTTTTGCTATACTTTTACTTTAGCGAGCGTTGAAACAGACGGCCCCTACACACGAAACTGGCCCGTAGCAAAAAGTAAAAATTAAGCATTTTACACAAAAAATTCGAAAACAACACTCGATTGAGCACCCCTTTCTACTTGAGCTATCTTGCTGAAATTTTACTATGTTATTTCTATGAATACGTGTGACAAATTCACAGGGTGGCCAAATGAAAAATAATAAAAAAAAATTTTTGAACCACCTTAATATATATATATCGAGTTCCAGAGACATCAAAGCCACCACAAGAGATGATGGTTGATACCTGAAATAGGTGTCCCGTTACCAGTGTCGTAGCGAGGGGGGGGGGGGGGGGGGGGAGGGGCGGTCGGCCCCGGGTGCCACCCGACAGGGGGTGACACTCGACCGTGGAAAAAAATTTACGAAGGATATTGTCACCAAAGTATAGTATACATGAACACGGTCTGTTATTTTCTTTCATATGTTCCCCGTAGAGTGCCCCGAATTTTGGGTCTAGGTCTTTTTATATGCGAACATAGCCTACATTTGTGGAGAAATCTGAAATTCTCTAGCGATCCCCCCTTAGGATGGACCAATTTTATGAAGTCCAAATTAGCGTTTTGAATTTTTTCTCAAGTCAACCTTAATAGGGGAGGTGGGGGGGGAGGGGGTGACACCACGCCCCGGGGGGTGATATCCGCCCCAGGTGCCACCCATCCTAGCAACGCCACTGCCTGTTACCTTTGGAACCAGTTCCACAACAAAATAATCATAGGGGAAGCGGGTCACTAGTTGAACTACAGAATAAACTACTAGTGCCAGTTTTGCTAGCACTGCGAGAAATTTCAAACACCTGTGTTCTCAGAGTTCTACAATGCTTTGGCTAGGACTACCTACGCTTGAGAGTCGATCAGTGGTTTGGAACCCGCATTAAGTGAAGTATTCCCCCATGTTGGAGAAGGTTCAGAAGAAATTTCGGAGATTTCTCAACCTGAGGGAGTATGGTTACTACCCGTGGCTCTACCCTACCGACTTTCTCCTGGGCATGCTCGGTCTGAACCATCTACGGGTCAGAAGGGATATTCTCATTGTACACATTTCTTCAGACTGATTCGTGGATGGTTCGAAAACTCGACTATCACGGCGAGCAAAAGTTTCGATGTTCCCGATGGTTATCTTAGTCACCGACAGCTTAGACTTTATCTCGCGGCTTGTAGAACTAACTTGCCAATGGTCATGCCGGTCGGGAGAGCAGTCTTGTTATAAATAGAATCACTTCAAATATCGATATGTTTAATACAAATTAAATTAAAAAAAAATTCTGGGGGCGGCCAATATCCATGTTTGTGTGACCATAATTTACCGGAATACGTAAGAAAGGATTTATCGGAGAAGGCGTGGAATGAGGTTGGAAAAATGTCAATTTGACATCATTCTGAGGTAGTTCCTTGGCGGCGACGAATGCTCTAGAGTTTAATATTTATTTCATTGTGTGGGTGAACTGAAAATATTCTTTAAAGTCGTTTAAAGATAGATAATAACAATATTGTGTTCATCGCTCGAGTCACTTCAATATCGGGGAGGAATGCAGATCCTGCCAATGTCTGGAAATTGAATAAAAAGGCACTTTCTAGATGAGAAAAGTGTAGAGAAGCTGAATAAAACAAAAACTAAGGCGCGCTCGGCAAAATTGAGGAATATACAGCCGTTCAAAGTAGGTATAAATAAAATTTCACTTCGCGAACCGATACTGTCAGTCCGCCCGCCATTTTAAAAGACGTATAAATCTGTAAACTAAAAACTACCTTAAAGTTGGTAGCACTCGTAATCGTCCTAAAGAAAGTGCCCCTTTATAACGCCTACTCGCGTCAACGCAAGAAAAACATCCCAGTTTTCAAGTAGTTCAGCGGCTACGCTAGGTTTGTGTAACATGGTTTGTGATTCAAAAGAAAGTGTCCCTTTATAACGCCTACTCGAGTCAAGGCAAGAAAAACATCCCAGTTTTCAAGTAGTTCAGCGGCTACGCTAGGTTTGTGTAACATGGTTTGTGATTCTGGCGTACTATTAATTCTGTTTTTCATAATTACGCGCCTTATCATTTATCCCACGAAGTCAGCTACAATCGTATCTAGGTTTGTATTAGGTCTGGGATACCAACATATACAGTGAAAAAATGGCGAACGGACTGTCATAATATCAGTTCGCGAAGTGAAATTTTAAATACTTTGAACGGCTGTATCTCCCTCAATTTTGCCGAACGCGCCTTAATTTCTTTTTTATTCAACTTTTCCACACTTTTCTCATCTAGAAAGTGCCTTTTTATTAAATTCCCAGACATTGGCAGGATCTGCATTTTAGCCCAACATCGTATTAACACCACGCTGCATGTGAAAAAATGATGCCGTATAAGGAAACCAGCTTTAAAGAGTAGCACGTCAGCAGGTGACTTGTAGTTGCATCACAGTTACGTAGCTTGCAAGTACCTACCTATCTCGGTGTACGAAGCGCCTAAGAAAAAACGAACCCTTTCCTCGAGAATTACGAAAGAAATACCTGTTCCAAAAATTTCCTCTGAAAAATAATATCGACGTGTCCAGTGACAGTAGCCACCTGGATACCTGGCCAAAGATACCGGTTTAGGAAAACCGACCAACTCTAGTCACCAATACAAGGGCGATACTAAGAGTAATATCAATTGTTAAACAACAGATATTAATTTATTGAATAAAATTTAACAGCGTACGCGATTTGAAACCGCGGCCTTCGGATCCATAGTCGAGAGGCCAAACCCTCTACCAAGGATGTCGGAAGGTTAGGTCATTTACATTATATTTTATTAATTTAAAATAAAACAATAACTTTGTAGACACCACTTTTATTTTATATACTTTATGCCGACCGGGTTTCGCTACAACCGTAGCTTCATCAGGGCAGTATAATTCTCTACTAACATTAGGTTACATGTGTGTTAAATATATAATGGGCTGGACTCGTCAAGTGTAGGGGGAGGAAGAAGACATAGATGGAGAAATGGGAACGAGTCCAGCCCATTATATATTTAACACACATGTAACCTAATGTTAGTAGAGAATTATACTGCCCTGATGAAGCTACGGTTGTAGCGAAACCCGGTCGGCATAAAGTATATAAAATAAAAGTGGTGTCTACAAAGTTATTGTTTTATTTTAAATTAATAATGTCGCATCACAAAGTATCCGCTTCATATGAACAACAAAAAAAAAATTATATTTTATTCTTTATAGGTATTCCTTGAACTTTCTGCTGGGCTTTTTTTATCAAATATGTTCGATTCCTCGGCTGGCTAAGTCCTCCATCACAACACAAGCAACATTTTCGGCTTTCTGTGGTGGTAGTAGGAGATTTTCAAACATTGTTGGGTTATTCGTAACCCGGGAATGTTTATCTTTCTTTTATTAATTTTTAATTTACTTAATTTAATTTAATAATAATTAATTTTAGTGTTTTCTGCTATATTTATTCCTCATATTATGTTCTCTAATTTATTTTGTCGAGTTTGTCATTTGAAAGTTCAATGAACTTTTAACTCCTTACGGAATTAGGTACTTACTAGACATGGGCAAAATTGAATGACAGAATTAAATTAATAAATTCAATCTTGTGACACACTTGATCTGATTCTCAATTTCAAAAGGAATTGATTCTTCATTCCTTACCTTTGGCCTTGTATCGTACGATTTTTAACGGCAACATAAATGTTTAATTTCCATTTATTTTACTGTTAAATTATTTCAATGAATAATGTGTTCCGTAAACGATTTAAATATTATAATATTTCATAGGTATTTAAATATTATTCAATGGGCGGCGTGCCGCGAAGTTGTCGACGGTATTGTGAACGACTCGTATCCCGCTACCGCCGCGCCGGCCGCCGTTCTAAAAATCCGTAGATCAAAACGCGGCCACGATTCAGCCGAATTGTCCGAGCGTCCCTTTCACGCAAGGAATTAATCATTTGTCGTAGTCAATAGTCCTGAGATTGTCCTAAGGTCCCCGCGCGTCCTACTACCTACTCGTAGCTAGTCTGTCGCTATCGGAAATTGTCCGAAGCGCTTTATTCAGGAATTAAAACTAAAAGTCTTTTTCACTTGTGACGTTGTTGTCTCTAGTTAATCTCAGACCTAGAAATGACGTCAGATGTCATCGTCTTACATCGCCATCGTTTCATGTCAATCTCGGCTCGAGTGTATCCGAAACGCAGCTCCTCGCGAGTCTCTGCGGGGTAAGACACAAGACACTAGTCAAAAGTGACTAATTCATTGCTCAATGCCGGCCCTTAATCCGTCCGAGCGCAGCGGTTCACCAATTCCTCGGCGGGCCAAGCCTTCAATTTCATTACATAGTTAGCCGAAAACTTTCGACATTGAATCCGAACATCGCGGCATCGGCTAGAAAATTGAGAAGCAAAAATAGTGCACTTGTAATCGTTTTTTTGGCACGTATGAAAGATATTGGAATACAAGTACCTACCTACTTTTAGACGTGGATCTTGGGTAGATGTAATATGTAAATTTGCATATATTATAAGGCCAATCAGCTGTTGTCAGCTGTCATAAAATTTCTTTTAAGTTTAATAAATAAAATAAGTAAAACTTTAGGGGTGAAACAAAAAACTGTTTAATTTAAAGATTTAATTGCTAGCTATAAATACATTTTACATACGAAAAATAACGATACTAAAAAAGACAAACATATACATCTAAGTATAGGATTTAGCCTGCGAGATAATGAGATAGAATAATCGGTCCTCTCTTTGTGTGGTGCTTCTTAGCCTCCCCACTTATTGTAATTTGAAATGAAACGAAAAAGCGACACTAAAAAGAGACAAACACATTAATCTATAGGTTTTAGCCTGCGAGGTAGTGAGATAGAATAATCAGTCTCCTCTTTGTGCGGTGCTGCGGTGTTTCGTAGTCTCCCCATTCACTCTAGTGTTTTTTTTTTTTTTTGGAATTAATTGAATTAAAGGAATGAATAGAAGAAATCAATTCAAAAGGCCGGGGGAATTAGACGGGATCTATTCACTCCTGGGAATCATTTTGCCCACGTCTAGTACTACCTTATCGTATCAGACAAGCGATAAAGTAGGTACTAAAATAATTTTATGAATCCTCGAAATGTTTTCATTTTTATTTTTGACAGACGCATCTATGAATTAAAAGAGTGAAAGCAAGGATCATACTGAGCAGACGCAACGCCACGCAACGTTCCTGTACCGTTCACACTGGCCAGACGTACGTACGCGTCGCTGTGACTACGTGACAAGGGGTCTCTGGTTGTGCGCAGGCGCGTTTGATTTGACACATTTGACATTTATTTTTAGGTTATGTTTATGTGATTCTCTTAGCAGATGACAGTTTTGCCATATCTTGAAAGTGAATTTGAAGATGATTTGCTACGATTATTATTGTTAAATCAATATTCTCGTAAAAAGAAAAAAAGTGAGAAGTATTTGGGTCCACAACATTAACAAACAAAGACAAATGTTTGGAGAGTTCCATACTTTAGTAAAGGAACTAGAATCTGATGACGGACGATTCTTCATGTACTTCCGTATGAGTAAAGTGGTATTTGAAGAGCTTCACAACATAATTGAATATGACATAAAAAAAGAAAACACACATCTTCGAAAGTCAATTGGGACCAGAGAAAGACTGGCAGTGTGTCTAAAGTTTGATTGACATTCATTATAGGGGTATAATATTGAAAATCATGCCATGAATGGCTGAAATTTCTTCCTAAGTTGCACTGCGTATGCAGAATCTCTATAATCCTGTAATTTGATTTTATAAATAACTTCGTGCCGTCTAAAAGCTTCAATAAACTGTTCGTCATCCATTTTTTAATAA
The DNA here is from genome assembly GCA_917880885.1 of Limnephilus marmoratus. NCBI lineage: Eukaryota > Metazoa > Arthropoda > Insecta > Trichoptera > Limnephilidae > Limnephilus > Limnephilus marmoratus. The sequence continues at coordinate 13,503,979 of OU862911.1, forward strand.
TATCTGTCAAAAAAACAATCATAGATATAGCGAAACAACGTTAGATGCTCAGATAACACCAAAAAGATGTAAAATCATCTCGTAGTAGGCGTGACCATACCCCCTCCACCTTCCACATGGCCCACGCCGATCTGGCTGTGGCAGATCAACGTCGCGTAGGGGGCGTCGATTTGCGTTGCGTGGAGCTAGTCTGATTCTAAAGCACCCGTTTCCATAGAAAATGTGTGGATGGTAAGCAGTCCAGATATGGAAATGGTGACGTCTACCCACGTGGCGTGGCGTTGCGTGGGCTTAGTGTGGTTTTACCTAGAAGATACGTGAACTAGGTCCATTGGACATACTTTACCGACCCGTTCACGAACATAAATATTCTTTGAATGACTATCCTTTTCAAGCGGTGCTAAATGTTTTGTTGGTTTAGTATGAACGTAGGTAGTAGTCTTGCATTTTATATTTATTTATTTTGAGAAACATTACATATTACGTTGTTATAATGAGCTTTGGCTGTCCAACTAGGCAATTTGCCCGTTTTAGAATAGTCAAAATGAACAGATATTTTACATATAAATAGTGTGTTGACTATAATATTGTCTTAAACTTAGATATAACACTTGATAAATAATATTAAGGTTTTGATGGTAGATACAAGAAGTTACTTATAAGTGTAAATTATATATTTATCAATAGAAAATAAAATACAGAGAAGAGAAATAACAAGAACATTCCAAAAGAAAAATAAAAAAGTGTTTTTTTTTAAATTTTTTATTAGCACTTATGCTCTTCAACCAATTTTAGTATTGATTTTGATGAATTAATCAACTCGAAAATCAAAAAATGGGTAAGAAAAAAAAATAATGGATTAAAAAAGAAAAAAGAAAGTAGAGAAAAGAAAATGCATAGAAATTTTTTTTTGTAGTTTTTAAACTTAAATTGTATAAAAATAATATTAAGGTAAGACATACCAATATAATACCAGTATATAAGAATGTCAACAAAAAAGAAAATTTAATGGCTGTTGTTTAACATATTTTCGCATTCAGTTGTCCCCAAGACCAGAAACCAATCATTTACCAGATTACGCAGAATGCTATCACTTTTTGATTTCCAAGCATCGGGTATAAGATTAAGCAATTTAGGGCCTAAGTACGAAAATTGTCTTTGAGCTAAGGATGAATAAGTGGTGGTATAATAATTTATTATTATTATATAATAATAATAAATTATATGTATAATGTCATTGGATAGATGTCGTATTTTTTCAAGTTTACTAACATTAGATAGGAAAAATTCTTCTTTTGAACGGACAGTGTTTAAAATTGTTTTATTTTGCTTTTCTCTCTATCTCATAGTATATGTAATTTTTTCTCTTTATTATTTAGCATCACCACATAGCGATAAATAAAGCGTAAAGAGCAATTAAAATTTTACAAGTGACACCTGATAAATCATTCATGAAATGCATCGACCTACGTAGTTAGAATAAAGAATAACACTAGAAGAGACTTCCATACAAGATTGAATGGAAACAATGTTGGATCTGTGATTTTGTAGTTTGGCAGTAGAGTTGTTTAACGTTTCGTTTCTGATATTTTTCTGTTTTTGAGATCAAGATATAAAGTGTTGTTTTGTTATTTTGCATTTCATTCAAATTTCCGAAAATACAGACTTTTAAATCAATACAATAGCACCCCGCACACCGCCACTTCAGAGCGACCGAGTCCCGCGCCACTTCAGCCGCTGCATACCCCATTTCTACCGATTTATTACGTAATGTACCTTAAACACTTTAAATTTTAAAGCTCTTAAAAATATATGTTATTCTTGAAGATAATATCTAGACATTCCCCGCGCCGAAACGAAAAAAATCGCAAATTATGCTCCAAAAATTATTATAAACACGTTTGTTTCAGTTATTTTACAAGTTATGTGTGTGAAAAAATTCACAGTGTTTCGTTAAATGCTGTTTGAGACAACACTTTAAATTTTAAAGCTCTTAAAAATATATGTTATTCTTGAAGATAATATCTAGACATTCCCCGCGCCGAAACGAAAAAAATCTGTGTGGCTAAGACTCTTGACTCACATTCCGGAGGTCGCGGGTTCGAACCCGGCATGCGCAAATAAATTTTATTTGATTAATTTGTGTTATTTCACAATTAATTCATTTAAAATAATATATAGTATATTTGCGGCATGTTCCAGAGTGGAAGATACTATTAGTATCGCCCTGGTGTAAGACCACCATTCAGAATTGAAACGTTGCTTGAAAATGGCTTTAGCCGTGTTTAGTGACCAGATCTGAATAGCCAGGTACTTCCCAACCTTCCTCTTCCCCACCTCCTTCCCCTCCCCACCACCTTCAGCCTCACAACATACCCCAATTGGGGATGCCATAGTCTCACTGGCTCCAGACGGGAGCAGTTGAGATTCTTGTGCGGTATTCACTGTAAAAAAAAAAAAAAATTTTACAAGTTATGTGTGTGAAAAAATTCACAGTGTTTCGTTAAATGCTGTTTGAGACAACCCCCGCGGGATTTTTGCTCTATTTTAAACGAATTGTGTTTAATTAAACATTTTCACAATTTTCGCTTCAATTTTATCGTTTTAAATATTGGCGCGCTCTCTCGAACATTCAATATTTCATATCTCTCCATCTTCATCTTTTTGAGCGGGTATAAGGTGCTTTCAGGCCGCCGCGCCGCGGAGAAAAGTCTCACAGTGAACTGCGTTGTAAATCTATAGGTCTTTACTTTTCTGCTCGGCGCCGGCGCACAGTGTTCCCGCCGTAGGTCATAGTCCTAAAATATTGATGTCCTCATTATAAGGTGATTATTGTACGTAAGTAGTGACTAATTACCAAACTAACTCTAGGTTTTAAAACAATCCCGGTTCCCCAAAGATTTCATTAGTTTTTCAGCTTCCAAATTGCGGGAAGTGCAAAATTACTATTATCTGGGCCTTTTTTAGTCACCGTCTTTACCGTTGCTAATTTGTTGGATTTTTTATTTGTGAGTGTTGTTTTACAATGGAATTTCAAGTTGAAGGTACGTTAAATTATTTTTATTATTTTTTGAACTTATAAATATAAAGGCTTTTGAGTTGTATGCCTGCTACGCGCGTATAAATTTGTTGGTTATATTTAAATTTGTATTTGTGTTTGCATAAACTTTTAACTACTTTAGTCAGCAGTGACACAAGTTTTATTTAATGAAAAATGTTCCTTAGAATAAGCAGTTTATGAAGCATTTTTTTTGGCGCTTATTTTTGCTATCTTCTTAATTATGCGTCATCTACTCGTATACCGTCGTAGAAGTTACGGTCTACGAAAAAACATGGGTATGGTTGGTAAAGTTTAAGGAATTTGCCTCGTAAGAAGAAGTCTATGATGTCAAAAGAGGTGTTAGAATTGTTATTAAATGTTTAGTGTTTTATTTTGTATTTTATTGAAAAAAATAGTTTTGAAGTAATATAGATTTTTGGGAATATTCTGTACCTTTATAATTTTGCGTATTTTGCCATTGCATGTAATATGACCCTTAATTGTAGATGAATGAACGATTAGAATTTAAAGCAAAATCTGTTAATTTTATCAAATATATATTCATTACCAAGTTAAACATCTCTATTACCATGAATTCCTGCATAATTGCAATAAACACTCCATGCAGAGTACTTGAAAAATGTTTATGTAATTAGTAATTAGTTTACTAGTAATTAGTTTACCAGTGTAGTAAGTTAGTGTAATTAGTAATTAGTTTGCAAGTACGTACCACCAAGACAATAAGAACCACCCACTGCGCACTCCATTGGTAAATACCACATTCTTTTTTAATATAAATGAATACCTGGAAAAAACCATTAAGCAACAATGTAAATTACTAAGGGAAAACGCAATATGCTAATAATGTGTGTTTTTCCCAATAGTAATTAGTAAAAGAAATCGGAATTTTAACAAGTCATTGAAAACAGATAATGATGCTAGTACCAAACAATTTGAAATTTAATTCCTTGAGCAATTTAGGTGGAAAAGCCCAATAGAGTATGATAACGTCAACATGCTATAACCGCCCACCCTTTAGTGCTGGCCCACTGTGCGGTGGCCTGAAGTGGCGCGGTACTCGGTCGTTCCGAAGTGGCCGTGTGGGAGGTGCTGTCTAGCCTAAAATAAGCCAATAAAACGATACTTAATCAATTTTTGGCATATCCGACATTATTCTTCGGGACGGTCGAAAAGTTTGATTAAACCCAAACGCCATGCGTTCTGTCTCACTTAAACTCTCCTGACATCATAGAACTCCGACCCATTTAAAATTAGAAAACCTATAGTCCAGTCAAGTTAAACATGAAAAGGGGGTTGTGCTTGCAAAAGGTACGATCATTTTGAATTTTTTATATGTTGTTAGGACCTAAGCCAGTAATAAAAAAAAAATTTGCAACTTTGAAAGTGCTGTGCGAGCGGCGGTGGACCCAAAAACCAAGAAATTTTCGGATTTTTTTCAGTTTTTGCTCAATATCTAAGTGAAGGAAGGGTCTGACTGCTATAGTTAATATACATACTTTTAAAGTAGACTAAATTTGATACAATTTGAGACCAAAGCAAGCTATATACAGCCATTGGTTTTCAAGGTACAGTTCTTCGAAAATAGGCCATTTTTTCCGAAAAGTGAAATTTTTTCGAAATGGTCACTTATTTTGTAAAATATTTTCTAAAACACATATCATAAAACACATATATATAAAATTGTAGTAAATTTAATTAGCTTTCATTTAAGACTAGATTGATATCTGTAGACCTAACGGTTCTCTCAAGAACGCCAGATAACCAAAAACAGTCATAGGCGGGTTTTGGGGGGAAATGCAAATAAACTGTTTTCACGTCTTTTTATGGTTTTATTTATCAAACAGTTACAATTTTTTTGTTATTGTTAACACATTTTTGATGAAAAAAAGAAAAGATAATACATCTATCGGGAATTACGTCATCTTCAAACATTGTTTTATATAAAAATAGGTATTGTGTCTTGGTTGCCAAATCATGTCTTTCTTTTTATCTTAGATGGCCCGGGCTTAGGCTCGCACGAAGAAGGTGTCTCGATATCTGTGATGGACGCTGGGAGAGGCGCCCAGTCTGTAGTCGGGTCATCTTCATCGTCCGAGCATTTCAGCTCCACATCCGGGACGTTATTGCACAATTTTCCACCGCATGACTGACAGAGGACTGAGCAGTGGAGCCCAGCCTTTCTGCACGAGCAGCTCCCAGAGCATCCTTTCTTGCATTTACATGAAATTTTTCGCAGAAGGGCAGGAGGTGCGGGATCCATCGTGGTGGGGATGGGGGTGAGTCCTTGAGAAGACAGCTTCCACCCCCATTCATTGGGATTCAAGTTGATTCCTCGCCACTTCTGTACTTGGAGGTAGCACCATGCTGCATGGTGGCCTGCGGCATCTTCCGTCGGTGGCAAACGGGCGAGGTTTATGCTTGTTGAAGTGACAAACGTCTTATACCTCAGGAAATCCTAAGTATCCCTCGCGATGTCACCCCCGTAAAGAGCCACAAAGCACTTGATGCCTGCTTCACTTATGGCTTGTGGGGTGGAGTCTGGCCGAAGGAAGACCTCCACTTGCTCAGCAAGTGGTTCACTCTTGCTCAGAAGTGTGGTGATTTTGGTCTTTCCTTGACCAAACGGTGCTGAGGTGGTATCGCACCCGGTAAACGCGTGGGTGAATAGTACCGTTCCTGGTAATCGCCGGGAGCCCAGATGATTGTAGGAGGTCGTAGAGTAGTGACAGCAACCAGCTTCACCCTTGGTGCTCTTCTGAAGATAGACGTTTGTCTCTTCAGCACCTAAACCATTGAGAAGAACGAGCAGGTCGACGTCTTCTCCCACTATGAAGACCCGATCGGCTACTGCTCTTTTTGAAAGCGCCATCATGACGATCTCTCGATCCGCATCTTCTTCGGCAATAGCCACTTCTACTCCATCCTTCTGAAAGGCGTCACAGAGAAGAGTTATAAGGCGTCTCTTATTGTTCTCATTGCCCAATACATGCTCTTAAGCAATTTGAATTACTGTGGATTCATCGAACGTCAATTTGTAGCTGGAATGAGCTGCGTAGCGCCGGAGTCTTTCCGCTGTTTTGGTGTTTTTTTTGGTAGCATCTTCGGGGTAGCCGTCAAAAACGATGGAGACGTTCTTCCCAAAGTGGTTTCGGACGTAGGTGGTATAACGCGTCAAAAGTGCTCGAACCGTACTCTTCCGCTGTCACACGACCTTGTGCAAGAGGTAGCCACTATCCAAAATGACGTGAGTGCTGGCATCTATCGGCGTGTGGCTGGAAAGAGGAGTGAAGGCAGAGTACAGAGTAGATTTTGTGCCCTTGCGCGTCCCTTATTCATTGAACAGAGACATCGGGAACGGGGCCAACTCATACTTGAAGTCATCCTGTAAATCCTGTTCAGATTGCTTTGTAATACACACAATTAATTTCCGGACCTGCCAGTAAACCACTACTGATAGAAATCAAACTGTCAGTTTTGGGAAATGGAGAGTGGAGAGGTTAAATTTATCACTATTATCTCAGATGATTCTAGAAAGTCTCATGTCTACATGCTGCTCTCCAGTAGAACATGAGATGCTGCAAAAACTTTCCAGTTCTTAGGAGGTCAAGGGGGGGGGGGGGAACAATGAAAACATTTTGCTAAAATATTAATGGTTCTTTTAAATTTGAGTTAAGTAAGTTTCCCAATAATTGTATTGTTTAAAATTGACTTAAGGTCGTTATACTGGTCGATAATTATGCCATAAAATAAACCCATGAAAACTCATGGGTATAGGTACTAATGGGTACTTGAAATTTGAAATGATCGTAATTATATTATTACCCTAGGATAAACCCACGATGACTAATGGAATTACTTCACAGCACAATAAAACCATAAAAAGATGTGAGAACAGTTTATTTGCATTTCCCCCCAAAACCCATCTATGACTGTTTTTGGTTATCTGGCGTTCTTGAGAGAACCGTTAGGTCTACAGATTTCAATATAGTTTTAAATGAAAGCTAATTAAATTTACTACAATTTTATTTCATATAATATTTGACGTGGGATACAGCGCCGGATCTGCCATACGTTCAAAAACGTGCACAAACCTGGCGCCAACTCCGAAGGGGCGCCGTGAGAAAATAAATATTGTATTAAAATTTTGTTATAATATTCCCTGAATCGTGTAAAAATTACCCATAGTACGAAATAATTATTACGCTCTAGCAACACTTTCCAAAGAAACAGAATGCGCACGCATCAGGTTGGTATCAACGGCTTACGAATTTATAGTCAGTTACAGAAATTTTTTTACAAATTCCATATATTTAGTTTAAATGTAAGATCTATTTTTCCATATATCTTTTACGACGAATGGGTGCGATCCAAATTCAATAACCAATCACAGCGCGGAATTTTTCTTCTAGTGTATCAAACAAACTGACTTGCGCCTTTCAAAGTACGCTCCTATTGTTTTATTTTGTACGATTTAAATCTCTAGGAGAAGGTAGTTAAAGACCGTTTTCTTATGAAATCTTCAATAAATTCCATTAACAAAAACATCGCACGGTTTGTAGGATTTGCAGGTTGCAACGTGTTACGAGTTGACAGTTTCATGTTTCATCATTGATTTGACATATTATTTGAAGTTCGTTAAATGTATAATGAATATCTATTAGATTTGTTGGATTTGTTATTTTACGGTGTCAATGTAAGCGTCTTTCGTAAGCCGTTGATACCATACGTCAGTGTTTAGTGTTTGTATGGTGTTTGTTCGCTCAATATAGTGTTTGTTCGCTCAACACAGGGGAAATGCAAGGTACAAATTTGAGGTTATTTTCTTATTAGTCAGTAACTGTAGACGCTATTCTTGTATTGTACGTTGCCATGAGAACGTATTTGTATTTCCTTTTTCTACTTATTCACGTTGGGTATATACATAAACGCAGTAAATCTCAAGAATATCTAATGGACCTAGTTCAGCGAAATATTTTAAATCATGGTACGGGCACAAACAAATAATTCGTTGTATTATTTTAAAGCATAACTTGCAAAAAGAATTTTACCTAAAATAATTAAAATAGCACCATAATTTGTACCCAATAGATTCAGAATAGGGCTGCTGGCGATTCTATCTGTAAAAAAAACAAGTGTGAGAGCTACCGCCAAGTCACTTGGAAAAGTTACACCCTTTATATGTCTTGATTTTATTTGATAAATTAGTGTAAAAAAAATAATAATTAAATAAAAAATTGGGGTGAACGAATTTTTAAACAAAATAAAAATGTAGGGGGGGCGCCATCGGTACCTACTGCACAGGGCGCCAGATTTCGTAGATCCGGCCCTGGTGGGATACGTGATTTAGAAAATATTTTACAAAATAGGTGACCATTTCGAAAAAAATTCACTTTTTGGAAAAAATGGCCTATTTTCGAAGAACTGTATCTTGGAAACCAATGGCTGCATATAGCTCGCTTTGGTCTCAAATTGTAGCAAATTTAGTCTACTTTAAAAGTATGTACATTAACTATACCGGTCAGACTCTTCCTTCACTTAGATATTGAGCAAAAACTGAAAAAAATCCGAAAATTTCTTGGTTTTTTGGGTCCACCGCCGCTCGCACAGCACTTTCAAAGTTGCAATTTTTTTTTACTGGTTTAGGTCCTAACAACATATAACAAATTCAGAATGACCGGACCTTTTGCAAGCACGGATGTATTTGGAAATACACGCTCTGCTTAGGCAAATATATGGATCACGAAACACATTCACGTGAAACCCCTTGTGTTATTCTTTATTCCCTATCCAACTTCCTTTATCGATGATTAATTTGTTATTAGTCATAAGTCATTCATAAGTCATAAATTATGTATTAGCGATAATTTAACCATAAATTTTTAATGAATTGTTATTTCCTGATTAAACCCTATTATTACTTAAACTATATTATCGGTGGTCAACATGCTGTTTTACAGGTAAAGTCAGAGCTCAATTATTGAAACTGGAAAAAATATAAATGCACCTATACCTACTAGGAGGCAAGGTTTTTATAAAATAAATACGATTGATTCCGTTCACATGAAGCCCGTACAACGCGCTGGGTCGCTCCCAATTAGAAAAAAAATGGCAAAATAAGGTGCACCCGCATGAAAATCCGTTCAGCAGTTTTCTAGTTTATCGCGAACAGACAGACAGACAGACGACGCGGGGACTTTAATTTATAATATGTAAAGATGTAGAGATAGAGATGTAGAGAAGAGATTGTGACAGACAATAGATAATTTCAAGATTGTCTTGAATGCCAAATGCCGCAATAATAAAATAATTACAGAGCTTAATAATAAAAATAATAAATTATTTATAAATGAAACAATTTAACTTTGTTTGAACCACTTTTATATTTGAGTAAATTGGACCGGTTTCAGAATAGTATACATTTGCCCTGAAGAAGGAACGGTCGTTCTGAAACCGGTCAGATTTACTCAAATATAAAAGTGGTTCAAACAAAGTTAAATTGTTTCATTTATCTATAATGGATAACCACAAAATTATAGCTACATTTAAAAGTTAATTATTAAATTTGAATAACATATATTTTTTAAAGTTCTTACTTGCAAGTTCTCGCGGCTCAGCGCGTTGTGAGGGCGTCGTGTGGACTAAAACTTTTAACTTCTTTACCGGCCTCCTGATTTTCTGCTTTGAAATGGACTTTTCTGAAATTAAATCTGGTCTCATTTACAGACTATCAATTGTTTTTTCTCTTCTTAAGCCGCCGCTACCCGAATTTCTACCGATTTCTTACATATGAGTATCTCCCTTAAACATTTGAAGTTTTTAAGCTCTTAAAAAAATATATGCTATTTTCGAACATAATATCTAGACGCGTTTCACGCCGAAATGCAAATTATATAAAATTCCCTCGATAGAAACAAATCGCAAAATATGCCCCGAAAATGATTATACACGTTTGTTTTAGTTATTTTACAAGTTATAGTTGTGAAAAAAATTACAATGTTTTTTTTTTTATTAACAGAAAATAGTTTTTTTTCTGGTTTACATTGCACCTGCAAAGCTACTGCAAGTAACTTGTCGGCAGGAAAATAGTGTGGACAAAAACATGATACAATATATAATGTTTTACAATAGAAGAAAAAAAATTGCAATTTAATAAAAAACAGAATAAAAACATAAATAAGTATAAAAAAAAATAATAAACATATGTCTAAAAAAAAAAAAAAATATATTAAATATTAATAATTAAAAATTAAAATTTAAAAATTAAAAATGCACGAGGAGTCAAGTCAATACATAAAATTTGATTCCAATAGCCATGTTCTAAACAATAGTGCAAATTTAGGTGTCGAGCAACATTCTTTAAATGATACTTAAGATGTCGTGTTTTATTAAAAATTTTCGCAATTTTCGCATCGATTTTAACGCTTTAAATATTAGCTCCTCTAACATTCATAATTACATATCTCTCCATCTTCTTCTTTTTGAGCGCGGGTGCAGCGCCTTAAAAGTTGATGAAAATTGTTCAACGGTATCCTGAAAATTTGTAAATACCTACTCTCAGTATAACCTTGGTGAAAGACAACCATTTGGAATCGAAACATTTCTTGAAATAGCTTTTCCTTGTCTGGTAACTAGATCTGAACAGTCTCACTCATCCAGATTGTCACATAAAAAAATTACCTAAATGGAATTTTTCTTGTTACTGTTAGATACTATTTTTCGATCATATTCCAATCACCCTGTATATTCTGTTTGATGGACGAAAAGCAGGCGTGTCCAACCTGCGGCCCAATTAATGATTTTTTGCAGCCCAAAATGAAGCTTTTATCTTTCTGATTTGAATTTTGGTAAAAACAAAAAAATCGTGTTCCTAGATATATCACATTTATGTTATATTATGTGAAATCAGAACTGTCTTGTTGTTAGACCTCGGATTCTCGACTGGGGTTTTGTTTTATTGCTTGAAAAATGCCAGGTGCAATGTGCATGGCCGCACTAGGAATTTATTTTCACAATCACAATTCTTTGTCGTTAAACCCATCACGCCCTTCTTAGCACTATTGAAATGAAAAGAACTCGTAATTTAATAATGTCCAGTCGCTTGAAAAGGTCCCTTGGTAAATATTAATTAAAATTATATAAACCTAGCTGTCCCGGCCACGCGTTGCTGGTTGCTGTGGCTAATAAAACACAACGTCATCTACTGGATCTATCTATCCAAACTTTATAACCACCGCCGTCTTTGAGTTTATCGCGACAGACAGATGCCGTGGAGGACTTTAATTTATAATACGTAGAGATGGTGTGAAAGATTATAGAGGTAATTAACGTATTTAAGTTAATAAGGATTAATACTGTATCCGTCTAAATAACTGTACAATTACCGCAATGTACGTGACCATTTTTTAGAAGATAGAATGGGTATAGTTAAAGCTATCCGTAAAAGATAGATATATGCCTTCGCGGACTTTTTTGTAGATCTTTAAAAGAGGAATATCGCACCATATTGTTATATCCCAAAAGGATTAGGCAGCGTTTTCGATGAAAGCTACCAGGCGGCTTGGCCGTGACTTTTTCCGACACTTCTAACAATTATCGTTTTGTTTCAACCAATTTACAGGCCCCTTCAACCCCCCCCCCCCCCCGTTAGTCCGCCATTGGCAAAGGGGCCCCGAGACGTGCATTACCTAGGAGCCCCGACATGGTTAATCCGGCCCTGGACGCCCCCCCTCGATTCAAATTAATTATAAGGTAAGAAGACTAGGGTAAGTATTATGAATTAAATTCTATCTGTAGGTACTATATATTTTTGGCCCTCCAAACGATTTGGGTTGGGTACCCCTAGACTAGACTAAAGCGTGTATATTAAAACGGGAGATAGGTACATATTATCCATGCAATTGTTGTTATAGAGCAGTCGAGTCCGTTACTCATTATGCATAACAGTGGCTTATTAGTAAGTGTCATTCTGTCGCTAGTTGCATTTATCCAATTTAGCACACAGGCCAAGATACAAGATGGTGATCTAGGAAAAGCTGATGGATGCAATCTGCCAAAGGAGGTGGTGGATGATATTGCCTCGTACGCCAATGTGACTAATCGAATTATTGATTATTTTACGAAGGGGCCTTACAAAGGAAGAACATGGAGCAAGTAAGTATCAGCATGTGTACCTTTTATCTCTCTATTTTGTCGGAAGGTCAAAATATTTACGCTTTGCAATAAATTCCAAATAAATTGAATATTTCTGAATGCACCCGAAAACTAAAAACTGTTTTTGAAAGTTTATGAAATACGCTGTCAAATTTTATAATTCGAAAAAAATGTAATTTTTGAAATATTAATTTTTTGAATGCAAACATAAAAAAGTTTAAAAAATGGCTGACCTTACGTTTTTTAAACTAAAATTACCGATAACGAAAAAAAAAATAATACCCGTACGTAAGTACTTTATTAGGCAAATGTGTTATAAATATATATTTTTTAAACGTTATCGTGAACTCACTTTTCTGTTGTTTCATATAATAATAATTAATAAATAATTCCAAAAATTACATAATTTTTAAGTGAAAACTTCTTTAGCACCGTTGTGATTTGAAATTGGATGAAACGAAAAAGCTACACTAAAAAGAGACAAACACGTACATCTACAGGATTCAGCCTGCGAGAGAATGAGATACTATAACCGGTCTCCGCTTTGTGCGGTGCTTCGTAGCCTCCCCACTCTTGTCTACTTTAGTTTTCTGAAGGTTTCACTTCTACCGCGTGTGAATTGCACACTCTGTTTTTTTTTCAAATTGCAATCGTAGACTTTGGTTTCATAAAGGCGTACATTAAAATTATGTTGTAGTTATCTATAGATTTGAGTACAAAGCGTGGTATTTCTAAGACCGTTTAGATCATATTTCTAACCATGATAGTAAGGGAACGTACCCATACTACGTGACACGTTTAAGGGGGGGGGGGTTCAAAATGTCACGCTTGGTACAAATGAGCGGCGGCGGGCTTAGGTTTTTGGTCACCAGGGGGGGGGGGGGGGGGGGTTAAAAATTGCAAAAAGTTGGTCACGTAGTATGGGTTCGTTCCCTAAGGAGGCACAACGATTTCTATGAGACCTATATGAGTTGTTCCGAAAACCGAAGAAATTTGCCTGAGGTGCTCAAAACACCAGTCTGTCTGTTCGGTTTCAATTCTATAAATTCCAACATATTTATTACATACCATTGTTTCATGCATATTAAGGTCGGGTTGTTTCAAAAAATTTGATGGATTCATAAAACATTTGAAGTTAATTTTCACGTTCTGTGTAAGTTCTGTTCCAAGTTGTGTGATTATTTCAGTTTTATACAGCAAGTGGCCTATAATGGATATTGAAAGAAGGGTGAATGCAGGTAAGGGAACGTACCCATACTACGTGACCAATTTTTTGCATTTTTTAACCCCCCCCCCCCCCGGTGACCAAAATCCTAAGCAAATCGCCGCTCATTTGTACCAAGCGTGACATTTTGAAGAACCCCCCCCCCCGAAGAGGTCACGTAGTATGGGTACGTTCCCTAACTCTATTAATGGAGGACTGAACGCCGTTGGCACCAACAAAAAACTGTCCAAAGAAGCGAAACTAGCCGTCCATAATGGAGTACTGGTACCTACCCTGATGTATGGCAGTGAGGCATGGAACTGGCAGAGGAAGGATGAAAGTAGACTGAACGCTGTAGAAATGAGATCCCTGAGGCGTATTTGTGGTAAAACCATGTATGATCGTGTGAGAAATGTGGAAATCCGCAAAGAATGCAAGGCTGATGTAAGCGTGATGAGTAAGATCAAGAAAGGAACACTCCAATGGTTTGGGCATGTAGAGCGAATGAACGAGGAAAGGAGTGTAAGGAGAATATATGACGCAAATGTGAATGGTAGAAGAAGTCGAGGACGCCCAAGAAAGACATGGCACGACGAAGTGAATCAGATACTTGAGTCGGGCCATGTCAAGAGTCAGAATAATAGAAGAGAATGTATGAGACGTTGTATGAATGTAAACGAGGCAAGGAATGTGTGCCAAGACCGGGATGTTTGGCGGTCTGTCCTCTCTGCCTACCCCTGCGGGGAAACGGCGTGATGGTTAGTTAGTTAGTTAGTTTAACTGGCCTATAATTATATAATAAAAGCACTTGAATGGAACTTACACAGAACGTGAAAATTAACTTTGATGAATCCGTCAAAATGTTTTAAGCAGCCCGTCCTAATTGTGTATTGGGTGCATAAAAATTTAAGAACATTTCTTTTAATAATTCAGTATTTTTTTCAACGTGATCAAGAGTGATCTTCGCTTTCGTTTCAATGGATAGGTGTGAAGGAAAGGCGAGTCTACTTCTAGTGTGAAACTATTTTATTGTATTTTCATATATTGATCGTGTGACACTTGTCAGTAGGGTGTCATAATTGTTGTTACAATTTTTTTAATTTCTTTTCAGTTTGGCAATGTTCGTGGATGTATTTGGCAATCGACTTGCGGGCTCACAAGCTTTAGAAGATGCTATAGATTACATGGTGGCTGAGTCGAAAAATAACGATTTGAATGACGTTCATACTGAAGACGTGGAGGTAAATAGTTGAAATGTATTTTCTCCTTCATTCTTATCAACACTATTCGCAATCTATAATATAAAAATGAATCGCTAAATGTGTTGGTAAGCGCAAATCTCGAGATCAGCTGAACCGATTTCGCTAATTATTTTTTTAGAATATTCCTTGAAGTACGAGGATGGTTCTTACGGAGAGAAAAATTAATAAAATTGCACAGAAAATTAGATAATAACAGAAAACATCGCACGTTTGACAGTTTGCGTGTTAGAGAATGACATTTTGCAAAACAATGAATGATTGTTCAATCAGGAATCTATTTTTGAAAAGTTGAAAAATTTATTTAAAGTAGGTACTCCCCTAATATTTTGAATCGAATCAAGAATTTCAGATATTTTATATAGGTACCTATGTCCTATGTTAGGTACCAAATTTAATATACATGAAAAATGGAAATTTGAATGAAAATTGTAAAAGGTGGCACGCGGGCTGTTTAAAAACTGAATGTACTGGGATTGAATATATGGAACGCGGGAGGAGGGTTGACGGGATGAGGGAGCGGAAAAGGGAAGGCGGGGAAGGTGGAAGGGGAACGCGGGAGGGGAAGCGGACGTGTGAGGAGAGGGGAGCTCGAAAGGGGGGTTCGCGGGACGGGGGAAGGGGGGGGGGAGTGGAGTGGGGAGAGGGAAGGTGGAGGTGACGGAGTGGGAACGCGAGAGGGGAAGAGGACGAAGGAGAAGAAGGGGAGGCGGAAGGGGAACGGGACGAATGGGAAAGGATACTCAGGGAGAAACAATTTCTTTATTAAATGGCACAGCAACGCATGCCGGGACCAGCTAGTTGAAAATAAAAACACTGAAATGCAAAACAAATATATATTTTTTATGCAATTATAATTTAAAAAATGTAATAATTGGGGAAACGTTAAAAAGGGTAATAACCGTTAATAATTTCTGTCACTTTACTCGGAAATAATAATAAAAGCAATAAGTTTTTCATGATAAGTAGCTATCTATTATAGAAATAATATAAATGTATCGTTTGTAAGCGGTTTAAACCACAGTTTGATAATGCCTTCAGAAGGCTAAATAGCTGTCACGCGTAATAATAATTAATAGCAGAACTTGTTTACAATAAACTGTTTTTATAAATGAAATAATAATGTTATTTTATCATAATATATTTTATAAAATATATTATGATACAACTGTACTAACAGACAGAACAATTAGTCATAATAGACCTGATATAGTTTTACATGACAAAATTAAAAAAATAACTTATATCATTGATGTAGCTATTCCAAATTCTTGTAATATTCAAAAACCTGTTTCTGAAAAAATAAGAAAATACACAGATTTATGAAATGAGATTTAAAGAATTTGGCATTCTCAGACTATAAAAATATTACCATTTGTTACTTCGGCTACTGGCATTATACCTAGGTCTCTCATTCAAAATTTAGGCATATTAGATTTGTCAAAGAATTTATATATTAAAATGCAAAAATCAGTCATTTTAAATACGTGTAGGATTACAAAATATTTTTTAAATATTTATATTGAGGGATCAGTAGGGTTTATAGGTTCAATTAGGAATTCCACAGAGCCGAACCCCTCTGATATGAAAATATCTGGAGTTGGTGAATTATTTTCCCATTTGGTCTCTGGTAGGTTGACATGTTGTTCTTGTATTGTTTTGTATTTATAATACTTATATAGTGCAATTGCATAGCGTGGATTCACTAGATGATCATTTGGGAAGTGTGTGAAAGGGTTTAGTTTTTCCTGTGGGGAAAATTTAACCCGGACATTTAAATCTGGTGCGTTATTAATAATATATGTTATATTATTCTCGATTCGGTGGGTGGAATGATATTGAATATATATAAAAAAATTATAATGGAGTTCTACAAAATAAACTTGATGACAATAAATGCAATATTTTTGCATTATTGTTTAATTATTATTATATTATTTAATTCGTTCCATTTTTTCTAATCAACTATAAAATATTTTTCCAGGTTCCTCATTGGATCCGAGGTAAAGAAAGCGCAACGCTGATAGAACCCAGACGCAAGAACTTACCAATGCTCGGTCTTGGAAGCAGTGTGGGGACTCCTCCAGAAGGCATCACAGCACAAGCTATCGTCGTTAAATGTTTTGACGAGCTTAATGCTCTACCAAATGATATGGTCAAAGGTAAAATAGTCGTCTATGTAGAGCAATTTGAAAATTATGGAACAACTGTAAAATATAGAGTTGATGGGGCTTCTGCTGCAGCAAGGAAAGGAGCAGTCGCTGCTCTTGTTCGGTCGATAACACCTTTTTCAATATCTACTCCACACACTGGAGAGCAAATTTACGCTGAAAATGTTAACAAAATACCAGTTGCAGCTATAACACTGGAGGACGCTGATCAAATATTAAGAATGCAAAATTATGGTCGCAATATAACCATAAATCTTATTATGTCCGCGACTTCAGAAACCAAGGTATCAAGAAACACTATAGTCGACCTGAAAGGATCTAGCTCACCAGAGAAAATAGTTGTGATTTCCGGACACTTGGATAGTTGGGATGTAGGAGATGGTGCTATGGATGATGGAGGCGGAGCGTTTATATCATGGGTGGCTCCCGTGGTCTTGAAGAAACTCAACCTTCAACCTAAAAGAACATTGAGGACAATTCTGTGGACCGGAGAAGAGGAGGGATACTTTGGAGCCAAATCCTATGAAAAAAGACACCGAGCTGATAACGACAAATTAAACTTTGTTATGGAGTCAGATTACGGAACCTTCAGTCCAAAAGGTTTGATATATTCAGGAAGTAAAACAGGAGAATGTATGATGAGAGAAATTTTGAAATTATTCTCAGAAATAAATGCAACCGAACTGGAATTAAGTTCAGAACCAGGACCAGATATAAGTGTTTGGACTGACCAAGGAATTCCGGGAGGCGGTCTTGCCAACGCCAATGAAAAGTACTTTTGGTTTCATCATTCTTTCGGAGACACGATGAATGTCCTTGAGCCTAATGTTCTTGACAGATGCGCTGCATTTTGGACAGCTTTTTCATACATCGTGGCTGACATGAAAAAGGATGTACCAAGGAAATAAATTTGATAACTTACTGCTTTTCAGTAATATGTTGATGTTCAAATGGTTTTTTAAGGGATTGAAACGTTGATTAAAAGGATTGCATTTGAAACGCTTCTACTTATTTTAACATCTCACTAATTGTACACCACCAAAAACTTCATTAAACGTGTTGTTTGTTTATCTTTATAAACCTGCTGTTAGTTGTTTTCGATGTGCTTGTTTTAAGGACCCCAAGCAGAGCAATGTGAAAGGGGTTTAGAGGTCTATGTCTAAGTATTACGTAGGAAAAAAGAATAGTGCTAGTGAATTACGGTCGAACGCCCTTGACTGTAGAAGGCGATTTTGAAATGAAGGGAGAAAGATGAATATCAAATCATAATAAATGTTACTTTGAGTAGAACCTACAGCTATATTATTTTTATGACTACCTCATTTGGTGATTTTCACGTAAGGGAACGTACCCATACTACGCGACACGTTTAGGGGGGGGTCTTCAAAATGTCACGCTTGGTACAAATGAGCGGAGGCCGGCTTTTAGGTTTTTGGGCACCGGGAGGGGGGGGGGGGGGGGGTTAAAAATTGAAAAAAGTTGGTCACGTAGTATGGGTACGTTCCCTAAGGTACTGCGCAATGCATTATTTTATCGAAGAATTGTGGTCTTACATTTTATGCTAAATATTCCGTAAATCTCTAAATAAAAGGAAGAATTTATTTGGGAGTGACTGTTGATTGTAATTTCAAATGGGATCATCATCATCATCACTATTGGCTCTACAACCCCTGGTGGGTCTTGGCCTCCTCAAGAGTCTTCCTCCACTCATCTCGGTTTTGTGCCAGCTCTCTCCAGTTTGGAAGCTCCAAGATAGATATGTCTTTGAGGACGTTGTCGCTCCATCTTAGTCTTGGTCTTCCCAGGCTCCTTCGCCCTATTGGTCTTGAGTTCAGCAGGGACTTTGTTGTTTGATGCTCGGTCATTCTCTCCACATGACCCAGCCACCGAATTAATTGTGACAATCTGTGTAGTTATTGTAATAATATCATGTATCTATGTATGTTTAAATTGTAATTGAAAATTAGCATCCTGTTGACAAACTGCTTTATTGCGGTTTAACGGAATTGTACCTTGAAAACCAATAATGAAAAAAAATAAAATAATGAAAAGCGAAAAATAATAGGTGGCGCGATAAGGTCCTCACTCTATTTCCGAATGCAGTAACTTCACAAAGTCTTGATGAGTATAGCGATCCATGATTTATCAATATTTATTCACAAATGCCAAAGTCATGATGACAAGACGCTATTTGTCAAAATGAGAGCATCTTGCGATGGTGTGATGATTGTTGCATCACCATTTCTTACATTTAATTTCCATTTATTTCAAGATATGCTTCTTTGCGAGTGTAAACAAACCAGCAGAAATTTCCAGAGCTGGCATTTTAATTCCGTGACACTCGTGCTATAAATCGTCAAAAAATCTGAAATTTTCTGGTGAAATTCGATAAATTTATATTCGTAAACATAAATATTCTTGGGATGAACTATTTTTTTTCCTATTATTTATGGTTTTCGCCCTTCAAGGGTGTTCTAGGCCAGAGGTCGGTGAAGTGCGGCTCCGGAGCCGCACGCGGCTCTTTGGCCCGTTAAGTGCGGCACTGGCACAAATGTCCAAGGACAGGCGCGCCGATGGTATCCTTTTTGCCCAACACTTTGAAAGGGAAACATTGTTTCACGTTCCGAGTCTGCTGAAGCATCGCCAAGAAAATAATTCCTCCATTGACAAATACTATTTCAAAACAACCATTTTAAATATGAGGGAAGCATTTCTCGGCAGGTCTCAGGAATTTAAAAACAGCAGAGCGACCTTAGCATTCTTTAAACTCTCCCTTAATGCTTTGATAACAGATTTGAAATTTTCTCCTATTGGCTTTGATATTAGTAACTTTGAAATACAATTGCTGGATTTAAATAAACAAAAATTTTAACAAAACAAAAAACGACTTAAAAAAATGCACTAAAAAGTAAAAAAATAATTTCGTATTCTTCTACAACTTCATAATCAACTTACTTTTTCTACTCATCAATATGTAGGTACGATTGATATTTTTGGAGTCGGTGTCAGTCAAGGTAGGTTTGTAACTACATACATAGTTATAGGTGAGATGTGCTTGTGTCGCACAAGCGACTTGACGAGGCGAGAGCGAGGCCGCGGCGTGAGGGGAGCTGTCAACTGAAGACGCCGCCTGGCCGGGTACCTTTGCTGACACCGACTCCAAAAATAACAATCGTACCTACACATTGATGAGTAGAAAAAGTAAGTTGTTTATGAAGTTGTAGAAGAATACGAAATTATTTTTTTACTTTTTAGTGCATTTTTTTAAGTCGTTTTTTGTTTTGTTAAAATTTTTGTTAATTTTTTTATTTTTAGTGAATCTGAAGTACACTAACTAATTTGTCTGAATATGGGTAGACCTACTAAATGTGCTGCTCATATGAGACAGACATAATTTGACCATAACGACGTGAGGGTCAAATTAAGAGATTCGGCCGAGTTTCGTTAATTTGCTCCTAAGAAATGAAGAGTTCCGTTACTTTGTCATGGATCCGATAATCAGAACCTAACCAAACTCTCATCAAACTACCCTTGAAGTACACCCTTTCCAATAAAAGAAGAATCATCGAAATCGGTTGGCGTGATATTGAGTTATTCGTCCATTTGTCGGGCACATACTTAATGCAAATGTAAGACTTATACCTATGGTTTTATCGTGAATGCCATTATTGGAACTAGACCAAATTAAAATGGGACCACACGGGAAGCACCAGCTTTCAAATAAAAAAAGAATCATCAATATCGGTTCACCCAGTCGAAAGTTCTGAGGTAACAAACATAAAAAAAAAAAAAAAATATAGTCGAATTGAGAACCTCCTCCTTTTTGAAGTCGTTTAAAAATAAGGAAATATGGAGCTCTAAATTTGAACGTCTGTGTTGATTTGGAAATATTAGAGAAGAACAAATGAAGAGCTTAGTTCACAACACAAGTGGTATGCTTTGAAAGACCTGGAATAGTATTCCCGACTCTTATGATCAGCTGAAAATAATCGCGTTTGCTGGACTTTTCCTTTTCGATTCTACATATTATGCGAACAATCTTTTTCAAGCATGAACTTTATCAAGAGCAAACTGAGAAGTCTTATTGATGAGAACCTGGAATCGCACCTAAAATTGTGAATAACAACGTACAATCCTGACTTACTCAAACTTTTCAAGGAGATGCAAGGACGTTGTTCGCATTAGGTGTTTGTCAGTCGTTGTCATGATTTAAATTTATGGATTTAATTCAGTGTACCCGTAATTTAAACAAATGCTAAAATTAAGGGATGTTCATCAAGTAAGTGCACTAGATTTTTATATTTAAAAAGCGTATTTGAAAAAAAACAGGATATTGTGATACACGTGTTATCTATTTTTCCACATAATCGCTATCCTGTGCAGTGCATGTGGTAAGCCGTGGAACAAGTTTCTTTATACCATCCTCGAAGTACTCTACCACCAGCTCTTCCCCCACTTCAGAACCTCTTTCTGCACCTGCTCGCCGGTTGTAAACTTATTTTCATCCATATATGCCTTCAAGGAGGTGAAAAGATGATAATCTTAAGACACCAAGTTAGGGGAATACGGGGGGTCGTTCAGAACATCCCAACCAAATGAGTCTAAGAGCGTACTGGTGGCTAAGGCTGTGTGAGGACGGACGTTTTCGTGAAACAAGCACACTTCTCTGGTCAGCATTCCCCTCTTTTTGTTTTGAATGCTCCTTTTTAATTTTTTAGGGTATCACAATATCTTTGTGCTTTGATGGTCTCCACCTGAGGCAGAAATTTGACCAAAATGATGCCTTTTCGGTCCCTCAACACTGAAGCCATATTTTTTTTTGCCTGAAAATGTGGTTGTGAATTTTTCGGCAGATGGGGAATTTGTGTGACGCCACTGTGACGACTGTTTTTTATACAGGCGTGTAATGAGTCACCAACTATCATCTCTATTCACAATAGAGCTCAGAAATCTGCACCTTTTTTCTTGTAGGTGTTATTCCTTCCGTGAGTAAAAAGCGGATCACAGCACTTGCCGACATCTTTCGCGCAACGTGAGTTTACGTACTACAATGTTCCTGCGATGATCGCTCTGGTCGGGAGACCCCCTCTACCATTCAGTGCTGCCAACCCCCAAAAAACAAAAAAAACAAAGCCCGTTATGGTCACAGTAAAAACTTACTTTCCGAACGTCCCTTTTGTAATAAACAAATGTTTTCTAAATAAATATACAGATTTGGCTCCCAAATTTTTTTGAATCGTTGTAATGTACACATTTGGCTCTTTGGCTAATAAGTTTGCCGACCCCTGTTCTAGGCCATCATCAGAGAAAAGAAAGGTGAATTTGTACGTTAATTTTATTTAAATGTGCAAATTTTAGAATCATATGGAAGATTTAAATCTTAGAAGAGATGAGATGTTGAATGGAGGGGAGGCAATTTTAGATAAAGCTTGATAGAAGAGAGGATATTTATTTAAAGAGGGACAACCAAAAAATGCGAGATCTAAATTTCCCACATCTAGACCACAGATTGTACAATCTGGGGAGTCAAGAATGTGAATTTTAAAAGGGTGAGAAGGAACGGAACGGTGCCCGATTCTCACTAATTTAACAACAAAAAAATCGAAAAGAATATGATAAGTTATGGTAGATTCAATCAGAAAATGGAACAACTACAGCTAAAAGGGTATATATTATATTAAGGCATCACTAGCCTGCATTCATTACGGCCGCTTTCAATCGAAAGAATATTAAATCGACCTTGGCCATCCCTGGCTTATTGGGTAGGGTAGGGTGGCTCAAGAGTGAGCAGTGGGCAAAATTACGAATTCGATTTAAACCTACCGCTTTTTAGGATTTTTTGTAATTTTTATTTTGTTTTTTATTTTATTTTTTATTTTGTTTTTCTATTATTATTTTTTTATTTACATTTTTTTACCATGTTAGGTTAATTCAAGGTTAGCTGAAAAATTCTGTCGTTATGTGCAGGGCTGGATTAAACATTTCGAGGCCCTTAGGCAGTAAGTTGCGTACACTGCCTTATGGATAATACGGTCCTGGC
The DNA here is from genome assembly GCA_917880885.1 of Limnephilus marmoratus. NCBI lineage: Eukaryota > Metazoa > Arthropoda > Insecta > Trichoptera > Limnephilidae > Limnephilus > Limnephilus marmoratus. The sequence goes on from OU862911.1 coordinate 13,526,864, forward strand.
AGGGCCGGATTAATCATGTCGGGGCCCCTAGGCAGTTGCCTACACTGCCTTATGGATAATACGGCCCTGCCAGGGCCGGATTAAACATGTCGGGGCCCCTATGCTATGCACATCTCGGGGCCCCTTTACACTAGGAGCCCCTAGCCGATGCGGGGCCTATAGGCGGTTTCCTACACTGCCTTATGGAAAAAACGGCCCTGGCTATGTGCTAGAGTAAAGTGTATGCATGTATGGACAAGCGATCCTGGAGATTATTTACGATTCTAGGAAACATTTTTTTTTGCTAGTTCGTTATAATGTGAATCTGTTCTGGAAACTCTATCACGTGATGGTTTAATGGGTTTGGTAGCGAAGAAAAAGGCATATTTTCTCGATTTGAAAAAAAATTATGTATGAATTATTTTAATCGAAATGTTGAGCACATAACAGAACAACACAAAAAAATCTGAAAATTCAGCCGGTGGGGCCCGGTTTCCGGACACCCCTAAAAAAATGTCCTCGCGGTAGACAGGAGTTAGCTTCATCTGAAATTAAAAAAAAAACATATTTTTTCTGTTAGTAGATAAGTACAAGCTGTCACTGAACGAAGGAATCCTCAAAAATTGAAATTAGAATTTTCGACAGAGTGTTATGCAAAATAATAAAATTTTTCGTACAATTTACACACTACGTGTAGCGTCGTAAAATTATTTGTAGTCTAAAAAAAATCCTTCGTTCAGGGACTAGTCAATGCTATTTCGAAGAAGTGTGCCAAATTTCAGTGAGATCGGTGAATTGGTTTCTGAGAAATCTTGCCTACCGACTTCAAAAACGGTGTTTCGAGATAAACGTGATTGAAGTTTCAAGTTTCAAGGTCTTTCCCAAAGGGGTGGGGGATTCGCAATGGCTCTCTCTCTCCCAGACTTTTACTCCGATTGACTTGAAACTTTAGGAGAATATTTAAGATATTTAGTACTATTAGATAAAGGACAAAAATTTTTTATTCAAACCCATTATTATTTATATTATAAATTTACTTGATTTGCTAATCATTTTCAGAGCATAATTTGCGATTTTTTTCTACTGAGGGAATTTTATATAATTACCGTTACGGCTCAGCAAACGAACAAAATATATAATTAAAAAATTATATATTTTGGTAGAAGCAGTCACTTTGTGGTTTGACATATTAATTGAAATAAAACAATAACTTAGTTTGTAACCACAATTTAATTATTTATAATACCGACCGGTTTTGCTTTACACAAGCATCTTCAGGGTATAAAATTAAACTGGTCGAAAATTGATTTTTGATCAATTTAATTTTATACTCTGAAGATGCTTGTGTAAAGCGATACCGGTCGGTATTATAAAAAAAAATAATCGTGGTTACAAACTAAGTTGTTTTATTTAAAGAAGAAATTTTTTTTAGGTACTTTAAAACTTAGTGTTGAAGGGAATTATTTATAAATCGGTAAAAAAATCGGAAAGCAGGGTCTTAATATAGTCTACAGACCCAAAATGAAAATAATTCCATCACACTTCATAATAATATTAATATTATCATATTGACCTATATTTTATTAAGTTCGATCTTAATTCCTACCTGATGCAACTCTGCATAAAATTGAACTAAAGACATTGAAGCAATTGTCCGGTTTTCCAATGGCCGCCGTAACCCAAATGAACGATTACGAATGTTCAATATTTTTACTACATTGACCTCAGCTAATAATTAATGTTGGTCACCAAATCAGGAAATGAGTTTTGTATTATCTTCTCTGAATAATATTCTAATCAACAACAAAAAAACTGTATCCGCATTGCTCTCCTTAATAATAACAAAACAAAATTGTCTTTAAGAGGAACAGCTGCGCGGCCTTTTTAATACAAAAGGATTAACGCCAAAAGTTGTTAATACCAGAAAATGTGAAGAATTTAGACCAATAAATATGTTACCAAAATACGAACAGGTACCAGAAATTGTAATAAAAAACAACTCGTTGAGTATTTGGAAACATAACATATTATGAATTGAACAAAATTCTAGAAAATATTAATGTTAGTAAAAAAACCGTAGGTATCTTTCTCGACCTCTCAAAAGCATTCGACAATGTTGATCATGAGCTTCTTCTAATTAAACTTGAACATGTAGGTATTAGAGGATTAGCATTAAAATGGTTTGAATCGTACTTAAAAAATCGTCAGCAGAAAGTTCAAATTTCAAATATCGATGAAAAAATGTTCCAGTACATGGTAGAATCCAAATGGAGAAAAATAAACAAGGGTGTGCCACAAGGAAGCATTCTTGGGCCTCTCCTTTTCCTTATCTATATAAACGAACTCCCAATAATTGCTGGCACAGAATGTTCAATGTTCGCTGATGACACCGCTTTGTTGTTTGAATGTAATGGAGACGTTAACGAATTTAACAAACAAGTTAACGAGACTTGCCAATTAATAGCAAACTGGCTGTTATCGCAACATCTATCACTCAACACAAACAAAACCCAAATTTTAAAATTTCGTCCAGTGCAAGCTACACCTATAAATATAAATGTAAACATTAATAATAATATTATCGAACCTTCCCAAACCTGTTCACTACTGGGAATAGAATTAGACATAAACATAAACTGGAAAGAACATGTCTCAAAAATTGTAGCAAAAATCAGTAGTTTTTCTTATGTTCTGGGTACCTTGAGAAAAATATTGAACACCGAATCAGTAATAGCCGCATACTATGGTTATGTATATTCAATAATAAAATACGGTATTATTTTTTGGGGAAACTTGGTAAACGCCAAAGATGTCTTCATCATACAAAAGAGATGCATAAGAAAAATTACAAACTCTGGTCGTTTAGATTCATGTAGACCTATGTTTAAAAATCTGAAAATTCTGATAGTCACAGACATATATATAATGGAGTTATGCATGTTAGTGCGATCATCTACAGACAAGTTCCCACTAAAAAACTCAACACATAAATACGCTACAAGGCTCACAGAAAACCTATTAATGCCAAAAGCAAACAAAACAATATTCCAAAAAGGACCATACTACATGGCCATTAAAGTATATAACAAGCTTCCACATAACATTAAACAAATACAAGATACACACAAATTCAAATCGTCACTAAACACTTTCCTTGTTAATAAATGTCACTACACGTTGAGTGAATACCTCACGTAAATGAAACGCCTATTTTTATTGGTATATATATTTGTATTTTTTTCATTGGTATATTGTTATTTTATCTGTATTAACATTGTAATTATAATAAAACAAATAATATTATATAAACATTGTAATTAAATAAATGTGGTTAGCTGGAAGAAATGGGGTCTACCCATAAGCTACACCTTTTGTAATTTTTATTTTACAATAAATATTTTTTGATTTGATTTGATTTGATTTGATATGTGAGGAGCAATCAGGATTCCGGACAGCAACAACAACTCTTGCGAAGCGGCGATAAACATAGTGATTGATACATGGAAGAAAGAAACAGACAAAAAAATCACAATTTCAGCATTCTTAGATTTCAAAAGAGCATTTGAAACGATAGAAAGGAAAATATTATTGGAAATACTAGAAGACATTTTTTTTTTTTTTTTTTTTTTTACAGTGAATACCGCACAAGAATCTCAACTGCTCCCGTCTGGAGCCAGTGAGACTATGGCATCCCCAATTGGGGTATGTTGTGAGGCTGAAGGTAGTGGGGAGGGGAAGGAGGTGGGGAAGAGGAAGGTTGGGAAGTACCTGGCTATTCAGATCTGGTCACTAAACACGGCTAAAGCCATTTTCAAGCAACGTTTCAATTCTGAATGGTGGTCTTACACCAGGGCGATACTGATAGTATCTTCCACTCTGGAACATGCCGCAAATATACTATATATTATTTTAAATTAATTAATTGTGAAATAACACAAATTAATCAAATAAAATTTATTTGCGCATGCCGGGTTCGAACCCGCGACCTCCGGAATGTGAGTCAAGAGTCTTAGCCACTGGACTAGGAGGAGACATAGGTCTTTCTGACGTAGCTCTGAATCTATTCAAAGAATATCTCCAGGAAAGAAAACAGGTAACGAAAGTTGAAAGCTCAGAATCAGAACCGATAGAAAACAACCTTGGTGTTCCACAAGGGTCGGTATTAGGTCCAATTCTATTTATAATTTACATAAATGATATTATCAAAACTATTAAACATTGCAAAATTAGACTATTTGCAGACGATACCTTAATCTAAATGTCGTGTGAAGATTACATAGAAGCAATTAACAAAATAAACGAAGACCTACAAAATATAGCAAAATGGCTGAAATTAAACAAGTTGAAACTGAACGTAAACAAAACAAAATATATGGAAATAGGCAATAAAACAAGTAACACGGTTAAATTTGACAATTAATGGTGAAAAAATTGGAAAAGTAAATGAAATCAAATACCTGCGTGTAATACTCGACTCAAAACTGACTTTCACAGCAAACTTTGAATATGTGCTAAAAAAGGTATCAAAAAAGGTAAATTTTCTTAGAAGAATAAGACGTAAATTAAATAGAAACACTACGGAGCTTATTTATAAAACTATCGTTGCTCCACATTTGGACTACTGCTCTACGATGTTATATTTGGCCAATGAAGGAAATTTGAACAATCTAGAAGTTATACGAAACAAAGCTATGAGATGTATACTGGGGAAAGGCAAATACGCAAGGATTAATCAAATGAGAGAGGAGCTAAATTGGATTCCAATAAAAAAGAGACTACTATTTAATGTGTTAATTTTTGTGCATAAAATTATGAAAAAACAAACGCCAAAATACTTTCGGATGAAATTGTTTTTAATAGAGACATTCATAATTACGAAACAAGAAATATAAACAGAGTTCGACTGCCACAAATGAAGAAATCAAAATCACAGAACTGCCTAATGTACAGAGGACTAAAGATGTATGATGAAATGCCTGAAAGTATGAAGAATGAAGAAAGAATGAATGTATTTAAAAAGAAATGTTATGCTTACTGTAAAAATATTTAAATTTATCAAATGAAATGTTACATTGTGCTTATTAGTTTATATTCATGTAGTATAAACTAACTCAATAAATAATAAAAAAAAAATAATAAAAAAATACCCTAACTGAAAAATAATTTTAATAATAAAAAGGCGTAGAAAATATCTTACGGATATGTGCTACTTTTTAAATAATAAAGAATTCTATTTTGAATGATTTTCCACGATTTTAGAGGCAAATTTATGAGTTAATTAGTTAATGATAATAATTAATTAAAAAATACATTACACAAATTAAATAACTACACAAAATGATGAAATATAGAATGAAAAAAATAAACATTATTAAAAAGGCTTTTCGATGTTCCTATTTACCCGTATAGATCAGCGCCAAACATTTTAATTGAGTACGTATTCAATTTTATTAAAGACTAGCATACCCGGCCACACGTTGCTGTGGCTAACGAAACACAACGCCATTACCCAACCTTTATAAAATCCATACCACCCGCTTACCAGCTGCCCGCTGCCCGCTGTCTGAATTGAAAATTTGAATTTCTCGGCTTTTGTCTAATACGAACGTTAGTTTGTTAACAAATATAATTCCTAAATCTTTTATCGATTCGACTGTTTCCAGATTGTGACCACATATGCTATATGAATATATAGTTTTGTTGGTGTTCTTGGTGAAATTTATAACTTTGCACTAAGCTATTTTCATTGTCAACACACCAGGTAGATATCGCGTTAAGGTCTTGTTGTGAGAGTTCACAATCTTTCCTAGATTTAATTGCTTTATATAATTTGAGGTCGTCAGCATATAGAGAAAAATTACAGTGAAGTTTATATGTAAGGTCGTTAATAAAGATGAAGAAATGCAAGGGCCAAGGTGAGATCCTTGTGGTACGCCTGGCGTAACTAATATTGGGGAAGAGTTAAAACCGTTAACAGAAACCAATTGACTTCTATGTGATAAATATGATTATAACCAACGAAGCAGATTTCCGGAATACCGATTTTATCCAGTTTATTCATTAAGATAGGGTGACTAACCTTGTCAAACGCCTCACAGAAATCGGTGTACACGGCATCTACTTGTGTTTTATTATTCATCGATTTACACAGTATGGAAGTCCATATACTCGAGTAAATTAGTATTTGTGGATCTTTTAGCTACAAAGCCATGTTGGAAATTACTAAGTATATGTGTTACATGGTTAAAAATGGTTTTATGAATATTTTGCAAAAACAAGATAAAGGGCTGATAGGACGGTAGTTAGTAACATCATTTTTACTGCCAGAATTGTGGATCGGAATTACGTGGACAACCTTCCACAGATCCGGAAATACCCCTTCGTTCAGACTTTTGATGAATATTTTGTGTAATGGTACTGCAAGTTGATCTGCACAATTTCGAATAAATAATGGAGGAATTCCATCTGCGCCGGAACCCTTATTCATATCAAGAGTGTAGCCCAGGCAACGAAGGAAAAATAGGGGAAATTATTCATGTAGAAGCCAATTTTGGCACAGTTGTAGGGGAAGGTGTCCTTAACAAAATACTAAAAGTACTGGGGGGTGCGGGTGGAGCTAAGGGGGGGGGGGGGGGGTAAAAGGTCCCTTTTTTCAGTTTTTCGTTAATAACTCAAAAACTACTGCCTTTAGCGAAAAAGTGTTTATATACTAAATTATTACATAAAATTCTCTACAAAAAAGGTTCTATAAACTTTTTTGTTAGGACCAATGGTTAAGGAGATAGGGAGGGGGGAAAATGTAAAATTAAAAAAAAAAACTGTTTTAATTTTTAAATATGAAATGTTTGTCGGTAAAAATGAAATGCTTATTGTTAAAAAATCAAATAATTAGTGCTTAAGGATGTGCCTTTAACATTAAAGTTCGTCGAAATCTAAACTTTCATCATCATCAATGTTGTCTTCGACGGGGGTTCCGTTCATACATGAGCCGAAGCAGCCGCAGGCACCGGAGCAGGCAATCCCTGCTTTGCGGCAACCGCAGCGCATCCCACACCCAGTCGTGCATCGGCAAAAGATCATGTTCAAAATGGAAATGGGTGCCACAGGGTCGTTCGCGTTAACTGGGTTAAGGATCCCATCTTCTCCCTTGACCCAACCCCATTGGATGGGTGGTAGGGGGTTGCCTAGCCACTGTTGTATCTGTAAAAAATAATGAGACCAAGGTAAGCATTCATCACAAATTAATATTTGTAATATGAAAGTAGTATGAAACTATATGTAACTGGATTTAATTACCTGTAGATATACTCTGAGCAAGTGTTGCTATGAAGCTCCTCTGGTGGGAGGAAGAGTGGCCATGTCTGATTTGGGCTTCGTTGACGCTTTCAAAAATGCCGAGTACCGATGTTTGTTTAGGTTGTCTTGATGAGCAGGCGCTTTGTATACAGCCAAAAAAGTTTCTCGACAGCCTGTTCAATATTCTCAGGTGATGCTGAGGGATCAGAGAATATTGGTGAAATGTCTTGGGTGAGGCCAGGATTTTCTGTGAAGAGCTTAGCGATTCCCACTTTACTCTTTCCATATATCGCCGAGGTGGTGTCGCATCCCGAGAAGCTATGGAGAAGGAGAATCGTTTTGGGGATTGGAAGCTGTTCTGTTGAAGTTGTCGCACCGAAAACAATTTGGTCTCCACATTCCCACGGCCCGGCTTCATGAAATATATATTGATTGATGGTGGTGCCAATCTAATGAGGAGAACTAACAAGTCCACATCCTCCCCAACTATTGCTACATTTTAATGTAGAGCAGCTTCATCCAACCCACACCTCACAGCAGTGCTATCAGCATCCCCTGTAGCAACAGTTGTTTTAATCCCGGCTGCTGTCATTTTCTCGCCGAGCAAGTGAATCAACCTTGTTTTGTTTCTTTCATTAGCAAGAAAATGCTCTTGTTTTGTTGAATGGTGATGGTCGTTTTTTCGTGAAAGTTGATGTCAACAGAAGTTTTTATGAGCCCCCTTCGCTTCTGCTCCGCTCGTTTTGTGCTATTTACGTCACTACAACTACAACCATCAAAACCACCGTAATGTTTCTGTACATAGGCGATGTACTGATGGCAAATGGAAGAAATGTAGGAGGACTGTTTCCACTTCATGCGGTGGAGAAGGAAACCACCATCTACCACATTAATTCTCTGGGTGATATCGAGAGTTGCGTTGTCCTCTACTGGCATAACATCATAGAGGGATGTTTTTTTCCCTTTTCGCATTCCGCCCTCGCTGAACAGAGCCAGGGGGTATGGAGTTAACTCATACGTCGAAAGCTCTGCTACATCTTTGTCGTTCTTTTTTTGCTATGACAGTTCTTTGGAAAATTGTCAGGGGGTTAATACAAACTTTCTCACCATTGATTTTAATGGTGCTGCTCGTACTGGCTATTGACAAAACCACATTCTTTCTGGATTGTTTCATGTCTCCAAATTTGCTGCCAATGAAACTTTGCATAGTTTTGGTTCCAATATCTAGGGCTTGGTGGCAGTTTATTTTGGAATTTCATAGGATACCCGCTGACAGCGACATTAGCGAATCCAACTTTGGAAAAGGGGGATGGTCATTGAACCATTTGTGAATCTTAGCCCGATCTTGTGAATCTCTCGTTTGCCGTGATACCCGGAAATCAACGTGCTGCTCTCCAGTTGCGAAAAAAACTTCCGCGAACTCCTCCAATGACGTGCAGATGGCGGTGCCTCCTGGTAATCCACAAACCCACCTGGCGAGTACAGAATCAAGTGTTTGTTCTATGACCATATCCGACCAAATGTACTTGTGCGATTAATAGTGAAGTACCCCTTTTCTGCAAACTCCTTGTACGCCTCCGGATGGTTAGTTTTCAGTTGAATCATATCTTGCACGTAGAGATTGGCACATTTTGCATACTGGAAGTGCCCACTTGCATGGAAGAATGGGATCATCTGCTGTACACACGCCAAGTGTGGCCGTCCCAAACACCACGACGCTCATAATCAACTTCTTCATCAGGGTAACCATGTGGAAGTACTGAACCCACAAAGCAGCGGTAGGTCCATTATCCTTGAGGGATTTCAGATGATTCTGAAATTTCGTCAAAGCTGACACCAAGGAAGAATTATCTTCAACTTTGTCTGGAATAAGTTCCTTCATGTTGGTCAGCATTCTCAAGATCTCTCGCAAGATGTTCAAGGTACATCCTTAAACATTAATTATTTCATTTTTAACAATAAATATTAAATTTTTAACGACCAGCATTTCATTTTTAACAATAAAATCTGTTTTTATTTTTAATTTATATTTCCCCCCTTCATATCTCCCTAAGCATTGATCCTAACAAAAAAGTTTATAGAACCTATTTTGTAGAGAATTTTTTTATGTAGATAATTTAGTACCTAAACACTTTTTCGCTAGAGGCAGTAGTTTTCGTGTTATTAACGAAAAACTGAAAAAGGGACCTTTAGACCCCCCCCCCCCTTAGCTCCGCCCCCACCACCCTGTACTTTTAGTATTTTGTTAAGGACACCTTTCCCGTACATCTGTGCCAAAATTGGCTTCTACATGAATTATTTCCCCTATTTGGTATTTTTTGGTCTTCGTTGCCTGGGCTAGTGTTCAATTTCGCTTTGAGCTCGTCTAAAGTTATTTTGATATGAGACAGTGGATAATTATAGAGTGGGGAATAAAGTTTAGAGTCACTTTTAGAATTAGACGGTTAGCTAAAACAGAAGAAAAGTAAGTAGATAAGAGTTCACATGTATCTTCACCATTAGTTGCTGATTTGTCATGGAGATGATTTTGGGGAGAGAATTAGAAATTCTTTTCGATTTTATGAGGGTTTTTGAAACTGTTGGGGAAAGAATTTTCTATTGAATCTACATGGGCTTTAAGGCAGGTGTACATGGATACTTTTATTCTAGCTCTCAAGATTGAAAAACTGTCATAGTCACATTGATTTTTGTATTTTTTCCATTTCTTTCTAAACTTTTCTTTTTCTCTGAGTTGGTGGATCAAAGCACTGCTGAAGCAAATTGGAAACTTATTATTCCTGATTTTTAAGCGTGGAGGGTGTTTTTCAATTGATAGCTATAACAAGTTATAAAAATGTAGTAGGGAGTCATTACAATTCAGGATGTTAAGGTCGTCCCAATTTTTTAGTGATAACATTTCATTGCATTTAATGTAACCCGTTTTTTTTGAAGTTATATTTGATGTGATCTGGATTGGTGGGTAGGGGTCTGTATTTGGACATTTGGGAGGATGATAGGTGTTATGGTGGTCAATTTTACGTATAGTGCAATAACAATCTTTGGATAGCACATGTGAAGCAATTTGAATGTTGGGGTTATGGTTGGAAAATACTAAATCTAAAATTCGATCTATGTTGTTAGAGACGTGACAGTGACGACGTGTCAGACGTGACAGGCAAAATTTGCCTGGACTTAATTAGTCCAGGCAAATTTTGAAAGTCTAGTAAAGATATTGATTTTTGGCTATTATGTAATACTGGTCTGGTGTGAGTTACATTGACATTTGGTGAGTATTGAATAGATGACACTTTAAAATCACCGATTATTATTGTTATATCCTCTGATGATAAGTTATTTGGCATATGTCGTTTAACACTTTTCGAAAAAATCTGTGCGATTTTCGATTGGTATATCTGGAGGCAAATTCGCCAAACATATATTGATGGATTGTCTGGATGTTTCACGTAATTTAAATTTAATCCATAAATCTTCAATAGATTTTGAGCTGTGTGCTGAGACTAGAAAAGATGTCATTTCTTTCTTAATAGCTATTAGAACTCCACCACCAGTTGTTGAGAAAACAAGGGCAATATATGCCGTTCTGAGCGTACTGGAAATGATGCGTCGTCGCATCCTTACCTAGTTCCAGCTAGCTTATTAACTAAGTTTAACCTTGTCTTCGTTTATTTCACACTGTTTCGATGCCGGTAGTTCAAACTCCTGTCCAAAGATAGAGGGGATGGGGTAGTGGTAAATATTTGTTCTTCTAAACTGAACACAGAATTTGGCATATTATAATAAAACGAATATAAAACTCCACCACTTAATTTTATTTGACCGTAACCGGTTTCAGCTCGTTAAAGCCATCTTCAGACTGGTACAAATAATTCTTAGTCTACGGTTTATATACATAACATGTGGGGGAGGGGGAGAGGGGTGGTGTACAAGGATTTTAATCAATTACATTAATTAAAATAAATAAAAAATAAAAAAAAATAAAAATAGAAACAGAATTTGGCATTTGCCTGCGAATTGCTAAGATGGAAAGCTGTCGCTACGGTTTTCAACCCATTTGGCTTTAGTCGTCAAAAGGATAATTAAATTAATTCACAAAAAAATACTCTAAAATCAGGTAAAATTTAATTCTTTTGGCCTGTGTATCTTAAGTTCAATGCAGTAGAAGTGAAACCGTCAGAAAACTAGAGTAGAGAAGAGTGGGAAGGCTATGAAGCACCGCACAAAAAGGGTACTGATAGGCACCGCACAAAGAGAAGACCGATTATATTTATTCTTTAGCAGGATAAATCCTGCATGTATTTGTCTCTTTTGTCAAATCTTTCAAATCACAACGGCGCTAAAGACTTCTCAATTAAAAAAAATATATTATTCCGTTTGGTTGGGTATTTTGGTTTCAAATCCAAATTTAAGTTTTGTATGAAAAAGTATTACCGTAATAATTAGAATATATCGAGTTGTAATTAAATAAAGGTTAGTTTTTTTGTTAGCTTTTCATATAATTATTAGGATTACCACTGGTCGTTGGACCAGGCCAACAGCGAAGAGCAAAATCTTCTTTAAAAGGGCCGTGGAAAACAAACATTCTTTATTGTTTATATAAGGACTTCAATGCCAATGGGGCATTATGGGGGAAACATAATTGTACAGTTTTAATATTATAAGCGGCTTACCCCGGGATCGACCATTTAATAATCTAGCTAATAAGATGAAGGTGAGCTAAGGAACCGTAGAAATCCCATCCGTCTGGATTCTGCTGGTAATATTTCACCCAAAGAGACCGCTCCAAACAACGGATGATTTTTAAGTGTACGGCCTGAGTGGTTAGCGTTCAGCGTGGCGATCAGCGGGGCGGTCGAGCGGTCAAGAGCGTGCTCACTGAGTGGCCTCAGTGCACGCTCAGCGTTGACGGTCACCGCTATTGTTTTAATCATGGTTTCCGCATCATACGATATTGTTGATATGTACTTGGAAAAAAGTTTGTAGCTAAAATATAATTTTGAGTCAAGACAAGGTCCCAGTGATGTTGTATGCCAAAAAGCGGTTTGGAGAGTTTCATACGTTGTTTGAAACATTAAGATTGAATGGAGATAAATTTTACGAGTATACGAGGTTGACAGTGGCAACTTTCGATTTAACTATTTTATTCTTGTATAAAGAATGAGAAGATAACCATATTTCAGGCTTATTCTGTATTTCTGAAATGATTTCTTCAAACTACATTATGCGCACGCTCTTGTCACCGCTGCAAAATCACAAACTCGTTTGAACCTGCACGCGACGCCCCGCTCGACGCAAACATGCACGCTGCTTCTACCGCGCCGCTCGGCCCCCACTCAGGACGGTGCCACAGTATTTGAATTACGGTACTATGCAAAAACACCTGTTTGACATGAATGCCGCACGCTCCGCCCCACCCCACGCTCGATTTGAGCGTGCTCTCAGGCCGTACACTAAGTCATGGCGAGTAAGATCTCCTCGAGGAACGTTGCATTCTCCAAAAACCAAGATTGATCGTTCGGGGGGTCAGCCATCAAAAAAAGTCTCTCTTCAAAAAAAATATTCCCCGGTCTGACCGCCGTCCGCGACGGTCGCACCTCTCTGGCTTGGCTAATATGCCATACTCCACCGCCGACGCAGTCGCTTGTACCGCTCCAGTCGTGAAAACCACACCCCAGTGAATCAAAAGTGCCTTTCTACCGTGCTTGTTCGCGCCACATCATACCAACCCAGTGCTTGAACATCAGTGCTTAAACATTCGTGCCCTCAGTTATCAGTGCTTTAAACATTCGTGCCCTCATATCCTCGTGTTTCCCCCATTCTATACCATCATGTCCTCCCCCCTTCTCCAAACCTCCGACGAATATCAACGCCTTACCCTCGAGATTCAGTCCTTCTTCGAAAACCACCCCGACCCCAACAACTTGTCCCCTGAAGAGATTGATCATAATAATAATAAATTTGGACAACTTATATAGCGCTGTTTTTGCGAAAAATCGCCTCACTCTGGCCTCCCGCAGAGTTCATGGTTCCCCTCCCAACTCCCCCTGCAACTTACCCCAACCCGACTCAGGATGCTCCTCCCCAACAAGCCCCCCCCCCTCATCTCTAACCCCCACCCAAACAACCCCCCCCAGCCTCCCCCTTTCTGCCCCCCAAACCAACCGCCCAACCGATGGCCCCCCTGTCACCCCTCAAACTGACCACCCCCTTACCACCCCTCAAGATATCCGCCCTACTGCCGCCCCCCGAACCGTTTGCCCTCCTATCGCCACCCTAGCCGATCGACTTCGGATCCCCCAACCCCCCCAAATCTCTTCTCTACTCCCCAAACTAATCCCCCCAATTCTTCAAAACACCCTCGTCCAGACCAAAGAAATCCCCACCCCACAACGTACCACCCACCGACCTGCCTCTACCCCACTAAATTCCCCCTCCCCTCAAAGCCCCCTCACCCCCCTCCCCATCCCTCAAATAGTGGTAACCACCCAGTTGTTCCCTCGCCCCGCAGTTAAAAAAAAAAAAACCAACCTCAAACATCCCCTCCGTAATAATCCTCCCCCATATTGCAGCCACGTCCCTTGCAACTAAAAATTAACAAAAACAAATCTCACTTTCTACAACCCTAAATAACTCAGTTGAAGGAGAAAGGGGCCTAAATTGGCCCGGTGCTCCATAAGCCCGTTATACAAAAGACAAAAGGGTCAGCCATCCTGAAGGTGGACTTGAACACCACGGGCGCTCGGCTCGCATATGATTTAAAAACGGATAGCGTGATCCAACAAGTATCATCATAAAACATTCGCTCTTCGCAGTGTAAAACGTGCATTTAATATTCTAGAAAATCTTGTTTCTGTTTTGAATTCTCTGCGAGAGCCACTCGTGATAAAATCGCTTTATCACACGTAACAATTGAACATGTAATTTAAATGAAAATATCGCCAATTGACTTTAAATGATTCTACATTTTTAAAGACGGAAAAAAAGATCTGACCGTCGATAAGAGATCCGCCTCCAAAGACCCCTTTTCAACAAGTGAATTGCTTTTTTTACCGATAGTCAAAATTCGCATTATTTTCTTGGTGTTCGAAAATAAAAACAATCGCTTACTTTCCACATTTGAAAAAAAACGGTAATCTGACGTTCACCTAGACCAGGACTTCCCAACCAGGGGGGCACGCCCCTTTAGGGGGGCGTAGAGAAATGTCAGGGGGGCGTAATAGGTACGTTTGCATTTCCGAAAAAAAAATCTATTTAACGCGTAGGTAAATTAACGGTTCCGAATTGCCATTCGATCGCTGCTATACAATTTTCAAATATCAAAGCTTCAACTTAAACTTAAAATTAAGTATCTGCTGAAAATGTATTTCCTTTTTCACGGGCTATCCGAAGCAATTAATAATAAAAAAACTGGATACAGATTTAAAATCTGAAATAGAAACTCATTTACAAGCGTTGGAAAACGAATTTCACCGATACTATCGAGATGTTAATTCCGAGTCACCAATATGGCACATGACCAGAAACCCATTTGTTGTCGATGTCATACAATTACCTAAAGAAGTTCGGGAAGAATTTCTAGAAATGAAGGTTGACTCGACCATGAAAGGCGACTTTTATATCTTGGCATTAGAGAAAATTTGTATGTATAATTAAAAGAAAACTAAGAAATGTAAATGTGAAAGTAATTAATGATATTTAATTTTTTTTTATTTTAACTTTATGAGTAAAACTTCAAATTGTAATTTTTAAATAAATGAAGACAATCTAAGCGAAACTCAATCGAAAATCTGAAAACAGAAAAATCAGTAAAAAACATATTGACACCTCTGGGACTCGAACCCAGGACCTCTTGCTTTCCGGGAAAACGCGCTAACCACTGCGCCACGGTGTCGATATGAAATTCGGTCATGTTTAACTGTATCATACTTCGACTAAGAACCACCTACATTATCTTCATTTTCTTTAACGCATATATTATTGGCAACTATCTTTATGTATGATTGCAAGATTCAAACCTGAACTAAATGCACTCTAGATAGTGTCTGGATAAATCTTTATCCATTTTATTTAATATGCGACAACTATCTTTATGTATGATTGCAAGATTCAAACCCGAACTAAATGCTCTCTAGATAGTGTCTGGATAAATCTTTATCCATTTTATTTAATATGCGACATCTATCGACTGAAAATGGATAAAAATTTATCCAGACATTATCTAGAGAGCATTTAGTTCGGGTTTGAATCTTGCAATCATACATAAAGATAGTTGCCAATAATATATGCGTTAAAGAAAATGAAGATAATGTAGGTGGTTCTTAGTCGAAGTATGATACAGTTAAACATGACCGAATTTCATATCGACACCGTGGCGCAGTGGTTAGCGCGTTTTCCCGGAAAGCAAGAGGTCCAGGGTTCGAGTCCCAGAGGTGTCAATATGTTTTTCTGATTTTTCTGTTTCCAGATTTTCGATTGAGTTCCGCTTAGATTGTCTTCATTTATTTAATAATTAATGATAATAATGATTAAAAGTGTTTCTACTCATCTTTTAAAGATCCTTAATAAATAAATATCTATATTGTATCTGTATTGTACCTATTTGCTATTCAAATAAATAATTTAGTTAATATAAAAAAATGTGTTTCTTATTTTTGTTGAAACTTAATTAAGGGGGGCATGAAAATATTTTTTTTTGGTTCGGGGAGGCTCGGCGAAATAAAGGTTGGGAAACCCTGACCTAGACAATAATTTTATAATGAGGTACTTGTCTAGTGTTGTTGTGGTAAAATGAAATTGAATTAACTATATCATGACAATAGGCCGCGCAACCGTTCCTCTTAAGTACCTACTTGGAGTGATGTCTCTGAAATATTTATATGTACGTCATTATTAAATCAAATCATTTAATATCAACATTTTGTAGCGAGCGATTCCCTCTGCTGAGTTTTAAAGATCATCACAAACAATCATAAAGTAGCAAGTAGGAAATAAATGTTTCAAAATGATTGATTCTCGGCAAAGTGGAGTGGTTTTAACTGTTTTCTTAAGTGTAATAATATTATGTGCGGGCTCGGCTATTCCTGAGAAAAGGAAAATTAATAGACAATGCCACCTTCCCCAAAATGTTATACAAGACATTGCCGCTTATGCCAATGTGACCAATCAAATTATTGATTATTTTACAAAGGGGCCTTACAAAGGACAATCATGGAAACAGTAAGTCATTTAAAAAAAAATACTATTACTTATTTAAATTTCACCTATAAAAAGGCGATTTATTGTCAGCCCTAAGAAGTGCCAAAAATACACAATTTATTCCAAAATACATCTACTTGGGAGGGGGGTATAAATAGGTACCGTCTCCCGGGAACAATTTATTGGACAAAACACCCCTGCCATAGATCACCCCAAGTGGTCCGCTGCGTTTGGTGACTTAGCAAGGGTTCACGGGGTGAGGTGTGTCTAGGTCTTGGCGGCAGATGCCGAGTTATGACTTTTTGTGAGGGATGGATTCATATGATTCACTCCTGAACACATTGACCTCCAGATTCCTACATACCCCTCATACCTTTTTCCTTTCCAAAACTTCCTCTCCTTCCTTTCCCTAAAAAAATCCTCCACACAGCATCCTCAAAGACATAGGCCCTCAGGGATTTTTTTCCTCAGGGCCTCAATAAAAACTGGAAAAATATCAAAATATTTATACTTACCGAAAAATAATGCAATTTTTTATTTCTATAAAGGGATGGGGATATAAGGATTGAGGGTATCCTGACGATATATTAACTATAGACTAGCCCTCCCATCATCATCATCATCATCACTATTGGCTCTACAACGTGGGTCTTGGCCTCCTCAAGAGTCTTCCTCCACTCATCTCGGTTTTGTGCCAGCTCTCTCCAGTTTGGAAGCTCCAAGATAGATATGTCTTTGAGGACGTTGTCGCTCCATCTTAGTCTTGGTCTTCCCAGGCTCCTTCGCCCTATTGGTCTTGAGTTCAGCAGGGACTTTGGTGCTTGATGCTCGGTCATTCTCTCCACATGACCCAGCCACCGAAGTCTTCCCAGTTTTATAAATGTTGCGACGTTTAGCTCCTTAAACAAAGTATAGAGCTCATTGTTATAACGTCGGCGCCAAAATCCATTTTCTAGAACCGGTCCGAAGATGCGCCTCAAAATTTTTCTTTCAAAAACGTCCAGTGCTCGCTCATTCCTCTTAGTTAGTACCCAAGTCTCAGCTGCGTACGTAAGTACTGGTCTGATAAGTGTTTTGTACACTAATATCTTCGTGTTTCTGGACTGCAGTCTGGACTTTAATAGGTAGTATTAAAGGGCTATTATTATTAGTAGGCTAGCCCTCCCATACATAATTCCAATCCCAAAGTGACACCACCTACGAGAAATTTCATAATGTAACTACTCATTGAATTCCGTTGCATCTCTTGCGTGACGTAGTTGTTTTACTAGGAAGAAATGGAGGCGTCTACTAATATCTACAGGAATTCCAAAAACTGAAAAAATCGAACTAATATCTATGAGAACCAAAGTGTTGACGAATATCTACAGCTCAAACTGTTGACTAATATCTACGAGAACCAAAGTGTTAACGAATATCTACAGCTCAAACTGCTGACTAATATCTATGAGAACCAAAGTGTTGACGAATATCTACAGCGCTGGCAGAGGTTGGATTTGCAATTATGTATAGCATATTGGAATAACGTAATATTGCGTATGCAGTTTAAAAAACTTAATTTATGTATGTATGTAAGTAAAAATCCCTTATATAGGACTATTGGACACATTTAGCTGATTATTAAGGATTTGTGTTTTTGTTTTAACAGCTTTCTTTATTTCGAGTGCTTCTAAATTATTTAGTCTGTTACCATGACCATTTCTACGTCAGTTAGGTTAGGTTATTTTAGGTTAGGTTAGGTTGTGGTGCCGTGTATTTCGAAATAAATAAATATCTTTGTATTATGACCTCCATATTCGTTCAATAAATTATTGTCCTCGTAAACAGCAAAATACGTAATATTATGCAAAAACTTCATCTACGTACTTTAAACGTTTAAGCCTTTATGTAATTAGTAATTACGTAATTGAAGTAATTTATGTTTTTCCGTACAACCTCTTGCTCAGATGCCCTCTGTAGATATTAGTCCAACTTATGCTCTGTAGATATTAGTCACCACTGGGACCGTTATAGATATTCGTCCGACCTTAGCTGTGTAGATATTAGTCAACACTCTGAAGTTCGTAGATATTAGTCCAATATATGAGCTGTAGATATTCGTTCGACGTACAGGCTGTAGATATTAGTGTCTGGAGTCGTCTAGATATACTTGGTCGAAGGGGTATCCTGAAGATATGTGTAAAAACTATTTTAAATACCTACGCTCGGTGAAAAACGTATTCATATAAGAATATTATTCAATTTATACCAGGAATAGGTTGAATTCACGTATTTGAAATCTTGAAGTTTAGTGACAATGCAAAGTGTTGCGTTTCATACAAGTTGGACGGAAAAAACTCTTAGATAATAATAAAGTATTTAGAACCCTCTTGTGGAGAGTACTTAATCCGAAATTATTGGAAATTTGCCTTGAAAATTTATAATATTTTTTTTGCCACTCACAAAATTTAACAACAAATCTTTCGAGAATCCGAGAGGCTGCGATCCACTTTTTGCTTATATTCAAAGATATATTAACTGTATTTGTCTTTTCAATTTTTTTTTCACTGCTTGCACTGAGATTTTAAAGTTCAAATTCACCTAAAATATGATTATAATATTCCCTAGAAATCCTCGATGTGTCGAACAATAGGCCACTTGCATCACATTTTTTAAAAAAAATTTCCGGTTTAGGCAAATATTCTAAGACATTCTGTATATATATTTTTTTTTAATCGTATTTTTGAAACCCTGGGGATTTTTTGAAAATTTCAATACGAAAAATCAGACCATTTTTTATAAACCGGAAAGACGGGACATAATTTTATAGGTGTGAAAAAACGATAATTACATAGCCGAAAATCATTTAAAAAAAAAAGAACGTTTTCCACACGAATGGCACAGGAGAATAACGAGGCATACCAAAAATATTACATCTCATAAATATTTTTTTTCCTTGATCCATCTTATTGATCATAAATCATTATAATGTACAGCGTCTATATTACTAAATTCAATGTAATATACTTGAACTTGTAAAATTGTAATAATAATAAGAATATTATAAAATTTTATTTTGTTAAAATCAGCACCATAATCATTATAGCTCTAAAACATGTACCGACATCCTCTTCATGTTCTGAAGAGAACCCCGTACCCATTAATTGTACGGGGTTCTCTTCAGAACATCTGTCAAAAAATCAAACCAAATGAAAAGTTCGCAGAGAACAAACAATAAATCTAGTGAACGAATTCAAAAATTCGCCTGAAATCAAAGTGATGCCATATAAAAAAATAAATCAGTGTGGAATTTTATAAAATTAATAGGAACATTTTCGGCGACGGGACATTTTCATGTAGTGACGTCACGAGCCCAAATAATGGATTTATTTATTTAAAAATAAAAAAACTGTACATTTCTAAAACTTTTTACTAACATTTTCGTAATCTTAGTAAAAAACTCTATCCACACGATTTTTTCCAAGTCGTTATGAAGTCCATGCAAGTGGCCTATTCCTGCCTGGAAATCTGGTATGTTGTGCCTGTGAAATGACAAAATATGATCGGTGAGCATTAATGAGCAAAAATATCGAAACCGATTTGAATAGAAAAATAATTGTTCGATCTACAAAAAAAATACACTGCCCTTTTGATACCTCATCCGAAATAAATTCTAGAGTAGTTAGAAATACACTACCCTTTTGATACCTCATCCGAAATAAATTCTAGAGTAGTTAGAAATACACTACCCTTTTGATACCTCATCCGAAATAAATTCTAGAGTAGTTAGAAATACACTTCCCTTTTGATACCTCATCCGAAATAAATTCTAGAGTAGTTAGAAATACACTACCCTTTTGATACCTCATCCGAAATAAATTCTAGAGTAGTTAGAAATACACTACCCTTTTGATACCTCATCCGAAATAAATTCTAGAGTAGTTAGAAATAAAATATTTTTAAACCGTATAAAAAAATCAAGTTAAACATTACTTAAAAAAAAAAGAAAATGTTTTATATTAAAATTTTACCAAAAAGATATACTACATAACTCCCAAAGTAGTCTCTATTTTTTTAGAACCAAAACAAAACACTTTAAACACATAAACAAGCTTAGAGCTCGCGCGACAAGATGCGAATGAAATCAACTAAAAATTCATAAACTAATTTACCTAACTTTGGGGCTCTGGTGATAATTACCCGTGCATTAATTACCCCAATTAAAAATGTATTTGTCATACTAACTACCTGTTAATATCCCCATGACGTCATTTTAAGAATTCCAAAGTGACTTTTTTCCGTCTAGCTGTATGAAACGAAACACTGTGCAATGTTGCATCAGGCTGCGATCATGTAATATCTTTTTTGACCTTTCACCTCCCGAAATTCAACAACCATTTTTGATTACATAATCAAAGAGCATTTCGAAATTATGCAATCACAATATTACATAATTTCGAAACGGTACCAAGATTCACATACCTAGGCTCCCTGATAACAAACGACAATAATACGACAGAGGAGATCCAGAAGCGCATAGTGAACGCAAATCGCTGTTATTTCCGCCTACAAAACCAATTAAAGTCCAGACTGCTGTCCAGAAACACGAAGATATTAGTGTACAAAACACTTATCAGACCAGTACTTACGTACGCAGCTGAGACTTGGGTACTAACTAAGAGAAATGAGCGAGCACTGGACGTTTTTGAAAGAAAAATTTTGAGGCGCATCTTCGGACCGGTTCTAGAAAATGGATTTTGGCGCAGACGCTATAACAATGAGCTCTATACCTTGTTTAAGGAGCTAAACGTCGCAAAATTTATAAAATTGGGAAGACTTCGGTGGCTGGGTCATGTGGAGAGAATGACCGAGCATCAAGCACCAAAGTCCCTGCTGAACTCAAGACCAATAGGGCGAAGGAGCCTGGGAAGGCCAAGACTAAGATGGAGCGACAACGTCCTCAAAGACATATCTATCTTGGAGCTTCCAAACTGGAGAGAGCTGGAACAAAACCGAGATGAGTGGAGGAAGACTCTTGAGGAGGCCAAGACCCACCAGGGGTTGTAGAGCCAATAGTGATGATGATGAATCAAAGAGCAGACATTTTTAGTTGGCTTCGAAAAAATCTGACTGCTGCAAATTAAATGTTATTTTCATAACCGAAGACATGAAGGATATAGAAGATATGGAACGACAAAGAAGAGCAATTAACATACGGGCCGGAATGCTCTCAAGGCGGTTTTACCACTATAGCGAAGATGTCAGAAAATTACTATTCAAGACCTACTGTACTGCCCTGTATACGTCTGAACTGTGGACACAATACCCAGCAGCGCAATGGGACAAACTGAGAGTGTGCTATAATAACGCATACAGGCAACTTATGCAACTACCGAGGTTCTGCAGTGCCTCCACGATGTTCACCGAGGGGAGGGTGCACTCATTCCCAGCCTTACTTCGCCACCGACTAGCTTCTGGAGCAGGATACGAACTTCAACCAATATCATTGTCGTGGCTGCATCTGAGTAGAGTGGCTCAGTTCCCCAATAAATGAGCGATGGATGCAGATGATGAGCGACCTCCATGATGGACGATCCCAAAATGTCTTTTTATCTTTTTATTTTTAATTCTGTCTACTTATTATTTATTTTAATTTTATGCTTATTTTTTGTTATTTGTGTGATGAATTTTGTTTTCATTTTATGTTTTAATTAAGTACTTACCTAATATTTAAACATTTTTTTTCTTATATAGTTGTTTACGTAATATGGCAGACTGGATTGCACTACCCTCCCAGTTCTGCTGGAATAAAAACTTAAATAAAAAAAAATAAATAATAAAATATCGATGGATGAGAAACACAAAAACGTATCTACAAAAGCGTAAAAGTTCAGAAGAACGGAAACTATTTTAGGAGTTTGATTTAACTTCTTCGCAAGAGTAGATACATTAATAGGGAGTTTTGGGTTCCATTCGTAAAAAATTACATGCTCTCTTTCAAACAGTATAGTTTTTTGTTTGTTAACCCCTCGGTCTCAGCCGTATTTTGTCAGAGGGTCGATATATTTCCGCTCTACAATAAAATCCAACTTAAATGGAATATTTCTAAACGTATCCGAAATCAAAAACTGTTCTTGAAAATACGCTTTCAAATTTTGTAATTCGAATTTTTTTATTTATTTATTTTTATTTCATTAAATTTCATTGGTTACAGATTTTTTGTTTTTTTTTTGCTACCACACTAGGTTGATGCCCGTGTTGTGGTAGTCAGATTTAAATGTCCGGGTTAAATTTTCCCCCAAAAAAAAAAAAAGAAAAAAAAAGAAGGAAAAACTAAACCCTTTCACACACTTCCCCAAATGATCATCTAGTCAACCCACGCTATGCAATTGCACTATATAAGTATTATAAATACAAAACAATACAAGAACAACATGTCAACCTACTAGAGACCAAATGGGAATATAATTCACCGACTCCAGATATTTTCATATCAGAGGGTTCGGCTCTGTGGCATTTCTAATTGAACCTATAAATCCTACCGATCCCTCAATATAAATATTTAAAAAATCCTTTGTAATCCTACATGTATTTAAAATGACTGATTTTTGCATTTTTATATACAAATTCTTTGACAAATCTAATATGCTTAAATTTTGAATCAGATTCCTAGGTATTATGCCAGTGGCCGAAATAACAAATGGCAATATTTTTATAAGAAACACATAAAGGTAAGTGAAAAACAAAGAAAAAAATCATGTTTTTAATAAAAATAGAAATAAAAATGTATATTCAAATTTTTGAAATACGTAAACTAATAATAAAGATTGAGTGTTAAGAACTCATGGGTTCTATACAAATATATAAATTAAAACACATATATTAGGTCCTTACATATGAAATTGGCGTTTTGTATGGGAGGGACATAAAGTCGATTTTTTTTTAATTTCATATATTTATTTAATCAAAGTATGTACCATTGCTATCTATGCACTTTTGTCATCTCATAGGTAGTTCATCGATCCCTTTACTAAAAAACCATTCTGACGGGAATCAATAAAATCTTTGAAGGCGGTTTGGACTGCCCCATCGGAGATGAATTTTTTTCCTTGCAAGAAGTTATCCAAATTTCTAAAAAATGGTAATCTGTTAGTGCAAGGTCCGGAGAGTACGGTGGATGTCTTAGACATTCAAATTGAAGCTCCTCTAATTTGGTAGCCGTCTTGTGCAGTGCCGTCACACTTCTGTGCAGTGTGTGGTCTAGCGTTCTAACTCGCGTTTGTTGATTTGCTTCACTCAATTCGTGAGGTAACCTCCTTTCAAGCTTTTCACCTTCCCAATTTGCTTCAAGCTGCAGCTAACTCGGACGTGGTTTGCGATGGATCCGCTTCCACTATAGCCTTCAATTCTTCATTATCAACTTTGGTCTCCGGCCGTCCACGGGGCTTGTTCTGCAGGTCGAAATTTCCAGAACGAAAACGTTGGAACCAAAAACGCACTGTGTTTTCTTTTGCGGTACCGTCGCCATACACATCATTAATCCTTCGAGCCGTTTCTGCAGCTCTGGTGCCACGGTGGAACTCGTACTCATAAATAACGCGATATTTCAACTTTTCCATTTTGTAAACTAAGTAGGGATGTCGAAAGTGAAAAAAATATCGATATATCGATGTATCGATATTTATTAAAATATCAATATCGACGTCGATATATCGAGGAAAAAATATCGATATATCGGTCAAATTTTCAAGAGATTTTGAGTTTTTAAAATAATAGTGTATTCAGCTCAATATTATCAATAGTAATTTTTACACACAATGTGCTTTTTTTAATGTACAAAAATCTCAATAAAAATGAAGGTATTTTTATCATTATTCATTTTTATTAGGTAATAATTACAAAAATATCAAAAACTAAATATCTGTCTACTAACTTATATGTAAACTGAGACGCATACAAAGTTTGTATGCGTCTCAGTAACATTCTATTGGCGTAAAAAGGACTTCGTGTTTGGAACAAGGTATAGTCAAATATAATCATAGACAATTGGGAACCAACACATAGGAGTGGCTTAGAAAAAATTGCGAAAAATAGCATACATTTCTATGTACGTACCTACACACATGAGATAGTATTAGTGATCACAAATACTAATGCAAAAACAATAGATTTGTAAGCTATTAATAGTTAAAATTTCAACCGCCAGATGTCATGACCCAATACAGTTACTTTTCCGTTCGTTCCAATACGGTTTTGGATTCTAGTGACTTTAAATACATAAATTTTAAAAATATGGTTTTTGATACAATTTTCGATATTGGATATTTTGTATCGATATAACGATATATCGGATCAAAATATATCGGCTAAAAATATCGATATATTGAATTAAAAATATCGATATATCGATACTTTTTCAACAAGCCTAAAACTAAGTGACGCAAAGAAAAAAATAATTAAGGAAAAAACAAATGAATTATAATTTCCGAAACACAAATACATGAATAAATAGCTGTATAAATTTGAATTTGGAATTCCTAACCAAAGAGAAGATATTTGAGATCAAAGTTGCCAGTACGGTAAAACGCCAATTTCATCTGTAAGGTATATATATAAATTAAAACTAAATAAAATAAGTGAAAAAGTAATAGAAAAATAATAATAATATTTTGAAGAAAAATAGAAATAACAATGGAAATAAAAATTTTGAAATGTAAAAATTAATAATTAAAATGTAGTGTTAAATACTCATGTATTCTTTGAAGTATGCTCGTCCCCTTTCGAAAATCCAATGTTGTACACGTGCTTATACAAGGTGGCGCAAAATTAATCACCCTATCGGAAGATGTTATAATTTTTGCAAATGGCGTCGTATGTCAATCATATTTGACATTTGTGAACTAGACAGCTGCAGAATACAAACAAACAAGCAATGGAGCGCTATACTCCGCAAGAGCGTGGAATAATTGTGTCGATTTAAGCTTTAACGCTTTTAGCGATTTTGTGTCGAAAGTCATCATGAGCGACTAGGCGCATTTCCACTTAAGCGGTTACGTCAATAAGCAAAATCTTCGTTTCTGGGGCACTGAAAATCCACGTGTGATGTACGAAGAGCCATTACAACCATTCAAAGCCACTGTCTGGTGCGGCGTTCACGCGGTAGGAGTGATTTTTTAGGACGCCATTGGCATTACGGTCACTGTTACTGGCGAACGCTACAGGGCCATGATAAGCGGCTTCTTACTGCTGGAATTAGATGACCGGGGCTTGGTGAACATGTGGTTTCAACAAGACGGTGCAAACGCACCCACAGCACGAGCCACAATGGCTATTGTGAAGGAAGCGTTTCCTGGTCGCGTAAACTTACGTTTTGGCGATTTGGCATGGCCAGCAAGATCGCCCGATTTAACCATCCCAGACTTCTTTCTTTGGGGCTACTTGAAGTCGGGGGTTTATTCCAACAAGCCTCAGATAATCGCAGCCCTTAAGGAGAATATTCGACAGGAATGCGAACAGTTATCACCGGAAATCTTGCGGAAAGTTATGGAAAATGCGATAAAACGGGCACAAATGTGTATCAACACTGGCGGCGGCCATTTGACGGATATCATCTTTTCCACTTAACAGAAAAATTATAAAAGTCCAAATAAAGATTTCCATTACAAAAATCTTTTTTTTTATTTAGTAAAAAAGTTATTCAAAAACAAAATTGGATGATTAATTTTGCGCCACCTGTATAAAGTGATTTAGAATTACTTGACTTTATGTCAGTACTTAGAGCATTATATAATATTTTGGGAGCGAAGAACCAAAATTGTCGTTGAGCGAATGAGGTTTTAGTTTTTGGGACCACGATTTTTTTTTTAAATAAACATACATAATTTTTGAAATACAAAAAATTTATACAAACATAAAAAAATTTAAAAAATGTCTCAGATTTTTTTCTCCTTAAAATTTCTGATAACGAAAAAAGTAAAAAGCACATACTTATTTCATAAGACAAATGTGTTATAAAAGTTATTGTCAACCCACTTTTTTGTAAAAATCAACCAACTTTCTACGTAAAAATAATTAATAAAAATTCCTAAAATCAATTTTTTTTTGGTTTTTCATTTTTGGATCATCGCAACACTGGTACAGTACACGCTAAACTTAATTACCGGCCTGAAGTTGATACTTATCGTCGCGATAGGCGAAGTCAGAAAAGTGGCATTCATGGGTGGGGTCCACGCCTGTTGTGAAAAGAAACCACTTTAAGATGTCTTTTAGAGTTTTTTCATAAAGCTGGCAATATTTGGCGATAGTTTTGGTTTTTGGTCGCTAGAGCGCTCTTCCGGTTACCTTTGAACGAAAGACGCCCGGGACACGTCTTTGGTTTGACGGTCAAGTTTTTAAAAATCGATGTAATCCACAGGATTACCAATAACCCGGTTTGCGGGAAGTTATAGTCTGTCAAAAAAGAGTAGAAAATATAAAAACTGGAACTACTAAATTTGTAGACTGGCAACACCAATTTAACTGTCAAATATTTTTTTGAAGTGCAATGACACTGAATGTATAGAACACAGTAAACCACATTTTTTCTTCATGACATAAATTTGATTAAAAGGTGATTTATAAAGCGATTTGCTTTAACGTAAATTTGAATTTAACAATAGATAGCATGGGCGTAGCCAGGGAGGGGTTTGGGGGTTCAAACCCCCCCCCCCCCCGAAAAGTTAAGATATCAACATTAATAATATTAAAATAAGGAGATGCGAGCGGCATAACTTATTTTATTACTAATTATTACAGTAATAATGTATTTTGGATTCGCCCTCTCTACCACTCGCCGCTGGCCGTCGTCGATTATCCGGTAACCTTTGTATATTTTCGAGCCGTATTGTTATGTATCCCCACACTAGTGATGGTATGTCTAGGGAAATTTGACTAGATCTAGGGGAGAAAAATATTTTTTAGGGAAAAGGGAAATCAGTACTAAATCTACGGAAATTTCGAACTGCAAATTTTTTTATTACGTATGACAATATTACTGGTATTATATACCTATATGTTTTTTGGAATTCCCATGAATCTTAAATATTGTTGATGTACTTACAAGAAATTTTGTCAAGCAATGTTATTTTTAACACTGATAATTCAAAATGATATTATGTATCTAAGAAGATAAATGGGGACCTCTTAAAGAAAAAAATAATTTTACTTGCAAGTTGCGTTTTTTCGGTGATTGCGGTTGATTTTTATTTTGCAACAAGTGATTTTTATTTGGAACTAGCTGGTCCCGGCATGCGTTGCTACGCCATTTAATAAAGAAATTGTTTCTCCCTGAGTGTCCTTTCCCATTCGTCCCGTTCCCCTTCCGCCTCCCTTTCTTCTCCTGCGTCCTCTTCCCCTCTCGCGTTCCCACTCCGTCACCTCCATCTTCCCTCTCCCCACGCCACTCCCCCCCTTCCCCCTTCCCCCTTCCCCCGTCCCGTGAACCCCCTCCCCCCTCACACGTCCCCTTCCCCTTCCCCGCCTTTCCTCTTCCCTTTCCCGCTCCCTCGTCCCGTCAACCCTCCTCCCGCATTCCAAATATTCAATCCCAGTACATTCAGTTTTTAAACAGCCCGCGTGCCACCTTTTACAATTTTTATTAAAATTTGCTTTTTTTATTTTATTTTCATATATTTTGTACCTAACATAGGTACCTATTTAAAATATCTAAAATTCTTGATTCGATTCAAACTATTAGGGGAGTACCTACTTTAAATAAATTTTTCAACTTTTCAAAAATAGAATCCTGATTGAACCATCATTCATTGTTTTGCAAAATGTCATTCTCTAACACGCGAACTGTCAAACGTGCGATGTTTTCTGTTATTATCTAATTTTCTGCGCAATTTTCTTAATTTTTCTCTCCGTAAGAACCATCCTCGAACTTCAAGGAATATTCTAAAAAAAGAATTAGCGAAATCGGTTCAGCCGCTCTCGAGATTTGCGCTTACGAACAAATTTAGCGATTCATTTTTATATTATAGATTCCGTTTCTAATTTCCGTTTCTAATCAGTGGTAAGTGTATACATACTTTGAAATTATTATTTCACTTAACAGTATTAGTGTTAGAGTCAGGTGAATACGTACTTGCATAAATGTGATTATTTGAATAATTTGACTGCTAAAACGTTATTACATGTACAACTAACGTTTATTATGTATTTTATATTGAAAAGATTTATTTTCTATATACATTTGTTACTTTAAATTTTATTTATTTATTTAAGGAACATAAACAGTCTTAATAACATAATATACATAAGAGGATAACAAAAAACAGAATGTAAACTAGAATATTTAAGAAAAGAAAAAAAGGACAAAGCAGCAATTAAAAAAATATATATATGCATAATACAGGTGTAGATTCAACAAGTGATAAACCTAATTATAAAAATACAACAATAAAATAATTGCGATTATAACTGTAAAGAAAATAGGGTGCAAAACAGGTATTTTGATTGGGACGGGTAAGGGGAGGACAGGGATAAAGGAAAGTTACCACGCAGGTAATTTAAAAATATTAGATACAATTAAATTAATCATCATGAATATGTGTTATGTATTATTCGCACGTAGAATGTTATACAATGAAATTCTGTAGCGAAAATAACTAGCAGTGAATATGTCAGCAAGTGTTTCTAAACGTGCTAATTTAATGTTATAGTAGTTACATGCCCTTTGCATAAATTCATTTTGGTTGGAATTGGTGTTGCATCTATCAATGTAGAAAAGGGTATTATGTCTGCTATATCGAGTCGGCGCGTGGAAATTTATTTTATTTAGCAACTCCGGGTAGAGGTGGGTAAGTTCTGCATTTTTCCGGAAGCCTCCGAGACTTGCTTCCTTTTAAAAGTACACGAGTTCTAGGAGCAGGTCCCGGGTCCGAGTTCTTAGGTGCGGACTGGGCACTGGGTATTGTTGCGGCGCACCGAAACGGGACGCACGGGTTCAAAGAACTCGGAACCAGGACCTACTCGTAGAACCCACACGAGAACTCAGAACCCCGGAGTCGGACAAGACCCGTACGAGAACAAGGACCCGTCACCCGTGCAATGTAGGTACATTCAATGTATCTACACTGCACGGTCTTTTATTGAGAATTTAAATAAGTAAATTAATAAGCTGTAATGCTTTACTATAAACTATTATTTTATAATGCACGTCACCCGTTGATTAACGATACCAGATAAGACGCTCTAATTAAAAACTACTCCGTGCCTAGCCGAAGGGGTCACGCACGTGTGTGTCGATCAACGAACAGCGATCGAATGAACGCCCAGCGCCCAGCTCGTGACGTGACTCAAGGGGAAGTGTCATAGTTGGCCGGCCGCGGGTAGCGGGGAGTGTCGGGAACTCACCGAGACCCGCGACTCATGAGTGGAATGGTGAGTGACGCCGGACCGTGGATCGCGGAGCAAGCCGGCGCGGCGGCCACGGGGTGAGTCAGGAATGTAGTAGTTCGCGGCGTTCGCGCGAGTCCGGGAGTGGGCGAAATGAATGGATTGTGTCGCGATTCACGTAGCTTGGAACAAGGCGCTTGGGTTTAAAGGAACCCGGGACTTGTATTCGAGTGCGGTTTTCGCGCTTCGGCGTTGAGTTGCTCGGACCGCCGGATTACCGCCGGATTTATTTGGATGCGGAGAGTACTGGGACTGGGCCGGGTTCTCTGGGAGTAGTCGATTTGAAAAAGGAGTGGGAGTAGGAACCGCTTCCCGCAAAGGAGCGGATCACATGAGCCCATTCCAGCTGAACTGACACATCGCTAACTCCGGGCAGTCAGTCCGATTCGAGCCGCGGTCAACAGTGGTTGTGTGTACCTTACCTATCGCTTAGTGCCGTTCGCCCGTTCCTGAGCCTCATACAGATAAGATATTATTGTTACATTTCATTTAATTTTGTTTATCGTATACCTAGGTGTTTGCATTCCTTCTTACGGCTAATCCGTTTTTGTTTGTACAGTCAATGAAATAGACTGCTTATTATTTTTTCAGTTTAATTTTTAAAAGTTAAGTTTTTTTTTAATATAATGGAAGAAGACGAAGATAGGCCTCCCGACCCAGGGTCGATATTGGATTTTTCTGATTCGGAATCTAATTCTAGTCAGGTTTCTATTACGCTCTCATCTCGTAAACGGCGTCCATCGCATAACCTTCACATTCCATCGAAAGTTAAATCTATTCCGCCAATTCAACAAACCTCGACCTCTAACGACCTTAACACCAATTGTAACATCCAGACCAGCACTTTAACTAGCGATAATGCAAAAAGTACTGACTTACTTTATCCTGCTCCCGCTTCCGGTCCTTTTATCGTTATGGTGCAGAGAACTGAACAAGGAAAACTTATTCACCCTTTAGATTTTGGAAAATTTTTATTTAACTCAAAAAATAATAACCTTGGTATTGTTAACGGTTCAATTAAACCGGAAGGGCGATATAAATTATCTATCGAGTTTAATACTGCCGCTTCCGCTAATGGATTTGTAAAAAAAATTGACTCGCTCTCAATCCATAAATATAAATCGTTTATACCGACATTTAACCTTACGAGAATGGGTCTTGTGCGAGGAATTCCCGCGGAGATCACAGAGGCTGAAATTGTTGACGCTTTGAATAATTCTCACGGAACCCCGAAAGTATTAAAAGCACGTCGACTGAACTACTACAAGGATTCTTCTGATGGAAACACGATCTGGAAACCTTCTCAATCGGTTGTTATTACATTTGAAGGACAATCACTACCGTCTCGTGTCTTTATTTATTATACCTCGCTTCCCGTCGATGTTTATAAATTCCCAACTATTCAATGCTTCAATTGCTGCCGGTTTGGACATTCAAAACCCGTATGCCGCTCCCCTCCACGTTGTTACTTTTGCGGAGAAGGTCACCCATTTGATCAATGTCCGAAATCTTCCAATGATCCCATTTGCATTAATTGTTCGGGTGCACATACCGCGGTCAGTCTAGCCTGTCCGGAATTATCAAGACAGAAGAACATAAAACATAAAATGGCTACCGACAACATTTCGTACTTCCAGGCCTCTAAGTTATTCTCTCCTGCGAAAAAATCATTCGCAGAGATGACATCGTCCTCAGCACCTTTCCAAACATCCACCTTTTTAAAATCAACGTCATCTTCTCACAGAGAAACCATTCTCAAGCCAGTCAAACCCAACCCAAAATATACTCCTTACCTTGATAAAAAACAATTGAATAATATTTTGGCCAGCCCGAATGGGAATGCCAAATCCCAGTCGCCCAATGGGTGTGCCATTAAGGGTAATACTTCCCCTCCTTCTCTCCCCGAAATAATAAATAATAATTCTTTTATACAAACTTTAATTACTCTTTTAATTTCAATCCTTACAAACAACAATACTGTACCGTCCAACGCTGCTGATTACATTAAATCTTTATTATCTTGCCTCCCCAATGACTTCGAAACTGAACAAAATTCTTCAGTGGAACAGTAGAAGCCTCTCCGCTAACAAATCTGACCTAATTCAATTACTCGACGAACACGACGTTTCAGTAGCCGCCATTTCTGAAACGTGGTTAAAACCCTCCTTTCACTTAAGAATTCCAGGTTATTATTGTCTCAGACACGACAGACCGGATGGTAAAGGCGGCACGGTTCTGATAATCCATAATTCTATCCCGTTTAAACAAATTAATATTCACACTCCCTCCGACGATATCCAGATAATTGCAGCTGTCTTATCTGATATCACAATTTTATCAATATATATTCCTCCCTCTACGACTTTTATTGAAAACGAATGGGCACCAATCTTAACCCAGATTTGTTCCCCTTATATGATCCTTGGAGATTTTAATGCACATTCCCCTTCTTGGGGTAGCGAAATAACAAATCGTTCTGGCCGCAATCTTTTAAATTTTATTGATACCCATAACCTATGTTTTTTAAATGACGGATCTCCAACCAGATTCACCCCCCCTCATCAACGGAAAAGTGCTGTTGATTTATCTCTTTGTTCGTATTCGTTAGCATCTAAATGCTCTTGGGACATCCTAAACGATCCCCTCTCTAGTGATCATTTCCCAATTATAATCCGATTCCACCATCAATCTTACACTTATCCCCCCCCAGTTAAAAATAATCTCAAATTTAGAATAAAAGATGCGAATTGGAGCACTTTCTCTTCTGAACTAGATAACCTTATTAATTTAACAAAATCGTCCCCGGGAGACATCAGAATGCAATGTGAGACGTTTCCTTCTATGGTTATAAATGCAGCAGAAAAATCCATCCCGAAATTCAATGCGAACATTAAAATAAAACACTCTACTCCGTGGTGGGACGAGGAATGCACTCGCTCCGTCAACTCTCGTAAAAAAGCAATTTCCTCTTTTCGTAAGTGTATGTCACTAGAAAATTTTTTAGCAGTTAAAAAAGCTCAGGCGGAAACCAAACGAATTTTGAAAAATAAAAAACGTGCTGGATGGCGGAAGTTCTGTGAGAACCTGTCTCCGGAAACTCCTCAGTCTTCAGTTTGGTCTAGCTTAAAAAAATTCGGATCATCGTATTCTCCGCCGAGAATCAAACATATATCAGAAGAAATTCTTATAGGATTTGCGGATAAAATAGCCCCCCCATCGGTGGCCGGATGTGAAGAAATGCCTTCTGTTAAGCCATATCCATCTCATTCTAACTGGCTAGATGCTCCTTTCTCCATTGATGAGATGAAACGAGTAATAAGAGCCCTTTCTGACTCTGCTCCGGGTCCCGATGGAATACTTAATAGTTTCATTAAATCATTTTCTGATATGGCGGTTGAATATTTCTTATCTCTTATTAATAATATGTTTGAAACAGGACTAATTCCGGAGGATTGGAAAACTCAAAAAATCATTCCCATTTTAAAACTTGGAAAGAATCCATCTGAAATTTCGTCTTATCGGCCTATTGCTCTTTCATCATTTTTGATGAAAGTAGCGGAGCGTTTGATGAAGAACAGATTAGAGTGGTTTGTTGAAAGTCAAGATATTATCTCACCAAATCAGTATGGTTTTCGGAAAAAGAAATCTACAATGGATAATTTAAGTTTGTTCACAACTGATATCCGAGTTTCTCAATCCCTAAATTCTTATACATTGGCCACATTCCTTGACCTTTCATCAGCTTACGATGATGTTTTACTGAATGTTTTGAAAGAAAAGCTAATTAAAAAACAATTCCCCCCGAAATTAGTCCAATTTATTATTAATTTGCTCTCAGATAGGTCCATTATTATTGAGTCTTCCTCTAAATGCTTAAGGCGCAAACTATGGAGAGGTTTGCCCCAGGGTTCTGTTATTAGTTCTCTGTTGTTTAATATTTATATAAGCGACCTAGACTCAGTAATTCCTTTTTCTATCAAGCGACTTTACTTTGCGGATGATATTCTTATATATTTGTTACAAAAAATATTATTCTTGCAGCAAAGGAAATGAATTTGGCTTTACAATATATTAAAAGATGGTTGTCAATAAATAGGATGAATCTGGCGGCATCTAAAACAAGGGTCGTGGCTTTCACGCGCAAAAGAAAAATTCCCCACTTCTCAATCTCTTTTGATAATGTGCCTCTACAAACCGCTACTCAAATCAAATTCCTTGGTCTTCTTTTGAACCATAAACTTTCCTGGCTTCCACACATTTAGATAATTTCTACAAAGTGTGAAAAGGGACTTAATATAATGCGAGCAGTTTCCAGAGTATGGTGGGGATCTCATCCTACCACTCTTAAATTAATGTATAATTCCCTAGTTCGGAGCCACTTGGATTATGGCTCTTTCCTTTTTGATCCACTCCCTAAATATTTAGATAAGAAAATGGAAAGAATTCAATCAAAAGCCCTCAAAATGATTATTGGAGCTATGAAATCTTCTCCAATTAATGCGCTTCAGGTAGAATGTGGGGAGCCTCCATTATATTTCAGAAGGCAATTCCTTGCCAATAAATATATTTTCAAGGCTTTATCGTTATCACTTCATCCTATTAAACAAAGTCTTAATCGGTTAAGTGTTAATTTGAATTCTAACAAAAGATTGAGAGAAAAACAATGTTTTCCTCTCCTAATTAAAAGTTTTCATCTCTATAATTCTCTATCATCTTCCCTCCAATATCTTCAAGAAGTTCCCAATCTCCCTATATACAATATTCCATTTAAGGCTATCACTTTTATGCCGAAAACAATAACATCAGTCTTTCAGAAGAATATTTTATTTCCCCAAATAAATTTCAAAATGTGGATGATTGTTTTAAATGCATTGTGGCTTCAAAATTCCCTGGATTTTCCATCCTTTACACTGATGGTTCCAAATTTGAAAATAAAAGATGTGGAGCATCGATATATAGTCCAGAATTCAACATCAATCTCACTTATAAATTACCGAAAGAAGCTTCCATATTTACAGCTGAATGCTTTGCAATTGAACAAGCGCTAAATCAAATCCAGGTTCTCAACATTCATCGAGCCTTACTATGTACTGATTCGCTAAGTGCTCTAACTAAAATTAGGTCAAATATTCTATGTTATCCGGAAGACAATATTATATGTAAAATAAAAAATCTTCTCAATTCTCTAAGTGAATCTGGGTTTGAGACGATATTGGCCTGGGTCCCTGCCCATTTGGGTATCGAGGGTAATGAGATGGCCGATTTTCTCGCCAAATCTGGTTCAGATTCCGGAACTATCCCACTAAATTTTAGAATTCCTATCTCCGATGTCTTCCCGATTCTTAAATCCAACATGACTCGTGCCTGGGAAGAAAATTGGGCAGTCTCCAAAATAAGAACTGGATCTTTCTATGCTGGAATTCAAAACCATATCCCTGCTAAGCCATGGTTTCACGGTAAAAAACTTTCAAAACGATTCATTTCATGTATTTCGAGAATGAGAATTGGTCACTGTTCAATTGCATCTCACTTGTCTAGAATTAGAGTTTTAGATGATCCGGTCTGCCAGTGCGGTGTGGAAGAGGAAACCCTCGACCACGTTTTCTTTAACTGTAAAAACCATTCATCTTTCAAGAACATATACCGCCGGCTTATTAAAATCACACACCAGTCCCCCCTTAACATTTCATACCTTTTATCTCTTAACAATTCTCGTGTTCATGCAACTTTATGTAAGTTTATTAACCTGAATGAATTCAATATTTAATTTGTTTTAGTGATCTAAATGTGTCCAATATTTAATTTGTTTTATTATTTTCCCAATAGATTAACCGAATTTTTTTATCCACTTTAACTATTACCGGCACAAAGCACTCTTTTCAGGGTGAATTGCCTAAAATCAAAAAAAAAAAAACTCCGGGCAGTCGACTTTCGAGTTAATAATTTTGTACAGGAGCATCTGATCAGCGTCAAGCCTCCTGTTGAGCAGTTTCGTGATTCGAAAATGGTTCTCGATTTCATCGTAAGAATTGTATACATTGAATGATTTAAAATTGAGGAATTTGAGAAATCGCTCCTGAACTCTTTCTAACCTGTTAACATAAATAATATAGCGCGGGTTCCAAACCTGTGAACAGTATTCCAGGTGAGGACGAACATGTGAATTGTAGAGAATCAGATAAGTTTTAGTGTTTTTGAAAAATTTGCATGTTCTTAGTAGAAAGCCTAGACTCTTTGTTGCTTTGGTGACAATGTTATCAACGTGTTTATCAAAGGTAAGTTTAGAGTCCAAAAGAACCCCGAGGTCACGTATATAATCTTTATTTGTTAACCACAATCCACAAATGGTGTAATCATGCAGTATTTTCACATGGTTACGTGTGAATGTGACTTTGCAACATTTAGAAATATTGATAAAAAGCTTATTTCTGAGACAGTAATCCTTCAGTCGGTCAAGATCTTCTTGTAAAAGCACAGAACAGTCAGGGGAGCTTATAGGAAGGTATATCTTCATATCGTCGGCAAATAGTAAAATTTGAGCATTGTAAAAACATGTCGTAATATCATTTATATAGATAGAGAAAAGCAAAGGACCCAAAATGGACCCCTGAGGCACACCGGAAGTGATAATTTCCCAGATGGAGGAAAATCCACCCACTGTCACAGCCTGAGACATGTTTGTTACGTATGAAGATAACCAACGAAGGATATTTTTTTTTTTTAAATAAAGATAAACATTCCCGGGTTACGAATAACCCAACAATGTTTGAAAATCTCCTACAACCACCACAGAAAGCCGAAAATGTTGCTTATGTTGTGATGGAGGACTTAGCCAGTCGAGGAATCGAACACGCGACGCTCGGGTGGGACCCAATCGCTATGCCCACTCAACCACTGACCAGATCTCCATGAATACCATGATTAGCAAGTTTTCTAAGCAGGACGCTGTGGTTGATCTTATCAAAGGCTTTGCTATAGTCGGTGTAGATTGTATCAACTTGCACACGTTTATCCATAGAGGCAAACAAGAAATTTATAAATTTTATAAGATTTGTAGCAACAGTGCGATCCGTGCAGA
The DNA here is from genome assembly GCA_917880885.1 of Limnephilus marmoratus. NCBI lineage: Eukaryota > Metazoa > Arthropoda > Insecta > Trichoptera > Limnephilidae > Limnephilus > Limnephilus marmoratus. The sequence continues at coordinate 13,563,825 of OU862911.1, forward strand.
AATTCATTGATCGAATTCTTTACCACAGGGAATAACTGGTCATAGACTATGTTTTCGAACACCTTTGAAAAAATGCAGAGCTTGGAAATGGGTCTATAATTATCTGCTTCACACTTATTCCCCGATTTATGAATTGGCGTGATGTAGGCTCTTTTCCATATATCAGGAAATGTACCAGTCTTAAGTGATAGCGGAAGTGACAAATGATTTGCGCACTCGGTAATAAACAGTGGTGGGATACCATCTGGCCCATTTCCCTCGTTGGAATCGAGCCGTTTTAAATATTTAGATACAAGGTCAGCATCGATAAAAACTGACCCTATCGCACAGACCTGCTTAACTACGGAGTCATCGTAGGAAGTCCCCGGAGGGTCAGCCGGTTCGTAGACCGAATGAAAATATTCAGCAAATAAATCACAGACTGCCTGGCCCCCCTCGGTTGTTAAATCCTTAAGATTTAAAACGTTAGGAATAGACGCTGATAGTTTTTTTGATTTAACATATGACCAGAATGCCTCGGGATCTTTGGCGATATTCTCTTCAGCATTATTAATAAAGTCTTCGTGACACTTCTTTGCCATTTTTTTCTGCCTGGTGCGTAGCCTTGAAAAAGTAATGTAATCGGAAGGGTTCTTATACATATGTAGTGTATAATCTATAATTATAATAGTATTATTTAAAAAAAAGAAAAAAAAGAAAAGTTTTCAACACAAATTGTTATAGTTAATGCTCAAGAAATACAAAGTCGTCGACCTCCCCCCCCCGACACTTTTGATTTGCCAAGGTGGTGGTATATAATGTAAAGGTTATTGCATGCACTTTCAGTAGTTTTATTTTCTTGAACCCCCCCCACCCCGATACTAAAACCTGGCTACGCTCGTGATAGATACAAAGGAAGAATCACTAATGGTGAGTTTAGTTACACTGCTTTTAGATATGAATGAGTTAAATATATTCAGATCTAAAATTAGAGACATGATAGCCCAGGCAAAACCTAGTATTAAATAAATTTGAGCAATTTCTAAAGTGTGCTTTATATTTTATTACATTATAGTTATTCTTCATTATGTTAACACAAAATTGCAAAGCTATAATAATAATATACCTATATGCAATTCTAATTTAGAGATCGGCGGGTACCTATACTGCAATGAAAAAATATTTTTTCCACTATTATGCCTTTTTAATTTTTTATAAAAATGTAGGTTACACAGCTTTACTTTAACACCATGAGTTATGTGTTTAGTATTGCCATTTGATCAACAGTGGCGCCCTCATATATTTTCTACTCTTATTTGACAAACTGTAAGCGTGATGCTTTACGTGTCAGTGTAATCATTATTAAATTTGTTGATTTAATATACATATTATAAGGAGTTATACCGTCGGATTAACTAAGGTTAAACGTTACGTACGTCGTACGTTATAATCTACGCATTCACAGATGGCGCCAATTAAATTATTTCAGATTTTTAATACTTTTTACACGTAACGCTTAAAAATATTAAGGTAAATTAATTTTTTGCGCCCGTACATATACAATGTATAATATGAATATAAATTAAATAGTTTTGTCCATAAACAAACCCAAATCTTTCAAGAGAGGCTGAAAAATGCATTTTTTTTATCGGTGACTCAATCCAATAACGTATCTAAAAATCACATGTTTACCCACAATGGAGAAAAACCTTTTTCATATCCTGACTGCAACTATTCCTCTTCTTGAAAAAAAATACTAAAACGGCACTTGCTAACTCACAGTGATGAAAAACCTTTTTCTTGTCCCGACTGCGACTATTCATGCGCTACACAACGGTATCCAAAAATTCACATGCTTACCCACACTGGTCAAAAACCTTTTTCATATTCTGACTGCAATTATTCATGTTGTACAAAGGAAATCATTTGCTGACTCACAGTGATATAAAACCTCTTACATGTTTCTACTGCAACTATTCATGTTCTACAAAGAGGCGCCAAAAATCACATGTTTACCCACAGCAGGCAAAACCAAGTAACCATTCTTGTCCCGAATGCAGTTATTTAAGTTCTCGAAAGGGAGATTTAAAAATCCATAGCGCGATTCACAGTGGAGAAAAACCTTTTTCATGTTCTGAGTGTAACTATACATGTACTACGAAAATTATCTTCATGTATTATTTTTATATTTTAGCAGTAAACTAACCTATGTTCGTATAAAATTCAGGCCGGCATTAAAGTTTGGCGTGTACACCACCTAGAGTTTTTTTTTTCATTTTACTAACATGTAATTAATTGTATATTTCAGTTTGGCAAAGTTCGTGGATAGATTTGGAAATCGGATTACAGGATCGCAGAACCTTGAAGATGCCATTGACTACATGGTGAACCTTTCTATAGAAAATGATTTGGAAAACGTTCATACTGAACATGTTGAGGTTGTTATAAATACTTTAATAACATAGATCAAAAACAAATGAGTCTTGCTTTATGTTAATCTAATGAAAAACGGTTGTCGGGGCAGTGAAAAAATATTTCTGTATGAAATTATTCATGCTCAATGAATTCAAGTCGCTCTGCAATTTTCAAAATTGGAACTGATTATTTAAATTCAGACAAATGATATAGTAGGTACCTGTAAACAGAAATTTTTTTTTTTTTTATTATTACAAAAAAAAATCGATACTTGAAAATTGTTAAATTTTTGATGCATTATGTTTTTAGAATTTTTTTTCAAGTTTACAAACAGTGTTTATTTGAAAAGTAGATTTCTGATTGTGTATAATTGGATATTTTTGATTGTGTATAATTGGATATCAAATTATATATATTTATAATTGGATACCATTTTCGTGAAAAAGCACCACAATGGCGCTGTTCAAATATGATTGCCAGGCTCAATTTAATTAAATACAGATATGGAAACTTACCTGGCACCTAAGAAACGCACTTTTATCAGAAAGTTTAAAATTGGAGAAGATACAAATTTGCTTGCAGATGACACTATTAAACACAACGTACATTGCTTGATTTATAGTTGCTATTTTATCCTCCATTACTATTGATATTAAATTCGTTAGAATTCTCTAATCTGTCAATAAAAAAATATAATTATACAGTAGTACATATAAGTAAAAAAGAAATAAATTTTTAAAAAGAAACAAAAATAATATTATTCCATGAAAAAAAGTTGGAATTTTGAAAAAAAAACGTAGTTTATCATTTTTTCCTTCTACCATCACGTAGAATCACCTCCCGAAGTTTGCGCACTTTACCCCCGGAAAATCTGTATTGTAAAAATTGACAATATTTGTTCCTATCACAAATACTTCCAGCTTCACAAATCCTACAATAATTATACTATCCCGTGATTTTTCACAGGTCTGCGATAGTAAAAATAATAATTTGCATAATGTGACTTGACAGTTCACATGACTTTTCTTAACACCAGAAGCAAGCAGCACTGCGTAATGTGCGTAGATTTTTCATCTAATGTGTATATCCAAATGCTCTCTCTTTGTGTGGAGTGATTAGTGGCCATGCTCACTCTCAAACCTCGCTCGGTTAAACAAACTCAAGGGTTGTTCAGTGTACAAACAACCGACGAAGGACCCAATGCCATCCAGGTGATGCGCAACGATTGGGATATCTCAACATATAAAGCAATGTTTACACATTTTTTGCACGAACCATGTTCATAACAACCTCTTGTATTCTAGGTGCCACATTGGGTCAGGGGAAAAGAAAGTGCGATGCTGCTAAAACCAAGAATTAAAGCTTTGCGCATGCTCGGGCTCGGTGGAAGTGTGGGAACCCCTCCAGGAGGCATCACAGCTCAAGCAATTGTCGTACAAAACTTTGAGGAACTCCACGCGCTTTCCGATGATAAGGTAAACGGTAAACTAATCGTGTACGCTCCTAAATTCACAAACTATGCTTCTACTGTACTTTATCGTTTATCAGGAGCTTCAGAGGCAGCAAAGAAAGGCGCAGTTGGTGTCCTTGTTCGATCCATTACACCTTATTCCCACGCTACTCCACACACTGGACAAATGCAGTATTATGAATCTGTTACCAAAATACCGGCTGCGGCAATTACCGGCGAAGATGCTGACCAACTATTAAGGATGCAAAATAGTAGCTATAATTTAATTATCAAACTGAAAATGTCGGCCACTTCTAGAGGGACCAAAATATCCAGAAACACTATAGCCGATTTCGAAGGATCGACACTTAAAAAGAAGGTTGTTTTCGTATCGGGACATTTGGATAGCTGGGATGTAGGAGATGGAGCGATGGATGATGGAGGTGGTGCCTTCATATCCTGGCTGGCTCCGGTGGTTTTGAAGAAACTCAATCTTCGCCCACGAAGAACATTGAGGACGATATTATGGACAGGCGAGGAACAGGGATTAATTGGCGCCAAAGCATATGAAAAGGCACACAGAGAAGACAACGATGATTTAAATTTTGTAATGGAATCTGATTACGGAACTTTCTCTCCTCTCGGCTTGATGTACTCTGGAAGTAAAACAGGAGAGTGCATGATGAGAGAAATACTGAAGCTATTTGAATCCATCAATGCAACTCAGTTGTCACTAAACGAGCCCGGACCAGATATAAGCTTTTGGACAAATCAAGGAATTCCAGGAGGTGGTTTTCATAACGAAAACCAAAATTACTTTTGGTATCATCATTCGGAAGCAGATTCCATGGACCTTATTGAAACAGATGCATTTGACAGGAGTACCGCATTTTGGACAGCATTTTCTTACATAGTAGCGGATCTACAACATGATATTCCGAGGAATGATTAAAAATTCAATGCGTGATTTATTTGTTTGTATTGGTTTTATTTACGGCAGGAGAAGAGTTCTTTTGGCTAAAAATGAATCTCTAATGACGGAATAAAAAAACTTCTCAACATAATTGGGTATTCTTTTTTTCATAGCATATGTAATTAGTAATTATATACATGTACAACATTTTAAATTATTGCTTTTAAAATAACCAATGACTTGGACCCGGAAGGGTCATCGCAAAGTTAGGGTAAAATATAAAAAGAATAAATAAAAAAATATTTTAAATGATTTAATAAACATTAATTTATTTTATTTAATAACTCAGCCTTGACTTTGCGATGACACGTCCGGATTCTACGAATGACTAATATAGTCAACACAATACATTTTAAAAATTACCCAAAATTTATTGAAGTAAGGCAATCAGTATAAAAATTATAATTGCAAGAAAGCCTATTTTATAAATTTCTCTTTGATGTTTATCAGTAGGGCCCGGATTAATACGTAAATACATATTTTTATTTTTCACGATTTTCGGTCTCGTATGTGTTCTCTACCTATTAAATTATCATATATAGATTGTGAAAAACTAATTTTTATTTTAAATATTTTTCCATATTTCATGGTTAAGTCCATATTTTACAAAAAATATCACAATCATCTATATTTTCGTTTTTTATATCATAAAACATGAGTTAGTTCACAAAAATTGATATAATTTTACGTGCTTGCATTCTCGCCACCACACGGCCGCGCGTGTTTCATTTCTCTCGCGTATTATTCGTCGTAATTTGATTTTTGTTTCTCTTTCTCTCCGCGCGGCGGCGATCACCGACGACGAGCGACGTTCCTGCCGTGTTGGTTGCGCGTCTTTTTATTTTTACGTACTCAAGGATAAACAACCTTTGCGTTTCAAATTGGAAAAATATGTCGAAAATTTCCCAAGCCAAAAAAATATATTTTAGACAAAAATAAAGGATTTGATACCCTAAAAACAATTAATAAAGTTCTGCGCGGAAGCTTTGAGGGTACTGCAGACGTGCCTTACACAATTTCGGAACTAGGCATCTTTAAATACGCTCCCACATCATGTGACGTGGAAAGATCGTTCAGCCAATAGAAGGCTATATTTAGACTAAATCGACAAAGTTTTAATTTCGATAATTTAAAAAAGCACGTGATTGTGTACTCCAATCAATTTAATAAGACAGATTAAGAGGAAGATTAATAAAACTTAATTTTTTTTATTTGAATTTCGTGAACATTTCGCTATCTCTTCATAATTTTTTGAATGTAACTGTTACTGCATAGTAATTTTTCACAATAAACAATGTTTCATATGAAAGATATTCTTATTTTATACTCCTACATTTTTTAGTCCATATTATATGTACATATTTTGAATTTTTTAATAAATATTTATCCGAGCCCTATTTATCAGCAACAAAATAATAATCAGGAAATTTATTTATTTATTTTTTATTTTTATTTATTTATACATGCATATATATTACAAAACATTACACAATGAAACTTTGGCTGTCCAACTGGGAAGGATACCCGTTTCAGGACAGCCAAATTGCACATCTAGTTCATAATATTATAAACAAAGGAATGGAAATAAAAAATATATAAATGAAATAAAAATATAAGCAAAAAAAAAATTGTACAGTGAGATAAAAAAAATTAATACAAAAATACAAACAACGAAAATTTAAAAGTAAGTGATCAAACAAAGGTTTGCAAAATTGCAACATTAACCATATTGTCTTTAATACCTAAGTACATTGTTAGTGTCAAGCCAATGTATCGAAGGTACCTACCTCCTGTACCTCTTTCTGCCAGTTGCAGGAGTACGGAATTATCCAATTTTGAATTTAACATTTAAGGTAAAAAAAATTAACAATTTTTTTCTATGAAATTGCAAAGGCCTTACATTTAATAACATTAATAGTTTTCCAGGCTATTTTGGGGAACATTTGCAATTGCATAATTAGAATTTACACGTTTATACACCAACATATGACATATGAATTCGAAATGCATTTATGACTATTTAATTTTTAATAAATGTACTATAATTTTTTACTCTTTAAAAGAACATTTATTAACACCTGCCCGCAGTCCCCAGTCCCCATTAACCTCACAAGACTCCATTTGTCAAATGAGAGCATCTTCTGATGGAGTGACGATTATTTCACCATTTCTTATATTTGATTTCATTTTATTTCAAGATATGCTTCTTTGTGAATGTATAAAAACCATAGTGGGTATAATATATTTTACGATTTGATGTGTTATTGTAGTGTTTAATATTATATTCTGTTCTATGTTATTGTCAAATATTACATTGTTTAAAATATTTCACGGTTTTACGCAAGAATATACAAGTGGTTTTTTCTTCAATAACTAGTTGTATATTCTTAATTTTTTTTCACTTTTATAACTTTGGTATAAATTCTATGTATGTGTAATCCTCGATAACTTAAATATTATTTTATAAACTATGTAAAAGCCCCTACGGGCGTATAACAACAATAAATAAATAAATAATTTTTGTAATTTTGTATTTCATAAATATTACTATGATCAAAGGAATTTTTAAATGGATAACTGATGAATTCCACAATCTTCTCAATTTTATCGAAATCACTAAAGCTATTTTCGTCTGATACCACTGCCTTAATTTCTGCAGAAGAATTGAAAGAATAGTTGTAACATTATGTTTTAAAATATTGGAATGAAATTGTAGGTAATATTTAGTTTCCATATTTTTTAACAAATTATTGAAATTTTTCTTTTACTTTTCGCCTATCATAGACGCTATTTGACTTTGGAATGCTGCGACAGAAATCATAATTTCTGTTAATGATTTTTTCTTGTCTTTGTAATTTTAGATTTAATGTGCTCAGTTTTCCGGTAAAATCTGCTAAAAATGCTAAATCACATTGACAGCCTTAAGCATACAGTTGTTGATAATCATCACACCTCTCTTCAAGAAAATTTGTTATTTCGTCCAATAACATGATGGATCGGCATTTGAAAATCACACAAGATGATACGCGCAGCTCTTGTGCGGATCCTTGTGTGGGTTCTATTGGGTTCGAGTCCTTGGCCGGACCCGTGCTCCCGATCGACTGGTTGGCCATCCCTGTTCTATAGGATTATACTGACAGTGGTATGGGGGTAGACGTACAACTTCATGACCATATTGTTGAGCCAGGTTATCGATTTCATATATTTTTTCATCTAACATTCAATCTTAGAAACGTTTTCATTAAAACCGATATTCTTCCTTTGGAGCCACTCCACAATTTCTCATTTTTTGGGTGCGGTGGTTAGTGCTTTGTCTAATTGAACGGAATGGTAACTTGCGTTATCTATAACGATTACAGAGGGTTCTTCGAGAAATGTCACAAACTGATTTTCAAACCAATTTTTGAAGACTTTGGAATCAATTTCAGCATAGTAGGTAATCTGTATTTGGCATAACCTTTTTCGTACGGAATATTAATTTACTCCCCTTAATAAAACCCGTTTTTGCTGAACCACATTGCAAAATGATCAGCTGGCTTCCTTTCCAAATGGCACTTTTAAACCCCCATTGCCCTCACTATCTTGCCACAAGTGTGTAATCGAGTGATTTTGATTCACTCAAGTCTCGTCCAAGTAGACTATTTACCGTCCATCGCTGGTTGATCGTATTTGTTTCATTTTTCTCAAAATGTAGCAATGTCTAATCTTCCCATTAAATACTTTCTTCCATCCTTGCTTATTTTGAATTGGAAACCAATATCATACAAAATACATCCATACATAACAAAGGATTTAGTCGCCAAATTCATGGGAATAACCGCCATTGGAATTTCTAAATTCTGAATATTGTTTTAAGAATCCATTTTGATGTATTTCAGAAAATCGGAATTTTCGAGGATCGAATAAATAATTACGAAATGAAAAATACAAATATTAATAATGTAATGATGGAGTGTCTTTCGAGTTTGGGTTTTTCCGAGTTTTTACTGTAGGTACGTTAATACTCGTGTGAAATTTTGGGAGTACACTTGGTATCTGTTCGACTATAATAACGTACATCGGGGCCCTACGCCATCGAGTACACAATGAAACTACTTGTAGGTAGTGATAATAGTTCAGTCAAAATAGACGAAAAAATGCTGAGTTTGTATTAATTCCTGACAAGCTGAATTTTTGTACTGTGGGCCTAGTCACTAATTTTTGTAAACCTCCGTTTCATGAAGTTACGGGTTTAGCTACGTCACATACCCGTTGTTGTTGTTATTTAAGTTGGCGAATCTGTCAAAATACGGGTATGTGACGTAGCTAAACCCGTAACTTCATGAAACGGAGGTTTACAAAAATTAGTGACTAGGCCCCCAGGTCTTTAATACATCATTACAAATACTATGTCAAAAGTCCCCATCGATCTGGCATTAGCGTTGTTTTTTATCCTAGGTCAAAGGTCACAAATTTTAGTTTTCGGCATATTTCTCGGAAACGCTGAGAGCTACCTAAAAAAATATGAGAAGAGTTTGTAGATCGTAAAATTCTCTACGAAAAAGATATTTGTACTTTTTTCCCTACGAAACACCGTTCCGGAGTTATCGCGATTTCAAACGAATATGCACTCATATGGTTTGTTGGAACAGTAATCGATCGATCAAAAACGATATCAGACGATGAAGATGTTTTTGTAGTTCGACGGCGTTGTTCTGCAGCGTTGATATTTTGTATAATCAGTATAACCATAAAATATTATGGTAAAGTTGTAACCGAAGTGTCTACGAACATGCTGAAGATATTTGTCCAAAATACCATTGAACACTCTCGATCCCATACAACACGATGTAACAGTTATCCTCCATAGATGATGTAGGTGGCATTTGCCCTCTCGACTTCAATATTCACACATTCAAAACATTCATAAATGGTTGACTTCTGTCTTACGCATTCCAATTGCATCAAAGAGCGATAATGGGTAAGCGGCTAAGTCATACTCAAAGAATTTTTTAAGTTCAACTTCAAATGTCTTCGCAATACTCATGCGTTGAAATAATAATACAGGATCTATCGGTACCTTCTCATTATGGATTTTCATGGTACTTTTAGCAGCGCGTTTCAATTTAATGGCCAGTCATTTTATCGATAGAAGCAATACGCACTTCACGAGCATTATGACAATTAATTTTATCATCACAGAGTGTAGTCACACTGGCAATGGACATGGTTTTGTTGAACTCAGGAAAAGGACCATGTGATAAAAACCATTCACGAAGATTCTTGATGTCTTCAATATCTCTCTTTTTGCGGGAATCTCTTGCATCTACATGCTGATTATCCATTCTAACGTTAGCGAGATCCTCCAATCTTTGACACATAGTATTCATTACATGCATGCCATAAATCCAGGCCCGGACTGGGACCATTTGGGGCCCTCCGCTAAAACCTATAAAGGGGCCCCCTAACGCGGGGTGGGGGGGAAGGGCTTCAGAAAACGGGGGTTTCGGGGGCCGAAGGCGGGGGGGGGGGAAATTAGATGCTTGAAAACAATGAAAACGCGTTTTACGCTATATTGGTACCTATAAAGAAGAAGAAATTCAGATAGGTTTTTATACGAATATTATGATTTTCGACTTTTGTCGACTTCATTATTTATTGAAATAAGAAATTCACAGTATTTTTAGGATACCACAACACTACTAAACACATGCTGTAGAACTGCCAATAATTATAACGGAGTTCAAAATAAAGGGCAGGATTTTATTCACAACAAAGCATTAATGAATTATGTCAAAATTATTTGTGTAGTAAAAATAATGACAAAGGGATTTTAGGGATTAGAAAAATAATACTAACATTTAAAAAAAATCCTTTGTGTTTAACAGTTTACAATGTTGTATACTAGAATAGAAGGGGCTTAACTTAACTGAAATGATTCGGCATTTTGCTCGCCTAGCCCTAAAGTAACAGTTTCTTTGTAAGCAACTCACTTGTTAAAGCTACTTCGTCTATTATTTTATTTTTGTCCAAATTATAAAATAAATCCCTCTCAACATTAATAAAAAGCAGACTGGACATAAGGTCTTGGCCTAAGGACGACCGAAGTCGATTTTTGACGATTTTAAGTTTAGAAAAAACTCATTCATATGTGACTTGGGTACAAGGTATGGTAAGACCAAATTTATATACAATATACAGGTTGGTAAACAGTTCAGATTGAGCAATGACGTTATATAAATAAATGTAACGTCATTAAGATTGAGTAAGTTCAAACAGAACAGAAAAAGCACATGTCAAACACTGGAAACATTGTCTATTTTCAGAGCAGTAAATGTCAGCATTTGTTTCCACTGCCGTTGGGTCCAAATCGTCTTCTTCGTCACTGCATCTGTCTCCGTAGTTCTCAGTGGACCAAACCAAACCGTCGCAGTTCTATCAACAGCCGACTTCTTTCAATTTTACACAGTTTAGAAACACTGTGGGAAATGTTTGGATTTTCAAGATAAAGTCAAACTTGTAGCGGTTGCTTAACCCGCTCTGCTAAAACCATCGCAGCGCCACTGATTAACGATTACACCAAAAATAAATATCTAGGTGCGAGCCGCTGCCGGCACTGTAAGTACGTCTAACGCCTTGTAACAATTAACGCGGCAACCTACTGGAAAGTTCCCGACTGCACAATAGTTTATCAACACAGCGACTCGACTGTTCTCGAACGTTCTCACCTTAGGCGCGGCGGTCGAATTTCACATGCCGTTCTCGAAACTACTCGCCCGACCGGCAGAGTATAAAAGCCAGCGCAGCCGCATGCAGCTCAGTCTCAAGTCTAGTCCCAAGTCACACACACAGTTATACAGTGAATTCGCTCCAGTGCGAATACCTTATCAGTGAATTCGCTCCAGTGCGGTATCGGCCGAACGGCCAGCCCCGGCGACTCAAAGCCGGCACCTGTGCCCGTTGCGCCCGCAGCCTTCGAGGATCTCGCAGCTAACATGGTCCACCGCACCATCAGCTTTGGAGAATCCTTTACCCGCGACTACAAGGCCCGCCGCGTCTTCTGTCAAGGGTGCAGCAACATCTCAGGCATATCGAAGCCCGTCGCGCTTCGCTGCCACTGAGACTTTCTCCTCACAAGGTTCACCGCTGTCCATCTCCGCGATTCAAAGCGTCGAGCGACATCCTGGACGTCATGGTCTTCTCCACCACCATGGTGCAGCGTTACATGCTGGTGACATGCAGACCCGTGGTCTGCTCCACCACAGCATCTTCGACCATCATCATCAATCACTGCCAACACCACTTATGACTTGCACTCACTACTACTCGTGTCAACACCATCTGACTGTTTGCTACGTAGCTCTCCAATAAAGACTTCGACTCTCTACATCGACTGACGCCTTTCCTTTCATTTCTCTCTCGTCCCGTCTCTACCGAAACGGCCCGCTCCCTCAAACTTTTTGGGGTCCAACCAGGGCCGGATTAACCATGTTGGGGCCCCTAGGCAACGCACGTCTCGGGGCCTCCCTCCAAACGCCTCCTTGTTCCCTTGATCAAATCCTTAACAAAACTTTAAGGGGGGGGGGGGGGGGGGGGGGGAGGTAAGGTTTTAAAACTTTATTTTTAATTTTTTTCACCCAAATTTTTTAGTGAAAATCGCGTTTTTCACTTCAAAATGCTACCAAAAATAAAAAAAATCGAAAAAAAACTCCCTCTGACTACCTAGGAAAACATATTACGTTACTTGATGCATGCAAATCGAATGTATAGTTTTTTTTTAATATGTTGTCAACCAGGTTGAAAAACGTGATAAAAAACTTTCGAGAAAAACGCTTTCAAAGTGTTGCTGAGGATAATTCAACATGCAAACTGTTTAAAACAGTTTCATATAAAATGCTGTATCTCCATCAATTTTACCAATTTCCTTAAATAGTGAGAGCATTATTAACAAATGCATCTTTCGGAAAATGAAAAAAAAATATTTTTTTGCAGTGTCCTTAAAGTCTTGTTTAGGATTTGATCAAGGGAATATGGTGGCGTTTAGAGGCCCCACAGAGTCAGAAGCCCGTGTGAACTGAATAAAATACTTGTAAAATTACATCAACTTCACTAACTTTTTATTTATTGTTTGTGCATGATATGAACATAAGTTATTTATTGGGTTATAAGCTAATTATTATTATAATTTGTTGTTTTCTTTAACGCGTGTATCTAATGTTATTAACCTGTAAATGTTTGTAATAAAAAAAACGAAAACTGACTTTTTCCGAAACTTCGTTGATCACTAATTGAAGCAAGTCAGTTTTTCTAGGGACACGGGCCCCTAGCCGATGCGGGGCCCCTAGGCAGTTGCTACTCTGCCTTAGGGTTAATCCGGCACTGGGTCCAACCAAGAGCAATCCTGTAAAAACGTCTTTGTTTGCGCAAAATCTTTCTTCAATACTCATCCTCGCACAGTCTAAAATATCAAAATATACAATTTTGTAATGTTGAACTGTTGAAATAGAGCCAGTTTCATCTTTTGATTTTTCACCGGGCATTATAACTACTAACAAATTTTTTGTACGTTTTGTGGGGCCCCTTCGGGGCCCCCTCGCGCCGGGGGCCCTCCGCGATCGCGGACCTGCGGACCTGGCCAGTCCGGGCCTGCATAAATCCATTTACTTATGACGCTCTCTTGCGTACTTTTCCCTCGAGCAACACCTCCATCTGTTTTCATTGACTTCATCATGGATTGCTCAATGACCATATCCGTTGAAGTTCCACAATTTAATTTATCAGAACGTCTAATAGTGCAAAACCCTCGTATAAATCTTTCATAAACCTGAGGATCATCAATCAAGTATTCTAATTGTAGCATATCTTGCAAATATCTACAAGTGCGCAGATTTGGCATAAAGAAAATGTCCTGATGCGTAGAAGTAAGGAAAAATTTCTCGAACGCTATTCAAATGAGCTTGCCAATCCCCTATACGTTCGGCTCTTATAAACTCCTTAGTAATCGATACCATGTGAAAATATTGAATCCATAGTTTTGCAATTGGTCCTCGTTCTTCATATTCCATTAGTTTTTGATTGAATCGGGTAATACTTCGGCCATCTCATCACCACTTTCAATATCATTGTACGAAATTATGTTATTTATTACAAGCTCGACAATTTCCTTCAGATTAGCATCCATTTTATCATCAATGACAAGTTCTTTTGATATTATTGTTGCTTAAGTGAGATGGAGTAATGTGTGAGCTCTAACCGCTCTATCGTAAGCATGGCCATTCAACATTTTTTTCCAATGAATTAGTGGCATAAATTAAAGAGAGCACCTCTTTTATGCCACTTCCCTGCATAATATGACCAATTGCTCCAAAAAAAGACATGAGTAAATGGAAACCTCCAAGTCTCACTACGATTTTCGGTAACTCAGATCCTTCAGGTGCTGCTGATACGATTTATCAAGCTTTTGCGTACAGAGGTTGAACAAAAGTGATAATGCATACATTTTTATTTTATTTGTGTTTATTTAGGAAGCATACAGTTGTGTATAAAGTAGCTGTACATAAAATGGTGAACATAATTTAAACCAGTTAAGTTCCGTTTATAATATTTAGTTGTTAATGGTTAATGATTATTGATTATGTGATTATGAATCAAGTGGTATTTAAAAAATTATAGTAGGTATATGGTGTGAGAAAATTGTAAAAAATTATCAAAAAGGTGAAAAAATCAATACAGAAATAATAATTTCCAGTAGTAGTTTAAAATAATAGTAGGTACATAGTGTTAAGTAAAAAGTTATTAATAAAAAAACAGCAATAAATTTCAGAACATTTGTTTTAGTAGGTACCTACTATATATACAATTTTTTTTTTTTATAATTAACGTACAACAGCAACACCAACATTCACAATAACTAACAGTTAATTAATGTGAAGGTTGGTGTTGCCTTTTTGCAACTAAAAAAGTGATATATATTAGGGTTGATGTTACTACTAAGTTGTAATCTCAAATCTGATTCTAATTGTAATCTGTTTCTGTATTTGTTTTTGGAGAGCAGAGGTTCTTTTCACAGAGGTATGTGGTTGAGAAAAGCAGTAAATGTGTCAGTGCTTCTTCTGATATTTCCTTATAATCTTTCTTTACATTCACCCAAAAACTTAATAAAGAGGGTTCTTTGAATTTAGTTTCAAAGATGAATCACAAGATATTTCTATTAATTGGTTTTCCTGCGCCGTTTTCAAGCCAGTAAAATCAGTAGGTAACATCTTTGTTGAACGGGCCTAATATCCAATTTTTGTTTTTGTCGGGTACTGGAAAATAGTCCCGAAACGAAGTGTTATAAGTTATAAGTTATTTCATGATCGGGTATTTAATATTCTTTTTTTATATTCCAAACACTTTTTTATGTTGAGTCGTTTTATTTACAAATAAATTTAGGCTACAACTTGATTTAGATCGACACTTTTATAAAAACTTAGGTACAGCCCGGTCCCCACTTAATCTGCTAAAGTTAACCCTTTACTAAGACAATAATAATGATTGTTTTAAGGGAATCAGATTTTTTATACAAAAAAACATGGACATTACCCTGCCAGACACAACAACAATGAAGTCGGTAAGTAGGGCTGGTACCTGGAGACTAGGGTGTGTCAATTATTTCAACATTTGAATTCAGAAACGCCCGGGGTCTCAAAAGTTGCGTCTTACGAAGAAAATGAGAACTGCATTTAAATTTATTTTTTTAAAATGGTTACTAGCCCGCTAAAATGCATTGAAAATCAGAAAACAAACCTAAAACCACTTTTTTTTTAAATTTGTAACATTTTTTTTTTCAGTAGGTAATTTAACCTTTTAACATTTTTTTAATATTAAAAAATGCGTATAACTGACAAAAATGAAAAAAAAGGTTCAAGTTTATGAATACAAGTAAGTCAACAAGAATTCTGATTTTATCCAGAAAAAGTGTTATTATCCTCTTTTATATTTTTAACCAACACATCACATACGTTTAAAAAAATTTTTTTTGGGTTCTTTGTATTGCAGTTATGGAATGAAAAATAAGTTTGGTACAAAAATATAAAACATGAACCCTTTGTTTTATTTTTTTTCCAAATCACGAAATCTATTTTTTTTCAAAATTTCCGGCCATTTCAGCGGGCTAATAGTGAACAATAATTTAATTTATTTTTACGTTTTCGAATAGCTCGAGCGTTTAAATATAAGGTCATTTTTTTCTCTCTATGGAGAGCGACACAAGCTACTGGAGTCCTCTAACGGCAGTGCTGAACATTAAGATGCCAATAGGTAATTAAAATCAATTAAACACAGTAACCATAACAGAGATGTCTCTAATTGCATCATTGTTTAAATTCTTAAACACGAAGAGCTTAAAGCGCGGAGATGTTTAATCATTTCGTCTTGTACTTATGTTGGCAACATTGCTCCACCAGAGGATTCCAAAAACGCTGACAGTGTAGGAAAGTGATTATAGTTTTTTTTTTTCAATTGTATGATTTGTCCAAAGGCCAAGTTTTTTAAGCATCGTTTCAATTTTTTCTTCAATTTGGACACTTATTTATTATTGTTAAATGGTCCAAAGAAGAGACTGCGGACCCCCATACATGTATTCACGGACCCCCAAGGGTCCGCGAACCACAGGTTAAGAAACACTGATCTAGACTATAGTTATTCGTTAGTTTCATTCGTGTACTCGATGAAGTAGAATTTACTCATTTTTATCCCACTTTGACGCCGGCTGCCTGCGAACGTTCCAGGCTGCCGGTTGGCAAACCCGCTTTTTTCTCATTTTCTAATCGACCTTTATCATATGAAACCATTCCCGTTCGTAATTTTTTCGAAATTTTTGATGACGTAATTTTTTCGAAAAAATCGCTCACTATTTCCATGACTGCGCGGCTCCTGCCAAGAGGCGCACCGGCAGACCAGTTTTTTAAAGGCTTTCTAAATATCCATTATCACAACAAAGTAGTTTCCTCCGTGTACTCGATGACGTAGATTATATATCAACCTCACATGGCGCGTTTAAAATAGAGCAAAAATCTCATGGCAAATGTCTAAAGTAGCATTGTGAAAGATAATAATAATATTTTTTTTCTACTGAGGGAATTTCATATAATTACCCTTACGGCTCAACAAATGTATACATAGGTATTACCTACTGTAAAAATTACATAGGTATATTTATATATTTTTTGGAGGCGTCTACTAATATCTACAGGAATTCCAAAAACTGAAAAAATCGAACTAATATCTATGGGAACCAAAGTGTTGACGAATATCTACAGCACTGGCAGAGGTTGGATTTGCAATTACGTATAGCATATTGGAATAACGTAATATTGCGTATGCAGTTTAAAAAACTTAATTTATGTAAGCATGTATGTAAAAATCGATAATATCGGACTATTGGACACATTTAGCTGATTAGTCCAACCTACGCTCTGTAGATATTAGTTCAACATAGGAGCTGTAGATATTCGTCCGACATACAGGCTGTAGATATTAGTATCTGGAGTCATTTTTTTGAGAACTTAAAAACTTAAAGTGTTGAAGGGAATTATGTTATAACTCGGTCAAAAATCGGAAAATAATAACCTCACTCTTCATAATATTATTATTTACCTATATTTTACGATTGATCTTAATTTCTACCTGATACAAGTCTGTAAAAAATTGAAATGAAGACATTGAAGCAATTGTCCGGTTTTTCAATGGCCGCCGTAAACCAAACGAATGAATGTTTAATATTATTTTTACTATGTTATGTCAGCTAATAATTTAATGTGGGTGTACCTTAATTTGGTAACCAAATCAAGAAATGATTTCTGTGTTAGGATCTTTTCTGAATAATATTATAATCAACAAAAAAACTGTGTAGGTACTTTGTATTCGCATTTCATGGTATTGCTCTTGTATAAGAGGAACTGCTGCGCGGCCCCTTTCTAAATAATATACTAGCTGACCCGACGAACGTTGTTCTGCCATATAAATTATTTCTAGTGAATATTTTGGTAGTTAAATAAAAAAAAACCGAATGTGTTGTAATGTGGGGATGGGATCTATGACAGAAAGAGGAATGAAGCGCTGTAGATGATGACCGCCGATAAAAACAATGAATTTCGACGAACAATTGAGTGAACGATATTTTTTGTCAGTCCGTCTTTAGCCAATACAAATAAGCTCAATGGTTTGCCCACGCGAGAACATGATGCCGAATGAAATATCAGAATGACGCGCGCTTCTCGTGAATGTTTGCGAATGTGTGGATGAGGCGGACTTAGCGCCATCTGTCATTCAACAACATAAATAATTTCGTTCGGTTTGAAATACGAAAGACGGTTAAATTTGTTCATACAAAAATACAAAAATCGCGATTAAAAATTGGGAGGGTGAAGGTGGGAGAGTTAAAATTTGGGGTTGTAGGTATTTTTTGATGACAAATAAAAAAAAATACAAAAAAAATCTTTTTTCTGGATAGGGATATCCTAATCACATAGCGGTATGAAATATACATTAAAACCTTTTCTCATACCTACCAAATATACATAAAAAATAAAAATCGGTCAAGCCGTTTCGGAGGAGTGCGACCACAAACACCGTGACACGAGATTTTTACATATAAGATATTAAATAACTATATTAAATAAATATATAAAAAAAAATTTTTGATGTCCCTAAATTGATATTACATACGATTGATTTAGGTAGGAACACAAATATGTCACATATAAATTAAAATTTGTACACAAAAAAGGTTTTTATGTTGTTTTATTTTATATTTCATTATATTGGAACAAAGCAAGATAATTTTTTTTTAAAAATAGGCCACTTGCAACACATTTTAAAAAAAAAATTCCGGTTTAAAAAAGAACTTTTTCACACGAATGGCACAGGAGAATAACGAGGCAGACCAAAAATATTACTTCTCATAAATATTTTTTTCCCTGATCCATCTTATTGATCATAAATCATTATAATGTACAACGTCTATGTATATTACAATCCAATGTAATATACTTGTACTTGTAAATTATAATAATAATAAGAATATTATAAAATTTGATTTTGTTAAAATCAGCACTATTACCATCATACCTCTAAAACACGTACAGACAGCAATAAAATGTACGGGGTTCTCTTCATAACATCTGTCAATAAGTCAAACCAAATGATAAGTTCGCAGAGAACAAACAATAAATCTAGTGAACGTTAAATGTCAAATTCAAAAATTTGCTTGAAATCAAAGTGTTGTCATATAAAAAAAATAAATCGGTGTGGAATTTTACAAAATTAATAGGAACATTTTCGGAGACGGGACATTTTTATGTAGTGACGTCACGAGCCCAAATAATGAATTTATTTATTTGAAAAAAAAAAAAATCTGTAAAAATAATATAACATTTTCGTAATCTTAGTAAAAAATATCTATCCACACGATTTTCATTCAAGTTTCCATATATCTTCTGGGGTGAGAATTAATCGTATGAGCCTGTATATCTCCTACCATCCAGAAAGGTTTTCTGGACTTCAAGCGGCATGCCGGGTGGCGTATTTACAATCCCTACCGCGTTTCAGTCGCTTTAAATTTTCAATATTAAAATTTAAATATTTAGAAATAAAATTATTAATTTCTAATATACACATCAGAAAGATTATTTTATCTAGATTTTAGAACAATTTTTGTTTTTGCAATGTGATAAAAAATAACCAATATAGAAGTATATTTAAAATGTAAATTGTCATTACAGCGACTGAATCGGTATAGGTTTTGTAAATACGCTGCCGGGTGAGAGACGACATCATCATGCAAAGGTATTGCGCTTTTTTGGAGCGACTTATATTCCCTCAATGTAGCAATCTCTTGCCTGATATTTGGCGGGGTTATGTTTGTGAGTACGGGAAGCCAAGAGAGAAGAGTAGGTTTTAAAATCCCGCTGATGGTTCGCATTGTGGCATTAAGCTGAACGTTAACCATGGACGTGTGGGCGCTTCTAGCCCATACTGTAGCACAGTATTCAGCTGTTGAGAAAACCAGGACAACGGATGCTGTTCTGAGCGTATTGTCGTCGCATCCACACCTAGTTCCAGCTAGCTTATTGACTTCTTCTTTCGTATGGTGGGAGGTCAGAGGGGGACATCTAGTATCTAGCCAGTATAGGGCCTCAGGCGTTGCTCCGGGAAATGATGGAGCGGGCAGTCGTTGACCACATGTTCGGTGATCTGCACCGCACCGCATTCACACATCGCCGACTCTTTAAGGCCCCCTTCTATGCATCAGGTGGGCACAACGGCTATGGGAGCACCTTATCATATTGATGGCGATCAGAATCCAGGCAGTCTCTCAGTGGGGTCTTGAACGAGATGGGCGTTTTTGACGTTGGCCGATTGCCACTCAAGCTTCCACCTATCTTCTGGGGCGAGAGGTGATCGAAGGAGTCTTTCTCCTTCTATCCAGAAGGGTTTTTGAGACTTCAAGCGGCATGCCGGGTGAGAAACGACATCATCGTGCAAAGATATTCCGTTTTTTTGCAGCGCCTTCTTGTAGTCCCTCAGTGTTGCAATCTCTCGCCTGATATTTGGCGGGGTCATGTTTGCAAGTACGGGGAGCCAAGGGAGAGGAGTCCTGGATTATATGTCCTGGATTATTTCAGACATAGGCTATTTTCATCTTTTTTCTTCTAAAGACTGTCAGACACAAAAACTAGTGTGCCTTAGACCACACAACTGAAGTAAAACTTCTGCTCCATTCGTATGATAAGAAGAGAGAAAGAAAATGTGCGCGCGCACTGCTCTCTCTCTCTTGCTCCTACAGTGTGATACAGACAATAGGCCTGCACTGTGTAATGTAACTGGCTATGAGAGAAGGAGTGAAAGAAAATGTGTGCTCGCACCTCTCTCTCTTGCCCCTACAGTAATATACGAAGCGTTCGCCTCGCTTTTCATAACGTTCTCGTCACGCATTCGCCGGCTTACTCCCCAAATCAATTGTGCGTAAAGAAGTTTTACTTCAAAAATTCCCCCACCCCCTCGCTACGCCACTGCTCTTAAGTACATACTTGGAGTGATAATATATCCTATCTGAAATATTTATGTGTAGGTCAAATCATTTTGTATCAACATTTTGTAGTGAGTGATTCTCTCTGGCGAGTTTTAAAGATCATCATAAAGTAGTAGGTAGGAAAAAAGTGTTTCAAAATGATTGATTCTCGGCAAAGTGGAGTGATTTTAACTGTTTTCTTAAGTGTAATAATATTATGGGTGGGCTCGGCTATTCCCAAGATAAGGGAAATTAATAGACAATGCCACCTTCCCCAAAATGTAATACAAGACATTGCCGCTTACGCCAATGTGACTAATCAAATTATTGATTATTTTACAAAGGGGCCTTACAAAGGACAATCATGGAAACAGTAAGTTTATTTTTCTTTAAAATACTTAATACAAATATATTATTGATTTAAATTTCACCTTTAGAAAACCGATTTATTATTAGTAGATGGGTATTTCTCTACTAATTGGAAACTGGCCCATACAACACTGTCCCAAGCATATTTTTGTTAATAATTAAGAAAATATGTACATACATGGAAAGGCATTAATAAATGAAATATATATTTACATAAATCTCACACATTTTCCTCTTAATTTTTGGTTTATGGTAAATTTTACGAAAAATATTGACAGGGGACTGTTATATAATTCAGAGGAGTATTTATATGAAATAAAAAACATATTTTCATTGAATATAAGCAATCAGTCTTTGTTTCTATTTATTATAACTATTACCATCTGTATTATGGACTGATAAAACAACAATTTCTAAACAAATAAAACATGTTATGAACTTTCTTAATTCTACAGAACACTTGTATTAAATTTATTAAAACTTCTTAAGTAAACAATCTTTGCTTCACTCTTTATTGACTTGTAAAATTAATACTAAAAAATATTAACTTGCTTTCTAATATCACAATCAACATTATGACTTGACAATAATACTTTGAAATATTTAACCTTTAATAGTAACCAGTTGTAATTATATACAAAATCAGTCATCATATTGCAGTTCCAGAAAATATTAAAATTAAATTATTTCTCTAAAACCGGTACAGCTGATGGAAAGTAATAATAATATCTTTTCCCTTTTAAGATTAGATCTGGATTTGGTCACTTTTCCAGTATTTGTCCAAAAGAAACACCAGAAACATCATTTTCGTTAACTCTAAAAGTGTGACTTATCGTCACAAATTTTCATACAAGTTACTGTTAGTTTACCTTCCTCATAATCTATTTGACCATAACGATATTCCACGTTTATTGATTTTAGCTATAGTTATAGTTAATGCATTATCTGGCAATCTCAAAGGCACCGGAAAAGCTGATGCGGAATACACTGAATCAGGCATATTTTCCTTAACAAAAGTATTTGTAACTGCTTTCAAAACTTTTTTCTTTGCGCGATAGGTAGAACAATGCTCTCTCCAAGTTTTTCTTGGAGCCTTCTGCTCACGACTACTCATGTCCTTAACTAATTTTCTTGTGCCTTTTTCTTTCATTTCTTCTCTTTTCTGTGTGTCATTTTTAAGTCGTTAGTATCTCAAACATGCAGCTATGCATTTTCGATCTTATATTTCTTCCCTTGTTTTCGCTGAATTCTTTTTATGTGGTATTATGGAGTATTACCTGCTATAAAAATAATATTAAACGAAATGTTTATATTGTGCAATATGGCAGGTAAAACTTGAAGATACCTAAAAGAAACAGTCCCCTGTGGTATAGAACAGTCCCCTGTGACATAAAAATGACAGGGGACTGTGCCCAGGGGACTGTTATTTTTGCATAGAAACTTTTCTAGCATAAAACCATTTTAAATCAATTCAAAATCAAGAAGCAAGCGTGATTGCATTCTCGATAAGTAATTATTTAAAAAAAAAATCGTAATTTTATTACTTAAAACTATAAGTAAAATGCTTACCAGGGGACTGTTCAACTAGCGGTCTAGACACGTAGTTCACTTACAAGCGTGGCTGTGAAAATGCATACGATGGCGTCAGCCCACATAGCTCTACAACCGAACGAATATCACACCGATTTCGTTCTGTTTCACGATATAAACTACCGCGCCAATGCATAGTGCGATTTCGGTGCAATTTTCAAATTGTAACAGGGGACTGTTCAAAAAAATTGAGGACAACATTTGATAACTGTTTTCTTAAATAAATTGTTATTTTAAAAATATGATTGTGTATTGCAAAGATGCTTACTATATTCTAGTACTATTTATACACTTTTAACTGACGCAGTAATGATACTGAAAATGAATATTTGTCATAAGACTTGTAATTTCGGAAATGGGACACGACAGGGGACTGTGAATTGAGGTGTTTGAAGTGCATTTAAATTAATATTACAATATTATTTTACTGTATGAGCTATAGCATGCCAAGAATAGCTAACATATTGTCGTTATCAATACAAAGAACTCGGTAATATTAAGATCTACTATATAAAATTTACCTGGGACAGCGATTTTCCAATTAGTGGAGAAATGCCCAGATACCGGATTATTTGCCCTAAAAAGTGCCAAAAAATGCACAATTTATTCCAAAATACATCAATTTGGAAGGGGGTATCGGTACCATTTATTGGATAACCAACATCTCTGCCGTGGGTCACTCCAAGTGGCTCGCTACGTTTGGTGACTTAGCATAGGTGGACGGGATGGATTCATATGTTTGTCACTCCTGAACACGTTGACCCCCACCTCTTGTACCTTTTTCCTTCCCCGAACTTCCTCTCATTTCTTTCCCTAAAAAGATTCCCCTTGCAGCATCCTCAAAGATGATATAGGTCCTGAGGGATTTTTTTCCTCAGTGCCTCCTGCGTGGAGATAATAAAAAAAACGAAATAATTAATTAATGAAATAATTAAAAACACATTGTTTACCACCACGATAATCTTTATTTAAAAGTCGACATGTTTCAAGAACGATGTTCTCTTCATCAGGACATTATATGTACTAAAACTAAAAGATCAAATATAGAAAGACAGGCGTGGGTAGAAATGGAAGTAGTGGGGGAGGGGATAGGTGGAAAGGGGAGGTGCTTAGAAGATCAACAAGGGGGAGAGGGGGAGAGGTGGAAAGGGGTGCTTAGAAGAACAAAGACAAAAAATTACAATGGAAATATGTTTAAGGTAGGGTTATTCACAAAATTAATTTGGAAAAAAAAAACAATCAAAAAATTACAATAAAAATGGGAAAATTTCCAAAATTTGCATACTTATCTGAAAAAGATGCAATTTTTACGTATTTTTGTTTCCATGGGGGGATGAGGATTAAGGGTTTCCTGAAAATATGTGTAAAAACTATTTTAAATACCTATGCTCGGTGAAAAACGTATTCATATAGGAATATCAATCAATATGTTTACCAGGAATTGATTGAATTCACTAAGTATTTGAATTGAAGTTTAGTGAAAATACCATTATCAGTTTGTGATCGTGAAATATCTTGCTTCACCTTTCACCTCCTGAACTGTCAAATCACCATTCAACAAACATTTTTGATTACTTAATCAAAGAGCATGCATTTTAGTTGGCTTCGAAAAAATGAACAAGGTTTTTCTACCGACATTAAGGGAAGCTGCAATTTAAATGTTATTTTCATTATAAAATATCGATGGATGAGAAACACAAAAACGCATCGAAGTACAGAAACTATTTTAGGAGTTTGATTTAACTTCTTCTGAAGAGCAGATAAATTAATAGTGAGTTCTAGGTTCCATTCGTAAAAAAATCACATGCTCTCTTTCAAACAGTATAGTTTTTTTGTTTGTTAACGCCTCGGCCTCAGCCGTATTTTGTCAGAGGGTCTAAACATTTCCGCTCTACAATAAAATCCAACATGGAATTTTTGTAAACGAAATTTTTCTAATCCGAAAATTAAAAACTGTTTTTGAAAAGTGATAAAATACGCATTCAAATTCTGTAATTCGAAATAAAGATGTAATTTTTGAAATATAAAATTTTTGTATGCAAACGTAAAAAAGTTTTAAAATGGCTCACATTCCATTTTTTCTCTCTAAAATTACCGATAAGGAAAGAAATTAAAAACACGTACCTACATATTTTATAAGACAAATCTTACATATAAAAATCTCGTGTCACGGTGTTTGTGGTTGCACTCCTCCAAAACGGCTTGACTGATTTTTATGAAATTTTTCATGTATATTTGGTAGGTATGAGAATAGGTTTTAAAGTACATTTCATACCTCTACGTGATTAGGGTGTCCATATCCAGAAAAAAAAATTAAATTTTTTGACCATTTTTTTTTGTATTGTTTTTTTATTTTGCATCAAAAAATACCCATAACACCAAATTTTAACCCTCCTACCTCCCCTCCCCCCTCCCATTTTTTAATCACATTTCATTTCATTCGCCGGCATGTTCTCGAGTGGCAAACCATTCAGTTTATTTTCTGTCTTCTGTCTTGGGGAAGTGCAAGTAATATTTCTCTAGATCCACTAGAAAAAGCACAAAAGGCAACAATCAAACTAATTCTTCAAGTAGCATATGATACAGACTCTGAAAAAATTTACAAGATGCTCGACGTTTTGTCAATCAGACAACTCTACGCTAAATCGTCTATTCTTCACCTCTTCAAATTCAAACTATACATCCCTTTACTTTCTCAGTCCTCATGGCAAGCCGGTCTCCAACAAACCTAACACTCAACATCCCGCTAAAGCACACGACCCACTGACAAAGATCCTTTAACTATTATTCCATCAAACTATATAACTGCATGCCACCTTCTTTGAAACAACCTGCTGATTATACACCATCAAATAAACTTCTTCTTCTTCTTCTTCAATGGCGCTACAGCCCAATTCGAGCCTTGGCCTCCTTCAAAATAAGCCTCCACCGCCCTCTGTCCTCGGCCGTCTTCTTCCAATCTGCAACCTGGAGTAATCCTCTTGCATCCTTCCTGACATCATCCTCCCATCTCAGTCTAGGTCTGCCCGCCTTTCGTTTCCCTCCCGGGTGTCCTGTCAGAACCTTCTTCGGTACTCGTGTGCTTGGCATTCGGTGCACATGTCCGGCCCATCTTAATCTTTGGAGTCTTAAATGGGTGGAGAGTCTGGGAGCTTGGTAAATATCATAGAGCTCATTATTGTGGCGGATTCTCCATGCCTCTCCCTCTCGCACCGCTCCTAAGATTCTTCGAAGTACCTTTCTTTCGAAGATGTCCAGCCGTTCCGCTGACTTTGCTGTCAGTGTTCCCGCCTCACATCCATAGGCCAAGACCGTTCTGATAATTGTTTTATATAAGGTTATTTTGGTTTTCCTATGGACGTTTCGGGATTTGAACACTGGCAGCAACGCGAAGTAAGTTTTGTTAGCGGCTGTAATGCGCTTTCTTACTTCTACTGGGTCTTCATTGTCCTGCGTTATGATGGAGCCCAGGTAGGTAAACTCTTCGACCACTTCGAAATTATAATTGTCTTTGAATTTCACTTTGTCTTTTATTCTGCGGTGAGGGGTTCTGGTTTGCATCATGATTTTTGTTTTATTTTCATTGATTTGCAAACCCACCTCTCTTGCCGCAGTCTCCAAAGGGTCAAACACTTCTCTTACAGCCTGTAGGGATCTTCCGACAATGTTAAGGTCATCTGCGTAGCCAACTATTTGATTGCTTCTGTAGCAGATGTTTGAGTCGGTACTGATCATTGTCTTCCTCACGACGTGCTCCAGTACAATATTGAAAAGGGTGGGGGGTGCTAAGCCATCACCTTGTTTCGGCCCCTGGGAAACGTTAAAATCCTCCGTTGTTTCACCTCCTATCCTTACTCGACACCGTGATCCGACCATTGTTGCTTTTACAAGCTTGACTATTTTGGGCGGTATTCCAAAATTGAGGAGTATTTCATATATTTTCTCCCTATCTATACTGTCATACGCCTGTTTGAAGTCAACAAATAGTTGATATATATCTATATCGAATTCCCAGCATTTTGTCAGGATTTGTCGAGTAGTGAAGAGTTGATCAGTGGTGGATCTCCCCCTCCTGAACCCTGCCTGATATTCTCCTAGTAAGTTTTCTGAGTAATATTCTAGTCTTTCTTTCAAAATCATTGTGAAAATTTTATACGCTGTACAAAGTAAAGATATTCCTCTGTGATTTTCACACTTCAATTTGTCTCCCTTTTTATGTATGGGGCATATTATGCTAGTTTTCCATTCTTCTGGTACTCTTTCAGCGGTCCATATTTTCACAATGAGATTGTGTAGCAGGTTCTTCAGTTGTTCGTTTCCATATTTATAGAGCTCTGCAGGGATATTATCTCCTCCCGGAGTTTTATTGTTTTTCAGTTTCTTTAGGGCAGCCCTTATTTCTGCCATTGATGGCGCTCTCGTTGTTTCATCACTATTTAGCTCGTCCGGAATGTGAGTTGGTTCGACTGTCAGGTTGTTATTGGGATTTAAGAGCTGTTGAAAATATTCTTTCCACCTAGTCTTGATCTTTTCCTTATCTCCTATTATGTCTCCATTACTATCTCTGCACAGAGATGTGTTGGGTTTGAAGCCCTTTTTAAATACATTGACGCCTTTATATGCCTCACGTGGATTGTTATTTGCAAAGTCATGTTCCATTTTCAACAATATGTTGTTAAAATACAATCTCTTCTTTCTTTTAATTAAATGGTTAGCATCTCTTCGTGCTTGTTCGTAGGCTTGTCTTTTTGATCTAGTTCCTCTTTCTATACATAATTTTTTTAGAACATTTTTCTTGCAGACGCTCTGTATGCACTCCTCATCGAACCAGGGATTTCTAGCCTGTCTTGGTCTATTTCCAATGCCTGATTCCGCCGCTGTCAGCAGTGCATTTCTCAGATTGGTCCAATCATCTTCTAAATCATTTGGGGAGAGCGGATCACTCAGTTGGTTTGGTAGGTTTGTTGACAATGAGTCATGATATCTTTCCAATCCTTCTGGTGTTTTAAGAGCATCGATGTTTAGCTTTGGGATACTTGGCTGATTAGACCTTTTATCCCTTGCTATTCTGCATCTATAGGATGCTACTACCAAATAGTGATCCGAATCACAGTTAGCTCCTCTGTAGCTTCTTACATTTGTGATACTGGTCGCCCCTCTTCTTTCAATTAGGATATGGTCTATTTGGTTATGGTATCTGCCGCCAGGTGATGTCCATGTCCATTTATATATATTCTTCCGTGGGAACTGTGTTGATGCTATTATCATATTCCTTGATTCTGCAAAGTCAATCACTCTTGATCCATTGTTATTGCTTTCCGTATGAAGACTGTTTTTTCCTGTAACCTGCTGGTGTGCCGGATCCTGACCAATTTTTGCATTAAGGTCTCCAATTACCATTTTTATATCATTGGATGGTATAGTGTCATATATCTGTTCCAGTTTATGATAGAAAGTATCCTTAGTTACTTCATCTTTGTCTTCTGTCTCAGCGTGGACATTTACGATGGAAATGTTAAAGAATTTAGTTTTTATACGAAGTATACATATTCTTTCGTTTACAGCCCTAAAACCAATTACTTGGTTTTTTAATCTTTGGTTAACGATGAAGGCTACTCCGAACTCATGGTATTTTTCGTTGCCACTGTGCATTATTGTATGCGTTCTAGTATCAAAGGTATCAGTGCCTGTCCATCTTGTTTCCTGCACTGCTAATATATCCACTTTGTACTTTTCCATTTCACCAAGTACTTCTCTGAGGGCCCCACCTCTGTACATCGTTCTTACATTCCAAGTTGCCATTCTCAAGTCCATATTTCGATTGCCATTTTGTCTGCCGGGTATTTTCGCTGTCCGAGGCTTAGTTTCCGGTTTCGTAATAATGCTATTTTTACAGGGAGTGGTTATTAGCCACTCGCCCAACCCCTTACTGGAGGCGAGGGTTTTTCTGTAGGGGTTTTCCTTCCCTTAGCTGGGAGGTTCTGGTTTTATGGCGCCAGAGTTTCGCCATTCGCCCCCCTCCGTCGGCTATGAACCCGTTTTAGTTTTAGTTTTACCATCAAATAAACTAAAAAAACAAATCACAGACTGGATAAAAACTAGAGGAACACTATTTTTCCAAAACCTATTTACTCCAAACCAAACATAAAAATTAACTTGGTATTTTGCTTACGAGGCTTCTTTCGGATTTAGTTTATTGTAATGGCTGATTAAGTTCTTTAAAGTACGATTGGAAAACACTTTAAACATTTTTGAAAACCTTTTATGCTAACGATTCTGATATTTTTTGTATGCCTCTACTGAAGTATAAAGCTGTACTAATTAAACAATTAGGCAGTACGTTTTTTAACAAGGTCACCATATACAAGTATTTTCTGTTTGCTTCTTCTTCACTGCTTTCAATAACTTTGTATTAATATGTATTATTTTTCTTTTGGTTTATTTATAATTAATAGGTATTATTTTTCTTATGTATTATTTTTCTTTTGGTAGAATGTATTATTTTTATTTTGGTAATATGTATTATTTTTCTTTTGGTTTATTTACAAGTAAACTTATAATTTTACATTTCTTTCTTTTTTCTATATTGAAAAAAAAACATGTACGTAAAGGACACTTGTGCATAATTATAAATAATTAATAATAACTAAATTAGTAAATAATTAAATTATGCATACATTATAAATAATTAAATATTTTTGCCTGAACTTTAGTAAATAAGATAAAGTTTTTTGGCGATGATTTGTTGATTTGTGTCCCAAATTGGTCATTTCTAAATTAAATTTACGCCTATCAAAATGTTTGTCATTTGACTGTCCTAGAACGGGAGACCTTCCTAGTTGGACAGTCAA
Organism: Limnephilus marmoratus; assembly: GCA_917880885.1. NCBI lineage: Eukaryota > Metazoa > Arthropoda > Insecta > Trichoptera > Limnephilidae > Limnephilus > Limnephilus marmoratus. The sequence goes on from OU862911.1 coordinate 13,593,485, forward strand.
AGCTTCTTTGTATTGATGTATTCTCTATAACTTTTTTTTATTATGCACCAGATTTAAATGTCCGGGTTAAATTTTCCCCAAAAAAAAAAAAAAAAAAAGAAAAAAAAAGAAGGAAAAACTAAACCCTTTCACACACTTCCCCAAATGATCATCTAGTCAACCCACGCTATGCAATTGCACTATATAAGTATTATAAATACAAAACAATACAAGAACAACATGTCAACCTACTAGAGACCAAATGGGAATATAATTCACCGACTCCAGATATTTTCATATCAGAGGGTTCGGCTCTGTGGCATTTCTAATTGAACCTATAAATCCTACCGATCCCTCAATATAAATATTTAAAAAATCCTTTGTAATCCTACATGTATTTAAAATGACTGATTTTTGCATTTTTATATACAAATTCTTTGACAAATCTAATATGCTTAAATTTTGAATCAGATTCCTAGGTATTATGCCAGTGGCCGAAATAACAAATGGCAATATTTTTATAGTCCGAGAATGCCAAATTCTTTTAATCTCATTTTTCAAACGTTTTATTATTATTATTATTTAAATTATACCACTAAATCTATAAAATCGATTAATATTGCATAACTATTTTTAAAATATTGGCACTAATATCATCTACTTTTGTTTTTTTCTATTATTCTCTTTTCGTCTCAACTGCTCTCTGAGTTCACTTCATGAATATTCTTTATTTTTTTTTTTTACTATAATGTATTATCCATTGCGACTTTAATATGTTATGATGCTCAACTTACCACATTGTGTCTGTATAATATTATGATGACTATCTCAACACAGCTACCCACACCTACTCTATGTACAATACTGCCACAATGGGTGGTACTACGGAGTCCTCCTTGAGAGTCTCAAGGGGGATACTGTGCTACCACTTATGATGGCATAATAATACATGCGTACACCTCAGCACGGGTTCTCCCAGTGAGGTGTTCACAATCCATAACCACATTCGTTTTAACCAATTAGATACAGTTACCGATCATATTTCACTCTACTACCTACTATGTTTCATATTAAGAATATTTTTTGTTTTACCTCCACCTAATGTCATTTTCATTGCATTTATTAACTTATGTCATTGTATTTATTAACTGTATGTAAGAGCATAGAAATGAATAAATAAACATATAAATATTTGTGTTGGCTAAAGACGGACTGACAAAAAATATTGTACACTCAATTGCTCTTCGAAATTCATATTGATTTTTATAATTTCATTTTCCAAATTTAATTGGTGTTTTTTGTTTTTATCAGCGACCATCGTCTACAGCGCTCTATTCCCCATTCTGTCATAGATCCCCATACACTTACAAAACAGTCATTATTTTTTAGTTAAAAACCAAAATATTAATTAGAAATAATTTATATGGCAGAACAACGTTTGTCGGGTCAGCTTATGTATTATAAAAGTTATTGTCAACTCACTTTTTGTCGTTCTACGTAAAAATAATTAATAAAAAATTCCTAAAATTATTTTTTTTTTTTCAAATTGCAATCTGATACTTTGTACGTAGTAGGTATACATATGTGTATATACATTATAAATGTGTATATTTTACTTCTTTTGTGGTTAATTTGATTATAAAGCATGGTGTTTTCTCTTTCTAACACCGTTTAGATCATATTTTTCACTATGATAGTAAGAGGGACACAATGATTTCTATGAGACCCATATGAGTTGTTCCGAAAAGCCGACAAATTAGCCTGAGAGGTTTAACAATACAAATTATTAATAATTTAACCATGAGACAGTTTTTTATTTTTATTCAGTCTCAAAGAAGTCGTTGTGTCGTCATTTATACTATCTAAGTGAGAAGTACGATATAAACGATGTTAGCAATAAAAAAAAATAGAGAGCAGTTCAAATGCGGTAGAAGCAAAACTTTATCAAAAACAATTTCAACCAATAGGAGCCTTTAAAAGTGTGGTCATAATCAAACGGCCAATGAGCGCAGGCCTAGCGTCGTTTCAGTTTCGTATCTAAATAAAAATAATAATTTTTATTTTAGTAATTTGTACATTTAAGTTTACAAATTTCTAATTAATTATGTGGACTTTAAAGTTTCTGGGAGTATGTTATATAACTTCATTCCTTGTGCAGTAAACTGTTCTGCGTATTCGCTCTATCCTTTTTTTGTAGCCTAATTTCCTTGCATGTCCTTGTATTATATCTGTGAATGTCCTTATTGCGTACAATTTTATTTGAGAAGTATTTTGGTAACATGTTGTTTAATATTTTGTGGATAAATACCATCGTGTTCAAGGTCAGCATCTGTTTCACGGTTAACCAATTTAGTTCCTTTAACATTTTAATTATTTTTGAAAATCTATTTCGTCGAAGAATTATTCTCATTGCCCTGTTTTGGAGAATTTGTAACTTATTTTGTTCTCTTTCGTTACATAGGAAAAGGATACTTGAGCAGTAGTTGAAGTGTGGAGCAATAGTTGAATTGTAAATGGTGATTGCAGTTTTTCTATAAATTTTTGGCCGAATTCTTCCAAAAAAGATATCTTTTTGCCAATTTTCTTTTGGGTGTATGCAGCATGTCTATTGAAGTTTAGTTTGGAATCTAATATAACTCCTAAGTATTTCATTTCAGTAACATTTTCAATAATTTCACCATCAATTTTAATTTTGCTTTCACTGGATGTCTTCTTATATCCAATCACCATACATTTTGTTTTTTTTTTGTATTTAATTTATCTCAACCAATATAATCAAACCGATGAGCGGCATGTTTGATGCTTCGCAGGTGCTGTGATGCGTCATTTCCGTTTCATCCGAATTCTAAATAACAACAAGGTTAAAGAATTTCACTTCGAAAACACCCTCTACATTCAAATCTAAAAGTTAACCACAAAAGGCCTTTTTGAAACCAAAGTTTGGATGGCAATTTGAAAAGAGATGATAAAACTTCGGGAATTTTTTATTCATTATTACAAAAAAATATATACAAAAAAGTGAAGTGACAAAAACGTTTGTAATACATTTTTATCATAAAGTATATAGGTACTAAGCAATCTATTTAAATTTTTTTCGTTTTCAGTAATTTTAGTTAGAAAAATTTTAGGTGAACTGTTTTAAAACTTTTTTAGTGAAACTTCTAGAGCCCCGTTGTGATTAGGAATTCGGATGAAATGGAAACGACGCATACAGTACCTGTGAAGCATAAAACTCCTATCAAGGATCCTATTGGTTGAGATATAAAACGGAAACGGCGCCAGGTATGCGCTCATTGACTGCTTTGATTTCGCTTCTACCGCATGTTAATCTCACTTTTCAAGGCCCCTTGATTGAGATTGTTTTGGTAAAGTTTCGCTTCTACGCATGTTAACTGCACTCGAATTTTTTAACTTAGTTATTTTTCAAAGCATGATAAAACATGGTTTTTCATTTTTGGTCATCGCAACACTGGTATAGTACACGTCAAACTTTATTACCGGCCTAAAGTTGATACATAAATCGTCGCGATAGGCGAGTTTAAAGTCAGAAAACTGGCATGCATGGGTGGGAGCCCACGCCTTTCTCTATCGCACTTATGGTTTTACGCATCTTTCTCTTTCGTTCGTATAAAGTTGAGGCCGGCATTAAAGTTTGGCGTGTACCGTACCACATATAGTTCTTTTTTCATTTTACTAATATGTAATTAATTTTATTTTTCAGTTTGGCAAATTTCGTGGATAGATTTGGAAATAGGATGACAGGATCGCAGAGCCTTGAAGATGCCATTGATTACATGGTGAACATTTCTATTGAAAATGGTTTGGAAAACGTTCACACTGAAGACGTTGAGGTTGTTATAAATACTTTAATTACATAGGTTAAAAACAAATGAGCCTTGCCGTGATGTTAATCTAATCTTAAGCATCCGCTTTTATAGAAGAGAAACATGATAAAATGAAAAAAAATCAGTGAAAACTTATTATATAATTTATAATGTATTCAAAATTATTATACTTTGTAAACTGATTATTTAATAAAAAAAAAATCAAAAACACTCATTTCGGTTGTCGGTGCAAGTTAAAAGATATTCCTGAGTGAAATTATTCATACTCAATGAACTCAAATTTGCCTTGAAATTTTCAAAATTTGAACTGATTGTGTAAATTCAGTCAAGCGATAAAATAGGTACATGCATATTTTATCAGAAAATTATTTTGTTTTAATTATTAAAAAATACAAAATTTATTCGATTTTTGTATTTCTTTTGCTTACTGACGTATTTTGTATTTTTTCATGTTCACTAAAACTGAGTGCATGTCGAACGCCACTCATACGCGCCGCGCCACAAATAACGTCTGTGTATGTGAAATTTCACACAAAGCTACTGTTATAATTCGATTTCGAATTCAAGAATTCGACACAAGATGTCGCTACATCCGTCAGCAGCTTGCATGTGTACGTTTTTTCTCCAGGTATAAGTACTACGGATATATAGAATTTAAGTATCTTTCCGGATATGGAGAAATTAAATATGGCGGCATTGCCTGTCACAGTTACTTTAACTCTGTGACTAGCTGTCACTCAGTCACTGGATCACAGTTCACAGTGGATCCGAGGAATGGCTATTTTTTGAACCAGTTCTTATCGGATTTATAAAATGGTTACCTACCGAGCGGGTTTTTAACTGCTAGTAATAATAATAATTGGATAACTTATATACATAGCACCTTTTTTGTGAAAAATCACGCCAAGGGCGATGTTCAAATATGGCTTCCTAGGTAGGCTCTATTTAATTAATTACAGATATAGAAACTTACCTGGCATAGACAAACACACTTTTATTAGAAAGTTTAAGATTAGAGAAGATACAAATTCGCTTGCAGATGACACTAAAAAACTGTATATTGCTTGATTTACAGTTGCTATTTTATCCTCCATTACTATTGATATTAAATTTATTAGATCTCTCTAATTTGTCAATAAAAAAATATAATTATACAAGGTGTCCCGGGGTAAATGCACAAACTTCGGGAGGCAATAAGGAACTCCAGTAAAAAATATTATGACTTTAAAAAAATATGTTCATACAGACCAATAAACGTTGATTTTGAATATATAAGTTTTTTTTAATAATATTAAACGTAGTGTTCGTAAAAAAATATTAAAAAGTGCATTTTTAACGTCTCGTTAAAATACACTGTAAAGTTGGTACGATTGAATGGTTAGTGCTGACGTCACGCGTCGCCAGTCATTGTATCACATTGTATTGAAATCAATTGACATGTAGGTATGGCACAAGCCATCAGTATTAACAACATTTCATGTTATTCTTTATTTCGTACTGTTTATAGAGATTTAGTTGTAGTGTTTATTGAAACAATATTTAAGCCTAAATAATTCAGTATCAAAAATAGAGGTATCTCTATTAGTTTATCTCTATTATTTAAAATATTGAAAAACTACCGCACAAAAAAAATAATGAATGAAAAACGTAATGCTTCTTCTAGGGAGAATACTTCGAACAACGGAACAACGGATTTCAAAATGGCGGCAGTAGATCAGCTGGTTGCCCAATCCCATACTAATTTTTCGGGAGTGATGACGTCACACGATTTACCATATTTCCGGGGGGTGTCGAAAAATTAAAACTTTGACAATTATTTTAACTATTAAAACTAACTCTAAAAATAAAAACAAAAACGCAGTTATTTAAGTTAGAAGGTCATTTATTCATAAAAAAAATAAAAAAATTGGACTGGAGTTCTCTATTCTACAGGATAGTAAAAGTAAAAAAGGTATAAAACTTATTTTGAGATTGCAACATTTAAAGGTAGTTTTCAGGTAAAAAAGTTGAATAACTTGTATAGAAAAAAAAATTGAAATTTTGAATTTATCTTTTTTACTTCTGGCATTATCTCTAGAATCACCTCCCAAAGTTTGTGAACTTTACCCCTGGACACCCTGTATTGTAAAAAAAAGGACAATATTCATTCCTGAGTCAAATACTTTCAGCTTCACAAATACTAGAATTATACTATCCCATGAATTTTCGTGGGTCTGCGCTAGTTAAAATAATAATTTGCATAATGTGACATGACAGTTCACATGACTATTCTTACCACCAGAAGCAAGCAGCACTGCGTAATGTGCGCAGATTTTTCATCTAATGTGTATATCCAAACATGGGCGTAGCCAGGTTTTGATTTAGGGTAGGGCAAGAAATAAAAAACTAGAATAGGTACCGAAAAAAAAGGCTTCTACAACATGTTCATGATTTAGGCTCTATGAATACAAGGAATATGAATGGAAGAAGGAAAAACCATCCTATGAAGTGCTGTAATTTTGAAAACGCGACTCGGTCAACAATCCCAGAGGTCATGCATCGGCAAACCAGGGCGGGGCAAGCGCCCCACCTCACTCCACCGTGCCTTCGCCCATGTATCCAAATTGCTCTCTTTTTGTGTGGAGAGATTAGTGGCCACGCTCACTCTCAAACCTCGCTCGAGTAAAACAAACTCAAGGGTTGTTCAGTGTACAAACAACTGACGAAGGAACTAACGCCATCCAGGAGATGTGCGACGAATGGGATATCTCAACATATAAAGCAATGTTTACACATTTTTTGACACGAACCATGTTCATAACAACCTCTTAAATTCTAGGTGCCGCATTGGGTTAGGGGAAAAGAAAGTGCAAAGCTGCTAAAACCAAGAATTAAAGCATTACGCATGCTCGGACTCGGTGGAAGCGTGGGAACCCCCCCAGAAGGCATCACAGCTCAAGCAATTGTCATACAAACCTTTGAGGAACTCTACGCGCTTTCCGACTTTACGGTAAAAGGTAAACTTATTGTATATGCTCCCAAATTCACAAACTACACTTCTACTGTACAATATCGATTATCAGGAGCTTCCGAGGCAGCAAAGAAAGGCGCAGTTGCTGTCCTTGTTCGATCCATTACACCTTATTCCCACGCTACTCCACACACTGGAATAATACAGTATTATGAATCTGTTACCAAAATACCGGCTGCATCAATTACCTGCGAAGATGCTGACCAACTATTAAGGATGCAAAATAATGGCTATAATTTAACTATCAAACTGACAATGTCGGCCACTTCTAAAGGGACCACAATATCCAGAAACACTATAGCCGATTTCAAAGGATCAACACTTGAAAAGAAGGTTGTTTTCGTATCGGGACATTTGGATAGCTGGGATGTAGGAGACGGGGCGATGGATGACGGAGGTGGTGTCTTCATATCCTGGCTGGCTCCGGTGGTCTTGAAGAAACTCAATCTTCGCCCACGAAGAACATTGAGGACGATATTATGGACAGGCGAGGAACAGGGATTCATTGGCGCCATAGCATATGAAAAGGCACACAGAGAAGACAACGATGATTTAAATTTTGTAATGGAATCTGATTACGGAACTTTCTCTCCTCTCGGTTTGATGTACAAAGGAAGTAAAACAGGAGAGTGCATGATGAGAGAAATACTGAAGCTATTTGAATCCATCAACGCAACGCAGTTGGTACTAACAGAGCCCGGACCGGATGTAAGGTTTTGGACAAATCAAGGAATTCCAGGAGGCGGTTTTCATAACGAAAACGAAAATTACTTTTGGTATCACCATTCGGAAGCAGATTCTATGAACCTTATTGAAACAGATGCATTTGACAGGAGTACCGCATTTTGGACAGCATTTTCTTACATAGTAGCGGATCTACAACATGACATTCCGAGGAATGAATAAGAATTCAATGCGTAATTTATTTGTTTGTTTTGATTTTATTTACGGCAGGAGAAAAGTTTTTTGGCACTAAAAATGAATCTCCAATGAAGGAATAAAAAAACTTCTCAGTATAATTTTGTATTCTTCATTCATAGTATGTAATTAGTAATTATATACATATACAACATTTTTAATTAAAATAGCTGCTTTTCAAATAACCAATGACTAGGATCCGGAAGGGTCATCGCAAAGTTAGGGTAAAACAACATTTTTTGTAATTAGGTATTAAAAAAAATAAATAAAAAAATATTTTAAATGATTTAATAAACATTAATTTATTTTATTTAATAACTCAGCCTTGACTTTGTGATGACACGTCCGGATTCTACGAATGACTAATATAGTCAACATAATAAAATTAACAAATTACTTAAAATTGATTGAAGTAAGGTAATCAGTATAAAAATCATAATTGCAAGAAAGCCTATTTTTGTAAATTTCTCTTTGATTCAAATTATAAGGTTTATTAGCAACAAAATAACAATCAGGAAAAAATTGTAGGTACATTAAAACTCTTTAAAAAACGTTTAGTAACACCTGCCCACGGTTCCCACCAACCCCAAAGAATTTCTATTATACAGTACACCACTACACAAACAACAATCATTTTAAAATGATTTTATTGTACCTAACCTTATTATTGGGAAGAAAAATGAGAGATTTAAAAAAATGGCTGAAAATATTTTGGTTGTGGATGACTTAATTAGTTTTATTGGTAAACATGGAACTTTATACATACATATATGGCTTATGTTATGCAGAGATCTAATAAAATTCTCTGATTTAAGGCCCGTTCGGACTAGGCTAGTAGTTTAGTCAAATAGCGAGTAACTAAATAACTAAATTTAGTAGAGAAGTTTAGTCAGTGGTTTAGTAGAGTCAATCCATTTTGTTCTATTTTTCAGGTGAGTAGAGTCCCCCACCATGCGTCACTGCTCACTGGCTCAACCACTAAACAAGCCCTAACCTATTGTTTTAGCAGAATTAATTTTTATACACCGAAATGTAATTTCAGTGGAGCGAAGATGCCACTCTAAATATTTTTTTTTCTGCTGTTAATTCATTTTCTATCCATAGTTTCTTTATTTTCATCTCACTAATTTCTTTTTCCACCTCTTCGACAAAATACATACAATCAGCTTAATTAGCCTATTTAAGTCGTTGCATTGTAGCCTGTTCATCTTCCAAAGCGTCACTCACTAATGTCCTCTACTCGACCGTTGAGTGAAAGCTTTCGTCAGTCAAGTGGCAAGTTACTCGTCACTCAACTAAACTACTATCCAAGTCCGAACACGCCTTTAAAGATGACAAATATAGTTAAAACATTAATAATATCTTATTTACATACTCTTTTTCCCTGATATCCTGGTAAGATATATTTATGTAAACTTAAATTATTATAGGTTGACTCAAAATATTGAAATAATTGGATGGAATCAAACATTTTGTCTAAAAATAATATTCCAATGTTATTGAATCTTTTTCTAACTCTTCCACAATAATTTCTTAATAATGTGATGGGATTAAATAAATAATTAGAAAAATGAAATAATTAAACTTTGTATAAACCACTTATATGATGCGCAAATCCGACCGGTTTCGGAACAAACGTTCCTTCGTCAGGGAATATAATAATTATACTAATTTGACAGTTTCGAACAATGTTTTATTATGGTAGGGGTGGAGCCGTTGCTAGTTAATAATGTAGATTGGGTGGGTAGGTATTAGTGTATAGTGGGTGGGTAGGGGAACAAATCCATGATTGGGCTATATGGCAATATTTATTGTTTGTTGATAATAGATTCATTCTTTTTAAGGGATTTTTTAATTTCCAAGGCTTCTACGTTATCTAAACGTTTTCCTTTATGATTAATATGAAGAATATTTATCCCTGTATTTTTTTTCAAAACTATGGTTATTTTCAATGATATGGTTAGCAAACTCAGAAAAATTATTATTTTTAAGACACCTTAAATGTTCTTTGATTCTGATTTCAAAATTACGAGTTGTTTTTCCAATATAAAATGAGGGACAATCATTGCATTTGAGTTTATATATTCCTAGTTTATTTTTTCCCCTACCCACCCACTTATACACTAATACCTACCCACCCAATCTACATTATTAACTAGCAACGGCTCCACCCCTACCATAATAAAACATTGTTCGAAACTGTCAAATTAGTATAAGCTTTCCCTGACGAAGGAACGTTTGTTCCGAAACTGGTCGGATTTGCGCATCATATAAGTGGTTTATACAAAGTTTAATTATTTCATTTTTCTATAATGGATAACCACAAAGTAATAGCTACATTCAAAAATATAAATAAATAATTAATTATAATACATATCTTAACAATACAAAAACAATAATATTTTGGGTCTAAGGTAGGTTCATAATTACAACTATTTATGAAAACATATACAGCGAAACTCTCTTAAGAAGTTTTCCAAGGAATTGAAAAAAAACTTATAAGATAAGTGGGATAAATTGGGCCATTCTTCAAATTCAGGTTTCAAAGGACTGAAAAAACAAAACTTCTTTAGCATGAAAACTTTTTAAGTCGGAACTTTTGTCCATAGGCTAGCTTTACACTCGTAAGTTTTATCCCGTAAGTCGCTCACGCAAGCGATTTATGGCCAAATTACCAATGAGAAAGATATCAAAAGTCACTAAATGTAATGTAACTTCCAGCCTTCAGTGGCGGATTCAGAAAAAACTCAAGGGGGGGGGGTGCGCTAAAGATATAAGAAAACTAAAAAGTAGACAACAGTGGAGAGAATACGAAGCACCGCACAAAGAGGAGACTGACTATACTATCTCATTCTCTCGCAGGCTAACACATATAGGTGACAGTGGATGAGTTTGTGTATTCGGGAAGTATGTTTACGAGAGATGGGGAGGCTGATGGAGATATTGCAAGAAGGGTACATGTAGGTAACTCCGCATTTATAGAGGACTGAAAGCCGTTGGCGCTAACAAAAAACTATCGAAAGAGGCAAAACTAGCAGTCCACAATGGAGTGCTGGTACCAACCCTGATGTATGGCAGTGAAGCATGAAACTGGCAGAGGAAGAACTAAATGCTATAGAATTGAGATCCCTGCGGCATATGTGTGATAAAGCCACATATGTGTGAGAAAAATATGAAAAGAATGCAAGGCTGATGCAAGCTTAATAAGTAAGATAAAGAAAGGGACGCTTAGATGGTTAAGACACATAGAGCGAATGATTGAAGAAATATTTTCTTATATTTAGGGGGGCCAAGGGGGGGGGCGCGCGCCCCCCGCGCCCTCCGCGCCCCCCATATGTATCCGCCACTGCCAGCCTTCTCATAGCTTATAAAATTAGTTTGATAAGTTGAGAGACCTTTGTCGTTGCCGCAAGAAATAGTACCAAAATGCACCATTGCGAGATGTCAAAAAAAAAAGACAATTGTTTTCGTAGGATTTTTTTCCTATAAAGCAAGTATTTATTTATAATTATTTAAGTTTTCAGAAAATGAGCATCCTTTTATTCAATTATCGGTCCAACCTTTCTAATCTCAATGTTTCTGTATAATTACGTATTTGAATTCGAACATAGAGTATTTTTTTCTAATACAGTTAGTAAAAAAAAAATCTTAAAAATTGGTACAGTTTTGGAGGAGAAAAACGGGGAAAACAAAACCTCGATTTTGATGATTTTATCTAGGTATTATCAGCCTGAGGTACAGTTGTTTTTTTTTTCTCAGTATTCGGGGGAGTAAGAGTGACAGAAAGAGCAACAGTTTGGTAAAATGCTTATTTTTCAAATTTCTTGGCAACCGGGTTTCCTCTTAAGCGAGTTTCACTGTACCTAAATTAAAACTTATCGTCATTCGGAATGCAATACAGCTAATGTCGCATTACCTAATCAAAATATTTTGAGTAAAAATATATATACTTTTTACTCCTTTTTATGGCACCTAAAAATGCATTTTGATTAAAAGTCGCATTAGCAATATTGCGTATCAGTGACAATTCACACAAGTTTAAACATATTAATAATATAAAGCTTAGATTCTTACTTAAAAGTATTTAGAAAAAAATCCCTGTTTTCACAATTTGTAGTTCATTGTGCTTTCATAAAAAAAATAATGTTAGAATGAAAATTATTAACTTGCAACATTACAAAAATTAGGCTATAGAATTTTTTTACAGAATAAGTAGTAGGTACCTACATAAGAAAATTTATTAATTTGAGAAAAAAGTTAAGTATGATTAAAAATAGCCATTTAAAGGTCATTTATACATTTTGTGTATTGATACTTAATTGATAGGGTTAATAAATTAATCTTTTACTGAGACAATACGGTTTTAAACACCGTAATAATGACCTTGCTTTTACTGCATTGAACAACAAATATAATTAAATATAAGAGAGGGAAAAAATTTACAAAAAGAAATTTATTTATATATTTATGGACAAAAAATAGTCCATTAACAATGTAACAATAGTACAAATAAAAAAAAGAGATGGTATTGAAAGGAGAGTACATATAAATGAAGAGTATTGATAATATATAATATGTATAAAAGTACATATAGAAGATAACTATGGTCTGTCAAAAAAGAGTAGAAAATATAAAAACTTGAACTTCTAAATTTGTAGACCAGCAACACCAATTTAACTGTCAAATATTTTTTTGAAGTGCAATTACACTGAATGTATAGAACACAGTAAACCACATTTTAAAAAACATTTTTTCTTCATGACATAAATTTGATTAAAAGGTGATTTATAAAGCGATTTGCTTTAATTTAATTTAACATAAATTTGAATTTAACAATAGACAGAAAGGAAGAATCACTAATGGTGAGTTTAGTTACACTACTTTTAGATCTGAATGAGTTAAATATATTCAGATCTAAAATTAGAGATATGATCTAAAGTCCAGGCAACGCTAGGTACTTTATCTAGTATTAAATAAAAGTGAGCAATTTCTAAACTGTACTTTATATTTTATTACATTATAGTTATTCTTCATTATGTTAACACAAAATTGCAAAGGTATAATAATAATATTGAGATCGGCGGGTATCTATACTGCAATGAAAAAATATTTTTTCCACTATTATGCCTTTTTAATTTTTTATAAAAATGTAAGTTACACAGCTTTACTTTAACACCATGAGTTATGTGTTTAGTATTGCCATTTGATCAACAGTGGCGCCCTCATATATTTTCTACTCTTATTTGACAAACTGTACAAGTCAAAGCTTGAAGATGGATTTAAAAGGCTTTAAAAATTGCACATTGCGTGTCGACTACCGAAAGTTACCATCGTGTTACTTGCTAACTAGCAGCGACTAGCAGATTGTTGACAATCTACGAAAATAAGTTGAAAGGTCGTCAACTTTACTCGCCTATACGCTTGCTCCGCTTGCTCGCGATTGGTTTATTTATGTTTCCAACATGGCTTCCGATAAACAGCTGATTTCGACTGTCAAACATTTGAAGAATTAGTTCACGCAGGCATCGTTATTCTTGTTACTGGCGCTAGCAGCGGCCTCAGTTTCCTACGCTTCTGAGCGAGTGGACAGTTTTGTGTGTCATCATGACAATCTCACTCGCCGATTTACCCGCTTTTAAAACTTAGTAGATAGTAGCTTGTAACTCGCCGTGTGTCATCGAGGCTTTACACCAAAAAATTCAATGCTTTGACTTGCGTTGACGAGTCTCGACATTCTAGATAAATGAGAATGATATCCATAATTAGTAGAATGTTGATTGAGGAACAGCAATTCATTATTTCGGAGTCTGCGGGAAGGGATGTTCAACTGGATGAGTTGTTACAAAGCTGGTGTGTCAGAAATACTGTTGATAATTTTGAATATATCAGAGTCCTTTCTACATTTTTCTAAAGAAAAAATAGCAGGATTCAACAGCCATAATTCTGGTGTCTGTCTAGTCTGGTGGTTGTAAGATTCTTTCAACTAAATGTACAAAATTGTTTGAAGTTATCGAATAAAGAAATGCATATTAAAAATAATAGTAAAACATTCATTAGAAATCGCTTCTTGCATATAGAGCTTTTTCATAGTAACCTCGTGACTTTATTAACTGGCACATCTATATCTCTTTAGATGTAACAAACAAATGTTTGTAAGGGATCAGTATCAAATATACATTTAATAAACTTGGCAGATAAAGCCCATACTTGTAAATGGCTAATAACATTATTTCCAAGATTACCTATAAGCAAACAATTCATATCTGGCAGCCACCAAAATGATGTATTATCTAGTTACAAGCCAAGAGCGTATTGCAAAAGAGTGTTCACTTCAGTTCAGTTCTCTGAGGCATAAAAATGCTGAATTAAATGACTCCCGATGCCTTCTACTTCTGAATAACGTCAACATGCCAAGGTCTCCATCAATTCTACTAGTCTTTCATGTAGACTTGGAAGGAAACCAAATGACTGACACTGACTTAATACCTTTTGGCTACAGCCCATTTAGCATGCGCTCTACCTTACATTTGCCCCACATTGTATATCGCTGCATCAAATGTTTGGTGGTACACTGACCAGCGAATTCAAATAATGTATTGCACAATCATTCATTTTTAAAAGATCAAGGACATTCAATTGCACAGTTATATCAAATAAGCAATAACAGAACGATTGTATATTATAATAACGTACAATAAACTTCTTCAAAGACAGCAAACATTGTTGAGGCACCAATTAAATAAAAATGAATATAATGCTTAGTTTAAACCACTTTTATTGTTTAAAAAACCTAAAAGTTTCGTAAGCAATGCTTACATCATTCATTAAAACTTTTAAGTAAACCCTGATGATGTAAGCTTTACTTATGAAACATGTCGGCTTAAAACAATATGGTTAAAATTTAGTATTTTATTAATTTTGAATACAATAAATAATGTTTTACCTTCGAAGTGTTTTTCGTCTGAAGTTTGGAAATGAGACAGGCACGCAAGAGATCACTACTGTTGAAAAAAAAGCTAATAATGACAATAACAAATTAGGTTCACTAATGTACGTGTCACACGCAAAGATAAAAGCACAAGCACTTGTCTGTTGAACCGTGAGCGCTTATGTGTTTTACCAACAAACTACGCTGTAAAATATTTCTTTCTGTGGTAATAAATAATTCATGGGGTGAGGTCTGTGTAAGTCTTGGAGGCGGATGACCAGGACACACAGAACCCCAGATTCCTACCCACCCCTTAAATCCTTTTCTTTCTCAGAACTCTCCTCTCCTTCCTTTCCTTTAAAAAACCCCTCAACACAGCATCCCCAAAGATGATAATAGGCCCTGATGGAAATTATTTTCCTCAGGGCCTCCTGTGTGGAACTCATGTAAAAAAAAAAAGAGGGGGTCAGTTGAATGAGAGAGCTGTCACGAAATGCCATTTCTTTGAACTGAAACTGTCAACGCGACAGCTGTCATCCGCGCGTTTAGGCAGCTCCATAATTAAAATGACCCCCTCCCCTGTTTTAGGGGGTCGAATAACTTTTCGCATATCGCCTCAGGAGCGGTTACGGCAAGTTATGACATATAACTTTGAGCTTCGAACGCATCATATACTTAGGTGTGACAGGTCTGAATGGGATTGTATGGAGAGCGTTATTGTACGTGCGATGATCTTTTATCTTTGCGTGTGACACCTACTTAAATATAATATGTGCAACATCGCATGAGATATTAGCTGACTCTTTGACGCATAATCGCATTTTGCAAGCGAAACATCACTATATATCTCCTTCAAATCCTGTGTAAGAAATACTTCGCTCAAGCCCTTTCTCCGGAATGATTCAAATGATTCTGACGCTATTCGTATTATCGTTGCATTGGAACGGTTTGGCTGTCTTTGCTGGGATTCGTTCAAAATGACACAATTCTGCCACGTGTTTTACTCTATCGCGCGGATTGGAACCTACCTCGGTTCAGCCAGCAGAGCTCAAACACATTTTTGTATTGGAAATTTAAGACTAACGGATCATGAAACATTCCCTCATTGCACTTCTTTATCCTACGACCTCTACAATAAGAAGAAAAAAGGTTTACAAGCCATTATTGTGTTAACAGTTCACTAGTATCATTAACAACGATTTTTACAAGTTCAACCCCGATTCTTGTTATATTAACTTTAACATTAAGCATTAAGAGTGGGGCCCTATGTGATAAGTTTATTTTTTACAACAGTTTAATAAAAGTTATTTCTGGCTCTGAAGGGAATGGAAGAGTGACTCTTTGGATTTGAGGCTATAGCCTATTATTATTTCTATAACTTATTTACTATTCTGGCCAGCATTAGTAAAGTTACTTTTCAATCTAATTTATATTGTAGAGTTGGATACATTGGAAAAATCTACAACTCTCAACATACAGGTTTATATCATATTATTTACATAGAAAATGAATAAAATTATAAAATGTACATTTAGGTCACACACTTTCCGAATCTCGCATTGGCACAAATGTTTTATTTAGTTTAATCTCGCTAAGCGCTAAGCTCACAGATCTTCATGATTTCTTAAGTTGGCATTGAGGAACCTTTCTATTGAGTGATATAGATGGGGTTTTACTCCGGTCAAGCTGTGGTCTTCATCTGGGTAACTCTGAAAGAAGTCAATTAAAAACATTTAAAACAATTTCAAAATAGTTACCAATAAAAACAAGTGCAATTGAAAAAGATGGAACAAATAAATACATATACTATATTTAAAATAAATTTATATAAGCATATACCATATTTAAACAAATAAATTTATATATCATATTAAGGCATCTTGCTTTATTTTTAATGGGTACTAAAAAAGCTAAAGCTCATCATGGAAATCACGTTGGAAACTAAAAATAGTTATGCTGACCTTGGGACAGAAACATTCCCGCAAAATTCACGCCGCTCGAGCTCATTATTCGAAAGTTTTAGCGGCCTCACAAAATATGCAAAAACATTTAACGCTTTTAGCTTTAAAGATAAATTGTACATTCTTAATTCGTGACAAAATATTAAGATGGCGGCAAATCTGGATTGTGTGACATGATATAATATCATCACGACATGTTACAAATCATGGCATATTTAAACAACAACAAAAAATCATGGGGTGTGACGTAATATGGGTCATACTATTCCTATAAGGGGCCATCCATAAATTATGTCACATCTTAAGGGGTGGGGGGGGGGGGGGAGTAGAGATGTATGACATTGTGCGACAAGGGGTATGGAGGGGTGCTCTGCGAGGTCAAATGTAAAAATCTAAATTATTAAAACGAAAAACATTTTTAGACGTAAAATTGCAAAATATCTGATGTCACACTAGGGGAGAGGGGGTCTAACAAATGTGACGATGTGTGACAGGGACGGGGGGGGGGGGACAAAGATGGCCCCTAAACGGTAAGTCGACTTGGATGAAATCTTGGCAAACCATTTTTTTTTCTATTGTAACTTTTAAAAATAAAAACCTGGAAAATTATTCATTTATTGTGAACCGTCATTTATTGATTTTGTAGGCTAGCATATTGACGGATAACAGCTGTCCTAGGTTACTGAATTCCGTATTGTGAATCCACTGATCGTGATAAATATTGAGGCGCAGGTTACACGCTCAATATTTATCATGATCCATAACACGAACTGGAATTCCGAATTTAAATCAACCAATATTTGAATCAAGAAATCCTGTAATCCATATTGTGATTTATCAATACGCTAGCCTACTCATTCAATAAATATCAAGATATTTGATGAATACTGACGGATCACAATAAATATTGAAAGTGTGGGGTGGATCACGATCCATCAATATGGACGGCAAAATGGATACGGATGGAAAGAGCCCATTATTAACGTGCATTCCATATGAAGGAATGTTGCATATATTATCACAACATGTGACATATCACGACATGTGACATTTCATGGCATGTGCCATAATATATCATGATATATTATACAAAATAATTGTAAATTACGACATACAATGGAATAGACCTATGTATATACTTACCAACTTAGCAAAGAGCACATTATTACCTTGTATTATATATAAATGAATGTTGCAAATCATGACATGTGGCATATCATGACATGTGGCATATCATGACATGTGGCATATCATGACATATGGCATACCATGACATGTGACATATATTATCAAAACATGTGACATATCATGACACGTCACATATCACGACATGTGCCATAATATATCATGACATAATATAACCAAATGATTGGAAATTATGAGATTTAATGGAATAGACCTATAGACTTGCCAACTGAGTAATGAGCATGTTATTAACTTGTATTCTATATAAAGGATCATTGCAAATCATGACATAAGCCATATCATGACATGTGGCATATCATGACATGTGACATATATTATCATAACATGTGACATATCATAACATGTCACATATCATGACGTGTGACATCTCATAACATGTGCCATAATATATCATGACATGTTATACCAATTGTTTGGAAATTATGAGATATACAGTGAAACCCTCTTAAGAAGTTCTCTGTTCAGATGTTACGTGGCTTAAGAAGTTTGGTTTTTTCGGTCCATCGGCTCAAAATTGGCCCAATTTTTCCCACATATAAGGTTAGACTTACCAACTGAGTGAAGAGTACATCATTAACTTGTATTCTATATAAAGGTTTGTTGCATATCATGATACATGGCGTATCATGACATGTGGCACATCATGACATGTGACATATATTATCATAACATGTGACATACTTGTATTCTGTATATTATCACATCACGACACGTGACATATATTATCATAACATGTGATATATCATGACATTTCACATTTCGTGAAATGTCATGATATCATGGCATGTGCCATAGTATATCGTCAGATGTTAAATCAATTGATTGGAAATGAAGAGGTGTAATGGAATTGACCAACAGACTTACCAACTGAGTAAAGAGCACATCATTCTGTTGCAGAGTACGCGCCAACATCATGGATTGCTGGTAATGTACATTGTCATCTAGTGTTCCATGAACCAGCATGAATTTCTTTTTACTGAGAGCTTCCGCCTGTAACAAATTATAATTAAAAAAAACAGTTCAACTTTAGATACAAAAAATGTTAGAAGTGACAAACAGAAATGCCATTTCTGATAATTTAATGGCCCTTCACACTAGCGACCAATTTCCCGTACAAGTATTACTAATTCTGAGATTGAATCGAAGATCTGGCTCTAAATCATAAGCACATCGAAAATGCTAGGGTAAACTATCATTATTTTTTTTTAATCAATTTCTATGTAAACTTAAGATATCGATGGTCCGGTTGATTAGTCAGACATCTCCGAAAACTCTAAATTTGAGTATACAGTAAAAGTAAAAGTGTACCCTCTATCTGGTACAATACTCAGTTTACTCGTAAACACCACCAAATCAATTATAATGCAGAAAAATTTGTTGTGAATTAAACAAAATGTTGATGTTTTCTGGGTTACTAGTAGGATAAATAAAAGGAATACCTCAAGATAAAAATGAAAACATTCCAAACATCCTATCAGAAATAGCAAACCAAATTGGTATTCACAACTTTAAAACCAGTGAAATCGAGTTCGCTACCAGAGTCTCAGCGAAAGACCCACATCATTCTAAATTAATCAAACCAATAATTGTAAAATTCACCTCCCGCTCACGTAAAAATGAATTCATCTCGGAAATTCGACGAAGAAAAGGAATAAGCACGAAGGACTTAAATTACCCCGGTGACGAAAGAAAAATCTATGTCAATGACCATCTGACCAGCTTCAACAAAAACCTCCTTTTTCGGGCAAAGGGGTTTGCGAAGGAGAAGGGGTACAAATTCACGTGGCTGAAAAACAGTATGATATTTGTAAGGAAAAATCCTACTTCGCCCCCCATACTAATTACCAAGAAAGAGGACCTCAAGAAAATTTCCTAAGTTCTCCTGCATCCTCTTCGCGTCGTAAAATAGATTTTTTATTCTGTCATGTATCTTCCCACACATTCCCCTACTCCCATCATCCACTCCTATTATACCTACCCTCCCTCTCCTATTTTGCTCTCTCCCTTAAAATTCTTAATTCACTTCTAACAAAATCAAGTCAACTTTTCAAGAACCAATTTGAAAACCATGTAACCGCCTGTTGGCGACCACTACCTGCTACACGCTTTACACTCAGACCTACTCGACGAACTATCACGGTCTCGCTTACACCAATTGCCTTTTCTGCTGCTGTGGTAAGCAAATTATTATATACTCATTTGTCCACAATAATTTCACTAAAGTACCTACTAAATAATATTATGAATAGTTCTTACCTTAAATATGGGTACCTACCTATATCTAATTATATCAACATCAGAACAATAGTATCAATAGCCGGACCTGAGATGCGTATTACAAGACATATACGTTATTATTATTTTAAACTCTGTGATGCACCCACATGCATTGTGTTAGATGTATTTACTCTGTAATTTGCGTACCCTATAACCGAATTTACTTATCTTACGTAAATACTCGTTCATTAATGCACGTTCGTAGGTACATCTAACACATGCATTGTGTTAGATGTATTTATTCTTTTAAATTGCATGCACTATAACCGAATTTACTTATTACACTTATCACGTATATGTATAACTTACCGCTTTCTCACTAGCATTTACTTTAATACTCTCCCATGTCTTTAGCAATATATTACCAGAATGTTAGAGGTCTTCGAACCAAAACAACGACGTTCCTTCAAAATACCTTTTCAAACGATTACGATATAATCGCTCTTACAGAATCATGGCTCACCAAAGGCTTCAGAGACGAAGAACTTTTCGACTCTCGGTACTATGTATATCGTAGAGATCGCGACTACGCTTCCACCGGTCAACGCCTTGGCGGTGGTGTAGTATTAGCTATTAAACAGGAGCTGATCAGCATTGCGCGACCTGAATGGACCTCTTGTGCTGAAGACATTTGGGTCACCATTCGCACTAATAGTACACCTCACCGTTTAATCCATATATGCTGCGTATACATCCCCGGAGGGACTCAACATCAATATTTAACTGAAAATTTCCTAAACATGTTATCAGATGTGGTAACAAATAATCCCATGGATTCTTTTATTATCTTAAGTGACCTTAATCTTGCTGAAATTTCATGGACCCTAACTACGTCATCTGCTCACTATACAGCTAGTAATTACTCTACTCATATAAGTAATCATTTCGTAGACTGTATGCATTTTTTGGACCTCTCACAAAACAACGGTGAACTAAACTCAAGCGGCCATATCCTAGATTTGATACTGTCAAATCTATTAATCTCTGTCGAATCTAATGACGACCCGCTAGTTCCCGAGGATGCACATCATAAAGTTTTGT
The DNA here is from genome assembly GCA_917880885.1 of Limnephilus marmoratus. Lineage (NCBI taxonomy): Eukaryota > Metazoa > Arthropoda > Insecta > Trichoptera > Limnephilidae > Limnephilus > Limnephilus marmoratus. Next base: position 13,614,650 of record OU862911.1, read on the forward strand.
CCATTAGTGTGCCATTTCAGGAAACCCCTTCATTGACAAATGCGAAAAGGAAAGTTTTTCTATATAATCGCGGAGACTACGAATCAATTAATCTCGCCCTAGAACAAGCTGACTGGGCATCCATTTTCTCTACCTCCCAAGTAGAACCAGCGCTTGATGCTCTCTATACGTTTTTGAAATCCCTCATAAACCTTCACATTCCTCATAAATTTTCGTGGAATTTGAAATATCCTCCCTGGTACAATGCTGCCCTTATAAAGGTAATGAAGGAAAAATCGAAATATTTTAGCAAATATAAAAAATACAAAAATCAGGCTGATTATGACGCATTTTCTCTCCTTCGTAAACGGCACAAAGATTTATGCTGGGAAAGCAAATCTCGCTACTTAAGTAAAATCGAAAATAATATATCCTCAAACCCGAAAAACTTCTGGAGCCACGTCAAATCCTCTAACAAATCCCAGGGTGTTCCAAAATGTATGTATCTTGGAGAGCTGAGAGCCGATAATGGAACAGCGATTGCAAATTTATTCTCAGAATATTTCAGTTCGGTTTTTAGTAAACCCTCCAATCCACCTGCCCGTAATCAAACTGACGTCGGAAACCATACATCCAATATAAGCAATATTGAGGTGACGCGAGAAATCGTCTTAAAATACCTTAAGGAAATAGATACTTGCAAAGGTGCTGGTCCTGACGAAATACCTTCAATCCTTATTAAACGATGTGCCAACAATCTAGCCTTACCCCTCTCTTTGATTTTCAATCGTTCTCTTACCGAATGCACTGTCCCAGTTATATGGAAATCCGCGTTTGTGTCTCCCATCTTCAAGAATGGTAAAAAAACTGATGTCAAAAACTACAGGCCAATCTCCAAACTTTGCATATTCAACAAAATTTTTGAAAAAATAATCTATGATCAACTATATGCTGCTCTTAAACCTAGCCTGAATATGAACCAGCACGGTTTCATTAGTGGTAAATCAACAAGCACAAATCTTTTAACTTTCACAGAGTACCTCCAGGATAATTTGGATAACCGAATACAAGTGGACACTGTCTATACCGACTTTAGTAAGGCGTTTGACAGGGTTGATCACTCAATCTTGTTAAACAAGCTCTTAAAGATTGGTATTCATGGCAATCTTTATCGTTGGCTCTCTTCGTATATCTCCAACCGTAGCCAAATAGTAGTGGTTGCTGGATTTAAATCAGATTCTGTTGCTGTTACATCAGGAGTTCCTCAAGGCAGCCTGTTGGGACCATTATTATTTAACATCTATATCAATGATGTTGGTAACTGTTTTCTAAACTCCCAAACTATCCTGTATGCAGATGACATGAAAATATTTTCACCTATAAACTCAATCGAAGACTGTCAGAAGCTGCAAGATGATTTGCTACGCTTGAGCACGTATTGTAATGCCCATTGCCTGGAAATAAATATTTCTAAGTGCTTCATCGTGCGCTTTACTAGAAATAAAAACGTATTAATCCATGAATACTCAATTAATCATGTACCGTTGTCTATCAAATTCGAAAGTAAGGACCTTGGGGTTATACTTGATAGTAAACTGAATTTCAATTAACATATCGACCATATAGTCACTAACGCATCTTCTATGCTTGGTTTCATAATCCGCTCCTGTAAACAATTTAAAGACCTTACTACTTTCAAAACACTGTATTTCTCATATGTTCGTAGTATCCTTGAATACGCATCTCAGGTGTGGAACCCAGGCTATGCAGTGCACAAAAATAGAATTGAAAGCGTTCAAAATAGATTTTTAAGGTACCTCAATTTCCGCTCTTTTCGATCTCATGTTAGTAATGAAGACTCTGCAAAGTTCTTCAAAATACAAACGTTAACTTGTCGAAGAAACATAGCAGATTTGGTAATGTTATTTAAAATTATTTATAACTTAATCGATTGTTTATAACTTAATCTTCAACGCCTATCATTCCATGTTCCAAATCGCAACAGCAGGCAGTCACTTACCTTTAATCTCCCTATTTGCAAGACCAATTCCAAACAGAACTCATTTATCTACAGATCCACACACTCATTTAACTCAAATTATTACCACATTGACATTTTTAACTCAACTTTACGTGACATAAAACGAAAACTCAGCAAGCACCATGACTCAAACTAGAAAGTTCAATCCCTATATATATTCCCGTCCTTTGCCTCTTAATCCTATTCCTATGTTCCTCCTCACTCCCCCCCCCCCCCCTTTTTATATTTTGTAACTAAAAAATAAAACTTACATATCACACTTTATTATTATAATTATCATCAGTGGAAAGTTCATAATTGGCATAAATAACATCCTATTATTTTATTATTTTGTAATTTATGATCTGCTGTCAACTTTCTCCAAAATAAATAAAATAAAAAATAAAATAAAAGGATATTTCAAAATGTGATACTAATGTACCGGACCGTTATGCCTTCCGATGTTGTTTTATAGCATATTTAATATGTAAAACACAGACAAATGTAAGTAATATTTTCATTAATGGTGAGCATTAGAATATTGCTTTCTTCATTAAGTAAAACTTAGTAATTGGAGATGTCTGACTAATCAACTGGACGATTGACATCCAGAATGGTAGATAGTCTCAGTATCACCCTGGTGAAAGACTATCATTCATGATTGAAAAGTTGCTTGAAATGGATTTATCCAATTCGATGACCCGATTTGAGTAATCAGATACAGCCTTTCTTCGTCTCGTACCTCCTTTCCTCCAACTGCCTTTAACCTCACAACCTACCCCAATTGGGGTAATGATCGTATGCAACCGTGCGCACAAGTGTCGCCTACATTGTTCACTCATACTACTACAAATCGCATCTACACATGACGGACCCTGCTGTTATAAACAAATTAAAGGTAGGTGAGTCAAATTGTTAGGTGAAGGAATTAAAAGATGGGTGAATACTGTGATGAATGGTAACTTCCAATTTACGAGAAAGCCCACGGGAATTTTTTTTTTAAGATGAAAAGTGCAGTACTACGACATCTGTATGGTCAAATTCAAACTTGCTCGAAAATAGAGGTATTTTTAAGTTGTTTGATGTATTATAATTACCTTAAATATACACAGATGGTGATGAGATCGATATTTAACGGGAACCCCAGGTTTAGGGACGATTTTAAACGCCAGAGTTGAGACAACCAATTAAATAGCAGGGAAAGCAATTAAAAATCAACTCAGCCTATCAGCAAGAAGGGGGTCGTGCCCATTTTGAACACAAAGGATTGTACTTTGACCCTAGTGATTAGTGAAGAAATTTATGGTCTAGACGTTCCCACAGAGATCAGGGTTGAATGAACTAAGAAATAAATATCGAATTATTCAAGGTTTTTAGTACAACGAACCCAAGTAATGTTATTAATAAAGGGTACCTTCAAGGGGTCGGGAGACCTTAGTTTCGAGTGCATTAGGGCGTTTTTAGTTGCGGAAAACACACTTGGATAACGATAAAAAAATTTATCAGTAATATATTGAGGGGAAAACGCGGGGACAACGGGGCATGCAATGCGGGGGGATTTTCAATTATAGAATAAGTACATATGACGGCTGAGAGGCAAAATTCGAGGAAAAACGTACTAGAGGAAAATGAATATACATAACACAATGGAAAATTATTGTTATCAATTCTAGACGGAACGGAGTGATTAGGAAAGCGAATTGGGAAGGAAAATTCAAAAAAATTTTAGAGTTTAAGGATTGAACCAGAGGACGAAACAAGGGTTTGGTGCAGTAGCAGATGCTTGGAAAGGAGTTGGAATAACATACCTAGGGGGGGGGGTGGAAATACTGCAAACATTGCGATAGATTAATTCATAAAAAAGAGTCATTTTACGTAATTAAAGTAGGGATCATAACATAAAGTTACACGAGACTGCGAGGGAAAGTGACACATTACAACGGTTGTCGACTCCATATGTATATTGTTGATATAAACAAGGAATATTCGAACATGCCTTTTGTTTATTTAAGGCCCATTATCCATTAAAAAGGGTCATAAAAATTAACGTTGCTCTTACCTAGTTTTTAGATTATAGAATTTCCGTAAAATTTAATTATAAACACATTAAAATGGATTTATCGCCAGGTATGTAGAAATCGTAACGTATACACACGTCAGGGCTTGCAGTTTATGGGATTTTGAGCGAGAGAGAGATGGAAAATTGGGCGGAATTTGATCGAAGTAGTTAACTTGACAGATATTCCAGGATAGGAATAGTTAGTGGGCCGGGAAAACACCATAAATAATATATCAAAAAAGGAAAAAAGGGTTTTAGCGGGAGATGGAATCACGGCAAAAAGGCAAACGTCAAATTTCAATAAGGGATCATTGGGTTAGGAGTGGGGGGAGAGAACGAAAAACCGACATAACCAGAGAACTCAGATAAGGAAATGGGAAAAACTCAAAACGTTATAAGTAGAGTAGATACGGAACCAGGATATGATTCCTTATTAACAACGAAGGGAAAATCATCTAAGAATAGTTGCTAAAAACACCGTTATTTGAAGGAAATTTAGGCGGGAAAAGCGAAAAGTCAAATATGCCACATAAATAATGAAAATACGGTTCTGAGACATAATTGCTTACGTAGACTAGGGGAAAAGAAATAATTTTCGTGGAAATTTATACAGGACAACTAGCGTTTAAAACTAGGAGACTGAAGAATCTACGTTTTCCCTAATATTTATGCCAATTAAAACACAGTTTTAGCAGATCACTTATGGGCATGTTCAAATTGAAAAAAAAAAACAAGATTAAAACCATGTTTATAAAACATATTATGAAGACAGAAGACATGTGGGAAAATGGGCAAACTGGATGGCAGCTTACTAAGTCCGGGACTAAAAACCTTAGAAAAGCGAGACAAAGTTGTGGGACGAACCGAGATTTAAGAAGAGGAAAAATCGAAAGATCTTATGTAGGGACAAACGATAGCGAGATGGGGTTTTCAAAAAATTTCGAGTGATTACAGATTATAATTCCTCGTCAAGGAATATACGATTATGCCCTTTTGGAGCTGTGATGGGTATAAATTAGCGTGTTTGGGATTATTCGGGAAGTCCTTCGACAACTGGCAAGGTTGCTTAAAACGTCGCGCGTGTCGTGAGAATTACCCTGGTGATTAATTAATAGAGTTTAGAATCAGTTCATACTTTGAAAATACAGTGGAAAAATAGCATCAGTTTTACACTTTAAAAATACAGTGGAAAAATAGCATCAGTTTTACACTTTAAAAATACAGTGGAAAAATAGCGTCAGTTTTATACTTTAAAAATTCAGTGGTAAAATAGAGTCTACAATCAGTTTTATACTTTGATAAAACAGAGAGTGGAGTGTCCGGGTACTGATAATTGATTTATAATAATAATAATTTAACGGAGTGTATGATCTTATAATAAATCTAAAAAATCAGTGTTTGCAATAGCCTCCGATTCAAAAAAAAATCTAATAATTAATTAATTAATTAAAAATTCAATGCGGAAGGAGAGTTTAATAGAGTGTTTGAATTGATTTAAATTTGTACTAATAAGGTTAAAATAAAGTTATTTATTCCGAGGTTATATAAAGAAAATTACAGTCAAATAAGTTTTATTAAATAAAAATTTACGTTAAGTCGAAAGTTGGAAATTTTATTGCGAGATATTAATTATCGTTAGGTGACAATGCAATAATAATAATTGATTTATAATAATAATAATTTAACGGAGTGTATGATCTTATAATAAATCTAAAAATCAGTGTTTTCAATAGCCTCCGATTCAATAAAATCTAATAATTAATTAATTAATAAAAAATTCAATGCGGAAGGAATTTAATAGAGTGTTTGAATTGATTTAAATTTGTTCTATGAAGGTTAAAATAAAGTTATTTAGTCCGAGGTTATATAAAGAAAATTACAGTCTAATAAGTTTCATTAAATAAAAATTTACGTTAAGTCGAAAGTTGGAAATTTTATTACGAGATATTAATTATCGTTAGGTGACAACGCAATAATAATAATTGATCCGAAATCTGGAAAATACTTAGCCGAAGTTTAAATGAATAATCCAAGTGATTAATTTGCTGCTAAACGAAAGTGTTATAAAATAAAGTGGAAGTGGTTCTTTCAGTTCTGTTGTAATTTGAGTGACGAATAATATTTAGTTATTCGTTATAAAAGGATTCTAATTAAATTGGAAAAATAAATAAAACTTAACTTTGTCCTTAATTGAAATAATTCAAACTTAAAGAAAATCTTTAGTTGTTATGAAAAAAAAAATATATAATTTAAATTGAGAGAAAAAATAAATAAAACTTAAATATTTTATAAAGTGGAATAATACAAATTTAAAGAAAATTCAAATTAATAAATTAATTTATTAAAGAGTAAATAGGTATAGATATATATCAAATAAAAAAATAATATTCGAGCGAACGATTATTAAGAATCGATTCTCTTCTTTAGATTGAAATCAAATATGGGAGAAGAGGGGGGGGGGAGGTATGGATTGTCGGGGTTAATTAGGTAGCATCGTTCTTCTTCAATAATAACGGCAGATAATAAAGGAAAATGTGAGGATTTTTACATCAGAGATCTATTCAAAGGAGAAAGGAAGGAGATGAATTCCGGATCTTGTAGGATTAAATCGTTAAAAGTGGGAAACCGAAAAAAAAGTGCGATAAGTTACACAGGTAGTCTGGATGCTCTAATAAAATTCATATCGATGATATTACCCGATGGAGCTGAATTTAAGACATTAGAGCTTTGGTGAGTCCTTACAATATTTAAACTTTTACAGGTTCCTGTGGATATCCTGACACTGATGAACGTAACGCCAAGTAAGGGTAAGTTAATAACTAACCAATTTATTAGCATTCGCATGTCACACCTCCCATACAGAATGAAATGTTGCTAAACAAATACTTAACACATAATTAGATAAGTAAATACCTATTTGCCTCCTTTCACTAGCATGATTAGGGTAAGTTTATATGACCTTCGATAGTGTACCAAAAATTTCGATTTGAGTTCAACGTCTTCCATTGACCCAGTCACCTAAATTCCATTAACGAATAAACAAAACAAAACTTAACGTCAGGGACAAGTTTATCAATTATAGCTTGCGATGAAATCTGCGGTAAAAATGTGACGACGACATTGACGCTAAATTCACTCAATCCTAAACGACTTAACTGTACTAGAGCGATCGCCAATAGGTAGCATTGTTTTAGCATGCAAAATTTTCGCAAAGTAAGGTACTGCGACTAGCTTCAAACTCTAAGAGAGCTCATCACAATTATTCAGGAGGTCATTGATTCAATGACAACTTGATTTATCTCATTTTTAAATCTTTCTTATAGGAAGTAGGTATCCAAGAACCCATAAATAACCATTATCCTAAATACCTAACACACGAGGAGCTAGTGACCTCATTTAAACAACACTGGTGTTCAAATACTCATACAGTCCTGAATCCTAACTTGTCTTCGAATGTAAGCTTCAAGGCTTCTGTATGTAGGTATAAGCCATCTGGAAATGTAAGTGTCAACCTTTCTCGAACGGACGGCTTTGATCTTGTGGCGGTATTGTCGAGGTGGGCATGCGGGGAAGAGGAAGGACGTATGCGGACAGTACGCTGACGCGGCATTAAAGCCACAGGTTATTTGCATACCGTGAGTCTTGTCGAACCTGAAAGCAAACATAAGGTTCACGAGGTGAGTTTTATGTCAGCTAGTCAGAGGTGGAGTGTAACGCTGGGTCGGTCACGTGGGAGGAAGGATCTGCCCGTCACAAGCTTACGCCACATTCAACGGATAGAGGCATGATAAGGGAAGACATGAAATACCCCTTCTAGACTCAGTAGAGTTAAATTCAATCCGGAGGAGTCGGAAGTCGGAGTAAGACAGAAAAACGGCATGAAGACTTGGTATTCTCCCTGCTGGCGTGAAGGGCCCCTTTCATAGCATGAGACGCTCGTCGAAGAGAGTAAAACTCGGATCTAAGGATAAGCCTAGCAAACGTACTGGAAGAATCCGGGTTTGTAATTGTTGTTCATCGGTTTTCACTTGGTTAGCGGAGGAGCCGACTTTTCAGCAAACATATTATCCCCCTCCCCATATCCATCCATTCCTGCTCTTTCAACAATTTTGCGAATACTAACCAATAACACTAACTATGACTACAAACACATTATGTTAGGAGGTTGCAGACAAGGACTTCAATTGAGAAAACTGGACCCTCGAGTACGATCCCCGGTAAGGTAAGGTTTGCTTTCTTGAAATGTTAAATTTATTAACTGTTGTTTTATGTTATCGATGTATCCGCGGTGAGAGGAAGAATTAAATAAACACACTAAATTCCTACAGAAATCAGATAGACACAAAGTTTAAGGCGGGGTTAGTTTATCAAACTCGGTAAAAGATACTCAAATAATAATAATTAATAAATCGGAAGATTCTCACCCTTTCTCTAAAAGAATCTATGGGTTACCACACGTAATACATTATCTTCTCTACATATGTGTGCATATTAAGTATGCAAACAGATGTAAAATCTAAAACAAAAAATACACAACGCAGATTATAGAAATAATGTGAACTAAAATCTTAAATCTTGATTACTGTGAGAAAAATCGCGGGGATTTAAGAAGATAGGGTAGGTTTAGCTAGATTATAAAGTATAGGGGTTTAGAAATCACGAGCCTGAGGTAGAAATAAACCGAAAGGAGGGTTGAGTCAGGCCATCATACCTAGTGGTGTGATCAGTAGGACATAAGGGTAGAATTATGAGCGTGGCTACGAGACAGGAGCTACGAGATTTAAACTACGAGGTAGAAGCTTAGAAAAGTAAATCAGCTAGGTAGGGTTCATCACAATTGGTGTCAAAAGCCAAGGGTGGCGGACCATTACAATACGAATGCTCGTTTAATTTAAGGAAATCTTTGTTTTCCTCATGAAAATACACAAGTGCACTGATCTTGTGTAACATTTAATAACGGACAGCGTTGTATCGTGTTCCGTCGATAGATAAGACTTTAGCTAAATACGCGTGCTCGTTTTTTTTTTTTTTTTTTTTTTTTTTTTTTTATATATTTTTTATTTTTAATAATAAGGTTTACATGGTATTTACAAGATAATTTTACATCTCAGGTTTTTTACTACCCTTCCATTAAAAGCATTTGCTTGTGTATGGAAGGGGAGTGTACATAAATGCTATTAGTTATTAGTTATACATAAGTTTGTACTTAAATAATTCATTGTACATAAATATATTTAAGGAAATTGTTTATTTAAGGAAATTGTTGTTTCACACCATTTCAAATCTGACATACGTTACGTAAGTGAATGATTATACATTTATTATGAAAACGGAAAAAATCACGTTGACTTTTGAGTAGCGGTCTACCTCTCTAGGCTTCTTCCCAACAAGTGACGAGCTTGCTTTTCCGAACGTCTGACGTCCATTATTTCGAAAAAAATAATTGAATCGCTTAGCTTCCACGTTTAAAATAAAATTTACTGACGTTTCACCTCGACAATTATTTTTAAAATGAGGTATCTGACTAGACTCGTTGTGATGAAATAAACATAGGATTATTTATATCATAACACCGCCTTTGTTTCTTTCGCTACATTGAAGTTCTTACGGTTTGATCCTAGCCCGGCGACAGTCAGCGCGCTTTCATGCCACATCTTCTTCTGTTATTATTAATGTGGGGGAGTATTACCACAAAGGTTTTTTTAACTTACAATTTCAGGAGTATTCAGGTCAGCGGCTGAATATCCAATCTTGTTATCCTCTGGCGAAGGAATTCCCATGAAACGTTCAGTATAGATGGAATCATAGTACAGCCAGTCGGTCACGGGGGCCACTGAGATGGCGCACTTGAAGGTATCACCGCCCCGGGCCAGTGAGAGCGCCGCGGCAAATCCTCCATAGGACCAACCCCAGATGCACGTCTTTTCTGGATCAATGTAGCCGAGAGATTTCTGAAGATGCCTGAAAAAGTAAATTAATAAAATCAGAACGTTAGTAAATCTAAGACATTTTATAAGATTTTTTTAAAAGAAAGACAAACAATCCCGGGTTACGAATAACCTGACAATATTTAAAATGTTTGGTCACCAGATTTGAATAGCCAAGTTTGAATTCCCAAACTTCCTCTTCCCCATGTTCTTCCCTTTCCACTTTTTTCAGTCTCATAAAAAACCCAAAATGGTGATTCGATAATTCCAATGGCTTCAGACAGTGGGGAGCTGTTGGGACTCTTGTGAGGTATGCACTTAAAATAAAAAAGCAACTGGAGGGAAATAGTAGGAGACCAGCAGGAGTAGAGATGTTTTTTAGAGGTGGACAAGACTCTCCAAAGGTTGTAGAACATTGATACGATACACTACAATAAACTATCATAATTTGTGAATACATACTGAAAAAAGAAATGCAAACCTTGTGACATTGATCTGGTCATCGATCTCCACCGTCCCCAGGTTCCTGTATCCGGAAAAGAGGTTGTTGTTTCCCTTCAAGCCGGACCCTCGACCATCAATGAGCGCCAGCATTATATTCCAGCGCGCCACCAGGGATGCTCCCCAGTCCAGCTGCCACCTCTCCAGCACTTGGTAGGAATCAGGACCACCATACCTGACAACAAACAAACAAATACATTATAGTCTATCAAAAAGTGTAGAAAAAATGGAGGGCGCTACAATCGTTTACTTGTTTTTAATTGGCAACACCAACAAAATGGATACATAAAAAATGTGACTAAAAAGCACTATGGTTCAAGTGAAAAATTTTCACATAGAAAAGAAGAACATAAGAAATTAGCAGTGGCGGTTCTTCACAGGGGGACAATGGGGACAGTCCCCCCACCAGTTACACACGAAACCTACTGAAGGAAATAACAGTCAATGCTTTGTCTTCACCAAAATGAATGAATTCTCATAAAACTAATTAACATTTGCAGAAATAAAGTACAAAAAAATATTCTGGATGATTTTAAAAGACCCTACGCGCGTACAGCGAACAATGTACGGCGCAAGAGAACAGCGAGTCTATTTCTCAGTGCGCAGAATCTAATGCGCACTTAGGGGACGATCTGAGCTATCCCCATAGATTCCTTGCGTTGTTTCACGATCGTATGCAACTGCGCATGCGCACTCGTATGTGAATTCAAATACCATGGGGACAATTCTTTGAATCCCCTATGAACCATTTGTTTGCGGAGTTACGGGCGGGAATCGCGCGCGTTCAAATTAAGTTCGATATTAATCTTGCAAAATAAAGCTTGATTTTCATTGTACTATCTTGCAAATTGGTATGTATACATACCTATATATTTTATATTATTTTGTGTTTAGATATCTGATTAGCAAGATTAGACCTTAAATTTTTTTTTGTGAAATTTTATATTATACCGTAATCTCATATACTACTATACGGTATAGTACGTAAAAAATGTCGATCCCCACTACCAAAGAAATGCTCGAGCCGCCACTGGAAATTAGTGGTATTTTATGAAAGGAAATAGTGCATCGTCACATTCTAAAGAAATTTAAATTATCTAACAAAACATTTGAGTTGGAAAATTAGAGTTTTGCCATTTTTCATGTCCAATCTGTCAGATTCGGAAGTCAAACATAACCCCACATTTCAATCTTTTAGAATTTGTTCTAAAATCGGTTTTGTATTATTTTTTTTACATTGGCTCCACACAGGAGGCCCTGAGGAAAATAATTCACTGCAGGGCCTATGTCATTTTTAGGGATGCGGTGTGGAGGATCTTTTTAGAAAAGGAAGGAGAGGAAGTTCTGGGAAGGAAAAGTTATTAAGGGGGGGAGGGGTAGGAATCTGGGAGTCAGTGTGTCCAGAAGTCCTCCCACTACGGTGCAAGGCGATGTTCCGAGAGAGTATGGCTGGAGAAGTCGAAGGGACTCCCTCAAACACTCTCTCCCGATCCGGCCTGCCATGCAGGTGGTGTCATCCGCCACCAAATACCCGGACAAACCTCACCCCATGAACCCGGTCACCAAGTTACTGCGAACCACTTGGGGTGACCTAGGGCAGAGGTGTTGGTTATCCAATAAATGATTCCCAGGGCGGCGGTACACATACACACCTCCCAAATTAGTAGGTAATGATAGTTTATGTTTAATTTAAATAAATTTCCAGTCTTTGTTGACAGGGCGTAACTCACACGTTGACCAGCATTGGGTATTTGGTAGCTCCCGAGAGATCTGCGTTGGAGGGGGTCATCAGCAGGACTTGTGCCGGGGGTAGAGAGTCTTGGGCAATCTGCACCGTGAACCGTCTCACCACGGGGACTTCTTTGTAAGACAAATACTCTGCCAATTTTTCATTCAACTCCCAGTCCTTTAGCTTGATTCCACTCTGAAATGGAAAAAAGCTTCAAAACCAACTTTCAAAAACAGTTTTCGGGTATGTTCAGAAATATTCCATTTATTTGGAGTTTATTACAAAGCGGAAATATTTTGGCCCTCTGATAAAATATGGCTAAGGCCTGACGGGTTAAATAGATTCCTCGGATGCCATAACATAAGCTCTGCTAAAACTCCTAAAAATGTTTAACATATCATTCAATTGGAGATCAGTCAATATAAGATTACTTTTTTATAATTATAAATATACCTTTATGTAAACATGTGTTTCTGGAATTAAATTTATAAATATACTTTTATAATTATAAATATACCTTTGTGTAAACATGTGTTTCTGGAATTTGATTTATAAATATACTTTTATAATTATAAATATACCTTTGTGTAAACTTGTGTTTCTGGAATTAGATTTATAAATATACTTTTATAATTATTAATATACCTTTGTGTAAAAATGTGTTTCTGGAATAGGATTTATAAATATACCTTTATAATTATAAATACACCTCTGTGTAAACATGTGTTTCTGGAATTTGGTTTAAAAAAATACCTTTATAATTATAAATATACCTTCGTGTAAACACGTGTTTCTGGAATTTGATTTATAAATTTATTTTTATAATTATAAATATACCTTTGTGTAAACGTGTGTTTCTGGAATTTGATTTATAAATATACTTTTATAATTATAAATATTCCTTTATGTAAACATTTGTTTCTGGAATTTGATTTATAAATATACTTTTATAATTAAAAATATACCTTGGTGTAAACATGTGTTTCTGGAATTTGAGGTCCCATGCAAGAGATGACAATGAATGATCCACCTTTGCTCATTTCCGCCTCGTTATACAAACACTGACTACCGGTGGAGTGGGTAATGTTGCACGTGAAACATTTGATCTCTCCATCCAGGGTGACGGAATATAAATGCTGGTATGCCGAGTCCTTGACACTCGTCGCCGTGTACCATCTACAAAATAAAAATTAATTCAAAATACTTTCATTCTTATTAACATTTTTTTATTACAATAATATTATGCACAGCCCCAGATCTACGTCTTTTTCAAACCGGGGCAGAAACTCGATTGTGATGTCCCCTCTCGATGAGTGGCGCCCCCCTCTCATGAGATAAGTGATCATCGCTTCGCTTGACGTTCAACCGCTCGGGTTTATTCGGCTCAGCTCGCATAGCCCCTAGTTCTAAATGCGACATCATGTACACTATGCATGCGTTCATAATCTACTTAGGATACTTTCATAAATCAACTTAGGATGTGTTCAAAAGTTCAAAAACCAACTGGGCGTTATAAAATCAAATGAATAATCGATAGAACAATGTCCGCTGGATGGCAGGCGCTTTGTAAATCAAGTTTTTTTCTCGATCAAACACATAAATTACGATTTTGGCGCCCCCTAAAACTGCCGCCCGGTTTGCCCCCCCCCCCCCCCCCCCCTGACTGGAAAACTGACATGGAAAAATAGTGGTAAAATGTGAACTAGGGGTATGAATCTTTTTCGTTATTTGTTTTTGGGGTGTTATGCCGTGTTGCGCTACCTCCTTCTTTAGCCAATGTTTCAGACATCGTTGCGGTGTCCATCATCAGGGCAGATCCGGCAGATCCAGTAGATATGTAATGGATCTGCCCTGATGATGGACACTGCAACGATGTCTGAAACGTCGGCTAAAGAAGGAGGTAGCGCAACACGGCATAACACCCCAAAAACAAATAACGAAAATACTTATTACAAGTATCTACGGAAATACAACAAATGAAAATCTGAAAATTATTTTGGTTATAGAAAGAGTAAAAGAAATGGCTTTGCATCCAAATGTCATTTTTGTCAAAAAATGTCAGTTAGGATATTATCCAACTGAGGTGACGATATGTATATGTACAATTGAAAATAAATCTGTAACTTTTGATAGCAATATCGCATAGTGCATACTATTGCTATCTTACCTAACACAACAGTGTTCCTCTCATTTTCTTATTTCCTCATTTGATGGATCTTAGACAGGGAATCACTGATTACTCAAGCAGTCGATATCGACAGCTTCAAGCAGTGACAGTACCTACAGTTCTAATAGAAAACAAAATATTACAAAACAACATGACGGTAGGTACATGTATTTCAAATATCGATTGCTTGTAGCAGTTCATATAACCCCAGCCTAAAGCTACGAACGAAGCAAACATAAGCCATGTTTCTCATCATTTGCGATTGCTTCGTTCCTTTCTCATAATTCGTGGTTCGGCTTACAGATTCGACTCGCCCATGTATACGCAGACTTACATTATGCTCAATCTGTTGGGTTAGGTTAGCGGCAAGTGAAAACTGCAGCGCCCTTAAGATACTATTGGCGGCCCGTCCACCAATGTTTAATTTAAGTATAATGTATTTATTTATTTGAAAAAATAGACAAATTAGTGTTAATTCTATAAGTACTGAAATCAAGTGGACTATACATTGACGTAAATATGTAGGTAATGATTTAAAAAACTTACAGTGTTTCAGCTTTCTCGTCCCAGTGCAAGATTTCAATGACTGTTTTGGGCAGTTTGGTCAAGTATGTCTTATCCCATTCGTCTTGTTTGTTATCAGATATCATAGCAACCTGCCTCCAGGAATCATTTCCAATTTTCTAAAAAAAAATCATTATATTTTAATCAAACCCATTGACAATTTTCAAAGTAAAACCAACGTAACGATATTTGCCTGTACAACACAAAATAATGAATGTATATTGACTGAAAGTTTTGTTTTAACTCAGGCGTTTTGCTGATAATCTGACTCTAAATTTGTTTGTACGTTTTGTTTCCATTTCAAGATGGTGAACTTTTTAGTGGTTCAGTAATGATTATTTTTTTAAATGTGAAATTGTATTTTTTTTTTTAAATTTCATTTTTAGTAAATATTTTTTTCATGTGATTACCACACAAGAGTCCCAATGCTCCCGCCTGGAACCAGTAAGACTATGGCATCCCCAATTAAGGTGCGTTGTGAGGCCGAAGGTAGCGGGGAGGGGAAGGAAATGAGTAAGAGGAAGATGGGGAAGTACCTGGCTATTCAGATCTGGTCACCAAACACAGCTAAAGCCATTTCAAGCAACTTTTCAGTTCTGAATGGAGGTCTCATACCAGGGCAATACTGAGAGTATCTTCCACTCTGGAACGTGCGGCAAATATATCTTATATTATTTAAAAAATGAATAAAAGTAAAATACTTAATACAAATTAATCAAATAAAATTTATTGCAAACGCAGGAATTTGGAGGCCATCGTTATGGTACCCATCTGCCTAAACAAAGCTTGAAAAAAGAATTGTCATTGAGATGGTTACGTTTTATTGGACAAATTATAGAATTCCTTATTTGAAATAAAAATTTACACAAAATATACAATTTATGTATTTAAAATTTAAGTAAAAACCTACTTACAAATCTTATGATTTCAGAGAAAACTGCGGATTAATTTTATTATAAAGAAAAAATTAGAAACAAACTTTTTTGGATAGGAAGTCTACTGTTCACAGACATACAGGTTAATTATTAAAATATGAAAATAGATTCTCACTTCAGGTAATATCGTGAAGTATGATTTGCCCCCTGGTCTAAAAATAGGTGCGTGTAGGACATCAACCCATCCTTCTGTCTCAGAATACTGGAATACCTGAAAAGGGAAAGAAAGATGATTAATTACCAAAAATTAAACTAATTGTACAATTTATACAGTCGTCGCTGATACGTAAATCTTTAGAGACAATGTTTAATTTTGTTATATATTTTTTCACTTCGTCAATAGATGGCGGTAATGTAAAAACTAAATATGAATAAAGTTAAAAGTTTTGTCAAGAGATGTCACTCACCCATGGATGTGCTTTATTAATACACAATTTAATTCTTTTCAATGTAGCAATTTAAAATTTTCTCCCTTTTCTTTACAACAAACATTAAACAAGTGATATCTCCTAATAAATTGCAATGACCATTGGATATGGAAGCTAATTAACGAAATAAATAATTAGCAACATCAAAATTACACAGATAAATTCATTGGGGATCCAGTTATAAATCAGAAAGCAAACTTACTTGTCGACAAATCGTGTCACATAGAAACGTTAGAGACTCATTCTGTACTCTGTTTGTCCATGTGACGGCCACAGTGGAGTTGGTGGCAAATGTGACACTGGCTACAAGAGGCCTGAAATTACAACATAAGATTTGAAATGACAACATAATATAAGTTTCTCCATACTTTAAAACCCTCCACACAGCATCCCCAAAGATGACATAGGCCCTGAGGGAAATTATTTTCCTCAGGGCCTCCTGTGTGGAGCTCATGTAAAAAAAAAAAAAACTTCATATTATTTCCAGAGTGGTAGATACTGTCAAAACTGCCCTGGTGAAAGACCACCATTCTTAATAAAAACATTGCTTAAAATGGCAATAGCCATGTTTGGTGACCAGCCGAGCGATTCTATATCTTTTGTGGGATCGTTATCGAGATAACGGATGTGATCTCCTGTCAGATTTGTGCGATTTATTTGCTTTTTCTATAGTTTCTATGTAATGTACAGTAAATGAATAAATAATCATGCATACTTGCAGGAATTCGTGTTTCAAACGATCTAAACTAAAATAAGTGACAGTAAATATGTAAAAATCACACAAATCTCCACTCCAATAGAGGTGAATTGTGCACCTTTGTGAAACCAAAGTTTCGGATCACAGTCTGAAAAAAAAATTTTAACTCTGGGAATTTTTTTAATTAATTATTTTTACATGGAATAAGAAAAAAGTCAGGTGACAAAGTTTATAACACATTTGTCTAATAAAATATGTATGTAATTTTAATTTTTTTCATTATCAGTACCTAATTTTAGTTAGAAAAAACGGAAGGTGAGCCAGTTTTAAAACTTTTTCAGCCTTACTAATAACAAAACCCCTTTCGTTAAACTGCATATCTGTTGCTTGCGCGGTGAACTGTGTTTTTACGTGATTACTAATAACATGATCACATTATTAGGTTGGTTGCATTGTTTTTTCTTGATCTGCGCATGCGCGGTCATCATTGGCAGCCATCTTTTTTTCAATAAATTTGCAGTTTTTTATTTATTTTCGTGACGTGCGGAGTTATTTAATGTTTTTAAACATGATTTCTGTTTAAATGATCGATTCACTGTTATATTATTATCATACATGAAAATAATTTCTATCATTTGCGACATTTTTATCTTACCTCTGTTGTAACTTTAAATTTTTTTAAATAAAAGTACAGGTTATTTTGAATAAATTATTTTTTATCTGCTTAAGCTTTAGAAAACTTCCGTAAAAGTAATATTATTTAATAACATAAAAGGCTCGTGCTTGTGTTAATAAATACCAATTTCGAGTTATCATCGTTTATATTGTTCAAAATGAATTCAAAGTGTCAGAATTATTCTATTACTCTCTTGGAACAATTTTATATATTTTTTGTAATGTTTAATTGTATGAACAAGATAAAAAGTGAAGTGATAGTTTTCTTCCAAATTCATTAAATAAAAGGACTGTGTTTTTTTTTTATTTCGAATTTTTCAAAATTTTTGACCATTTAATAGAATATGTTTACTATTGTTTACGGTAAGCTGTTTTTTCAACTTTTTTCATGTTTAAAGCTTAAAATACTCCAATGTTTTAAATACAAAAGTATATTTCAGATACAAAAATCTAAAAATTAATTCCATGTAGTTTCTAAAATGATACTTTTTAAATTTTTTTTTATAATACATATTAAAATCAACAAACAAGTCTCGCTAAGCCAATTGAATTGGCTTGTCAACAGGTGCTTATATTTTAGTTACAAATAGATTTTTTACATTTAAAATGTACATCTTATATCTACAGATTCAACATACATTCATACATATCAATATCAATATAAATATTTTTTTTCCGATAGCCAATTTTTCACCATATATTTAACCTTATTCATAGAATTACATTGCTTTATAGTGTCAGGTAATAAATTAAATATCTTCGGTATAATGTATTCAAATAACTTGTTTTTACGACATCTTCAAAAATAAGAAATATACAAGACATTTAAAATACGTTGGAAAAATGCCAAAATTCATTCAGAAATCAATAACAAAACAGTCGTACACATGAGACAAACTACCCCCTCAGGCTGTGTAAACAATGTGTATTTCTTTCCATGAACAATTTTTTAGTTAGTAATGTTTTAAAATCCAAGCTTGTTAATCAACTGAATAAAATTTTCACAGGTTTTTTAGTAAGGCTGTTAATGTTTATTTAGAATTATAAAATTTGAAAGCGTATTTAACACCTTTCAAAAACAGTTTTTAGTTTTTGGATACTTTCATAAATTCAGTAAAATCCGGATATAACGACCCTCAAGGGGCCGGCGATACTTTGTCGTACTAACCCGACGATGCACAAAACAGCCGGATTATTTAAGCTTGTTTTTACATGAGATGCATCGAACTCCTTACCGAGGGTTAAATTTGATTCACCGATTTCTTAACGGTAATATAACACTTTTTTCTTCAATTGAAAAACACTTTCGCTTCAAGGAACTCATTGTGTCGAGATTTTAACCGATTCACAACAGATGATAAACACTGACTGTGATTTACGCATGCTAATAAGGATAGGGTGTTAGAGCCGGGTGCGGGAAGTAGGCCAGGCGCTAGTGCCGAGGTATTGGTGCGTAGGTTTTATAAACAAAACACAGCACGTCGTTCTAACCGGATGAATTATCATTAATAGGTCGCTTTAAGCAGTTGGTCGCCCAAAACGGAGTCGTACTAAACGGATATGTTTTCCTAGTACCTAACTACGAAACCCAATTTGAGTTATCATTGTCGTCGCAAAAAACGGTAAGCCAAAGTTATATCCGAATTCTACTGTATTACATTTTTTTGGGTTATATTGCAAAGCAGAAATATTTTGACCCTCCGACAAAATCTGTTAGAGGCCTGAGGGATTAAATAATGAATCTTACTCACTCTGTAAGTGAATCTGGAACTGGAATGTTTATAGATTCATGGGGGCTAGAAAGCTTCACCAGAACAACTTCTGCAGTGGGGTTTGTGGTACCTGCCTAGGACAAATAAAAAGGACATAAAAAAAATATACGATACTTTTTCAAAAGAAGCAAACACATTGTGACTTGACATTTTAAATAAATGAAAAGAAAATACTTGGTTTAAGTAACTTTATTGATATACTAGCTTTTTCACCGCATTCTTCGCTCGCATGGTATTAGGGGGGTTCCCACTCCTCCACCTCCCCCCTGTTTTTCTCCCTCCACCTCTCCCTCCCCCCTATCCAACCCCTCCCCCCCTTCCCTCTCCTGCATTTATTTGAAGTACTCACCTAATAATTTTTTTTTTTTTTACAGTGAATACCGCACAAGAATCTCAACTGCTCCCGTCTGGAGCCAGTGAGACTATGGCATCCCCAATTGGGGTATGTTGTGAGGCTGAAGGTAGCGGGGAGGGGAAGGAGGTGGGGAAGAGGAAGGTTGGGAAGTACCTGGCTATTCAGATCTGGTCACTAAACACGGCTAAAGCCATTTTCAAGCAACGTTTCAATTCTGAATGATGGTCTTACACCAGGGCGATACTGATAGTATCTTCCACTCTGGAACAATGCCGCAAATATACTATATAATATTTTAAATGAATTAATTGTAAAATAACACAAATTAATCAAATAAAATTTATTTGCGCATGCCGGGTTCGAACCCGCGACCTCCGGAATGTGAGTCAAGAGTCTTAGCCACTGGACTACGGAGGTCGTCAAATTTGAATCGAATAAAGAATAAGGAACTCCAGTAAAAAATATTATGACTTTAAAAAAATATGTTCATACAGACCAATAAACGCTGATTCTGAATATATAAGTTATATTTCATAATATTAAACATAGTGTTCGTAAAAAAATATTAAAAAGTGCATTTTTTAACGTCTCGTAAATACACTGTAAAGTTGGTACGATTGAATGGTTAGTGCTGACGTCACGCGTCACCAGTCATTGTATCACATTGTATTGAAATCAATTGACATGTAGGTATGGCACAAGCCATCAGTATTAACAACATTTCATGTTATTCTTTATTTCGTACTGTTTATAGAGATTTAGTTGTAGTGTTTATTGAAACAATATTTAAGCCTAAATAATTCAGTATCAAAAATAGAGGTATCTCTATTAGTTTATCTCTATTATTTAAAATATTGAAAAACTATTGCACAAAAAAAATAATGAATGAAAAAAGTAATGCTCTTCTAGGGAGAATACTTCGAACAATGGAACAACGGATTTCAAAATGGCGGCAGTAGATCAGCTGATTGCCCAATCCCATACTAATTTTTCGGGAGTGATGACGTCACACGATTTACCATATTTCCGGGTCGAAAAATTAAAACTTTGACAATTATTTTAAGTATTAAAACTAACTCTAAAAATAAAAACAAAAACGCAGTTATTTAAGTTATTCATAAAAAAAAAAAAAAAAAATTGGACTGGAGTTCTCTATTATAGATAGGTATCTTACTAATCGTGCCACCTATTGCAATTTTTTTAATACAAATTTCATAATGCCAGAGCTCTGAGCTAAAGAGTAGGTATATGTTATTCTGATGTATGAGCTATATTATTGTAAAGTTTCATTAAATATCCATTCAGTAGTTTTTGCGTGAAAGAGTAACAAACATACATACATCCATACATCCATACCTCCATACAAACTTTTTTGGGAGGGGCACAAGGGCAAAAAAATCAACAATTACTTTTAGTTATGTTACAAGTCCAAGTATGTATAGGAAGGTTTATGAAAGTGTCAAAACTATAAGAGAATTGAATGTTTAATAAAAACAGTTTTTTGTACTGTGATGGAATCTCCACAGTACACAAAAATACCGTCATACTGTGCCCCCGTACCCACCCCCCCCTAAATCCGCCCTTGCTGATGATGGTACGGAGGTACCGAAACCGGTAAGACAGTGAAAATATATCAATAAAGTGACTTAAAACCAAGTATTTTCCTTTCATTTATTTAATTATAATACTATTAACTTATACATTGCAACATTAGATGTTGCTTATTAATAGAAAACCACGTGGCATTTTATCCGTACAAACATATTTCCAAATTTCTTCTCTGAATTCTGAGACTAGTCCAAATATTATTTAATATAATTCAGATATCAAACACCAGATAGTATTTAATATAATTCAGATATCGACCACTAGTGTAGTGTGTCAGTCCTTTTTTTTTGATAAGTTACTTATTATAAGGAGTTAGGACCCTCCAAAAATCGTTAAAATTGCCTGATTTAAATGCCATCTATATACAATCTAGACTATTTAAAAAAATAAAAAACAAAACATAGATATAGAATATTTTCTTCTAATAGAGTTGGTAAAAAAATCTTAAAAATCAGTCAATTTGTGAAGGAGAAAAATAGGGAATACAAAACCTCAATTTCATTTAGGTATGTAGATATTTTATATCTACAGTAGCGACGCCATCAGCTACAAAGTTAAGTTTGCAAACTGTAAAATGTAAATTAAGTTTGGATAGCACATCAACACCCATCTAGAGCTTATATTAATAATCAATATGGGTGATAAAAACTACTAAATTAGCAATTCTGAATGAATTCATAGTGAAACAAAGATTAATTGATCCATTGTCATGATTTATAAGCGGATAATGTAATTATTTAAAAGATATAAATCAATTACATCCTAACCATCGTAAGCAAACAATGATCTATTACAAACAAGAAATGCATTATTTTATTGTGCATCCTGTGTAACGCATTAATATAATTTTATGGTATACTACATAATACATGAGTATAATAATCACAAGATGAGACGTTGTTTAAATAGATATGGTATTTAACTAAGCATTAATTATAATTCCATTCTTAGGATATACATACCTTAGGATAGCGGATGGATAGTTGCCTCGTGTACTGTGAGTCGGGGTCCCCTGAATGTCCATAGAACGGTATGGCCATGACGCGAGTCAAGCTATCGTTGAATTTCACATATGCCATGTTGGAGCCATCTTCCGAAAACCACAACGCTTTGTTTGATCCGAAGATTTCCTCTGGAAAAATGATATTACACTAAATGAAACAAGTAAATCTTTCATCAATAATTCTATCCAAGTGCATGATCAATGCGATGAAGTGACCCAATACTTATCGTGGTTGATTTTTAACAACGTTTCAAACAGCCTTACAATATCTATCATCAGGTACTGCAAGGTTGTCTGAAACGTTGGCTAAAGGAGGAAGCAACACAATACAGCATAATACCTCAAAAATCAATCACAATAATATTTTTGGCTGTGAGAATCATATCTCACGATCGTATAGTATTTATCTAGCGGAACTCGTCATCTATTGCAATAACTATCACCCTAATCTGTTATCATAAGCAAAGCAAAAACTACTGTTCTGGCATCATAAGCAAAGAGGCAGATAGGAATTTTCAAAAGTCACCTTCCAATACAAGAGACCGTTCACCTATTATAATAAAAATGACATCAGAAGAGCGACTCTGTATCTTTTGTGGATACGGAATCGATTCCATACGTAATCGCCTGTTACATTTGTGTAATTGTCTATGGCTTGCAATTGCTTTTTCTATGAGCTGATGTGTAAGCTGCAGGGTTGCCAATGCTTATGTTCTAAAATACCCGGAATAAATGTTCAAATTCCCCAAACTGGAAGAACAAAATCCCCGCAATTTCCCCACAAATTGGCAACCCTGGTAAACTGTCAGCGCTGTCGCCGACTTCGTAAATATCAAATCCATGGTATACAACTTTAAACGTATATTAAATGAATAAATAATCATGTATACTTGCGCATTTCGTGTTTTAAACTAGTTGAAGTCGGCGACAGCGCTGACAGCTGACACATCAGCCCGTAGTAAAAGCAATTGCAAGCCATAGACAATCACACAAATGTACGTATGGAATCGAATCCATATCCACAAAAGATACAAAATCTCATGGTAGGATGTGACTTTACAAATTTCTAGCTGCCTTTTTAATAAATAAAAAATTGGCGGTTACCTATGACGTTACATACTATTAGACGAGGGGTAGAAATCTCAAAGTGGGAAGACAAGAACAAGACAATTGTAACAATCTCGATATCTAGTACTTTAGTGTTCGCGTCGAGTAAGGTTGCGTCTTACCAGCACTTACCAGTAAGTAAATTGCATTTTAAAAAGTGTCAAAATGCCCTCCTGTGTGATGAGAAAATGTTTCAATTACACGGCAAATAATAGTAAAGGCGAATGAATAACATTTCATTTGTAAGTACACGCAAATTACTTAATATTATCGATTATTATAAATATTACAATTAATTTTCATGTTTCCCACTCGCGGTTTTACATGTCATTAGAGAAAATTCAAGTCCTACTAAAGTAAAGGGTCTGGACGCGCAATAGCCAAATTTCTGTTGCTACGTAAACTTCACTGTTTTAAAGTAGACTAATCAGCCTAAACACTCTGTTTATTTGTTTGCTTGCGGTAAAACAACACATAAATCAGTAGTTCTAACAAGTATTGATGACAATCGCCACCATTTGAAAACTGTCGTTGCCTTATTGTATTTATTGTATAGCTCGACATATCAAACTCCGACAGGCAGCCGCCGGACTTTTTATTCTAGTGGGCCTCAAGAAAAGAAGACAGCGAACGTTCCATCAAAAAGTGACAAGCAATACGCCGCCCGCTCCTATATTCATTGCATTCATACACACACATTATTTGATTGTCTATCTTTATTATGCAGGAATAAACTTTTGAATTAAGAAATTATACTGAAAATCGCTGTAAACAAAAGAGTGTTCCTTACTTTCCACATTATATTGTGAGTATACGAGACTATGGCGAGTCTATTTATTTACGTAACGTCATTGGCGGTTACCAGACTATTCAGCACTGTTCTATTTGAACAAGATGTCATTATTTACAGAAATTGAACGAGGAAGTTTATTGGCACATTTGTTTTTAGACTTCAGATGTGAGAAGTTATAGGCCCATTCCATATGTTTAGCTTGTAGGCTAAAATGAATGTAAATCTGACACAACAGAATTACTAGTTACAGTAAATAAATTTTGAAACGATGCAAAAAATCCTCCATCAGAATTTGAAGTGATTTCATTTTGGATGTAATATTTTTTCGTGGAAAGGGCTTCCAAATATTGACTCATCTATTATCACTGTTGTATTTTAATGGTTTATTAGTTCCTGTTGCCTTCAGGAAGTGACGTAAAATAATATCTTTATCTAGCATAGCATGCAAAACAATTATCGTGCAAAATTTGGTATGACTCTTGTACTTAACATGACAATAAAAGAAAATTATTTTACAGTGCAACTTATTTTTTATTGTAAATTATAAAAGCAATTAAACACAATAATGTGTTACACATCATTCATTAACAGTTTTAAATTACCCAGTTAGTAGAGAAATAATCTCAGGTCTATCTGAGGAGCTAGTCTATTTACTCAAGCTATGTATTTGGAAATAATAAAGTGTTTAAGATAAAGTATTTGGAAATAATACTGACTATAGTTACAAAAATAGAAAAGAAAACTTTCAAAATTACTCCAAAATATTGGAAAATAAGTAAAAATACATATAATAATGGCAACAGAATATCAGCAGAATATAGCAACAGAATATATCTGAAAATCATCGATAGAAAAAGTCATCAGCCGAGCGATTCCGTATCTTGATTAACGGGCGTTATTGGATAACGGACGTTATCTCCTGTCAGATTTGTGTGATTCTTACATATTTACTGTCACATATTTTAGTTTAGATTGATTTAAAAACGAATTTCTGCAGGTATGCATGATTATTTATTCATTTAATGTAAGTTGTACATAGAAAAAACAAATAACTAGTTGTTTATATAAAGTTACATTAAAGAGAATAGAAGAGTGATCCTGTATCTTTTGTGACAACGGAATGTGTGTTAAATCGGCCATATACGAAACATTTTGACAGTTTTCTTAAATATGATATTATGCGGTAACGAGCTTACAAATACTGTTTGTGCTTGTGTTAGGACACCAACTCTTAAAAGTAGTTACCCTAAGGCCAGAGACGACAGCGCGTTTGCCGCGTAATCCTCATTAAGAGACGTCAGTCGCGGGAAAATTTGCAAATTGAATGTTATCGCCTACATACATCAACATGATATGACAAACGGATAGTCATTTATGAATGCATATTAGGCTCATAAGTAAGTAAGTAGTTAACTAATAAATAGTGAATCGTGTTTTTAAGTAAGTAATTAATCCACATTAACTGATATCAACACACGACAGGCATAGACAGGCCATAGAAAACCATAGAAATTTCATAGCTCGTATCCAACGGATTTAGTTTTTTGTATTAGCCTTGTAATGCTTAACGCAAATGATAACACAAAAGATATAGAATCACCGTTCAGAAGATGTGGGCCAATGTATTAAAGTGTCGCTTTATCCGGTTTGAAGAAAATAATTGTTTAGGTTTTTTTTAAAGAAAGACAAGTTAGTTGGCACGTAATCCTGGGTTATGAATAACCTGACAATATTTGAAAATCTCCTACTATCTTCCACTCTTACCTTCATACACCCAATCTGCAACACCATTGTAAATGGTTCCTGGTTTTCCATCACTAGATATCTGCACAATGGCGTCATTCACAGAACTTCTGTAGTAAATATTGTTATTTTGAACAAATGCCAGAGCATTTCCTTGTGGCCCCCAAACAGCCAGTTCTAAATAGGTTTCATTGGCATCGGGTGTAATTAGAAGTTGATCACCAGTGCTCAGCTCTATGGCCACATATTGAGCAGTGTAACTGTGTCTGTAGAGCTGAAATAAATATAAATTTTGTTAGTAGGCATTCAAAAATATTATGCATGCCTTTTACCTTAGAAGGCAGTGTGAAAGTAATGTTTACTTCACTTCTTTTAACCTTTACAACACTAGCAATTTCAAAGCAATCTACGGGGATAACCGCTGATAGATCACATATGTGGCATATGGAATATATGAGAATTGTGGAAATATTTAATAAAACATGGCTTGTTTAAAATAGAGTAAAAATCTCTTGACAATGCAGCATTTTTAATAGCTCTAAAGTAGCATTTTTTCATAATTAAAAATTTTTAAACAACAGAAGAAAAAGTGTTTTTAATAATTTTCGGAGCATACTTTGCGTTTTTTTTCTATTGAGGTAATTTCAAAAAATTCCTTTTCGACTCGGCAAATGTGCAGATATTATCCCTATATGACGTAGATTCATGATTGTACTACCAGTTTTCGGACACCGTGTGTATTTACAATTAGCAACATGCTCAATGCGGATAAAGAGAAAGTTTGTGAAGTTGTTTGAAGTGTTTATTATTGCAATTTATATAAATAATAATACTATGTACTTTACCTTTCTGTAGCTCAGAGCCAACAGTAAATACTTTTTATCAGCTGATAACTGTTGATCAAATGATGTTCCCAATATCTGCAAAAAAGTACTATTTCATGTTAAAAATTAAATTATCATATACAGGGCACAGTAGCACATACCCACGTACGTGTATAGAAATTAACCAGCATATTTTGAGAAACAAATGAAAGAAAAACCGCTAAATAAGCTGTCAATTGAAAATTTGAATTAAAAAATTAATAAAAATATTTTTCTATCACACGTCGCAAATGAGTAGTCGGGTGTAGCCTAGCGGGTCGGGTGTAGGCGTGATAAGCACTCTGTCTCATTCCAGCAGCACGGTAACACATGAAATAGTGTGCGTATCAAGTGATCCCGTCACGACGTGTAGGAGTGCGATTGAAACAACATTGAAAAAGCAAATAACAGCCATAGAAAATCACACAAATCTGACAGGAGATCTCGTCCGTCGGGAGATCTCGATCCCACAAAAGGTATAGAATCGCTCAGCCGACAGTAAAATGATATTGATTTTTTACTCCAAATGTGCTTAGGAATTGCTGGTTAAAATCCTTCAGGTACGTGCTGTTCCACCGTGTATAGGCAATCAATATATATTTTTTATCATGTGGAAATACAAACAAATAACATTATAATATGAAATTATTTTTTTGACCCATCACTATTATTTTACATAAGTATTTCAGGAGGTAAAGCTGTAAAGCCCCAAGAGAAGAAGGAAAATAAATTCTGATGGATATATGTATAAAAAGAAAGGTTAATTTATGTAAATTGAAAACCTTTTTGGAATAAATTTCGATTATTTTCCCTCTTTTATCCTGGAGCATGCACAGCTTTACCCCACTCTAGGCAGACAACATCCACAGTACTTATGCCTAAGCAAATCAGTACTCAATGGGCTAAAACATTATTTTTTTCAAAGAGGTTTGCTGACCTAGGCTATACAGTATACAGTGTTCAACATTCATATTTATGTAAGAAAATAATCATCAGAAGGGTGATTCTGTATTTTTTGTTTTATCTTTTGTGAACAGTGTTACTAGACAATGACAAAAAGGCAAAATCCGTCGGACGTCGGAAGGCGTCCATTGTGCGTTAGCGGCTATTGATTCATCATTCAATTGAGAATTTACGAGACATTTTGTTGAGTAAAATAACTTGGTTTCAATACAAGAAATATTTTGGTTTACTACAAGAAAACAATATTCATATCGAAGGAGATGGTAAAATATGCATTAAACTTCCATTTTTTCTCAACAAAAGTTATGTTTGAAGGTTAGGAAATAAGCATAAGTGGAATCCGGCAACTTTACCCAATGATGTTATATATTACATCTCGACTTGTCATTGTCTCACAAACTCAAGATACAATTTGGTACAAGCAAGAAACACTCTTTTGTTTTCAGTAAATTCTTAATGTAAAAGTTATTCGTGTATGGCAAAGTATGTGTGGGTATGAACGATATAGATGTAGGACCGGGCGGTATTTTCATTTGCGCCGAATACTATATTCTACATCACGGGTGTGACTAAGATGACAAGATACACTTATTTGCTTACACTAAGACGAATACGGAATACTATATGAGACGACCTGTTGTCAGAGGCACAACAACCTATTGTTAGCACAACTACTCTTAAGAGTTGGTGTCTAAAGGCGGGGTGTACCCGCTCAAAAGGAAGAGGAAGAAGATGGAGAGATATGTAAATACGAATGTTAGAGAGAGCGCGCTAATATTAAAAATGACAATATTTAAGCGAAAATTGTGAAAATGTTTAATAAAACGCGACTCATTTAAAATAGAGCAAAAATCTCGTTGGGATTGCCTAAAATAGCATTTAAGAAACACTGTGAATATTTTCATACATATAACTTGTAAAATAATGAAAAAAACGTGTTTATAATAATTTTCGAAACATATTTTGCGATTTTTTTCTATCAAAGGAATTTCATATAATTTCCGTTTCAGCGTGGGGAATGTATAGATATTATCTTCAAGAATAACATATATTTTTTGAATAGCTTTCAAACTTAAAGCCTGGCATTAATGCATGCTCGTTAGTGCGATATAGAATACCGCATTTAAGAAAATTGTCAAATTTTATCGGCCGATTTAACACGCTTTAGTCAGGATGTCGCAAAAGATATAGAATTACGCATCAGATATAAATAGCTTTGCAGTCATCGAAAGAGATTGTGTAACGCCAAAGATACTATTGTTTAAACATTTACTCACTTGGTTGTCCTTTGAAAGAAGTATTTCCTCGGTATCAGTTTGTACATTGTAAACAATGAGATTTCCTTCTGCATCCGTATAGGTTAGCTCATCATCTGCATAAAGCAAAGTATAATAATTAGGGTTTGCATCGTGATAACAAGACACATACATTACAACTAAGACTACGAATTAGAGTAATTATTGTGGATTGATTGTCATGCAACAATGAGAAACTTTTTCTTTCGTTCCTTATGTGGCGAAATTTATTAAAATTAGATGATTCTTTTCTAACTGCAGTTGTATCACATAATATGTAGGCTAGGTAATGACCAAGACTTGAAATGAAATCAAAAATTTCCCAAAGAAGCGGTTCCAAAATGCCTATAGCATGTGAACTTTGGGCATACATATTTAGGCATGGTTAGTACAAATTTCAGCATTTTTAGTGCACATTTTGACATTAACAGTGCATATTTAGTTATTTTAATGGGAGGAATGCAGATCCGGGCACAGTTTGGAAATTGAATAAAAAGGCACTTTCTAGATGAGAAAAGTGTGGAAAAGCTGAATAAAACAAAAATTAAGGCGCGCTCGGCAAAATTGAGGGAGATACAACCGTTCAAAGTATTTAAAATTTCACTTTACAAACTGATATTGACAGTCCGCCCGCCATTTTTTTTATAACCTAATACGCTAAACATGGTTTGTGATACAAAAAAAGTGCCCCTTTATTAACGCCTGCTCGCGTCACGGCAAGAAAAACATCCCAGTTTTCAAGTGGTTTAGCGGCTACGCTAGGTTTGTGTAACATGGTTTGTGATTCTGGCGTACTATTAATTCTGTATTAGGTCTGGGATCCAACATACCTACGCAGTGAAAACATGGCGAACGAACAACGAACTGTCAATATCAGTTCGCGAAGTGAATTTTTAAATACTTTGAACGGTTGTATCTCCCTCAATTTTGCCGAGCGCGCCTTAATTTATGTTTTATTCATCTTCTCCACACTTTTCTCATCTAGAAAGTGCCTTTTTATTAAATTTCCAAACTGTGCCCGGATCTGCATTTCACCCATTTTAATAGTTCATATAATCCTTTTTTTTTAATGTGACTACCGCACAAGATTCTGCTCCCAACCGTCTGCGGTCAGTGAGACTACAGCATCTCCATGGGGTATGTTGTGAGACTGAAGTTAGTAGGGAAGGGAAGAATTTGGGGAAGAGGAAGGTAAGTGGGTACCCGGCTATTCAAACCTGGATACCAAAAATGGCTAAAGCCATTTAAAGCAATGTTTCAATTCTGGATGGTGGAGGGCGATACAGTGTATCAGCCACTCTAGAATGAGCCATATAATACGTGGCTCATATAGTACATATTATGTACTATAATTATTTTAAATTAATAAATTGTTAAATAAGGCAAATTAATCAAATAAAATTTACTTGGGCACGCAGGGGTTTGAGACCTCCGGATTGCGAGTCGAGAGCCTTACCCTTCGACCACGGAGGCCATGAAATTAATCTATTTCTAATAATTATGGTTAACGGGTCAACCACACTCATGATAATTTTAGTTAAGAGGAATATAAACGCTAGAAATATTTCGAATGTCATGCCTGCAAAATTTTAAAATCGAGCGTCTTTTTGCACGAGGCCAGTAAGCGAAAAAGTGGTTTTTATTTATTTTGTGGATAATTTTATTAGAACGAAAAAAAGTTAGAACATGGAAAACCTCAAAAATAATCTTAGCCATAAAGGGGTATTTTTTAAAAATGGTTTCTTGTATTACTTCATAGTTAAGTCATGAAAAAACATTAATTTTATTGTAATTCCAATAGGTACATAGAAAAGCTATTAAAAGTTTCGATTTATCCGTAGCATATTTTTTTATGTTCATACTGTAAGTCGATTCGTCGTAAAGATTAATCAAAATAGTATCTAAATAGGATTTCACGTGTATATTCATCTTAACTGTCAGCCACATGGCATCGACTCAAGTCACTGGCTAGCATTTAGGGTGACCACTACATTATGGGAATATGGTACAGACGGTCAACCACACTTATTATAGTTGTAATTACCTGTCAGCCACGTAGCATTGAATCTGTTGGGCGTCAGCTTGCCGTGCATGACGTCCTCCAGCGTGATGGGCTGCGCCACAGGCTCCCCGTTGCTCTCGTCCTTGGCCTTGGTCAGAAGGATGCCCGCGGTCACGATGAGCGCCACGACCACAGTGCCAATAACGATACCTGTCAGCCAAACTCGCCATTTTTTCCGATTTGATTTCTCCATTAATTCCTGAAAACAACAAAATATATTGTTAATTTCACTGCAAACGAGAGGTCGAAGTATTTTGTCGAACATTATATGTTATAGTTTGTTTTTCGGAAGAATCCAAATTTGTATTTCGGTCATCCAGTCGATTAGTCAGACATTTCCAAAAACTAAGTTTTGAGATGAGGAAAGCCATATTCGAATACTCACCGTAAATCAAATATTATTTACATGTGACATCGAAGGAGTTACAGCATTTGTGTCTTCAAATGCTGTAACTCCTTCGATGCAACTGGATGGAGTAACATTAGCCAACTGTGATTCATTTAAGTATCTGGGCTCACTAATCCACAGAGACGGAGGATGTGCAGCGGATGTCATCCATAGAATAGGTGTGGGATGGATTAAATTCAGATCCGTAACAGGAATATTGTGTGACTCCAAAATGCCTACAAAACTTAAAGGAAAGATATACCAGACTATTGTAAGACCCGCGATAATGTATGGCTCTGAATGCTGGACTATGTACAACTCCTACTCTAGGCAACTCGAAACAGCAGAAATGCGAATGCTTAGATGGTCGGCAGGAGTATCACTAAAAGATAAAAGATTAAAAGTTCACGCATTCGTGGTAGCCTGGGTGTCACAGACATAAACAGTAAGCTGGAGGAACTGGATAGTTGAGATGGTATGGGCACATAAGACAGAGACCATCAGACCACACAGGTTGCCCGCTGGCAATGTCTATGGAGCTTCATCGACAGAGGAACACCGAAGAACTCCTGGATGACTCAATGCTCCAAAATACTTCAGAGAAACAGCCTGGATAAAGGCGATACCCAGAACAGAATAAATTACAACCTGAGAACGAGAAGAGCCGACCCCAACAGCCTACCTAGGCAATGAGTTGGGACAGCGCAAGGAAAAAGAAGAAGAAGACTGTGTTTAACATGTATATGCTCTAAAATAATAATGGGAGGTATAAACGGTTCGGTTATTTTGAAATATCTTACTAGTGACCCAGGAAACATCAACATTTGTTGAATTCATTACAAGTTTTCTGCAATATAATTAATTTGGCGGTGTTTATGAGTAATCTGAGTATTGTACCAGATACATGGTACACTTTTACATACACTCAAATCAAATATTGATTTTTCAGAAATATCTGACTGATCAGCTGGACGATTGATATGGCCACATTATATTATACAGGTAGGTACCTCAACATTTCGGTTACACGCATTCTTTAAAAGATGAAAGGAAAAGAATTACGACAGAGCTATCTGAAATATGCTTAAATTATCAATAAGCAATAATTTTTAATATTGTCTTTTTGTTTCAAAGGAGTAAGCACATCTTATTTTGAAATGTTCTGAATAAAAAATTCTTACTTGTTATTTAAATTTAAAGGTTTGCCATCCTTTTGTATGATTTCAACTGATAAGCCTAAGTAGGTACAGACAAGTGCTTGTCTTCAGTTTAATAATTATTTTTTGCTAAATTTTCGAAATCACTGGACGCGCTACAAATATTTTTTTAGAAAAATCTTTAGATTCACCTTATGACTACAAAAGACGACTTTTTGCATTTGGGGCGATGGAAAATACTGCTTTCAAAATTTGAATTGCGTAAAATGAAAATTTAATTTTAATAATTTTTGTCATTTTGTTGTATATTTGTATTATTATTGAGTGGACAAAATAATAATCATTTTTGGAAACAATTAGGTGGTACACATCTCACCGAAACAGTTTTATTATTTTCTAATACGGAGTTATAGACCAATTGAATGCTACCGATAATTCCAACTTATCTCTGCAAAGTTCGAGTTTTGCGTATTTTTATCCATTTCTGAAAAGAATTGCATGATACACAGGTATTACACCATTTAACAATAAAATGGGATTTTAAAATCAACCTCATCTATAAAACACGCGTAATATTTATTAGAAAATTGCTCGATTAACAACCAATGAAGTTTGAAATTAATTTTATTTTGAATGTTGACAGTTGACGAGTTGACACTTGACAGTTAGCGTTGCCATTGCCAGTTAAAGAAATAGAGACTCCCTAACAAATAATTTAGAATCCCTAAAAGTGCAACCAACTCCATATTTCATTTTTTATTTGCATTTGCTTTATACCCTGAAAATATGTAATAATACGTAATACCATACCAATTTTTTTTTTCAAAATATTACTTTTTTTTCACCGATAGGTCGAATTTCTTTTAACGAAATCTCCTTGTACTAGGTCATAAATTCCCTTTCTCCCCCGGATCTCCCTGTTTCTCCCTAGACATGGGGTGGCAGTTGTTGTTGAGTATGTAGTATAGCGCCGCATTGCGGAAAAGCGTGAAACCATAAATGAACCAAGCGCGCCGCCCCGGAAATCATTCATTGGATAACCAACACCTCTGCCATAGTGCACCCCAAGTGATTCGCTAAGTTTGGTGAATTAGCAGGGGTGCCCGGATTCATGGGGTGAAGTTTGTCTGGGTCTTGGCGGCGGATACGTCTGCCCACCAACTGCGTGGCAGGCCAGATTGGGAGAGACTTCTCCAGCAGGGCTCTCTTGGAACATCATCTTGCGTCA
This sequence comes from Limnephilus marmoratus, assembly GCA_917880885.1. NCBI lineage: Eukaryota > Metazoa > Arthropoda > Insecta > Trichoptera > Limnephilidae > Limnephilus > Limnephilus marmoratus. Next base: position 13,648,668 of record OU862911.1, read on the forward strand.
TGGTGGGAGGGATAATAATAATAATAATAAATTTGGACAACTTATATAGCGCTGTTTTTGCGAAAAATCGCCGGAATCATTCATCCGTCACTCCTGGACACACTAACCCCCAGATTCCTTCCTACCCACCCCTCAAACCCTTTTCTAAAAAGACCTTCCACACAACATCTCCAAAGATGCCATAGGCCCCCGAGGGAAATTATTTTCTTCACAGCCTCATGTGTGGAGCTATTGAAAAAATATATATTACCGTGAAGCTTTTTAAAACAATGGACTCTACAAAAGGCACAGATGGAAAACTAAGTTTTCAATTACACTTTCCATATAGCACTCTTTTTAGGGTGAATTGCCTATTTACTTTTAAATACAGTTTCCCACTGTCTTTGCATTCGGTGGCGTATATTATATGGCTACCAGTGCAAAATAAAAATCCCTGAATATAGATTCTATTTTTGGAACAATTATCTGAAATTTTAGTATAAAAAGTTTTTTTTTAAAATCCAATAGAAAAGTGTTGTAAGTCAAAATTTACTAGGTATTTTACGCTTTAACTCTGAAAAAAAGGATTAGTAATCTACTCTTTCATAGATGGCGCGAGTATAATCATTTTAGAGAAAAACGATTTTTACAAGCTATGCTTTGAAATATTAATATTAATTTTTTGTGGGCGCCCGTTTATAAAAATGCAAGTGGATACGTATTTTTGTCTATAAACAAACTTAAATCTTTCAAGAAAGGCTGACAAATACGATATTGGATTGAATCACCGATACACTATTGTATTCGTGAGCCTTTCTTAAGGTTAAAGGTCACGTAGGTTATAATCTACGTATTCACAGATGGCGCCAATGCAAAAATACATCCATGGCCGCACCTGATGAACAATTTACCGGTGTTCAAAAACCTGCATTTCTATGAAAATAATGACGTGAAGCCATCAAACTAACCAAACTAACTAACTAAATGCACCTAAAACTTAAGTCAACAGCTCCTAAAACTTGTTCGGGGGATCATTTTGATGCAAGTACAATAGTTATTTAAGGTGGTCTAATACATGTTTGCTACAAATTTAACCCATAGTAGGTACTGTATATTTATTTTTAAATTGCACGATTTTTTCTAGAATTTTTCTTTTGTAGTCCCGGTTATTATGATAGAATTATTATACTACATAATAAATTATACTCAAGAATATTATCATGCATAAGTAAAAGTAAGTAGATTAGCACATAAATACTATTGTGCTATGATTTTGATATTAACCTCAAAATTTCCTTTAGGTATATACAATTCACCAATGACCATCGATCACTTGTACATCAATGCCTATCACTATCATAAATTTTCTAGAATATAAATCATTATGGTCTCCAAAATAATTTTTTCAATTCCATCAACACTATGAAACAACAACAATGAAATATTTTAACCACAAACAAAACCGAGTTCATCGGTTCAAATGTGGATATTGTAGATATACCACTCACATTCTGACATAGTCTGGTTTCTGGTTACGAGACCCATGAAGGCAGAATCAGCAGATTCATTCTTACTAACCCAACAGTGTGTTTTAATATGATGGTGTTTTACTCGTTTTTAAATGACGATTTATAAACTCTACGTATATAATTAAACTAAAATATAAAAAAAACACTTAAAGTATTGTATTTTTCATATGTTCACTGTCACCTTGAATTCTCTTCTCAAATATGGAATCCTAAATATAATATTTACATTAAACGCATTGACCCAATGATTAAACGCATTGAAGACATTCAAAGAAAATTTGGATTTAAATCATTAAAAATTAGAAGAGACTCCGCAGATATAATATAACTCCACAAAATTGTCAATGGCTTAATTGATTGTTCACCCCTTTTGTCTAATGCTACGTCCAGACTGAAGCCAACCTTCCAACTCCGAACTATTAGTTCGGAGTTGGAAGGTTGGCCGATCGTGTGGTCGCTGCGGCCAACCCTCCAACCCCGAATTCCGTACTCCAAAATGGCGGACATGGAACAGCTGTAGCTACGCTGTATCTTTTTCAGTTGCCTATAATTATTACGTACGTATAATCATTATACTTGTATACACGACATGTTTTCAAACAATTGTTATACCACTCTCCGTAATAATATCGTCATTTTAATAGTATGCGGCACGCTGGTTCGTGTGAGTTGGCCGTCGGGATCGCCTCGAAGGCGATCCCGGGCCAACTCGAACTCCAACCTTCCAACTCGAACTTCCAACGCACGTTCGAACACCCCTCCACACGATCGTCCAAACGTTTGAAGTTGGAACGTTGGCCGCAGTGTGGGCTTAAATTTTAGAGTCTCTGGCGTTAGAACAAGAGATAAATTACTTTTCATCTTGAAACATGTTCTACCAATCTCAGACAAAATGTTTTTATATTCAGAGCATGGAAATTTGATAAGAATTTTAATGATATAGACATATTCTAGTGTAATTTAAGAACCTTAAAAAAATATGTCATAGTTAATGTTAGTTAGTTAGTTTCCAGTTACCTGTCATTCGATTTAGTGTAAGGGAACGTACCTATACTACGTGACCTCTTCGAGGGGGGGGGGTCTTCAAAACGTCACGCTTGGTACAAATGAGCGGCGGTTTGCTTAGGATTTTGGTCACCGGGGGGGGGGGGGGGGGGGGGTTTAAAATTGGTCACGTAGTATGGGTACGTTCCCTAATGTGTTCACATGTTATTATTGCTGTTGTATAGTAAAAATAAATTTCGGAAAACTTTATGTTTGAAATTTATGAAACAGGTATTTAGTTTATTTATATTTGTGTTCATGTTCTTATTTACATGTTCTTTATTCTTTATTATTTTCAATGTTGTATTTTTATAAACTTATTAGTTTGCGGGTACAGGACCCTTAGTTTTTCATTATAATTTTTAAGTTACTTGAAAATCTTTTTTTTTTTAAGTCATAATATTTTCATTGGTGTTCCTTACGTAAGTCTACCTCAAATATTCATGTTTTGTTTTTAATTAATTCATAACATTTAAAATATTTAAAGATATGTTACGAATATGTTTGCAAAATAATGTTAATTTATATAAGTATGTTTCTAAAATTATCTGCACGCACGACGATGTGAGCCAACTTAAGAAATAAAAATAATGAAAATAAGAATTGTTTCAAAATTATATTTTCTTTCAGCCACTTTTCTTCAGCTTCCACTAAATTATTTCTATGAATCGGCTGATACATCAACTTTGTTCGGAAATAACACAGAAATGTGGCTTATATATTACCAAAACTTTTAAAAAACCGTCAAAAACTACGTCAAACCGTGTAATTTATTTCGAGATTAGATCGAACATGTTTAAAACTTCCAGCATTTAAATAATTGGCGGGCGTTTTGCCGACCCAGGTCTTTTGTAACAAAAAGGTCACAATTTTACACAATAACTCATAAAATATCTATATACATATGTAAATCTCGTGTCACGGTGTTTGTGGACGTATTCCTCCGAATTGGCTCGACCGATTTTTGTAATTTATTTATGTATATTTGGTAGGTATGAGAATAGGTCGTAAACAAAGATATTCAAGTAAAGTATATTTCATACCGCTAGGTGACTAGGGTGTTCCTACCCAGAATTTTTTTTCTATTTTTTTGACAATTTTTTTTTTATTTTGCATATAAAAATACCTATAATCCCAAGTTTTCACTCTCGTACCCCCACTTTTTAATCGCGATTTTAGTATTTTTGTATGAAAAAATTTAACCGTCGTCATCCGTGTTTCAAACAGAACGAAATTATTTATGTTGTTGAATGACAGATGGCGCTACGTCCGTATACGTATATACACGTCCTATTTATATGACAGAACAACGTTTTCCGTGTCAGCTAATGTGTCCATAATATTTGTGAATGGGTAGGTTATGGCTCGCAGCGAACGTTTTCGAAAATTTCCAGAATAAAAAGTTTTTGACTTATTTGGTTTTAGACGGAAAGTTATTTCCCGTCGGGTTATTATCATGTTTTGAAATTTTAGATTAAATTTTACGCCTGCATATTAGTCATGAACCTTTTATTTCCGTAATTTCAAACCAAAAAGAGATGAAAATGCATTCGGGTTGCGTTTCGTTTTTTTTACACGAACAACGCACAAGAGTTCCAATTGCTAGGAGCCTGAGCGACTATCCCTAAAACGGGTATGTTGTGAGGTTGAAGGGAGGAATGAAGGAGATTTTTTTACATTAGCTCCACACAGGAGGCCCTGAGGAAAATAATTTTCCTCATGGCCTATGTAATCTTTGGGGATGCTGTGTGAAGGGTCTTTTTGAGGAGAGGAAGGAGCGAACATTGGTCTTGAAGAGACCCATGTTGTGGGAAAGAGGAAACACAGAGGCCGGCAAATCGTTCAACAGCTGAGCTGTTGAACTCAAGACCGAGTCGAAGAAGCGATGCTTTGGGGATGCTGTGTGGAGGGTATTTTTGAAGAGAGGAAGGAATGAACATTGGTCTTGAAGAGACCCATGTTGTAGGAAGGAGGAAACACAGAGGCTGGCAAATCGTTCAACAGCTGAGCTGTTGAACTCAAGACCGAGTCGAAGAAGCGATGCTTTGGGGATGCTGTGTGGAGGGTTTTTTTAAGGAAAGAGGAAGCTCTGGGAAGGAAATAGGTATGAGGAATACGGGGGTCAGTGTGTCCAGGAGTGATACACTAACAAATCCATTCCTCCAACTGCGATGCAAAGCGATTGGTCGAGGGATTCTGGCTGGAGAGGTCTCTCTCGATCCGGCCCGCCACGCGGCAGGTGGGCAGACGCATCGGCCGCCAATTCCTGGACATACCTCACTCCATGAACCCGGGCATTCCTGATAAGTCACCAAATGTAGCGAACCACTTCGGGTGACCAAAGCAAACAAAACAATTTTCCAAAAAGGACCCTTTTACATGGCCATTAAAGTATACAACAACCTTCCACATGATATTAAACAAATACAAGATACACTCAGATTTAAGTCATCACTAAAAACATTCCTTCTGAACAGGTCTCATTACACATTAAATAAGTGAATACTTCACATAGGTACAACTGTTTTTATATTTACATATGTCAATATAATAAATTAAAACAAATTCACTTTGTATTACACCACTTTTATATTTATATTTCATTTGTGTTCAAAGCTGTACAACATGTTAGGTTAACTGGAAGAAATAGGATATAAGTACCTATAAGTTATACCTTTTGTACTTAATGTAAATTTTGTACAATAAATGATTTTGATTTTGATTTTGATTTTGACCTATGGCAGAGGTGTTGGTTATCTAATAAATGGTTCCCAGGATGGCGGTACCCACACCCGCCTCTCAAAATGAGATGGGAAAATGTGGCAATATTAACAAGATCAACAGAACATGATGAATAAATAAAATAATAAGTTTTGTTAGTTTTATTAAGGTTAGTAAGGTTTTTTTTAAATGTGCCGTCATGTAGCATATAGAAATAGATGCTCAGATCTGTTCACCAAACTCTGAAAGCCCTTTCAAGCAACGTTTAGATTCTGAATGGCAGTCTTTCACCAGAGCGTTACTGAGAGTAGAGAAGTGATGGTAAATGACAATATCGATCGTTCTTCAGTTGATTAGTCAGACATCTCCAAATACTAATCAAATAAATCGTGTCTGTGTTTTACATAATTAAATATGGTATAAAATATCACCGGGAGGCATAATGGTCCGGTACATTAGCATAACATTTTGAAATATCCTACTAGTGATCCAGAAAACATCAACAATTTGTTTAATTCACTTCAAGTTTTTCTGCATTATAATTGATTTGGTGGTGGTGTTTATGAGTAAGGGGGCGTTCAAGTATTACGTAACGCAATTTTTGAAGATTTTTGACCCCCCCTCCCCCCATGTAACGCGCCGTAACGTTTTTCCGTATTACCCCCCCCCCCCCCTAAACGTTACGTAACGCCCAAGTGACAATTTTTACCTGAAAGTCACAATTTGGGAGGCGGGAATGGGTACCGCCGCCCCGGGAACCTTTATTGGATAACCAACACCTCTGCCATAGGTCACCCCAAGTGGTTCGCTACGTTTGGTGATTTAGCAGGGGTGCCCGGGTTCATGGGGTGAGGTTTGTCTAGGTCTTGGAGGCGGATGACCAGGACATACTGAACCCAGATTCCTACCCACCCCTTAAACCCTTTTCCTTCCCAGAACTCTCCTCTCCTTCCCTTCCTTAAAAAAAACCCTCCACACAGCATCCCCAAAGATGACATAGGCCCTGAGGGAAGTTATTTTCTTGCGAAATAAATTAAGTTGCGCAAAGTACTGGAAAGTCGTTCAAATACCTTTTTTGTTGTTTTAATCGCTTTGGCGGTAATAAATAAAACAAGAGATTTCGAGAATGAAAAGGATTGCCAACTTGGAAGTTTTTAATTCCCTTGTTTTTTTTATCTAAATAAAGAAAAATATGTTACGTAACGCGTTGTTCGAACCCCCCTCCCCCCCTCGTAAAGCACAGTAACGTTTCACAAGACCCCCCCCTCCTTCCCAAGTGCGTTACGTAATACTTGAACGGCCCCTAATCTGAGTACTGTACCAAATACATGATACACTTTTACATAAAACTATATACTGAACTCAAATTTCGATTTTTCGGAGATGTCTGACTAATCAACTGGACGATCGATATATATATATATATATATATAGGTAAGTATATTATATTCTGGCATACCTGCTGTTCTTGTAGAATACTCGCATAAGCAACTAAGTCGATGTGTCGGAGTAAAAGCGGACTTGATATTTTCACTGCCTTGTTTCTTTCCCTCTTCACTAACATCATTGTCTTTTGGCACAAACAACAAAACTATAGAGACAATAATAATTGCTTAAAACTCCTCAATGCTTGTGTAATTATAACGGTAATTGTTCGGAACAAACGTCAACGGTTAATACGCACTTTTTTTTATAAAACTTTTAGATTCTTCTTAATTACCATAAAAGACAACTATTTGCATTGGGGGAGGTTGATAATGTTACATTTTTAATTTTATTTACGTAAATTGAAAATTTGCTTTCACACTGTCAAATCACTTTGTTTGCAGTTCGGAACAAACGTCAACGGTTAATACGCACTTTTTTTTGATAAAACTTTTAAAATTAAGTTAATATACACAAGCCCGCTACACAAACCCTGCGTAGCCAAACAAACCATTCAAAAACGTAGGCTGTTTTTTAAAGTAAAGATAACATACACAATCCCGTTACATAACCGTTGACGTTTGTTCCGAATATTTACCGTTATCTATCTATCTATATAAATCTTCTATATATATATATATATATATATATATATATATAAATAAAAATGAATCGCCGAAATGTATGTACGCGCATAACTTCCGAACGACTGCACCAAATTGGATAATTCTTTTTATTTTCTGTTCGTTATTGTCAGGACAAGGTTTGTATAAAACTACTGGTGAGCTCTGGCATAATGAAATTTGTATAAAAAAATTGCAATAGGTGGCACGCGAGCTGTTTGAAAACTGAATGTACCGGGATTGAATGTATGGAATGCGGGAGGTAGGAGGGGGGTTCGCGGGACGAGGGAAGGGGGAGAGTGGAGTGGGAAGAGGAAAGGTGGAGGAGACGGAGTGTAAACGCAAAAGGGGAAGGGGACGCGGGAGAGGAAGGGGTGGAGGAAGGGGAACGGGAACGAGACGATAGGGGAAAAGACACGCAGGGAGAAACAATTTCCTCATTAAATGGCATAGCAACGCATGCCGGGAACCAGCTAGTAACTATATAAATGTGACGAGGTACTAGGCTTAAAACCACATAATATAATTATATGTAATATTGTAACACTCGTTTCACTTTCGATCGGGCCGATTTCACCTTGTTACGAATACTTTAGACATATCTACATATTGAATTTAAAAAAAAAATTATACCATCATATAGTTGGGGGTTAAAGCGATGAAACAAGTCTCCTTAAGGGCCCGCAACCCGAATTTCTACCGATTTCTTACATACCTCCCTTAAACACGGCAAATTTTATATGTTATTCTTGAAGATAATATCGCCGAAACGCAAATTATATAAAATTCCCTCGATAGAAACAAATCGCAAAGTATGCTCCAAAAATTATTATAAACAAGTTTTTTTTCAGTTATTTAACAAGTTATATCTATGAAAAAATTCACAGTGTTTTTTTTAAATGCTGTTTAAGACAATGCCGGCGAGATTTTTGCTCTATTTTAAACGAGTCGTGTTTTATTAAACATTTTCTCAATTTTTGCATCGATTTTGTCGCTGTAAATGTTAGCGCTCTCCTCTAACATTCGTAATTTCGTATTAGATTTATTCAAGAAAAAAACTTCGCCAAAAAGCGAGTTTTATTTTATTTTTCGAAGTTCAGGACCAAATATTTAAATGTTTTACGATCATTTTCTTAAGAATTTAATTTTTCACTTACAATAAAACCAAAACCGAAAAGGGGTTGGTAAGTAGGAGATTTTGAACTTTAAAGCAGCTTTTATATGTGCGACACTACATTTTTTCTGGGTTTATCAAAAGACTTGTCAAAAAATGCTCGATTATCTCAAAGGCTGAGTTGTGCTACTCGAAGTATTTTATTAAAGTATTTAAAATAATTCTAAGCGAACAAATTTTCAAACTAAAAGCATATGATTTTGCGGAACTTCGAAGTGTTTATAGTAATATTCAACTGAACGATAAATAGTACGATTACAAAATATAAATTATTTTATTTTTTAAACTATTAGGGCCAGTTGTTTGACTGACCGTCACAAATCGAGACCATCGCCATTTTGGATATTTTTATATAAGACGAATTTCCGTAAACCTGTCTGCGTTTGGCTGTTTTATTATGCTTTACGGTTCAATGAATGATCAAACAATCCAAGAAGAAGAAATATTCGATATTCAATGAAGCTCTGCAAGAAGCTACTCAAGGACTTGTTATAAATGGGAAGATTCTGAACAACCTGCGTTATGCAGATGATACAGTACTTCTAACAAGTAACATTGAGGATTTACAACTTTTGCTGAATTAAGTAGTGAAGACTTGTGAGAATTTTGGGCTAGAACTGAATATAAATAAGACAAAATACATGCTCATAAGCAAAAATAACCCATTGAATGAAAATCTTTATATTGCTGGAACAGAACTAGAGAAGGTGCAGAGTATTGTATACTTGGGCTGCAATGTAAATCATAGATGGGATCCTTCAGTTGAAATCAAATGCCGCATTGAGCGAGCTTGTGCAACCTTTATCCGCATGAAAAAAATGTTCTGCAGTCATGATCTCAACCTTGGATTACGAATGCGAATGGTCAGATGCTACGTGTTTTCGATATTATTTTACGGAATGGAAGCATGGACGCTTACTGAAGAACTAATTAGGCGACTTGAGGCATTCGAGATGTGGATCTACAGAAAAATACCTAAAATAAGCTGGATGGACAGGGTTACAAACGAAGATGTTATGGTTCGGGTGAATAAAGAAAAGGAAGTAGGTAGTTAAAACTATAAAAATCCGAAAACTTCAATATCTTGGACATGTGATGAGACATCCAGAGAAGTATGAGATCCTGCATCTCATAATGCAGGGAAAGATTGCCGGAAGACGGGGCCCTGGAAGAAGGAGAACCTCATGGCTGAAAAACCTGAGACAGTGGTTTGGCCAGTCTACCGTGGAGCTGTTCCGGGCCGCAGTAAAAAGTCCGCATAGCCAACATGATAGCCAACGTCCGTTGAACGGACAGGGCACAACAACAAGAAGAAGAAACAATCCAAAAAAAAAATCAGAGTGTGCAATTCACACGCGATAGAAGTAAAACCTTCAAAACTAAAGTAGACAAGAGTGCGGGAAGGCTACGAAGCACCGCATAAAAAGGAAACCGATAGGCTACGATGCACCACACAAAGAGGAGACCGATTATATTATCTCGCAGGCTAAATCCTGTAGATGTATGTGTTTGTCTCTTTTTAGTATCGCTATTTTTCGTTTCATCGAGTTTCAAAAAAGTTTTCTCTTCAAGAATAAAATAAAAATCTAACTAAAGCAAATCTCTGTCATGACGAGAATTGGCGGTTAACAGGGACCGTTCAATTGATTAAAAAAATATACAACTGTGCAGTTCACACGCGGTAGAAGTGAAACCTTCATAAAACTAAAGTAGACAAGAGTGGGGAGGCTGCAAAGCACCGCATTGAGGAAATCAATTATTCTATCTCATTCTCTCGAAGGCTAAATCCTATAGATGTATGTGTCTGTCTCTTTTTAGTGACGCTTCTTTGTTTCATCGAGTTTCAAATCATAACAGCGCCAAATAAGTTTTCACTTCAAAATGTGGCGCCGATCCTCGATTTGTAACGATATCAAATATGACGGGCGGTTAAACAACTGGCCCTTAGTGAAGTGAAAGCCCCATGTACGCTGTAACTCTGTCCGAAACTTTGGCTAAAAAAGAAGGTGGTGAAACACGGCATAATAACCCAAAAACAAATCATGATAAATTAATCTACCAGTACGAAATTGCATTGTAAGATTATTTAGGTATTATTTTACTATTTGCTCTCGACGCGCGACGCCTGGGCCCCTGACAGGCTTACGAAATCTATCTATCTATCTATGTAGGTATATAAAAAAATGAATCGCCGAAATGTACGTACGCGCATAACTTCCGAATGACTGCACCAAATTGGATAATTCTTTTTTTGTGTTTTCGTTATTGTCAGGACAAGGTTTGTATAAAACTACTGGTGAGCTCTGGCATTATGAAATTTGTATAACAAAATTGCAATAGGTGGCACGCGAGCTGTTTGAAAACTGAATATACCGGGACTGGGAGGGGGGTTCGCGGAACGGGGGCAGGGGGGAAGTGGAGTGGGGAGAGGCAAGGTGGAGGAGGCGGAGTAGGAACGCAAAAGGGGAAGGGGACGCAGGAGAGGAAGGGGAGGCGGAAGGGGAACAGCACGAATGGGAAAGGACACGCAGGGAGATACAATTTATTTATTAAATGGCATGGCAACGCATGCCGGGAATCAGCTAGTTGATAATATTTTCAAGAAAGAATTTCGGCTTTTCAGAATGTTTGATTGTTTTCACCAGAAGTAAGGAAAAACTGAGCTTACCAGGTATAGTCACACGAACATGCTCACAACACACTTCTTTGGATTCTAGTTCAGTGATTTAAGAGATTTGGGATACGTTATAATGGAATAATTACACTATTACTGCCATGTAAGAACTCTCCGCATTTTACATCATTTTACCCGCGGCTCACGAGCCCTTTTACTACTTCCACTTCCCACAAAACTTGGCTAAATAAAATATCAAAAACATTGCGGTAAAGAATATTCAACTGTTTTGTTGTTTTGCAAAAGGGTTTAGCAGAAAACTTCAGTCTTTCTTCAAAGTTTTTAATTAGCCGCTTAAAATAATAAGATTTTTCTTGCATATTCGAATAAAGACACAATTTCGTCGTTACCAAAGATATTGGAATATAAGTAGATGTGCTATCTGCTGATTTTACTATGTGGGTCTGCGCTTCCGGGTGTCGCCGATATTGTTTACCAATTAACAAATAAACTAAAAGAACAAATAATTAACGAATAAACCAAACGAACGTTAAACTAAATGAACGAATTCTTTCCTTATTCAAAATATATTGTTAACCAATATTAATGCACATTTTCAAAAAATCAACGAAATGAACAAATTCTTTTTGTATGAAAACTACGCTAATTAGCGCGTAGTCCGGCGACAGTTGCGCGGACACCATAGCATATCTTTCTGTATTTGAATATCTTCGTTCGTTACTTATGTTAATCGTAGGAAAAAAAAATCATCTTCTCAGGGCAGCGCTTTTCTTTTTGAGATCTACGTTTAATGCATTTTAAATATTTCCGTTTATAAAATGTCAAAAGTTTTCTTGACAATTTTTTCAAATAATTAATGCAGGTTTATAACTTTTAAAATTAATAAATAAAAGTATATATTTTTATATACTTAGTTATTATTTTATAAAATTTAGTTATTTAATATTTCAGAATCATAAATATCGACAACATTTATTGGTTTGGCCTTGGAGATATAGAATTTTCGCCTGCGGCGCATGGTGTTTTGCGTTATATAAGCAATTGCTTTATTAAAAATTTGACGTTTTAGAAAACACGAATAGGTTTATATACGAATTTTAATAATGTCAAGTTGTTGCCCTACCCCCTGCGGTCCGCGAAAAAATTAAAAATTGATAAATTGGCCCTTCGACTAAAAAGGTTGATCATCACTGTTCTACATTGTTATAAACTACATAATAAACGTCAATTTATAAGCTAATTTAATTTAATTACGAGTATAAAGGTAATTAAGAGGGCATTACCAGAGAAAACCAGAAATATGTCATTTTCAAATCAGATTTTAGACGTACTGACTCTTTTCCACAAAAAATTATAAATGGATTTCGAAAGATTGTTCTTTTATCTAGCATTTGCATGTAATAAATTTTGAGAAATTTTTTTAATTTTTAGTATAATAAGGTTATTCCATAGGTCGTTGGCAGATTTGTTAAATTTTCAAAAAAGATTTTGTATTATACCACACCCATTTCAAATAATATAATCATGCAGTAAAATAAATCAATACATTATCTAGCAAACGCATGTTTTATAATTTTAATTTTAGTTTCAATAAAATCATTAAAAAATATGTACGTACATGTATTTCTTGACGAAAATTGGTCCATTTGTGTATTTATTTGCGCACTTACAAACTAATATATTTCAGATTTTTTTAACATTCTTATTAAATTTAGACATTATTGAAAAATGACAAATACTTATAATCAAAAAATAACTACAAAAAGTACATTATTTTAATAGTTTTATCATCACGCCTTTCAGCATTTTTGGACGAAGGTATAAATTAAAGCTAATTTGAATTGAAATAAATTCGATATTGAGTTAAAATTTAAAAAAGCTGGTAAGGAGAATAATTAATCTTTCTCATTGTAACCGCCCTGCACGATCGTAAGAACAACTTTCGACGAAATGTGGATTTTCGTCCGCTGGCTGGTTAAACGCTCTTAACTACCAATAATAATCTATTCTGGAAAACTACCTCGAGAGTTTTTAGTTACTTTAAAGTTGAATAATATCATAGAAATAATGTTCAAGAACGCGCGACGTCGAATCGACGACGGTTTGTAATGAAATGACGTCACTTTTCACGCGTGCATTTTTCATAAAATGTACAAAATATATTTAATTTATTTTCGGACGTTTTTGTCCATGCAAACGTATTCCCCATTTTTTTCTCTGGATTTTGACAGTTCGAACGAAATCAACAATCGTTCAGTATACAACCCAGACAATGTACTTTAAAAAAAGCGAAAAGTACACACATAGAGTAGGTATTCAAAAAATATTGAAAATCGATCCAGTTTTGAAAGAGAAAAATGGGGAATGAAAAAACTCGACTTTAATGATTTTATTTAGGTAGGCATTATCAGCTTGTGGTGCAATTGTCCCTTTCGTTCAGTATTCAGGGGAGTTAAGAGCGACAGTGACACCAACCACGAGTTTGGTAAAATACAATTTTTTTTAAACTTTGATTCGTTAAAATTTTTATAAATATTAAATATCTGTAATTATTTATTTTATGAGACGGGTAGGCACTGATTTTTTCCTACAATTTTATAAACACTGTTTATTTAAAATATGTAATGGTTTTTAAAAACTTATGCTAGTAAACACCAATTTAGTATTTGAACACAATTTTTTTGCAGCAACTAGTTTGTTTTACTTATGTATTTATATTATTTACGCGACGGTTTGTAATAAGCTAATATTATGGGTATGTAATCGAGGGTAGAAATATTATTATTATGTTATAAGCACGCACAAATTACGATTATCGCGCTTATTTAAGAAACACCGTATCTACAGATCGTGGGTAACTAAAAACTTTATCTCGTGCTAGACCCGGCCATAGGAAGTACGTAATTCGATTGTTGAATGTAACAACACTACCAAAGACAATGCGACTTCGGAAATTACAACAATAGAGGTTGGATGTGTCAAGTGAAAAAGGCAGAGATAGCGTGTGTGAAAATCACGACCGTTCCGAGCGGCACAAAGGAAAGAATGGCTATTTTTATTATGAAATAACCATGCAGATAACACAAAGGTTGGGCAAAGACGTCTATATGCGAAATATACGCACACAGTATTATCTTTTACATACCTAAATATTGAAATATTATGTAGGTACTTTTATGTGAGTACCCTTTTAGATTCTCACGAGGTGTGTAACTATAATAGTATGACAGTAAAGTAAAGATAAGTTTGTCAAGCAATTAAAAATTTATTCGAACAAAATGTGTGTTTTTCTGTCACTGCCGATATTCAGTTGTCGTGATAAAGGTTGTGTAAGGGGGAGGAGATGGGGAAAACCAAGGTTGGGAAGTGTATAGGCAGGTAGAGTTGACCCAATTTCAGTACTTGCACAGATGCATTGCGGTGATCGTCGCGATGGCAATGTGTGGTTTGGTTTATATATGTCAATATGACCCCACAGTTGTTCCCTCGAAATGATATCACTACATAGTATAAAATGAAGTCGCTCAAAATGTATGTGCGTATAGATCTTTTAAACTACGCAACGGAATTTCATGCGGTTTTTACCAATAGATACAGTGATTCAAGAGGAAGGTTTATATGTATAATACGTGCTTATTATAGTAGAGAAAAGCCGAGAAATTCAAATATTCAATTCAGGCACCGGGCAGCGTATTTACAATCCCTACCGCGTTTCAGTCGCTTTAAATTTTCAATATCAACATATAAATATTTAGAAATAAAATTATTAATTTCTAATATACACATTGGAAAGATTATTTTATCAAGATTTTAGAACAATTTTTGTTTTTGCAAAGTGATAAAAAATTATCAATATAGAGGTGTATTTACAATATATTGGAATAATATTAAAATTTAAATATTTAGAAATTAAATTATTAATTTCTAATATACACATCAGAAAGATTATTTTATCTAGATTTTAGAACAATTTTTTTTTTGCAATGTGATAAAAAATAACCAATATAGAGGTATATTTAAAATGTAAATTGTCGTTACCGCGACTGAATCGGTATAGGTTTTGTAAATACGCCACCGGGCAGCGGGCAGCTGGCAAGGTTGAGTAATGGCGTTGTGTTTCGTTAGCCACAGCAACGTGTGGCTGGGTCTGCTAGTTTATTATAATATCATGGTTTTTTTGCATTATTTACCGATTTCAAACTTAAAATCGACTTTAAAAATACCTTTAATAGTAAGTTGGTATAAATATCAGACAATTGTCGAATTTTTGGTGACAGGACAACTTAGAATCACGCAAATATTAATAATAATAATATTTGGATGACTTTTAAAGCGCCGTTTTTGCGAAAAATCATCTCAAGAGCGCTGTACAACTTATAATATATTTCTACAATCTTACTTTTAACTAAAAATCAGACAAACCATTAAAATATTATTTACCTTTATTGGATAACCAACACCTCTGCCATAGGTCACCATAAATGGCTCGCTACGTTTGGTGATTTAGCAGGGGTGCCCGGGTTAATGAGATGAGGTTTGTCTAGGTCTGATGACCAGGACACACTAAACCCCAGATTCCTTACCCACCCCTTAAACCGTTTTCCTTCCCAGAATTCTCCTCTCCTTCCTTTCCCTTAATAAAACCCTCCACACAGCATTCCCAAAGATGACATAGGCCCCCAGGGAAATAATTTTCCTCAGGGCCTCCTGTGTGGAGCTCATGTAAAAAAAATAACAACTTTTGGCTAAAAATTGCATCCACCGGTTCGTCGACCACCGACACAAAACTATAAATATTATACTTTCTAGTTTCATATTATTATGTACAATGATTTGACCAATGAACACGGTGCTGCGTAAAAATGTACTGTACAGGCAGAAAATATACAGGACCACACTTATCTGTCACTTGAGATTAACTGTTTATTTAAATTTATAGGATATAATTGGAGACACATGTATTTAATCATGATATATATTTTAATGATAATACAAAATATGTTAATTAGTGAGCGTATTTTGGAAAGTAAAAGCAAAATTTTATGATAGTACAAGGATTTGATTACAATATTTATCTTCCTAAATGTGATTTGTCCAGCGGTAGGAGATTGATTGATGTGTAACAAGGATTCGAATATTGCAACTACAACACCTCCGTTGAAAAAAGTCGTTATAAGCAATAAAAAAAATATACAAAAAATTGGTTAAATAGGTTACGTTAGGTAAAGTTATGGGCTCTTTTACAAAATAAATCATAACTTTTAATGGCTTTTTAAAGGGGTGTTGAAATTCTGAGTTGTCATTGTTGTACGTAGACGCTGGTATGTGTAGTTTCATAGACAAGTATTTTTCCTTGACGCATTTGAGAGATTTTTTTTATTACTTTTGTTATTCGGTGGTACAACCTTTTTGCACACCCTTCGGGGTCACTTAAGGCCGTTATACACGACATCTTTTTTCAGCCCGATTCCAGTTAGACACAAAAGTCAACATTTTTCGCTCTACGCGATCGCTATTTTCATCTCTATTTTCATATCTACGATTTCAGTTGGCATCACAGCAAACAGCATGGTTCATGTGTTGTTTGCAATGATGACAATTAAAACCGTAGATATGAAAATAGAGATGAAAATAGCGATCGCGTAGAGCGAAAAATATTGACTTTTGTGTCTAATTGGAATCGGGCTGAAAAAAGATGTTGTGTATTACGGCCATTAATAATATTTTGTGTCGGTAGGAATACCATATCTTCTCTAAACCGACTTCATTTTGTATATAAGTATGCCGGGGGCCAACTGTCATGGAACCATGCTCTCCAATTTCTCACGGATGGAATTATAATTAGGTACACACGTTAAAAACCTAAGCTAACTGTATTTCCAATGTGAAATTTATTTAATACGTAGGTACCTATCTACCTACAATAAACAATATATGTTTTTAAACTTACCGATTAAGTGTTATTGCTTATTACAATATGTGCAATTAGGTGTAATTCTCTCCATGCGTAATTTCGCGTAATCCCGTACGTGTGTAATTCTTAGAGTGTTCATATTGGTACTATAAGTGGGGGTGACCATTATATAAATCCGATAGGAACTGGTTCCAAAAATAACCGGTAGCTCGGATCCAGTGACAGCTAGTCAGTGGGACAAAGCAACCGCGACAGGCAATGACGTCATATATAATAATAATAATATATAGACGCGTGGTAAAAATCACAACGTATTAATTCACAACTGCCAGTCATCCCTCTATCCACGAAAGTAAAATACGAATCCAATAGTCCTTACGCCCTACAGCTGACGCACCTCACGCTAGCTGTTAAATTAAGTGGCGCCATCTTATGGCATTTCTTTAATTCGGTTCTATTACAAAAGTCGATTTGTAAAAAAAACTCCACGTACTAAATCGTTTTTGCGTAAGGCGCGGCGTCAGACATGTACTAGAAGTCGGGTTCTTAAAATTTCAACCGTACAGTCGCAAGGTTACCAATACTGTCAGATGTGAAATTCACGCCTGTATAATTTCGCATTGACACCTATATAATACTAT
The DNA here is from genome assembly GCA_917880885.1 of Limnephilus marmoratus. Lineage (NCBI taxonomy): Eukaryota > Metazoa > Arthropoda > Insecta > Trichoptera > Limnephilidae > Limnephilus > Limnephilus marmoratus. Next base: position 13,666,353 of record OU862911.1, read on the forward strand.
CGTCATGGTGGAAATCATTTCTATATCTCTGGAGATATTATTTAATATTCCCCCAATGATCGAAACTTTCGTCGTATTTTTACCAAATACCCACGGAGATTACTTGGAATTACGCCAACTAAAGGGTAAAATGATTGATTCAGAACATAATTCGATTATATTAATATTTCGGAAACGTTGTTTCGATTATGTCCATCATTTCCACGAATCTTAGTTATGCCTACATAGATTCATGACGATTTCTGAGGAAACGCGAATGATTATCTCGAACTTCTCACTGGGAAAACCCGTTAGTAGCGAAATACTTTAAATACATATTTACTACGCACTTAACAAATTTCAATTTCTTTATGTCGTATTTCCCCAAGAACTTAAGCTATTTGTGAGGCAGAAAATATAATAATAAAAATGTTTGCCTAATTTGAATTTTTACAGATTTTTCAACATAATATAAGTCGAAACTAATGTTTCGGTCGATCTCTAACAACAGCTGTGTTTCAAATGTAAAGATACTTAATAAGTTTATCTAAGTTATTATAGATAGGTTATGTTACATAAAAGTATTTGTAACAAAAGGTTTGCACCCTTTTGTACACACTTTATTTATGGTTATTTATCGTGCGGCACCTCCAGTACTTGCTCATTGATAATTGGGCATTGGTCAGATTTCGAGTCCTGCAATATTTTGGAATGGAACAGTTGTCAATACTGCAGGCAGATTCAAATCAGCAAATTTGAAAAGGAAGCGAGTGATTCTTTGTGTAACAGCCAGAGCATTAGGCGGTCCTCTAGACTGAAACACGACGGATCATTTTGAAAATAGCTAATACGATTGTGATCTACGACCTTGGAAGTGATTCTCGCCATCTTGGAAGCTGACTGGGAATCATCCTGGAGGGATGATTGGTACAAGAGAAATGAGATGAGAGACATCCGCATGTCCTGCTTCTGGAAGGCCCTTTTGGCCTGAAGCCATATATCTACAGCCCTGCCATTCTCACATTGTGAGATTCTTTCTTCAAAACGAGGAGTTTTCGTCACGCTACACTTCAGCTTCATTTATACTTACAACGGTGTCATCATGAGCTTATTAACCTAAGCAAGCCTTTTAAGCCAGACAGCCTTAGATTTCAGGATTTCATTTTATTTTTAATATACTTACATTTGAATGTTGAACGTTGGGTCCATCTTGCTCAAAATAATCTGCATCACAAATATGAACAATGTTGCAACTTCATCCCATGGCAATAGTTACAGTAGCGTAGCGAGGGGTGGCGGACCGTCCCGACGCGCCACGCGCCCCGACCGCGACGACCTGCCACCCGACGGGGGGGGGGGGGAAGCACTACAACCGACGGGAGGTGACACCCGACGGGAGGTGACACCCGACGGGAGGTGACACACGACGGGAGGTGACACCCGACGGGAGATGCCACCCGACCGTTAAAAAATTACGAAGTATATTGTCGCAAAAATATTGAATCCGGCGTTATTTAAAAACGGGGAGAAATTTATGCCTAACGGTCTTTTTATTGACGAAAATAGCCTATTTCTGAATTTATCTAGTCACCCCCCCCCCCACTAGGATGGACCAAGTCTCTACACAAGTGTTAAGTCGAAATCGGGGGGGGGGACACACACACACCACGTTATCCGCCCCGGGTGGCGTATTTACAAAACCTATACCGATTCAGTCGCGGTAACGACAACTAACATTTTAAATATACCTCTATATTGGTTATTTTTTATCACATTGCAAAAACAAAAATTGTTCTAAAATCTAGATAAAATAATCTTTCTGATATGTATATTAGAAATTAGTAATTTTATTTCTAAATATTTAAATTTTAATATTATTCCCATATATTGTAAATACACCTCTATATTGATAATTTTTTATCACTTTGCAAAAACAAAAATTGTTCTAAAATCTAGATAAAATAATCTTTCCGTGTATATTAGAAATTAATAATTTTATTTCTAAATATTTAAATTTTGATATTGAAAATTTAAAGCGACTGAAATGCGGTAGGGATTGTAAATACGCCCCCGGGTGCCACCCATGCTAGCTACGCCACTGAATAGTTGGGTATGCTCAGGTATGCTTTACTGATGAAATTGGCCAATCACACCAAAAGTTTTTTTTTTTTTTTTTTATCAGTAAAGTTTTTTTGGTACATTTACATACAGATACATTACATAATAACAAAAAAATATAAGTAACTGTAAATATAAGTAAGTGTGTGGGTATTATATAATGTGGATAACAGTAGTAGTTAAAATAAAATTATTCAAAATAATATATATGTCATAGTCAAAGGTCGATATGCAGTCTCTTTGCGGAATGACTGGTTTATATATTATATATATATGCATTTCCTTTTTTTATTCTAAATATTCATTCATTTATAATATGATAACCTCAGTTACCATGCGGTCTCGGCTCAATGTCCTTCATTTGATGTTGATAATTACGATATCCCTGTTTTCTTTTTTAAAACGTAAAAAGGAATAATATCTTCTGATCTTATCTGCGTATTGTACCTAGAGGGGAAATCCGTGGTTAGACCAGTGCAGTTGTGTGTCATTGAATTGGCATAACAACGTCCAAACAAACGTCTTCTTAAAAATAATTCACAAAATATTGTTTTCAGTCGCGGAGAAACCAGAAAATGCACTGAGAAAATTATCAGATTTGGGTTCTGCAAATCTGAAGAGTTATTCTCTAACTTTTGTGGGATCATTATAGAGATAACGGACATGATTTCCTGTCAGATTTGTGTGATTTTTACATATTATTTACTGTCACATATTTTAGTTTAGATCGTTTTAAACACGAATTCCTGCAAGTAGCGTGATTATTTATTCATTTAATGTACGTTGTACACAGAATAAGCAAATAACCGCCATAAAAATCACACAAATCTGCAAGGAGATCACGTCCGTTATCTCGGTAATCTCGGTAACGACCCCACAAAATATAGAGAATAACTCTTCTGATCATTTGTAAACCCTTTAAGATTTTTGTTTATTTCTGAAGTGGAAGTTTGATTATCTTTGATTAATTTAAAGATACTCTTTACATACAGATGGCCACATACATATTATCGTACAAATGGTGAAATTAATGAGAAACTGAGTTGAATTCAAATTAATTTAAAATAAAACAATAACTTTGTAAACACCACGAGTTTGTTACGAGTATTTAAATAGGTAAGTAATGGGAGCCAGATGAATAAAATTATTATTTGTGATTATTTTTACTTAGTCTACGGTTTCTACCGGCGCACACAAGGACGGCCAAGAGGAATTACGGCGCCAAAAATAGGAAAAAGTATTGTCTTCAAACTAATCATAAATATTTTTAAAACGTTCTCCATAAACCAGTTCGAAATGAATTAGTGTCCAACCGAAACTGGACTTTCTACCGCAACCGAAACCGAATCTTCGATATCTGTCTCAGTTTCAGCCGAAACCGAAACCGAAACTCAGTTTTTTAGACATGTTAAAATTCTATTGTTTACTGATTTTTTGTTTATTTTTTACACTTATGCAGACAGTTAACACATGTTAAATTAAATAATAAAAAACAATAATTGAAGTAAGTGAAAAAAAATATATTTTTTATATTACTGCTATAAAACAAACAAAAATTATAAAAACTGACAAAACATGTTAACCACTTCTTGGAACAAAAATTTGTCAATAATCAACACTTACATTATAAATAAAGGACCTAGTTAATTGAATATTTTCATTCTAATTGCGTTTTCAATCACAACATTCTTATAACATGTGTTAAATGACAAAAAAAACGATAATTGAAGTATGCGAAAAAATAATACTTCATATTTTTTATATAACTGCTTTAAAACAATAAAAAAATATAAAAATTAACACATAAACTCACAACAAAATCACGCCGGACCGGCCGGCGAACTCAACTGATGATGACGGGTGACACACGAGCCATGAACTCATCCGAAGTCAGCCGAACGTCGGCGATAATTCACGAACGAAGAGTTTTGGTGGGGCCGAAACTAGTTTTTTTTGCCGAAACTTGCCGAAACCGAAACCGAATCTTCGGTCGGTTACTAAAATGAACGCCTAAATTCGTTGACGGGATACGTTCGTCCTGTTTTCCCTATTAAAAAATCAGAAGTTTTCAACACGGATATAAAAGCTATAAGTATGTACTTTAATCTGCAATTATTTTTATTTTTAACATGTATATAATATACATTTTATGAAATACTATTTTAAAAAAAAAAAATTTAAATGTTTACTTCAACTAGAATGTAGAAAAAATTTCCAACGAGTTCCACGACATTATTTTGCTAATTCAAAAATGGTTCCAAGCCGACTCAGAATCAAGTCAACTCGACAACTCTTTTAAAAGCCATTAAAAGCTATGAAAAAAAATTAAAATAGCCGTTAACCCTAACCGAACGTAACCTATTTAACCAATTTTTTATATTGTTTTATAATCAACCTTTGTGATCTTTCTGAGGTGATTCTGAGTTGGTTTCATTCTGAGTTGAATTTATGTTCCCTTTTTTTCTTTCCTTAAATCGAGCTCATTCTCTTCAGGTAGTCTTGGCGACCCCGCTCTAAAGGAAATGAGGATTGAGAAAGAGAAAAGAACTACATATTTATAATGTTAAAAAATTAACAATTCAAGTTATCGACATTTTACAATTTAATAATATTTTTATGCTTTATCTACCTGCGTCACTTAATTATTATTATTCAAAATACAGAAATAATTCAATACGAAATAATTAACATCTTTTTAATAAGAATACTACGATCACCTGACCCCAACTAATTCTAACAAGGTAACAAGATAACAAGGTACCCCAACTAATTCTAACAACTTTGACGTACCAAATGTACAGCAAATATATGCCAAAAATATATTATTGAAGCTCTTCAAAAATAATGAATCCTCTACTAGACCGTGTATGCATAACACTAGATCGAATAAAAATTATATAAAAAATATTCCAAGTTATAAAACCACATTTGGACAAAGAAACTATACATACTTTGCAACAAAACTTCATAACATACTTCCCCAAGACATAAAACTAATAAAAAATCCAATTGAATACAAATCAAGAATAAAAATATGGCTTAAAGAGGTCAATGAGAAAACCCTAGCGAAGACGCTAAAAACGACATAGAAGACAAATGAACTATATTTAAATAACTTTAGTCCGCCTCGGCACAGGACCCCCTAGTGAGGAGGACTAAGAAATACAATATTTTATTTTTAATTTCACCATTATATTTTGTATGTAAATTTTTTTATATATAAAAAAATAAAAAAAATAAATTTAAAGGATTTTCTTAGGTAATCTTCTCGCACGCATTTCTAATCAGAATTTCAAATAAAAATATTTTTGACGTCGTAAATTGGTATTTCGGCCTTGTGTGCGGCGCATGCACGAATCACATTTGCTATTGTCTCTGATAAAAACATCTATTCAATGGTTTTTTGTCGATAGCCAGTTTATAGTGTTTATACTCTGCTAATATAGGCAATGCCATTTGGTATTGCATGGTGGTTCAAAGGTAAATAAACACATTCTTTTATCAGATAAATTTATTAAAAAAGGATTCATAAATAATTCTACCAGATGTAATATTAATTTTATTGTTAGTAATATTAAAAAGATATTAATTAGCCTACCTGTATACAAATCGGCATCGGGTTTGATGAAGAATAATCGTCGGTCGTAATAAAATTAAACTGTATTTAATACTATTTTCTCGTTTTTGTAATGATTTTCAACTAAGCTATTTATTTTATTATGTACTTAATTCACTCAAATGAACCGAGTTTAAAGTAGGTAAGGTAATTTCTTCAAAGTACACTGAAATTAAACACATTTCTCTCAGTTAAAAAGAACTGGGTAATTATTTACCTAACCGCTGCACTTTTAGGCACAGATTGTGGAAATTACATTTCCTTTCAACAATTACTACAAGAAACAAGAAATAGGTTATTAGATTCTTAGTTTGGGTTGATTAAGTAATTTGTGGGTATTTAGATTGAAACGAAACATACACAAATTAATGTAAATAAAAAAATCTAATCTAAAATGGCGGGAAAGGGATTGTTTTATACGAGAAATTTTGACTCTTCGATTGAATAAAAGTGGTATTTTAATGCAAGTTTTAGGTATCATCTATCCAAACGTAATTACTTAGTTGTTTCTTATAGTAATTAAGTTGAAACAAAGTGTAATTTCCATTATCTGGGCATAAATATTTACCCAGAACCGAAATACATTTCTAAGACCTAAACTGAATTTTAATTAATTTCTTGAATGAATGAATAAAACTTATATTTTTTCACACAAATCACAGTTCACTTTGGATGATTTTTTACAAAACCGCTGTTTTAAAATCTTCGAAATATTATTATTATTATATCAAAGTACCTAATAATAGAAATAAAAGAAGTTTTCACAAAAAATAGCACAATTCTTAATTCACTATAATGTTTAATAATCGTCCAGGTTAATAATATGCACACTAACACTTATGGTATTTCGTAAAATATAATTAGCGCGTGATATTCCGAAATCACAATCACCCACCGCCTTCTTCAAAGAGAGAACCGGACTTGCGAACTGCGAACTACGAACTGCGAACGACGGCGAACAAATTCTGACTTTCGACGTCCGACCGAACCAGTGATACCATGTTCCAGAAATAAAAAAACCATGTTTCGGGAGTAAAAAATATGTTTCATAATTTGAAGGAAAAAAAACCGCCAAAAAAACAGTGTATTTCGTAAGCTTTTCATTGAGAATTCAAATACAAAACAAACGATACCAAGTAGATCATCCATAATGCTATATTAAAAACAATAATTTTCCAATTTTCCTGCGAAAAATAGGAAAAAATTATATTTTTGAAAAAAAAAAACCATCAATCATTACAGTCATTACGTATGTTTTTAGATTTTCACGGCCAAAAGTATTTTCGTTATTTGTTTTTGGGGTGTTATTCCTTGTTGCGCTACCTCATTTTTAAGCTAACGTTTCAGACAGCGTTGATTTGCCCTGATGATGGACAATGCAACGCTGTCCGAAACGTTGCCTAAAAAGGAGGTAGCGCAACACGGCATAACACCCCAAAAACAAATAACGAAAAAACCACTCATAACATTTTTATTTTTTCCTGTTATCAAGTTTAATTTGTAGAACTCCATTTTAAATTCCATTTAATTTTTGGTCGAATTCAAATTAAAATAATAATAAAAAAAAAGTTTTTGCAAATCCACGAGGTGACGAAGAAGAAATTCTCCGACGCTTCAATAATTTATTTTTTCTATATTTTACAGTATTTACTTTCGAAGGTTATTATATTATTAATTAAAATTACACGATTTTAAGAAGTATTTTGGAGTTACGTAAATTATTTATTGACAGAAAAAATCATGTGTGCAGTTCACAAAACGGTACAAGTGAAACCTTAAGAAAACTAAACTTTGAGAGAATGAGACGAATGCAGAGTATCAGGAGTAGGGTTTATTTATTATGATATTGTTTCCAAGTTTAAAAATAATTTTACGTTTTATTCTACGAAGCACCACACAAAGAGGACACCGATTAGTCTATTTCATTTTCTCGCAGGCTAAATCCTATAGATGTATGTGTTTGTGTCTTTTTAGTGTCGCTCGTTTCCGTTACATCGAGTTTTAAATCACAACGGTGCTAAAGAAGTTTTCACTTCAATAATTATAAGATAAAGAGACATTGTGAACCCGTACTGAAGTTCAAGAACTACATTTACTATAAAAAACTAGTGTGCTTTAGACCACACGACTGACGTAAAACTTCACTAACTATATTATATCTCCCTCTCAACATAGTCGAGAAACACGCCAAACGCGTGCCCAAAATTTGAACACGGTTGACATTTTAAGATTTTCACGGCCAAAAGCATTTTCGTTATTTGTTTTTGGGATATTATGCCATGTTGCGGTACCTCCTTCTTTAGCCAACTTGATTAATCTTGATTAAAAATCATCTTGACTAAAGAAGGAGGTAGCGTAACACGGCATAACACCCCAAAAACAAATAACGAAAATGGTTGACATTTGTCACATGAGAACAGGTCGCGTCTTCGACTCGTTCTTGTGTTCAACAGTTCGGCTGTGGAATGATTTGCTGGCCTCTGTGTTTCCTCCTTCCTACAGCATGGGTCTCTTCAAAACCATTGTTCATTCCTTCCTCTCCTCAAAAAGAATCTCCACACAGCATCCCAGATGACATAGGCCCTGAGGGAAATTATTTTCCTCAAGGCCTCCTGTGTGGAGTTAATGTAAAAAAAAACTTTAATTCGCCTCGTCCGGTCACACTCTTCATAACGCTCTCGTCACGCATTCACCAGAAGTTTTACTTCAAAAATTTTTTAAAAACATTCATTAAAACGGGATTTCCCCCACGCGACCCGTGCTAAAAATCGTAATCACTCAAAAGTACGTACATTTGATACGGAGGTATTAATGACTTAAAAAACCTTGTAAATATGGTAAAATCCATGCATCTGGCAACACTGGGCCGAACAGACATGTAGGTTTAGGTATAAGAAGCATGTGTGGTTAAAATTCGGCGAACACCATATAATAATAAGATGTTTATTACCTCAACTCTGGTAAAATCGTTTATAGTTTATTCTTGGGTGAGGTAAAATAATAGTGTTATTTACTGTTTCCTCTTTAATCACCACTTTATGTAAGAACCAACAGGTGTCTAGTGTTAGTAGTGTTTCGTGATAGTTATTATTTTTGTTATTATTTTTACTGGGAACTTCGCCGGTACAAAATAAAGCGGTGACGTTGTTACAAGAATATGTTTATTCTTATTTATTTCTTTGCCCAAGTGCCAACGGTCTTATCCTTTCAATACAAATTAATTTTTAAATGATTTAAAACAATGGAAGCGATTAACCAGCCAGCGGCCGAAAATCCACATTTCGCCGAAAGTTGTTCTTACGATCGTGCAGGGCGGTTACAATGAGAAAGATTAATTATTCTCCGTACCAGCTTTTTAAAATTATAATCCAATATCGATTTTATTTCATTCCAAATTTGCTTTAATTTATGCCTACATCCGAAAATGCTAAAAGGCGTGATGATAAAACTATTAAATTAATGTACTTTTTGTAATTATTGTGTGTTTGTCTCTTTTTAGTGTCGCTAATATTTGTTTCAACGAGTTTCGAAACACAACGGTGCAAAGGCTACGAAGCACCGCACAAAGACGAGACCGATAGGCTACGAAGCATCGCACAACAGGAGACAGATTATACTGTCTTATTCTCTCGCAGGTTAAATCCTATAGATGTGTGTGTTTTACTCTTTCTAGTGTCGCTATTTTTCGTTTCATCGAGTTTCAAATCACAACGATGCGAAAGAAGTTTTCACTTCAAAAAGTAGATTTACTTAATGTAATAAACCGTTTTCTAAAAAAAACTCAACTTAATACCTATGATATAAATCGCCGCTGGTGGAGAGAGGGTTAATATACAAAGGTAAGTACCTACCTACACACTAATTGCTTTCTCATTTTATGACGAAATAGTCAACGAATAAATTAAGAACCTGTTAATAATTACATGACCATCATCAAATCAATATGTAGGCCACTAATCACTAATTGTCATCCAAATAAACCTCAGCTGCGCTCAACTCACTTTATTTTATTTTATTAATTTTTGCAAAGTTTGCAGATTGTTAATTAGGTTGAGAGGCCAATAATAAAACAACAAAAATTACAAAATAATAAAACAAACAAACAAAACATAGTAAAGATAAAGTACAAAGAAAGAGAGGAGAGAAAGAAAAGAAACAATCAGAAAACTTATAGTGTAGCGCGCCGTTTTTACGCTTGCCACTACACCATCTCTTTCCCCCGTACAGCGCCATCCTGCTCACCCACCCCTAAGCAAACCAGGATGCGCCGACGCCTTCTGCGCATCTCCCACCCTCGAGCCGCTACATAAACCACACCCCGCAACAAGGAATGGGCTATATAACAGGCTGCACGCCCTAAATCAGTCAGTTCGTCTGCAGCTCGCTCTTGGCTAGTACGCTCTCTTAGTTGCGCTTCGTCCTCTGGCACGACCCTCTAAGGAGTATTCTACTACCATAAGTAAAGCACCAACCAGACCCCCGACTGCTGCCTTAGTTGCGCTTCGTCCTATGGTACGACCCTCTAAGCAGAACCACAGTCAGCTTTTGTTGTTCCCAAAGCCTAACGGCAAGGTTCCCTCCGATCCCTTGCTCAGTTAATTAGTGAATTGATACATTGTGACTATTTTTACCATATTATGTGATCTGTGAACTTACTTTCTTAAATAAATAACCTTTTACCAACAATTGTGTTATAATAGCTAATAAAATTAGCACATGTGTTTTTAAAATGTACGAGGCTGTTTATAAAAATGACTATATCGTCATATTTTATGGCAATTAATAAATTTCGATATAAATATACTAGCAGACCCAGCCATACGTTGCGGGGGTTAATGAAACACAACGCCACGCCATTACCCAACCTTTATAACCAACGCCATCTGTAAAATCAAATCTACACCGCCCGTTTGCCAACCCGCTGCCCGTTTGACAGCCCGCTCCCTTTATTTATACATTTCAACCAATTTATACAAAACCTAGACCATTTGACGACCTCCGTAGTCCAGTGGCTAAGACTCTTGACTCACATTCCGGAGGTCGCGGGTTCGAACCCGGCATGCGCAAATAAATTTTATTTGATTAATTTGTGTTATTTCACAATTAATTCATTTAAAATAATATATAGTATATTTGCGGCATGTTCCAGAGTGGAAGATACTATTAGTATCGCCCTGGTGTAAGACCACCATTCAGAATTGAAACGTTGCTTGAAAATGGCTTTAGCCGTGTTTAGTGACCAGATCTGAATAGCCAGGTACTTCCCAACCTTCCTCTTCCCCACCTCCTTCCCCTCCCCACCACCTTCAGCCTCACAACATACCCCAATTGGGGATGCCATAGTCTCACTGGCTCCAGACGGGAGCAGTTGAGATTCTTGTGCGGTATTCACTGTAAAAAAAAAAAAAAAAAATTTGTATACCTAAAAACCTTCCTCATGAATCACTCTATCTATTGGTGAAAACCGCATGCAAATTCGTTGCGTAGTTTAAAAGATCTAAGCGCACAGACAGCGGGAGCGACTTCATTTTATACTATGTAATAATAAAGATTTTTCACTAAATTCAATATTAATAATAAAAAAAATAAAAATAAAAAAAGACGGGAGAATTGTACTCATGTTGACTTCTAACATAGGCAAAATATAACAGTTTAATACATTTAAAAAAAAAAAAAACAAAACTCAAAAAAAAAAAATTGATGAATTTATTATTTTAACACCGGCTTCTAAGATAAATCGGTTCCGTGTCAACTCAGAATCAATTCAACTCAACACCTATTGAAAAGTCATTTTTTTTTTTGGGAATCGGATATGGGTACCGCCGCCCCGGAAACCATTTATTGGATAACCAACACCTATGCCATATATCACCCAAGAGGTTGCTACGTTTGGTGATTTAGCAGGGGTGCCGGTTCACGGGGGAGGTTTATCCAGATCTTGGCGACCGATGCGTCTGCCCACCAGCTGTGTGGCGGGCCGGATCGAGAGACGCTGGCTGAGGGAGGTCTTTTGACCTCTCCAGCCATAATCCCTCGACTCATCTTTGCACCGCAGTTGGAGGGATGGATTCATACGTCCATCACTCCTGGACACAATGACCCCCAGATTCCTACCCACCCCTCATACCTACTTTCTTCCGAAAACATCCTCTCCTTCCTCTCCTCTAAGATGATATAGGCGAAGATGGCATAAATCATTTTCTCAGGGCCTCCTGCGTGGAGCTAATGTAAAAAAAAATCGAGTGCAGTTTACACGCGGTAGTAGCGAAACTTTCCTAAAACATTCTCAACCAATACTTGAAAAGTGAAGTCATAATCAAAGCGACTCAACCAATAGGAGCCTTTAAAAGAGACATCATAATCAAAATGGCCAATGAGAGCAGTTGATGCGTCGCAGGTGCAGTAATCGTCATTTCCGTTTCATCCGAAATCCAAATCACAGCAGGGCTATAGAACTTTCACTTCAAAAATTACAAGTGTGCAGTTCACACGCGGTAGAAGTGAAACCTTCAGAAAACTAAAGTAGACAAGTGTTGGGAGGCTACGAAGCACCGCACAAAGAGGAGATCGATTATTATATCTCATTCTCTGACAAGCTATATCCTCAGATTAACAATATAGTTACTCTAAGGCTATGAATCATAGATCCTCAACCTTTTTTTTCCACGGCCCATTTATTTTAGAATATTTTATTTTTCTAGCGCCATCTAACTCGTGAATCTGAAAATGTGAAACAGCAATTGTCTCGTCACGATTATATTAACACAACCGGAAGGGGGCGTAATGTGATGGTATGGGGCAATATGGGATGGGGCAAGATGGGGTGGGTGGGATGGGGTGGGACGGGTTTCTCTAGGTCTCCTACCGCCCCCCTGAATGTCTGAAACGCCCCCCCAATTTTCTATTGGTCTTCTACCGCCCCCCCCCCCCCCCCCCCTAAGGGGGCGTTTATCGCCCACGTTGAGAACCTATGCTATAGATATATGTGTATGTGTGTTTTTAGTGAAACGTTTTCGTTTTATCGAGTTTCAAATCAGAACGATGCTAAAGAAATTTTCACTTCACCTATTTGACCTATTTTTTCCAATTTTTAATATATTTTTCCACCACTTATTACTTATTACTTTTCAAAGGAAGTGTTCAGTTTACTTCATTTTGAGAAGACGGTCACCGATAAATCGATAAATGTAATTATTAAATAATATTTACCTGATTACTGTTTCCAATTTCCAAGCTGGCTCGAACCATAGTATGTTATTTTTGATATTCGTTCGTCTACCAGATTCTGAAATTAAAGGAAAAAAAAACATTAGTAAATTCGTAGTAAAATAAAATGAATCAATAACAATCACATATTTTTTAGGGACAGTGTTTTCTAAAACAACAAAACTATTAAACAAATTATATATTGAGTGCTTTGTGTAAATTTACAGGTTTTCAAAACATTTATTTTCTAATTTTCTTGAAACAAGTTAGTGTAAGCATTCTCAAATGACTTTCTTCCGCCGTTTCTAGAAAAGCCCTTCTGTTAACCAATGAATTGAATTTTCCTAGAAAATTCACTTAAAAGCTTGAGTCACAATACCTGGGAAATATCAAGAAAGGTAAAACAATTATTTTTTATTATAAAATAAAATCATAACTTAATAACACCACTTTTATTTGTTCTATACTTAATTCTGACCGAGTACAACCATAGCTTCTTCAGTGCAGTACAATTCACTACTAAATCTGAAATCTACAAATTTAGTAACATTTGTTATAATTATACATATATTATCCTTTCATAATGGCTTGCAGATAATGGCTGAGCTTCAATGAAGGAAGTAGGGACAGGTGGGGGTTTGGGAAGAGAATCCACTGGAGCTACTAAGCCCATTTTCCGCAAGCCACTATGAAAGCCTAATATAGTTATAAACATAATATCATCCACTAAAGCGCTTTTGCCACAATATGGCATTATTTAAAATACCTCGGATTGCTTTGCTGCCAATTTTGGTAAATTTTCCCGCGTATTTGTCAGTAATTAAGAAGAAGTTTACGATTTTATAATATTTTTTTTATAAATCCTACGAATATGTGATAATCGACAAAAGATAGGAGAATTCATTGTCTATATAGAACTATAATCAGTTTGTATGTCTGCATATTAAAATTCGGAGATATGATTTTTTTAATGTGGGAGGAAAATATTCAAAATGAATACCAAAAAAATCTCGAGCAATCCGAGAAAAAAGTTTTAAATTGCGCTGGGTTATGCTTTCACGGTGGCTTGCAAAAAATGGGCTGGGCTCCGGTGGAGGAGTAGGGTATTGGGATATATAGATGGTGGATTGGGAAGAGAGTCAACAGGAGCTCAGCTCAGCCCATTTTCTATAAACTCCCTTTTCTAAAACCACCTTTGGACAAAAACACTTTAAATACATAGCTTGCAAACTACACAATACACTACCAGCTACGATTAGACAAACTGAATTAATGACCAAATTCAAACAAGATATAAAGAAACGGATTATAAGTATTGGACGTCACACTACTGCTAACATCTGTAAAATAGATTACAAATAGACAGAATTACCATCTCACGTATGTCCTTACCCTTATTAAAGAAATTAAAATAGTAAAATCCTATATGTATAATATAACTCCCTATATAGATTCGACAGGATTTACTACTTTATTCATCTCTTCCTTCACCTATATAATGCTCTTTTTATGGTATTAACCCTCAATTTAAATCATCTTTCTGTTTGGATTGTATAAATCAGTATGTATCTTACCTTAAATATTCTTATGTTATAATTAAATATTCTTATGTATGATACTCATTTATGTACCTCTACGCCTGTCTCAACACAGGTATACCTAGTGAGACAGGCATCGAATAATGTAATGTAAACATACCTTTTATAGATAAATAAATAAAAAAAATAAAAAAAGCATAATATATTTATAACACGAGTTAGTAATCTTATTGATGTTCGATTTAGTAGCGTTTTGTACTGCCCTGAAGAAGCTACGGTTGTAGCGAAATCCGGTCGGCACGAAGTGATTAAAACGATAAAAGTGGTGTTTGAGTTATTATACTATTTTTAATTATAACGACATACCTAAAAAATACCCGTTTGATATCGGTAGCGGAAAATTGAAATATAGATATAGATGTTCGATTTAGTAGAGTATTGTACTGCCCTGAAGAAGCTACGGTTGTAGCGAAATCCGGTCGGCATGAAGTGATTAAAACAATAAAAGTGGTGTTTGAGTTATTATATTATTTTTAATTATAACGACATACCTAAAAAATACCCGTTTGATATCGGTAGCGGAAAATTGAAATATAGATATAGATGTTCGATTTAGTATTGTACTGCCCTGAAGAAGCTACGGTTGTAGCGAAATCCGGTCGACATTAAGTGATTAAAACGATAAAAGTGGTGTTTGAGTATAATGTTTCAAATTATAATGACACATCACAAAATATCCGTTTGATATTCATCCTTCATTGGCGTAGAAATTTATTAAACCATGTTCTTTTCATTAAATAAATAAATTAAAAATTAAAAAAAAATAAATAAAAAAAATAAAAAAAAATAAAAAAATAAAAAAAATATCGGTAGCGGAAAATTGAAATGCTGTAAATGACAATAAATCCAAAAATGAGTTAAACATGTCATTTTGCTCCATTTTTTTTCTCTCTTTCGATCTGTGTCATCGAAACATTTCTAGAAAAAAAGTGCGCCTTTTACGAGAATTAAAAAAAAAATTAAACACATTCATTAAAGAAATTATTTTTATTAATTATTAAATTTTACGGAAAGATCTATATAATGTTATTTTAAAATAAAAAATCTTAAAATACATAGGTCTACAAAAACAGGAGATAAGATTTTCTGAAAAATAAATAACTCTCTTTTCGCTCTTCCGAACAATTAACATCATCTACCTACAGTATTTGAGATTTCCGTGATGGATATGAATTTGTTTTTTTTTTTTATGTTTTGTCTCCTTCTGTGTGTATATATATAAGCTCATACAATGTATTTTTTTGATCGGTTTGATTTTAAATCTTAAAGATGCTTGTGTTAAGCGAAACTGAAAGTTTACAAACAAAGTAATCGTTGTATTTCATTAAAAATGTCAAGCCACAAAGTGACTGCTCTTTGCCATTAGGTATAGGTACTTATTCATAACATTTTTTAATTTACTTTAAATTAAATTTTTCAAAAATTAAATGGAGTTCTAAAAATTAAACACAAAAACAGTTATTATGACTTTTTGTGTATCTTGGATATGTAGAGTGAGCTAACAGAGAAGGGGGCAGAAGGGGGTGTCAGGAGAATACACGACATGCAAGGGAATGAAGAAGAAGCAGGGGTCGTCCCAGGAAATCATGAATAAATCGCTTCCGCGCGTTTTCATCCCTCGACAAAATGTCCCCGACAAAATATCCAATGGACAAAACATCCCCCAACAAAATATCTACTAAAACCTAACCTAACCTAACAAAAAATGGGATAAAAATAATACAGACATCCTGTAAAGACAATCGAACGATCTTAATACCGTAGCGTCTGCGTGGTTAACCCAGCTATAGTGCATGTCGGACGCCACGCCATACGCGCCGCGCCACAAATAACATCTGTGTACGTGGAATTTCACACAAAGCTACTATTAAATTCAAGAATTCGACACAAGATGTCGCTACTTCCGTCAGCAGGTCAGACGGGGACGTCTCCCCCCTAGGTATAACTGCATGTGAATATGTGGTTGTGGTTTGTGGTATCTCTCCGGAAATCAAAAGATTGACGGTAATTCATGTTGTATCAAGTGGCTATATATTACATATGACGTCATTGCTCTATCTCGGTTACTTTGTCCCGGTGACTAGCTACAGTGGATCCGAGGAACGGAGGACTGTTTTTGGAATCAGTTCGCATTGGATCTATAAAATGGTCACCAACACTAACTGGGCGAAGCCAAACCAAAAGCCGCCCGCAAGGCCTAGCATTTTTTTTTAAAATTATTTCATAAATGATTAAATGTTACATTTTTGGCCATTTTTGACTACCATACTAGGCTATTGCCCGTGTTGTGGTAGTCATACATGTAATATAATTTTATATAAACAGATAATAAAATATAAGAAGAAAAAGAAAAAAATAACATAATTAGGGATAAACAAAACTAAAAACAGATAAAAATATAAGAATTGCAAGTTATCTAAGAAATAAAGAAAATTTAAAGAAGATGAAATAAACATTGTTGAGCATTATTCTTCTTGAAATAAAAATAGAAATAAAATTTGGTAAGAAATCTTCTGCACGAGAGTACATGTTTGTAGGCATTTTTGATATTCGTTCTATGAAAGAAATTGGAAAGAGTGTTAGAGAAAGTAATTTTTTGTTTGATTTTTTTTAAATGCAATATTAAGTTAAAGTAATTGATTAATTAAATTTGTAATATTTTTTTAATTAATATTAATATTATTTGTTTTTTATTGTAATATTAAGCTCTCATGTGTTTGAAGAAATCTCTTCCGGTTTCAAATATCCAATGATTGATACGGGATTTAAAGAGAGATTTAGAATTATGTGACTTTATATCGACACTCGAAGCATTATACATTTTAGGAGCGATATACCAGAATTGTCGTTGAGCGAAAAAAGTTTGAGTTTTAGGGACCACGCAACCCAGGTTTGCTAAGAAGCGTGTGTGTGCTTGATGTTGTGGGGCTTGATGTTATTAAAAGCTAGTAAATTATTGTTGGCGGTCTATATTTTTTTCTTCGCATTTTACTATTTTTCATGTCCTATGCATTATTTTTGTACCATTTTTTGTTAGGTTAGGTTTGGTTTTAGTACACACATATTTTGTCGGAGAAGGTTTTATTTTTGTCGACAGACATTTTGTCGGAGGATATTTTGTCGCGGAATGAAAACGCGCATTACCGAATCAATCAAGTTGAATCAAATACTTGAGTCGGTCCTGCAAAGTGCTGTAACAGGAGAAGAGTAGGTATGTATAAGTGTGATTGAAGAAAGAATTACCAGGACGTAGTTAATTTTTTTTCATTTACTAGATTCTTATGTATCTTGAAGAGATGAATCATTTAAATTTACTGAATTTAAAGTTAATGTTCCTTACACAAATAGAACGGCGTCATATGCGCCTTGCAATTTTTACTTCATGTGGGTATTTAAAATTAGTACCTGGCTGTTATAGGCTTAGAGGTCTTGTGTTTTGTCGGTAGGGAAAAATTGTTATGTAAAAACCCTACGAAAATTGGATGTTTCGCTTAGCTCAACAAAGCAACTCTGGCTGCAAGCAAGGGAAAATATATACATTCGTGTGTGTTTGTGTTATGTTGGGAGTGGGAAGGAGTCGGTCATGTCCTTTTATTTGGAGCTTTTCCGCATTTGCCTTTGGGAATGAGGAAACCATGAAAAACCTCATCCGGGAAGAGTCGGCCGACAGTCAACATGAAACTGGGCGGCTTTCAGTGATTTCAGTGAATGAAATCCTGCATTGTGTGGCGAGGGGTTTGGGTGTCTGTTTTTATGTGAGATTCATACATTATGGGAATTTTTAGGATAAACATCCAGGACGTAGTTGTTTAGAGTTCCAATTTATATATACTGGTACCTACCTAATCAATACATACGTATATCATAAAAGAAAGTGCAAGTGGTAGCCCTCTATAGTCCTCTATAGTCCTCCAAGAAGAAGGTTCCCGTGTTTACCTGAAGATAAAAGGGCAGGAAGTTTTGAAATTTTTAGAACATTCGAGAGTATTCCACAACATTCTAGAATATCCTGGAACATTCTGGAATGTTGTGGATTGTTCGGGAATAAGGAATCGTGAAAATCATTGTGGAACATTCCAGAACATTCTCGAATGTTGCGATTTTTTTCTGGAACATTTTGGACCATTCGAAGCTTTTTTGTATGCGTGGGGGTACCCATTGGAAAGGGTATACAAAACAAGATCCGTCGTGGGTTCGAACGTCAGTTCAATCTCGTATCAACTCCCTGAGCGAAGCCGAGTACCCCAGCTAGTACAGTATAAAACCATAAACCGATAACATTATAAAAATCCACAAACTAATCTACCTAAAAACCATGAAATCGGTTAAACAGTCACGGTGGGTTGTTATTTTGAGATTGCACGAAAAAGATTATGAAGTCAAAACCTCGAAAACAATTTGGTAACGATCCCACATAAAGTTTTATGTAAAAGACTGCCCACTTTGAACCTCATATAATTAAATTCTACCTTTGGTTATGTTAGGTACGCACACCGAACAACTAATCTCTAGACGTGTGATCTCTATCGATTTAAATAATAACTGAAGGGTGATTTTGTGTTATCTTTAGCGTTCAGTTAGCGTTACGAGGCAATTATACGATACGATACGATTGTACCCGCCAGCCGGGAGCGCTCCTGTCCCGGTGAGACCGGTACACCTGGGGGCACTGATTTGTTAGAACTGGAACACATGCTCTGAGGATGGGAAGGAGGATTGCGTTCAATCGACCGGTATATATGGCAACCTAATAAGCCAATATTGGAATGTAGGATGGGCAGGAATAAAGGAATGAGCTTTGGTTTTCGTTTCTCGCCTTTCTCGCTCGAAACTTACTGCTTCCCGCTTCCAAATTCTCGCTTCCACTCATTGGTGTCACTCACAAAAAACACTATTGTAAGGTCCTACACTTGATTAAAATATTATTATATTTCTCTCAGAGGTTAATTACACAAAAAATAATAATTTCAAGATTATTTTAGAGTCGATCCTTAAACGCGTTTTTCTCGAAACTGCTTTTTCAAACCTACGTGCATGATATCTCAAGTTCTACTGAACCGATTTATTTGAATTCTTATGTGAAGTTTCTCTATACATCCCTCTACGTCGTCCATCAGATTTAAGTCAAAAAATTAAATTTTACTATTAAAAATTTTTTTGAAACTATTAATAAAATCGTGAAATTTTTTTATTTTCAAACGCCGAGACCTCGCCGAGACCTCGCCGAGGTAGGGGCGGATGCGACATCTTTAGTTATTAAGAATCCGTTGGATTTTTTTGTTTCATTAACCAGAAGTCCAGTTTTTTGACCCCCCACTTTATCAGCCGATAACTTTTCGATTTTTGATTTTTTATTTATTTTTATGTATTTTTAGAATGTAAACAAATGAATGATTAAAAAAATCTACAGCAAAAATATTCTATGTTTCTTTTTTACAGAGCGCGATAAAACGCCAGAAATTCGTGCCTTTAGACTAGAATACCCTCATAAAGAAAACTGTTAAAATTTGTCGTATACAGAATCGCCTCTCTGATGTGACCAATTTACACAAAACCTTACATCTCAGATATGCCAAATAAATTGTTAATCAGCTCAAGAACAAAAATTCGACGTTTGAAGTAAGGCAAAATTGAGAATACTTCGTGCACATAACACACCTCTCTCTATCTGTCTCTTCAGTGGATACGCATGTTAAATACGTAATAACATAAAAGTTTCACGAAATGGTGTAGGTGTTTTTCACCCATTAATTTCGTCTGTCAAACGCGAAGGTCATTATAGTCCCGCCTCAAAGAGATTTGATTTGACACATCAATCAAAAATTATCTCATCGTTTCGCTTTTCATCGGTGGATGCAAAACTTGTAAGTTAAAGACGAATAAGATGAATAAATCAGTTCATGATTATAAGAAGGTATATGGTAGATATACAGGTGCCATAACAAACACTTGCATAACATATTCAAGTGGAAGGTATTTCTGAATTTACTTCAGTTTTGCTTTCATTTTCCTTATTGTACTTCGTAAACAGCACAGAAATCGTGATTAAATCAAATGTAGCCTTGAAAAAATAATTATGTTCACTTTGATCCCCCGATATTGTAATTATTATTAAAAAAAAATCGTGCATTATTTAGCAATTACAAACCTAAAATACCTTTAATAATAAGTTGTTATGGATACCAAACGAATTTATTTACACTGTCGATTTTGTGTAATTTTTAGCGACCGACCGAAGGTTCGGTTTCGGCAAGTTTCGGCAAAAAAATCTAGTTTCGGCATCAGTTTAACATCAGCGAAACCGAAACCGAAACTTTCTTGGACGTGTTAAAAATCGATCGTTTACTGTTATTTGGTTTATTTTTTACACTTATTCGGACGGTTAACACGTGTTAAATTAAATAATAAAAAAAAACAATAATTGAAGTATGTGAATTTTTTATTATTTTTTTATATTATGTCTATAAAACAAACAAAATTTACAAAAATAACAAAACATGTTAACTACTTGTTGGAACTTCTCATTCGGCTGACTTCGGGTGAGTTCGTGGCTCGTATGTCACCCGCCATCATCAGCAGAATACTCAATTAATGATGTCCTCTCTTTAAGTGTTGATTACTGACAAATGTTTGTTCCAAGAAGCAAGAAGTAGTTGACATGTTTGTTGATTTTGATTTGTTTTATAGCAGTAATATCTAAAAAATTATTTGTTTTTTAGGTATGTACTTCAATTATTGTTTTTTTTTATTTCAACACGTATAAAAAGAATTTTGTGACTGTAAACGCAATAAAAATTAAAATACTCAATTAATGAGGTCCTTCCTTTATAATGTAAGTGTTGATTATTGATAAATGTTTGTTCCAAGAAGTTGCTAACATGTTTTGTTATTTTTTATAAATTTTGTTTGTTTTATAGAAGTAATATAAAAAATATATATTATTTTTTCACATTCTTCAATTATTTCTTTAATTTAACACGTGTTAACTGTCTGAATAAGTGTAAAAAATAAGCCAAATAACAGTAAACAATCGATTTTTAACATCTCTAAAAAAGTTTCGGTTTCGGTTTCGGCCGAAACTGAGACAGACAACGAAGATTCGGTTTCGGTGAAAAGTCCTGTTTTGGTCGGATACTAGTAATTTTGATTACGTTGGTATATTCATTATATAGAAAAGTAGTTTTTTCCTTGATGCATTTGAATGTAAATATGTTTTATATTTTTGTTATTCTGTGGTATTTCCTCTCTGCAAACCCCTTCGAGGACACTAATGTTATAGTTATGTTTTGTGTAAGTAGGTATATCGTATATTCCCTAAACCGACTGCATATTATATATAAGTACCTATGCCGGGTGGGCAACTGTCGGGGGATCGACTGGAATGGAACTCCAGTTCAACGTTACGTACATTATGCTTCACAACCCTCGTCTTGACGAAAAAATCCCTCGTCTCTGAGCAGAAACGGGCGGTCCGTTTGATAGATTCTCATATCTTAACAGACGGATTGCAATCTTTAGAGCACGACATCGGGTGGGAATGCTATCCTTGTTCTACCGGTTTTTCAATGGAAGATGCTTTGACGAACTAGCGTCGTTGATCTCCTCGACACAGGTGCATAGTTAAATGACAAACGCGCGCCAAACATATGTACAAGGTTGACATTTGTCACGTGAGAACGGGTCGTTTCTTCGACTCGGTCTTGAGTTCAACAGCTCAGCTGTGCAACGATTTGTTTTCTGTGTTTCCTCCTTCCTACAACATGGGTCTCTTCAAGACCAATGTTCATTCCTTCCTCTCCTCAAAAAGACCCTCTACAGTTATTGTAAAAAAAAAAACAGTGTTTTTGTAAAAAAAAAACAGTTTGTTTGACACGTATTTTTGTCACTGAAAATCTCGGAGCAGCTAATTTATTGAATAAATAAACGATTAATCTAATATAAAGCTACGGCCACAGTATACTGATACCAGCGAAAGATCTTACTTAGAGTGACATCATCGTTCTAGCATCTTCTGTCTTTTTCGTTTTCAAACAAGAGGCGTGAGAAGGAAGATGACGAAGACGAAGATGGCGTCAGTACGAGCTCTGGCTGGGATTAGTTTACTAGTTTTGCATTTTGGGAGGCGGGTATGGGTACCGCCGCTTCGAGAACCATTTATGGGATAACCAACACCTCTGCCATAGGTCAAGTGGTGACCAATTGTGTGGCAAGCCGGATTGGGATCGGTAACAGCCAGAATCTCTCGACCCATCGCCTTGCATCTGAGTTGAAGGGACGGATTCATACATCTGTCACTCCTGAGTCCTATACCCTCATACCTATTTCCCAGAACTTCCTCTTCTTCCCTTCCTTAAAAAACCCTCCACACAGCATCCCCTGAAATGGAAATCGGAATAAATACTTTTGTTTTGAAATTTTTTTTAGTATTTTATTCTTTCTAATCAGTTTCGCGAAACTACTCTGTAATACTGCGTGTAATAAAACACATTTTGTATAACATATATATCCGCAATAACGCCATACACCAATCAATCATTTCCACCTGTATTAATTTTTACCAATGACATACCTACACCTACATCGTTTTTCGAATGCTAACGCCTCACCTAGTATTTTATATGTGAATGTCTAGGACGGTATCGCACCTTGCATGCTTAGGCATTATAATTCATGTCAACCTTAAGGTTACTCTCTCAAGGGCCTACCTATACGGGCACAATCACGGCGTAACACCATACGGAAAATTGTGACGTTAAATAATAGTAACCCGTTTGCGGAACAAATCTATAAAATAGTAGCCAGTGGCTTTCAAACCCCCTGGGGCCTCGAAACTGTTGGTTTGATTTAACAAGATAATCCTTTGCAGCGTAGTAATTTAATAATAATAATTGTGTCATTAATTGTAGAGTGCCGTTTTTGTGAAAAATCACCTCCATAGTTATGTTACTAATAAAAAAAAACACCTCTCATCCGTTAAACGGTGTTTTAGTTACACATTGCATAAAGATTGTACAAGCTCAGATTCGGTTTGGTAATAATCAAAGATATCAAACAGTTCTCTTACAATTTTCAACTTATGTACTGTGTATTGATATTAAGAGGGCATTACCAGAGAAAACCGGAAATACGTCATTTTCAAAAAAGATTTTAGACGTATTGACTCTTTTCCACAAAAAATTATAAATGGAATTCGAAAGATTGTTCTTTTATCTAGCATTCGTTTGTAATAAATTTTGAGAAAATTTTAAAATTTTTAGTATAATAAGGTTATTCCATAGGTCGTTGGCAGATTTGTTCAATTTTAAAAAAGGTTTTTGTATTATACCACACCCATTTCAAATAATAAAATTATGCAGTAAAATAAATCAATACATTATATAGCAAACGTATGTTTTAGAATTTTAATTTTAGTTTCAATAAAATCATTAAAAAATATGTACGTACATGTGTTTCTTGGCGAAAATTGGTCCATTTGTGTATTTATTTGCTTATTTTAATAGTTTTATCATCACGCCTTTCAGCATTTTTGGATGAAGGTATAAATTAAAGCTAATTTGAATTGAAATAAATTCGATATTGAGTTATAATTTAAAAAAGCTGGTACGGAGAATAATTAATCTTTCTCATTGTAACCGCCCTGCACGATCGGAAGAACAACTTTCGACGAAATGTGGATTTTCGTCCGCTGGCTGGTTAAACGCTCTTAATACTTTATACTTAATATAACATCTTATGAATCTCGACTACCATAATACGGGCGTTTGCCTAGCTTGGTAGGTTGTCTAGCTTGGTTGCAAAACAAATCTGTAAAAAACAAAATGAATAAAGAAA
Organism: Limnephilus marmoratus; assembly: GCA_917880885.1. Taxonomy (NCBI): domain Eukaryota; kingdom Metazoa; phylum Arthropoda; class Insecta; order Trichoptera; family Limnephilidae; genus Limnephilus; species Limnephilus marmoratus. Next base: position 13,690,701 of record OU862911.1, read on the forward strand.
AATTAAAAAAAAAAAATCTAATATAAGAGATGTGCTATCCGCAGTTTTTACTAGGTGAGACTGCGCTTCCGGGTGTCGCCGATATTATTTACCAATAAACGTATAAACTAAATGAACGAATAAACTAAACGAACGAATTATTTCCGTTAAAACTATATTTTTAACCAATACTAATGCACTCCTTCAAAAAATCAACGAAATTAACAAATTCTTTTCTGATTAGGTAGTAGTCCGCCGACATTCGCGGACTTCGCAGACTTCTCGGACTTTCGCGGACTTCTCTTTTGTATTTGAATATCTTTGGTACTAATGAAACATTTCTTTAAGACGCCGTTACCCGAATTTCTACCGATTTCTTGCAAACCTCCCTTAAAAATTTGAAGTTTTTAAGCTCTTAAAAAAATATATGTTATTTTTTAAGATAATATCTAGACATTCGTCGCGCCGAAACGCAAATTATATAAAATTCCCTCGATAGAAAAAAATCGCAAAATATGCTCCAAAAATTATTATAAACACGTTTGTTTCAGTTATTTTACAAGTTGTATGTATGAAAAAATTCACAGTGTTTCTTTAAATGCTGTTATAACATACTTAGCATTTTTTCACTTTTTGCCTCGATTTTATCACTTTAAATACCAGCGTTCTCCTCTAACAGTCGTAATTTCACATCTCTCGATCTTTTTCTTTTTGTGCTCCGAATCAGTTGGCAACGTTGCATTTCAGCAGAATGAATTTTCCCAGATTGCTGCAGCACTTCACTTATTGGTATAAAACCTAGTTTTTTTCATATAGTTTGTTCGATTAGGAAGAAACTTTTAATGTACATAGAAGGCACCTATCTATTTAGTCTAAGAAGTTATTATTTATTTTTGTTTACCTATTTCTTCAACATGCTGTATTAAGACATAAATTCAGAAGAATATTAATCTGTTCCTTAATAAGTCAGATACGCTTCATACGTCATACATATGTCTGGAAATGTTATATTATCGTGAAAACAAGCTTATGGGTCCGAGTGGTTCATAGTTTATTACGAGGTAATCTGGCAGGCGTTGCGTCGCTTGGTTTAAAAGCTTGCCCAGGAGCCCGGAATAAATCACAACGCCACCGATCGCTAAAATCGGTAAAACCTTTTGAGATAATTGTATTAAAATGTACATTTAATCTGAGATTGATTTAACCTTCCGTTTTACCGCAAAAGGTTAACAGATAAAGATCCGAAATTCTTTACATATCAAATCAAAATGTTTTACCGCGAAAGGTTAACAGATAAAGTTCCGAAATTCCCCACTAAATGATTCACCGACCAGTGGTCTGCGGCCTGGCGGTCTGAAAATAGGATCAACTTGAACTGGCCCGTCCTGAGATATGAACCCTCGACCTTTGTATCGGACACGTGTCTATTTCTACCATTCTTTGGAGGACGTCTTAAAATATCACGACAAGACAAATATTTACATAAAAAAAGCACGAAATAAACCATTGCAACCACATTATCCAAACAACACGTGATAAGCAATCATTATTTTGCTTCATTCATTCTGAATATTTTACAAATTCCTATTCCACATCTCCTTCCATTTCCCACTCCATTTGGCCTCATAACATTCCCCGATTGGGGATTCCGTAGTACCAGAGACCTTTGGGGAAATTTTTCAATGATTCTGAACATAGACATATGAATATTAGTAGAACTGCCCTAAGCGATAAAAGCGTATTATTTCCCCTTCCCATAACGGTTCCGTTGGAACCGGCTGGAATCGAGTATGGCTTCGCGTGAATCTAAAAAATGTGACGTCATCATTATTCTGCGAGCCAGCGTTGAGCACTCATCTGCATCTACCATTGAAATACCGGTAAAGAAAGCAATCCGTCTGTTAAATTAGGGGAATCTATCAGACGGAACGCCCGTTTCTGCACAAAGTTAAGTTTTTGTAAGGATTTTGGAGCTCCAGGCCGGAGGTTGCTGCCAAATTCAACCGTGGGGCGCACTTGTGATTTGTACAGGGTTAGCAGTTGTGTGCTATTAAAGTATCTGGCGGGCCCGGTACAGTATAGGTAGTATGTATTTTTTAAGTATCTTATTACATGTCAGTAAAGCAGTGTAGGTACTATAGGAGAGTGTCAACTATCGCCGTTCGTGTCTAATACCCGAACGGTTACGGAAATAGCCGGTGATATCCGATTAGATCGATTACACAGAGTATCCATTAGAACGGTGACGAGTGACGAGTATTCTTCCAATAAATTAAAACTACACTCAGAACATAAAAATGGTTTTCCTTTGATTCTGGCAGTACACAAACTGCAACTAGAATTTTATAACTGCACAAAAATGCATAAAAATGGACTTTATTTGATTCTGGCAGCACATACATGGTCTGCAATTTGAATTTAATGAATGCACTTCGAATAAGAGAATGTTTGCCTTCGAAATATTAAAACAGAAATTTTACATCATGAACCGGATTAAATTAAATCTGTGTGCGGCGAATTAAAACTATACTCAGATGAAAATTATTGTTCTTTATTCTGGCAGTACATAAATAGTCTGCAACTAGAATTTTATAACAGCACTTCGAATGAGAGGAAGTTTTCCTTCGAAATGCGTCAGCAGATGAATCCACAACTCGAATTTTACATTGTGAACACAAAACTGGTTTAAATTAAATCTGTATGCGGCGAATTAAAACTACACTCAGAACATGAAAATGTTTTTTTTTTTATTTTGGCAGCACATGCATAGTCTGCAACAAAAAAATTATAACTGCAATTCGAATAAGATAATGTTTTCCTTCGAAATGTGTTTGATAAAAACTGTGAATAGATCTATTTGCGTCGGCAAATTTTTCTCGAGATCGACTCAAAAAGCACTCGCGATCGACCGTTTGAGCACCACTGCTCTATAGTGTCTATAGTGATGTAAAATTCTAATCATTTGCTGCACATTCATCTATTCGGTGGTTCAGGTTTCGTTAACCAGGTGGTAGGAAGCAAAAGAATTCTCAAGGTGATGAATTGTTTATTGCTGTAGGTCACGATTGCATAAGAATGTATACAAGATCTGAGATACTAGCAATTATTGCTGAGGTTCAAAACATAGCAAAAAACTGAAGACAAACTGGTTTGTATCTCAATTGATTTATGCACGGAATTTTACCTACGTAGAAAATCGCGCGAAATATAATGATGATTTAATGTTCGCGATTTTGTTTATCAAATTCATTTGGTTTGCATCGCTGAAAGATATAAACAGGCTTATCTGCATAGTGTCTGAAGTAAGGCCAATTTTAACTTATTTCAGGAGAAATTGTTGAAATTTTGAACAGATTTCATTGGCCTTATCAGGGAGACCAGAAGACAAAATGTCGTATGTAATTTGGCGACGTGAGTTTTCTTGTCACAGTAACAGTTCACACTTTTATCGGATTATCTGATGGATAATAGAAACAAAGGGGTGGCAAGAAAGGGAGGAAGAGTGCCGAGTGCCGAGTATACCAGAGTTTCGACCAAACTGCACAGACCATCAAAGCAACGTAAGTCAAGGAAATACTGGGTCGACGTACGCCACGTAAGCAACACTTTACGATATCTAGACTTACAATCCATTATGGAAATAGATGCTTTAGAATTACACTTGTCAAACGCATCGCAAAACCCACGTTCTAGATCGGCGTGGTACGTGTGAAAGGTGGAGGGGGTGAGTTCTCGCCTCCAACGAGTTGATTTGACGTCTGTGAGTGATATTATCTATGCATCTAAGGTTATGTCCGGTATATCTGTGGTTATGTTTATTTTGGCACATTGTTTATATTTCATACGTGGTATTTTATGAGCTTTTTCTCACTTTTCATTATTATTTTTTTTTTCTTTTCACGTCATTTTTTTCTTTTCACGTCATAATCTCAGTCTTCTTCAAATTTGCTTTCAGAATGACAAGATATGACGAAGCCATGACTTACATCTGCTGAGAAGTGTATCACGTAAACATAAATGTTAAATCAACTGACGCGCCTGTACTTTTTTGACTTTTTGAAATATTGGCATACAGAGCTCCGGGCCAAAAAGGTCCCTTTCCCTTTCATCTTAAAATAATGATTATTGAAAAATTGTTTATCTAGTTGTTCGTTAAAAGTGACATGTCTGCAACATGGAGAGGTTAAATTTTACGAAGGAATAGTTTAGATTTTTTATATGTGGTACATACGTTTTCGTCGTACCGGGCGAGGCAGTTTGTGGGCGCGTTTTCATGGGTGAGAATTCCCGCATAAAATGTTTCCGCGAGACTTGTTTTTTTACTAAGGGGATTTCAGAGTCTTTGTGGAGTTGGGTTACCCTTATCCATTTGGGGGCATCTATAGCTATGCGTATGCATATGCCTGCACGTCACATAAGTAATAACTAGAGACCATTATTTGTCACGTGGTCACACTCTATGTGTGCATAGAACCAGTGTGGACGTCGACTTAAGAACGTAGTATTGCATGTATCGCGTGCGTCGACCCAATGCGTTTGGTGTGAATTGTGTATAGACAGAAACAAAGATAGGATATTGGTGATACATGTGCGTGTGCGGTTCATACGTTATCTATGTGTATGACGTTATTAAAATATTTTGCAACAATTTGAGGCAAATACTCGCAAATGCTCGCAATTATGTTTATACATATATTATATTCTTAATTCTTGCGTCTACAATACTGGGTAATACGGCGGTCTGACGTGTTCCCCACTGGCCACATGTGGTACTGCTTTATGACATGGTAATTATGTGTCGAGAAAATAATTGAACTTGTACTGTCTGAGTTCATATGCTCCATCTGTTCCAAAAACCGAGCGACAAACACGTGCAAGTCGAACGTACCTAAATAGATTTTTTCGGAGAAGGAAAACACTAGGAAACTGCATAATTTTGGGTTTTTTGAAGAAGCGGCTCCGAGGAACTAGCTGTTATTGATTCTTTCGGTACCGGTGCTTACCGGTGTTTGCACCGCGGTGCACAGTCCTGAGACATGCCCAACATCGCGCTCAACATTTGTATACAAAAGTGACATAACTCACATGAGAACGGGTCGTTTCTACGACTCGTTCTTGATTTCGACAGCTCGGCTGTAATTTGCTGGTCTCTTCAAGACCCAGGTTCACTCCTTCCTTTCCTCAATAAGACCCTCCACAGCATTCGCAAATAAGGCATAGGCCCTGAGGGAAATTATTTTCCTCAGGGCCTCCTGTGTGGAGTTCATGCAAAAAAATGCTTAAGATTTTTTTTTATAAAAAAAAAGAAAGACAAACATTCCCGGGTTACGAATAACTCAAAAACGTTTGAAAATCTCCTACTACCACCACAGTAAGCGGAAAATGTAGCTTGTGTCGTGATGGAGGACTTAGCCAGCCGAGGAATCGAACACGCAACGTACTTCCCTATGCTCCTCTACCTTCTCCTTCCCCTCTCTACTACCTACAACGTCACAACATACCCCAAATAGTCTGACTGGCTCCAGACGGTTGGGAGCAGCTGGGACTCTGTGCGGTGCCTTTTTTTTTTTTTAAGGGGAACTTCTTTAGCCCTGTTGTGATTTGACGGGTCCTCGGTTCTAATATAATGCGGTATATTCACGGCTCCGCGAGCGGGCCTTCTATAGCGCAGCGGCGTTAAGCGGCTGACAAATCTCCGCGGCTAGAGAGACATCCAGCGAACGGAGGCTCGAATCCTGCGAAATCAAAAAAAAAAAAAATTGTAAAAAGAATATCCAATCTTCAAACCACTTTAAAATAAACAGGCAAAAGAAAAGAAAGCGACATCTAGCGACTTTATTTTTTCCCATTATATGTTGATACAATTCAAAAGTAATTTTTTACATAATTTCTAAATATATATTATAACATATTATAAGAAACAAATGTAGAAGTGAGATAAAGTAAATAAGTATTTATAAGACTAAAGTAGATAAGGGAACTCACTAAGGCACTGCCTGTGCGTGGGTAATATAAACTAAAGTGCTAAATTATATCAATAAGTAAAAGTAAAAAATGTAAAATGAAGGTTTAAAAATATAGGTGTCTCTGAAAATATTCATAATATAAATGGCATTTGGCCATTTCATCACCACATCAATCTTTTAAATATAACCAAATACCATCGTTTTTTCGCTAAGAATTTCAAATTCGCGTAGTTGGATAAGGGGCCATTCATTTATTACGTAAGACGATTTAGGGGGGGGAGGGGGGTCGACCATGTCTTATTTTTTCTTACAAGGGGTGGGAGGGAGTCTTGATAGTTCTTACGTAAGATTACAAAAATGCGCAAAGTTAAAATTTTTAATACCTTTGTAAGTGCAAATAAACATTTCTAAAAATTGTTACTTTGAAAAATAAACATTAAAACGAAGTAAATAGCAATAATACTATGAATAAGTTTAGATTTTATATCATAAACAAACACATTTTGCCATAAAAAGTATTTTTATAACGGTATATATTTTACCTGTGAACTTATCGAGAACTACTTTATAACATTTATTGCAATAGAAGGTAAAAGGTTCCGTGTAAATTACACTTTTGACGGATGCGGCGAGTAATACGGTCTACTTGTAAAGGTCTGCAGGATGCAGAATAATAAATACCACGAGGTTCTTTGATTCTCCTTGTCTCTTTTCTACCACGGAGGTAATATCACTCGAACTGACGTATTTACTACCTTTAACTGTATAGAATAACGAACAACGATGAAAATGACCAATCAGAAAAACTTCGAATTCAGGTATATCGAGTTCTCTTTTCGGTGAAATGTATGAATCTAATTTGTGCAAAGGGTTTCATGATATAAAATAGGAAAAAATTCGGTTTATGGGGGATGGTCCAAAAAAAAAATTTTTTTTTTTATACTAACTATGGGCCGGGGAATCCGAATCTGAAAGAATTAGGCGGCGGCAAGCAATATTAACTGAATTACACGACTTTAAAATTTTCTATACACACACACATGAAAATAGTCATTTCGAAAACATTTTGACACACGAAGTACGAAAATCATAGAAAAACAAGAAATGTACTAAAACATGTGCCGGCAGTGTTACCAGCTCCCAAAAATATTTATCCCTATATTATGAATTACGACTATCTCAACGGCCGTATTCTTAAACCAAATGTATGAAAATTCGTAGTCTTAAAAATGCGTAACCTAACCTAACCTAACGCTAGGTTTGTGTAACATGGTTTGTGCCCCTTTATACCGCCTGCTAGCGTCACGGCAAAAAACATCTCTGTTTTTAAATAGTTTAGCGGCTACGCTAGGTTTGTGTAACATGGTTTGTGCCCCTTTATACCGCCTGCTCGCGTCACGGCAAAAAAACATCCATGTTTTCAAGTAGTTTAACGGCTACGCTAGGTTTGTGTAACATGGTTTGTGCCCCTTTATACCGCCTGCTCGCGTCACGGCAAAAAAACATCCCTGTTTTCAAGTAGTTTAGCAGCTACGCTGGGTTTATGTAACATGGTTTGTGATACAAAAGTGAGTAAAATTTATAAAAAATAAGTACTTAAAATATAAACATGTTATTTTACGTTATTGATATTACTGCTTAATGGCAACACTTAATTTTGTGTGGTAAAAACATCTATGTTATCTTGTTTTTCTATGATCTTTGTACAACGTGTGTCAAAATGCTTTCGAAATGAATATTTTCATGTGTGTGTGTATAGAAAATTTTAAAGTCGTGTAATTCAGTTAATATTGCTTGCCGCCGCCTAATTCTTTCAGATTCGGAGTCCCCGACCCAAAATTAGTATAAAAATAACTAGTTTTATTTTTTAGGAATTTCCCCCATAAACCGAACTTTAGCCATAAAATATATCATGATAGGTATATAAAAATGTTAAAACAAAGAGTGTAATATGTGTTATGAAACTATCGTGGTTTTTTAAAAATATATTTGTGCGTATAATATCTAAGAAAATAACGGCGAATTAACGAAATTGTGTAAAATGTATAATTCTGTATCTAGGTGGATAGGTGCCTAAACATTATTGTGTCAAGTTGAAATCGAATTGAAAACGATTATGCATATAAATATGTCGGAAACATTCAGTCAAAGTTAACTTGCACCTTTATGATATTGTCAAATTTATAATAATAACTACCTACCTGGTTCCCGGCATGCGTCGCAATGCCATATTAAAAGAAAGAAATTGTTTCTTCCTGCATGTCCTTTCCCGTGCGTCCCCGTTTCCCTCCCGCATCCCCTTCCCCTCCCGCGTTTCTCTTCCACCTTCCCTGCCTACCCTCTCCCGCTCCCCCGTCCCGCCAACCCCCATTCAGTCCCAGTACATTCAGTTTTCAAATAGCTCGCGTGCCACCTGTTACAATTTTTTTTTCAAATTTTCATTTTTCATATGTTACAAATCATAAATAAAAAAATAAAAACAATCAATCTAATTTGGTACCTAACATAGGTACCTATTTAAAATATCTATAAATTAAAAAATCCAGAGACAATTCTTTTGTTACAAAAAAAAAACAGCTGCCTGCTAAATTCACATTCATCAAACGCGCGAACTGTCAAACGTGCGATGTTAAAATAGTCGTCAAGTTTTCTAAAATTATCCAATTTTCTGCGCAATTTTCTTAATTTTACGTACGAAATCGTACAAAATCTGTGTTTTTTTTTGTTACTTGTTTTTGGGGTGTTATACCGTGTTATACCTACGTCCTTCTTTAGCCAACGTTTCGGACAGCGTTACAGTGTCCATCATCAGTGCAGATGTGTGATGATGGACGCTGTAACGCTGTCCGAAACGTTGGCTAAAGAAGGAGATGGCGCAACACGGCATAACACCCCCAAAACAAATAACGAAAATACTTTAGGCCGTAAAAAACGTAACAAAATCTGTGGTTGACGTGTGACGTCACCAGTCTCAGAAAGCGACCCGTGACTTCAGAATCAACAGATTATTAGTTTGTATAACTATTTATAAAGTCTACGTATAATATAAAACTAATATATTCAGAAGCAGCTACGGACGTTGATCTACATATTTTTAAGCCATAATACTGAATTCTTCACACAATCAGTTCCAATTTTGAAAACGACACAATAAAAGTAAATCCGAGTTCATTGAACCAGAGTTATGCTGGACTGACAGACAACCAAGTTATTATTTTGATGATGATATTGTTCTATACTCATGGTTAGCAATGAAAATTGAGCGTCTAAAGAGAAACCCATCAATAACAACTGAATTCAAAAAACAGTTTGCCTTGTAAATAATAAACACCAGGCTTACGATTTATTTTGTCACACCACCGCTAAACCGGACCAGTAGTCTATCACGACAGACCTACTAGTGAAGTACCTACCTACTAAGGCCTGAGGCAATAGTGATGTGCGTCGTATATCGATCGACACGTCAATATCGGCATTCTGTCTAGGGATGCGCAATTCCACGAGTAAGTTAGTAAGAGAATTGCCGGTATTCGCAGTCGCTTCCGTACATTCTGTCACAACCAATCTAAATTACTGTCGCCTTTGCGATTGCTTACCGCCGAAGAAGTTCAGATTTGGTTAGTTAGTTTGTAAAAATTATAATTTAGTTAGAGCAAATAATGTTTAACACAGATCTTGAGAGAAGGTAATGTTTTGACGGCGCATCTCATTGTCTTATGTGGAACAAATGTAAACCTTCGATGAAAAGAGATTGTAAGTATTTACAAATTATACAGTGCTCATCAATACCGCCCAAGGTCTATTGAGCGTATCCTAAATAGTATAACGGAAGAAAATACTTTTTTTTTATTTGTGTACGCTGAGTTCTTACAGATGTTAATTTTTTTTGTTCTTTTATGTATACATTTATTCGCATCTCTTTTAGGATTTCTTTGATAAAAGCAAAGATATTGAAATATAAGGATAAAAGCAATTAACTAGTCTTTTTTTTTCATTATTTTTTTTACGGCGTTCAGTCCTCCATTAATAGAGTTACCTGCATTCATCCTTCTTTCAATATATCTATCAGCCTTCCCATCTCTCGTAAACATACTTTCCAAATACACGAATTCATCCACCTGCTCCAAGTATTCATCATTCACAACTACACGCTGTTTTCGTATTATGTCTTTCAAATACCATGACTTTAGACTTACGTACATTCATCATTAACTCATTCTTCATACATACTTCGTTCATTCTAGACACGAGAGACTGTAGATCATCCATACTAATGGAAATCAGCACCGCATCATCAGCATACAACAGGCAACATACTTTCAGTTTACTTATCATTACTAAAATAATATCTAAAGAAGTACCGATTTTAATTTTTAAATTTAGGTAGGTACTATTTACTACACATGGCGGTTGGCCATCATACAAAACTGTTCCGGGAGAGTCGTGCTGGAGTGTACAAAAGGCCTCCCTCGACCAGTCTCTACAGATCCGGCTGCCACGAAGTTGGTGGGCAGACGCATCCGCCGCCAGGACCCGGAGAAACCTCGCCCCGTAAACCCAGGCAACCAACAACTCTTTAATAGGTTACCCCAAGTGGTTCGCTACGTAGGTATAGCGTAGTACCATGCGGAGCTCAGAAATAAGAGGTTCTACGTTCTAAGCAAATAAAACCTTTTAAAACTACAGTCCGAGTGGTTCTTTCATTTAATATGCATATTATGTTGTTGAATGTCTTCGGACGGTCTCGTTAAGCCAAGACTCTCGCCCCGGGCGCCCGGGGCAGCTGTCCAAGAGACGACTACGCCGCCCGGGGCAGCACAGAAAACTAAATATTTTTCAGCTAGAAACAGAATTTGAGATTAATTACCTGCTGCACTCAAATTATTAAAGTACGTAGAAATTACAGTCTTTTACATACCTTCTTTTCTCCGTTGGAATTCACACCAATTTCATATTTACATTTTGAATTTGGGAGATGGGTGTGGATACCATTTATTGCATAATTAACATCTCTGCCATAGGTCCGGTCAGTGGCTGAGTGGACATCGCGCTTGGGTCCCATCGCGAGCGTCGCGTGTTCGATTCCTCGATTGGCTAAGTCCTCCATCACAACACAAGCAATATTTTCGGCCTTCTGTGGTGGTAGTAGGAGATTTCTAAACAATGTTAGGTTATATTCGTACCCTGAGAATGTTTGTCTTTCTTAAAAATAAAATAAAGGTCACCTCAAGTGGTTCGCTACGTTTGTTGACTTATGGCCGGGCTCATGAGGTGAGGTTTGTCTAGGTCTTAGCGGCACATGCGTTTGCCCTTCTACTGCGTGGCGGATCGGGAGAGACTGGTTTATAGAGACATATTCATTACTACTCCAGCCGGATTCTCTCGACTCATCATCTTGCACCGCAGTGCGAGGAATGGATTCATACGTCCCACCCCACACTCTTGGATACATTGACTCCTATCCATACTTCATGCCTTTTTCCTTTCCAGAACATTCTCTAATCTAAAAAAGACCCTTCACAGAGCACCCCCAAAGATGACATAGGCCCTGAGGGGAATTATTTTTCTCAGGGCCTCCTGTGTGGAGCTAATGGAAAAAAGGGCCATTTCCCTAGATTCTCCACGAGCATAATAATTATTAACAATATTAGCAACATTGGGCTACGTCGGAATTTGTTACAAATTTTACGATAATCCAGCATAATAATATTGTTAGTATTATTGTTTATCATGAAGTGGTTCAGTAAACCTGTTTATTCAACCTTCGGTAGGTAATAATAGTAAAGTGATTAATTCAACCACAGCCAGTAGTTGTTGCCTCCAACAACCTGAAGAACTGACCCAGAGACCTGTTATTCGCTTCACTTTTCTTTTCTAGGAAGAACACGATACAACTCTGTCGAGCAAATATTTACGTGCTACATGTTTATTGATTTATTTTATAGTGGCTTTTAAACATTCAACACACGATAATCATTATAAACAATCAGTATAACAAAGTACTTATTCAGGTCTTTATCTGTAGAAGATATTAACATACAAACAAAAGGAAAACTGCGTACATACTAATAATATTATTTCGTAGAAAGGAAAATAAATAATATTTTACAAACAGTGTAGATATCGGTAGTTAATGAAAAGGACAAGAAATAACAAAGCATTATCATAAACTAAAGATCAAAGGTAAAGAAAATATAAATAACTTGCGAGTTACCGGCATGCGTTGCAATGCCTTCCGTATAGGGTCCCCAGATCAAAAAATCTAAATCCCGGAGAAAATTCCAGACATTTGATAAAAATTCCGGACTTTCGAAAGTTACGGAATTAAGAAATGCTCTTATTATATATGCAATGCAGGCACCAAATGCCAATGTTGAAAGGGTATTTTCCTTAATAGTAACCCAATGGTCAAAATAAAGGAACAGGCTTTCTGTAGTGTCTGTCAAGTCGATTCTCTTAAGACAGTATAATTTAAAAAATATGAATTGCGAAATGTTCTACAAAACTATTATTAAAGAATCGGAAGTGTTGAACAATATTTCTGGGAGCATTAAATATCAGAAGTGATGTTTTTACTTTGATTTGTAATAAAAATAATGTATTTTATTTAATTTTTTATATCAGTCTCCACTTTATTGTAGAAATTCCGGACTGCTTAGGATTCCCCCAGCATTCCGGACAAAGACGTATATTTCCGGACTTGTCCGGAAAATTCCGGAAGTATGGCAACCCTACTCCCATATCACTTTCCCCTCACGCGTTCCCCCTCCACCATCCGCGCCTTCCCTTACCCCTCTCCCCGCTTCACCGTCCCACCAACCCACCTCCCGCTTTCCCCTTCTTTCTCCCGCTTTCCAAATAATCAGTCCCGGTACATTCTGTTTTCAAACAGCTCGCGTGCCACCAATTTTAATTTTTTTCTTCTAACACAGCAAACTTATTTTGTGGCACCATTTTGATTTAAATTAATAAATTACTTCGTTTTTACCACTTTTATTGTTTACAAAACCAACATGTTTCGTGAGCAATGCTCACTTCTTCAGGGTTTTTTTATTGATACTAATTATAAATAATAGACGTAGACAATGGTGTCAATTTTTTTATACAAATTTTCATTTTTCATACATTACAAACATTCATTTTTGTACATTAATAGTATAATTTGTATATTATAAAATAATCAATCAATTTGGTACCTAAACCTAACAGTACCTTAGTAAGATGTTCGATTTTGGTTAGTATCACAAGTGAGTAAATTCATTAATTTAAAGAGTTTATTTGAAAATTGAATTTTGATTGAAAAATCGACAGTTTGCAAAAGTCATTCTCAAATTGTGACATTTTTTACGATTTCGTAAGAGTTTTTGTAATGATTAAAAAACGTTTTAGGTCATGTGGTTGTAATAATCCAGAAACCTTTGCGATGGTGGAAAGAAGGTATTTTGAAAGTTTCAAACATTTCCTATGCTTAATAAAGCAATACCTACATCATTTATTTGTATTCTAATGATCGAGCCTATACTGATGCTCTCACCCAAACGCCCTGTCATTGACAGTTGTTATTGTAGTAATAACCTTGTAGTTTTTGTATTGTGCATATACAAACAATAATGTAATCTAAAATAAAGTTTTTGCTGTATAGAAACCTACATTATACATTTTTAAAAAACCACAGAAAAAATTGTGAGAAACAATTTACAAAAAATTCTGCCTCAATACAGGTTCACCTAGTGAGTCAGGCTATGCACAACTAAAAATATTGTATAATTATGCTACTTCTGTGTAACCAATCTCACATTACTTTCTACTTGTTAATTTTATTGTACTGATGAAATCTATTTGTAATCTACATTGAACATGTACTTTTTTAGTTGTAATGTTGCCAATTTCATGAAATAAAGATAAATTATTATTATTATTATATTATATTATAGTCCTACGTACACATTTTGCATAGTGAGAACTAGAAAGATAACAGAAACAATAAAGTTAAAAAAAAAAATTAAAAAAAAATAAACAACGTACATAAATATGCAAGCAATCCAGCAAATATACAGTCACTTTTATGTACACAGATTTCCAAGTAGAGCTACGCAGAAGCACAGCGAGGGAAGCGGGGGGGACGGCCCGCCCCGGGTGCTACCCGATGGGTGGTGTCACCCGACCGAGTAGTGTCACCCCAATTCTCAGAAATTCTCTACCCCCCCCCAGGATGGACCAATTTACATTTGATTAGGTAATATTTTTTTATAAAGTCGAAATTTGGGTTTTGAATTTCTCAAAGTCAACTTATAGGGGAGGAGGGGGGTGTGACACCACGTTATCCGCCCCGGGTGCCACCCATGCTAGCTACGCCACTGGAGCTACACACGTTAGTACCAAGTATCTTCAAAGAGTAAGTACTTGGTAAAAAAGACCTAATGCATGTTTATTGTTTATTTCTGGGGGTTAATGTTAGTTTGTTTTTAACGAAGATGCTTACTTCATCAGGGTTTACTTAAAACTAATTACAACAATATTAAATAAAACATGGGAATGGATAGGTGGGAGCGGGAGGGGTGTAATAGTGATAGAACAAATTTAATAATAGGTCGTTTAATTTTTTAAATTTATTTATTTATACGATACGATACGATACGATACGATTGTACCACCCCAGCCAGGAGTACTCCTGTCCCGGTGAGACCGGTACACCAGGGGGCACTGATTTGTTAGGACTTGGAACACATGCTCTGAGGATAGGAAGGAGGTTGGAGTTTAATCGACCGGTATACATGGCAACCTAATAAGCCAATATTGGAAATTAGGATGGGCAGGAATAAAGGAATGGATTGAGCGTTATAATTTCGTTTTTGTTTTGTTCTTCCTCCTTCTTGCCTCTTCTCGGCTCTTCTTGGCTCTTCTTGCTTTTTCTTGGATCTTTTCGCCTCTCCTTGCCTCTTCTTGATTTTTCCCTTCACTTCTCTGCTCTTCTCAACTCTTCATGTCTTTTCTTGTATCTTCATATTTCTTCACGTCTCTTCTGGGATCTTATCGTCTCTTCTCGGCTCTCCTTGGCCCTTCTCGCCTCTTCCCAGATCCTCTCGCCCCTCCTTGGCTGTTCTTGTCTCTTCTTGGCTCTTCTAGGATCTTCTTATCTCTTCTTGTTATTTCAAGAATCTTCTAGTCTCTCCTTGGCTCTTCTCGTGTCTTCTCGCCTCTTCTTGTATCTTCTGGACTCTTCTTCTTGGATCTTCTGGACTTTTCTCGGCTCTGCTTGGCGCTGCTTGGCCCTGCTTGGCTCTTCTTATCTCTTCTTTGCTTTCCTTGTCCCTTCTTGTCTCTTCTTCCTTCTTCTTGTTTCATGAGATCTTCTCGTCTCTTCTCGGCTCTTCTTAACTCTCCTTGCATCTGCTTATCTCTTCTTTCTATTGTTGTCTTTTCTTTTATGTTCTCGCCTCTTCTTATCTCCTCTTGTCTCTTCTTGTCTCTTCTTATCTCCTTTTGTCTCAGCTTGTCTTGTCTCTGATTATCTCTTTTCAAATATTCTCATCTCTTCTTGTTTCTTCCTGAATGTTCTTGTCTCTTTTTGGCTCTTCCTAGATCTTCTCGTTACTTTCCGGTTCTGATTACTACCTCTTTTTCTCTTTGTAATATTGGCTCTTTATTGCTTTTTTTTGCACCTTCTTTCAATACCATTTACCAATTTTCACCCTTTGTTGGCTCGTGTCGGTTCCTCCTTCTTGTCTTTTCTTGTATCTTAGTGTTTATTCGAGTATTTTCTTGTCTCTTCTTGCTTCGTCTTATCTCTTCTCGCTCCTTCTTGGTTGTACTTGGTGTTTCTTGTGACTTCTTGCAGAGTTTAATCCATATTTATACATGGCAACCTAATATGCCAATACTCGAACTAGGATGGCAAGAATAAAGATTTTGATTGAGTGTTGTTTTCTAAGTTCTGTCATTTTATTACCTCTTCTGGTCTTTTATTGCTTATTTTTGCATCATTTTGCCTTTTTTCGTCTATTTCAGTCTACTTACAAGTCTAGTATCTGCTTACAAGTTCTTGCTTCTACTAGCCCCTTCTTCTGGCTTCAACTTGCTTCGTCATGCTTCCTTTTGATTGAAGTGAAATAACACAAAACAGCGCTATGCAAATGTTATGTTATTATTTTTATTCTTGTTTTTTTTGACTCTCCTAATTTTGATTGTATCTTATTGGTTCTTCTAGTCTTCTTGCATTATCTTGACTTTTCTTCGTGTATGTTCTGTCATCTTGAATATTCAAATCAGATAATCCAAAAGAGAACAAGGAAACTCATCCGAAGTGTAATAATCCGACTTAATTAACGTTAACTATTATTTGAGATAAAGATAAAAGGTGTAGGTACTTAAATAGAACTTCTTCCAGATTTTGACTGAAACCAAAAACCTGTAAAAACCTAAAAACCAAAAGCCTGTTAACCATTAAGATAAATAAAAAAATATTTGTTTATAATGTGCACGTCAGAGGGGGAAACGAATTTTCGAAAAGCGCAGACTGAGAGATGCATTCGATAAGTGCGAGTAACTCGACTAGTTTTTGTTGCGGAATATGTAGGTGTATCTCAAAATCATTAAGTATCTCATTGAAATAATATTGAAAGAATTTAACTTGTGTCTGCTTGTAAATAAACCAAATCCAATGAACCTGAAAACAAGAAATTTAAATTTCTTTGACAGAAATTGCGTTATTATTAGGTTAAAATAAACCGATCGTAGAAAGCCATAAATAACATTGTAATATGAGTGAGTCTTATCTTTAGATGTCTTCGTGTGATGAACTCCTTTGTGTCCTATGGAAACACTTACAAACCAAGGTCCATTTTTTAGTCGGTTTACAATAAATCCATCAACACCACTCGAAATGTTTATGTCGCGCTGAGCAAACACGCTGCGCTTTGTGTAACTTTATCAAAAACGGACAATATTTGAATACATTTTGAAACATATTTTTAACCCATTGGCCACAGAATTAATGTGCTAAAAAGTTGGCCTTCACCACTGAATTAATTTTGTACCAAAAATTGAAAACCTGCATTGGTGTACTAAATCTATTGTTACTTTTGAACCGTATATTCAAATGAATTAATTTCTTTAAATTTGTTTACACATTGAATTAAGGTAAAGAAAGACACAAAAATAATAAAAAAATAAATATTAAAATATTTGTAAATAAGGTTACAAATATAACCTTCTCTTTTTTCGTAAGTTTTTTTCCACATTTTTATTCAAAAAGCATATATTAAAAACATAATATTCATAAATCAAACAATAATCATTTTTGATTTTTATATACATGTATACTAATAACTAATAAAATAATTGTCTATGATAGTCCTCAAAGCAATCAGGGACGTTCAGGACACCAAAAGCCTAGAACCACTCGCAATATTGAAGAAATTAAATGGCGGCTGTCAGCGTACAAAACTTGGAACACAAATTTCAGGGAAAAAACATAAGAAACATATTATTGCCAATTCTATGAAATTAATGATTAATTACCTACAGAGCGTTCGGCATTGAAAATTTTATTGAAAAATGTCACTATCGTGCTCGTTTTCCGCTTTTTGACGGACCTACTCTAGCCCGTCAGCGTGCCGGGGTTTGTGGTTAAGTACCTGAGTTGCACACCCGGCAGGCTGTCGGGGTTTGTGGCCAATGGGTTAAAAAATCACACATAACTTTCCGACGGAATGAGGTAAAATTAATTCTCGAAGACGAGCAAATTGCACTGATTCTAACACGTGTTCGTATCACTTTTCGGGAAAATCGGTTAAGAAAATCGCCGGATACTTTAGAAAGAAAGCTGGACCCGAGAATATGCGTCCTACCTCGACGAGCATAAGCAATTATCGCCTTTTAAATTTATTTATTTATAATACTTAAATTCATCTTTACACTCTTTCTAATTTTAAAGATTTTCAGTTAATCTAAATCATAGGTTCTCAACGTGGGCGATAACACATCTGGGACAAACATAAATTCCCGTGATTAAACGGGCTAGGGAACTATGAGAATTTACCGAAAGTTATCCTGTCAATCGTGCTAGGGGGCCAGATTGGTTGAAACCGCTGGAAAGTGCATCGCATTAAAACCTACGTCATTGCAACTGTTGATATCGTAAACGCATCGTCCGATAAGAGTTCAAATTTAGATGTTTAATAATAACAACTGAAGAATTGATAATGGGAGAAAGCTTATCTTAATAATAATAATATTATTTAATTCAATATTCAGCTCACATCGGTACGTCACAATGACGTTTTTGAGAAAAATATCTCCATGCATTAGGCTAGGTTTACACTCGTAAGTTATTTCCCGTAAATCGCTTATGGAAGCGATTTATGGCCAAATTACCAATGTAAACACCACCAAAAGTCACTTAAGAGCGTTTAACCAGCCAGCGGACGATAATCCACATTTCGTCGAAAGTTGTTCTTATGATCGTGCAGGGCGGTTACAATGAGAAAGATTAATTGTTCTCCGTACCAGCTTTTTAAAATTATAACTCAATATCGAATTTATTGCTTTAATTTATACCTTCATCCAAAAATGCTGAAAGGCGTGATGATAAAACTACTAAAATAATGTACTTTTTGTAGTTATTTTTTGATCATAAGTATTTATCATTTTTCAATAATGTCTAAATTTAATAAGAATGTTAAAAAAAAACTGAAATATATTAGTTTGTAAGTGCGCAAATAAATACACAAATGGACCAATTTTCGTCAAGAAACACATGTACGTACATATTTTTTAATGATTTTATTGAAACTAAAATTAAAATTCTAAAACATACGTTTGCTAGATAATGTATTGATTTATTTTACTGCATTATTTTATTATTTGAAATGGGTGTGGTATAATACAAAAACTTTTTTGAAAATTTAACACGTCTGCCAACGACCTATGGAATAACCTTATTATACTAAAAATTTTCTCAAAATTTATTACATACGAATGCTAGATAAAAGAACAATCTTTCGAAATCCATTTATAATTTTTGGTGGAAAAGAGTCAATACGTCTAAAATCTGATTTGAAAATGACATATTTCTGGTTTTCTCTGGTAATGCCCTCTTAACGTAATTTATAGCAAGTTACAGAACTTCTTCTTTCGGAAGTTTTTGACAGGTTTAGACCAATCGCGTCCGCGCGATTTTCCAGCCATCTCACACGTCTCACAGCTTATAAAATCAGTGTGATCTTATCACTGATAAGCTGAGAGACTTCCGCAAGAAATAGTACCAAAATGCGCCGTTGCAAAATGTCAAAAATTAAAAGACAGTTGTTTTCATAGGATTTTTTCCTATAAAACTAGTATTTATTTCCACTTATTTAAGATTTCTGAAAATGAGCATCCTTCTATTCAATTATCGGTTTAAACCTTTTTATTAATCTCAATCTTTCTGTTTTTAACTTTACGCATTTAAATTTGAAGTCGGTTGCAGTCAGCAGCTGCTAGGTAACTGTCATTCGGATAAAATGAAAGAACTCCCCGCCTTTGATGACGCAAAAGTGCGTGGATAAATGGTTTAATTAAAGCCAAATTCTATTTCAACACTTTATTTGGGCCTTTTCGTTTTTATTGACGAAATCACGTAAATTTGGCAGTAGCAAGTCGTTGTTGAAAGGAAGCCATCTTACCGCAAATAAATTTACGGATGTAAACGGTCGCATGAGCATTTACACAGATCATTAATTACCACAAGTCGGATGCATATGTAAACGCTCCTGTGAGTAACCTGTCAAAATCTTACGTAATCCGTAAATTTTAATTACGAGTGTAAAGCCTATGACGTTACATACTATTAGACGAGGGGTAGAAATCTCATAGTGGGAAGACAAGAACAAGACAATTGTAACGGTCTCGATATCTAGTACTTTAGTACTAAACTGCTACACGTCGAGCAAGGTTGCGTCTTACCAGCACTTACCAGTAAGTAAATTGCGTTTTAAAGTGTCAAAATGCCCTCCTGTATGATGAGAAAATGTTTCAATTACACGACAAATAATAGGCGAATGAATAACATTTCTTTTGTAAGTACACGCAAATTACTTAATATTATTTTCGATTATTATAAATATTACAAGTAATTTTCATGTTTCCCGCTCGCGGTTTTACATGTCATTAGAGAAAATTCAAGTCCTACTAAAGTAAAAGGTCTGGACGCGCAATAGCCAAATTTCTGTTGATAAGTAAACTTCACTGTTTTAAAGTAGACTAATCAGCCTAAACACTCTGTTTATTTGTTTGCTTGCGGTAAAACAACACATAAATCAGTAGTTCTAACAAGTATTGATGACAATCGCCTCCATTTGAAAACTGTCGTTGCCTTATTGTATTTATTGTATAGCTCGACATATCAAACTCCGACAGGCAGCCGGACCTTTTATTCTAGTGGGCCTCAAGAAAAGAAGACAGCGAACATTTCATCAAAAAGTGACAAGCAATACGCCGCCGCCCGCTGCTATATTCATTGCATTCATATACACACATTATTTGATTGTCTATCTTTATCACACAGGAATAAACTTTTGAATTAAGAAATGATACTGAAAATCGCTGTAAACAAAAGAGTGTTCCTTACTTTCCACATTATATTTTGAGTATATGAGACTATGGCGAGTCTATTTATTTATGTAACGTCATTGTGTAAAGCTAGCCTTATGAATGTTTGCATAGTCTTATCAACAGGTCCTTCGAATGCTGGGAAAACCTCTAACCTCCTTCGGTCGTAACCTTTAATATTGTTGTTTAGAAATCTACAAATTAAACCCAACACAAAACCTATTGCTGCGTATACATTTGCGAACCGAGACGCAAACTGAACCACGAATTGTGGGAAAGGAACGAAGCAATCGTGAGCAGCCTTTTGCGGGGTTTGCGGTTACTTCATTCCTTTCCCACAATTCGTGGTTTGGTTCGCGTCTTGGTTAGCAAATTAATAGGCAGTGTAACATGGTGAAGCATACTTCTGAAAATACTGATTTCACGCTCTACAGATGTGGATAGCGTTTTTTTACGTGGGCTCCATAAAGGAGGCCCTGAGAAAAACAATTTCCCTCAGGGCCAATGTCATCTTCATTTATTTATTTATTTATTAATTTTCGGGAAATCGACAGTTTATATTTATTTCAGTTTGTACATAGTATTAAATAGCCAAAATAAAACCAATTACGGATTTCCGCCTTGTGACTTTACTTCTACTGAGACAGCATAATAAGAATAAGTAAGTTAATTTTATAAAAAAGGAATATTAATCCAAAATTATATAAAACAAAAAATATATATATATATATACTCAAAACAATTTTTTTAATATAAAAATGAAAAATTAAAAAACAAAAAATCTATCAATACATTGGTAGCCATGGAGAGAAGTTGTACATATAAATCAAATCATAACAGAAATAAAAACATAACATTATTCAAGAACCATCAGAGAAATACTCTTTTATCGACCTTTTATATTCAGTAAGTTTGCAATTGAAAATGTCAACATTGGATAATACGCTATTATAACTATTGCATAGTCTGTTCAGGCAAGAATTCTGCTTACAGTTTGTCTTGCATTGATCCACCCTGAACAGGACAGAAGAGCGTGTTGAACGTGCAGGTACATTGAATTGAATTTTATTTAGCAACTCTGAGCATTGAATATTATTGTTGACTACTTTATACAAGAATAGTGCATCCTTATGATGCCTTCGTACTTAAAGTGTGAAGCTGCCTCTGCATAATTATTAAATCTTACAAACGACTTGTAACAAAGATATTTTAAGAATTTGTTTTGAATAGCCTCGATTTTGTTTATGTGGATTTTATAAAATGGAGACCAAACAACTGATGCAAACTCCAGATGACTACGTACATAGGCAAAGTAGAGTTGCTTAATGATATTGATGCTATTAAAAAGTTTTGTGTTTCTTATGATGAAACCTAACATTTTGGAAGCTTTATTTGTGATTTGTTGTATATGAAGGTTATATTGTAGTTTACTATCAAGGGTTATTCCAAGATCACGAATATCTGAGACTGTTGCAATGT
The DNA here is from genome assembly GCA_917880885.1 of Limnephilus marmoratus. NCBI lineage: Eukaryota > Metazoa > Arthropoda > Insecta > Trichoptera > Limnephilidae > Limnephilus > Limnephilus marmoratus. The sequence goes on from OU862911.1 coordinate 13,712,714, forward strand.
TGTTGTTATTTATAGAATAATTAAATAATGTTTTATTTTTATTTCTTGAAAAGGTAATATGATGACATTTTGAGATATTTAGAAATTTAGAAAGAATTTAGGGATACTGTGTGGAGGGTTTTTTAAGGAAAGGAAGGAGAGAAAAGTTTTGGGAAGGAAAAGGGTTTAAGGGGTAGGTAGGAATCTTGGGTTTAGTGTGTCCTGGTCATCCGCCTCCAAGACCTAGACAAACCTCATCCCATGAACCTGGGCACCCCTGCTAAATCACCAAACGTAGCGAACCACTTGGGATGACCTATGGAAGAGGTGTTGGTTATCCGATAAAGGTTGCCGGAGCGGCGGTACCCATTCCCGCCTCCCAAATTGTAGTTGGGCCGAATGGGCAAATGTCCCGGGGCCCGTTCCCCTAACCTTACCTAACCCAACCTAATCTATCATTTCCTAACATAACACAACCTAACCTAGCCTAATCTAACCTAACCTATCCTAATTCTGTCCTACTCGGTATCGAACAGTTGTTTGAAACGGTTTGATGTCAGGAATTCAATTTTTGATTTATTTTTGTGTCAATATTGCTATCAATCTGGAGCATTCTAAACAAACTATACATCTACAAACAGTACGTGTTTTTTTTTAAAGAACATACGAATAAAGATACGTTAAACTAGAAGAAAACGAGTTATTGATATTAATAATTGTTTGTTACGTACATTGGTTTACAATTGGATAAAATTTAAAAGAATAATAATGGTAATAAAAAAATTAACTGCAATTATCAGATATAATATGTTAAGTTTAAATAGATAAAAACAGGTAATAACATAATTAGATAAAATATTAATTGCAAATTGGGAGGCGTGAACGGGTACCGCCGCCGCCCCGGGAACCTTTATTGGATAACCAACACCTCTGCCATAGGTAACTCCAAGTGGTTCGCTACGTTTAGTGATTTAGCAGGGGTGCCCGGGCTCACGGGGTGAGGTTTGTCTAGATCTTTGAGGCGAATTACCAGGACACCCTGAACCCCAGATTCCTACCTACCCCTTAAACCCTTTTCCTTCCCAGGACTCTCCTATCCTTCCTTTCCTTAAAAAACCCTCCACACAGCATCCCTAAAGATGGCATTCATCCCTTAAGATGACATAGGCCCTGAGGGAAATTACTTTCCTCAGGGGCTCCTGTGTGGAGCTCACGTAAAAAAAAATTAAATAATAGAATGTAATTAAATTAAATTTAATTTGTAATTTTGATTTATATAATTATATGTTTTAATTTATACAGAACACTTGAGTTCTTAACATTTAATTTTCATTATTAATTTTTGTAATTCAAAATTTGAATTTGAATTTTCATTTTTACTTTTCTTTAAAATATGGTCTTTTTTTTTCTCTTTAGTTTTAAGTATTTCTTAATATTTTTTGAAATGTTAAAATATTAAATGTACGACTACCACAACACGGGCTTAGCCTAGTGTGGTAGCCAAAAAAAACCCAAATATCTGTTACTAATAAAAAATATATGAAATAAAAAAAAAAAAAAAAAAAAAAAAAAAAAAAAAAAAAAAAAAAAAAAAAAAAAAAAAAAATTAAAGAAAAAAATATATTATCGTTTTCATATGTATGAAGTCAAGTATATCGTTTGGTTTACTATAGTGTTTAAATTACCTAATTGTATTCACATTCGTGGTAAGCGAGTTCGGTTAAAGGATTGCCCGGGGGACCTAGGATTTTATCGCGGCGTCACTGTTCACTCTAGAACTTGATTAGAGCTACCTTTTTTTCCCAAACCTATACAAAAAGACCCAAATTTTGTTAAGTGCAAATCGGATAATATTTACTGTGGCCTTATTGGTATTTACCTACAGAGAATTTAGGTATTTACTTACAGATCAAAGAGAACTCAACATCCACGTAGGGGTGAGCACTAACGAAATATTTTACTATCGATTTTTTTTCGATTCAAAATCGAGGGAAATTACCGAAGTATTTAAAGGTGTAGGACATAAAATATCGGTGATTTGAAGTGGTTAATACAATAAATCGGAAACTTGTAGCGGTATAATTAAAGAAAATGCACAATTTTATTACAGTAAACACAATTGGTTTTTTCAATTCAATAATAGTTAAACAGTACAAAACAATAACAATAAGCTTATGGGTTATAAAACAGTAAATAACCCAAGGAAACTAATTGTTTCCTTCGGTTATTTACTATTAACCGCTCGTTAAATCTTTTAACAAAAGTGTTACGAGTGTTCGCTCTAGATTAGCTAAAAAAATTTCAGTCCTGCCAGAGGTTTTTCTTTGAAGATGCGAGGTTAGGACCGGTAGGCAAACTTACTCGAGTCATACATGACCTTATATTTATCTATATGGGTGAGCGGCGCAGCGGGGTGCAAAATGTAACCAATAACATGCCTCACCCTTTATTAGTAAAGGACGAAGCGATGCGGAAAAGAGCACGTATTCGAGATTGAATTACTCTCAATATTAAGCTCTAAATAATAAAATGGTTTTGTGACAAACTTGTTTTTAAGTACATATCTCAAACGATGTAAGAAAATCGAAAAACATTAGATATAATATTTCGATTATGAATTCATTCGGTAGATTTTAAAAAAACAAAAATTTTATTCTAGATAAGAATGTCAAAAATTTATTTCAAGCTTGATTCAAAAAGATAAAGAGATCAAGATTGAGCTCGATAAAGAACAACCTGTTACACATTACAATTACAAAATCATTATTAAACTTTCACAGATATCAATCACTTTTTAATTTAGTTACAATTTTGATGGAAAAAACAATTAATTTGAAAAAAAAAAATTACTATACACGGTGTCCGAAAACTCGTAGTACAAGCGGGAAACTGGTAAATCTACATCACATTCGGAGTCGATTTGTGATATAACTTTATTAATTGGGCATGTAGAGCGAATGAACGAGGAAAGGAGTGTAAGGAGAATATATGACGCTAATGTGATTGGTAGAAGAAGTCGAGGACGCCCATGAAAGACATGGCACGACCAAGTGAATCAGATACTTGAGTCGGGCCATGTCAAGAGTCAGAATAATAGAAGAGAATGTATGAGACGTTGTATGAATGTAAACGAGGCAAGGAATGTGTGCCAAGACCGGGATGTTTGGCGGTCTGTCCTCTCTGCCTACCCCTGCGGGGAAACGGCGTGATGGTTAGTTAGTTAGTTAACTTTTTTGATTTAAGGTTTCGTTTTCGAATAAATCAGGTCCGAAGTTGGAATTTTTTTGGTGAAATTTGAAAAAAAATTTCACTAGGGGGTTGATTTCAGCTGTGTAATGTCTTATAAAATGCATCAAAGGGTAAACCGGGTTAAAAAATTTTTTTAGCCCTTTAGTTGCCGAAAAAATGGAAAAATAGAAAAAAAATAATATTAAAATCGAAAAGCTCAGATCGAAAAAAATAAGTTTTTTGAGTTCTCTACGTGATGTAGATTGACCAGTTTCCCGCTTGTACTACGAGTTTCCGGACACATTGTATTAACAAATATAACACACTAATCGGTTTCGCTTCAACATGAACCTTCCTGTAATGATAACACAATATACTACATACGTATTATAAATACACATAGTATTTACTATACATCCCCGAGGGAGAATATGGCTGAACCGAAACCGGTTTGAGTTTACATTTATTTAAATACTCAAAAAGGTGTTTTTTATCGAAATTAAAATCATTATAAACTTTTAGATTTATAAAACCGTTATGAATTGATTGTGTTCGTGTCTTCTAATTTCATTCGGTCTTCTTATAGTTTTTAAAATTAATTTAGTGTGTTTAAGTTGTTATTGTTTTATACAGTTTTGTATTGAACTTTAATAGTGTTGTATCCTGTCTTAATTTTATTATACCTAATATAATATCTTGTCTTAATGTGACATCTTACACCATAATAAGCTCCAAAAAATCGATGTTTTTTTGCTCTCACGAGCATTTTTTTGTTTTATATAGTTTTTTTATAAATTTCATTATTTCTATTATGTTGTTTTATTAGAGGTAAAGTGACGAAGAGAAAATCCGTAATTGGTTTATTTTGGCTATGTATAAACTAATAAACTGTCGATTTCCCGAAAATAAATAAATAATTCTTTGTGCAGCAATATAGTGTTAAGTCGACATGAAGGAATACATTTTATAATATTTTGAAGGTAAATATTTTTTTAAGTATATTTTTATGTGAATTTCGCACAAGAGTCCCAACTGCTACTCCCAACCGTCCGGAATCAGTGAAACTATGGCATAAACTAAGGTGGGAAAGTGCAGGTTATGTAGATATATAAATGTGTTTTTTTTAAGGAATGACTATCATTCCCGGGTTACGAATAACCTGACAATATTTGAAAATCTCCAACTACCACCTTAGTAAGCGGAAAATGTTGCTTGTGTCGTGATGGAGCCAATGGTATGGTAGCCAAACATTTTAGTTTCGATTCTGAATGGTAGTCTATCATCAGGGCAATACTGGGAGAATAGTCCACTTAGGATTGTTGGTAATGTGATAAAATTTAACACCGGAGGAAATTTAACTCGAAAAAATGACACACGATGACACATAAGAAAAACTTTTTTAATGGATTTAATTTTTAAAATACACACTATTTAGGTTCGACCATAACGATCAACGGATTTAAAAAATATATCAGAGTGTGCAATTCAAACGCGGTTGAAATGCAACCTTCAGAAAACTAAGTTAGACGAGAGCGGAGAGGCTACGAAGCACCGCACAAGGGTAGACCTGCAAGCTACGAAGCACCGCACTCGAATTTCAGTGCACCTTTTCTTATACATATGGTCATCTTATTATAATTTGTGTTTCTTCTCCGGAGTCGGTAGATGTCACTTCTCATTCCCTTGCAGGCTAATTCCAAAAATAATAATATTTTATTTCGCAATGTATGCAGAGGTAGTGCAATGCAACACATTCCATATTTTGAAATAACAAAAGAAATTAGACAAATATTAAATTAAGGTAGAAAGTAAATAAAAACACATAAATAAAATAAAAAAAGGGTAAGCATGAAAACATGAGAAATGAAACTGTAAAAATAACAAACACTAAAATGAAATCATGCAACTGTTTACGGAGGGTATTTCATTGTCTCCCGTCTCCAGAAGGCATCAGGGGGACTCCATCCAGGCAGAATGATCGCATTCTTCGATTGGCGTAGTCTACGCCATAAACGTATAGATGTACGTGTTTCTCTCTTTTCAGTGTCGCCCGTATCCGTTTCATCGAGTTTCAAATCACAACGGTGTTAAAAAAGTTTTCACTTTAAAAATCAAATCTAAAAGAATCAATCGATATTTCGGAATACTTTTTTTTTGAAGATGCACATCACTACTTGAACTTTCACACGATAACGTAAATGTTTTCAATTCGTTCTAAGAATTTTTTAACATGTTTTGAAGCGGTGATATTTGCTGACTACGTAGACTCAAGTGAGCAAACATGCTCGAGAGTGGTTACACAGTCAAGGTAATTTGTATTAAATAAATATTATATTGATTCAATTAGGTCTGCTGATGTGGAAGGCAGCTAGCTACTTGAATTATGTTTTATTTTGTACTGAAGATTGACAGCTATTATTTTCTATGTAATTGCAAGGTGATTGTGGCCTTAGGCACTCTGTTGTTCGACGAGAAGAGATCGTTGTCAATAACGATCGATGTAATTGGTTACAAAATGCTTCGCAATGTAATGTTAATACAGTCAATTCCGCACGTATCATGAAATTTGCATTGTTCTTTCTGCCTGAAATTTTGCCCTTTAGACCCCCGTCACACATATGTAGATATAACATATAAAAGATCATCGCACTCCAAATAACGCTCTCCATACAATCCCTTCAGACCTGTCACACCTTCGACAGCCGTATTCACTAGGCTAAGCTTGCATTCAATAAAAGGTCGAAAATAATAGAATCGAATAATATAGACCTAAAACTGAGAATACTCCTCATCAAGACCTATGTATGGAGTATCTTGATGTACGGCTGCGAAACACGGTGCCTATCCAAAAGAGATAAACGGAGACTAGAGGCTTTTGAGATGTGGTCCTATAGAAGACTATTAAGAATTTCCTGGAGAAACCACATTACAAATGAGGAGGTTCTCCAAAGAATCGAAGGAGGAAGGCACCTGCCCAGGACCTTGTCCGAAAGGCGTGCAAGATGGATCGGCCATGTAATACGACAAGAAGGCCTCTTGCATGCCATAATGGAGGGTATGACCGAGGGGACAAACTCTTGGGGACGCCCACGCCGAGAGAACCTAGAGGACCTGCTGGTGGACGTGCGCTGCTCATCATATGCAGACTTCAAAAGAGCCGCCCAAGACAGGAAAGAATGGAAGAGAAGAATAGTGGAAATTGGTGCAAACCAATCCCAGGATTGAAACCAGAGAGAGAACCATGGACAACACAGATCTTACGCCGTAACCGCTCCTGAGGCGATAAGTGAAAGTTATGCGACCCCCTCTCCCCGAAAACAGGAGAGGGGTCATTTTAATTATGGAGCTGCCTAAACGACAGATGACGACTGTCAATTTGATAGATTCAGTACAAGGAAATGGCATTTCGTGGCGCTACCTAATTCATCTGACCGCCTCTCCTACCATAGGAAGAAATATTTGATAGCTTCCTGTGACGGTACAACACATAAGCGCTCGCGGTTTAACAGATATCTGCTCGCGCTTTATAGCGGTGTGTGTCAGGTGCATTGTTCAATGCTCTTGTTTTGTCGTGAAACGATCGTAAACGTCGTATTATTAGAAACTCTTTACTGTGTACTAAAGTCCTACTGTGAATAGATTATCAGATTTGGTACATCATATCATAATGCACAGAACTGGATAAACAAATAACTACGTTCAAAGTAATGTATGTGCCACACGCGCAGATAAAAGCGCGAGCAGATACCTGTTGAACCGCGAGGTCTGATGTGTTGTACCGTCACACAATGCTATCAAATATTTCTTCATATGGTAGGAGAGGGGGTCAGTTGAATTACAGAGCTGCCATGAAATGCCATTTCTTTGTACTGAATCTATCAACTTGACAGCTGTCATCTGCCCGTTTAGGCAGCTCCGTAATTAAAATGACCCCTCTCCTGTTTTCGGCGGAGAGGGGTTGCATAACTTTTCGTATATCTAATTTTGTATTAATATAGGGATTTTATCGATCGACCTTGCTACAGTCGCAGACAATAACGCATACGATTTGGCAGGCTTTTGTCAATCTATCCCTTATATAAAACATCTCTTATCAATTGTTGAGCGTGCTAGCACATATTGATAACTGACCATAAGTTGTAATAATTAATAATTGGTGTAACCCTAAGTGACCAGCTCAGATATGGGAGCTCCATCGAAGCCAGAGTAAAGTTAGCCTCTCAAACACTGGGCGTACTGTACAGGGACCGCAGATACTTTAATAGTACACAACTGCTAGCCCTGTACAAATCACAAGTGCGCCCCACGGTAGAATTTGGCAGCCACCTCTGGTCTGGAGCTCCAAAATACCTAAACAAAACCCTTGACTCTGTGCAGAAACGGGCAGTCCGTTTGATAGATTCTCCCATCTTAACAGACCGATTGCAATCTTTAGAGCACAGGCGTCGGGTGGGAACGCTATCTTTGTTCTACCGGTATTGCAATGGAAGATGCTCAGAGGAATTAGCGTTATTGATCCCTTCGGCACTGGTGCATAGTCGGGAAACACGCTAAACGCGTGCCCAACATTTGTACACGGTTGACATTTGTCACATGAGAACAGGTCGCTTCTTCGACTCGTTCTTGTGTTCAACAGCTCGGCTGTGGAATGATTGATGATCAATAAGACCCTCCACATAGCATCCCAGATGACATAGGCCCCGTAGGAAATTATTTTCCTCAAGGCCTCCTGTGTGGAGTTAATAAAAAAAAAGACGGATTTGGCCGATATTGTATTGATTGATGTAGGGTTATAGCGATCGACCATGCTGGGACCACAGGAGCGGTTACGACCTAAGATCGGTATTGTCTATGTCTGTGCATAAACCGCTTAAGTGTGACAGGTGTAGTGCAGCGGTAAGGCGCTTGACTAGCATTCCGAAGGTCCCGGGATCGAATCCCGGCGTGGCAAATAAATTTTATTTGACTAATTTGTGTATTTCATAATTTATTCATTTAAAATAATACATAGAATATTTGCGGCACGTTCCAGAGTGGAAGATACTCTCAGTATCGCCCTGGTGTAAGACCACCATTCAGAATTGAAACGTTGCTTGAAATGGCATTAGCCGTGTTTGGTGACCAGATCTGAATAGCCAGGTACTTCTCCACCTTCCTCTTCCCTATCTCCTTCCCTACCCACTGCCTTCAGCCTCACAACATACCCTAATCGGGGATGCCATAGTCCCACTGGCTCGAGACGGGAGCAGTTGGGACTCTTGTGGGGTATTCATGTAAAAAAAAAGGTCTGATGTGATTGTATGGAGAGCGTTATTTGGCGTGCGTGCGATGATCTTTTATCCTTTATCTGCGCGTGTGACACCGCTTTAAAAGTCCAAATAAAATAGTGCCTGAATAAATGCTCTTGTGGTTACCAGACCAGAATACCGCAGTACTGTGAGTTTTAATGGTATACAGTCCATTTGAACAGGCAGCAAAGGATTGTAGGTACCATGTACTACTCACCGCAGCCTGACTAATAAACGGTCCCAGTGTAACCAGATATTTGCCAGAGCATCCCTCTAACAATAGAACTAGAGCCCTGCCTCCACACCCTAACTGAGGAATGTTTTCAAGGGGATGGGAATGGAAAATTAGGAGAGGAAGGACTACAATTACCTGCCTATTATGATGCAGATGCAGATTAACGTTTGTAGTTAATAAAGTTTCAAGATTTTTAAGGATATTTGCTTATCATGATGGTTTATCTCATAGACTCTCAACCTTTTTTAACCCACCGCTTTAAGAATATTTTTATTTCTAGCGCCCCCTAACTCGTGAATCCGAAACAGCAATAATTGACCACAACGGGAGGGAGGGGCGTAACGGGATACCACGACAGAGTTCCATTTGCCACAACAGAGGGGGCGTAACTGGATACCACGACGGAGGGGGCGTAATGGGATAGGGAAAATATTTTAAGGTGAGACGTAATTTATGGATGGCTCCCTACGGGATGGGATGGGGCAAGATAAGACGGGTTGGGATGGGATTCTCTGGGTCTCCTACCGCCCCCCTGAAAATCTGAAACGCCCCCCAATTTTCTCTTGGTCTTCTACCGCCCCCCTGAATGTCTGAAACGCCCCCAAGGGGGCGTTATCGCCCACGTTGAGAACCTATGGTTTATCTGATCAATATTGACCGGTCATTGGCGGAGTTGGCGTCGCGTTATATTTTTACATGAGCTCCACACAGGAGGCCCTGAGGAAAATAATTTCCCTCAGGGCCTATGTCATCTTTGGGGATGCTCTGTGGAGGGTTTTTTTAAGGAAAGGAAGGAGAGGAGAGTTCTGGGAAGGAAAAGGGTTTAAGGGATGGGTAGGAATTTGGGGTTCAGTTTGTTAGGTCATCCGCCTCTAAGACCAGACAAAACCTCATCCCATGAACCCGGGCACCCCTGCTAAATCCCCAAACGTAGCGAACCACTTGGGGTGACCTATGGCAGAGGTGTTGGTTATCCAATAAAGGTTCCGGGGCGGCGGTACCCATTCCCGCCTACCAAATTGTAATTGTTTGGGAACCACGGCTACGATGTTCGATTCCTCGGCTGGCTAAGACCTCCATCACGACACAAGCAACATTCTCCGCTTACTTTGGAGGTTGTAGGAGATTTTCAAATATTGTCAGATTATTCGTAACCGAATGTTCGTCTTTCTTTAAAGAAATATATAAAACAAAAACAAAAAAATTGGAACATAATATTGATCAAATTTCCAGTAGTCCAGTGGTAAGGCTCTTGACTCCCATTCCGAAGGTCGCGGGATCGAATCCCGGCGTGGCAAATAAATTTTACTAGATTAATTTGTGTTATTTCACAATTTATTCATTTAAACTAATATATAATATATTTGCGGCACGTCCCAGCGTGGAAGATACTCTCAGTATGGCCCCAGTGTAAGACCACCATTCAGAATTGAAACGTTGCTTGAAATGGCTTTAGCCGTGTTTAGTGACCAGATCTGAATAGCCAGGTACTTCCCACCTTACTCTTTCCCATCTCCTTCCCCTCCCCAATACCTTCAGCCTCACAACATACCCCAATTGGGGATGCCATAGTCTCACAGGCTCCAGACGGGAGCAGTTGGGACTCTTGTGCGGTAGTCACATAAAAAACCATAAACTACACTATTAAGAGCCCGAAGTAAACTTTCTGATGTATCTATTGCTTCTACCCAAATTTAACTCGTAATGTCCGAACTCCTGAATCCGTGACCCCCAGATTCCTACCCACCCCTCATACCTTTTTCCTTCCCAGAACTTCCTCTCTTTCCTTTCCATAAAAAGACCCTCCACACAGAATCCCCAAAGATGATATAAGCCCTAAGTGATTTTTTCCCCAATGTGGAGCTAATGTAAAAAAACACCATAGGCTGCTTTTGAACGGTGACGATGTAAACTTCGTGATACGAAGTTTTGATAGTTTTTCTTGATATCAAAGGCAACGACTATTAGTGAGGCTGTTTTATTCGGACATCGATATATTAAACAGCGCTGTTCATGCTAAACTTATCGAGAAACAAACGGTTTTATTTGTGTTATCAAGGACTGCTTAGTTGTTGTTGTGCTTGTGCTAGAGCTCCTGTTCTGAATTGCGTTAAATTTTTGACCCAACCATCCCCTTTCCTTTCTCCTTTCCCTCCCCACTTCCTACGGCCTAATTTGGGGATGCCATAATCTCACTAGCTCCGGGCTGTAGGGACGCTTGTAACGATCATCGATTCCTCTACCAACTCACTCAATCCAACACCTTACGCCTCGGAGGTCGTCATAAAAACGGAGGGTTCCGTACTAAAGTAAATTGATATGAAGCTAATCATAATAAAACGGGAATTTTATAGCCATGACTAAAACTTTATTGAAGTGTCTTTATAACTTTGAAAAGTGCCATTAATCAATATCATTACTATAAGGACTATGAGGTATAAAGAAAACTCATTACGTGTATTTTATTATGGTGTTCTGTGGCATAGAATAAAGAATAGTCCAATAAGTTACATAGTGCTTTGTAGGAGTGTTTTGGGATCCAAATATTTGCCTAATCGAGGCTTAAATTTTCAAAATAAAACTTTTTACAAAATTAAAATGATTGGAGATCTACGATGTCAGATTTGTATAATTGAGACTGAGCACTGGGCTATTGGGCTAGTTAATTTCCATTCAAATCCGTCTATACGGAAAAAAAGGTAAGAGTTTTATTCTATTATTTCATTGAAAAAAATTCTTTAATATTTAACTTGACGAGTTGTTTCAAAAATTTTTTTTAAGAATGTTAACTATTTTGATTAGTAGCTCTCCGTATTCTCTGTCAAAAAAAAATACAAGTGAAAGAATTACTTCGATACGTCAATTAGTTTCCGACTTATAGAGTAAACGTGCGATGAGGACTCGTACTCGATGCGTTTGACGGTGTGACGTCATTTCACAACACTCGCTCAGTCCGCTCGCGCTCTCAGCACGATGTCGTCTTACGTTTGAATAACGTTTGTTAAAATGAAATATTTTGAGCTTCTTTTACGTTCTTTTTGAAACTTTGAAAAAGCTCTATTCAAGTTCTGTGATTATTTTAGTTTTATGAAGCAACTGGATTATAATGAAATAATAACAGAACTTGCACAGAACGTGAAAATTATTGTCAAATATTTGGTGAATTTCTTAAATTTAAAAAAAAACCGTCCTTAGTTTTACTAATGTTTTCTCAAAACTCGTGTTTTTTTCAGTGGCGGATGGTGACTTTTTTCTACTAGAGAACTAATAAAAAAAACTTTTTGATGAAGATTTTTACAACACCAAAATATATACATACTATAAATGCAAGTAGCGTGCTGTCAGTTTCATCATTGGTCTGTTGTTTTAACCTATATAAAAAAAAATGATAAAATAAAATTACGGTAGTAAATAAAATGAGTGACTTCCGCTTGCAAAGTCGTATCTTCTCCAAGCATAGACTTTCTAATTGAAGTATGTTTATCGAAAGTGACCTGTCAGGTAAGTGTGTTTTCTGTATCTGTTTGTAAATAATAAAATTAGATAGCGCCTAAGAAATCATAATTAATTGTTAAGTGCCCTTGAGGTGATTTTTCACAAAAGCAACTACAGCTCTACAAATTATCCAATTAGGGGTCGTCCATTAATCACGTGAGGCTCGAAAGGGGGGGGGGGGGTTCGGGAAAAATCACCAAATATCACCAGGGGGGGGTATGATGAGATATCACGTGTATTTATTTTTCTCAAAATACTATGTACTAAAAAAATACACGTGATTTTGGGGGGGGGGGGGGTTAGTCTAAAACCTCACCACATATCACCACGGGGGGGGGGGGGGGGGGGGAGTTGGAAAATTGCTAAAAAATATCACGTGATTAATGGAAAATATTACGACCATTTTAACTTCGTACGTTTGACAAATTCGCGCGTTTGATGAATTTGAATTTTGCAGGCAGCTGTTTATTTTTTGCAACAAAAGAATTGTCTATAAATTTTTAAAATTTTAGGTATTTTAAATAGGTACCAAATCTATGTTAGGTATCAAATTAGATCGATTGTTCTTGTAATATACAAAAACGAATATTTGTAATATATGAAAAATTAAAATTTGAATAAAAAAATTGTAATAGGTGACATGCAAGCTGTTTGAAAACTGAATATACTGGGACTGATTATATGGAATGTGGGAGGTGGGTTGGCGGGAGCGTGGAGCGGGAGAGGGGAGGGGAGTAGGCGGGGAAGGTGGAAGGGGAACGCGGGAGAGGAGGGGGATGCGAGAGGGGAACGGGGACGCACGGGAAAGGACATGCAGGGAGAAACAATTTATTTCTTTGAATGTGGCATTGCAACGCATGCCGGGAATCAGCTAGTTATTTAATAATAAATTAAAGTACATAATGAACTTAGGATCACGTTACTTACTGTGAACCCTATTACACTGAAATTAGTACAAGATGTTATTTCCAGTAACATCCGAGAAGATTTTCTAGGTAAAGACTGTTAAACTAAACTTAAAGCTCATTTCGGCGAATCTTTCGGAGAAATTATTGTTTATTTGTGTATTTCATTGGGAGTAAATGATTTATCCGAGGGTATTCGAAATAACGCACGTGCGAAGTTTCAATTCACACCCCATTAATGTTTTCGTTTTGCTAATTTAATGTTTTTTCCGCGAATATTTCGAAATATATATCTCTAACCGGATGTTAAAATATATTGTCAGTTAATTAGAATGGATTTCACTGAAGAGATTAACCGATTGAACTGTATCGTGGGCTTGTCCGTGTGGCAGTAATGGGCTCAATTTTCCATTACTTGGTACGTGATTGGTATTTAATAATTTTTCTTTGTCATGAAGTAAAAATATCTTTCATTGCAACAATAATGCAATTAATACCAATTCGTTTATGAACTCTTATACCATGCGTACACAGCTTAGGTAACCAATAGGCATAAGTTGCAAATATTAGGTCCTTACGTATGAAATTGGCGTTTTGCCGTACTGGCAACTTTGATCTCAAATATCTTCTCTTTGGTTAGGAATTCCAAATTCAAATTTATACAGCTATTTACTCATGTATTTGTGTTTCGAAAATTATAATTCATTTGTTTTTTCCTTAATTGTTTTTTTCTTTGCGTCACTTAGTTTACAAAATGGAAAACTTGAAATTTCACGTTATTTACGAGTACGAGTTCCACCGTGGCAGTGCTGCAGAAACGGCTCGAAGGATTAATGATGTGTATGGCGACGGTGCCGCAAAAGAAAACATAGTGCGTTTTTGGTTCGTTCCGGAAATTTCGACCTGCAGAACAAGCCCCGTGGACGGCCGGAGACCAAAGTTGATAATGAAGAATTGAAGGCTATTGTGGAAGCGGATCCATCGCAAACCACGTCCGAGTTAGCTGCAGGCTGCGGTGTTAGTGATAAAACTGTTTAAATCCACTTGAAGCAAATTGGGAAGGTGAAAAAGCTTGAAAGGTGGATACCTCACAAATTGAGTGAAGCAAATCAACAAACGCGCGGTAGAACGATAGACCACACACTGCACAACAGACGGCTACCAAATTAGAGGAGCTTCAATTGGAACGTCTAAGACATCCACCGTACTCTCCGGACCTTTCCCCAACAGATTACCATTTTTTTCGAAATTTGGATAACTTCTTGCAAGGGAAAAAATTCAACTCCGATGGGGCAGTCCAAACAGCCTTCAAAGATTTTATTGATTCCCGTCCGAATGGTTTTTTTAGTAAAGGGATCGATGAACTACCTTTGAGATGGCAAAAGTGCATAGATAGCAATGGTACATACTTTGATTAAATAAATATATTATATTTAAAAAAATCGACTTTATGTTCCTCCCATACAAAACGCCAATTTCATATTATGTAAGGACCTAAATTTAAAAGCACCGAAAGAACTTACAAAAAAAGCATTTCACATATTATTAGAAAACAAGTATCAGTTTACATTTTGTTGCAATCGTAAATTTTAGTTAATTTAAATTACAATCCTATGTTTACACCAAAGATTTTCTTTCAATTATTTCTGACTTTCACCCTTCAAGGGTGTTCTGGGCCATCATTTGAAATTACAGAGAAAGGAAAGGTGAATTTATATATTAATTATATTTAAATGTGCAAATTTCAGAATTATATGGAAGATTGGAGTCGAGTTCAGACTTAGAAGAGATGAAATGTTGAATGGAGGGGAGGCAATTTTAGATAACGCTTTTATTTTTTTTTATTTTTATATGAATACCGCACAAGAGTCCCAATTATGGGATACCATAATTGGGACTCTTGTGGGACATACCCCAATTAGGGATGCCATAGTCCCGACTATGGCATCCCCAATTGGGGTATGTTGTGAGGATGAAGGTAGTGAGGAGGGGAAGGAGATAGGGAAGAGGAAGGTGGGAAAGTTCCTGGCTATTCAGATCTGGTCACCAAACACGGCTAATGCCATTTCAAGCAACGTTTCAATTCTGAATGGTGGTCTTACACCAGGGCGATACTGAGAGTATCTTCCACTCTGGAACATGCCGCAAATATACTATATATTATTTTAAATGAATAAATTGTGAAATAACACAAATTAATCAAATTAAATTTATTTGCCACGCCGGGATTCGATCCCGCGACCTTCGGTGTGCGAGTCAAGAGCCTTGCTGGACTACGCCGGCCGTCTTGATAGAAGAGAGGATATTTATTTAGAGAGGGACAACCAAAAAATATGTAATCTAAAGTTCCCACTTCTAGACCACAGAATGTACAGTACAATCTGGGGAGTCAATGATGTGAATTTTAAAAAGTTGAGAAGGAACGGAACAATGTCCAATTCTCATTCGAATAAGTGAGGAAACTTCTTTTTTGGAAAAATTGGGGGAATTTTTGAAACCACGGTTTTGATGGGATAGTCCTTTCGTATTGAGGCGTAGCGGGCTCCCTTGGATTGACTGGCAATGTTCCAGTACTCTGCCCAAACATTGCGGTATCTATCTTTGATGATGGAAAAAATATCAGATAGGGAATATGGTTTACGAGAGTAAAAACAGTGTTGGACGCTCCTTGTTTTGCCAAGGAATCCGCAATATCATTTACCCATTATTCCACCAAAGATATTATTCATAGATATTATTGTTTCAATATCTTTGATTTATTTGTAATTTAATTGTTTTGTAATCCATTATAATGTAAAAATAAATTTCATTCCACATTTAAAGGTATTTGTACAATAAATAACTTAATTGCACCCTTCCGCTGAAATTTATATATTATCGAAAATCTTTTAATTTTTTTTATTTTAACTTTATGAGTAAAACCTCAAATCGTAATATTTAAATAAATGAAGACAATATAAGCGAAACTCAATCGAAAATCTGGAAACAGAAAAATCAGAAAAACATATTGACACCTCTGGGACTCGAACCCAGGACCTCTTGCAGAAAAGTCGATAGATGTCGCATATGAAAATAAAATGGATAAAGATTTATCCAGACACTATCTAGAGAGCATTTAGTTCGGGTTTGAATCTTGCAATTATATATAAAGATAGTTGCCAATAATATATGCGTTAAAGAAAATGAAGATAATGTAGGTGGTTCTTAGTCGAAGTATGGTACAGTTAAACATGACCGAATTTCATATCGACACCGTGGCGCAGTGGTTAGCGCGTTTGCCCGGAAAGCAAGAGGTCTTGGGTTCGAATCCCAGAGGTGTCAATATGTTTTTCTGATTTTTCTGTTTCCAGATTTTCTGATAGCTATACGCATTCTCATTGGGACTGCCCGGTGGTCAATGGAGTACTTTCTCTGGATTTTATTTTTATATATTTTATTTTCTTTCCGCTATTATAGTAATTACTTACATTATAACATAATCATATATTATAACTGTTTTTTCCTCATTTCTTATTTTATTTGCAGAAGGTTTCTTCGACTGGTCATAGCCGTTATTTTTATTTTTCTTTTTCTTTTACTAACACTATTTTCTCTTTTTGATGTTACCTATTTCAGAAGAATTATTCCAAGGGCTCCTACTTCTATTTATCTTTTGTATAATGTTAATGTAAGTACTTGCATACTGCTTACTAACCCCGTATGCATGGACATTGGAGGGTCTAGAGTCGTTCAAATAAATGTAGCTTCGTTAAAAAAAAAGTAGAGTCTTGACGTGTGCGGTGAAGGAGGAAACCATATATGTTTCCTTATAACGCCGTTGGGAAAGTGGTGGGTCCCCTCCAATTTCCAGATTTTCGATTGAGTTTCGCTTATATTGTCTTCATTTATTTAAATATTACAATTTGAGGTTTTACTCATAAAGTTAAAATAAAAAAATAAAAAATATTCATCCTAGACTTGCAGAAAAGTCGATAGATGTCGCATATTAAAAATAAAATGGATAAAGATTTATCCAGACACTATCTAGAGAGCATTTAGTTCGGGATTGAATCTTGCAATCATACATAAAGATAGTTGCCAATAATATATGCGTTAAAGAAAATGAAGGTAATGTAGGTGGTTCTTAGTCGAAGTATGGTACAGTTAAACATGACCGAATTTCATATCGACACCGTGGTGCAGTGGTTAGCGCGTTTGCCCGGAAAGCAAGAGGTCCTGGGATCGAGCCCCAGAGGTGTCAATATGTTTTTCTGATTTTTCTGTTTCCAGATTTTCGATTGAGTTTCGCTTATATAGTCTTCATTTATTTAAAAATCTTTTAACTGTTTGGTAAAATTCAATGACCTGTTTCTTGCCTAGGAATGTAAAGGCAAAAGGTTTCATGTAAATTTGCGACAAGAGTTATCTTTCCAATCGATATTGATCCCATTGCTAGGGATTTTCCTGTACAGTGTATTTAAATAAATTAGAATGGAAACTTCATATGAGAAACGCACAATAGAAACCGTTAACTATGTAAGCCATATTTTAATTAAATGGACAATATTGAATGGCCGAGATAAAATCGAGAACCTACATTCAAATAAAGGTAAACTAAAGAAAATACACTCAAAAATATCTACAACGAATAATGTTATTTCGTTTTTTTTTAGTCATGGAGAACAGAGCTCTATTGTAGAATTTTAAACAAAGATTCAATATCTGAAGTAAGAACACCTGTAAATGTCTGCCGCCATTTTGGTAGTTTGTTATGGAGCACTTTACGAAACAACAATGCCTTTTATATTCAGCATAAAGTTGAAAATCTGTTTGAATGTCTAATCATAATAATAACACGTGAACGATTGTGTAGATCTAGTGTGTTTGACGGCCTCCGTGGTCGAGGGATAAGGCTCTTGACTCACAATCCGAAGGTCGCGGGATCGAATCCCGGCGTGCACAAATAAATTATTTTTGATTAAACGATGACAATATAAGCGAAAGTCAGTCGAAAATCTGAGAACAGAAAAATCAGAAAAGGATATTGACACCGCTGGGACTTGAACCCAGGACCTCTTGCTTTCCGGGCAAATGCGCTAACCACTGCGCCACCGTGCCGATATCCAATTCGGTCATTTTTAACTGTATCATACTTCGACTAAGAACCGCCCACACTATCTTCATTCTCTTAACGCATATATTATTGGCAACTATCTTTATGTATGATTGCAAGATTCAAACCCGAACTAAATGCTCTCTAGATAGTGTCTGGATAAATCTTTATCCATTTTATTTTCATATGCGACATCTATTGACTTTTCTGCAAGTCTAGGATGAATATTTTTATTTTTAACTTTATGAGTAAAACCTCAAATTGTAATATTTAATTAAAAGAAGACAATATAAGCGAAAGTCAGTCGAAAATCTGAGAACAGAAAAATCCTAGACTTGTCATCCTAGACTTGTCCTTTTATAATATCCTTTTCTGATTTTTCTGTTCTCAGATTTTCGACTGACTTTCGCTTATATTGTCTTCGTTTAATTAAATATTACAATTTGAGGTTTTACTCATAAAGTTAAAAATAAAAATATAAATAATTTTTGATTAATTTGTGTTATTTCGCATTGGATTCATACGGCAGTCACTCTTGGACACATTGACCCATCAAATTGCTATCCACTCATCATTCCTTTTTATTTCCTTTCCTTAAAAAACCCCCCACACAGTATTTTCAAAGATGACTTAGGCCTCTGAGGGAAATTATTTTCCCCTGAGCCCTCCTATGTGGAGTTAATGTTAAAAAAAATACAAGTGTGCAGTTCACACGCAATAGAAGTGAAACCTTCAGAAAACTAAAGTAAGCAAGAGTGGGGAGGCTACGAATCACCGCACAAAGAGGAGACTGATTATTCTATCCCATTCTTTCGGCTTAATCCTATAGATGTACGTGTTTGTCTCTTTTTACTGTCGCTTTTTCATTTCATCCAGTTTCAAATAACAACGGTGCTAAAGAAGTTTTCAGTTTAAAAAAACCGTCCGGAGCCAGTTAGACTTTGGCATTCTCAATTGAGGAATGTCGTAAAGAAAAGAGTTGTGAAATACCTGGCTATTTAGGTCTGGTCACCGAACACGATTGTTTTTAACGTTCAGGAGTAATAAAATAGCACCTTTAAATTGCATCATGGAACTTTGAATGATGTAAGTGATGCAGTGTTTTATTGCAGCGAACGGGTATGTTTGTAGTGTCACGAGGTTGAAATTAACAGGCGTCTGTATGCACAACAGTGTCTCACCTGTGCACACTTCAGACGTGCTTGCGGGACACAAGTACAGGCGTACATTAAGTTACCGTCACAATGCGTTCCATTTAAAATAGGCGTATCGTATCTGATTGTATCGTGAAGCGCCATCACACATACTTTATTTCATTCCTGTACTGAGAGTTTCATTTTTTTATTTATTTATTGGCTCGCCAACATCACATTATAATTATTACATCAATTAACATTTTTAATATAGTTACACCAATGATTCCAATTAAAGGTGAGCACACAGCACACCATTCATCTTAGTATGACTGTAAGTTGTAACACACAATAATAAATCAAATTACAAGTAGGTACATAAAACAAGGAAGATCAAAATCACATATTGGTAAATTATACATATATATATACATGTACTTACTCATATATTAACATGCACGTGCACACTCTACACATATGTATGCATACATCTTCACACACACCCGCACACACATATACATTTATGCACATATTATAGAGCCAATGCATAAGTAGGTGTGTAATTACAAAGCAGCCAGATTTTAGTAAGTACTTTATCCCCTCAGGCCTCGGGCCTATTTTGTCGTACGGTCAAAATATTTCCGCTTTGCAATAAAGTACAAAGAAATAAAATATTTCTGAATGCATCCGAAAACTCAAAAAACTGTTTTTGTTGAAAGGTAGTGAAATACGCATTAAAATTTAACTATTCGAAATAAACCTATAATTTCTTAAATATAAAATTTTTGAATGCAAACATAAAAAAGTTTAAAAAATTGATCACTTTACGTTTTTTCTAACTATAAACGAAAACGAAAAAAAATAAAAACACGTATATTATGAGGCAAATGAATTATAAATATTATCGTCATTTCATGTAAAAATAATTAATAAAAAAATCCTAAAGTTACGTTGTTTTTTTTTAAATTGCGGTCGGAAACTTCGGTTTCATAAAAAAGTACAATTTATATTTTTATGGTTAAATTTTAGATTTAATATATTCAATATAAATGGCAGTGTTTTCTTTTTCTAATGCCGTTTAGATCATATTTCTAACCATGATGTAGTAAGGGAGGCACAAAGATTTTTTTATACGACCTTTATGAGTTGTTCCGAAAAGCGAACCAATTAGCCTGGGGTGGTCCTAAAATTAATTAAGCCCTGCGAGATATAATTTTACTCACAGTCCATACCATCTTTGTAGATACTGTGGGGAGGGGATCTAATATTATTACGGTATATCTCGTAACGGTCTCGTTTTTATAAACTCCACATAGGAGGCAATAATGGAAGGAAATAATTTTCGAGTCGAGTCGAGCTGTCGAACTCAAGAAGGAGTAGTGGAAATGACTCGTTCTCATGTGACATATATCAACCATGTACAAAGGTTGGGCGCGCGTTTGGCGCGTTTCCAGACTATGCACCGGTACCGAAGGGATAAATGACGTTAGTTCCTTGGAGCATCTTCCATTGAAACACTGGTAGAACAAGGACAGCATTCCCACCTGACGCCTGTGCTGTAAACATTGCAATCTGTTTGTTAAGATAAGGGAGTACATCAAACGAGTCCAGATACTAATATCCAGATACTAATATAATATAAACAGCCTGTGTGTCGGACGAATATCTACAGCTCATATGTTGAACTAATATCTCCGAACTTCAGAGTGTTGACTAATATCTACAGAGCTAAGGTAGGACGAATATCAATGACGGTCCCAGTGTTGACTAATATCTACAGAGCGTAGGTTGTTGTTAAATGTGTCCAATAGTCCGATATTAGGGATTTTTACATACATACTTACATAAATTAAGTTTTTAAACTGCATACGCAATATTACGTTATTCCAATATGCTATACATAATTGCAAATCCAACCTCTGCCAGTGCTGTAGATATTCGTCAACACTTTGGTTCTCATAGATATTAGTCTGCAGTTGAAGCTGTAGATATTCGTACGCACTTTGGTTCTCATAGATATTAGTTCGATTTTTTCAGTTTTTGGAATTCCTGTAGATATTAGTAGACGCCTCCCACAGAGGCCCTGAGGAATATAATTTCCCTCAGTGCCCATGTCATCTGAGATGCTGTGCGGAAGGTCTTTTTGAGGAGAGGAAGGAATGAACATTGGTCTTGAAGAGACCCATGTTGTAGGAAGGAGGAAATACAGAGGGCGGCAAATCGTCCCACAGCCGAACTGTTGAACACAAGAACGAGCGAAGAAGCGACCCGTTATCATGGGACAAATGTCAACCGTATAGTAGACGCCTCCCATCAAACAGACCGCACGTTTCTACACATAGTCAAGAATTGTTTTCAAGTAGGTCGTATCGTCGCGTATAGCCATTTAAATCAAGAACAATGGTAGTACATGAACATATTATATTATTATGACGCTTGTTACGTTACGGAATTGTTTCCCGTGCGAGCTAATAGCGAATTGACCCCTTGCACAGGCCCTCCGCCCCTCTCCCCGCACCGCGCGGCGCCCGTGCCAAGCGCCGAGCGGCTCCCCGTCCCCATTCCTTCGCCGGCCTTCGGCAGAATAACTGTGTTCCCCGTGATTCGCGCTAGGCGCTCTCCGTAAACGCTCACGATGTTTTACTTTAATTGTGTATTGTGCTTAAAGAGGTTTACGCCTACCCAGAATCCTGTCTGCCGACCGCCTATCTCCTGCTTGTGAGTACCAATGAACCTTGCTACCCCTCTGTGTGCTAAGAACTGACATTTAAATTCACTAAACACGTGTAGAGAGAGTTGAGAGAAGCTTCCCCCGTTATGATAGAATTAATTAGAGATAGCCAAATACTCATGTGTGTAGTGCCGATGCTGGCCTTTTGTAGAACCCTGTTCACCTTTAATTGAATAAAACCCTTTTTCGTGCATAACAACTGTGTTCTGATTGAGGAAGGAGACCTGGAGATTTTGAGGAAAGGAAGGGGAGTAGGAATTAACAAGCGAACCACAGACACTCGCCCTGGGTTTAAGAGGGACCTTGCTCGCGCCGGCTGTGCAGAGCTAGCCGCCGGCTTGTTTATTGCATGTCCTTTCCAGGTTTTGGGTTTAGCGTTGGCCGCAAGTAGCGCCAATGCTAGCACTGGGCCCAACGTGGTGCTTTTTTTTTGCGTTTTAATGCTAGCACTGTCGCCCGACGTGTGGCATTTTTTTTTTTCCTCCCTCTTCACGGTCCCACAGTCTCGTTCTTCAATCAGCAATTGTTTAAACTTTATAATGTATAATGTTTTGTCTTGTTACTCCCAATTTGTCTAGCATTTCCATCAAGAACCCCGGCGCGATTGTAACTTCGAATTGCAATTTAAATTATCACGGGCACGATTCCTTCATTTTCGAGTCGTCACTCGACAAAACATTATCACCGGTATTCCTACGTAAAGTGCTCAACCAAGAAAGTTGCCGTCGTGAATAATATAGTGTTTACAAGTGTCGACCGACTAAATTTGCTAGTTTCAAATACAAGATTAATAGTGGAAATGTACACAAATATTTAAAACAAAGTTATTCAACAATTAAAATCCTGTATATGATAAACCAATTACCCGCTTCGTTTCCCGAAAGTTAATTAACCAGTTTTTATTAATAAACTTATTCCGCAGTGTGCTGGTCTGTATTTGATATCGACATATTCTGCGAATAGGGGACTATTTCGCAAAATACTGGCCTGTATATATAACGGCATATTTTGCAGCTTAAGGGAAACAAGTGGATTAAATTCTTTCTACCTTTTGACAATTGAGCATTTTTCTAATTTTGCCGCCTGTTTCATCATTTAGCTTTTTTTCTTTCGTAAGAAACAGACGACATAATTTGAAAGACGTTCGGTTCGCGTTGACGTCGATTCCTCGAGTCAGGCATTACATTACGTATGCACATTTCTGCATATAACTTGTTATGACAAAAGGAAGTCGGCGGATAAATACCAATAATTGGTGATGCTCAAATCAGGCTACAGTCTAGCCACGTAAATAAAGAAACGATTCCCCAAGACATTGTTGAATTTTCAAACAAATACTTCCACGAAAACTTGTATAAAAGAAAAAATATTTCCTTCTTTTTCTGAAGAACCCCCCTTTGGAAAGGAAATGGAAATATTCTAAAAACATGTTCGTTTAAGGCGAACCTCGTTTCCGTTTTTTATTTCCGGACTTTTGCAAATTTGCAAACATTTTTCAAAAACATCGGAATAAATTCTAAAAACGTGTTTCATTAAGGTGAATCCCGGCCCGTGAAATTTTCATATCCGGACTTTGAAAATTTTCAACAAATTTCCAAAACATCTGGATTTTTTCACAAAATCACGTTTTTTAAGGGAAACCGCTGCCCAAATTTTTCTCGTTTATGGACTTTGAAAAATTTTCAACAAATTTCCAAAACAGCTGGATTTTTTCACAAAATCACGTTTTTTAAGGGAAACCGCTGCCCAAATTTTTCTCGTTTTTGGACTTTGAAAAATTTTCAACAAATTTCCAAAACATCTGGATTTTTTCTCAAAATCACGTTTTTTGAGGGGAACCTCTGCGCAAATTTTTCTCGTTTTTGGACTTTGAAAAATTTTCAACAAATTTCCAAAACATCTGGATTTTTTTTACAAAATCACGTTTTTTAAGGGAAACCCCTGCCCAAATTTTCAAATAAACCAAACACTTATAAAAAACGCGTTTTTTTTTCAAAAACTTTTTGTAAAAATACGTCCCCAGTGGTCAATCTCTGCCCAATTTCTTTCCAATTGCGAGTCTAGTTCTCACTTTTTCCAACATAAGGTCACTCTAACACAATCCTATACACCATGGAAGTTCCTCAAGTTACGCTGGGTATAATCCCGCACGTCTTTACTTCAAGAAAGGAAGAATTACTACAGGCCCTGAGAAATAGAAAGATTTCTCCTAGGAATAAATCCAAAATGCCTTACTGTGACGGAATCAGTAAATTCCATCACATCAAGTACTCAGGCGTTATCAAATTGGCAAAACTCTTGTCATAAATGACGTGAGTTACTTGTAAATATTAAATGTAAATAATCACCCATATGGGCATTTGTAAGGTAATCCTTATACCCAAAGGCACATTAATGTCAACGGTAGCCTAACTCCTGTACATTCTTTTTCTTTTTGCATAATTTTATATGTTCTTGTACACCCTGCGTGCCTTGCCTGCTGTACCACAAGAGCACCTCTTGGGGCACCGTTTTCATACTTGTATGCATCCTCTTCCTGAAATTGATCACTTCGGGAAAGGGCCTCCTTTTCCTCCTACCATCAACGGTTCCGGAAAACTCCTGCTCCAAGACGTCGCTTTCCTTTTCACAATTCTTGCAGCATCCGCGCGTTTTTTTTCTCACCTCATCGCCTCATCTTGTCATATCACCTTTTTTAATTGTTTTGTGTCGGGTTTTTGTCGTACCAGTACGTCCCTACCCTAATGTTGTAAATATAAAATCATAAGTGCAAGTCTGTATAATAACCATTGGTGTCAGACCATTGCCGCAGCTCACTACTATGGTCACAGCACCATATTGTAAGAATGTCGCGACGATTTCCGTTATAATAGGAAATCCTCCCGTTTTTTCTTTTTTCTTTTTCCTCTTCACCCCATCCTAACACATTCATAGTAATGTTGTATATTGGGGATCGTTTCGAATACACCAAATGTACACACCTATCAGGTCACATTCGCTGGATTCGAAACAATTCAAGGGCAACCTTGTTGCTACTTGTGGTTTTTCTTCTTTTTCCAAAAATTAGAATGGCGCTCAACCCAATTGCTCTATTTTTTTTCCAGAATCGTATTTTGTCGGATTCTGAGAAAAATATTTGTTATAAAAGTGACAATACGTTTCGTCCCTTCATTAACATTGTTCTTTGTACATATACAACTTCATTATGAGGTACAATATTTTATCATGACATCAGTTTCTTTTGTCCTTTATTGTACCATTATTCTTGTTTGAAGTTTAAAATCTTGGCCAGATCTTCAATAAAATTTGTGTTTATCGCCTTTTGGCAAGTCTTGTAACGTATGCTAATATGAAATTATTAAGCTACAGCAGTGCCGTATTAATTACATCATTGCAAAACCGCCGTCTGTATTGAATGGGGACCCACATTTTCGAACGTAATTGGGCTACTGTCTTTCAATACTGGGCAAATTTGTTGTAAATCGTTCATTCCTGTCACGTGAGACGTGAAAACGTGACAATATCTACCATCATAGGAGAGATCCTCAAAACATCCGCCATGATACGAGATGCTCGTTATTTATTTATTTATTTATTTATTTATTGTTGTTATACGCCCGTAGGGGCTTTTACATAGATTAGAAAATAATATTTAAGATATCTAGGATAACACATACATAGAATTTATACCAAAAGTTATAAAAGTGAAAAAACTTTTAAGAATATACAAGTAGTTTTTAAAGAAAAAAAAAACCACTTGTATAATCTTGTGGAAACCCGTGAAATATTTTAAACAATGTAATATTTAACAATAACATAGAACAAAATATAATATAAACATTACAATAACAAATCAAATCGTTAAATATATTATACCCATGTTACAATAATTTGTAGGATTCAACAAAGTGTTGGTTTAAATTGCATTTTAGAATGAAAAGGGAATCAGCAAATACATCTACAATACCACCAAACTTGTTGCCTAAATAATGCATCCTATTGGTAAGTGAGTGTGATTGATAGTTAGTTGTGTATGTGTTGCAAAAGAATGTTATATTTTGTCTAGTATTCCTTGTCGGTACAAGAAGTTTAATAGTAGAAACGATGGCAGGGCTGTCAATTAGGTTGTTCATAATTCTGTACAATAAAATTAGGTCTGAAATGATTCTTCTGTCAGACAGCGTAATTAAATTTAGTCGATTCATTAAACTTAAATAATTAATGTTTTCTATTGGAATTTTGAGTTTGAAATTTAAGTACCTAAGAAATTTGTGTTGAACTCGTTCTATTTTGTTAGAGTGTACTTTATAGAAAGGGGACCAAATAGGTGAATAATTACTTTATACTCATAACTAAATGTTACTAAGTTGGTCGTGTGTCCTTTGGCATGAGAACCGCTTAACCCGCCGTCTGTATTGAATGGGGACCCACATTTTCGAACGTAATTGAGCTACTGTCTTTCAATACTGGGCAAAATTTGTTGTAAATCGTTCATTCCTGTACATGAGACGTGAAGACGTTACAATACTCACCATGAATCGTGCGAACGAAATAATATCTACCCCATGTTTGTGTGACCTACCAAGCGTAGATCACACGCCTTTTATTTTCTGTTATCAGAAAATTATTGCTTTTGCAGCAGAGTACTCATTAACATGCCCGTGGACTTCCTGTCACAAGAACCCAGGAACTATCCACTATCTCAAAAGGACTAATCATACGCTTCACTCATGATTATGGGGCATCGTGTCGTAGGAGTTAAGTTGATGGACACAAAAACACCTAACTCGTTGTCTGGGGGACGAACAAGAAAACCCCCAGGTTTGTGAGATTTGAGCAAGGGTCTGTCATTTCTCGCAAACAAGTAGGAGAATAAAACGACCCTCTAATCTTCTACCCAATACACGTGGAGGATTAGACTCTTTTATGTCAGTGTATTCCTTTTGTCCCACACTACCAAATGGTATTGTAATGTGCCAGGATAACTGCTGTAGACCTTGTTTAACCTTCCACTCAGAGGTCGAATTTCGGAAATAGCCGAGTCCTCAGCAGTTTTCTTCGTTCAAATGTTCCCAATTGTCACCCTTTCCCTTCCTCGAAATTATCCGTGAATGGGGATATATGCGTTACGCACTTGGCGTTTCGTTTGTCAAATGGGACAACCTTCATACACGGATCCTTTCAACTTCCTACTCATTTCCCACTTTTCATAACTTAGTTGTACTCAATGTTTTTGTTCTTCGAAAGTAGAAAAAATGCTACCGTATAGACGTGAGCATAGGTCATGGAAGACCAACTTCTTTCGAACGTGGCATTTTGTCATACGTACAAACCCTTACCTACGTGTTCTTGGAAATGTATTTAGTTTAAAAAAAAAACTAAATGGGTTAAACAGAACCTTCCTTGAATACGTACCTTTGTAATATGTATAAGTCTGTAGTTACACTTAGTTAACTCTCTCTCCGTCTCTCTCTCTCTCTACACGTCAAACTAATCCAATCTTTCTCAATATGCACACCTTGTTTCTCTCCAAACCTTTTCATCATTGGTCTACCAGGCAGGTAAACTTCAAGAATTTTGTTCTAATAATAATTTTTCGCCGGATTAATAAGAAGACCAGCAGCTCTTCACCCTATCTACACCTGCGCCTCTCTTCATGCTGCCTTCACTACCGTCACGGAGGTCCCATGCCTTCAAACCCTACGTACCAAAAGCACCCGACCACACCTAACATAACCTAGTGTGAGTCGTGCGTGTAGTTGCGAATTGTATCATCACAAAACCATCACTCAAACAAACCCGAGCACGTCAGCTCTAAGTTGGTTCATGTTCCTGTTGCCATCGTGCAAATGTTCCTGCGGCACCTTGCAAATGTTCCTGTTGCCATTGTACAAATGTTCCTGCGGCACCTTGCAAATGTTCCTGTTGCCATCGTGCAAATGTTCCTGCGGCACCTTGCAAATGTTCCTGTTGCCATTGTACAAATGTTCCTGCGGCACCTTGCAAATGTTCCTGTTGCCATTGTACAAATGTTCCTGCGGCACCTTGCAAATGTTCCTGTTGCCATTGTACAAATGTTCCTGCGGCATCTCGCAAATGTTCCTGTTGCCATTGTACAAATGTTCCTGCGGCACCTTGCAAATGTTCCTGTTGCCATCGTGCAAATGTTCCTGCGGCATCTCGCAAATGTTCCTGTTGCCATTGTACAAATGTTCCTGCGGCATCTCGCAAATGTTCCTGTTGCCATTGTACAAATGTTCCTGCGGCATCTCGCAAATGTTCCTGTTGCCATTGTACAAATGTTCCTGCTGCATCTTGCAAATGTTCCAGCTGCACCTTGCAAATTGCTCTGTTGCCATCATGCCAATGCTCCTGTGCCCTTGCGCAAATAACAATACCAACAATTGTTCATCCAACAATCCCACTGTATACAAACCAGTGTACCAACCACCATCACAACAACGGCTGTCATGCACACAAACCACCTCCTCTATAAAGGACCAACCACCAATTACAATTCCACTCTCCAGTACCTCAATGATGTCATACTGGCCCACCCACAGGATCCGGAAGCAGCTACCTTTTTGACCTCTGTGACAGGTAGAACCCTCTCCACCACCAAGAAGCCTCATCCTGCGTTCTCTTCTTCGTGTTTTCTTTAAGGCCCTAGTGTTCCTTGAGTGTAATCTCAAACGGGCCAGGTTACTGTGACAAAGTAACCTTATAACTTCAGTGCAACGTTCAAACACCCCAAACATCCTACGCAAACCACGCTACGCAAACTTAGCTCACAGACCAATGATACAATTTAGAGTCATTTTTTTTTCTATCACTGCATAACCCTTGTACCTTTCTCCAGCAGGTCCTTGTTTATATTTATGTATGCCACTGCTCTTTCATGTACATTCATGTATAATTCTTTGTTCACCATGTTTTTTTTCTCTTTTGTTTTTGTTTCTACTATTTTGTAGCTAGCAACTTTTTTCTTTTTCTCTCTCTCTCTCTCTCCCCCCTTTCTCTTGGATGTTTTTTTTTTGGCACAAGTGCTAGAAGGGTAAGAGGATTTCTTAGCCCTACTGCTCCATTACCACGTCGCCTTTTTTGCGGCGAGGGGGGAAGTGTTACGTTACGGAATTGTTTCCCGTGCGAGCTAATAGCGAATTGACCCCTTGCACAGGCCCTCCGCCCCTCTCCCCGCACCGCGCGGCGCCCGTGCCAAGCGCCGAGCGGCTCCCCGTCCCCATTCCTTCGCCGGCCTTCGGCAGAATAACTGTGTTCCCCGTGATTCGCGCTAGGCGCTCTCCGTAAACGCTCACGATGTTTTACTTTAATTGTGTATTGTGCTTAAAGAGGTTTACGCCTACCCAGAATCCTGTCTGCCGACCGCCTATCTCCTGCTTGTGAGTACCAATGAACCTTGCTACCCCTCTGTGTGCTAAGAACTGACATTTAAATTCACTAAACACGTGTAGAGAGAGTTGAGAGAAGCTTCCCCCGTTATGATAGAATTAATTAGAGATAGCCAAATACTCATGTGTGTAGTGCCGATGCTGGCCTTTTGTAGAACCCTGTTCACCTTTAATTGAATAAAACCCTTTTTCGTGCATAACAACTGTGTTCTGATTGAGGAAGGAGACCTGGAGATTTTGAGGAAAGGAAGGGGAGTAGGAATTAACAAGCGAACCACAGACACTCGCCCTGGGTTTAAGAGGGACCTTGCTCGCGCCGGCTGTGCAGAGCTAGCCGCCGGCTTGTTTATTGCATGTCCTTTCCAGGTTTTGGGTTTAGCGTTGGCCGCAAGTAGCGCCAATGCTAGCACGCTTCAGCGTCCTTGAGGTGATTAATCACAAAAAAGGCGCTCTACATATTATCCCACTATTATTAGTATTATTACAGTTAAGTTAGCCTCTCAAAAACTGGGCATACTGCACAGGACCGCAGATATTTTAATTGTACACAATTGCTAACTCTACACAAATAGCAAGTGCACCCCGCGGTTGAATTTGGCAGCTACCTTTGGTCTGGAGCCCCAAAATACCTGAAAAAAACCCTCCACTCTGTGCAGAAACGGGCGATCCATTTGATACATTCTTCTATTTTAACGAATAGAAATATTTAGAGCACAGGCCTCGGGTGGGAATGCTATCCTTGTTCTTTTTTTATTTTTATATGAATACCGCACAAGAGTCCCAACTGCTCCCGTCTGGAGCCACTGAGACTATGGCATCCCCAATTGGGGTATGTTGTGAGGCTGAAGGTAGTGGGGAGAGAAAGGATATAGGGAAGAGGAAGGTGGAAAAGTACCTGGCAATTCCGATCTGGTCACCAAACACGGCTTAAGCCATTTCAAGCGACTTTTCAATTTCTGAATGGTGGTCTTACACCAGGGCGATACTGGGAGTATATTTTACTCTGGAACGTGCCGCAATTATACTATATATTATTTTTAAATGAATAAATTGAGAAATAACACAAATTAATCATATAAAATTTATTTGCCACGCCGGGATTCGATCTCGCGACCTTCGTAATGCGAGTCGAGAGCCTTACGGCTGGATTGCGTCTACCGGTATTTCAATGGAACTAGCATCATTGATCCTTTCGGCACCATATGTACACGGTTAACAGTTGTCACATGAGAACGGGTCGCTTCTTCATTTCGCTTCGGGATTTCAACAGCTCGGCTGTGAAACGATTTGCCTGCCTCTGTGTTTCCTCTTTCCTACAACATGGGTCTCTTCAAGACCAATGTTCATTCCTTCCTCTCCTCAAAAAGCACAATCACACAGCATCTCAGATGACATTTCCCTCAGGGCCTCCTATGTGGAGTTCATGTAAAAATAAATAAAAATACTATACTATCTACATATATGTATAATATTCTGACAGTCGTATCTGCCAATGTTTTTATCGTGATGTGGTCATAACTCGAAATACCCCTGTATTTGTATAGTCTAAATAATAACCTGCGCAAGACAAACATGATATTTGATAACGAATGGGCTAACTTATTTACCTACACTAGCCTCCATTGTGAATTTTGCAAGAAGCGGCTGTGCCTTAGGTAAATAGGTACCAAAAACGTGGAGATGATTTTGATGATGAAATTAATGATTCAATGATGTTCAGTTTATTATTCATCAGCTCCGACCAGGTGGTAACGTGAGGTTGTAGCTATTAGAGTTTTGAATTTGACATGCGTTTTATAGGTACACATACTTAGGTACATAGATTCATACACAGGGTGTAGGAACGTATTCCACTTACTTTAATCAGTGTTTCCTGACATTATTTGGACTAAAAAAAGTTAATCAAATTTTGATCTCCGGTGACTTTTTAAATGGCTTTTTTAAATAAATAAAAAAATTCTTACACTTGTCGTTACTGGTCACTCTGTGACCACCCAACCCCTCACCTCGTTATTTTTGAAGATAATATCTGTACATTCCCCACGCCGAAATGCAAATTGCATGAAATTCCCTTGATAAAAAAATCGCAAAGTATGCTCCGAAAATTATTATTTTCACGTCTGATTCAGTTATTTTATAAGTTATATGTATGCAAAAATCAGTGTTTCTTTAAATGCTGTTTTAAACGGTGACCCGACAATTCGTCCTGCGACAATTCATCCGGCGACAGTTCATCCTGCGACAGTTCATCCGGCCGACAGTTCATCCTGCCGACAGTTCATCCCGCCGACAATTCATCCGGCGACAATTCATCCTGCCTGATCATTCAGAAGATTTTTATTAAGTAAGTATGCAAAGAGGATATACGGCCGTACAACCAAAATCGATATACTTATATATGAAGGCATCTTGAGTGGAAATCCGCTGTAAAAATATTTTTACTAACAATAATTTCGACTCTTCGAAGAAGCATGCTTGAATAACAAAATACGACATACTTATACTTATAGGTTAGGTTAGGTTAGGTTAGGTTAGGTTAGGTTAGATTAGGTTAGGTTAGGTTAGGTTAGGTTAGGTTAGGTTGAATTGTCAGGATGAATTGTCGCCGGATGAATTGTCGGCGGGATGAACTGTCGGCAGGATGAACTGTCGGCAGGATGAACTGTCGGCCGGATGAACTGTCGCAGGATGAACTGTCGCCGGATGAATTGTCGCAGGATGAACTGTCATGGAACCGTTTTAAACAGCCCCCAAGAGATTTTTGCTCCGTTTTAAAAGTTTCGTGTTTTATTAAATAGTGTCAATCAACTATTTAGTTACGTGAACAGATTGATGTAGGACATTTCGCATATTTTAATATTTTATGAGATGAGAAATTTGTATGGGATACTCAAATACTGAAACGAGTTGTTGAGGTGTCTCACTTTAAATAAGGTGAGGTGTAATAAGATAAGTGTGAAAAATCCAAAAAGGTGCTAAAGTCTTGTGCAACCAAAGTAAATTTCCCCAGAATATCCAGAGGGTGAGTGGTGGCATCAAATTTCGCATACACGAAAAATTGTAATGTAATGCCAATACACAAACACCTCACCACCAGTGGCGTAGCTGGGAGGGGTGGGACACCCCGGTTGCTACCCGACAGGGAGTGACACCCGACCGTGGAAAAAATTGCGAAGGATATTGTCACAAAAATATTGAACACGGTCTGCTATTTGGTTCCATGACAGCTCAGAATGAAACCAACTCAGAACCACCTCAGAAAGGTCATTAAGAGTGATGATAAAAAATATTAAAAATTGTTTTTTTATCCGAAAGAAAAAGTTATACAATATTACAGGAAATCCAATAAAATAAAATATTACATAAAAAAGAAAAGTTCCAATAAACTACTTTTAAGTAAAAAAAAAGAGGTTAAATAGGTTACGTTAGCTTAGGGTTAACGGGATTCTGAGTTGGCATGGAACCCTGTTATTTATATTTTCGTAGTTCTATGGCTCCCCGTGGAGTGCCCCGAAACGGGAGAATTTTGTGTCTGACGGTCTTTTCACATGTGGAGAAATTTTTATCCCTGAAATTCTCCACCCCCCCCCCCCCCCTCCCTCTCCCAGGATGGACCAATTTTCTTTACATTTGACTAGGTAGTAATGTTTTTCTTTTTTATGAAGTCGAAATTGGGGGGGGAGTGTGACAACACGTTATCCGCCCCGGGTGCCACCCATGCTAGCTACGCCACTGCTCACCACCCTACCACGCTACCACCTCACTAGCTTATCACCTCACCACCTCAAAGCATTTGTATTGTCATAAAATATTTGTCTTAAT
Organism: Limnephilus marmoratus; assembly: GCA_917880885.1. Taxonomy (NCBI): domain Eukaryota; kingdom Metazoa; phylum Arthropoda; class Insecta; order Trichoptera; family Limnephilidae; genus Limnephilus; species Limnephilus marmoratus. The sequence goes on from OU862911.1 coordinate 13,746,031, forward strand.
ACAAAACCTTTCGTAGTAATAGAACCGAAGAGAAAGAGTTGGGACAAATATATTTTGTTAGGTGGCGGAAAAATTCACGTTTTAGTTTGGGATATGTGTGGTATTCTTCTCCTGTTCTTGTATCAGGTTCTCAACAATAAAATGTGGTATTTAAGTCTAATGTTTTTTTTGGTGAACTGCACACTTGTATTTTTTTTGATATTATTATTATTTTTTTTAAAGTGAAAAGTTTTTAAGCGCCGTTGTGATTTGCAACTCGATGAAACGAAAAGGCGACACTAAAAAGAGACAAACGCATATATCTCTAGGATTTGGTCTCTTTATCCTCTTTGTGCGGTGCCTCGTAGCCTCCCCACTCTTGACTACTTAGGTTTCTGAAGGTTTCATTTCCACCGCGTGTGAACTGCACACTTGTGTATTTTACTGGCGTCAACGCTAAGATCCTAGACTCTGTGTCGAGAGTAAGGGCGGCTGGTTGAGCAGTGTGTTTGTGTGCAGCACTGGTAAATTATATCGTCTAAAATTAGTTTATAATATCTTACCGAAAAATATAAAATCTATGAATTTCATTAAAAATATCACCTACCAATATAATGCATAATATAATATGAATCATGGAGAGCAAATTCTCAAAGTTCCGCGCGAATTTACCCTGTCCGGTGTGCAGGCCCATTGCAAGCGGAACGAATTATGTTTTTGTATCGAATATCCCAAACATCGCCAGCGCGCAACACCGGCCATATGTATGAAAAATTAAGATATTATGGTGTGCCACCCAGCGGCCTTTATCATACAAACTTAAATTCTGATTTAAGGCCAAAATACTTAACCAAACTGAATAATTCTTTTTTTAATCAAAAGGTACAGCAAATACCCAAATTTTACATATATTTGCTTTTTTATTGATTGGTGTTTTAAATTATAAAACGCAGATCATTAAGGAATACAATTTTTTCATAGGTAACTTTGACAATTTTGCCCTCCTGTTGTTTATACATTGTTTATAAATACTGTTTGTATCCTGTTTAAAATGAAATATAAAACTAACTAACCAACCATCACGCCGTTTCCCCACAGGGGTAGGTAGAGAGGACAGACCGCCAAATAACTCGGTCTTGGCACACACTCTTTGCCTCACTCACATTCATACATCGTCTCATTATTCTCTTCTATTATTCCGACTTTCGACATGGCCCGACTCAAGTATCTGATTCACTTGCTCGTGCCATGTCTTCCTCGGGCGTCCCCGACTTCTTCTACCATTCACATTTGCGTCGTATATTCTTCTTACACTACATTGTAAACATTGCAAAAAAAAAGAGTTTTTTGGGTTGAAATTTAAGATTTACTTATTGTATTAAAAATAGTATTGTGTTTTTATTTTCTTAGTAGCGAAAAATAAAAATTTTAATTAAAAAGCGATATGTACAAGTTTTCGCACTTCGAAAACAGCTTAAAATAGATCTTCTCTCCAAATAAGATTAGTCGGATCATTTTTACCTAATGTTGCTTAGTAATCGTTATCTCATAGTTACGGATTATCAGTGAACCACCACTTTTTCAGGGCAGAGGCCGCCACTGGTCGAGAGATCCCAAGATCAAAAGATCAGGTCTAAATAGGCAGGTAATTTCCAACCTCACTCTTCCTCTACTCCTTTCCCTCGAATGTCGTTCGTTCAGACAGCACGCGACTCGCGCACATGCGCACGTGCCCCCTTCGCGTCCCAACCAACTGAGTATTAAGCAATTGTTTAACTATAATAGTAGTGCCTATATATGTTCGGTTTCTTTTGCTTGATTTTGTCACATGTAATACCTGCACAGGGTAAAAGCCGGATAGTTGCGACACTTTTCAAAAAAGCTCTATTATTAAAAAATGTGTACATACGAAGAATAATGCATCATGTATATTAAAATGTAGGTCTTTAATATTTTGTAGTAGCCTATTTTCTCAACATAATTAATATCGGTTTTGAGTAAATCCTTTTTTTATTTGATCTCTCAAAAAGGGATAGTTGCCTACTGTAGCGGATAGTAACCTAACGTTAAAATGCTCCGGGGGATAGATGCCTCGTGCGGGGATAGACGCCTCAATATGATTTTTTATACATATAGAAATAAATTTATATCAATTCAAGTAATCAGTTTTTATTATTTAACGACTAATCAAAATATTAATCAACATTATAAAATACTAGGGTAGGCTGAATAGTAATGCACACATACTTGTACAGCGCGAAAAAAATGATGTTCAGAAGCGCGCCAGGTGGAATATGGAAGTGACATTCCTCCTCTATACGTACACGTAAGTTTGAGGTCGTTGAATTCATCCAGTATATTTTAAGAAGCGGAAGTATGGAGACGTGTTTTAGTGTTATGTCAACGCAAGGTAAACAGCGTACTGTTATCGAATTTTTAACTGCTGAAAAAGTGACTCCTACTGAGATTCATCGTCGTTTAAAGAATGTTTATGGTGACGATGCTGTTGACAGGTCTACTGTAAATCAATAGGTAATAAAACGTCAAGATTCTGAGCCTGGAAAAGCAATAACTGTTGATGAAACGCGCAGCGGTCGTCCTATCATTGATACAGACGATAATCCAAAGTCGTCCACGATTTGATTCAAAATGACCGGTGAACCACTCAAAAGCGTATAACAAACCATTTTGGAATATCCAAGGAATGCGTCGGCTTCATTGTTGAACAATTAGGATACCGTAAAATCTGTGGACAATGGAGTACCACACCGTTTTACAGACGAGAACAAGCAGCGTCGATTAGAACCGAATTATAACAGTAGCTTTGTGTGAAATTCCAAGTACACAGATGTTATTTGTGGCGCGGCGCATATAGCGTGGCGTCCGACATGCACTCGTAGCTGGGTTCTGAAATTCAACCACGCAGATGCTACGGTATTAATACTGTTCGCTAAGTTTTTTTACTAAATTTTGAATATCGCTAAACAGAACCGTCACCTGATGCGACGTTTGGCAAGGTCCGTAAGTATCGTTCGACTTTCGAACACGACAGTCCCCTTTTGGCATCACACACCTCCCCCAAACAAAATGGAACACGATTCCAAGTAATCGTCTGAATTAGCTTACTCCATAGAAGTGAAACCTTCAGAAAACTAAAGGAGACAAGAGTGGGCAGGCTACGAAGCACCGCAGTTTCAAATCACAATGGTGCTAAAGATGTTTTCACTTCAATATAATAACTATGCTTCAGCACGCATAATGTAAGTTGAAAAGATTATGAAATCATAAACAAAACTTACAAGCATTAGTACAAAGTACTGCATGAATAAATAAACTAACATTTAAAACGTATGTTGTAAGGATTGAGTACCTGTAATTAACTTTTGCAGCAATATTTAAGTTACGGTGTTTTATTATACCAACGTTATTACTTTTAAGGGGAACAACCGCAAAATCTCGAAAGTTTGATTTCTTAACACTTCAGCCTAGAGAGTTGCACTGTCCTCAATCTCCTTTATTACCATACATTCTAATGAGAGTAGAACATAGAAGTAAGAAGAAGAACAAGAGTGTAAAGTTAACAGTTGTTAACTAAGAGATAAACTTACAATTTGATGGCTAGATAAGATGACAGTTGATAACTAGAAGATAAACTCGCAAGCCTACAACTAGATAAAAAATGTAACATCGTTATATTGCAATAATAACAAAATGCATTATGGAGTTTCTTCTTTAGCCTCAAAGAATCTCTAGATTAATGCCAAGGTCATTCTATGAGGGTCCAAGAATTAATGAACGTTTTAAAAATCAGAAAAAATAAAAATTTACAAACAAATCGTATGACTTTTTAGGTAGGTACCTACATCCCCATTATTTTACGACATAGTCCCCGTTACGATCGATGCACTTGGTGAGCCGTGTACCTTTTTCTTTCCCAGAATATCTTCTCCTTCCTTTCTGCACACAGCATCCCCAAAGATGATATCCCTGAGAGGAATTATTTTTCTCAAAAAAAGCAATTTATTTATAACTAGAAGACCCTGCCACACGTTGCTGTGGCTAGCGAAACACAACGCCATTACCCAATCTTTATAAAATCCACACCACCCGCTTGCCAGCTGCCCGTTGCCCGCTGCCTGAATTGAATATTTGAATTTAGCGGCTTTTCTCTACTACGAGTATAATAAGCATGTAGTATACATATAAACTAATTAACTCGCCACTAATTATACAATGCTTGCAATGCAACACTGGATATTTAAAAAGGGAAAATCAAATACCTACTTACTCTAGGGCATCTATTTTCCAATTTCTTCCGTAGAACGAATTTCAAAAGTGACGTTTTAAACGACAAAAAGCCGTTTTAAATCGCACAAAAATATGTTTTCTTTGAATTTCTCGGCTTTTCTCTAATATAATTTACATGTATTATACATATAAACATTCCTCTTCAATCACTCTATCTATTCGTGAAAACCGTATGAAAATCCGTTGCGTAATTTAAAAGATTAACGCGCACATACATTTTGAGCGACTTCATTGTATACTATGTAATGACATTTAACTTTTAAGTTTTACTTAAATGTAGTATATAATGTAGTATACATATAACTAGATATTGCCCGTTGCAGGTAAAATATTTAAATACTGATTGGTAAAAGTATTAAGCGATATGATGTTTAAATGTGGATGAAGCAAGGAGTATGTGCCTACAATTTTTGAAGTAAAACTTCTTTACGCACCCTTTTCTTGGGGAGTAAGCTGGTGAATGCGTGATGAGAGCGTTATGAAAAGTGGGATCGGGCGAGGCGAACGAAAGTTGAGAGGGAGATATAAGTTAGTGAAGTTTTACTTCAGTCGTGTGGTCTAAAGCACACTCGTTTTTTTAAAATTAAATATTCGAAGTATTAAAACGATGTCTGTGTGTGGATGAGGCAAGGAGTGTGTGCCTTCAAAAGGGTCAGGGAGTTAACCGCTCAATTTTGTACACCTGCTACTTAGCAACTTCGGTCGCCCGGGTCAAGGCGTTCAGTATGGGCCTTTTCTCACAAAAAGATGCCAAGGAGCTAACTGCTCAATTTTTCACTGTGCGCCATTCGATTTTGATTGTGCAAAGTTCCTAGAACTTTATATATTTTGTTTTGTCTACTCCACCTCAGTCCCTGTATCTATCAGGTGACTTTACTTGTAGTTGTAATCTTAGTATTTTTGCAGTTATCATTTTTCCATTGTTTTGAGTGGTGGCATTGTTTTTTTTGGAAAGCCGAGCTGAGCAGGAAAGCCGAGCTGAGCAGGAAAGCCGAGCTGAGCAGGAAAGCCGAGCTGAGCATCAAAACAAAGATGGCAGTGTTTAAAACGGTATACCGCCCGACGCTCACTTACGGCCACCAGACACGGATGCTAAATGAACGATATTCTTCGTAGAAAAATCGCGACTGAGGTGGCTTGGGCATGTACTAAGAATGTCTGATGACCGAATTCCGAGGAAGATACTGAGTGCGATTCCAGAGGGTAGACGTCCAGTGGGCCGCCCCAGACACAGTTGGGCGAGGCAACTCCAGAAACTGTGTGAGGAGAGGATGGGGCTACCATGGACAGAGGCCGTACAATCAGCACAAGACAGGGACATATGGAGGAGCCTTGTCGATGCAATGGGTCCCCGACCCGAATAGGATAAGGGGAAGAAGATGATGATGATGATGATGATGGCATTGTTTTTTTCTTAAATTTTTCAACGCACTTTTATAAAATAATATTAATCATATTCTCTGTATTATCTCATATTATGTTCATCATTCATTACACTAACTCGTCATCCCATTTTCAGACTAACTCCTGTTTTACAGGGACATTTGAGGGTTTAGCTTCGCGCATCATTAATGTAGCTTCGTTTATTAAAAAAAATTAGAGTCCTTGTGAGAGCCTTGAAGGAGTAACCATCTGTTACTTATACCGGGGCGGGAAAGCGGTTAGATTACCTCAAGTGTGCGCCATTTGGGTTGAATAACTTTTCAGAGAGTCTGATGAGTCGAATTGATTCTGAGAGTCCCGTTTTAACGATGTTCCACCGTTGATGCATATCAAAACAAAGTTGGATTCTATTGTTTTCCTAATTTATAGCATAATAAATAATAATGAATTGTAAATAAGCAATAAAATTTATAATTAATCGCTGTAGGCGTAATTAAATATAAGTTGTTTTCATTTTTGAAGTAAATCGCTCATAAAATATATCTACCTATTCAAAATTTTCATTCTTTAATATTAGGAGAAGGTATACGCCAAAGTTCAAAGACGGTGATGATCTGATGACGGGCTTAGAACGTGAGAAAAAAACGCCTTTCACATGGAAACACTGTAACCTTTGAGTGGTGATGAAAATATAGGCACTTGTGTTTTGTATTGGCATTAGAAATCGACATTAAATCAGCGTTGAGGTCGATGATTCGGAAGATGTGAACGGGAAAAAATATGGATGATTTTCACTAAGGTATTATTTAGGAAGTTTGTTTACGAGAGATGGGAAGGCTGATAGAGGTATTGAAAAATGCAGGTCACTCCATTAAAGCAGGTGTTACACACAACTATAAAAGATAGTGTCCGACCGAAACAGGACTTTCTACCGAAACCGAATCTTCGGTAACTCTCTCAGTTTCGGCCGAAACCGAAACCGAAACCAAAGCCTTTTTAGACATTTATGTTAATCTATTGTTTACTGAAATTTGGCTTAATTTTTACACTTATACAAACAATGAAACAAAAAACAATTATTGAAATATGTGGAAAAAAAATATATTAGATACTGCTATTAATTAAACTAACAAAAATTAACAAAACACGTTAACTACTTCTTGGAACCAAAATTTGTCAATAATAAAACACATTGTAAAGAAAGGATGTCATTAATTGAGTAATTTCATTTTAATTGCGTTTACAATCACAACATTCTTATTACACGTTTTAAATGAAATAAAAAAAAAATAATTGAAGAAAAAATAATTACATTTTTTCGATTTTACTGCTATAATAAAAACAAAAATTACATATAAACTGATAACGCAATCATGCCGGACCGGTCGGCGAACTCAGCTGATGATGGCGGGTGATATGTGAGCGGGTGATATATATTTAACTCACCCGAAGACAACCGAACGACGCGCGATAATTCACGAACGCAGAGTGGTGCGGCCGAATGTTCGGCAGATTTTCCGAAACTAGATTTTTCTGCCGAAACTTGCCGAAACCGAAACCTAAACCGAAACCGAACCTTCGGTCGGTCACGCCATACAATCCCATACAGACCTGTCACCTAAACAGATGATGTGCATGAAGCTCAAAGTTATTTGCCGTAATCGCTGCTGAGGCGATATGCGAAAAGTTATGCGACCCCCCCCCCCCTCCGCCGTAGAGAGGGGGTCATTTTAATTATGAAGCTGCGTAAACATACGGATGACAGCTGTCAAGCTGACAGATCTAGTACGAAAATATGATAAATATACCTCTCCCACCCCACCATAGGAAGAAATATTAGTAAATAAATAGTGTGACGGTACAACACATAAGCGCTCGCGGTTTAACAGATAAACTCGCGCTTTTAACGCTGTGTGTGACACGAGCTTAATGGAGGACAGAACACGGTTGGCACAATTAAGCAGTTTTACCTGAAAAATACCATTTTTTTGTCTTTATGTTTGCGTTCTGGTGTACAATCACCTCCCGAGGTAACTGTCCTTTACCCCCGGATAATAATTTGAACATTAACGATGTTTATTAACATATTCCTTATTATAATAATAATAATAAATTTGGACAACTTATATAGCGCTGTTTTTGCGAAAAATCGCCTCAAGAGCGCTGTACAAATTAGCATGGATTTTACTTTAGAATTTACTTAACTATGTAGGAGGCCAGATAACCACTCCTCTTGCAGCTATCAAGCGCATGGATTATTGGAATTCTAGCCCCCCAATAAATTAAATAAAATATCTTTTTATATGTACGTATTTCAATTTACTTAACTATGTAGGAGGCCAGATAACCAATCGTCTTGCAGCTATCAAGCGCATGGATTATTGGAATTCTAGCCCCCCAATAAATTAAATAAAATATCTTTTTATATGTACGTATTTCAATTTATTTAACTATGTAGGAGGCCAGATAACCAATCGTCTCGCAGCTATCAAGCGCATGGATTATTGGAATTCTAGCCCCCCAATAAATTAAATAAAATATCTTTTTATATGTACGGTTTATTATTAGTTTTATATTAATGTATTTTTTACTGGCACAGCCCCAGGCAATAATGCCGTATTCCATTATGGATTGTGCAAGTGCGAGGTATATATTTTTTATATCACATATGTTTAAAATATTTCTCAAGTTTTTAAAAAAGTAAATCAACTTGTTTAGTTTTCCTACTACCGAATCTATATGTTTATCCCATTTTATATAACGGTCGAAGTATATACCAAGATATTTAATATTTTCCGTTTGTGTAATTGGGGGACAGTCGCATGGGGTTTGTGTTGATATATCAATGGTTGATTGACAGGAATGTATTTTAAGGTGGATGTTATTGGAGGGTTGGCCTCTCGAATTTATGCTGAAAGTTATGAATTTTGTTTTATCTATATTTAAAGTTAATAAGTTAGAGTCGAGCCATTTTTTAGTAATATTTAAGCCAAGTTCTGCTTTTGGGGTTAATGTTTTCCAGTCTTTGGCCTTAAAGAGTAACACAGTGTCATCAGCAAAACTTATAATTTCCCCGTCTATTTGGAGGTGACACAAACCATGTAGAATAATTTCTTTCTCTCCTGCCAGTAGCAAGCTTGAGCATTTTTCTAACTGGGTCTGTAAATTGTTGAACAATAATAAAGATAAGTTGCAGATACTTCGCACGTGGAAACATGTGACCAAAAAGGTATGAAGGATAAAAGCTTTACCTTAAAACTGGTTTTCTTGGTAATGTATATATCATTTTCTCTATTAATCGGTTTAGAAGGCACTCTCTTTTTTAAGGAGTAATCTCTAGGAGGTGATTTCGTATTCCTCTTTGAAACAGTATCCCGTTTATCAACAGGAGAATTCTCGTCCGCCATAATGACATAAATACCTACAATGTTGCTGTATTACAATTTGGTAAACGTTGATACGCCCGCGCCTTATGGCGGGTTTCAAATTAAAACTATAATCTTAAAATTATGGAGGAACAAATTAAAAAAAGCTACTGATTTTAGAAACGATACATTTATTCTAGAAGGACACAAAAGGCAGGTGTTAATTATTAATCTAGTGTTAGTCTTAAAATTACTTTATTAGTCTTAAAATTAAAATGTCTTTTTGCTTAATTCTACGGTAAAGTCTTTGTTCGGAGTCTAATCACTTCGGTGATTAAAATAATTAAAATGTTCAGTCACTTCCCTTTGGATGCTGATGATGGAGTCTCCGCGAACGCACACAGTCACTGGGCACTTTAAACTTAGTTAACTATTTCTTTCACTTGTTATTGCACAGATAGGAAGTTGCGAAAGTTCTCTGAAGTGAAAATTTGTGCAAAGTGGAACTTGCACAAATCCTTGGTCGGAATTTTCGCGGTCACTTGGTTGGACTTCCTGGCGGAAGTTCGCGAATGTATCGGCGGTTCCTGGTCGAAATCCGCGAGCGTGTCTGGTAATTTCCCTGGTCGGGAAATTCCGCGTGGTCGCGTGCAAAGCCCTGGTCGGGTTGCAAAACGTAACTGTTTTTTTATCACTGGTCGGGATTCGGTTCGCGCGGTTCCCGGCGGTCGGGACACTCCGTTAGCGGAATCGAGTACCAACCCCTAGGCCGGGCAAATGGTGACACTTATTATATTATTATGGGGTATCAATAAGCACATTATAAGAAAAGTATGTCGATGATTTGGGGTCATCAGCCTTGTAGTGGTGGTGTTATGATTGACGAAACTATAAAAAATGCTTGGCAGCTGTTGTTAAGACCTAATATTAAAAATAAATTACCACTAAACTTACCTACAAGAAGACAGTTGCGTGTAGATTTGTTTCCAGAACCTGTAAAAGAGAAATTAGAATGATCAGTGTTTTTAACGATAGACATCAATAAAATATATACCTTCTATTATGCTAAGTCACCCACGTGAAAAATATGCACGTATGTAGTTTCAAAGTATCTAAACAGATGTCGTTAGTGTATGTAGTTATATGAAGTTTTAATATGTCTCAACAGTCAGTAAGTTGTACTATATGACGTTTACCTGTCATATCCGATCTTGCTGGGCACATTCAATGACCATTTCCCCTACTCCAGATTAACACAGAGCCTCCATTAGAATGAACGTGGAGTCCAGTTAAATATGCATCTTTACATATAGTATAAAGTCGCTCCCGTTGTCTGTACATTAAATCTTTTAAACTACGCAACGGATTTTCATGCGGTTTTCACCAATAAATAGAGTGATTCATGAGGAATTGAGGATTCATAAGGATTTGATATGTATGCAAATTAACAGACGGCGTTAGTTATAAAGGTTGGGTAATGACGTTGTCAATAGATGGCGTTGTGTTTCGTTAGCCACAGTAACGAGTGGCCAGGTTTGCTAGTTATAAATAAGACGATAATAATCTGAATTATTCAATTGGGCCAAATATTATTGTGGTTCAAGTGGGTCCAATCCAAGATCAAACTTTTTATCAACTTCGAATTTTGAATTTACATTTTTTTCGACACACCCTAATGTGAAAACTGTGCGCTGCGCGTTCATTTTGAATATTCTGTCGAATCCGACTCTTCAGTGGATTTAAGCGGGGTCTCCTGCGACCGTCTCTACAAACAATACATCAAACATAACCACAAAAATTAACACAACCAGTATTTGTTTTCGTCCACATTCCATCTCCTCCATTTGTTGAAACATTGAGACACGGTGGGCGTGGCCACACACTTATTTTTTATTGGCCTATAGTGAAGACGTGTCTACGCGCCGCACACGTAGATGTCAAAAAATGTCAAGATTTGTTCTATTGAGAAAGAGATGCTACATCAGGAAGAAAACACAGGTTTCATGATAGACCGTAGTACCTCAAAATTTTAACCGGTATTTATTTATCAGGAATTAAGAATAGAATACCGATTTTGATTAGGCATTTTCTTCCATGTCTCTGGACGAAGAACTGGGTTTAATTATATCTATTACATAATATGCAACAACAAAAAATCACCGGAAATACGAATTGGCATTACATTAAAATTTCTGGCTACTAGCGATTCGGACACGACCAAAATGTACCTGCCATTAAGAATTTCAAAACAACAATTATTATCATAAGTTTATTGGGTCCTCCCTAAAAATTAATAGACTTAAAGGACTTACAATTTTTTAAAAGAAAAACACAATTATAACTTTTGAAGATTATTCCCATCAACGTATACTGAAGAAGACGATACCTAACAAAAATTATCTAAACGAAAATATGAAAGAGAACAAGACACAGAAAAATAGAAAAAGACAATATTTGCAACTGAAACTCGAACCCAGACCTCTCGTCTAACCGTCATATTTTTCAATCTCATATTTAAAATTTTTCGGAATAAGAAACTCCAGTACAATTTTTATTTTATTTTTTAAAGAATAAATGACCTTCTAACTCAAATAACTGCACATTTATTTTTATTTATAGTTTTTATAGTTAAATAATTGTCAAGATTCCCGAAAACCACCGTATGTATGGTGAATCGTGTGACGTCATCACTCACCAAAAGTTTGTTTTATTTTCAACAGGAGTGTCATTTTGTGTGGCAGCTATATGGAAGAAGGTATGAAACTATTCAATGAGTAAAAACATTTTTTAATAAGTAAAAACATTATTCAGGTAAAATTATTTATTTATTATATTATATTATTATATTTTTCAATATAATTACGGGAGAGTGATATAAAAATTATTATTTTTTGGCTTTTAAGAATCGAAATCAATATTATAGAATTGTAGGTAACTACAGCATACAGCGCAGAATCAGCTGTTCGACTTCCGCCATTTTGAAGTTCAGACTTAGAAGAGAATTAGTAGAATTACAATTTTTTTAAATATTTTAAATAATAGAGATACCTCTATTTTTGATACTGAATTATTTAGGCCTAAATAATGTTTCAATAAACACAATAACTAAATCTCTATAAACAGTATGTACATAAACGAATAACGTGAAATGTTATTAATACCGATGGCTTGTGTCATACATTTCCATACAATGACTGTAAAATTATGGTGAGCAGTGACGTCAACACTTAACATTCAATAATACCAACTTGAGAGTGTGTTTTAATGTCGCGATTAAAAATGGACTTTTTAATCATTTTTAAAACGCTACGTTTAATATTATTTAATAAAACTTACATATTCAGAATCAGCGTTTATTGGTCAATATAAACATATTTTTTTAAAGCCGTAATATTTTTCACTGGAGTTCCTTAGAACAATAATATCTTCAAATAATTATTTTTCTAAGTAACAAACATTCTAAGAATTGGTTTGTAACCTGGATACCGTCTTGGATAAATATACCCGAATTTATTCATATGGAAATATTGACTTTTTTTAAAAGTCTAAATGAATATTCATTTTTTATAAGAAAGGCTCTCTTTTTATAACTTTTGAAGGTTTTTCCCATCAATGTAATACATCAGAAAGGTTTGAGTTCGAGTCCCAGTTGCGACCATTATCTTTTTCTATTTTAATGCGTCTTGTTCTCTTTCATATTTTCATTTAGATTATTGTAGAAACAATTGACATATATAAAATAATCCTCTCCCCTTTCTTCCCCGTTTTACCCGGACGGAGAATGTTTCCCATCGGACGAAAAACGTAGAAGGCCATGCCCCCATTTTGAATGTTTGATTCAATGCCTGAGAAAACCGTCGCAAGAGACCGGACTTTACACAGACATTTTAGGCGATCTGAAAATATTTTGAACACACATTCCTGAATACGTTTTACCGGTATAACTTAGTTGCCAAATTTGCATCTCTTTACATTTGACGATCTTTGTTGAAAGACATGAACAGCATTCGGAATTTTGTTTATCTCCAGAACGTGCATTCTTATTTTAAACTCGCTCTGACCTTCCTATTGCCATTATTTTGTCATTCCATCGGTGTATATCTTTATAAAATTCCACAGATAAGGAAAAATATCGTCCGTGTAATCCTACTTATAATATTATAAAGGTGAAAGTTTGTATGGATGTATGTTTGTTACGAACGTACCCATACTATGTGACACGTTTAGGGGGGGGGGGGGGGGGGTCTTCAAAATGTCACGCTCCATACAAATGAGCGGCGGGTTCCTTAGGATTTTGGTCACCGGGGGGGGGGGGGGGGGGGGTTAAAAATTGCAAAAAGTTGGTCACGTAGTTTGGGTACGATCCCTTATTTGCGTGATCTATAGGCTATATATATTGGTAAGCTCTGGCGTTATGAATAATCTTTGGCGTTATGAAATTATTTATCATACGTTTTCTGTCGCTAATAAAATCGATTTATTGCAAACGTCGGAAACGAATTGTGAAATGAACGTATCGGAAATGAATGTGTGGAATGCGAGAGGTGAGTGGGGGGAGTGGGGTGGGGGGAGGGGGTTAGGGGAGGGCGAGGGGGGAGGGAAGGAAGGGGAAAGGAGAAGGATGGAGGAGGGTGTGGGGAGGGGTAGGGGGTGGGGGAAGGAAGTTGATGGGGGGAGTGGTGTGGGGATAGGGAATGTGGAGGGGTAGAGGGTAAGGGGAGTGGTGGGTGGAGGGAGTTGATGGGGGGAGTGGGGCGGAGGGAGTTGATGGGGGGAGTGGAGTGGAGAGAGGGAAGGTGGAGGAGGCGGAGTGGGTGGAAGAGGGAGGAGGGGGGTTGATGGATGAGTGGAGTGTGGAGAGGGAAGGTGGAGGGGGGGAGAAGTGGGGGAATGGGTGGGTGGAGGGGTAGGGGGTTGGGCAGGGGAGTGGAGTGGGGGAGGGGTGGGTGGAGGGGGAGGGGGGTTGATGGGGGGAGTGGAGTGGGTAGATGGAAGGTGAAGGAGGCTGAGTGGGAATCCCCTAATACTATGCGAGCGAAGCCGCGGGAAAAAGCTATTCTACAATAAAGCACAATACACTGTGAAATATGTTTATGTCCCACAAAAAAGTCCCACAAAAAAGCTCTGGCGTCAAAAAAACTAAAACAAAATAAATTTTTAAGTCATTGCTACTTTTTCGGTTCACAATTAATTTAATTTCCCCAGATCACCTCAAGTGGTTCGCTGCGTTTGGTGACTTAGCAGAGGTGCATGGGTTCATCGGATGAGGTGTATTCTTGCGCCTGTCCACCAGCTGCGTGGCGGGCCGGATCTCTCCTTTTAACCCTTTGAGCTCTCCAGCTGGTCTCTCTCGACCCATCGTCTTGGTTCATACATCCGTCATTCCTGGACTTATGGACCTGAAGTTTCCTACCCACTTTCCTTCCCAGAACATCCTCTCCTTCATTTCCTTAAAAAGCGCCTCCACCCAGCAACTCCATACAACGGCGGCAAAATTGTTTTTACATGATCTCCACATCCTATGTGGAGATCATGTAAAAAACAATGGCCCTGGGTAAAATAATTTCCTTCAAGGTCTATGTCATCTTTGGGGACGCTGTGTGGAGGGTTTTTTTAAGGAAAGGAAGGAGAGGAGAGTTTTGGGAAGGAAAATGGTTTAAGGGGTGGGTAAGAATCTGGGGTTCAGTGTGTCCTGCTTATTCGCCTCCAAAACCTCACCCCATGAACCGGGGCACCCCTGCTAAATCACCAAATGTAGCGAACCACTTGGAGTGACCTATGGAAGAGGTGTTGGTTATCCAATAAAGGTTCCCAAATTGAGTCATCCCAAACGGCAACTCAAGTTTTGTTTCGCATCTTCGCAAGTCGAGCAAAGATTCGATTTTGACTTGTGCTACCACTCTATTTAAAGCGGTTATGGCTTCAATGTCATGCTGTAATTGAAACCATTTTTAACTTAGAAAATCTTTGAGAAATCTCCACGAAATGGACTTAAAAAACAGCGGAAGGTTTACTTTGGTTTTCCCAAGGGAAATGACATTAGGCACAAGTTGGTATTCGCCCCAGCCTAAGTGATATTGGCCGGCAGATCTGACATAGGCAAAATCGATTATCTTGAAAGCACTTAGATGTAATGACGTTAGTTCCCCGGGAGCATGGTGTATCTCATTAAGTGTCTAGGGTTTGATGAAAAGGGATTAAGGACTCTCTAGATCTACTCTAAAACTAATTTAAAGCGAGTAGACGCTCGTGGTAAAGAGTTCTGTGGTATCCAGTCGCCCCACCTATCCAATCCAAACATGGCCCGAAACTTTCCCCAACTGTTGGCTGATTATAAAGTTGGATCACTGCTAAAACACTTATTAACTATTTAAGCTTAGCTATTTAAAATTTATCTATCTATAACTATATAAATAAAAATGAATCGCCGAAATATATGTACGCGCATAACTTCCGAACTACTGCACCAAATTGGATAAATTTTTTTTCTGTGTTCGTTATTGTCAGGACAAGGTTTGTATAAAACTACTGGTGTGCTCTGGAATTATGAAATTTGTGTAAAAAAATTGCAATACGTGGCACGCGAGCTGTTTGAAAAATGAATGTACAGGGACTGAATGTGTGGAATGCGGGAGGGGGGAGGGGAACTCGGGAAGGGGGTTCGCGGGACGATGAAGGTGGGGGTGGAATGGGGAGAGGGAAAGTGGAGGAGACGGAGTGGGAATGCGAGAGAGGAAGGGGACGCGGGAGAGGAAGGGGACGAATGGGAAAGGACCCGCAGGGAGTAACAATTTCTTTATAAAACGGCATAGCAACGCATGCCGGGAACCAGCTAGTATATATATGTAAATCAAAATATGCTTGCCTACAAAAAAGAAAATAGACAAATAATAGGTTAAGGTTAAAAGTAAATAACAACACATAAGTAAAATAAAAACGAATAAGCATGAAAAACATGAGAAATGAAACTGAAAAAATAATAAACACTAAAATGAATTAATGCAGCTGTTCACGAAGGGTAAGTACTCTTTCACATCCTTTGATATTTTTTAAATACTAGATTACCAGTTTTGATGAAGATGAAGTCATGTAAAATCCCAAAAAATTTTTACAATATCGTTACCTTGGAGCAACAAGGTTCTAACTGACATGACATCTTCTGACACCTTGACAGAATGAAAAAAATATGCCTACGGCGTTAATTCTGTCCATTATTTGACTAATGGGACAAATCCTACGAATGTATTAATTTACTGAGCAAGCAGTTATATTCACGACTTTTCATCCCGCGATAAAACATCCCCGACAAAATATCCTCCGACAAAACATCCCCCAACAAAATATCTACTAAAACCTAACCTTACCTAACCTAACCTAACCGAACATAACCTAACCTAACCTAACCTAATCTGACCTAGCCTAACAAAAAATGGGACAAAAATAATACAGACGTCCTGTAAAGACAATAAATTATTATTGTTCAAAAACAGTAACGAGTAAAAAAAGGTTGGTTAGGTTAGGTTTTAACTTAAAATTTCGTCTTTTTTAAAATTTGGTATTTTAACCAGCAAAAGACCAAATACATGGCCGTAGGATGCATCCAACAAATCCCAACTCTCTCATGTGGAAACCAAAATTTCGAAACGTTACCAAGATTCACATACCTAGGCTCCCTGATAACAAACGACAATAATACTACAGAGGAGATCCAGAAGCGCATAGTGAACGCAAATCGCTGTTATTTCCGCCTACAAAACTAATTAAAGTCCGGACTGCTGTCCAGAAACACGAAGATATTAGTGTACAAAACACTAATCAGCTGCGTACTTACGTACGCAGCTGAGACTTGGGTACTAACTAAGAGGAATGAGCGAACACTGGACATTTTTGAAAGAAAAATTTTGAGGCGCATCTTCGGACCGGTTCTAGAAAATGGATTTTGGCGCAGACGTTATAACAATGAGCTCTATACTTTGTTTAAGGAGCTAAACGTAGCAAAATTTATAAAACTGGGAAGACTTCGGTGGATGGGTCATGTGGAGAGAATGACCGAGCATCAAGCACCAAAGTCCCTGCTGAACTCAAGACCGGCGAGGGCGAAGGAGCCTGGGAAGACCAAGACTAAGATGGAGCGACAACGTCCTCAAAGACATATCTATCTTGGAGCTTCTAAACTGGAGAGAGCTGGCACAAAACCGAGATGAGTGGACTGAAGACTCTTGAGGAGGCCAAGACCCACCAGGAGTTGTAGAGCCAATAGTGATGATGAGGTTAGGTTTTAGTATTTATTTTGTTGGAGGATTTTTTGTCCGTAGTATATTTTGTGGAAGGATATTTTGTCGGGGATACTCGTATTTTGTCGCGGAATGAAAACGCGCATCACCATTATATCTCACTCTGAGTCACCAATTAATTTTCATAATAAATTAATTAAGCATTCTGAATGCATAACGCGATTGCGTAAATAGATGAAAACTTTTTTCGACTATGCAGTCTAAATTTTTTATTAGAACCATAATATGTATCTACCAGTACATGCATAAAAATAAATTGCTAATAATAATTAACAATACAAAAATAGGTAAAGGATTTGAAATGTATTGTTGACTTCCACTTATAATTTCACGTGCTAAATTAGGTAAGTAATTTGTTTATTTATTTTGTCATCAAGTTAGATCAGTATACCATTGTTTATCTGTGTACATTCATGTAAACATATAATATACATTATCCAGAATGTTTGGTTTTGAAATGAAAATATGCGTAGCTCCCACGTGGACGTCACTTGTCCTAATTTGCCCCGCTCTAACCACATCAACTTGCTGGAAAATCATTTTGAATTTGGAACAATTACAAGAAAAATAGCAAATTCGAGTGCATTTGTTTTTGAAAAACAGAAGATAAATTTGGACCAGTGGCATAGCTAGCACGGGGCGGATGGCGTGGTGTCACCCACCCCCCGTATTAAAGTTGACTTTGAGAAATTCAAATATCGAAAATTTTGAATGCGAACATAAAAAAGTTTTGTAAAATGGCTCACCTTACGTTTTTCCTAACTTAAATCTATTATATAAAAATGAAACGCTGAATGTGTTGCTAAGCGCATAACTTTCGAACGACTGCACCAAATTGGAAAATACTTTTTTTTTGTGTGTTCGTTATCGTTAGGACAAGGTTTTTATAAAACTTCCGGTGAGCTCTGGCATTATGAAATCTGTAAAAAAAATTGCTATTGGTGGCACGCGAGGTTTGAAAACTGAATGTATGGAAAGCGGGAGGGAGGAAGAGATGGGGGAGGGGGAGGGGGGGGTGAGGGGAGGCTGGAGGGGGGTGAGGGGAGGCTGGAGGGGGGGGGGAAGGGGGAGGGGGAGAGGGAGGGGGGAGGGAGAGCGGTGAGAGGGGGGGGAGTGGGGGAGGTGGAGGAGGCGGAGTGGGAACCCCCCTTAAACTATGCGGGCGAAGCCGCGGGAAAAAGCTAGTTACTAATAACAATAACGAAAAACCAAAAAACGCATATTAGATAAATGTATTAAAAACGTTATTGTCACCTCAATTTTTGATCGTTTCCTGTACAAATAATTAGTAAAAACAATCACTTATTTCAGAAATTTTTCTCAAATTGCGTTCGAAACTTTGGTTTTTATATATGTGTAAATTTTAATTCTTCTATGGTTAACTTTTAGATGCGAATGTAAATCGTGGTGTTTTTCCCTTTCTAACGCCTGTTTACATCACATTTCTCACCATGACAGTAAGGGAGACAACGATTTCTAGACCTATATGAGCAGTGTCCAAAGGCGAATAAATTAGCCTTATTATTATTTTAATTTGCAAAATTTTAGATATATCTACACTCCACTAAGTGTGACCTGATTGCCTACTTTAGACGGTAGGTATTTACGCAAAACTTTAACCTTTCCAAAATGCTAAGTTTTATAAAACATCATAAAATAACGTTGATCATTTTATTGCTAAAGATAATGTTAGAAACATGCGGACGTAAGACCAGCATATAAAGATAAACGAATTACGTGACGATTATACTGTTTAAATGTTTATTGCAGTACATGCATACTACATCATTGTCCATTGTTTGTTAATAATTAATTAACAACTTTGACACGTTATAAATTATAAGGATATATCTTAATTGTTTATGACCTCCGTAGCAGATTGATTCAAAACATTATTGAGATGCGGGAATTAAAAATGTCTACTTGGTTTTTCCAAAAAAATGGCAAAAAAATGTAAGACTTTTTATGATGGTTAACATTAGCGATGTGTCAGTTCAGCTGGAATGGGCTCATGTGATCCGCTCCTTTGCGGGAAGCGGTTCCTACTCCCACTTCTTTTTCAAATCGACTACTCCCAGAGAACCCGGCCCAGTCCCAGTACTCTCCGCATCCAAATAAATCCGGCGGTAATCCGGCGGTCCGAGCAACTCAACGCCGAAGCGCGAAAACCGCACTCGAATACAAGTCCCGGGTTCCTTTAAACCCAAGCGCCTTGTTCCAAGCTACGTGAATCGCGACACAATCCATTCATTTCGCCCACTCCCGGACTCGCGCGAACGCCGCGAACTACTACATTCCTGACTCACCCCGTGGCCGCCGCGCCGGCTTGCTCCGCGATCCACGGTCCGGCGTCACTCACCATTCCACTCATGAGTCGCGGGTCTCGGTGAGTTCCCGACACTCCCCGCTACCCGCGGCCGGCCAACTATGACACTTCCCCTTGAGTCACGTCACGAGCTGGGCGCTGGGCGTTCATTCGATCGCTGTTCGTTGATCGACACACACGTGCGTGACCCCTTCGGCTAGGCACGGAGTAGTTTTTAATTAGAGCGTCTTATCTGGTATCGTTAATCAACGGGTGACGTGCATTATAAAATAATAGTTTATAGTAAAGCATTACAGCTTATTAATTTACTTATTTAAATTCTCAATAAAAGACCGTGCAGTGTAGATACATTGAATGTACCTACATTGCACGGGTGACGGGTCCTTGTTCTCGTACGGGTCTTGTCCGACTCCGGGGTTCTGAGTTCTCGTGTGGGTTCTACGAGTAGGTCCTGGTTCCGAGTTCTTTGAACCCGTGCGTCCCGTTTCGGTGCGCCGCAACAATACCCAGTGCCCAGTCCGCACCTAAGAACTCGGACCCGGGACCTGCTCCTAGAACTCGTGTACTTTTAAAAGGAAGCAAGTCTCGGAGGCTTCCGGAAAAATGCAGAACTTACCCACCTCTAGTTAACATGCCGTGTTGTGCTTCCTCCTTACTCCTTAAGGGGGCATTACCAGAGAAAATCAGAAATATGTCACTTTCAAATTAGATTTTAGACGTATTGACTCTTTTCCACAAAAAATTATAAATGGATTTCGAAAGATTGTTCTTTTATCTAGCATTCGCATGTAATAAATTTTGAGATTTTTTAAATTTTTTTTTGTATAATAAGGTTATTCCATGGGTCGTTGGCAGATTTGTTAAATTTTCAAAAAAGATTTTGTATTATACCACACCCATTTCAAATCATATAATCATGCAGTAAAATAAAGCAATACATTATCTGGGTATCGCATGTTTTAGAATTTTAATTTTAGTTTAAATAAAATCATTAAATAATATATACGTACACGAGTTTCTTGACGAAAATTGGTCCGTTTGTGTATTTATTTGCGCACTTACAAACTAATATATTTCAGATTTTTTTAACATTCTTATTAAATTTAGACATTATTGAAAAATGATAAATACTTATAATAAAAAAATAATTACAAAAAGTACATTATTTTAATAGTTTTATCATCACGCCTTTCAGCATTTTTGGATGAAGGTATAAATTAAAGCTAATTTTTGATTGAAATAAATTCGATATTGAGTTATAATTTAAAAAAGCTGGTACGGAGAATAATTAATCTTTATCATTGTAACCGCCCTGCACGATCGTAAGAACAACTTTCGACGAAATGTGGATTTTCGTCCGCTGGCTGGTTAAACGCTCTTAATAATCAGGCACAGTTAAAAATATGTCATTTTTAAATCAAATTCTGGACGTATCGACTCCTTTCTACATACAAAAAAATATAAGTGGATTCCGAAAGATTGTTATTTTATCTAGTTAAATAATGTTTTATATTTTGAATATATTTATAATTATTTTGTATAAAAAGATTATACCGTTGGTCATTGGCAGATTTGGTAAATGTTCAAACAAAATTATACAACACACATTTCAAATTATATAATCATACGGTAAAATAAATTAATAAATTATCTAGGAAAGCTACTACTCAGGATTTTAATTTTAGTTAAAATAAAATTAATAAAAAAGATCCGCGCACTTGTTTTGCGACGAAAATACTTCAGTTTGTCATTTATATACAGTCTTACAATTATATTTCAAACTAGCTAGTTCCCGGTATGCGTTGCTATGCCATTGAATAAATCATTTTTTTCTCCCTGCATGTCCTTTCCCATTCGTCCCGTTCCCCTTCCACCTTCCCTTCCTCTCCCGCGTCCCCTTCCCCTCTCGTGTTCTCACTCCGCCTTCTCACTCCGCCTTCTCCACCTTCTCTCTCCCCACTCCACAACCCCCTCCCCCGTCCCGCGAACCCCCCTACGGAATTCCCCTCCCCCCTCCCGGGTTTCCCTCACCCCCTACCCGATCTCCCCTCCCCCCTCCCGCACTCCATACATTCAATCCCAGTACTTTCAGTTTTCAAACACCTCGCGTGCCACCTATTGCAATTTTTTATACAAATTTCATTACGTCAGAGCTCACCGTTTCTTTTATACAAACCTAGTCCTGACGATAACGAACACAAAAAAAGAATTATCCAATTTGGCGCAGTCGTTCGGAAGTTATGCGCGTACATACATTTCGGCGATTCATTTTTATTTATATAGAAGATAGAAGAAGAAGATAGAAGATAGAAGATAGAAGATAGATAGATAGATAGATAGATAGATAGATAGAGATAGATAGATAGATAGATAGATAGATTTCCACTTAATTTTAAATTAGGTCCACTGTATTCTATTTAATTTTAAACATTTCACTCCACAATCACACAGGCGCTGGTATATTTTTACAATCATGAGTGATTTCCTTCCTTCCACAACCTTTGTCACAATAGAGGCTACCTGTCACATATCACCTGTCATTTGGGAATGTTGCAAAATACATCCAGTAAATTCAAGTCGAGTTATAATAGAACCCGGATCCGCTCGGGTTTTGACCGTTATTATATCGGTAATCGGATAAAAGAGAAAAGAGACTAAACTGATTATGCCAAAAATAGATTAGACCATTTTCGTTATTTATTTTTGGGGTGTTATGCCGTGTTGCGCTACCTCTTCAATTCAGCCAACGTTTCGGACTAAACCACACCTGCCCTGATAATGGACAATGTAACGCTTTTGGCTAAAGAAGGAGGTAGCGCAACACGGCGTAATACCTTAAAAATAAATAACAAAAATATTTTTGGCCGTGAAAATCTAAAACCATATCTAGATTTTAGATCAGCCGAGCGATTCTATATCTTTTGTGGGATTGTTATGAGATAACGGACATGATCTCCTGTCAGATTTGTATGATTTATTTAATTTATGAATGTGTTTGACGTTCGGCAGATATATGCAAAAACAATCCTTACTCATCTATACACAAATATACATAAATACTATGAAAAAAGATTAAATACTCGCTGTACTCGAAATAATGACAAAGACTTACTACAAATCCCCAAAACGCGTACTACTTTTGGTCAACGAAATTTCAGATACCTTGCAACAAGACTTTACAACATTCTTCCAGATAGAATAAAAAAATGTGATTCCCAAAAAATTTTCAAAAATAACATAAAAATTTGGATCAAAAATAATGATAGGGCCTTTACCGGTGCACTCACCCAAATTCGAAATTATTAATGATTTGGTATTACACAGTGGAAATATACAAACAATGTATTGGTTGCTTTTATTTAAATTTATTATTAATGCAACCAATCTATTATGTGATTACTTTTTTAATAAAAGTGTAGGTATGTCTATAAGTCGTATAAATTGATTTAAAAAATACTGCCTCAACACAGGCTAGCCTAGTGAGGCAGATTACTGAAAAACCAAAATTTATAACTATTTTCTATTTTTCATTTATCTACTGTTCATATTTATATATTTTTTCTGTTGATATTTTTTTTTTTTTTTTTTTTGACAGTGAATACCGCACAAGAATCTCAACTGCTCCCGTCTGGAGCCAGTGAGACTATGGCATCCCCAATTGGGGTATGTTGTGAGGCTGAAGGTAGTGGGGAGGGGAAGGAGGTGGGGAAGAGGAACGTTGGGAAGTACCTGGCTATTCAGATCTGGTCACTAAACACGGCTAAAGCCATTTTCAAGCAACGTTTCAATTCTGAATGGTGGTCTTACACCAGGGCGATACTAATAGTATCTTCCACTCTGGAACATGCCGCAAATATACTATATATTATTTTTAAATGAATTAATTGTGAAATAACACAAATTAATCAAATAAAATTTATTTGCGCATGCCGGGTTCGAACCCGCGACCTCCGGAATGTGAGTCAAGAGTCTTAGCCACTGGACTACGGAGGTCGTTAAAATTACATAAGGACAAAAGATATCCTTTTGTCCTTATGTAATTTTAAACCACTGTAAACATAACACTGAATATGTACTTTTTAGTTATAATCTTGCAAATTTCTTTCAATTTATTATTATTATTATTATTATTTGCTTTTTCTATGTACAACGTACCGTACATTAATGGATAAATAATCATGCATACTTGCAGGAATTCGTGTTTAAAACGATCTAAACTAAAATATGTAGTAGTAAATATGTAAAAATCGCACTAATCTAACAGTAGATCACGATCGATAACGATCCCACAAAAGGTCTACATATAATCGCTATGCTGGTTGGAATAGGGTTTGGTTGGGTTTGTTGATTATTTGTTATTTTTCTTGAATTTACATAAAAATCCTACTTTGTTATGGAGCCATTAAATCGTATCTAACACTCGACTATAAATAGATGATTGTTTATATAGGGTTTAACAGCACGTACCCGAACGATTTTAACCAGCGAAAAAATGTAGGTCTCATTTTGCTGTCCAATGACTATTTTTTTTCTGTTAACTAAAAAAAAAAAATTTTTGACAACACATCACTACTGATCCCATCTATGTATATATGTCGCGACGGGTTGGAGCGATACGCGCGCTGTTTCGTGTGTTACCGTGCTGCTAGAACGAGACGCGACGCTTATCGAGTGACCCACTAGGCTACGGAAGCGCTAATCTTGCGACGCGCGATGGAAAAATATTTTTAATGTTTCCACCGGTCGAGAGTCATGCCTGAAACTAACTTTCACACTGGAAATTATGCAAAGCATCACTTTGAAGTAACATTTTGTGGATTAACTTTTAGCTATCATATATTTTATTTACCGAATCAAATTCCTTGAATTTTTTTTTTTTTACATGAGCTCCACACAGGAGGCCCTGAGGAAAATAATTTCCCTCAGGGCCTATGTCATCTTTGAGGATGCTGTGTGGAGGGTTTTTTTTAAGGAAAGGAAGGAGAGGAGAGTTCTGGGAAGGAAAAGGGTTTGAGGGGTGGGTAGGAATCTGGGGTTCAGTATGTCCTGGTCATCCGCCTCCAAGACCTAGACAAACCTCACCCCATGAACCCGAGCACCCCCGCTAAATCACCAAACGTAGCGAACCACTTGGGGTGACCTATGGCAGAGGTGTTGGTTATCCAATAAAGGTTCCCGGGGGGGGCGGTACCCATTCCCGCCTCCCAAATTGAATTGAATAATAAACTATCTATAAAAATAACATTACTTGCGTTAATTTTGGTAAATTGATAGGTTTTTTTTATTAAGTATCATGTTTGGACTTTGACGGTTGAAATTGCGGCAAAAACAGACATCCGGATTCCATAGATAATTCATTTTTAAATATTCTGGTGTTGCCAGGTGAATGAAACTTTTGGCTATATCAAGAATGATGTTGGCGCAAACGATTCTGACCTTGTTTTTCATATAGTTTCTTTATGCATAAGGGTTAAAATCGCATTCATTTTTTTTTTTTTTTCGAAAATTTGTTCCGGAGTGCGGGCTTGTCCAGTCCTATGAGAGGTTTGGAAAAAATGTTATCGGATGGCAAAATACCATCAACATTTTTTACTCCAAATATCCTTCGGGCATGCTTTACACCCTGTGTATTAATTATATGTTCATCTGTCAAAACATTCAGCTTATGATGATCGATTTATGATAATGAATCATATAATTTACTATCCCCAAATGGGGTATATTGTGAGGCAAAATGTAGTGGGGAGGGGAAGAAGATGGGGAAGAACAAGGTGGGAAGTACCTGGCTATTCAGACCTCGTCAAAAACCACGGATAAATCCATTTTAAGCAACGCTTCAATTCTGAATAGTGGTCTTAAACCAGGGCGATAATGAGAGAAATAAATAATGAGAGAATCTTCCACTCTGGAACGTGCCGCAAATGTGTATGATTTTTGCATTAGGGAACTCAGGAGGTGTTTTGAATGGAAATTTGCAAGGACGATAAATTTATCTCTCGGCAATTACTTCTAATGAAAATTCTGAATAATCGCGTTCGCCTAGAAATTAGCATAAACAAATAAACATGTCATGAAATCATTTGATACCGCTGACGATATTTCCTTTGCTCGATGTTTCAATAGGACAGACAAAGCACAGTTTAATATGATTATAGTAAAGATTGTAATCAAGTTAAAGATCTCTTTAGTTGATGTACGGGCACCGTTATACAAAAGATTATTTATTTAATGTCTGCGGAAGTCCGGATATTAACAGGAAGTTTTACGTAATTTATTTTGATATTAAGGATCTTCCCAGCGAAACTTATTTTCAATAATTTATGAAGCACGCCTTAAGAACGGACAAGGCGTTGTTTTCAAAACAAACTTGTTAATATAAACGGACTTACTCAAATTATAAACTTCGCACAAAACAATATTCTGTAAGTATGTACTTTTAGTGTAACATCAATGCCAAAATCACCCAACTGAAATTCGAAATTATTTTATTTTATTTTATTTTATTAGGAACATTTACAGGTTAATAACATTACATGCATTAAACAAAACAATAAATTATAATAATTAGGTTACAACCCAATAACAAAAATGTTCACATCATGCCCAAATAATAAATAAAAAGTCAATAATTATTAACTTTTTTTGCCTAATATTACAGAGATAGGAACTATATAAACAATCTAAACATAGACTATAGGTATATACTGTCTAATACTGTGTGATACATAGAAGATACAGATAAGATAATATAAAAAACAATGAAAGTAGAAAAAATAAATATATAAAAATAACGATGAAAACTGAAAAACACTAGATGTAGGATCGAGAAAAAATTTGTACATTAATAATAAAAAAAACAAGTGAAAGTAAGATTAAAGTTAAGTGATAGTACTCACAAAAAAACAGTAAAATATAGTGTGCCAGTTTTATGGCTATTTAAAAAAAAAAAGAAAAAAATATTTATAAAACATTTATAAAAAAACAAAAAAAAAAATGAAAAAAACACCAGACTTAAAGTGGAAAAATATTATACAGGGTGTTAAGGGACGTACTTGACTTACTTTAACCAGTGATTCCTGACATTATTTGGAGTAAAAAATGTAAATGATATTTTGGTCTTCGGTGACTTTTTTGACGAATTTTTTTTTTTTTCAAAATTTTTTTCTTCAAAATCAAACAAAAAAAAGATTCTTCTGCATGTCGTCACTGGTCACTCAGCCGGGTGTCCGACGAACTCCTTATCCCGCCTGCAACTGTTCAACAACTACCATTTTTTATGTATTTGTAGAAAAAAAAAAACATCAAAAATGTCACCGGAGACCAAAATTTCATTTACATTTTTTACTTCAAATAATGTCAGGAATCACTGGTTAAAGTAAGTCGTCAAGTACGTCCCTTAACACCGTGTATATACGCACGTGTATGTATATACACATACACGTATTACATAGTACTCACAAAAAAAATAGTAAAATATTGTGTGCCAGTTTTATGGCTATTTAAAAAAAATATTTATAAAACAACAACAAAAAAAACACCAGACTTAAAGTGGAAAATATTATATACACGCACGTGTATGTATATACAGATACACGTATTACATTATTTTAAATTAAAAAAAAAAAAAAAAAAAAAAACATAAAAAAGTAAGGTAATAATTATTTAGTTTTGTTAAAGTGAATTAATCTACGAGTATTTGGTAATGAATTGGTTATTATAAGGCTCCATTAACTATATTTTTGAAAGAGCTTAAAGTACATGACAA
The DNA here is from genome assembly GCA_917880885.1 of Limnephilus marmoratus. Classification (NCBI taxonomy): domain Eukaryota; kingdom Metazoa; phylum Arthropoda; class Insecta; order Trichoptera; family Limnephilidae; genus Limnephilus; species Limnephilus marmoratus. The sequence goes on from OU862911.1 coordinate 13,773,451, forward strand.
GATATCAGCATCGATACATTTTTTGTTATAATGATTACAAGTTCTTAATAAGAAAGAATTTTGCCTGAGACTAGTTGAAGCAATTTCGACATGAAACAATGACTTGTCCCTAGTTTTCTTACTCGGAACTCTAATATTAATTGATGACAAAAGAGCCGGACAGTCAATATGACCATTCAAGATTTTGTGTAAGTAAGTCATATCCGTAATATCTCTCCTACTTTTTAGAGTTTTTAGAGTTTATGGTCACATCACTCCATTATAGTGTTATTTATTATAATTTTTCTCTTTATTATAGTATTTTTTTCATTTTTTGAAGTGAAAACTTCTTTAACGCTGTTGTGATTTGAAATTCGATGAATTGAAAAATAGCGACACTAAAAAGAGACAAACACATACATCTATAGGATTTAGCCTGCGAGGGAATGGGATAGTATAATCGGTCTCCTCTTTGTGCGGTGATTCGTAGCCTATCGGTCTTCTCTCTGTGCGGTGCTTCGTGGTCTTCCCTTGTCTACTTTAGTTTTCTGAAGGTTTCACTTCTACAGTGGGCGAATTGCACACTCTGATTTTTTATTAATTTATTATTATTTTCAATTTGGGAGGCGGGAATGGGTACCGCCGCCCCGGGAACCTTTATTGGATAACCAACACCTCTGCCATAGATCACCCCAAGTGGTTCGCTACGTTTGGTGATTTAGCAGGGGTGCCCGAGCTCATGGGGCGAGGCTTGTCTAGATCTTGGAGGCAGATTACCAGGACACACTGAACCCCAGATTCTTACCCACTAGTGTTGAGTACCTCATACAAGAGGCACCTCAAATGTCCCATACAAACACGCAAAATGTCCCCCCACCTCACAATATGTATTTGTACCAACTCTTTTTCTTTGTATTACTACAAATATGAAGGGGGGACAAACATGAGGTGTGAGGTGGTTTGTTTTGTTGGACTACATTCATGTCATGTACGGGACAAATATGAGGTGAGGTAAGGTGGTTGCTGTATTGGACTACATGTCAAGGTGTCACGTATGGGATAAATATGAGGTGAGGTGTGAGGTGGTTGATGTATTAAACTACATGTCATGTCACGCATAGTTTGGGACAAATGTATGAGGTGGTGAGGCGTGAAGTGTTTTTATATTCTATGACATTTTTGTATTAGAACCGTGAGGTGGTGATGGGGTAAGCCAATTCATATATTGTGAATACCGCAGAAGCGTCCCAACTACTCCGAAATTTTTATTTTTTTATTCTATATTATTGTTAAGTGAATACCGCACAAGAGTACCAACTGCTCCAAAAAAAATTGTTTTTTGAAATATTTTTTTTGTTGTAAATTATTGTTATGTGAATACACAAAACAATAATTTATGAGCGCAAGAGTCCCAACAGCTACAAAAAAATTTTTTTTTTGAATTTTTTTTTTATTGTAAATTATTGTTATGTGAATACACAAAATAATAATTTATGAGCACAATAGTCCCAACTGCTCCAAATTTTATTTTTAAATTTTTTTTAACGAAAATTATTGTTATGTGAATACACATAACAATAATTTATGAGCACAAGAGTCCCAACTGCTCCAAAAAAATTTTTTTTTTGATATATTTTTTAATTGTAAATTATTGTTATGTGAATACACAAAACAATAATTTATGAGCACAAGAGTCCCAACTGCTCCAAAAAAAATTTTTTTTGAAAATTTTGTATGAAATTTTTTTTTATTGCAAATTATTGTTATGTGAATACACCTAACAATAATTTATGAGCACAAGAGTCCCAACTGTTTAAATATTTTTTTTTATTCTAAATATTTTTTATTGTAAATTATGTATTGATAAGTGAATACCGCACAACAGGACCAACTGTGCCAAAAAATATATATTTTTTAATATATTTTTATTTTAAATTATTGTTATATGTTATGTAAATACCGCACAAGAGTCCCAACAGCTCCCAAGGGAGGGAGGATGAGGCAGTGTTGAGATGAGGTGGAGGGGGAGGGATAAGAGGGGGGGTGCAGGGGGGGATCAGAGGGGGGGTGCAGGGAGGGGATCAGAGGTGGTGAAGGTGGGGAGGGGGTAGGCCTTTTTTATATCCATTTTTCGTATTACAAAAACAACAGACACGGGAGGCGGGTATGGGTACCGCCACCCCGGTATTTATTAGAAAACCAACACCTCTGAACCAAGAAAATCAAGCTGAAGGAAAAAAACCAGCCACCCCCCCCCCCCCCCCCCCCCGTAAGCGAAAATATTTTGTAACACCTCACCTCAAATGAGGTGAGACACCTCAACGCCTCATTTCAATATTTGAGTACCTCATACAAACTCATCCTGATATCGTGTCCTACCCAACACTATTACCCACCCCTTAAACCCTTTTCCTTCTCAGAACTCTCCTCTCCTTCCTTTCCTTAAAAAAAACCCTCCACACAGCATCCTTAAAGATGACATAGGCCCTGAGGGAAATTATTTTCCTCAGGACCTCCTGTATGGAGCTCGTGTAAAAAAAAATATTCTGTAGGTACATATTAATATGACCAAGATATTTTACTTTGTCCTTCACACTAGGAATTCACCTGTGTTGTGGAGTACAAATCTTAATTTTTTTATCATGGAGTACGTCCTTTAGTTTCAAAATATCTGTTTTATTGTAGATTTTTGTGGTTTTGCAATGAGAAGGAATGAAGTAACAGCAAACGGCGCAAAACACCACTTGCAAATACTTCGTTGCTTTCCCATAATTCGTGGTTCGTTTCGCATTTTGTTACATACATGTATACCTACTTGTGTACGCAGCCTTACGTGAGAATTGATTGAAGTGTTTATTTTCAGGATTGTATTTAGAGGTCTATGATTATTACGATAGATTATGGATTGGTTTGATGTTTTTGTTGTTAACTTAATATAGTCGATATATAATTATAAACACATAACTTCAATATAGTGTTTCCTTTCTACTTTATTATAATAATGGTCACGTCACTCCAACTTCGTGTTTCCTTTATTATAATCATCGTCACATCTCTCCAAAATAGTGTGTTTTTTGTAATTTTTACTTTGAACTTTGAATGGATTTTTTTACCACCATGCTAGACTCATGCCCGTGTTATGGATATGGTGGTCTTTTCCTTTCGTCTTTATTACATATAATAATGGTCACATCTTTTGTTTCCTTTCTTCTTTATTATAATAATGGTCACGTCACTCCTACATAGTATATCCTTTCTTATTAATGGTCACATCTTTTGTTTCCTTTCTTCTTTATTATAATAATGGTCACGTCACTCCTACATAGTGTATCCTTTCTTATTAATGGTCACATCTTTTGTTTCCTTTCTTCTTTATTATAATAATGGTCACACTTCTTTATAATAATTCACACAACACTCCAACATAATGTTTCCTTTATTATAATTGTGGATATGTCGCAGGCAAATCTAAAAATATGGCCAATAATCATGCGCACTTCCTTATCTGCCGCCATGCACTTCACGAAGTAGCTAGGCGCATCATGATCTGCCTGGTTTTACGATCGGCCGCCGACAGATACATCACTCCAACATTTTGCCTTTGAATAAAATCTAATAAAAACTAGAAAAAACCAAAAAAAATTTTAAAAAATTTCGTTTCATAATAGAAAATATTGATTTTACTAGAAACTCCTTTGGAATTAAGAAAAGCTTATTTATTTCCTTCTGTCGAATTCTGCTTAGACACAATCATTATGTACTTAGTTACGAAATATTGTTTAAGAGGAATATAAACGCTAGAAATATTTCGAATCTCATGCCTGCAAAATTTCAAAATCGAGCGTCTTTTTGCACGAGGCTAGTAAGCGAAAAAGTGGTTTTTATTTATTTTGTGCATAATTTTATAAGAACGAAAACAAGTTAGAACATGGAAAACCTCAAAAATAGTCTTAGCCATAAAGGGGTATTTTAAAAATTTTTTTTCTTGTATTACTTCGTTAAAATGTTAGGTAAATAATAATTTTATTGTAATTTCAATACACAGGAACGCTAGTAAAAGCTTCGATTTATCCGTAGCGTATTTTTTGATGTTCATACTGTAAGCCGATTCGTCGTAAAGCTTAATCAAAATAGTATCTAAATAGGATTTCACGTATATATTCATCTTAACGCACACTTGTACAAAAACGAAAAGACCTTCGCGATAATAATCCGTTGAAAGGGTTAGCCTTTGGGTGAAATTAAATATTGATGCGTAAAATTTGTAAATCAAGCAGGTTTATCGGATGTAATACCAAAAATGGAAAGATTTCTCTTGCGACTTTTCACAAATTGGATTTAGTTCCCAATTTATGTAGCTTAAAGGTTGTTTTGAGAATATATTTTTAGAAGATAAAAGTTTGACTGGAGAACGTTACAATGTGTTAAAAGTAAGTGAGTTGCAAATCATAGGGATTTATTGGAAAGACATGGAAAAAGCTGAATTTCAACATTTTATCAACTGGAGCGTTTTTTGGCCAATTTGCAAATACCCTCGAGCGTTCGCTGGCCAAAATGTGGCAAATTTGAAAATATATTTTAAAACATTATTTATTTGAATTACTTCAAAGACTTCCGCGCGTCGTATTCTTCGCTTAATCATAAAGATCTTGGTATATTATCTTTTCAATATGAGGTGTCTCGAATTTCTTCTGAATTATTTGTTATTGACATTTCGCGAACCGAAATTATTGAAATATTTTTTCTTACAAATCATTGATCATGCGTTACGCATTAAAAAATTAATGTTTGAATTTAAATTTATATCTGTGATGGTTAACACAGATATAATTTGTTTAATTTTGTTTATACTCTAGTTAGACTCCGTAGTCCAGTGGGTAAGACTCTTGACTCACAATCCGGAGGTCGCGGGTTCGAACCCGGCATGCGCAAATAATTTTTATTCGATTAATTTGTGTTATTTCACAATTAATAAATTAAAAATAATATATAGTATATTTGCGGCATGTTCCAGAGTGGAAGAAACTATCAGTATCGCCCTGGTGTAAGACCACCATTCAGAATTGAAACGTTGCTTGAAAATGGCTTTAGCCGTGTTTAGTGACCAGATCTGAATAGCCAGGTACTTCCCAACCTTCCTCTTCCCCACCTCCTTCCCCTCCCCACTACCTTCAGCCTCACAACATACCCCAATTGGGGATGCCATAGTCTCACTGGCTCCAGACGGGAGCAGTTGAGATTCTTGTGCGGTATTCACTATAAAAAAAAAACAGAACTCATAATTTCTAATATTCTAAAAATAGGTACTAGGATACGACAATTTCAAAGTCGAACAATAGGCAAAATTCATGCGTTTATAAATTTTAATGATTTTCCTACATTATTTTACGAATCCTAAAAATATTTATTTATTTATTTATTTAATTTCAACGGTATACATATACCATAAGAACTGATTACATGTTACAAAATAAAAAATTATAATACAGAAATAATAAAAAAAAGTTTAACAGATGATTGTGGCATTTGAATTAGAAATGACACCAGATAGAGAATTACATACAAAAATCTATAGTACAAAATATAGAATTAATATTGACTAAAAAGGTTTGATAGCATAGCCCTCTTGTACCTACTTTAAAAATATGGAATAAACGGTTAATTTGGGAGGCGGGTACGAGAACCGCCGCCTCAGGAACCATTTATTGGATAACCAACATCTCTGCCATAAGTCACCCCTTGTGGCTTGCTACGTTTGGCGACTTAGCAGGGATGTCCGGGTTCGTGGGGTAAGGTTTATCCAGGCCTTGGCGGTCGATGCGTCTGCCCACCTGCTGCGTCGTGGGCAGGATCGAATGAGATTGATTGAGGGAGGTCTTTTATCCTCTCCAGTCAAAATTTTTCAACCCACCGCGCACCGCCTTGCACCGCAGTTGAAGGGATGGATTCATACGTCCGTCATTCTGGACACACTGACCCCCAGATTCCTACCCACCCCTCATTCCTTTTTTCTTAGAACTTAATATCCTTCCCCTCCTTAAAAATACCCTTCACACAGCGTCCCCTAAGATGACATAGGCCCTGAGGGAAATTATTTGCCTCAGGGCCTCCTGTGTAGAGCTAATGTAAAAAAAATGTAGGTGCATTCCATAGCTCTCTAAAACTATAAGCAGTTTATTCGTCTCAATATTAAAATTCGGTGGTATTTTTTTAATGAGGGTGGGAAATTTCCAAATCGGACGCTGTGAAATGCTTCAGTGGTTGCCATTTTCACAATAAAATTTACTTACATTTGGAACAGTATTGACTCTCATTATTATCATGGAAAATCTTTATTTATCGATATTCCAGCGGTTCTACCCTATTAAAACAGTGTTATAAATAAATACCTACCGAAGAAGGGTGTGAAAGGGGGGTCGGAGGTTATTTTCATAGGAGCAACATGTTGTTATCAGTGACATGTTGTGCGAATCGTCGCATCAGCCAAGCGAGAGAGCGTGTTACTGTGATGACAACTGACAACACATGCTGAAATAATGTGCCAAACGTTAAATATTCTATTATGCAAATTACATGTTTACCAAACCAACCGTCAATAGAATATGAACGGAAACCAAATTAGGGAAAATTAAGTAAATAACTAACTAGTGATATATTTAAACAGTTCTTATTATTGCGCCTCGGACCAAATATATATAAAACTCGCGTCGCGATGTTTGTTCGAGATCAACTCCGAAAGTACTTAACCGATTTTGATTAAATTTGGCTTACTGTGTGTAATTTGGTCGAAATTAAAAGCTAAGATAGTTTTTATGTCGATTATTGACCGCAATATTGATTATTGCGAATTACATGTTCATTAAATGTTTGTTACAGGACAACGCTTTGTAATTATTTGTAAGCTCCATAAGTTTCTAATAGATGGCGGTATGAGTTAATTTATCGACACAATACTTGGTTATCCATAAGAACATAATGCCGAATGAAATATAAAAATGACGCGACGCTTCTCTAGAATGTCTTGCGCATGTGTGGATGAAAGTTCGATGAGGCGGACGTAGCGCCACCTGTCATTCAACAACATAAATAATTTCGTTCTGTTTGAAATACGACAGACGGTTAAAGTTGTTCATACAAAAATACAAAAATCGTTATTAATAAATGGGAGGGTGGGGATAGGAGAGTTAAAATTTGGGGTTATAGTAGATATTTTTTCCTGCCAAATTAAAAAAAAATTGTTTAAAAAAATTGATTTTTTCCGGATGGGGACACTCTAATCACCTAGCGGTATAACATATACATAAAAAAATCATAAAAATCGGTGAAGCCGTTTCGGAGGAGTACGACCACAAACACCGTGACACGAGATTTTTATACACAAGAAGAAAGATATAACTTGTAAAATAACGTTTTTATAATCATTTTCGGAGTATACTTTGTGTTTTTTTTCTATCGAAGGAATTTCATATAATTACCATTTTCGGCGTGGTAAATGTATAGATATTATCTTAAAAAATAACATATGTATATTATTTTTGGAAACTTAAAAACTTAAAATGTTCAAGAGAAATGTGTTAAAAAACGGTAGAAATTCGGAATGCCGCATCGAAAATAAATACGTTTTCACATGGTAACGTTATGTCAAAGGGAGGTCATAAACCCACAATGAAAATAAAAAACGGAATAATGAAAACCTATTAATTTTACACCTCTTTCTACCTTTAATAAATTCACAGAATCACATAATAATACACCTTTAAAGAAATTGATTGGTTTTAAGTACATACCTACAAACCACTTTGTTTGCCCTCACTCCTCACCCACTGTAATATCACGTTCGTAATTGGTATTATACCTACTCACCAAAATACCGTTATTTGAGAACTCACTATGCTTTGTTTACCAAACCAATATTACTAATAATACCATCTATGGACGTAATAAGTAAACAAGGATATACACATACCTACAATGATTAACATTCCACATCACACAGGAACAGGGCTTGGAACAACAAATTGATTTTGAATGCCTTTGAAGTTCCTCGTTGAAACAACACAAGGAAATAATTTAGTGACTTAATCGAATCTTCGTGTTTTCGTGTGCTTAGAGCAGTGATTCCCAAACATTCTCGTTCCGTCCACGTAATTCTATAAAGTTAGTTATCTCTATATCTTTTGTATTTCTTGGGAAGTAACAACTTTGTATAATTCACTATGTAAAATTAACTACGTAAAATTAATTACTTAAAACTAATTAAGTATGTAATTTAACTACTTAAAACTAATTAAGCAGTGATTCCCAAACATTCTCGTTCCGTCCGCGTAATTCTATAAAGTTAGTTATCTCTATATCTTTTGTATTTCTTGGGAAGTAACAACTTTGTATAATTCACTATGTAAAATTAACTACGTAAAATTAATTACTTAAAACTAATTAAGTATGTAATTTAACTACTTAAAACTAATTAACTATGTACAATTAACTACTTAAAATTAACTGTTTAAAAATAACTATGTGAAATTAACTATGTAAAATTAACTACTTAAACTAATTAAGTATATACAATTAACTACATAAATCTAATTCAGTATGTAAAATTAACTATGTCAAATTAACTGTGTAAAATTAACTATGGAAAATTAACTACTTAAAATTAACTGAGTATGTAAAATTAACTATGTACAATTAACTACGTAAAATTAACTGTGTGAAATTAACTATGTAAAATTAATTACTTAAAACTAACTACGTAAAATTAACTATGTAAAATTAACCATGTAGAAATACATTAACTACGTGCAAATTTTTAAGTTTGGTAGTGAATGACACGAATGTGTCGAAACCGGTAACAGATGAATTAAAATAAACAAAATTAAAAAGTAACAAATGTACATCTCAATTAAACTCTTCAAAACATCATCTCTATATTTGTCTAAGCATACAATTTAACTGAAATATTATTTGTTTGTACACTAGGCTCTTTACAGAAGCCCCTGAGGAAAAAATGCCATTTTGGGAATGATGTATGGAGAGTCTTTTTAGGGAAAGGAAGGAGAGGAAGTTCTGGGAAGGAATAAGGTATAGGGGGTCAATGTGTGCAAGGGTGACGGACGTATGAATCCATCCCTTTCACTCTGGTGCAAGCCGATGAGTCGAGTCTCCCTCAGTCAGTCTCTCTCGATCCCCGCCATGCAGTAGTAGGTCAAACGCATTTGCCGCTAAGATCTACGGACCTCACCCCGTGAACCCCTGCTAAATCACCAAACTTAGCGAACCACTTGGGATGACCTAACTATGGCAGAAGTCTTGTTTTTTCGTTATTTTTTTGGGGTGTTATGCCGTGTTGCGCTACCTCCTTCTTTAGCCAACGTTTCGGACATCGTTGCAGTGTCCATCATCAGGGCAGATCCGGTAGATGTGTTATTTTTAGTCATGAAATGTGTGCTTATTTACTTCGAAGCGATACCGTGTCGCCGGCACCACTAAATTTCACCGAAGTCTTTTTTGTTCAATATTTTCCCGGGGCCGCGGTATCGATACCGCCTTCTAAATTGAATAACCGCCTTATTTTATTTATCAACTATTTTATTTCGACAAGTTCAGTGCTAAATATTTAAATATGTTATATAATATTACGGTAAATTTGTATAATATAGTGTAAAGGTTAAACGTAACGTACGTTATAATTTACGCATTCACAGACGGCGCCAATCAAATTATTTTAGGTTTTAAACACTTTTTGCACTCATGCTTTAAAATATAAATATGAATTAATTGTTTGCGCTCTTACATATTCAATACGAACCAGAATAAATAGTTTTGACCATAAATCAACTCAAATCTTTCAAGAACGGCTAACAAATACAATATGCGATTGAGTCAAAGATACAAAATTGAATTTGTCAGCCCTTCTTGAAAGCTTTGTTTATAACGTACTTTATCATCTACGCATTAACAGATGACATTATGGGTTTTCAACACTTTTTGCTTATTATGCTTTAAAATATTACGATCAATTAATAAATAGTTTTGTCCATAAACAAACTCAAATCTTTCAAGAAAGGCTGACCAATACAATACTGGATTGAGTCACCGATACAAAATTGGATTTGTCAGCCTTTCTTGAAAGATTTGGGTTTGTTTATGGACAAAACTATTTTTTCTAGTTGTTAGCGGACCTAAATGGGGGTCCCTACATTCTGCCGACAGACTAGCTCAGGTTTTAGTCAGCAGAGCGGGAGAGGTCCTCACCACCAGGGTGGTAGGATCTGTGAGGCGTGTGTGGGTCTTTCCTGGAATAAAGCTCAAATTTCTACGGGCTGGGAGAAGGCAGTGAAACCAGTAATCAGGGTAAACAACAGTTATATTGGGTAAAACACCTGCGTAAATACAATATCACAATAATGCATACAAAGTTATTCAGGGTAGCAACAACAGTTATATCTAAAAAGGAGGAATCTGTCTCTATAATCTCTCTGGAGGGGCTATTTATCTCCGCGGTGAATTTACTGCGAACACACGCAAATAAGGGGGAAAACAGCTTGGGTACTTACAGTGAGCGTTTGGACTCCTGTATCTTCCGTGTCGGGGAAGAGTTCGGCCATTCTTGGTGTCGCAGTGTAACACTTAGCAAAACACGTTCCGTTGTTTTCCGCGTGGAAACTTCTAGAATGAGCGCGGAACGGTCCCCACGCCATGCGTGCTTACTAGACCAGGAGCTACGGGTAAGTGGCGGTTGGTGGCTCGCTGCCGACGGTGGCTTGTTTGGGTTCCGCCGCCGGTAGCGCGCCGGGAAGCTAGCGGAGAGGGGGCGAAACTGTAGTTTGCGCAGTGGCGTGCTCTACAACTTGGGAGGAGGGGGCCGAGTAATTTGCAGGGGCGTATTTGTGTATCGTAACATAGTTCACATTAAATATGTACGGGCGCAAACAATTAATTCACCAATATTTTAAAGCATTACGTGCAAAAAGTGTTAAACACCTACAATAATTTAATTGGCACCATCTGTGGATGAGTAGTTTATAACGTACGTTATGTTTAACCTTAAGGTAAATTATGAAAATATGGTTTCATAATCTGGCTGGAGCGAGAAGTGTTCTTCTCATGGATATTTTAAAAGAAACGAAAAAGGTAGAATTTCAAATGGTTCATAAATTAAGTTTTTCACTCTAAGAAATCTCGACTCTACGAAATACCTTACCTTCTACACAGAAAGACATTGAATGTATATCAGGAAATGAAAAACGGTTTTTCATTTTGATAATTTGTGTAACATTCTGAGAATTTTTATCATACAATTTTAATTTGGTAAAATGACTTTATTCTGTTCTATTTTTAAACAAACACAGATCGTAGACTGGGGAGTGTAATAGACTATTTTGGGGAACAATGGTTTTGATTCTTGAGGCAAAATTATTCAGGAATATTATTTAGTGATCCCCATCCTTTATGGCGCAGGTACTATGATTGTAATACCAGATGAAAATTAATTGTTCTAGCGGCTTCTAATTTAATTGTCGCGGGAAAGGTAGGATGTAAACACCAGTAATGGGGTGAGGTTTGTCCGGGTCTTGGCGGCGGATGCGTCTGCCCACCAGCTGTATCGATTGGAAAGGACTCCCAACTGTTTGCAATGCCCTTATCATTTATGTACTGTGTCTTCCTCCCAGACAGGTAGGATACGCTAGATACAATCACCCAGCGCTTGCCACCTCGTGGACTTTCACCAACGTGTCCCATTGTCTTGTCTATATTTTGTCATACTTAACACATGTTGTATCTTGTATTTCCCGCTTCACTTGCATACTGCTTACTAACAACGTATGCAGGGACATTGGAGGTCTAAATTCATTCTAAACTAAATGTATCTTCATCCTTTCAAAAAAATTAGAGTCCTTGCGAAAGTCTTGAAGGAGTAACCATCTGTTACTTATACCAGAGCGGGTAAGTGGTGGATAACAGAACAGGGTGGTAAGCAGAATTCTTGCCTGAACAGACTATGCAATAGTTATAATAGCGTATTATCCAATGTGGATATTTTCAATTGCAAACTTACTGAATATAAAAGGTCCATAAAAGAGTATTTCTCTGAAGGTTCTTGAATATTGTTATGTTTTTATTGTTTATATTAATTTCTGTTATGATTTGATTTATATGTACAACCTCTCTCCATGGCTACCAATGTATTGATAGATTTTTTGTTTTGTAATTTTTCATTTTATATTAAAAAAATTGTTTTGAGTATATATATATATATATATTTTGTTTTATATAATTTTGGATTCATATTTCTTTTTTATAAAATTAATTTACTTATTCTTATTATGCTGTCTCAGTAGAAGTAAAGTCACAAGGAGGAAATCCGTAATTGGTTTTATTTTGGCCGTTTAATACTATGTACAAACTGAAATAAATATAAACTGTCGATTTCCCGAAAATTAATAAATAAATAAATAACCTCCAGTGCCCCCAGCTGCATGGCAGGCTGGGTCGGGAGAGAATGGTTGAGGGAGTCCCTTTGACTTCTCCAGCCATACTCTTTCGGAACATCACCTTGCACCGCAGTGGGAGGGATGGATACGTCCGTCACTCCTAGACACACCGACTCCAAGATTCCTATCCATTCTTCATATCCTTTATCTTCCCAGAACTTCCTCTCCTTCCTTTCTCAAAAAGACCCTCCACGAAAAGCGACTGTCGATGCCCTGAGGGGAAATATTTTCCTCAGGGCCTCCTGTGTGGAACTAATGTAAAAAAAAGTCATGGAACAGGATATACAATTAACCCTTCAAAAGAAGGTAAAAATATTTCCGCTTTGCGATGAAATCCAAATAAATGAAATATTTTTGAACGTATCCGTAAACTGAAAACTGTTTTTGAAGGTTATAAAATTCGATTTCAAAGTTTGTTATTAGAAATACCCAAGCATTTTTTAAATATAAAAATTTGAATGCAAACTTTAAAAAGTTTTCAAAATGACTCACCTCACGTTTTTTCTAACTAAAATTACTTGGTATGAAAAAAAGATTAAAAAAAACAGAGCATGCAATTCAAACGCGGTAGAAGTGAAACCTTCAGAAAACTAAAGTAGACAAGAGTGGGGAGGCTACGAAGCACCGCACAAAGAGAATATTTATACTGTATAATTCTCTCGCAGGCTAAATCCTACAGATGTATATGTTTGTCACTTTTTAGTGTCGCTATTTTTCCTTGTATCTAGTTTCAAATCACAGCGGTGTTAAAGAAGTTTTCACTTAAAAAACACATAGATCTTTTTTTAAGCAAAAAATGCATTATTATAAACAATATTATCACCTCACTTTTGTCGTTTCAGGTAAAAATAATTTTTAAAAATTCACAAAATTTGATTTTTATGTAAAATCCGGTTAGAAGGAAATTTTGGTTTCTTAGATGAATATTTTAATTTTTGTATGGTTAACTTTTAATTTGAATATACAGCGCGGTATTCGCTCTCTTTTCAATACCGTTTAGATCATATTTATAAGTATGATAGTAAGATTTCTATGAGACCTATGAGAGTTGTTCCGAAAAGCGAACAAATTAGCCTGAGAGGTTAATAAATATTATGACACCAAAATAAAAAATCAAATGAAAGTTTTGTTAAATTTACGTAAATTCAGATTTATAAATAATTAAGCAAATATGTAATAAATAAAAAATTAATGTTGATAAATGCAAAATTTTGTCCTTTTATAGAACCAAAAAACCTATTCAGTTTGATTGTAAACTAAATAATGTTTGTCTCTCTACTATCACATCTATCAAGGACCTTGGGGTCACTCTGGATTGTAAACTTTCTTTCCGGGATCACATTAATAACATCGTAAACAAATCACTTAAACTACTCGGCTTCATTCATAGAATTACCTCTGACTTTAAACAAATAAATACACTTAAAACTCTTTACTGTTCGCTGGTCCGCCCTCACCTTGAATATGCTAGTGTCATTTGGTCTCCTTTTTATGCTATCCACATTTGTTACATCGAATCTGTACAACATCGCTTCCTTTTTTTTTTTTTTTTTTTACAGTGATTACCACACAAGAATCTCAACTGCTCCCGTCTGGAGCCAGTGAGACTATGGCATCCCCAATTGGGGTATGTTGTGAGGCTGAAGGTAGTGGGGAGGGGAAGGAGGTGGGGAAGAGGAAGGTTGGGAAGTACCTGGCTATTCAGATCTGGTCACTAAACACGGCTAAAGCCATTTTCAAGCAACGTTTCAATTCTGAATGGTGGTCTTACACCAGGGCGATACTAATAGTATCTTCCACTCTGGAACATGCCGCAAATATACTATATATTATTTTAAATGAATTAATTGTGAAATAACACAAATTAATCAAATAAAATTTATTTGCGCATGCCGGGTTCGAACCCGCGACCTCCGGAATGTGAGTCAAGAGTCTTAGCCACTGGACTATGGAGGTCTACGAGGTCTACGAGGAATTGCTTGGAGGCTAGGACTTGAAAAGGGAGAATACTCGTATGATGAAATTGAACAAATTTTAAACATTTCCTCTTTAGAAAAACGTAGAAAGGACTCTGATCTAATATGCATTTTCAAAGTTATCAACAGTATTACAGACACACCTGCTTTGTTACAACTCATCGAGTTCAACATTCCTTCCCGTAGACTCCGAAATAATGAATTGCTGTTACTCAATCAACATTCTACTAATTATGCATATATCATTCTCCTTTATCCAGAATGTCGAGACTTGACAACGCAAATCAAAGCATTGAATTTTTTGGTGTAAGCCTAAATGACTTTCGGCAGTCGTTACGCAATGTGGTTTTATAAGTCTTTTTAAATCCATCTTCAAGCTACTTGCAGTTATCTTCTCTATGTACTTTTATATTATATGTATTTTGTCAATGCTCTTCATCTATATGTAATCTCCTTTCTTTGTGATCTCTCTTTTTTTCTATTCGTCTTATTGTTATATTGTTAATTGGACTATTTGTCCGTAAATAAATAAATAAATGTTAAGCATGGCAAAAGTTCAAAGTGCCTTCAAATTTGAGTTAGTTTTGAAAGGTATAATATATTTATGAAGTAGCTATACAAGGTATTAGGGGACGTACTTGACTTACTTTAAGCAGTGATTCTTGACATTATTTAGAGAAAAAATGGAAATGAAATTTTGGTCTCCGGATACTTTTTTTTATTTTACAATTTTTTTTTTCTTTAACCGTCCAATCCCACACCCCGCCTCCAACTGTCTAACACCTACCATTTTTTTTATGTTTTTGTAGAAAAAAAACATCGAAAATGTCACCGGTGAGATTCCTGCACACCCTCGTACTTCTTTTCTTCTCAGACCTTCCTCTTTCTCCTTTCCCTAAAAAGACTCACCACAAAGCTTTCCCACAGATGACATTGGCTCTGAGGGACTTTTTTCCTCAGGGCCTCCTGTGAGGAGCTAATCTAAAATTGTTATTTGTAATTAATTAGGTAAGTACGTACCTACTTACAAATCTTGGTTTTTATTTATTAGATAAGATAAAATAAGAAACTTCCTTTTTTGGACGTTTGGCCGGCAATGACTGTTCGTAGAACTACTGTTGTTAATCGTTATCTTGGTGGGTTAGGAACAGGTTACTAGTACCGTTAATATAATGAAAAATAAAACAAAACATCGTAAAAAATGCATTTGTTGTTTAAATTTACATACTACCATCAAAACGCTTTATTTTAACAATTTTTATTTCATATTTCATTACGCTTTTGTAATAAAATTATTACTAGCAAATAATTGCCCAAGTAGTCTCTAAAAAATTTAATGACCTATGTTTTATAATTTAAAATACAAATATATAAAGTAGTACCTATCCATACTAGATATTTGATATACCTTTTGATTAAAAAATAAGTTTTCAGTTTGGTTGGGTATTTTGGCCTCAAATCCAAAATTAAGATTTGCCTGAAACGGGTCTAACGGGCTGCGCATCTGATCCCCGCAAATTTAAAGAAAAGTGTTAAACACATGTATTTTATAAGAATAAGTATTAGAAATCAGCAAAATGCAAATCAAAATGGTATTTATATTAGACCACATAAAAGACTACTTTACGTTTAATAAACAAAATATTATTATGGCTATCCATGAGGAAATGTGCAATGCATGTATTATATTGGAAGTAATTATGAAATGAATTGTGATAGATGACCTGTTTATAAAATGCGTCGATGAAAATATTAAATTTAATGGTTAGGTATTATTTTAAAATTTGGACACCAAATACTCATTTCTGCAACCTGCTTAGTAGGTATTGCTGAAATGTCATTTTTTCTTCTCTGGTAGAAAGCAAAATCAAACACAAATGTTTCTTAGAAATCAATATTGAACTCTTTCGATGGCCTTTGAATGAATAATATTTCGACGAATTGTATTCAATCAGGCTTTATACTACATTTTTTCAAACAGTTTGAAGTCTTTAAACGCGCATAGAATACCTCCAAACATTACCTATTCATTGTGTGAAATTGGAGATTTTCATGAAATATATTACTAAAGCTAATAATTTCTGAAACAGACACTAGACAAAAACTTCCATGAATGGAAGTCGGTAAATAATTTACATTCAATGACTTTCTTTATTTTGTGGAACCGTATAAGATGATATTTCTTGGAAATATTCATTATAAACTTTTTCAGCAAGCACTCATCGTGAAGCTTATTCAAGATCGATTAAATTACATCACAGTCATCAATAGTGCTAATAGTTTTAAAAATGTTGAGATCAACTGCGAAAGTTAAAATATTTGACTAACTGATTGCATGTACAATAAAATAATATCGATCCCAAATGTGATCCCTGGGGTACACCAATTAAAATAGTTTTATTGCATTGTGGACATAACTAAGTGGTCAATAAATCTATCACTGTATCCATAATTTTTTTGAGTTTTCTATGACCTGCCTACTATATTATATAATATGAAATACTTTTGAGAGTACCGTACGGCGGATGTAGATCCAATTTATTTACAGTTTGTAGGATAGTTGCATGATTTTTATATTAGTACCTGTATTTTGTCCATAGATTATTTAATACCCTGACATTGATCGTCGTTGATTCAGGTCAATTATTTGATTATTTATCTAGTCCAAGACGTAGTTTCTCCAATGTTAGTCACCCCGAGCGGTTCGCCACTTTTGGTGACTTACGGGATGAGGTTTGTTCGGGATTTGGTGGCACTTTCGCCTGCCCACCTACTAGGTACGTGGCAGACCGGTTCGGGAGAGAGGTTGAGAAAGACCTTTTGACCTCTCCAGCAGGACTCTCTCGGAATATCACCTTAGACCGCAGTGGGGCTGGTGGATTCGTACATCCGTTACTTCTTTACACATTGACGCCCAGATTCCTTTTCTAAAAAAGACCCTCCACACAGCATTCTCAAAGATGAAATATGCCCTGACGGGAATTATATTCCTCAGGGCCTCCCGTGTATAGCTAAGGGAACGTACCCATACTACGTGACACGTCTAAGAAGGGGGGGGGGGGGTTTCAAAATGTCACGCTTGGTACAAATGAGCGGCGGCGGACTTAGGATATCATCGTCATTGCTCGACGATGCATAATATACAATATACAATAATATATTGTCATAAACAAGACTAATATACTCAATATCGAATTTATTTATTTCAATTCAACTATTTATTTCAATCCAAATTAGCTTTAATTTATACCTTCATCCAAAAATGCTGAAAGGCGTGATGATAAAACTATTAAAATAATGTACTTTTTGTAATTATTTTTTTAATATAAGTATTTATCATTTTTCAATGTCTAAATTTAATAAGAATGTTAAAAAAATTTGAAATATATTAGTTTGTAAGTGCGCAAATAAATACACAAATGGACCAATTTTCGTCAAGAAACACATGTACGTACATATTTTTTAATGATTTTATTGAAACTAAAATTAAAATTCTAAAACATGCGTTTGCTAGATAATGTATTGATTTATGATTATATTATTTGAAATTGATTTCTGCATGATTATATTATTTGAAATGGGTGTGGTATAATACAAAATCTTTTTTGAAAATTTAACAAATCTGCCAACGACCTATGGAATAACCTTATTATACTAAAAATTAAAAAAATTTCTCAAAATTTATTACATGCGAATGCTAGATAAAAGAACAATCTTTCGAAATCCATTCATAATTCGTTGTGGAAAAGAGTCAATAAGTCTAAAATCTGATTTGAAAATGGCATTTTTTTTTTTTTTTTTTTTTTTTATTAGTTTTTTATATACATATACATGTAATATAATCATGAGTAATTTAATTACCTTTTCAGGTTACAAACAGATTAAACTCAAATCATTAAATACTAACATGCAACATTGATTAGAAACAGTATAAACATATATATGTATATAATATATAACCTTTACGAGAGTGTAACTACTCGTGTGTAAAGGGAAGAGAAAAATATATATATATATATTTTTTTTTAATTAAAAAAATTAAAATTAAAAATTATAACACATACATTATATTTACGTACTTACATAAATCGAATGTGTAAAAAGAAAAAAAAAAATAAATAAAAATAATATTAAAAAATAAGTATTGTTAATTAAAGGTTAATGCGGTTCTAAGTGGCTAAATTATTTAAGATATTATTGTTTAATTTAGTTTTGAATTTATTGTAGTCAGGTTCTAATCTCAGCTCTATTGCTAGTTGATTAAACCACACCACTCCATTGTACGTGTAGAAGTGTTGTGCAAAACTGGTATGCATTAATGGCGTACACAAGCGACCCACTGTGTTTTGCCTTTTGCTCTCAACGCGGACCATGGCGTGGTGCGTGGCATATTTCTGGTTTTCTCTGGTAATGCCCTCTTAAACATAAATAATAATAATAAAAATAATATCTTCTTTAAAATTGAGAACCTTGTACACGCTGTTAGTATTAGGTACATAGGTACGTACTAATATTTAACAAAAGCTGATATTTCAAAAGTTCATTCCACTCTTAAATCAGATTAGGAGGAAGTAACAGTGAATCGAATAGCACAATGTAACCCTCAAATAAAATTGAAACGTTATGATATAGAAAGGCCAGTTCCCACGGCAAGATGTTTAAAGCACCACACACAAACAAGATTTAGTCGTGTAGTGTTATTTCTAACTATTAATTTTGTAACTGGCAGGTTTACACATGGTAACATCTTTACACGTATCAAATTTTGGTCCACCGCATGATTGATGCAAATTCAAACCAAAGATTTGTGCCATTTTAAAAACAACATCATTTTCATCTCGTGTAGCCTTGGTTTGACCCTGTTCTAGAAATAATTCTAGATGTATGTAGATTTCATATTAAAAATATTGCAAGTAAGTTGGTACTCATCTAACAATTGAGTGCACTTAACGGATCTTAAAATTAGAGAATCTCTATGAAATTAATCGGTCTCATTAAAAATAATATATAGGTATATTAAGAGGGTATAACCAGAGAAAACCGGAAATATGTCATTTTTAAATCAAATTTTAGACGTATTGACTCTTTTCCACAAAAAAATTATAAATTGATTTCGAAAGATTGTTCTTTTATCTAGTAAAGGCATGTTTTAAATATTGAGAAAAAATGTATATTTTCAGTATAATAAGGTTATATATACCAAGGTCGTTGGCAGATTTGTTAAATTTTTAAACGAAAAATCTTATTTTACAAGACATATTTCTTACCATGTAACATACATACATACATTATTGTAAATCAATACGTTATCTAGTAAACGCATGTTTCAGTATTTTTATTCTAGTTCAAATAAAACATTAAAAAAAATATCCGAACACTTATTGATGACGAAAATTTCTCTGTTTTGTCTATCTAATTACGGTCTTAGATACATATTAATATATTATTTCAGATTTTTTTTACATTCTTATTTTGCTTAGACATCATTGAAAAATGATAAATACTTATGATCAAACAATAATTACAAAAAGTACATAATTTTAATAATTTTATCATCACGCCTTTCAGCATTTTTGGATGTAGGTATAAATTAAAGCAAATTTGGAATGAAATAAAATCGATATTGAGTTATAATTTTAAAAAGCTGTTATGGAGAATAATTGATCTTTCTCATTGGAACCGCCCTGTACGATCGTAAGAACATCTTTCAACGAAATGTGGATTTTCGGCCGCTGGCTGGTTAAAGGCCCTTGGGAAGCTAGATATTTTTAAAAAAATGTGGTCCAATTTGCCTGTGATACTAGGGCTTCTCCAAGGGTAGGGTTGTGAGGCTTAAGATTTTGGGAGAGAAAAGGTGATACTCGTAGGTAAGAGAAAGTTTGGGAAATACCCGTATTTTTTATGTGA
This sequence comes from Limnephilus marmoratus, assembly GCA_917880885.1. NCBI lineage: Eukaryota > Metazoa > Arthropoda > Insecta > Trichoptera > Limnephilidae > Limnephilus > Limnephilus marmoratus. The sequence goes on from OU862911.1 coordinate 13,793,807, forward strand.
ATACCGCACAAGAGTCCCAACTGCTTCCATCTGGAGCAGTTGGGACATATCCCCATTTGGGGAATGTTGTGAGGCTGAAGGTAGAGGGGATGGGAAAGAGATAGGGGAGTTGAAGCTAGGGAAATACCTGGCTATTCAGATCTGGTAACCAAACACGGCCAAAGCCATTTCAAGCAACGTTTCAATTCTGAACGGTGGTCTTACACCAGGGCGTCACTCGGATTGTGAGTCGAGAGTCTTACCCCTCGACCACGAAGGCCGTCAATATTCTGAGATCTATCAGGAAATACGGCTAAATCCATTTCAGGCAACGTTTTGGTTCTGAATGGGTTCCGAATGATGGTCTTTCATTGAGAGTTTCAAACTGAGAGTTTCTACCGCCACCAACATTTTCGGGCATTTGCAATTAGGGATTGCAATCCCGCAGCTAATTCAATCCCGCGGGATTGATATGCGGGATTGCTCAATCCCGCGCGGATCCCGCGGGATCCCGCATCTTTTAAATAATGTTATAAGTTTTAAAATCAAATTGAAACTACAGATTTTATAAGTTATAAGATAAATTTGAAACTACAGATTTTTGGGTAAAAATCAACTTTTATTTAACATTTCTTACATTAAGCAACAGAAATTAATTCTTTTGTATTAATTAAGTTTTCTATTATCTAAATAATTAGTAATCTGTTTTCTTAGATTCATCTTTAAATAATTGGCATCATTTAATAGTTTTGTTTAATTTTACACTTACTCCTAACAGTTTTATATTTTTAATTCAGTCTTATTCATATAATGACTAATAATCAAATCACAACTTTCTCTTAGATGCTACTATTATTACCATAATCTGTACTACTATCCTTTTCCAACATAAACTTCACATTCCAAATGCAACCTCAATTAAAGTAAAACCAGGGCCTCCACACAAAAAAACATTAAACATACCGATAACTCATACCTCATACAGGCAAAGAAACTTTAAGTACTACGCAACCAAACTATATAACTACATGCCCACTACACTGAAGCAACTACTAACTACAAAGACATTCACAAAAAATATATCAAAGACTAATCCTCTAGTGGCCGGCGACTAGCGCCACTAGCGGTTGGCGGCAGGCGGGCTATCTTGTGCTAAACGGTAAAATTGCGCTCGTGCTACTCTTGATTTACGCGAAAGTTTTAGCGCCAAATTTTTAACTTGCGGGATCCGCGGATCCGCGTTTTGAAGGTGCGGGATTGCGGGATTAATAAAAGCTGCGGGATCCCGCGGGATTGCGGGATCCCGCTTTGCGGGATTGCAATCCCTATTTGCAATGTGCATTTTAAAGTGGATACAAAATGTTGTCGACCTTAAATGACAAAAGGATTCTTCTAAGCGAGATTTATACAGACCAGTTTTTAGGAGTTTTAACACCGGCAGGTTGGGATATAAAACAATTTGTGTGGAAAATCATCAAATAAAACTATTTCCGGGCGTTTTTCTATGCTGCGTAAGAACATTTCGTTAACAAAATATAAAAAGACAACTTCCGTGGCTCAGTGGGTAGAGCTCTGACTATTGAGCCGAAACCGAGGAGGCTGTTTCGCGTTACCGTGCTGTCTTAGAAAAAAATACATAATTTGATCTTTTCTGGGTTCAAGTTATCACGTGTGACTAAAGCTTTTCAAAATTAAGATAATCTTTTTATAAAGGTAACAACCATATTATTAAGCAACAAAATGTAATGATTATTTTTTTTATATTAGCTGTCATCTATTTTTTTTATTTATTTATTGAAAAAAATAAGAAGTACATGAGAAACAAAAGCTGCATATCTCACTAGGGCATTCGTGTATCGAGATATGCAGTTTTACATTGTAATTTAAACAAAAACATACATATGAACTAAATAAAAATATAATTATAAACCTACAAAAAAATATAACAATAAGCAAATTAAAGATAACATAACAATAAGCAAATTAGATACTATAACAATAAGCAAATTAAAAAGTACATAATAATATATAAGTTAAGTTATTAAATTCGGATTGTATGAAATATAGCTGAATTCCAGAATGATTTATGATACAAGCGACAACATGGTTAATCCAAAACCATCACTCTCAGTTATTATAGATATTTTGACCATTTTCTTGAATAATTGTAATGTACCAATAGTTTTTATAGGAATGCTGTCTGTGGGGAAGGGTCTTTTTCAGAGAAAGTAAGAAGAGGAAGTTCTGGGAAGGAAAAAGGTGTGAAGAATATGTAGGAATCAGGAGAATTTATGTATCCATCCCTCCTACTCCGGAGCAACCAGATGGGTCGAGAGAGTCCAGCTCTAAAGACCTAAGTTAGATCTTCCTCAATCAGTCTCTCCCACGCAGTGGGTAAGCAAACGCATTCGCCTTCAAGACCTAGACAAACTTCACCCCATGAACCCGGGCACCCCTGCTAAATCACCAAACGTAGTGAACCCCTTGGTGTGACCTATGGCAGGGGTGTTGGCCATCAGTGGGGGCGGCGTTACCCATACCCGTTTCCCAAATTGATATGTGCTGTTTTTTTCAGGTTTTCTGGGTCCACGATTTTTTTAGCTTCAAACGTCATTTCCATCAAGAGCTATAGCTCTTTGAAAAATCCTTTTTAATAACTGAATATTAAATTTTAATTTTAACTTTTTTTAAACTTTTGCTTATCATTAATAATAATAATAATAATATATCCTTATTCAATGAAATTGGCACCATTACAACTAAAAAAGTACATGTTCAATGTAGATTACAAATAGATTACATCCGTACAAAAAAATTAACAAGTAGAAAGTAATGTAAGATCGGTTACACAGAAGTAGCATAATTATACAATATTTTTAGTTGTGCATAGTCTGCCTCACTAGGTGAACCTGTATTGAGGCAGATTTTTTTTGTAAATTGTTTCTCACAATTTTATCTATGGTTTTTTATAAATGTATAATGTAGGTTTCTATACAGCAAAAACTTTATTTTAGATTACATTATTGTTTGTATATACACAAAACAAAAACTGCAAGGTTATTACCACAATAACAACTGTCAATGACAGCGCGTTTGGGTGAGAGCATCAGTATAGGCTCGATCATTAGAATATATCCAAATTTTAAAATTCTTAAGATATTTTTTAAATTCTTTCTGTGTTTGACTCAGTTTGATGTTTTCTGGGAGAATGTTGAATATTTTCGTGGCAAAGTATCTAAAGCTACGTTGACCAAAGGTGGAAGAGAGCGCTGGAACTTGCAATAAGTCTTTGTTGGAATTACGTGTAAATCTTAAGTTCATTTTTTTTTCGTAAAGAACATGTTTGTTTTTAAAGAGATGTATGAGAATAGTTTTTACGTAGATCTGTCGAACATCAAATACTCTCATTATTTTGAATATTTGGTCACTATTTGCAGTTAGAGGAAGCTTGAGAATAATTTTCATAATTGTTTTCTGCGCTTTTTCGACAGGATCTAGAGCTGATGAAGTGCCCCCTCCCCATGCAATGATACCGTACTCAATGATAGATTGGATTATAGCAAAACAGTGGGTATCATTATAAATTGAGCTGTAATGATTGAGATTATATACATAGGTTGTTTCAACTTCCTTTTTCTAAAGATTAAGAGCTAATGCTTAAAATTAAAAGACTAGCTCACCAATCATTCGACATTATTATCAGTTTCTCACAAGAAAATCCCCAACCAAAAACCCCTTGAGGCTAAAGCGTCAAGCTTCCACCGCAATTAACCATATTAATCGGTCGCACAAAACGACCAAGACCAAAGGCACTGAGCGTGTTAATTTTTTGCTAGCGAGAGTGCCTCGATTACTTCGGGTTGCTTTCACTCAATTCACCAGTCACTGACCGATGAATAAATAAACCGATTTTAATTCACGCGGAGTGCGGGAAAGTAAGTTTTACCGGTTCAGAAACTTCTATAAAATACGCAATAATGTCTTTATCAGTTTCGTAATAATAATTAATGTTTTTTAATGTAAATAAAAGTTAATTCGTAGTCTTGCCAGTGAATTTGTCTTATCACTTGATCTTGGTAATGCGTTGATAATAAAAATTCTTAACTGTCTGTGCTATGTCTACTGCACCAAAAAGATGATACTTGGAAGTAACTCAATCAATGCAGATTTTAAGAGGAAGCCACAACCAATACGGTACGTATTCTAAGTGTTACTTATGTCGCCATGATATACGTAATAGGCATTAAAATCGCTTTGCAAACGGAGCTTGAGGTCACGATTTTAAGCTCTAAAGTGGTTTTTGAAGTAAAACTTCTTTACGCACTCTTGACTTGGGGAGTAAGTTGGTGAGAGCATTACGAAAAGGGTGATCGGGTGAGGCGAACGTTCGGGCCTTTACGCACGCTTGACTTGTGGAGTTAGCTGGTGAACGCGTGACGAGAGCGTTATGAAAAGTGTGATCGGGCGAGGCGAACGGAAGTTGAGAGGGAGATATAAGTTAGTTAAGTTTTACATCAGTCGTGTGATCTAAAGCACACTTGTTTTTTTATTATTTATTTTGTGCGATAATTTCATAAGCAAGAAAAAAGTTAATCAATGAAAACTGTCACAGATGGCCATTAAATTATATTTTTAAAAAAAAGTTGTTTCTTATATGCGTCATTCAAAGAAATAAATTGATTCTCCCTGCATGTCCTTTCACGTGCGTCCCCGTTCACATCCTGAGTCCCCTCCCCCTCCCGCGTTTCCCTTCCATCTTCCCCCTCCCTCGTCACCCTTCCTACGAACCCCTCCTCCTCCGTTCCCCTCCCCCTCCTGCCTTTCTACCGCTAAAATATATGTAATACACACATTTTCATTTACACAAATTTCATAACGTCAGAACTTCCCATTATATATAGCTTATAACCTTCGCGGGTGTACGCACAACGTATCACCAAAGTTTCATAGAAATCGGATGAACGGTATGGCAGCACGTAAAATACGAACAAACAAATGAGATGACAATTTTTTTTGAATTTTAATGGAAACCGTAGGAAAAAAATCAATTTATCCAAGACATATTCTTTGTATTCAAAATTAATCTAAAATTGTGATATAGCTAAGCTTCACCTTAAAGAAAAGGGTGGTCGCAAGTTAACATCAGACCATTTAACTCAAGCCCCGGACACGCCAAAGAGATTCATTTTCTTCTCAACATTGGGTCTGATAGACTAAGCTGTAAAAGTACCAGCGTTTTAGGAATGTACGGCGAACAATATGCTGTAATATGCCAAGCCAAATAACGTTGGCGCTTTTATAGCTAGGTCTGTCGACCCCATTAATGTTTGTTGTTTGTTTGATCAATTTCTTCGGATGTAAGGTAAATTTTAACTTCCTTCCGATACACGGACATGCTAACAACGTATTTCTATTGTTTTATCTGTAATGTTTTATCTGTAGCGGTGGTTATGTAAATAATAATCGCTAGATCTATGTTGTATCGTCAGTGCACACATGTCTATTGCATAATGTAAGTAATGGTATGATAATAAAAATATTTTAATCGTTCGTCGCTGTGCATAACGGTGTTGAAGCACAATAGTGAGTAGATACTTAATCTAGGTGAGACAGAACGTCATAAAAATGTGTTTTTTCTTCCCACATTAATAATTATTATGACCGATGGATGAAGGTCTTCTCAAGCTTCTAAAAACACATTTTTTTCGACTTCTGTTTCTTTTGTAAAGGAGAAAACGCAGATACCTGCACAAAGTGATTAACATACAAAATTGTACTAAGAGGAAACCGGGCGGCGCGGCGCGGCGGTTTGTCCATACAAAATTCAAACCAAAGATTTGTGCCATTTTTATAGCAACATCATTTTCATCTCGTGGCCTTGTTTTGACCCTGTTCAGATGTACTAGATTTATGATGTATTAATCGCACACGCACAGAAATTCACAAAAATATATACTTAAAGGTTCTTTCCATGAAGTTCATCTAACAATAAGGTCACTTCAATCATCTGCAATTAGTTTGCATTTATGAAGGTATTTATTAAATAGTTAAATTCAACATTTAACTTTTTTTATTCCAACTTTATGTACACATCTGAGCATATTATTAGGTACAAAGATAAGAATATAAAGTTGAAGACAGGATACAACAACCGTTACCTACTTAGCTGAACCACACCATCAATTAATTTTATTATTATTGCGATTCAGAATGGATTTCCCACGTTTTACCGCAATTTCATAATATAATGTTTTCTAATTATGAAATAGTAATATTTATTTTATTTATAAAATACATGTTACATATATTAGACAATTAAGTAGATTAGATTTATTAAATCACCATACTGGGCGGCTGCCTGTTTCATGGTGATCAATTAAAGATAGTATCTTTTTAGTGAAGTCTAGTGTAAACACATGGTACTAGTATGTAAATTGGTAAAGTTATAATAAAAAATAGAAAAGAGAAAAATAAGTGCGTAAAATAAACATGTAAATAAAATAAACCTGTAAACATATGGTACAAGTATGTAGTGATGTTGAAAATTGTTAAAGTTATAATAAAGAATAGAAAAGAGAAAAAGAAGTGCATAAGGATAAGATTATGGAAATATACATATCAATATTAAATTTTTTATATTTATTTTTATATGTGTGCGTGCGTACGTGCATGTGTATATAGGTGCATACATCCATATACATATAAACATACACACACACATTTATTTTCCAATTTTTTGAAACAGTGTATCCAACTTTACCCAAAAGTACCCATAAAAACTCCATCAAAAGAAATTTTTAAAAACTTTAATGTGTTCAGCATTATTAAATTATACTCAAAAATGCACTACTCAAATTTAAAGAAAAATATGAATATCTTGCTGACCAACACACCTACACTACAAGGTCAAAATCCTCAAAACTACTGAACATCCCGCAATTAAACACATCTTTTGGCCAGAAAAACCATAATTTCCATGCTACAAAATTATATAATGCCCTTCCAATTGAAATTAAGAACACCATGGAGATACAAATGTTAAAAACATAAAATTATGGTTAAGTAAACAGGAAGATGAGGAAATCATTAAAATTATGAAGTAACCCCAATATAACCTGCAGACAACAAACATTAATACTTTTATTTTATTTATTGTTATTTTATGAAAATCAAGAAACTAGAAGATGAGGAAATAAAAATCTACACCCATTCAGCAACATACAGTCCGCCTCGGAACAGGAATACCTGGTGAGGAGGACTGTAAACAAACCACTATATTGGTATTTTTACTTATTTTGTAATTTTACGTTATCCTTATATTGTCATTAAAATAAAAAAATAAAAAAAAAACTATGGAATGGGTATTTTTACAAACTATGAAAAACTACCGTTGAAAATGTGTGAAGTATTTAAGTTTATTTTTCTGATCATTGTTCTATAAAAAAGTAACTTTAATATTTTCATTCATTATTATTGATTTGAAAAACAGCACATTCTGAAACGGTTCCAACTGGCTACAACGTCATTATGACATAGAAAATGCCACTTGATGGTAAGAAGGCTGTAACCGACGTTGCCCGGCGTGACGTCAACGACGCCGAATTCACGAATTCAAATGAACATGATGTTCTGATGGCAAATCGAAAATGGCACATTTAATATAGATATGGAAAATTTATTCTTCAATATAAAAGTAAATAAAAAATGCCGTCATTATCGTAATTTTATTTTATACTTAAAATAATTAAAAAAAGACTGAAAATACCCTATTGGAGGAGTTTTGTGAGAATGAAAGAAGTCGGAAGGAGTGGGAAAAGTAAAAACGAAGGATGATAAAAGTATCGGATTATTCAAAACTGGAAACTAAACTTAGCCCTTTTCGAGCGAGGTTGACGTCGATTTCGAATGTTGATCTTCCACTTGGCGACAATCAAAAACCAAACTTTCATTTTATATTGTAATAAACGATACGACAATAATGTCAATGTCTAAAAAACAAAAAGAAAATAGTTTTTCTTTTTAAATTCACTAATATTCTACTATCCTACACAAGCCATTATTTCTATTATTTCGACTACAACTGCTCCCTGCGAACGGAGCCAATGAGACTACGGCATCCCCAATCGGAGTAAGTTGCGAGGATGAAGATAAGAGTAGGGGAACAAGATGGGATTAAAGAAAAGTGGGGGAGTACTTGGCTATTTAGAGCTGGTCACCAAATACGACTGAAGCTATTTCAAGCTCCACCTTACATAGAATGAAGAAATACCATGTAAAAAAACGTAGTATGCAATTCTCACGCGGTCGAAGTGAAACCTTTATAAAACTGAATCAGGCAAGAAGCACCGCACAAATAGGAGACCGATTATACTACCTCATTCTCTCGCAGCCAAAATCCTATAGTTGTTTGTGTTTGTCTCTTTTTAGCATCGCTATTTTTTGTTTCATCGAGTTTGAAATCACAACGGCGGCGCTGAAGAAGTTTTCACTTCAATCAATCATTTTTATGGGATTTTTTTGAATTGACTTCATTATTGCTTAAGCCAATGTCTGAACAAGCTATTAGCAATAATTCACGAATAATAAATTATACGTGACACAGGTGTGTTGAAGCAGCTGCCTGTCAGGTTATAGGTGACTAGGCTGGGCTGGCTAGACTTCTATTATTGGTGTTCAGACATGGGGTCATTTGCATGCACAGATCACGTCCCAACTTACTGCACATGGTGACGTATTATATACGCAAAATACCAACTAACTTACATTATACTTTACTAGCTGGTACCCGGTATGCGTTGCAATGCCATTTATTAAAGAAATTTTTGTGTTTTTGTTTCTCCCTGCGTGTCCTTTCCCATTCATCCCGTTCCCCTTCCGCCTCCCTTCGTCTCCCGCGTCCCCTTCCCCTCTCGCGTTTCCACTCCGCCTCCTCCACCTTCCCTCTCCCCACTACACTTCCCCCCTTCCCCCGCCAAGCGAACCCCCCCTCTCCCGAGATCTCCTCCCCGGTCCCAGGTTCCCCTCCCTGGTTTCCCTCCCTGTTTCCCCTCCCCCCCTCCCTCGAACCCCCTACCCGAGTTCCTCTCCCCCCTCCAGCATTCCATACATTCGGTAGCGGTACATTGAGTTTTCAAACAGCTCGCGTGCGACCTATTGCAATTTTTTATGCAAATTTCATAATTCCAGAGCTCACCAGTAGTTTCATACAAACCTTGACCTGACAATAACGAACACACAAAAAAAGAATTATCCAATTTGGTGCAGTCGTTCGGAAGTTATGCGCGTACATACATTTCGACGATTCATTTTTATTTATACATATTGATAGATTATAAAGATGTGGGATGGAAGCATCACAGTGACATAATAGTAGGTACAACTACTGTAGGCAGCGTATCACATAATAATGGTTCCATGATAAAACGATGAAATAGAATTTAGATGTAGATGTCACTATAATACAGAACTTGATAGAAAGAGATAAAACAGATCATGACGAATAATCATGATATCAACGATAAAACAAAGAGATAAAGCGGATCATGGTATACAGGACAATTATAAAACAAAACATGATAAACAGAATTCGGTTGAAATAGAAAATTGATAAAACAGAACAGTGATGTGACGGAGTGTGATAAACCAGAACACGATAAAACAGGACAAATAAACATGATAAAACAGATTAACAATAAAACAAAACAAGAAAAAATAGAACATTGATTAAAAAAACAATTATGTAAGGGAACATGATAAAACAGAACACCATAAAACATTACACGATAAAACCAGAAATTATAAAGCAGATCATCGTAATACAGAATTGTGAGAGAGGTTTTAGGGTGGCACACCTGTTTCCGGCCATACAAGAGCGAGACAGGTGATCCCGCATATAAAAGGAGATGCAGGCCTCTCCTCACTCTCTTTTTCCAACCGCCAACACGTTAGCTAGGACGTATTTATAGCCATTACTTATAATAAATATCCATATCGCCAATACGCGCATTATTTATTAAATAACCTCGCCTACACTCGAGTCTGTATTTAACAGTGGCGCAGCCTACGGTACACGATTCTGCACAATACGGCAGAAATATCGCGTAAAGAATCGACGCGCAAAAAAATTTGGCACAAAAATTTGGCAAAATACGCGGTAACATTATTATTTCGGGTCGGTAAGAAAGGCCGGACCGAAATTATTCCAACACTTCACTGCAAGGAGTGAAGTGCAAGAAGACACTGGAGCCAGCCAGCTTTTCGGAAGGGGGAAGCACGGGAGGTCCAGCGTCAATCGACATCTCTGAGGGTCAAGGATCGGAGATCCAGGTCGCAGGAGTGATCTGGGGTAGCCATCGGTGTTACTGTGTGACGGGTCTGGAAGGAGCCATCAATTCACAGGGTCAAGGAGCAGTTTCCGGAGCAGGGTCCAGGGAGCAGACGGCAGAAGAAGAAGCCTCATTGGGAAGTTTTTGTTTTTTCTGTTTTCTTTCTCTCTATTTGGGTACCTTCTGGGCATTGGGAACATGGAGTCTCGAGGATTGGAGTCCTTCAGTTTGCGTGACGGGAACTGGGAGAACTTCAAGGTCCGCCTCGGACAATTTCTCCTCGTGAATGATGAAAAGTTTGCATCGGATGATAAAAAAAGGGCTATTTTCCTGAATGCATTGAAAGATGATTGTTTTTCCTTATTGGTTAATTTGTGCATTCCTAAAAAGGTAACAGATATTAAGTTAGAAGATTTGATATCTAAACTTGATGAGTATTGTTGTTCAACGAAATGTTTTTTTGAAGAGAGATCTAAGTTTTACAGTGCTAAACAAAGAAATGACGAATCAATCCGTGAGTTTGCAGTGCGGTTAAAGTCTCTTTCTACTAATTGCAAATTTGGGAATAGTTTATCAGTAAATTTAAGGGATTTCTTTGTTTTAGGTTGTAAACCAGGAAAGGTAAGGGAAAAATTATTTCTCGAGGGTGAATTACACTCGTTCGAAAAATGTTTACAAGTCGCCGAGTGCATTGACCTCGTAGCTTCAACTCAAGCGCAGTCCCGAGTTGATAATACGGTTTACGCTAATGTACAGCTCAAGGCCGGTCGACTCTCTTTTAATAATTCGCGTGTGAAAGACAGAGACGTGAAGCGTTTCGGGCATAGCAACAGGGCACGGTCACAGTCGCCAGCGAACGCTGTGAAACAAAATTGTACCGTTTGTGGTCACAATAATCACATCGCGACGGAATGTAGATATAAAAATTATTTATGTAAAATTTGCAGTACGAAGGGTCATCTCGCAAAACAGTGCAAGCGTTCCTCAACACGTAAGAGTGTGAATACTTTGTTGTCGGACACAAAGTTGGGTGAAGTTAATAGTGTCGAACCATTTTTTATTGAAGTTTCACTAGACGGGATCAAGAGTAAATTCATGGTAGATTCTGGAGCATCTTGTTGCGTAATTTCCAAGGAGTGTTATTTCAGTAAATTCAGTAGAATCAAGCTAGTGCACGAAGACATTAGTCTACGGGGTTTTGACAATACGCTCGTGAAAGTGGTAGGTACAATTACGCCACAAGTGGAATTTAACGGTCAGTGTCACAATTTGAAATTTGTTGTTGTCACAAGTGCTTCGTTATCGATAGTGGGGCGTGATTTTATGAATCTTTTTAACGTCGGGATTAACGGAATCGTAAACAGTATAAAACAGAATACTTTGAAGCAGCGATTAGTAAAAAAATTCCCGGAAGTTTTTACGGATAAACTAGGAAAATTTAATAAGTACGAAGTGAATTTAACTTTAAAAGAGACCGCTATTCCGATATTTCGTAATCACAGAGTTATGCCGTTCGCTTTGAAAGAAAAAGTCGAAAGGGAGTTAGATAGTTTACTGTCAGACGGTATTATAGAACAAGTCCAGTTTAGTGAGTTTGCAAGTCCAATTGTTCCAGTAATTAAGAAAAACGGTAGTATTAGATTATGTGGTGATTATAAATCGACAGTGAATAATCAGTTATTAGTTGACAAATATCCATTACCTAGGATAGAGGAGCTATTAACGAAAGTAAATGGTGGGAAAGTTTTTGCAAAAATCGATCTTAAATCGGCGTATAGTCAATTTGTTTTAAAAAAGGAGTGTAGGCGTTTTACAACAATCAATACCCATTTAGGATTGTTTCAGTATAAGCGGTTAGTGTACGGGTTATCTCCCGCGCCAGCTATATTTGCAAAGGCAATGGCAAATTGTTTGTCAGGATTACAGAACATGACGTTTTATTTGGATGATATTATCGTGATAGGGGAAGACGAAGACGATTTAGAGAAAAACGTATGTGTCGTGTTAGAAAGGTTGAAACATTGTAATCTAACAGTGAATAGTGACAAGTGTGAATTCAATTTAAAAGTTATTGAGTTTTTAGGTTATAAAATAAGTGAACAAGGGATTCAACCGTGTGAACGGAATAAAGAAGCCATTTTAAATGCACCAGCACCTAGTGATTTAAATAATTTAAGAAGTTTATTAGGTATGATTAGTTATTATCGTAATTTTATTCCAAATATGGCAAATATATTGTCACCATTATACGAATTACTTAAAAAAGATGTTAAGTTTCAATGGGGTACGGAACAAGAAAATAGTTTTGCGATAATTAAAAGAATATTAACTTCGGATAGGATTTTAACGCATTTTGACGAAAATATACCTGTGAAACTTGTCACAGATGGTAGTTTTAATGGGGTAGCAGCAACATTACTTCATAGGTTTCAAAATGGCGTAGAAAGACCGATCGGGTTCGCAAGCAGAACTTTAACTAAAGCGGAAAAGAATTATTCTATTCTAGATATTGAAGCAACAGCAATTATTTTTGGAATTAAGAAGTTTTATCAATATTTGTACGGCAGAGAATTTATTTTAGCTGTGGATAATCAGCCGTTAGTGAGAATTTTAGGTGAAAATAAAGAAGTACCTAAGATTGCCGCGTCAAGGTTACAGAGATATGCTATTATGTTAGGTTCGTTTAATTTTAAAATTGAATATGTAAAATCGAAAAATAATTGTTCAGACTTTCTGAGCAGGTGTCCGATTGAAAAGGTTAGCTGTGAAGATGAGATAGAGTCTGATTACATTAATTATTTCGAGAATAATGGGTTTAATTTGTCTTTAGACGTGATAAAAAGCGAAACCGAAAAGGATGATGTGTTAGGTCAAGTGAAAAATTTTCTTATCGAAGGTTGGCCAGCATCAGTAAAAAAGGCACAAAGTGGTAACTTTATTAGAATTTTTTGGGAAAAAAGGTTAGAATTGTCTTTGATAAATGGGTGTGTTTTATATCAACATAGGGTTGTTGTACCTGAGTCTTTAAGACAAGAGGTTTTAAAGATGTTACATAGATCTCATTTAGGGGTTTTTAAGACTAAAGGTATTGCAAAAAGCTTTGTCTGGTGGCCAAAAATTAATCAAGATTTGGAGAAAATAACGGAAAATTGTAGAGATTGTTTAGAAATTAAACCAGAATCACAAAAGAGTTCTTTAGCAGTGTGGCCATATGAACCTGAAGTATGGTTCAGGGTACATATTGATCATGGTAGTTTGTATAACAAAAATTTTTTAGTGGTGGTAGACTCTTCTTCAAAGTGGATTGAGTGTCTGGAAGTAAACAGTCTGTCTTCAAAAGAAAATATCGAAATACTTCATAGATTATTTTCGCAATTTGGTTTTCCTGCAACTTTAGTTAGTGATAATGGTACGTGTTTTTGTTCTGAGGATTTTGAAAATTTTTGTAAGAAAAATGGGATAGAACATATCACTAGTCCAGTCAATCACCCTAGTAGCAACGGGCAAGCTGAAGCTACAGTAAAGACTTGTAAAAATTTCCTTAAAAAAAAAATTTGTAAACATAATGGATTTCCTTCAGATTATAAAGAAAAGTTAGGTAACTTTTTAGCAGACTATAGGAATACAGTTCACGCAACAACAGGATGTGAGCCATCTGTATTATTAATGGGTAGAAAAATTAGAACAGTATTTGACTCTCTGATTCCAAGGAAAATTGAGGATAGAACGGGTAGTTCAGGTTCCACTCGACGAAACAAAGTAATAAAAAAGGTTACTCAGAGCCAAAACAATCAGAAAAGACAATATAAGGGTAGAGTTAAATCAGGTTTTAATATAGGTCAGAAAGTAATGACTAGAGATTTCAGATCTCAGGGTAATAGGTTATGGGTCCCTGGGGTTATTGTGGATAAAAAAGGTAGTAAAATATATTTCATAAAAATTAACAAGTCTAATATGGTGTGGAAAAGACATTTAGACCAGCTAAAGGAATTACATGTTTCATGGCAGGAGGAAGATAACCAGGAATTCGCGTCTGACACGTTGGAATTGTCGACGGACGAATTAGATCTCTCCGGTATGTTACGTAATAGAAGTGTCTCTAATTCTGTTTCTCCATGTTTCAGGTCTAACCCATGGCAAGGAAGGCTTCGGCCCAGGTGACAGCACTTCGCAGTCGAAATGGACAGAAATGGACAGAAGGGATACAGAAAGAACAAAAACAAATGTTTTGTTAATTTTAAATGTAATGAGTTAATTTTAAATGTGAAATATGAAATATAAAATATATTGTATGAAATATGTAGCTATAGGTATCACTTATGTAGCCAGGATTCTCCCGTTTAAGTAGGGGAGGATGTGAGAGAGGTTTTAGGGTGGCACACCTGTTTCCGGCCATACAAGAGCGAGACAGGTGATCCCGCATATAAAAGGAGATGCAGGCCTCTCCTCACTCTCTTTTTCCAACCGCCAACACGTTAGCTAGGACGTATTTATAGCCATTACTTATAATAAATATCCATATCGCCAATACGCGCATTATTTATTAAATAACCTCGCCTACACTCGAGTCTGTATTTAACAAGAATTATAAAACAGAACACGATACACAGAACATCGTTGAATAGAACAGTGGTAAAACAGTACAGTAATATAACAGAGCGCGATAAAAGAGAACACGATAAAACAGTACACAATAAAACAGAAATGCAAAAATCGAACTTGAGAAAGCAGAACACTGAAATATAAAACATGATAAAGCAGAACATACTAAAACAACTAATATTAGAACAGAACAATGATAAATCAACGTGAATAAGATTAATAACGACAAAACAGAACAGTGATGTAACAGAGCGTTATAAAACAGAACACGATAAAACAGTATACGATAAGACAATAAATGATAAAACGGAACGTTATAAAACAGAACACGATAAAATAGTATACGATAAGACAATAAATGATAAAACCGAACATAATAAAGCAGAACAATTATAAAACAGAACGTGATATCAAAGGAAGCACCATAAAACAGAAAAATGACTAATCAAGATGAAAAAGGTTAATAACGACCAAACAGCGCAATGATAAAACTTAACAGTTTTAGAACAGAACTTTAACAGAACATTATAGAAAAATAACGTAACTTTACATTACAATACGTTTTATAGAAAAAAAATATTTTTACTTATGTACATCGACAAATTATATTTGTAAAAAAAAATATCCTTAATGAATTTTTGCTTTGTTCTATAGGTAATATCGTATGTTATTTGTTCCGGTACCTCGAATTCTCCCACGTACTATGCAAAACAACAACAAGCATAAATAATACATATGTATGGAAGCATCACATAATTATAATACGCCTGTTACACACTGTAGGTTGTATTGGTATTCAGTGTAGGCACGCATTATATTATAAAGCGAATCCACTCTCACTTTTTGTATGGGGACAATGCGCGCTTATGTAAGAGAAATAACATCGTGCTTGAACTACCGTGAAAATATTATTTCATCATTTTATTCCGCGATGGTCTTAGAAGAGTATAACAGAAGCTCTAGCACAGTGAAATCGATAACTTTACAACATACGATCGATAGACGTAACTTCCGATGATTTTATATCGATGTCCCAAGCACGGCTTCACAGTTGACAGCCAAATCGACATTAACAAGGAATAAATAAGAAATCGAAATACGCTGGCAACACTGAAGGTGTTTTGTATGAATTGACACTACGAAATGTCAAACAAAAATATTAATAAATTAGCAATGTTAAATTGAAATACTAAGCTAAATATGCATTGGCAGTCCGCACTTAGTTTTTGAAACTAAACGGGAGTTAATTAATTAATGAGGTCTTTATTCATATTTCAACCAATTTCGTTTCTTAAAGACCGGACGTTATAAATTGTTTGCGTCTTAGATGTATTATCTAAGTTTATGGATCGCGTATACTAATTCTTTCATTTCTGTGAGCTTCATCAGTTCAATCAGTTCATTATATAAGCCAGTAATTTTGCATAACGAACGACATAATTAAAAAAGAAATTGTGTGTATTGATAGTTAACCGAAACTTATCTGATACTAAGAGACCGCGTTAAAACTTATCAATCGTCGATAACAATCGTAGACCGTGCTCGCGAATATTGATAACAGACCATTGATGACGGATTTGGTCAATATAGTACTGATACAAGGTTTTATCAATCAATCACGCTAGACACCTTGGCCACCAAAGAACGCGACGACTTGCAAACCGAATTGAGAGCTTCGCTTATATTGCATTAATTACAATATACGTGCTAATTGAGTTGTTACAGTCACCTAGAAAATAAAATCGAAACAAACATATAAAAATCCTTACGCAATGCTAATTGAAATGGCGTTTATAAGAACCCAGAAATCATATTTTTTTTTACTTTGTGTGTATAACCTCAAATTGTAATATTTAATAAAATGAAGTCAATATTAGCGAAACTCAATAGAAAATCTGGGAACAGAACAAACAGAAAAAGATATTTGCACCTCTGGGACTCGAACCCAGGACCTTTCGCTTTCCGGGCAAATGCGCTGACCACTGCGCCAATGTGTCGATATCCGATTCGGTCATTTTTAACTGTACCATACTTGGACTAAGAACCACCCACATTATCTTCATTTTCTTAACGCATACTTTATTGGCTTCTATCTTTATACAGATTGCAAGATTCAAACCCGTACTAAATGCCATCTATGTAGATAGTGTCTGGATAAATATTTATCCATTTTATTTAATAAGCGACATCTGTTGACTTTTCTGCAAGTCTAGGATGAATATTTTAATTTTATATATTTTTTTAACTTTTACGAGTAAAACCTCAAATTCTAATATTTAATTAAAAGAAGGCAATATTAGCGAAACGCAATCGAAAATCGAAAATTGGCGCAGTAGTCAGCGCATTTGCCCAGAGGTCCCAGAGGTGCAAATATCTTTTTATGATTTCTCTGTTTCCAGATTTTCGATTGGAGTTTCGCTAAAATTGTCTTCGTTTAATTAAATCATGAATCTTATTAATGTGAAAGCATAAAAAACCTTATTACAAAATTACAAGGTTTAAAAATACAGAATTAGTCTGTGAAGTCCATGACGTTTAGTCTGCAACGAATTGCCAGCTTATGTGTTTCTCCCACTTTCACTGTGTTTTTACTTCTTCATTTGGAAAAAAAATACCCTTCGCATTGTCTTCCCGCAGAAAACATCGTAAAAAATAAATAAATATTTTGTTGTACCTAAATCTCAGCGTGCCACGGACATTGGCCATCGGAAGTTTGTATGAACTCATCAAATAATGCTAATAGTATTTTTTTGTTGATTCTGTATGTTTACATTGTGATCTCTCTTTTGCAGTCAACTCACATTTGATAACCATAAAGTTGTGTTGAAAATCATTGCGATATTATTTAAACATTCACTTTAGAGCCTCTCTAAGTCAGTACTTGCGGTCTCATTTAATCTATTTGCGGTTTGAGTAGCGGTGAAAAGATTATAATGTTATTTATTATTATGAAGACAGAGGAGTTACTCATCGTCATCATAAATCCATCACATTACTTCTCCTTGACCCGAGATGGTGGGTGGTGGGTACTACTACCTACTCGTAAATCCTTAATGGTGTTGTATTCATAAAAATTTTTAACCAAACAAAAAAACGACACCGACTCAAAAAATAACAATCGTACATACATATTGATGAGTAGAAAAAGCAAGTTGATTATTAAGTTGTAGAAGAATACGAAATTATTTTTTTTACTTTTTAGTGCATTTTTTGAAGTCGTTTTTTGTTTTGTTAAAATTTTTGTTTATTTTTTGATTTTTACTGAATCTGAAGTACACTAACTAATTCGATTAAGATTCGGCCGAGTACCGTTAATTTGCTCTTAAGAATTGGAGATTTCCGTTACTTTGTCATGGATCCCATAATCAGAACCTAACCAAACTCTCAAAAAACTACCCTTGAAGTATATCCTTTCCAATAAAAAAAGAATCATCGAAATCGGTTGACGTGATATTGAGTTATTCGTCCATTTGTCGCGCACATACTTGATGCAAATTTAAGACTTACATGATTTTCTCATGGATGCCATTATCAGAACTGGACCAAATTAAAATGGGACTACACGGGAAGCACCAGCTTTCAAATGAAACAAAGAATCATCAATATCGGTTCACCCAGTCGAAAGTTCTGAGGTAACAAACATAAAAAAAAAAAAAAAAAAATACAGTCGAATTGAGAACCTCCTCCTTTTCGAAGTCGTTTAAAAATAGTGTAAAAACGGTTTGAAATGACCTTTTTCGTTTAATCTATCGGGGGAGCACTAAAATATGATCTTTAGGGACACCAAAAAAGGAATTAAAGAAATATATCAACAGCAAAAATTTGAAATGCTGTAAAGTACAATAAATCCAAAAATTAGTTGAATATGTCATTTTTCTCTGTTTGCTTTTCTCTTTCGGTATTCGTCGTCGAAATATTTCTAGGAAAATAAGTGTCTCTCTTGTGACGTGCATTTTTAAAAGAGTTTTTTTAAAAATGAAATATTGTTATTAAAAACATTTACAAAAATATTAACTATTCAATGTTATCTCTGTCTTTTTTTTAACACGGGCATGTGCCTAGCATGGTGGTCGAAAAGTCCCCTATGTGTGTAATGAAAAATTTAATGAATAAAGAAAACTTAAAAAAAAAAAAAAAAATCTCGCGTCACGGTGTTTGTGGTCGCACTCCTCCGAAACGGCTTGACCGATTTTTATGAAACTTTTATGTATATTTGGTAGGTATGAGAATAGGTCAAGCATATTTCATACCGCTAGGTGATTAGGGTGTCCCTATCCAGATTTTATTTTTGTGAAAATTTTATTTTTTATTTATTATTTTTATTTGGCATCAAAAACTACATATAACCCCAAATTTTCACCCTCCTGCCCCCACCCTGTCATTTTTGGAAAGGAAAATAATTTCCCTCGGGGCGTATGTCATCTTTGGGGATGCTGTGTAGAGGGTATTTTTAAGGAAAGAAGGAGAGGAGAGTTCTGGGAAGGAAAAGGGTTTAAAGGGTGGGTAGGAAAATGGGGTTCAGTGTGTCCTGGTCATCCGCCTCCAAGACCTAGACAAACCTCACCCCATGAACTCGGGCACCCCTCCTAAATCACCAAACGTGGCGAACCACTTGGGGTGACCTACGGCAGAGGTGTTGGTTATCCAATAAAGATTCCCGGGGTGGCGGTACCCATTCCAGCCTTCCAAATTGAAATTCGTATCCGAGTATCTATACTCGGACTCCACGTCGTGTGAAATAATTATGTTAATTGCAAAGTTGTTGTAAATTGTTTCAGTATTTACGTTAAATATGATAGACGAAGATCGCCATTTTTAACAATCTGTCAAATGCGAAAATATTTAATGATGCTCGGACTTTTTTATGCACGATATGCCGTTTGCAATAGAGGTCAAAAGCGTTAATAAAAAAGTTCGTGTGAGTTGAATAAGGTCACATCTTTTTTCATCCGCTTTGCCATGCAATATTCTGTTCGGTAAATATTCCCACATGCGCGCAAAAAACGCAATTTTAACTACCAGCATGAAATCCGTTTGCATCGGCAAAAATTCATAAGAAGTTATGGAATTTGCAGAGCTCTTTTGCATCTCGAATAAATGAATATCGGTTAACAGCCCGCGGTTTTATTTCCATCAAAACCTATTAATCAATAAAACTGTTGCAAGATCAGATATGACTTCTTCCAGAGTGGTAACTAAGTTCTCAGTAACACCCCGGTGAAAGACCAAGGCGTGTGTAGTGGAGGCGGGGGGGGGGAGGGTTAGGGGGTTTAAGGAGTTTAAATTCCGCCCCCCCCCATCGGCCTCCTTAAGGGTCGTCCATTAATCACGTGATTTTTTTTTTGCAACTTTTAACCCCCCCCCTGGTAATATGTGGTGAGGTTTTAGACTAACCCCCCCCCCCCGCCATAAAATCACGGGTATTTTTTTTTAGTAAAAAATATATTGAAATTTTCAGAATATTGTCACGAAAAATAAATACACGTGACATCTCATTATACCCCCCCCCCCCTCGTGATATTTCGTGATTTTTTTCCAAAGCCCCCCCCTTTCGACCCTCACGATTAATGGACGACCCCTTATTGCGTGTAAAAAAGATAATGCTACTTGAACATTACTTTCCTGAAATTTCCAACGGTATTATTTGCACTGCCTCTTTTATCATAAATATGATAAGTCCCAAAAAAATTCTAATATATATTTCAAACCCCCCCCCCCCCCTCTCCCCGTTATATCCCCCTTGCTCATCCTCCAATATCGATCCCCCCCCCATGTGAATGCTTTTAGTAAGCGCCCTTTTAAAAGACCTTAATACAAGCAATTCATAGGGAACGTACCCATACTACGTGACACGTTTAGGGGGGGGGGGGAAGTCTTTAAAATACCACGCTTGGTACAAATGAGCGGTGGGGTGCTTAGGTTTATGGTCACCGGGGGGGGTTAAAAATTGCAAAAAGTTGGTCACGTAGTACGGGTACGTTCCCATAACGGAATAGCCATGTATTTCACAACCTTCCTCTACTCATCTCCTTCCCTTCCTCACTCCTTTCAGTATCACAACGTACCCCAATTGGGGATGTTTTAATCCCACTGGCTCCGAACAGTCGGAAGCATGGATCTCTTGTACGGTATTCAAATAAAATAACTAAATATAATTGTCGGATACACATTTTACATATAATATTAAATTCAATTTGTGGCAATATGGAAAAATATTGTTTTCAATCTAGGTTTCGTAAAATAATAAAAAAAAATAGATTGAAAGGCCATAAGTATTTTCTTGAATTTCGTAGATATAAATTTTTCAATTTCAATAAATCACCTGGGGCACAATTCCAATTTTATGTGCTCAGGAAGTACCTACGTGAGAGTTTATTCAGCCGCGTAGTTTTAATAAATGTCACACGTTGCGAATTGTTTATAATACGAATTGCACATGTGCGAAATTGAGCAGATGTTGCTAAATTTGCTCGTTTGTCTTCAAATACAATAATGTATGATGACACCTTTTAGAAAATTTCTCACAGCGATTCCAACATGTTTCACACACATTAGCGGTTTGTATTTTTAATGCTATAAGATTCTAAGCGTTAATTTTTCAATGTGAACAATTTTTCAGTTGAAATTATAGTCATTTATATAGAAATGTTGAAAATCGATTTCATATTTTCATTGTTTCTGTTTTTCAATTTCGAGAGGAACCGGCAGAGAAAGGATGAAAGAAGCTGAATGCTGCCGAAATGAGATCTCTAAGGCGACTGTGTGGTAAAATCACGTTGATGGATATCAGGAAATATTGCAAAGCTGAATAAATTGTTTTTTTTACAATAGATCCACGTAGGAAGCCCTGCAGAAAATAATTCCCTTCAGGGCCAATATTGTCTTCGTGGTTGGTCTTTTTAGGAAAGGAAGGAGTGGAAGTTCTAAGATGAAAAAAAGGTACGAGGGATGGGTAGGATCTAGAGGTCGGTATATCCAGGAGTGACAGACGAATAAATCTATCCCTCGCACTGCGGTGCAAGTCGATGTTCCGAGAGCTGTAGACGTGAGCAGAGTTCAAAAGATCACCCTCAACCAATCTCTCCCGATCCGGCCTGCCTCGCAGTTGGTGGGCAGACGAATCCGACGCCAAGACCCGGAAAAATCTCACTCCATGAACCCGGGTGACCCGGTTGCCCACATGCTGCATGGCGGGCCGGGTCGAGAGAGACTAGTTGAGGGAAGCCTTTTGACTTCTCTAACCGGACTCTCTCAACCCTTCGCCTTGCACCATAATTGGAGGGATGGATTCACACGTCTGTCACTCCTTGACACTGACCCCCATTTTCCTCCCCACCTCTCATATCCTTTTCCTTCCCAGAACTTCCTCTCCTTTGTTTCCTAAAAAAGACCCTCCACACAGCATCCCCAAAGATAATACAGGTCCTAAGGGAAATTATTTTCTTCAGGGCCCCTGTGTGGAGCTAACTTAAAAAAAAACGGAGTACCAATGCAATTCACACGCTGTAGAAGGAAAACCTTCAGAAAACTAATGTGGACAAAACTGCGAAGCACCGCACAAACAGGAGATCGATTATACGATCTATCTATTAAATATAGAATGGAATTTGAAAGCATCTTATACCATTCAAAAAGGAATTATAAAGCCCATACTGAAAGTACCTATTAGAACGCCTTCGATTGAAATTTTCAAAGCTTTGACATACCAAATGTACAACAAATGTACCAGTTATAAAACCACCGGACAAAGAAACTACACTTATTTTGCAACTAAAGTCCATAATATTCTTCCCCAAGACATAAAACTAATAAAAAAATGTAATGAGTACAAATCAAGAATAAAAACATGGATGAAAGAGGTCAACGAAAACACTCTAATGAAGACACTAAAAACGACGTAGAAGACAAATAAACTATAATTAAACACTTTTAGTCCGCCTCGGCACAGGAACCCCTAGTGAGGAGGACTAAGAAATACAATATCTTTACCTAACGTAACCATTATACTTTGTAAAGTTATAGAATTATTTTATATAGCCGCTTAAATAAAAAAAAAATAAAAAATCTATCCAAACGCAATTAGTTGTTTCTTGTAGTAATTAAGTTGAAATGTAGTGTATTTTCCAAAATCTGTGCAAGATAAAATTGCGACGGTTAGAGAAATATTCTAACAATAGTATAGTACCTGTGTCTAAAATAACAATCTACTGGCCACACAAAAAGTTCATAATATTTCTCTATATGACGCGACGCGCCGTTTCAAACAGCAAAAAAACTGGTCACGTCACTCGGAATGTTCATATTAATAATCTTATTATGTAAATTGATTTTTTAAATGCAGCCTCGTGACCCGGCCTTTTCTGCTGCGGACCCTGGACTATACTATTATTTGAAAAACATATTTTTACACAAATAGAAAAACTGTTATTCTTCTGTCACAGACCGGAAACCGGTAATGTGGATTATTGGTTCTGATCATTAAATTCGTGTAATGAAAATTATAACAAACTAGCTGGTTCCCGGCGTGCGTTGCAATGCCATATTAAAAGAAATGCATTGTTTCTCCCTGAATCACCTTTCCCGAGCGTCCTCGTTCCCCTCCCGCGTCCCCTTCCTAGCTAGCCTTATAAATTATAGCCTGCATGTTATTCTGATGTACGAGCTATATTATTAGAATTGAAATTAACATTTGCACTTTCTTCCACTTATTTATTTTCACCAGAACCGGTTTCATCCTACTACGGACATTTTCAGACTGGTAGTTGAAATTCTTTTGCTACGGTATTTATACACACTTAGGCAGGGGTACACAACATTGTCTCTATATAATAAATGTTTCTATTTTGTTAATTTTAAGGTTTTATAATATATTTTTAAATTACATAATTTAAGTATGTAATTTAAAAATGTAATAACCCAAATACACGGAGAACTCTAATAATAATAAATACCATAGTGCATCAATATTTGTCAAGCAACAAGGAGGGAATAACCCAACATTACCAAAATAAAATATCAGTAATCACAAACCTTTTAAATTATATAAATTCATGTATATTCATTTGAAGTAAAAATATCTATTTAATATGTAACATCATTCATATATGATTTTAGATTTTCACGGCCAAAAATTTTATGGTTATTTCCTTTTGGGGTATTATGCCGTGTTGCGCTACCTCCTCCTTTAGCCAACGTTTCGGACAGCGTTACAGTGTCCATCATACACATCTGCCCTGATGATGGACACTGTAACGCTGTCCGAAACGTTGGCTAAAGGAGGAGGTAGCGCAACACGGCATAATACCCCAAAAGGAAATAACCATAACATCATTCATAATTTTAATAATAAACTTTAAAATTACCTGTGTACCTAAAATTAACAAAATAACTTATAAAACCTTAAAATTAACAAAATAGAAACATTCATTATATATGTAGAGACAATGTTGTGTACCCCTGCCTAATTGTGTATAAATACCGTAGCATAAAAATTTCAACTACCAGTCTGAAAATGTCCGTAATAGGATGAAACCGGTCCTGGTAAAATATAAATTAGTGGAAGAAAGTACAAAAGTGTTTTAATTTCAGTTTCATATTTTGTTAATTTAAGGTATTATAAGTAGTTTTGTTAATTTAAGGTACATATAGGTAATTATAAAGTTTATTATTAAAATTATGAATGATGTTATATAGTAAATAGATATTTTTACTTTACTTTGATAATATATGAATTTATATAATTGAAATAGTAACAGTAATAAACGAAATAGAAATCACAAAAGGTTTGTGATTTCCATTTCATTGCCAGTGTGTATTGTCTTTACATTACCTGTTCGTTACATAAGGCTTATACTGCTAATATATTACAATAAAACAATATAAAACTTATTTCCACGTTAATTTATTTGACCGTAACCGGTTTCAGCTGGTTAAAGTCATCTTCAGACTGGTACAAATATTCTTAGCCTACAGTTTACATATATAACATATAGGGGAGGGGAAGAGGGGTGGTCCACAAGCATTTTAATCCATTTTATTAATTTATTACCAAGTCGTCTTTGCCTGTCGAATTTCTAATTATTTTGGTTATTCCCATTAGGCTAATTACCCCGGGTTTGTAGCTCACCTCAATAATTATTCGGAAAAAACCTTATTTATTTTTTTATGTTCTCCGTAAAACGGTTATTCACCAATACATTATGGAAAAGATTACAAATTAGACAAAAGGTATAGCAAAACACATAAAAAGGTAAGTTTCACTACTTTGTGACATACGTCAAAAGATAATTGTTAAACTGCCTGTAGGTTACGTTAAAAATGTCAATGGTTAATGCAGACTCGTTGAGCAGTTCAGTCGCTCTGTTGACTGGCGCGTTCTGATCAAGGGCGGATCCAGGGGGGGGGTCATGGGGGTCATGACCCCCCCCTGGGCTGGGTCCAGGACCCAATTCTATTATTATAAAAATTAAATTATAACTTCTTGTGACTTTTGACCACGACTATGTGACACCCCCCCCTGGCGCTATGTGACCCCCCCCTGGCGCCAAAGCTGGATCCGCCCTTGGTTCTGATAGGCAGAAGTCCTCGCTTTTGGAGCATAAAAAAGGGTATGGGACCTTCCACGAGTATACTTGTCTGGGACATATAAGTTAATTTCTTTCAAAATAGGTGGATTATATATAGTTCCAGAGATTATTTAAAAAAAATGTTTTCCTAAAAAAAATGTTTTCCTAAAAATATTTTTCGGCAGGCTTCTAATGTATTAAGATCGAACATTCCTGCTAAGAATAAGGATGGATACAGGAAAAGGTAGTACATATATTCCCTCATATATAGGTAACGCATGAATCTCTTTTGTACTTTTTCTATTTCGAGAATATGGTTTTGCTCAGAAGGGGCCCAAATAATGGAGCTATATTCCAAGATACTGCGAACAAGTGCTTCATACGTTCTTCGGATTGCGATTCCGTTAGTAAATGATCTTGAATTACGAAGAACAAATCCAAACATTTTGTTGGCACGGGAGACAATATCAGATATATGGGATTTGAAAGAGAGATTTGCTTCAAAAATTACGCCAAGGTCTTGAATCTCATTTTTACGTGTTAATTTATGTTTATTAATGAGGTAGGGGAACAGGAATGTATCTTTGGATCTTGTAAATGTAACGACACTACAAGTAATATGAAATATTAATAACCTAATTTTATTGTTGTCATATCATATTATATTTATAAATAATGATATGGAATTTTTTATTGATTCTTGATGGGACACGTGTTTATATTGTAGGGGGGATAGTCTCAAAATCATAATTGTCATTATATAAACAAAATACATATTTTACTTCAGAAATTATTATGAACACTGCAATGGGTACAGAAGCAAAGATTTCACATAGGATTCTAATTTCTTATTCAACACAAAATTAGGGACTATTTTTAGTTAAGCTGGTAATTTCCAATGATTCTAGCATATCTAGTTTATGACCCTTATTACATCTAAATTGAAAGTATGGAGAACTTCTGTTCATATATTTATACTACTAACAAATTTTAACAAATGATTCGGAAATGAATATTCATACACAATGTTTGTACATGTATTAAGTACCTACATTATTTATTTAACATGTCGAGTGTTTATTATGAACATATTATGACGTACTTTTACCATAATAATAATAATAACAAACAATTTTACAACCGGAAGAACGACTTAAAAGTGGTTTTGTTTGTATTCCTATGGCAGTGATGCGCAACGAGCCCACTTTGCTTAACCCCTCAGGCCTCGACCATGTCAGAAGGTCAAAATATTTTCGCTTTACAATAAAATCCAATTAAATGGAATATTTCTGAACGTATCCAAAACCCAAAAACTGATTTTCAAGAGGTGATAAAATACGCTTTAAAATTTTATACTTAAATCGAATCAATTTTTTAAATGTAAAAATTGTGAAAACATGAAAAAGTTTTAATAATGGCCCACTTTACGTTTTTTCTAAAGGTGGCGGAAAACTACCGACATGGTTTAAATGTTTAATAACTTTTTAAATTTAA
Organism: Limnephilus marmoratus; assembly: GCA_917880885.1. NCBI lineage: Eukaryota > Metazoa > Arthropoda > Insecta > Trichoptera > Limnephilidae > Limnephilus > Limnephilus marmoratus. Next base: position 13,820,772 of record OU862911.1, read on the forward strand.
TTATATATGTATATTTTTTATTTCAGAATTTTGTGAAGAAAACTTGGGGAATTTGAAAAGGAACACTACACAACAGAACAGCGATCAACAATTGTTGAATTTTATTTTGAAAATCAAATGCACATGGCGTCTCAGTTACGGTTAATGATGCTGAATATCGAACGATGCTGGACAAATTTTGAGGACAGCTGTAGAAAACCATCCACTGTTGTGGTTCCAACAAGATGGAGCCACAGCCCACACTGCAAGGGACATAATGGCTATGTTACGGGACCTCTTTGGCGTACGCATTACTTCGCGCAGAAGCGATTTCAATTGGCCCCCACGTTCACCAGATTTATCAACGCCAGACTGTTTTATTTGGGGTTATATGAAAGAAAGGGTATACGTAAATAAGCCAGTGACCATACCACAGCTAAAATAAAACATTCGCAATAAAATTCAAGCCATAACACCGGAAATTTTACGAAAAGGTATGCAAAATGTTCTGGAAAGAGTACGAATGTGCGAAGCCGAAAATGGCCACCACTTGCGGAATATAATTTTTCACACTTAAGCCAAAAATATTATCCATTAATATACTGTATAACAAAAAAAAATAATAATAATTAACCATTAAATAAAAAAGTTATTACACATTCAAACCATATCTGTAGATTTGCGTCACCCTGTACCTAAATTACTGATAACGAAAAAAAAATAAAAACAAATACACATTTTATTAGACAATTTGTCATTCCATGATAATTCCCAAAGTTTAATTTCTTTTCAAATTGGCATCCGAAACTTTCATAAAGGTCTACATTTGACTTATTTTGTGGTTAACTTTTACATTTGAATCTAAAGCGTGGTGTTTTCTCTTTATAACACTGTTTATGTCGTATTTCTCACTATGATACAGTAAGGGAGACAACGATTTCTATGAGACCTGTACGAGTTGTTCCGAAAAACGAACAAATTAGCCTGAATGAAACCAACCCAGAACCACCTCAGAAAGGTCATAAAGAGTGATGATGAAAAATATAAAAAAAAATGGTTAAATAGGTTGGGGTTAATGGTTTTTTTTTCATAGCTTTTAATGACTTTTCAAAGACGTGTTGAATCGACTTTATTCTGAGTTGGCATTGAACCACGTGGCAGGCCGGATTGGGAAAGACTAGTTGTGGGAGACCTAACCTAGATCTTTCCAGTCGGACTCTCTTGATCCATCATCGCCTTGCACCGCAGTGAGAGAGATGGATACGTACGTCAGTGACTCGTGGACACATTGACCACCAGATTCCTACCTTCCCCGAACTACCTCTTCTTCCTTTCCCGAAAAAGAACCTCCCCGCAGCATCAGCATCCCAATGATAACATACCCTGATTTAAAAAAATATTTTCTGAAGAAATCATACTAGTGACAATCGTGACAATTTACATAATAGATATGTACACGTGATAATGTTTTAGTAATACTGATAATGTAGGTATATGTGGTGTAAGTATTGTGGTTTAAATATTATCATTATTTATAATTGATTAACACTTTGACAGTTTTACTGCTAATTATTGTAAGAAGCACAGTGCTGGATTCCTTAGCCCCCTACTTATCTATCTATCTATCTATGTATATAAATAAAAATGAATCGCGGAAATGTATGTACGAATGTACGCGCATAACTTCCGAACGACAGCACCAAATTGGATAATTTTTTTTTGTGTTCTTTATTGTTAGGACAAGGTTTGTATAAAACTACTGGTGAGCTCTGGCATTATTTATTTATTTATTTATTTTTTCGGGAAATCGACAGTTTACATTTTTCCAGTTTGTACATGTTTGTATAGCCAAAATAAAACCAATTATGGATTTCCTCCATGTGACTTTACCTCTGATTAACAGCATAATAAAAAAATTAAATAATAAATTTATAATAAAGCAGTATGAGATCAAAAATTTTATAAAACAAAAGATTAAGTATATAAAACTAAAATTTACATAAAACATAAAATATCAATACATTGGTAACCATAAGAAGCCAGATTGTACATATAAATCAAATCATAACAGAATTAAAGATAAACGATAGAAACCATAACATATTCATGAAACATCAGAGAAATACTCTTTTATGTACCCCTTATATTTGGTAGGTTCGGAATTGAAAATGTCCACCTTGGATAATATGCTATTGTAACTATTGCATAGTCTGTTCAGACAAGAATTTTGCTTACAGTTTGTCTTGCATTGATCAACCCTGAACAGGACAGAAGAGCGTGTTGTACGCGCAGGTACATTAAATTGAATTTTATTTAGCAACTCTGGGCATTGAATATTATTGTTAACTAATTTATACAGGAATATTGCATCCTTATGATGCCTTCGTACACTCAATGAATCAATTTTAAATTTCAATTGAAATTTTTTATACAAAAATGCGAAAAGGTGGCACGCGAGCTGTTTGAAAATTGAATGTATAGAATGCGGGAGGGGGGAGGGGAACTCGGGAGGGGGTTCGCGGGACGGGGGAAGGGGGAGAGTGGAGTGGGGATAAGGAAGGATGAGGAGGCGGAGTGGGAACGCGAAAGGGGAAGGGGATGTGGGAGTGGAAGGGATGGCAGAAGGGGAACGGGACGAATGGGAAAGGATACACAGGGAGAAACAATTTCTTTATTAAATGGCATAGCAACGCATGCCGGACACCAGCTAGTAACTTATAATCACAGTATCGAATAACGGGTGGCGTTTTGTCTCTACAAACGTACTCACCAATTTCCTCTCTGGATTTTGAGACTACTGCAAATATTTTTTAATCTAATATACTCGTAGATATCGACCATTAGCGTGTCGGTACGTTTTGCTTTTTTGATAAGTTACTTTTTATAGGAATTAGAACCCTCCAAAAATCGTTGAAATTAACCGGCTTTCCTCATAAACGCCGCGTATGATCGGAAAAGTTAAAAGCTTGATTTATATAGCAAGGTGTGGTTAAACCGGGCTTAAGGTCGGTTTAAGGTGTTTCATGGGACTGAAAATTTTGATTTTTTTTCCCTTTATCTAATAGTATAATATGTCTAGAATATTCTCCTAAAGTTTCAAGTCAATCGGGGTAAAAGTCTAGGAGAGAGAGCCTTTGCGAATCCCCCACCCCTTTGGGAAAGACCTTGAAACTTGAAACTTCAATCGCGTTTATCTCGAAACACCATTTTTGAAGTCGGTAGGCAAGATTTCTCAGAAACCAATGCACCGGTCTCATTGAAATTTGGCACACTTCTTCAAAATAGCATTACCAGTCCTGGAAGGAAGGATTTTTTTTTCGACTACAAATAATTTTACAAAGTATGCGTGGTGTAAATTGTACCAAAAATTGAATTATTTTGCGTACAGCTCTGCCAAAAATAATAATAAAAATTTTTGGGAAATCCTGCGTTCAGGGATAGCTTATTTTTTTATTATTATTTTTTATTATTCTGTTGCAGACATTCCATTTTTATTTTTATTTATTTCAACATTCAATTTTTCAGCATCTTCTTTATTCCAGCAAGTCATAGTCCTAATTATTTTATTGTTTGTTGCTTTTTTTATTCCACTTATTCCGATTCCTAGGTTAGGCGCTTTAATTGTTTTTGTGATAATACGCTTTATGTCTTCGGATGTTTCTTTGCCTTCAGCGGTGATTAAGATTGCAAATTTGGATTCTTCGATTTGAAGAGTCCTTTCTTTTAGAACCATTGCGTAGGATTTTTGTTCATAATTTTTTTTCCAGCTTGATGATTACTTTTTTTTGTAGTTCAATAATTTTTTCTTGGAAATGGTTCTTTTCCCGTTTCCATGCTTCTTCTAGTAGTTGAATCGTTTGTTCCAGGTTATTTCTAATTTTTGTGTCCTTTACGGTCGAAATGTTTTTCAGTTCAAATGTACATCCATTTTTTTATAAACTTATCTACCAACTTTTAATGTTTTCTTTTAATGTTTTCTATTAATGTTAGTACATCCATTTTTTATTATACTTATCTACCAACAGATTTTTTTTTTTAAATTACAGATGAAGCTATCATGAGTTATTCTGCCTGCCGCGAGGACACTTTTTTAGGGGTCTCCGGAAACCAGGTCTCACTGGTTGAATTTTCCGAATTTTTTTAATGATTTTTTTTCAATATTGTTGAGAATTTGTTCTTTTATGAGCTTAACTCTTCGAATAAAATAATTCATGTATTAAATTGTTTTTAAATCGAGAAAATATGCTTTTTTTCTTGGCCACGAAACCCATGTAACCCCTTAACTAACGTTGAACTGGTGAGTAAGATTTCATAAGTCAGACAGTTGTAGTCTATCGATGTAGGTACTATTTTAAACAGAATCATCCATATGAGAAAGCTAAAATATATTCATCAACACGTGATGTCAGTCTATTAAAAAAAGATAGCATCATGGCTTTATCTGAGATAAAAGCAATTGGCTGATGCAGACTTTTATTACAATGACTTAATCCTTTTATTATTTGATTAAACCAAACTACGTCTCATCAATAGGCAGATACTTATTTGACAATATTCTCAAAGATATTAAATTTGTAAGAACTTTTCTGGTATTATTGAAAGATTTGTTTTTAACCCCTCCGAAAATCGCTAATATTCACTTATAACGTCTCAACGAAAACTTTGTGTTATTACCGCTTCACAATTAAAGCTCTATAAATGAAACATTTTTGAACGTAGCCGAATAATAAAAACGGTTTTAGAAAGGTTGCAAAATAAGCTTTCAAATTTATTATTATTATTATATTACAAATAAATATTAACATTTATAAATATTAAAATTTAGAATGCAAACATTAAAAAAATGTAAAAATGACTCATGTGATGTTTTTATGTGAAAACGGTACTAAAATCACAGATTATAAACAACAATACTTATTCTATTGTATAATTGTATAATAAACACTTTTGTCACCTCACTTTTTTATCATTTCATATAAAAATATTTAATAAAAATTAACAATGTCGAGCAATGTAAGCAAATTGGGCGGGTAAAAATTTGTGTCAACTGCGCGACTGACAGAATATTCTTTTTATGTATTTCTATGCACAACTTGATAGAGATGTACATCTTGATTCACTATCGACCTTTTACTTTTTATTTTAGTGATGTCACTACAAAAAATAACGGAGTTAGAACGATTTCTATGGAGACACACGCGTTGACGTATAAACACGCTTATTGTACTTGACTGCTATCGTATTTTTAACGCATATATCTGCTTAAGTTGCTGACCGGTAGTGGTCAGTACGAGGTTAGGTACCTATTTATTCTGTTTGTGAATCAAATCAAATTAATTGTGTAAACTGTATTTTTTTTTTACAATAGCTTCACACAGGAGGCCCTGAGCGAAAAAAAATCTTTATCGAGGGTCTTTTTAAATAAAGAAGGGAGAGGACGTTCTGGAAAGGAAAAAGGTATGAGGGGAGGGAAGTTAATGTGTCCAGGAGTAAGAGACGTATGAATCCATCCCTTCTGGAGCAAGACAATGGGTCTAGATCATAGGTTCCCAACCTTTTTTTGCCCACCGCCCACTTTGAGAATATTTTTTTTTCTAACGCCCCCCAACTCGTAAATCTGAAACAGCAATTGTCGTCACGATTATATTTACTAACGGGGCGGGGGGGGGGGGGGGGGGGGGAGGGAGGGAGATAGGATGGGGCAAGATGCGTTTTTGTATTTATTTTTTATTGTATATTTTATTTGGTCACCAGCCAACTCAGAATGAAACCAACTCAGAAGTACCTCATAAAGGTCATTAAAGAGTGATGATAAAAAAAATATTGATTAAGTATAGGTTAGGATTAGGTACTGGCAATTTTAAATTTAAATGTATTTTTTCATAGCTTTTAATGACCTTTCTGAGGTGTTTCTGAGATGGTTTAATTCTGAGTTGGCATGGAACCGTTCTGAATTATTTTTATTTTTTTTACTTGGGTTTTATTGCTCAGAAAGATTACACTTGTGCAGTAATTCACGTGACACGCTACAGTGGTATTGTAGACCAATTTCCGTGTTTTGACGTCTAACTTTCCCTTTATCCTACTTTTCTTTTTCATTTTAATCTTTTCTGCAATGTTTTAATTTAACATTTCAAAGTCAGTGTTTAGTTTTAATTTGTTATAGATTATGATTCCTGAGTATTTAATTTCTTCTACTTCTTCAATATTTTGATTTTCTATATTAAGGGTAGTAATTTCGTTGAGTTTCTTCTCTAATACCATGAATTTACTTTTAGTTACATTTATTTTCAGTTTATTCGAAGAAAAAAAAACTTTAATATATAATATAGAAGTGTTATTTAAAAAAAAGCCTTTTTTGACAATGCATCTTCGATATTATTTGGTATAATATATAAAAGTGTGTCATCAGCAAAAGTTTGATAGAACAGTACTTTAGGCACTTCACTATGTCATTAATATATATACTTAATAAATAGGAGCGGTCCCAATACAGATCCTTGAGGAACTCCGAGGTTTACTTGTTGTTCTTCAGATATAGCATCTCCAATTTTGTTTCTTTGTTTTCTATTTTTAATTTTATTATTAGTATTTTAGTATTTTTCTTCTGATCCATACTGGTTTTCCATTATGAATATTTGTTTCTAAACCCTGCTGTTTTACAAGAATGTTATTTTTTTCAATAAATTTTCTCATCTCTTCTTTAACTATGGATTCTAGTATTTGTTCATATGTAGGTTATCCATTTATTTTTCTGAGGACTTCGAAATTTTTAGCATTTATTATTTTGGGCATTGGTGTTATTATGGAAGTTTTCCACGACTGCGGAAAAATTTACTTTAACACAGATAATTTATTAGTGCAACTACTTAAATTTAATTATGCCTATAGTAATTCCAGACGTCGATGATTTTTGCGTCATTGTATTAAAAATTTTCATTAAATACCTACTCACTGTTACCTGAAAATATTATTATTCTCTCTTCTTTCCGATGACTGAGAAGAAGTATCTGTGAATAATGAAATACTCTTATTTATGTTTTCGACACTTGGTATTAAATTTGGCTATTTTAGTTTTATCATCTTCAACTCCATCGGGAACCGAACTTCCTTAATGTTTTCCCTCTGTTTGCCACTTATAATTTCTTTAACCCATTGGCCACAGAATTATTGAGCTAAAAAGTTGGCCTTCACCACTGAATTAATTTTGTTCGAAAAATTGAAAACCTGCACTGGTTTGCTAAATCTACTGTTACTTTTGAACCGTATATTCAAAAGAATTAATTTCTTTAAATTTGTTTACATATTGAATTAAGGTAAAGAAAACATAAAAATAAAATTTTTTAAAAATATTAAAATATGTGTAAATGTAGGTTACAAATATAACCTTCTCTTTTTTCGTAAGTTTTTTTCCACATTTTTATTCAAAAATTTACAAAAAACATAATATTCATAAATCGAACAATAATAATTTTTTATTTTTATATACATGTATACTAATAACTAATAAAATAATTGTGTATAATAGTCCTCAAAGCAATCAGGGACGTTCGGGATCACTACCAAAAGCCCAGAACCACTCGCAATTTAAAAAAAATTAAATGGCGGCTGGCTGCATTCAAAACTTGGAACACAAATATCAGGGAAAAAACATTAGAAACATATTATTGCCAATTCTATGAAATTAATGATTAATTACTTACAGAGCGTTCGACATTTAAAATTTTATTGAAAAATGTCACTATTGTGCTCGTTTTCCGTTTTTTGACGGACCTACTCTAGCCCGTCAGCGTGCCGGGGTTTGTGGTTAAGTACCTGAGTTGCACACCCGGCAGGCTGTCGGGGTTTGTGGCCAATGGGTTAAGTGTAGTCCACATTTTTTTTAATCTCTTTGAGAAGTAATAATTTTTAGCCTCGAATACGAATTTTTGGTATGTTTTATTTCTGTACCTTTACATGTTTCTAAGTTTCTTACAGGTTTCCCACCTTTCTTCTGGAAATTGTATTTTACAGGCTTTATAAGCTGTATCCCTTTGTTTTTTTGGAAGATTTAGGGATTTCGTAGGTATACTATTTATTTGTATCTTTTAATATACTACTAGCTAGTTCCCGGCATGCGTTGATATACCATTTTTAAAGAAATAAATTGTTTCCCTGTTCCCCTCCCGCATTTCCTTCCCCTCCCGCGTTCCCTTTCCACCTTCCCCGCCTACCCCCTCCCCTCTTCCACTTCCCCGTCCCGCCAATCCCCCTACCGCGTTCCATATAACAGTCCCAGTACATTCAGTTTTCAAACATTTCGCATGCCTCCTATTACAATTTTTTTATTCAAATTTTCGCTTTTCATTCAAAACAAATATTCATTTTTATATATTACAAGAACAATCAATCAAATTTGGTAGCTAACGTAGGTATCTATTTAAAAAATCGATAATTTAAATAACCCATAGATAATTCTTTTTTTACAAAAAAAACGTTCGAAAACACAATTCAATTTCGTCAAACGCGCGAACTGTCAAACGTGTGAAGTTAAAATAGTCGTTAAGTTTTCTGAAATTATCCAATTTTCTGACCAATTTTCTTAAATTTTCTTCCCGTAAGAACCTTCTACAAAGTATTGGGAAACTTTAAAAAAAAAGTGAAATGAAGGCGTGACCAAGGGAAACAGGAATTCATTTTATATATAAATACTATCTGGTCCCGGCATGCGTTGCTATGCCATTTAATAAAGAAATTGTTTCTCCCTGAGTGTCCTTTTCCATTCGTCCCGTTTCCCTTCCGCCTCATCTTCTTCTCCTGCGTCCTCTTCCCCTCTCGCGTTCCCACTCCATCACCTCCACCTTCCCTCTCTCCACTCCACTCCCCCCCCCCTTCCCCCGTCCCGCAGACCCTTCTCCCGAGTTCTCCTCCCCCTCCCACGTTCCCCTCTCCCTCCCAGGTTCCCCTCCCCCCTCTCGTCTTCGCCTTTCACCTTCCCCGCCTTCCCTCTTCCCTTTACCGCTCCCTCGTACCGCCAACCCTCCTCCCGCGTTCCATATATTCAATCCCAGTACATTCAGTTTTTAAACAGCCCGCGTGCCACCTTTTACCATTTTTATTCAAATTTCCATTTTTCATGTATATTAAATTTGGTACCTAACATAGGTACCTATTTAAAATATCTAAAATTCTTGATTCGATTCAAACTATTAGGGGAGTAACTACTTTAAATAAATTTATCAACTTAAAGATTTTCAAAAACAGAATTTTATTTAACAATCATTGTTTTGCAAAATATCCTTCTCAAACACGCGTACTGTCAAACGTGCGATAGTCGTTTAGGTTAGTAATAGGTTTTCTAAAATTATCCAATTTTCTGCGCAATTTTCTTAATTTTTCTTTTCGTAAGAACCATCCTCGTACTTCAAGGAATATTCGAAAAAGAAAGAATTAGCGAAATCGGTTCAGCTGATCTCGAGATTTGCGCTTAGCAACACATTAAGCGATTCATTTTTATATATAAGAGAAGATATATTAGTTGTAGGCATTAGTTCATTTACTACTGTTTTCAGGTGTCCTATTAGTTCATCGGTTTTTCTGTCTAAATTTCCTTGGTTATCGCAGATCCACTTTTTGTTTTGTAATGCCGTACACAATTTATCCTTATTATAGTTCTTTTAATGCCTGTATATATGAGATATATATTATATATACATTATACTTCGTGTTCAGACTATTGTATCTAATTTTTGTAATAATTGTTTCGTGATCAGATTGATTTTGAATTCTTCCGCAGCATTAACTTCCGCGTAAAAGTCATTTGAAATTACCAAATTAATCATGGCTTTAGAGTTTTTTCATATTCTTGTATAATTTTTGACAAGTTGCTTCCTACCCAGGCAATTTATGACGATTTGTAATCATGTGCTTTTTATATTAAATATTTAAATTTCCACAGATGATTTTCAAGTCTCTTGTATTTATTTGCTAACGGCACCATTCTTCAAAAAAATCTAAGAATTTTGTATCATTTTGATTTGGGGAATGATAAATAGCTGCATAGGTTCCCAGCTTAAAATCCTTCAATAGCCAGTAGGTATCCAGGTATTATTTTTATCTAGTACCGCATTTGTTGTGACTTTGTAAGAGATGTTGTTTACACACTCACACACATACACTACAGAATTAATGTGATAACTCCACCTGTGTGCCTGCTGCTAAATGAGTCGCATCTAATTGTCGAATAGTCCTGAAATGTTGTTTCATTTTGGTTAATTTCTTCCATCATCACCATGTGCAGTTCGTATTCTTTTAGCATGTCTTCGACTTCTTCGATATGTGCTAGCAAACTAGCTATGGGTTTCTCTGGGTCTCCTAACGCCCCCCTGAAAGTCTGAAACGCCCCCCAATTTTCTCTTTGCCTTCTACCGCCCCCCTGAAGGTCTGAAACGCCCCCAAGGGGGCGTTATCGCCCACGTTGGGAACCTATGGTCTAGATTGTCCGGTTGGAGAGGTCTAGATTAAGTCTGCCTCAAGCAGTCTCAATGTAAGTCGTCAATATTTAAATGTCTAACGATAATTTTCTAAAGAACTTAGTTTTCAACATTATCTACATAATAAAATCGTAACCGAAAATGGGTTCATAAGTAGGAGATTTTGAACGTTAAAGCTGATTTTATAAGCCCGAAACATCATTTTTTTCTGGGTTTATAAAAGGTCTAATCAATAAAATACTTCAGAGACAATTTGTGTTTTACTCGCAGTATTTAATAAAAGCATCTAAAATATTCTAAGCGATCTAATTTTCAAACCAAAAACGCCTGTACCTATTAATTTAGATACAACGATAAATGATGCAAATGAAAAAAATAATTCGAGTGCAGTTAGAACGCGGTAGAAGCGAAACGTTACCAAAACAATCTCAAACTATGAAGAACCAAGAAGCCTTGAAAAGTGAGGTCATAATCAAAGCGCAGTGAGCAGCCAATGAGCGCAGTTTCCGTTTTATATCTCAATCAATAGGAGCATAATGCTTCGCAGGTGATGTACGCGTCATTTCCGTTTCATCCGAATTCCGAATCGCTAACGGCACTAAGGAAGTTTCACTTCAAAAATTATGAAATATATACGCAGTAGTAGTAGGAAATAGTTCAAAGGAGTTCGATAAGTGTATAATAAGATCATATAATAACGAGGGAACACCATAAGTAAATACGTAATATAAAATTAGTACGGTTACCTCGAGAGTGTTTCCTCTCGGGGTACGAATAAACTAATCGAATTTAATGTTTCAAAGACCCAATCATGTCTGATTACGTCGAAAAGGGATCGAAATGAAAATCTAGTCTCCTTCAACGGAATCAATCTTCCCAACAGGCCCTCCATTGATATGCTTGGTGTAACTCTAAGCGATCAGCTCAGGCACGGGGACTTCATCGAAACCAGAGTTAAGTTAGCCTCTCAGAAGCTGAACGTACTGTACAGGGATCGCGGATAATTTAATAGTACACAAAATGTTAACCATTTCCAAATCTCAAGTGTGCCCACAATTGAATTTGGCAGCCACACTTATGGAGCCCAAAAATACCTGAAAAACCCTCGACTCAGTGCAGAAGCGGGCGGTCCGTTTGAAAGATTCTCGTACCTTAACAAACGGATTGCAATCTTTAGAGCACAGGCGTCGGGTGGGAATGCTGTCTTTGTTCTACCGATATTTCAATGAAAGACGCTCCGAGGAAATAGCGTCACTGATTCCTTCAACACCCGTGTACATTTAGAAATCACGATAATGCATTTTGGTGTATGCTACACACATTTAGGAAACACGCTAAATACGCGCACAACATTCGAACACAGTTGACATTGGACGATTTGCCGGCTTCTGAGTTTCCTCCCTCCTACAACATGGGTCCCTTCAAGATCCAGGAATATTTATCAGTATTCACAACCTCATATAATACTCCAAACTATTCATAACCCTGAGAAAGGCATCTAGGCGACAAGTCTACTAGTCTAGAAATTAACTAAATATGGGCTACCTAAATAAGATGAATAAAAACTTTAAATAAAAAAATAAAACAATTAAATTATATGTGTATGTATACTAACAAAACAAATAGATGTTTTTTACTCGACAAAATTTTAAGAATTTTACGTTCAGAGTTACCAGATACTTTAATATGATTTTTGACACCTTAGAAATTCATTTCAAAATACCTTCATATCGTTTTACCGTATCATTTTGCTTTTCCCATTAAATTCGATTTGTAATAATAATCACAATGATTATTATTACAATGTTCACGATTCTGTTGATCGTTGATGTAGTGAAAACATACAATTTTTAGACATTTAGAATACACTATAACATTTTAATTAGAAAACGTACATATTGTTCAAATTATTTTTAAATTGTAACGATAGTCTTTTTTAATTTATAATTTTTTTTTTCATTTGGTTTGTCAACATTGATTCACATCAAAGCTTTCACAGATACAATTACACTGAACATGGTTGATGCTATCACTAATTAAAGACAAACACAACATTGATAACATAATATTTACATATACATTACATTCATTCACGCATACACACATACCATACATTACAAAACAATAATAACTTCTTACAAAGTACCTTGTACCTACCTATATCTTTGTTAGTGCGAATCTTTTGAATGTTCTTGTTATAAATTTTTTTTCCACACAGGAGGCCAAAAGGAAAATAATTTCCCTCAGGGCTGGTGTCATATTTGAGGATGCTGTGTGGAGGTTTTTTTTGAGGAAATGAAAGGGAGGGAAAAAGGTTTGAAGGAGTCTGGGGTTCAGTGTGTCCAGGCCATCCGCCGTCCAGACCTAGACAAACCTCACCCGCCAATACCTAGACATTAAGTTACCAATCGTAGCGAATCACTTGGGGTGACCTATGGCAGAGGTGTTGGTTATCTAATAAATGGTTCTCGGGGCGGTGGTACCCATTCCCGCCTCCCTTTTTGAATTTAAAAAAATTTAAAGTTAGTCGGTTTTTATTTATCCACTATCGCATCTCTCAATCTTGGTACTTCTATCCCTTTGATGTAACAGGTAACATCATTATTTTTTCTTTATTACATAATTTTATTTTCATTTTGTAGGTACACGTGGTTGGTACCTAGAAATATTTGTATAATAAAATCATATTTTTATACGTGTTGTATTTGTATACAGATATATTTTCCTTCAGGTTTTTTTTACATTAACTCCACACATGAGGCCCTGAAGAAAATAATTCCCTTTAGGGCATATGTCATCTTTGGGGATGCTGGAGGGTCATTTTAGAAATAGAAGGAAAAACGAGTGAGGGGTGCTTAGGTATCTGCTGGTCAATGTGTCAAGGAGTAACAAACGCCTGAATCCAACCCTTCCAATGCGGTGTAAGGCAAGGGGTCGAGAGAGTCTGGCTGGAGAGGTCTAGGTTAGATCCCCCTCAACTCTCCCGAAGATCTAAATCTCACACCATGAACCCGGTCACCCCTGCTAAGTTACCAAGCGAACCACTTGGGGTGACCTATGGCAGAGCTGTTGGTTATCCAATAAATGGTTCCCGGGGCGGCGGTCCCCGTATCCGCCTCCCAAATTAGGTCACTAATATTCAACATAATATTTAGCTATAACCACACGGTATTTATAACTAGTCCCATTGCATACATCACCATTGAAACGTTGAAAAGGGAAGCCGGCAATTATTTAATGGCGTCTAATCACATGACAGGTGAACTTAATTAGTCTATTAATATTTTTGTATTGTTTGCAGCGTTTCAAATAGCTTCACTATATGTAATGGCTTCCTCGTGACATGAATTATTATTACTGTCAATACAGCACATAGTCAGTATTTATGTCGAGGGAGACCAAAAAACATGCAAAACATACGCAATCAACATTTTAATTTTGTTAAAATTAATTCACTCACGCGGTAGCGCCATTGTTCATTCATCGTTTTTATTTTAACATTTCATAGATAATCAATCAACGCTGCCAATGATAGAAAAAATATTATTGCGTAAAACAAAGTGAATGTCAAACTTGTCAATAATGCATTCACTTACGAGCTAAATACTCTGTTTAAGGATCTAAACGTCACAACATTTATAAAACTGGGAAGACCTCGGTGGCTGGGTCATGTAGAGAGAATGACCGAGCATCAAGCCCCAAAGTCCCTGCTGAACTATAACGATAGGGCGAAGGAGCCTCGGAAGACCAAGATTAAGATGGAGCGACAACGTCCTCAAAGATATATCTACCTTGGAGCTTCTAAACTGGAGAGAGCTGGCCCAAAACCGAGATGAGTGGAGGAAGACTCTCGAGGAGGCCAAGACCCACCAGGGGTTGTAGAGCCAGGAGTAATGATGAATGCATTCACTTCATAACAATAATAAATCATTGTTTTATATGATAATAATATTTATTCTATGATTGGAAGCGTTGATTGTCTATGAAATGTAATATAAATAAGAATATGGCGTAGTATGTGCACATGTCGCGTAACACGTGCATATAAGCCTCAATTTGGGAGGCGGGTATGGGTACCGCCGCCCCGGGAACCATTTATTGGACAACCAACACCCCTGCCACTGGTCACCCCAAGTGGTTCACTACGTTTGGTGACTTAGCAGGGGTGCCAGTGTTCATGGGATGAAGTTTGTCTAGGTCTTGGTTGCTGATACATTTGCCCAACTACTGCGTGGCGGGCTGGATCGGAGGAGACTGATTGAGGGAAGCCTTTTGACCTCTCCAGCCGGATTCTCCCGACCCTTCGTCCGTCACTCCTAGCCACACTGACCCCCAGATTCCTACCCGCCCCACATACCTTTTTCCTTCCCATATCTTCCTCTCCTGCCTTTCCCTTAAAAAACCCTCCACACAGCATCCTCAAAGATGACATAGGCCCCTCGGGAAATTGTTTTCCTCGGTGCCTGTGTAGAGCTAATGTAAAAAAAAGAGAAGTAATTTTAACAGAATTAAAATGTTAAATGCAAATTTTTCATCTTCCCCGACATAAATACTCACTTTTTATAATAATAAAGCTAAATCTAACAGTTCGGATAAGAAATAATCCGTACTAACCTGAGAAGCAGAGTAGGATAAGTTTAATAAAGTCATAAATAAAAACGAAGTAGATTCCTTGAAATGAATAGCGATTTGTAAAAAGACTTAAAAAAAAAACTAAAGTTATTGAAGTGTTCTTCGTATAACTACATTATTATGTATTCATCAGCCAGCCTTTTCACAGACGAAGAGATCAACATCAAACTACGTCAGAAAGTTAAAAAAAATATAAAGTAAACAACTTTAATGCTGTTATAAAACTTGAAGAGAGATTTAGGTACTTGGCTAAATAAAATAAATACATTATAACATCAATTTTTTATTGGATTAACTTTATAATAACTTATTAAGGTTATACCTATCAATGTAATATATCATTGAAGAAGAAGATAATACTAATAATGAAACATGAAACAGAACAAGACAGAGTAAAATTAAAAGGTAACGCTCTCAACTAGGACCTTTACCTTTTTATTTGTCGGTGTCTTGTTCTTTTATATGCTTCGTTTAGATTTATTAGTATTATTCTTCGGTAAATATTCTCCTAACCGCTGCACTTTTATTAGGCACAAATTTTGGATATTACGCTACCTTTTAACTTCCAACAAGAAACAATTAATTACTTTTTGCAAGATGTTTATTAGGCACACATTTTGGAAATTACGCTACGTTTCAACTTCCTACAAGAAACAATTAATTACTTTTTGCAAGATGTTTATTAGGCACACATTTTGGAAATTACGCTACGTTTCAACTTATTACAAGAAACAATTAATTACTTTTTGCAAGATGTTAAAATTACACTTTTATTCAAAGTTTAAAAGTTCTCCAATAAAACCATTCCTTTGCCGTCATTTTTAATTTTTTGTATTGATTGACGTTTGCGTAAGTTTCGTTTCAACCTAAATAGGCATTAATTACTTAATTAACCCAAACTAAGAACCTAACAACCTATTTTGTGCATGTAAATAGTAAATAGTTGTTTCTTGTAGTACTTATTGAAATGATGTATAATTTTCTCAACCTGAGCCTTTAAAAGTGCGGCGATTAGGAAAATAATTACCTTATCTTCTTCTGCAATGATGATTATTTATGTCTGGTAAATTTATACAAAGCCGGGACCAGCTCATTTTGGACAAAAATAAATAAATGTATACCCCAGTAGATAGGTAATAATTAGATGTAATTAATTCCGTGAGCGGAAATTGAAAATAATGTATATTATCGTCAATTTCTTAAATTTAAAAATACGAAAATGTCATTTTTCAATGACCTCCATATTGTTATCTTTACTTTAAAAAACAGCCTACGTTTTTAAATGGTTTGTCTGGCTACGCAGGGTTTGTCTAGCGGGCTTGTGAAATTCGAAGACGCGAAGTGAATTTTGATTTTACGCAATTGAAATTTAAAATGCATCATTTTCCGCCTCCCCCAATGCAAAAAGTTTCCGAAATACGTAATTCTAACAATTATTCAACTTCTGCAAAGTGTTTTTCCGCGAAAAAGTGCATATTACCGCTTTTGCACTTTGAAAAATGACATTTTCGTATTTTTAAATTTAAGAAATTAACGATAATGTACATTTTTTTCAATTTCCGCTCACGGAATTAATTACATCTAATTATTACCTATCTACTGTGGTAATTTTTTTTTTTTAGTGTAAAATGAGCTGGTCCCGGTTTTGTATAAAATTAATTTATGTCTTACTCCGCTTACAGGTTAATATTATTTAATGAATATTTATTATTCAAACAGTTAAATTTAGCTTTATTATCACGAAAAGTGAGTATTTATGTCGGGGGAGACGAAAAAACCGTGTAAAAAATGAGCATGTTAACTACATTTTAATTTTGTCAAAATTAATTCACTAACGCGCTATACGAACTTCGCTATGCCAATTTTTATCATTTGTAAATTACATTTCATAGACAATCAATGGTGCCAATCATAGAAAAAATATTATTTATTTGTAAAACAATAATTTATTCATGTTATGAAGTGAATGCATTATTGAAAAGTTTGTACCTGTATTTATAACAGAAGAATAAGGAAAGCAAGGTATTAGAATAATTACACGTATCCATCCGTTAGACAAACCCCACTTGCCAAACAAAACAATCAAAACCTAGGATGTATATCTAATTGACGTGCAGCTTTCGTAGCTTGAACCTCAACACATAGTATTAGTAATAATTCGAAGTAGGTACTTATTTGTTTTTATTTTGACGAGAATTTATTTTATAAGGTTGGTACTCTAACAAAAGTTATATTTGATTGTCTAATAATTAAAAAAAGGAATATTCCGTATTATCCTTGTATCGAACTTCGATAACACGAACGTTCCGTGTTATCCATGAGGTGGGCTTATAAATTTTTACCTAAAGATGTACAAAATATTTAAAATACCTTTACAAATCACTTCCTATTAATAATATACATTATTTTCTTACCTTATTTTTATCGATGATTTAGTGCACAGATGAACAACTATTTAATGTTTTTTTATAGATATTGGGATTAGAGTAAGTAAGTACCAATATTATTATTATTATAAACGTAACCACTCACTGACAGAGATTAAAGTATCGGTAAGTACACACCAATAGGGCGGCGGGAAAATTGAAGCAATTTATCCCAAAAGTCAATTGAACAGAGGCATGTCGCTGACAGCTCGTGAAGTTACTGTGTCGTAAATTATTATCTCGTTGTAAAGGACCGCGGAGAGAGCGCGCAGCTCACCGGACTAGAGATACTGACAAACTGAGCTAGAACGAGGAACGAGGAACGAACACCGATCACGATGAGCGGTGAGCAAGCGAACAAGCAGTCGAGTCGATCTGATGTATGAACTACAGTACTACATACCACGCACCGTGTGGAAGTATGGAGCAGTTGAGAGTAGAGTACGGAGTAGTATGTCCCCGCGGATGTACGAGCAACACAACACCCAGAGGAAGTAGGCAAACGACTCTCTTCACCTTTCGCTGAAGCTTGGTTTACTACCAATTAGGGCTTCCAAACCGGTTAGCCGATTGTTTTGACAAATTCAAATTAATCGGAAACCGGTTTATTTTTAAAGTACACTCCTCACGAGAGTTGTGTCTACGAATAGTCGTAAACTACGGCATCCCCAATTGTTTGGGTATGTTGTGAAGCTGAAGGACGTGGGAGGAGATATTCATGGAGGAGAGGAACGTTGTGAAGTACTTGGCTATTCAGTTTTGGTCACCAAAGACAATCAAAACCATTTCAAGCAACATTTTGATGCTCAATGGTGGTAATCTGCTTTAAAAATGTGTTGTTAGCGAGCGACGGAAAGACCGGTAAGGATCTGATACCTAGTATTATTAACTGAAAGACTGTACATTTTCGATTGTTGTAAACGGAAGGGGTGCCTCTGTTATTTTTAAAAGAACCGTTGAATTTCTCAGTTCCAAAAACCGACCCGTTTTCCGAGAAAATTTTTCCTGATTTCCAATTTTCCAGGAAGAAATTTTTGAAATGTTAAAGACTATACCTATCAAAATCAACAAAAAATAAATGTTTTTTATAAAAATTTCCTGACTCATTTTCTTACATATTTTCCGATTTTACTAATTTCCCGAAAGATTTTTTTCCCAAAAATAAAAATTTCTAACTTCACATAATATCAAAAAATAAACAAAAATTTCCCAACCTATTTTCCGACATATTTTCTAGGATCAAAAGTTTTCCCGGCATGAAAAGTTTCCAATAACAAAATCAAAAAGATAAATGTCTAAATATTGCCGAGCTGAAAACAAAACTTTGCCGAACTGTAATTTTCCAGTTTTTCCAGTAATTTTCCGGAAAATTAAATTTTCCAGAATCAAAAAAATTATATTATGAAAAGTTTAAGTATAAGATATATGTCTAAACAAACATATCGTTTTCCAAAATCAAATAACAGGATCGCCCGATATTAATTTTCAAAGACGCGGCCAATTTTAGAATCGGTTCCTTTTTGTATTTACAAAATTCGAAAATCTGAGCTGTGCCTAAGGCGGCCCCTAGACGCTACAATAACATTGTACAATATATTTTATTGTACAATAAGATTGAAAGGCGCTTAGGCGGCCCCTAGGCGATCAATTATATTGCTAATATTACGAATTGTGCAATATTATTTATTGACCGTTTACGGTTAATATTGAAGATTGCTCAATGATTACACAAAAGTTTGAGCGAGTTTAATTTCTATTGGACCATATTTTTCCATTGCAGCGTGTTGGGTCAATTTTGCCCAATATTTTTTCAATTTTTCATTTTACCAACTCGAAAACATTGAGCAGTTCGTTTATTGTGCAATATAATTGATCGCTTTTATTCTAAGCGCCTTTCAATATTATTGTACAATAAAATATATTGTACAATGTTATTGTCGCGTCTAGGGGCCGCCTTAGAATCCAAACGATCAATTATATTGCACAATAAACGAACTGCTCAATGTTGTCGAGTTGATAAAATGAAAAATTAAAAAATATTGTGCAATACTGACCATACACGATGCAATGGAAAAATATGGTGCAATAAAAATTAAAGTCGCTCAAACTTTTGTTCAATCATTGAGCAATATTCAATATTAACCCTAAACGGTCAATAATATTGCACGATTCGTAATATTGAGCAATATAATTGATCGTCTAGGGGCCGCCTTAAAACGACAAAATGTATTTAAAACGAATAGGTATATTAATTTATAAATGGTAATCTTGAAAGATCTCAAACCGATTAGATTAAAAATTTCTATATTGGCTGTTTGGGGGGAGAAAATCCAAATGTATGTCAAAGTAGATGATTTCGGCGGCGTTCTTTAATTTGGGAGTAAAATGGGAGTTTGTTACCAGTAGAAATTATTTTTCGTTCGTCCAGTGAATTTCAAATGAACGAAGTTATATGTAATAGTCCAGTAACTTTGTCGCCTGAATGTATGGGGTAAATATATGTTAAATTTATGTTAAATTTGGTAGTTCTGATTTTTTGCAGACTTGTTTATGATGTTGGCCTAATGAATAATCCAAGTTTTCGACCTCGAGCGCCGAACGCAATTTTGTCAAAAATCGAAAAAACCGCGAAAAAATCGTTATTTTTTCAAATTTTGGCGATTATAACCCTAAAGGACTAGTTTTTGAAAAAAAAATGAAGTTTTTAAAGTAGACTAATTTTTCTACAATATGATACTAGAATTGTCTCTGTAGACCCAATATTTTCCGAGATTAAGCCTTTCAAAGTTTGTGACCTCGAGCGCAAACCGCGAAAAAATCGTTTTTTTTTCAAATTTCGGCGATTATAACCCTAAAGGACTAGTTTTTGAAAAAACCTTTTTAAGACGTTTATAAAGTAGACTAAATTTGCTACAATATGATACTAGAACTGTCTCTGTAGACCCAATAATTTTCCGAGATTAAGCCTTTCAAAATTTATAATTTTTTTCGATCTTCGCAATTTTTTGTAATATTTTAGACGTCACTCGAATAACTCTAGCGGGATGAGGTTTCAATTACCTCCGACGTGTGAATCACAAATGTGACCCACCTGTAACACGTTTATGACTGGCACGAGTGGTATGACTGACAGTGTACTCTCTCGATGGACATTAGGCATGGTGTATCTACATAATATCTGCCATGAAACATACTGCGAGGCTACCACTGCAACAACTGGACAACATGTTGACATGAGACCATCTCGTGGCACCAGAGATGAATCAGATACTGAAATACTCTGTAGATGGTTTGCAAAGCACCCTCCATTCCTTACAACAGTTTTCATTATGTCCATCAGCAGTGGCCTGGTTGGAGAACCTAGTGTCAACAGCAAGGGCGGATCCAGGGGGGGGGGGGGGTCATGGGGGTCATGACCCCCCCCTGGGCTGGGTCCAGGACCTAGGTGGACCTACTTTTTACTTGTATCTATTACTATCAAAATTAAATTATAACTTCTTGTGACTTGACCACGACTATGTGACCCCCCCCCCTGGTGCTATATGACCCCCCCCCTGGCGCCAAAGCTGGATCCGCCCTTGGTCAACAGCCACATGGCTCTAGAGATTGGGAGAGAATCGATGCTAAATATGGTTGGCCAGAACTTCCAGGAAGTGAAATTCAAACGTAAAAACAATGTGGTGTCCCTTTCTTCAGCTGTACGAACTATTACTGTTGGCAATAAACAGGTTACTGTTGATCCTCTAACACTGTTTCACAGGTTGTGTGTCTTAAAACAATCGGATGAAGAATTGCGAGAGTTCTTCACTTACGAACTGTCACCAATCTCAATGTCATTGTTCTCTGAAGAAGGGATGAGAAAGGGCACAAAATCCATCTTGTATTCAGTATTTGAATCTGTAACCTTAAATGAGAAGCAAGGGTTAACGAAGTTTGTAGTAGTGGATGGAGGGCATCTACTTCACAAGGTTGTGTGGCCTCGAAGCTCATCATTTGGTGCGATAGCTGACAAATACGTACAGTACATTACTGCTCACTATGGCTCAAATGTGACAGTAGTTTTCGATGGTTACCCCGTAGATGCTGTACAGACAAACACAAAGAGCTCTGAGCGTCTTCGAAGAGCCGAGTTACACTCATCGCGAGAGATAATCGTTGATGAGAAAACCGTGGCACAGGTTCCTCAACAGAAATTCTTGTCAAATGACAAAAACAAGATTCGTTTCATAAAACTACTGAAAACAAAAATGGGAAATCACAACATTCAAGTACGCCAAGCAGAGGAAGATGCTGATAGGCTCATCATCACTACAGCTGTAACTGCTGCCTCTACCTATGATGTAGTGGTAGTCATTGGTGAGGACATTGACTTGCTGATCATCCTTACTGCGATCTCAAACCAACGTGAAATTTTTTACAATAAATGTGGAAGAGGCAAAGCATCAGATGTCATGTATTCCAGCATCGCTTCTTCAAAATCCCTTGCCTTCATCCATGCCTTTAGTGGTTGTGACTCGACATTCTGCTTCTTTGGCTTAGGGAAGATACAAATGATGTCCATAGTCGAAAAAAATCCGGACGTTGAAAAGCAAGCTGCGATTTTTCTCGACACCAACTCTACACCTGACGATATAGCAGCAGCAGGAGAACGAGTCATAATTGCTCTATACGGAGGCAACCCCAACACCCATAACCTTGACGAACTGCGGTACCAACTATTCGCCAGGGCTGCGACGAAAACCAGCTTCAATCTAGCCAGATTACCTCCTACACGAGACTCTGCTCTCTCCTGGGGGTGGATATCCACGCCACAAGGCCTCAATCCCAAAATGATGACCAGAGATGCAGCCCCACAATACCTCTTGCGGATGATTTCTTGCGGCTGCATGAAGGGTTGTCAGAACGCGTCAAAAAATAAAATGCTCATCAGTCTGCAGGCACTGTAGCGGGGCCTCTTGTGACAATATACCTGATGTTGAAGTAATAGATATCCCAGAAGGCGACGATCTGTCCGATGTCGAAATGGAGGATGACTTGTGGGCACAAGACGTCGACGATTCATCACCATCTCCTGATGGGGATATGAAATCCCAATACATCGATCCAGATACGGACGAACCTCAACCGGGACCTTCCAAGAGGGTTAAATGAATTTAATTTTTTGATTTTGAATATTACTCAGTTTCCTAACAAATAAACATATTAACTTTTGTTGTACTTATCTTTGTTAAATAAATAAAAAATAAAAGAAAAAGAAAATACTTCTTTTTTTATCTTTTTTACTTCATTATTCGTAACTTAGCTTAAGGATCATCATCGCATCATAAAAGTATAGGGCTTCGATAGTATAATCAGGGTCAAAATTCATTCAGAACGACAGAATTGCAAAAAATTGCGAAGTTCGAAAAAAATGATAAACTTTGAAAGGCTTAATCTCGGAAAATTATTGGGTCTACAGAGACAGTTCTAGTATCATATTGTAGCAAATTTAGTCTACTTTATAAACGTCTTAGAAAAGTTTTTTCAAAAACTAGTCCTTTAGGGTTATAATCGCCGAAATTTGAAAAAAAAAACGATTTTTTCGCGGTTTGCGCTCGAGGTCACAAATTTTGAAAGGCTTAATCTCGTTTACAGAGATTACGTTTACAGAGACAGTTCTATTATCATATTATAACAAATTTAGTCTACTTTAAAATACGTTTACAGAGACAGTTCTATTATCATATTATAACAAATTTAGTCTACTTTAAAAACGTCGTAAAAAAGTTTTTTCAAAAACTAGTCCTTTAGGGTTATAATCGCCAAAATTTGAAAAAATAACGATTTTTTCGCGGTTTTTTCGATTTTTGACAAAGTTGCGTTCGGCGCTCGAGGTCGAAAACTTGGATTATTCATTAGGCCAACATCATAATCAAGTCTGCAAAAAATCAGAACTACCGGATTTAACGCATACTGTGATGTATAAAGTTACTGGACTATAATACTAGAAGTCGGAATTTATTTCAGTGAAGAAATTCTGTGACTAACTACCATGCCTCTTTGCCCAAAATACCAATGGAGGGATATTTTTTTTTAGACGATCTCCACACAGGAGGCCCTGAGGAAAATAATTTCCCTCAGGGCCTATGTCATCTTTGGGGATGCTGTGTGGAGTTTTTTTAAGGAAAGGAAGGAGAAGAGAGTTCTGGGAAGGAAAAGGGTTTAAGGGGTGGTTAGGAATCTGGGGTTCAGTGTGTCCTGGTCACCCGCCTCCAAGACCTAGACAAACCTCAAACATTGAACCCGGGCACCCCTGCTAAATCACCAAACGTAGCGAACCACTTGGACATCTTCAATTTGTCACTAAACTAATAGAAAATGTTGTAACTGGAGCAGTTCAATTTTACACTAAATAATGTACAATTTTTACAAATCATTACATTTTATTTTTTTACATAGTATAAAATGAAGTCGCTCAAAACGGATGTGCGCGTTAATCTTTTAAACCACGCAACGGATTTTCATACGGTTTTCACCAATAGGTAGAGTGATTGAAGAGTAATGTTTATATGTATAATTTATGTAAATTATATCAGAGAAAAGCCGAGAAATTCAAAGAAAACATATTTTTGTGCGATTTAAAACGGCTGGCAGGCCATACTATAGGCACATTTGAAATTTGTTCTACGGAAGAAATTGGAAAATAGATGTCCTAGAGTAATCTAGAGTAAGTAGGTATTTGATTTTCCCTTTTCAAATATCCAGTGTTGCATTGCAAGCATTGTATAATTAGTGGCGATCGCTCGAATTGCATTACAACATTTCATTACATAGTATAAAATGAAGTCGCTCAAAATGTATGTGCGCATAGATCTTTTAAACTACAGAACGGATTTTCATGCGGTTTTCACCAATTGATAGAATGATTCAAGAGGAAGGTTTATATGTATAATACATGCTTATTATAGAAGAGAAAAGTCGAGAAATTCAAATATTCAATTCAGGCAGCGGGCAGCTGGCAAGCGGGTGGTGTGGATTTTATAAAGGTTGGGTAATGCCGTGGTGTTTCGTTAGCCACAACAACGTGTGGCCGGATCTGCTAGTTTTTAATAATTACTGTATAATATGTAAAAGCCCCCAAAAACGGAATTAATCCTTCAAAAAATCGGGCGAATTTTATCAGAAGGTAAAAATATTTCCGCTTTGCAATAACATTCAAATCAATTGAATATTTGTGAACGTATCCAAAACCAAAAATCTATTTTGTAAAGGTGATGAAATAAGTTTTCAGATTTTATTATTTGAAATAACCATATTATTATTTAAATTCATCTTTTTTTAATTCAAACTTTAAAACATTTTAAAAATGGTTCACGTTTACGTTTTTAACTAAACTTACTGACATTATAAAAAAAAAATAAACAAAATAAATATTTTATTTAACAAACATTATAAACTTTATCGTCATGCGTCACCTCACTTTGTTGTCGCTTCATGTAAAAATATTTCTTAAAAAATTCACAAAATTTCATAATTTTTTTCTAATTGCGGTCGAAAACTTTGGTTTCATAAATATGTACATTTCAATCATTTTATGGTGTACTTTAAGATTTGAATATATAGGGTGTTGTTTTGTCTTTCCAATACCGTTTAGATCATATTTATCACTGTGATAGTGAGGGAGACAAAGATTTCTGAGACCATTGTGAACAGGGACAAATGTGGGATCCTGTGATTAAACAGGTTTTAATAAATAAATGCTTTTTATACGTAGGCACGTACATTTTTATTGGGATTGAAAAATGAATAGGTACCTATGTGATAAGTTAATTTTTGCACTCGTTCTAATAACTAATCAATTTGAGAGGTGGGCATGGGAACCCCAGGAACCATTTATTGGATGACCAACACCTCTGCCATAGGTCACCCCGAGTGTTTCGCTATTGGTGATTTGGTTTGGTTCATGGGGTGAGGTTTGTCCAGGTCTTGGCGGCGGTTGCGTGGCAGGCCGGATCGGGAGAGAATGGTTGAGGTAGTCCCTTCGACTTCTCCAGCCGTACTCTCTCGGAACATCGCCTTGCACCGCAGTGGGAGGGATGGATTCATTTGTCCGTCACTCCTGGACACACTGACTCCAGATTCCTAACCACCCCTCATACCCTTTTCTTTCCCAGAACTTCCTTTCCTTCCTTTCTTAAAAAGACCCTCCACAAAGCATCCCCAAATATGACATAGGCCCCGAGGGGAATGGTTTTTCTCAGGGCCTCCTCTGTATAGCTAATGTAAAAAAAAATAGAGTGCGTAATTCACACGCGATAGAAGTGAAACTAGAAAGTCGCAAGATGTCGCTTTCTTTTGCCTGTTTGTTTTAAAGTGGTTTGAAGATTGGATATTGATTTACAAAAACAAAAATGTTTATTTTTTTGGATTTCGTAGGATTCGAACTTCCGTCCGCTAGATTTCTCTGGCCGCTGAGATTTGCGACACACTATACCGCTGCGCTATGGGACGCGCTCGGCGAGGCGCGAATTTACGCATTATATTCCGACGACCCGTAAAAAAAAAGCGGCCAATGAGCGCAGACCTATCGTCGTTTCCGTTTTATATCTCAACCAACAGGAGCCTTGAGCGCAGTTTGATGCTTCGCAGGTGCCGTAGCGCGTCATTTCCGTTTCATCCGAATTTCAAATCACTCTAACGGGCCTAAGGAAGTTTCACTTCAAAAACAAATAATTGCTGATGCACCTACATGCAAAACTCTAGGTACTATGAGGGAGCTTTACTAAATTGGACGAAGCCTGAAATCAAACTAACAAAAAACGTGCTGTGGCGGGTTTTTATCTGCTAGTGTTGATTATTGGCGGTATTGGTGGAATTCTGGTTCTAACCCTGATGTATCGTAGCAAGGCATGGAAATAATATAGAAACGAAGCGAAAAGTCTTAGTGAATGACGTCAGGAGTATTTAACATTCTAATGTGCAAGTGAGTGGAAGAAAAACCCGCGGTAGAAGTGAAACCTTAAGAAAAATAAAATAGACAAGAGTGGGGAGGCTATGAAGCACCGCACAAAGGGGAGACCGATTATACCATCTCATTCTCTCGCAGGCTAAATCGTATAGATGTATGTGTTTGTCTCATTTTAGTGTCGCTATTTTTCTTTTCAAAGAATTGCAAATCACCACGCTGCCTAAAGAAGTTTTCACTTCAAACTATGTGTGCAGTTCACACGATTTAGAAGTGAAACCTTCAGAAAACTAAACTTCGAGAGAATGAGACGAATGCAGGGTGTCAGGAGTACAAAAATTGTAGGGTTTATTATTTATTATAATACCAAGTTTAAAACGTATTTTACATTTTATTCCAAACCGCACAAAGAGGACACCGATTAGTATATCTCATTAGCTGGTACCCGGCATGCGTTGCTGTGCCATTTAATAAATAAATTGTTTCTCCCTGCGTGTCCTTTCCCATTCGTCCCGTTTCCCTTCCGCCTCCCCTTCCTTTCTCGCCTCCCCTTCCCCTCTCGCGTTCCCACTCCGCCTTCCCCACCTTCCCCCTCCCACTTCACTCCCCGCTTTCCCCCATCCCGTGAACCCCCTTCCTGATTCCCCTCCCCTTTCCCTGGTTCCCCTCCCCCGTCCAGCGAATCCCCTACCCAAGTTTCCCTCCCCCTCCCACATTCCATACATCCATTCCCGGTACATTCAGTTTTAAAACAGCTCGCGTGACACCTATTGCAGTTTTTTTATACAAATTTCATAATGCCAGAACTCACCAGTAGTTTTATACAAACCTTGTCCTGACAATAACGAATATACAAAAAAAAAGAATTATCCAATTTGGTGCAGTCTTTCGGAAGTTATGCGCGTACATACATTTCGATTATTCATTTTTATTTATATAGAAGATTTATAGATTTATATAGGTAGATTCTCTCGTAGGCTAAATCATGTACGAGATGTATGTGTTTGTCTCTTTTTAGTGTCGTTTCCGTTTCATCGAGTTTCAAATGACACGGTCAAATGAATCATTTGATCGTCAGGAGCCACTGAGGTGATTGAATTACCAAAGGGCACAACAAAATTCACTAATTAACATATTATTTGTCATTTTAGGTAATGGACCAAGTTTTTTTAATGTGTGTTTCAAACACTTCATCAAACGTTATACCTATTCGCAATGGCAGTATTTAATAACTGATTAAAACCGGTCAACCGGTTTGTTATAATTAGGCGATTAATTGGAAGCCCTACTGCCAACTGCATCACTGATCGAGTAGATTGGCACTAGGTAAAAAAATATCTTTTTGGTCGTAACGTCAATACGAGCACCCCCAGCGGGCTCGGCTCCGTTTTGCAAAGTGGCTGGCCGGTTTTAGCAGCGCTGGATTATTTGATAATATATGCAGACAATCGGTGGGGGCAGGGTCGCCGCAAGATATGCCGCCGATTGTGGTTCGCACCCAGGCGAGGATCAAAAAATGGCGATCCCGGTCAAAATTATTTTAAGGCTGACGCTCTTTTCTTTTTGTGATAAATTTGATTAAAAGCTAAACTAAACATATAGCCTTACTAATAAACGTGGTGTAAAATTTAAACAATTGATAAATAACCTTACTAATAAACTAAAACTCATTAATCTAATATTTATTTACAGCCATAAAAAATCACTTTTTATCACAGCACTCAAAACTTTAAGTAAACCCCGAGGAAGTGAGCATCGCTCACGAAACATGACAGATTGTATAAACAAACGCGATTAAAACTAAGAAATCTATTAATTTCGAATTAAAATGGTGCCACAAAATAGTTTGCTTTATTTTTCGCTGCCCAGTTAAAGACATTTTTTATTAGTAAGAATTCAAAACAGCGCTTGAACGCTTGTACAATCTTTATTCAATAATCTTTATTCAATGTGTAACTAAAACACCGGTTTAACGGTTGGGAAGTGTTTTTTTTTTATTTGTTAGGCTTTAAATAAGATTCAGTACATAAAATTAATTTCGTATTGAATAATAAGTGCGAAATTACTTAAAAATTGAATAATTTATTTAAAGGTTGAAACAGAACACAGTAAGTTAAAAGTACCAGAGCAGCAAAGGTGTATGTCGAGAAAACAGTATTACAAAATATATATTACGTAAGATATGCGAGCTTTTTTCACGTATTTTACCTGTTCACCTAAGTTTTATGATTTTAGGTATTCCGTGTAATTTATTTACCTTCAAAATAAATAAAAAATGTTCTCTAAATGTCATAAGTTGTTGTATACAAAATGAATGCCCTTTTGGCGTATTGTGTTAAGGGAACGTACCCATACTACGTGACAGGTTTAGGGGGGGGGGGGGGGGGGTCTTCAAAATGTCACGCTCCATACAAATGAGCGGCGGGTTGCTTAGGATTTTGGTCACCGGGGGGGGGGGGGGGGGGGGGTTAAAAATTGCAAAAAGTTGGTCACGTAGTATGGGTACGTTCCCTAACTTAATATGGCTGTTTGTATAAAATTCTAAACAAAAAAATAACGCATATTTAATAATGTGTATTGTTGTAAAATAAGGTGCTTTTATTCACATTAACGATGTTCTTATGTAAGTGGGAGTATTGTTTAGTTTGTAATCACACACCACTCTAATCAGGCTAAAAAACCTGCATTATAAAGTATTTTTAAAAGATTCGAATTCGCTCAAAGTTTCAAGTCTCCCCTAAGATAAGTCGCCCGTGTGCGCCTCACACATAGCATACGGCGCCCCTGTGTAGGGGACCACCACAGCGCATTGGGCCCATCCGAACTCCTCCAATAATAGTGATGATTTGCAAGTAGATAGGCTCATCAAATACTTCTACAATGAACAGTGAATCAGGAGAACAGAAGTCAGAAACAACTCAGTCAGTCAGTGAAAGTCAGTGAAAACCTATTATTGGTTACACATATTTTATCAAACATTATTAATAATTATAACTGTTGGTTTTCGAAATAAAATAAAACTCTTGGAAGATTCCTATCTTTCCCGCTTTTTTATGGTTGAATAATATACCTATTGATAGCAATCTGTTTTGCAATAGGAGGTTGAGGAAAATCCAACATCGTTCTAAAATAATTAATTTCTCATTCGTAGCACAACAGCAAACTATGTAATGTACTACTATATAATGAATGGTTGTGTTATGCTACGTCCAGACTGAAGCCAACCTTCCAACTACGAACTTAGTTTGGAGTTGGAAGGTTGGCCGATCGTGTGGTGGCTGCGGCCAACCCTCCAACCCCGAATTCCGAACTCCAAAATGACGGACATCGAACAGCTGCAGCTACGCTGTATCTTATATCAGTAGCCTACAATTATTACGTATGTACGTATAATTATCCTTCCTCCTTACATAGTATAAAATGAAGTGGCTCAAAATGTATGTGCGTGTTATTCTTTTAAACTACGCAACGGATTTTCATACGGTTTTCACCAATAGATAGAGTGATTGAAGAGGAATGTTTATATGTATAATACATGTAAATTATATTAGAGAAAAGTTGAGAAATTCAAAGAAAACATAATTTTGTGCGATTTTAAACGGCTGGCGGGCCGTACTATAGTCACTTTTGAAATTCGTTCTACGGAACAAATTGGAAAATAGATGTCTTAGAGTAAGTAGGTATTGGATTTTCCTTTTCAAATATCCAGTGTTGCATTGCAAGCATTGTATAATTAGTGGCGAGTTAATTAGTTTCGAGAAATTCAAATATTCAATTCAGGCAGCGGGCAGGGGGCAGCTGGCAAGCGGTGGTGTGGATTTTATAAAGTATGGGTAATGGCGTTATGTTTCATTAGCCATAGCAACGTGTGGCCGGGTCTGCTAGTATACTTATATACACGACATGTTTTCAAACAATTGTTATACCACTCTCCGTAATAATATTGTCATTTTAATAGTATGCGGCACGCGCGTCTTGATCGCCTGCCGTTCGCAGATTGATGTGTGGACAGCTGCGGCAGGCTGGTTGGTGCGAGTTGAACTCGAACTCCAACCTTTCAACTCGAACTCCAACCTTCCAACTCGAACTCCAACCTTCCATCTCGAACTCCAACCTTCCAACTCGAACTTCCAACGCACGAACACCTCTTCACACGATCGTCCAAACGTTTGAAGTTGGAATGTTGGCCGCAGTGTGGGCTTACCAATAAAGTAAAGATCGCAAGTAAGATAACGGTTTGTAGCGCAGTGCGTAACTATTCTACGCGGCGGCATGAAGCGGCTCGTGGCACGATCGCTCCAAAGTGACCGTGTGGGGGGTGCTAATGTCATATTTTTATGTTTTAGCAAGGGTACTGAAATAAAATCCACACTTTTATAAGGTAAACACAATTAATCTTTATTGGAGTGGGTAAAATCAATTTATAAGTAAATCACAATCCAATTATCGTAAAATACTCGTAGTACAATTATAACAGTAGCTTTATGGGTTAACAATAAATAGCCTAACCGCTCGTTAAAACCTTCTAACAAAAGGATTACGAG
Source organism: Limnephilus marmoratus (assembly GCA_917880885.1). Taxonomy (NCBI): domain Eukaryota; kingdom Metazoa; phylum Arthropoda; class Insecta; order Trichoptera; family Limnephilidae; genus Limnephilus; species Limnephilus marmoratus. Next base: position 13,851,769 of record OU862911.1, read on the forward strand.
CATATTTTCTCTCTGGGTTAGCTGACGTATGTATGTCAGACCTGCCAGAGAGTTTTTCCTGAAGATTGCGCGGATAGACCCGGAAAGCAACTTTAACTTTTAAAGTCTCACATATCGGGGTAATATCCTATTATTTAATATCATAAAGGAGAAAGTTTGCATGGATGTATGGATGTATATATGTTTGGATGTATGGATGTTTGTTACTCTTTCACGCAATAAATACTGAATGAACTTTGAAAATTCTTTCACTAATAAAAAGCTACATTATTTGCGAGTAATATATGCTATATATATTTGTAAGCTCTGGCGTTTTTAATTTATTTATAACACGTTTATTCTCCGGACGAAAAGCAAAGCGTTGCTAAGTAATTGTTTGACGTGCGCTGTCATTTTGTTATTTGTTTGGGTTACTATGGAGATTCCTTTGATAGTAAAAATTCAAATATGTATAAAATAGGTACTAATCTACATTTTGACCTTAGCCAACAGCTATACTAATATTATAAATGCGAAACTGAGCGTATTTGATTGTTACGTTTTAATAGATGGCATAGTGAAAAATGAATGTATCTGGGTAAGGAGGGGGTTGGGAGGGGGGTTGTTTGTGGGGTGGGGGGGTTGGGGGGGTATTGGGGGGGGGGGGGGGGGGGCAGAAGGGGGGGGGGGGGCAAATATGCGAGCGAAACCGGGGGCAAAAGCTAGTCTCACATATAGGAAAACTTCGCCTTTATATCGGTCAGCTGCCCTAGTGGCGGGGTTCAAATTTATTAACCAATATCATCCCTTGTCCCTATTTGTAAGAGACAAGCAATTGCGACAAAGTATTCAAGATTTAACACTCGTCAATATACGCTCAAAATAATTAGATTTGCTACAATGTAAGTTTTTTTTACACAAATGGAGTCATAGGCATCGACCAACAAATTTTAGGCAGCGTGTGGATGTTAAAAATGACACCGAAACGAAAAATATTGAATTACGATAATGATTGTGGACTGCTACCTACCTGTACCTACTACCTAGTCCTGGTACCTACCCTGATGGCAGTGAGGCATAGAACTGGCAGAGGAAGGGAAGGAAGCACTTTTTTCGTCCCCTTCTCCTTCCCAACTCCTATTGCTTTCACTCAGAACTCTATTGACGCGTCACGAAAAACTAAAACTAATTTTCTAACTGGTTTTTAATTTGTTCAATTAATATGTTATTATTCGATGTAATTGTTCTGTAATTGCGATAAACCTGTTCAGATCTACACGATACGAAACACGTGGCAGGTGGGTACTTAGATCTTGAAAACAGTATATCCATACTGTTCAGGTCAGGGATGAATTTTTTATACGAATTGTTTATAGGACAACTGAAAAAATGTGATTAAGGTCCTCGCCAGCGTTTGAGAGGGGGCACCACTATCAAGGGGCGCCACTTGATAGTGGTGCCCCCTCTCAGGTTTATTAACCGCTCGGGTTTATTAGGCTCAGCTCGTGTACCCATAGTTTCAGATACGATGGGGATTCCCGTGGCAGAGACATCACTATGTACGCGTTCAAATCGACGTTCATAAATTTACTTAGGATGTGTTCTAAAACCATCGGGCGTTTTAAAATCAAGTGAATAGTCGATAGAACAACGTGCGCTGGATGCCGGCGCATTGTGAATCAAGTTTTTCATCGTCATCTTCCACTCTGGATATTGTGGATGTAAATACGTAATAATTAATAATTGTTAAAACGAAGTGTAATTTCCACAAACTGTACATTAAAAATACAGCGATTAGTAGAATATAATTACCCAACAAAGGTTTCCTCTGCAAACCGCCCCCCCCCCCCTCCCCCCGAATACAGTATTTAAAGTGAAACTTCTTTAGCGCCGTTAGTGACTTGTGATTCGGGTGAAACGGAAATGCGTCACACCTCAGTTGTACACAAATACTCGTTTCTATTATAATGCGGTATATTCGCACCTCGGCGCGTACCTTCCATAGCGTAGTGGGCAAGGTGCCTGACAAGTCGAGAGCGGCCAGAGAGCTAGACCGACATCAAGCAAACGGGGGTTCAAATCCTACGAAATCAAAAAAAAATGAATTTTGTGAAATCAATATCAGGTTCAAATCCTACGAAATCCAAAAAAAAAACATTTTTATTTTGTGAAATCAATATTCTATCTTCAAACCACTTTAAAAAAACAAGCAAACGAAAAGAAAGCGACATCTAGCGACTTTCTAGTTACACTTCTACCGGGTGTGAATTACACACTCTGATGTTTTTACTTGCCAGGGTGGTACCCCCGAGATCTAGGGAAATATCGCCTTGTAATCTAAGGAAATAATTTTTTTGGACATACCAATCCTGTTGACACCTTCGTGAACTGGACAAATATATCGTTGGATTAAATTAGTTTAATCTGTGATTAAACGGGTTAGAGATAACGATTTTTTTTCTCCTTTTTTAAAACTCTGATTGAACTCCTAGTGAGATAGGCCAGAACCCGCCGCTGGTACTAAAGTTGTAGTAATTTTCCTCAGTGCGTAAAAACGTTAAAAAAGATAAACAGTCTTCTTGCCTTAGGTACCCTTAACCCATAACTTTTTTAGGCTATTTAAGTCAGTACCACTAACTTATAGCTTATAGCGGGAATACAGCCTATAAAGTTGTCCAAAGAGGACAGTAATGTCTCCCGACAGTAATTCTAGGTACTTCCAGAAGGCAAACTCGGTGCTATCACAAATCAATATCTCATTATTTTACCTGAAGGGCCTGTAATTGTTTTGGGGAATGTTATGAAAGTAAGACATCGCTGTTATTTATTTTTAGACTTTTATGTCTACACTTTTTACATCCACGCGAATGTAAATAGTACGAGAAGTCCGGTACGCCCGAGGAAGACATGGCATGACCAAGTGAATCGAGTACCTGAGTCCGGTAAGCTACACTTTCAGCAACAGTTTGATGAAAATACCTGTTAATAACTTCGCTTCATGATCGGGGTAGTGGACTTTTTTTATATTGTAAAACACCTTTGCAGTATGGAGTCGTTTTATTTACAATTACTTTTCATAACAACAATTAAATAAACACTTTATGAATAATTTGGCCCGATCCCCGCCTTGGGGGTTTAAGGGAACTGTACCCTAGGGATTGTTTAATGCGAGAGAGATAGTTTTTAGGAAACCACCCTTTTTATACTACTAAAAAATAGAAAAAAACACAAAATAATTAACAAAGTAACCAAACTTAATTAGATACAATAAAAGCACATAGATGTCTCCGGTGTTCACTATTTCTTAATAACCCGATAAAGATTAAATCAATGATATACGACAATTAACTACAGTAGTCATCTCATAGATGTCTCTAATAGTATTTTTAACAATACCTATTATGCAAATTTCTTCGCGACCGTGTTTCCTCTTAATTATTTGCTATTGATTAAGAATGAGTGTTGTGCGTTTTGTGGACTATCTGGACGAAGCTAATGTAGCAAGGAGTTATGGGCCGAGACAGAGTTGTGTGGCGGTTTATCCTCTCTACTTACCTCTTTAGAGAAACTGTAGGATGGATAGTTAATTAACGATGATTACCATAATTAGGATTGTGTTTTTGTTAGGTTGGGCTTAGTTATGTGTTTTATTATTATTATTATTTATCGCAAATCATTTGAATGAAGAAGTTGTCGTTAACAACAGTTGACTCGCAAATTGCGGTTTTTCTATTTCCTTGTTTATAACTAACTAATTATCTACTGATTTATGTAAATTTCAAACGGTTTACATAATATTCATGTTTGTTTAATTTGTGTATTCCACAGAATTGAATTATTATACTGTTACTAGAACTGATACCCGTGAAAAATCACAGGAAGCAACACCTTGACTTGCCGAGGTGAAAATTGAGAAGTTTTATTTTAATTTTATGTTAAATACAAAATGTTTGTTTTATTTTTTATAATATAATGTCTAACCTCAAAGTAATTACTTCTTATGAAAAAAATAAAATAAAATAAAAAAAGTTTTATTTTACAAAAATGTATGGAATTGATGTTGAAAAAATACTTTATCTTCTTCATCCAAGTTTAAATTTATCTTTTTTCGGTATAATTATGTTGCATTGACAATAAATGAAGGCCCTAAGGAAAATAATTCGTTTCAGGGCCTATGTCATCTTTGGGGATGCCGTTTTTTTTTACATTAACTCCACACAGGAGGCCTTAAGGAAAATGATTTCCCTCAGGGCCTATGTCATCTGGGATGTTGTGTGGAGGGTCTTTTTGAGGAATGAACACTGGTCTTGAAGAGACCCTTGTTGTAGGAAGGAGGAAACACAGAGGCCGGCAAATCATTCCACAGCCGAGCTGTTGAACACAAGAACGAGTCGAAGAAGCGACCCGTTCTCATGTGACAAATGTCAATCGTGTACAAATGTTGGGCACGCGTTATATGAAGGGTTTTTTACGAAAGGAAGGAGGAGATGTCCTGGGAAGAAAAAGGGTATAGGAGTGGATAAGAATCTGGGGGTCAGTGTATCCAGGAGTAACATACGTATGAATTCATCCCTCCCACTGCGTGCAGTGCAAGGCGATGTTAGAGAGAGTACGGCTTGAGAAGCCAAAGGGACTCCCTCAAACACCCTCTCCTGATCCGGTTTGCTATGCAGCTGGTGGGCAAATGCATCCGCCAAAAAACCCGGACAAACCTCACCCCATGAATAATAAAAATGCCTCAATAAAAAACCCTGAAGAAGTGAGCGTTCCTCACGATTCTTTCCTTTTATACAGCCAATACCAGTTAAAATAAATTATATGTAGGGGCGTGTAAATAGCCCCTGACACGAGGGAATGACTACCCTATGTAAATCAAGGGAAATTGAATTCTTCCCTATGTGACAAAAAAACAGTTGACCCAGCAATTCCAAAATCCAAAGTGAAAACAAACAATACTCACTCAGAGAATGCAGCTCATGCACGATGTCCAACACAAAAGACACTTCTTTTGATTAAAAATATCAATTTCTGCCAAGGCGGTATTGAATAATCTCAATAGATGTTTTGCACAGCAAGGAAGTTTCAACAATGAATAAATTTGCATATTAATAATACGTGCCAAAAATCTTGTACAACAATAATTCAATTATTGGATGAATTATTTTTATGACTGACTAGGAGAGACATCTCTTGGCTTTGACTCACACTCCCGTCGGAAGTAATTGCCTGCTTCACAGAGGTAAGAAAATGCATGAATATACTGAATTTCAAGTCACATAGGTAAATTCAATACAATACAAAAACCATAGATGGCGCCCTCATGGTCTCATAGCATATTTATGGCGCGTATCCATTATAATTACCAAAGTATTATAAATAAATCGTTGCAAATGCATTCAGACTCGCTAAACGCCATTTGTGTTGCAGTAAATTCAAATCTTCCAGTAGAAAATAGACTTCAAGCCACGCCGGAAATTTTTAACCAATCACCACTCCACCCCTTCGATGAGTTTCTACGAACCTTGGAAATGAACATAATTGAACAATATCCAATTTTAAAACATTTTTTTGTAACAACATAGATAGAAACTTTATCGCTGGTATTGATTTCAAGATTTTGAAGCGAAAACTTCTTTGGCACCGTTGAAACTCGATAAAACGAAAAATAGCGACACTAAAAAGAGACAAACACATACATACACCTATAGGATTTAGCCTGCGATAAAATGAGATAGTATAATCGGTCTCCCCTTTGTGCGGAGCTTCGTAGCCTTCCCACTCTTGTCTATTATAGTTTTCTGAAGGTGTCACTTCTACCACGTGTGTATTGCACACTCTGTTTTTTTTTAACATGTAGGTACCTATTTACATTATTTTATTAGATCTAATTTTTAAAATATCTCACTCTTACACACAAGAAAATTTAACACTTTGTTGAAACAGAATTGAAGGAACTTTAGAAGTTAACCTCAAGGTTTCATTTTTATTTTCAAACCTTTCATTTTTTGGGGATGCAGTGAGAAGGATATTTTTATGTAGCAATTAATGGAGTAGGGAATGTAGAGTAGAGAGGTTGGAGTGGGGAGAGTAGGTAGTTGTAGGAAGAAAGAGAGACAACAACCGGTCGTTGAGCACAAGACAGTCGTAAAAATAGCTCATTGAGAATCAATCCTGACCCGTTTGACATCTTAAGAAATTATTATTTGAACTTGCGATGTTAATTTCCAAATAAGGAGTTTCTACAACCTTCGGTAAAATCCAAACTCAGCGCACTCTCACAATAACAGAAGCAACTTCATATAGCGCAGCATACGGAACTAACGATTCAAGATCACAGAAGTACGTCTAGTGTGAAGACCAAAGATATTCAAATACAGAAAGAAATGCTATGGTGTCCGCGAAAGTGTCGCCAGACTACGCGCTAATTAGCGTAGTTTTCATACAAACAGAATTTGTTAATTTCGTTGATTTTTTGAAAATGTTTATTAATATTGGTTAACAATATATTTTGAATAAGGAAAGAATTCGTTCATTTAGTTTAACGTTCGTTTTTTTATTCGTTAATTATTTGTTCTTTTAGTTTATTTGTTAATTGGTAAACAATATCGGCGACACCCGGAAGCGCAGACCCACATAGTAAAAACAACAGATAGCACATCTACTTATATTTCAATAAAGCCTTTGATAAGGTTTGCCATAAAATTCTTATAAATAAATTGTCTAAACTAGGAATAAGTGGTAAATTGTTATGTTGGATTAAGAATTACTTATCAAAACGTTTACTTACTGTCTGGATTAAAGAACACTTGTCTTACGAATTTGAAGCCACTAGCGGCGTGCCTCAGGGTTCGCACCTTGGTCCAATATTATTTATACTATTTATAAACGATGTCACTTCCATATTCTCTAATGTTAACATATTATTATTTGCCGATGATATGAAAATATATAAAATCATTAAAAATACATATGACAGTTTGTCCCTACAAACCAATTTTATTAAATTCGCAGAGTGGTGTACAATTAACAAACTTACACTTAACATTAAAAAATATCAAATCATGAGTTTCTTTAGAATTAAAAACCCTATCAAATATAGCTATTCACTATAAAATAAATAATATATATATTATTATAAATATATATATATATGGGATAAACAAGTGGCTAAAATTTGTAACCAGCTCAGATCCTTAGCTAGTATTTTTTACAAATTAAAATTTATTTTGCCTCATTGTACTCTTAAACTCATATATTTTTCTATGGTCGAATCTATCCTTAGATATGGTATTCGAACTTGGGGACATGCAAGCACTACTTACATTAAATATATTGAAAATTTACAAACTGCCATAATTAAAAAAATTGTCACAACAAATATTTACAAACAGAGACATAACTTAAAATTACTGTATGGCTCAGAGAGCCTACTTACAATAAAAGGTCTTCACTGGTTCACTACTATTATGGACAATATGGGGGAAAGCCCTTACAAACACCTACTTGTACACAAACATACCACAAGATTCAGAGAAGGAAAGGGCCTAAAAACTCCTCGAATATTAAATAAATATGGAAGCCGTACTCTTGAATATCTAATACCAGTGATTTTCAATAAAATTAATAAAAACATAAAATTTGAAAAAAATGAGAGACTATGTCCTAAAATGATAAAACTATGGTTAATGAACGAAAACTCCATGTATCTTTGAATATCTTAATATAGCTGCCTACATATCTTGTTATTAGGCAGGTATATTGAAATATCTTATATATTTATAGCTGTAAGTTAAACTATCTAATATTACTATGTGATCTATTCTAATGTTTCCTTAAAAATATAAATGTATTTACAAATATTTTCTTAGATATTATATTAAGAATGTTTAAATTGTTAGAACCTGCAGACAAGCTGCCATATGACAGCTTTGTGGGTCTACTCAAATTTTTGTACAAAATGTATTCTGAAATTTAATAAATAAAAAAATAAAAAAAAATAAAAAAAAATAAAAAAAATAAAAAAACTTAACAATCACATTTTATTTTCAGTGCCTGTAATAAGGGACCTCGGAATAACCTTCGACACTAAACTACTATTTACCAACCACATTGATATCGTAACTAATAAAGCCATGAAAATGCTGGGTTTCATTCTAAGGTTATGTAAGGATTTCAAAAATATCCATACATTTAAAATACTATACACAACTCTGGTTAGGAGTCATTTGGAATATAATTCCCCCATATGGAATCCTTTCTACAAAAGCCACGCAAACTCCATTGAAAGAATCCAACGCAAATTTCTGAGATCAATTAATTTTAAATTAGGAATTCCCGCGGATGACATAAACTATAATTCTCTTTTACAAAAAATGCGACTCTTATCGTTAAAAGATAGAAGAATAATTAATGATCTTATATTTTTATTTAAAATACAGAATAACTGGTTTGACTTCCCTGAATTGGTATCGTTAATAAATTATCATGTACCTTGCAGACCAACTCGATTCAAAACACCTTTTCACTGCAACAATAATAATACCAATGCAGGACAAAATTCAATCATTAATCGCCTGCATACTTTAGGCAATGCATTCGCTAATATTGATCACGCCGCCGGTAACCTGGCCTCATACAAAAGATGCATCAAACTAAATTTGTCTGCTAGAACCACGTAAACACAATAGGTACATCAGGTAAACATAATATGCCTACCAAATTAATGAATACCCTAGAAACCACAGGTACCTACTTGTAAAATTTATTATATCGGCGTCGTTGACATCAAGTTGACATAATCCATGATACCTACCTATTAATTATTTTTACTTTTTATAATTTTTTGTTCTTGCTCCTAAAAGGATTTCTTACTTCTATAACTTTTTGTATTTTATAACTTTTTATATTTATTAATTTTTATAATTTACATATAAAACTTTGTACCCTTAAAGGATATCTTATATTTCAATATTTTTCTTTTACTATAATATTTTTAACTTTTAACTTTAGTTTTTACTGTTTTCTTAAAACTTTATACTTTGTACTCTTTACTTTATATTTTATATTTTATACCTACTATACTTTATATATACATGTATGTTAATGGCACTTGTTGTGCCGTGTATTTCAAAATAAATAAATAAATAAATATCTTTGGTGAAGACTTAATGATTTGAATTTCTGACCTTTTTTCATTTTAACTTTAAAATTTTCTCTCTTTGTGGACGATTGAAACATGGTTATGATTGAAACGTTGCAATCATCCCCACATAAGTTGTTTCAAACATCCCCACGCTGCATTTTCTACTTCAAAGTCAAAAATAACCCTGATAAATAGACATTAACGCCACGCAAATGCATTATAAATACTCTAGAATAGATAAAGAAGAGAATGTAATAAAAGATTTCGTCAAGCTGCGAGAGTAAAATGAGTTATAATATAAACAAAAATGTCGTAAATATTTACTTTTTAGTGCGAAATCCAATAATGTCCTGACCGCACGATTGAGTTATAACAAACCGCGTACTGGCAACGTAATAAAAAATTTCAATGAACAAAGAAAAGTAAAAAAGAAAACTTTTCGTATTCGATACATCGAATAAAAAACATCAATATATATTCGATGTTGAAGTATTAACAATACATCGCTTCAATACGATGCATCGTTACAATACATCGAGTGTTTATAATACATCGATGTATATCGTCCATCCCTAACGCCGGCTAGTGCGCTTTTGTAGAAACCTCCCAACAGACCTGACGGAGTTTCGAATGTTGTATCACACTTTTAGGTATTATAGTTTTCGAGTAAATTGAGATGTTTCAATCATAACTTGTTTCAATCGTCCCCAGTCTACCCTACATGTACATACATTATTTCAGCGAGGTGTCAAACTTTCAATATCCTTTTAAACCAAATAAATACAATATAATGTAGGTACGTCATTGCGAAGACAAAAAGGGCGGGCCGCTGCATAAATATTAAATATTTATATTTTATCAAATATGTATATATTTTTACGCGTAATGTTTTGCTTTCGGGCAATTTTACGACGTGCAATCGATTTATTATACACATTACGATAAAAAAAATAGACATTTATATTCGTTTAAGCCATTGTGCAGTAGCTTGTGTCGCTCTCCATAGAGAGAAAAAAAATGCCTTATTATTAAACTCCTGGGGTCTCAAAAGTTGAGTATGATCTGTAGCTATTCGAAAACGTAAAAATAAATGAAATTGATGTTCACCATTAGCTGGCCGGAAGTTTTGAAAAAAATAATAGATTTCGTGATTTGGGAAAAAAATAAAACAAAGGGTCCAAATTTTATATTTTGAAGCGAACTTAATTTTTATTCCAAAACTGCAGTACATAGAACACAAAAAAACACATTTTTTCAAACTTAGGTATGTGATGTATTTGTTAAAAATATAAATGGGGAAAATAACAGTTTTTCTGGATAAAATTTGTATTTTTGTAGACTTACTTGAACTTGTATTCATAAATTTGAAATTTTGTTTCATTTAGGTCAGCTATCTTTTTTTATAGCAAATAAACCCCAAAAGGTAAATATTACAAATAATAGATATTAATTAATGTAATTAAAAAATTCATGTTTTTGTTTTCTTTTTTCAGATTTTCAATGCTTTTTAGCGAGCTAATAATCATTTATAAAAAATTAAATGCAGTTCTCATTTTCTTTGTAAGACTCAATTTTGAGATATCAGGCGTTTATGAATTCAAATGTTGAAATAACTGACACACCCTACTGTGTAGGTACAACAGAGCACTGCGTTTCACGCTTAGGGGGCATACATTAATTACGTCAGTTCAAAATGGGGGGAGGGGTCCTGTAAAATCTCACCAAATCTCATTTAAAGGGGGTCAATAAAAATCTCACGTCAACTTTATCCCAAATTTTGTGCGCTGAAAAGGTCTAAGACGTGGGCGGGGGCCCAGAAAAAAACCCATCCAACACCATCACATCCCGCCCAATCATATCCCATTATGCCCCCTCAACGGAGGGGGCGTAATAGGATAGGATGGGGCGGGATAGGATGGGGCGGGATGGGATAGAGTGGGACCCTAGATATACCACTGATCTCACGTGAGGGGAGGGGAGGGGGTCTCACCAAATTTCACTTTATGTCACCAAGGAAGGGGGGGGGGGGGGGCTCTTAGTTGGAAAAAAAACTGCTCACGTAATTAATGTATGTACCCTTATTTGTAGTCGAATAACGAAAAGATTTGCACAGATTTTGTAACCAAAGAATGAAAGATTTACTAAAATTGACTATTATTTTAAAGTAATTTATTATTGTAAGGTCATTCGTTGCATGTCTTAGCTGGAATACCAGTACCCAGTGGCGTAGCGAGGGGGGGGGGGGGCGGACCGCCCCGGGTGCCACTCGACCAAGATATTGTATACACGTCACCAAGATGTTGTATACACATGAACACGGTCTGTTATTTATATTTTCGTAACTGGCTCTATGGCCATAATTATGTCATAACTCTATGGCCTCTATGCCATAACTCTATGGCCAGTACCTACATGGATTGCAGAAAAACATACACAATTTTCAAGTCTCTAAACACGTAAAAACTGTAACTTACTCGTATAAATTAATATCCAAACGTAGTATTTAATAAAATTATGTTTTTTACGAACACCGCACAACAAGGGCGGATTTAGGGGGGTGGCACGGGGGCACGTGCCCCCCCCCCCAGAAAAAATCCTAACAGTAATTGTTGAGTTTTTTGCCCGTCCGCCCCTTGTGCTTGTGGCCCTCCCCCCACCCCAGAAAAAAATCCTAATAGTAATTGTTGATTTCTTCCCAGTCCGCCCCTTGTGCCCCCCCCCCCCCCAGAAAAAATCCTCGATCCGCCCTTGCCGCGCAAGAATCCTAAATGCCCGAATGCCTGAAGTCGTGGGTCCAAATATTTCCATTACCTACCCCCGTCCAAGTTCACCCCTCCCTCTTAGGCACTTCCCTCCTCGCCCCCACCTAAGTTGATGTTCTCTTTCCCTCTTCTAATTTTCTTTTAAATACCGTGTATATCTGTACTATGTTCAATATATTTTTATTCACCCCTGAGGAAGGTTCAGGATGAACCGAAACCGAATAAATAAATAATAAAGTGGAATTGAAACAAAGTTATATTATTGTGTTATTATAATACGTTCCGCAACGTATTGCAATAATTATTCCTAAACTTACCCTTTTTCACGCTGCCAACAAATACATTGTGATACCTTTACTAAACGATCGTGTGAAAACCAAATAATCTAGGTATATTGAATTCATAATCCAACATTATGGTAGGTCACTTCAGTTGGACAAGATTCTAACTGACATTTTTTTTAAAAATCAAATTTGAATGCAAAACCATTTCTTTTGTTCATCTCATATCTAAAAACCAAAATAATTATCAGAACCATGTTTGTGTTGTATTTACGCAGAGTAAACAAAAGAGGTTACGACCAGCGACATCTATGGAATGTATAAAGAACTTGTACAATTCTTACCGAAATCTTCATTATGTTTATCTAAACGGCCGAAAGGGGGGAGATATATCAAAAGATAAAAATAACAATCTTTCAAAGACATCGAAATAAAAGGAAAGTGAATTTTTATGGGATTTAAAAAATATATTACTCAACGAAGAAAATTAAGCTTAAAATATTCTAGTTACATTGAGACAAAATATAATTATTTTATTATCTTCAAATATTAAATAAACTCATTAACCAGGCTAGTTTGTTTGCTTGTGGGAAAATATTATTATATGTATAGTCGTTATTTATTGTAATAAAGTTTAATTCATATTTTTAATTTATTTAATATATTCCATAATATTATTATTCAATTTATAAAAACAGTTTATTTATGAACAAGTTCTTATTACTTATGTAATTATTATTGCGCGTGACACCTATTAGGGTATTAACAAACTGTGGTCATACCACTTACAGACGATGTATTAATTATTTCTAGATAGGTATTTACGACGAAAAAAAAATTATTGCTTTACTACGCCCTACGCCCTTATTAATTTCTGAGTAAAATGATTGAAATTATTAAGGGGTCGTCCATTAATCACGTGAGGCTCGAAAGAGGGAGGGGGGGTTCGAAAAAAATCACGATATATCACCAGGGGGGGGGGGTATAATGCGATATCATGTGTATTTATTTTTTGTGATAATATTTTGAAAATTTCAAAATACTTTGTACTAAAAAAATACACGTGATTTTGAGGGGGGGGGGGTTAGTCTAAAACCTCACCACACATCACCACGGGGAGGGGTGGTTAAAAAGTTGCTAAAAAACATCACGTGATTAATGGACGACACCTATTGGTTATTTTTATTTTGTTTTTTTTTTTTTTTATTTACATAGAAACAAATAGTAAGTACATTGGTTATAAGTTATAATGATGATAATATTTACAGATATGTAATATTTCATCGTGGGTACCTATTTATATATAAATAGGTTTATATATAAATGTTCGACATACATAATAGCAGACAATAATAATATCTAACAATAATAATATCTAACACTACAGGACAATTATGTTATGTAGCTGGATGGATACATAGAAGGTTAGGTAATATTAGATTGTTAGGATGATCTTCATAGTTAATTACCGTGAATTCTAGCCATCTAACCGGTGGGCAATTGATATACCCTATTTTAAAGCCAAGAATTTTCGGAACTGAACAAAGATGTGTGCAATCTACAATAAGGTCGCTCGGATAGCCACTGGAGCGATTATGGTCGAAAAATGGACCACTTTTATTTTTCTGCGATTGATAGCGGTCCAAAATTGGACCTTATTTTCCTACCATTCGTAAAACATTGTAATTATTTAAAACATTTCCTTGGCCAGCCATTCAATTTAAAACGAAGCTATTGAAATGCTTTACATTTTATGACCATAGATGTCGCAAATCCTAACTTCGTAGACTATTTTAGAATGATGTTAAAAATAAATTATAAAAACATTTTTTTCCCGCCGAATTTTTGATCAGCTGTTAACGGTTAAAAATGTCCCTTTTCCATAGAAACCTTTCATGAACAAGCAGTAGTGTGTTACAAAATAAAACACAAAAATGTCATTTTCTCTTTTCTTCTGATTTGTTGCTTATACCAGTATGGTTTTCAACCCGTCAAATAAAAATAAAATGCTTTGTTTTACGTCACTTTATTGTTATTTCTTTCCGTCTACCGGTTTCGGTACGTCCGTACCATCATCAGGACTGAATATAAAAATGTGTTTGCTTCTTTTGAAAAAAAAAAAAAAAGCTTGACACACGTTTTTTTTTATACTTCAAAACATGATAAAACGTTTTTTTACCCCAGAAACATGCTTTATTTCATTTCATTTTTAGGACATGGCATCACCGTACGAAGGGGTCACCGATTAACCGGGGTTCCCAACTTAGGGGTTTTCCCCCAAATCTAGGGGGTAAATAAGTGGAATGGGATTTTTTTCAAGGGTTTAATATGTTTAAGGGTATTTTTAGGGTTTTTTGTGACTCCATATTTTTGCATCAATTGAGTAATAAAACATGGAAGAATACCTATACTTCAGCTAATTTCTATTATGAAGTTTACAATGATTGTGACGCAGCTGGATGTAAACGTTTTGAAAAAATCTCAAAATTTGGATTAGTAAGCGTTTATCACGGTTCCAATTTCAAACGCAAGTCTCGAAAGTGCATTCTCCATCTATAATATCGTCAAAAATAAGCTGCGGAATACTCTCTATTGAAATATTACAAAGCATGATGATGGTTCGGTTCACACTAAATTTCACACCTCTGCCACAGGTCACCCCAAGTGGTTCGCTACGTTTGGTGATTTAGCAGGGGTGCCCGGGTCCATGGGGTTGTCTAGGTCTTGGAGGTGGATGACCTGGACACACTGAACCCCATATTCCTACCCACCCCTTAAACCCTTTTCCTTCCCAGAACTCTCCTCTCCTTCGTTTCCTTTAAAAAAATCCTTCCACACAGCATCCCCGCAGATGACATAGGCCCTGACGGAAATTATTTTCCTCTGGGCCTCCTGTGTGGAGCTCATGTAAAAAAAAAATAGATATGGTGGATCTTGCACAACATTCAATCCATCTCCTAAAATGTTAACTTTATTCAATGTCAACATTTGATCAACAGTAATATTTGATGTATTAAATAATTTATGAATAAAGATTGTTAAAAAACATTTTATCATTTAATTATTATTATCACAGCATATATAATTTAATTATTATTCATTATTTCTATAAAATATACTTTTTAGGGGTATTTTCAAGTAATTGGAGGGATTTTTGTTTTAGGGATAAATATTTTCGAGAGTTGGTAACCCTGGATTAACCTTCAAATTTTTGACGTTTAGGTGGTGTAAATACTACCAATGTTTTGAAATTTTATTTCTGCCGTAATTATCGCTTTTAAAAATGCCATCGGTTGTAACAAACAGAGATAGGGGATGCCTTGAATGCAGAGCAGTTAGTGGAACCGGACTTATTGGAATCGGGGCGTATGTTGCTTACCAAGCCAAAAGAAATAGCACTGCGCTGGGAAAAACTGTCATATTAGGAGTTGCATTAGGTAAGCGGCTTTAACGATAATCTATACCTACACCGAGCATTCATCAAATTTTGTGAACAATTAATTTCATAATCATAAATTTAAGTGCACATTTATCGAAACTTGATCAAACCACTGAAAAACAACTACCTACATATGTGGGTACATTTCGTCATGCATCGCTTTAACCTATGTATTGATCTGACTCCTTGTTCATATTCATGCTACAAATGCAGATTCTGCCAAAGTTTTGGAAATTTAATAGAAAGGCACTTTCTAGATGAGAAAAGTGTGGAGAAGCTGAATAAAAATTAAGGCGCGCTCGGCAAAATTGAGGTAGATACAGCCGTTTAAAGTATAAATAAAATTTCACTTCGTGAACCGATACTACGACACTTCGCCCGCCATTTTGTCACTGTTATGTTGGTATCCCAGACCTACAAACAAGAGCCAGATACGATTGTAGCCGACTTCGTGGGATAAATAATAAGGCGCGTAGGTACTGGAATGGAGATAATCCATTCAAATCCTGGGATGTTTTTTAAAATAAAGATAATATACACAAGCCCGCTACACAAACCCTGCGTAGCCAAACAAACCATTCAAAAACGTAGGCTGTTTTTTAAAGTAAAGATAACATACACAAGCCCGCTACACAAACCCTGCGTAGCCAAACAAACCATTCAAATACGTAGGCTGTTTTTTAAAGTAAAGATAACATACACAAGCCCGCTACACAAACCCTGCGTAGCCAAACAAACCATTCAAAAACGTAGGCTGTTTTTTAAAGTAAAGATAACATACACAAGCCCGCTAGACAAATTTCATAATTGCGCGCCTCATCAGTTATCCCACGAAGTCGGCTACAATCGTATTTAGCTCGTCTTTGTATCAGGGATACCAACCCAACAGTGATGAAATGCCCGCTGGCACCCGCCGGTCTGTCATAGTGTCGGTTCGCGAAGTGAAATTTTATTTAACGCAATTGAAAATTAATTACTTATTCAAATTTTTTTTCTATTGCTTTCTGCACTTTTTTTCACCTTCCAGATTAAAGTTCTCAACTTAAAACGCGGTGAAAACATGGTTTTTGGCCACAAACAAACTTTGGCAGAATCTGCATTCCTCCCCAAATCACAGTTAAATTGTGTTTCAAATTATATTGTTAACTTGTTTTTTCTGTTCTAGCCTTCGCTGGGTTTGGCGTTGCAAGAATATGTGATCTACCACCATTTAAGGACAAATTCTAGTGCATTTATATATTATTTATTGAAAGAAGACTATTAAAGATGCTGATTACTAGGATGGACCCGCAAACGCCATAGCAAAACCAGTGTCGCACTCTAGGGGAAATTTTTTGATTCATAAACCATACATTTAAAAACAAAATGCGTACCTATGAAACACATGAATTAATAGAAAAAGATATATTATTGAGACAACACGCACAGTTTCACTGAACTGAATCCAATGGACGTACTTTGGCGGACCGTTCATGTAGCTATTTCAATATTCATTTTATTTTTCATACACAAGTATTCTTTGAACAGCTATCCTTTTTGTAAGCAGTGCTACATTTTTGGTTTGATTATAATAAAATAACCTGCCTTATATTTTTATAATGTCACTGTTTTTAGATCAAATTTTAATTCCCGATGCGTTTGTTTCCACTCCATTTCAGTCAAAGCATTCAATTTTGTTAAAATTAATTCACGTACGCGGTATACGCCATTTTTGTAATTATCATTTTTATGTTACATTTCATCAATGCTGCCAATCATAGAAAAAATATGATTGCCATATAAAAAAAAAAAAAATTATTAATGTTTTGAAGTGAATGCATTATTGACAAGTTTGTACCTGCATTTATAACAAGAACATGGAAAGAAAGGTATTAGAATGATTACACACGCCCGTTAGACAAACCCTGCTTGCTAAACAAACCATTAAAAACCTGGTATGTATCTAAATTATGATGACATGCAGCTTTCGTAGCTTGAACCTCAACCCATATAGTACTAGTAATAATTCGAAGTAGGTGCTTTTTTGTTTTTATTTCAACGAGAATTTATTTTATAAAGTTGGTACTTCTGACGACTCCAGATACTAATATCTACAGCCTGTATGTCGGACGAATATCTACAGCTCATATGTTGAGCTAATATCTACGAACTTCAGAGTGTTGACTAATATCTACAGAGCTAAGGTCGGACGAATATCTATGACGGTCCCAGTGTTGACCAATATCTACAGAGCGTAGGTTGGACTAATCAGTTAAATGTGTCCAATAGTCCGATATTAGGGATTTTTACATACATACTTACATAAATTAAGTTTTTTAAACTGCATACGCAATATTACGTTATTCCAATATGCTATACATAATTGCAAATCCAACCTCTGCCAGTGCTGTAGATATTCGTCAACACTTTGGTTCTCATAGATATTAGTCAGCAGTTTGAGCTGTAGATATTCGTCAACACTTTGGTTCTCATAGATATTAGTCAACAGTTTGAGCTGTAGATATTCGTCAACACTTTGGTTCTCATAGATATTAGTTTTATTTTTTCAGTTTTTGGAATTCCTGTAGATATTAGTAGACGCCTCCCTTCTGACTATTGTTATAATTGATTGTCTGTTAATTAAAAACGGAACGCTCCCTATTATCCGTGGATCGAACTTCGACAACACTAACACACAAATGTTCCATATTATCCGTGAGGTGGGCTTGTACGTTTTTACCTGTCTCGTTTCTCTTCCATGCATTGTTCCACTGAAAAGAAAAGGACCAAAATAACATAATATTGTTACCATCATATCAAATTTAACTGTTTTCCGTAGTGAGCTGCAGCTAGCAGGTTGAGTGAAGTAAATTTTAGCACAAAAAGAACAAAGATGAATATACAAATCAGAATTATTTTAGTTTAACCAGTCTTTTCATTAAAATTTAGCTTTGGTGTGTCACATTAGATGACCATCTGTCATTATAATGCCACTACGGAGAAACTGTAAAATGTTAAAAAAAATTTTACACGATTCTTTGATTTATGATATTATATTTCATAAAAAATTACAATTACAATGTCCAAACAAAGGCCGATATATTTTTATGCACAAAAAATATTAATTTAGGCACATATTCTCTGCAATGAACTAATTAAGTAAAAAAATGATAAGATTGAAAATTTGTTCAGACCAAGCCTCTCGTGGTTTACATTATGCACCGAAATCCCCTGCGCTGCGGTGGCAATGAATTTAACCCATTAAATAATGATAATTGTATTGATTTGTATTTAATAATGAGTGGCTATGGATTTCTTCATTTTGCCACCACGTTGCCGGGTCCCACTGATTTCTTTATTGTTTTTATCTTAATATTTTAGTATAGTAAATAATGTTATTGTAATGTAAATAAAGATGTTGTTATACATTGTTATATTTTCTGTGTGTTGCACTACACAAGTATTTATTGCTGAAAAACAGATCTAGAGGAAGTAAAAGGAAAAATAATGAAATTGATATTACAAAAAAATATTTATCAGTACAAAAGCATATACAATTACTTTCATATTATCGATAAGAATACAAAAAAATATTAAACAAAATAAAATCGCACAAAGTTTTTGTAATTAAAGACAGGATAATAAATATCAAGGTAAGACCACACTAAGCCCACGCAACGCCACGCCACGTGGGTTGACGTCACCATTTCCATATCTGGACTGCTTACCATTCACACATTTTCTATGGAAACGGGTGCTTTAGAATCAGACTAGCTCCACGCAACGCAAACCGACGCCCCCTACGCGACGTTGATCTGCCACAGCCAGATCGGCGTGGGCCATGTGGAAGGTGGAGGGGGTATGGTCACGCCTACTACGAGATGATTTTACATCTTTTTGGTGTTATCTGAGCATCTAACGTTGTTTCGCTATATCTATGGTTGTTTTTTTGACAGATATTATTAAAAAATGGATGACGAACAGTTTATTGAAGCTTTTAGACGGCACGAAGTTATTTATAAAATCAAATTACAGGATTATAGAGATTCTGCATACGCAGTGCAACTTAGGAAGAAATTTCAGCCATTTATGGCATGATTTTCAATATTATACCCCTATAATGAACGTCAATCAAACTTTAGATCTTTCTCTGGTCCCATTTGACTTTCGAAGATGTGTGTTTTCTTTTTTTATGTCATATTCAACCGGACACCCGGGAGGTAAACGAAACGGCAGACCTAGACTGAGATGGGAGGATGATGTCAGGAAGGATGCAAGAGGATTACTCCAGGTTGCAGATTGGAAGAAGACGGCCGAGGACAGAGGGCGGTGGAGGCTTATTTTGAAGGAGGCCAAGGCTCGAATTGGGCTGTAGCGCCATTGAAGAAGAAGATGTCATATTCAATAATTCAATTATGCTGTGAAGCTCTTCAAATACCACTTTACTCATACGGAAGTACATGAAGAATCGTCCGTCATCAGATTCTAGTTCCTTTACTAAAGTATGGAACTCTCCAAACATTTGTCTTTGTTTGTTAATGTTGTGGACCCAAATACTTTTTTTCTTTTTACGAGAATATTGATTTAACAATAATAATCGTAGCAAATCATCTTCAAATTCACTTTCAAGATATGGCAAAGCTGTCATCTGCTAAGAGAATCACATAAACATAACCTAAAAAATAAATGTCAAATGTGTCAAATCAAACGCGCCTGCGCACAACCAGAGACCCCTTGTCACGTGGTCACAGCGACGCGTACGTACGTCTGGCCAGTGTGAACGGTACAGGAACGTTGCGTGGCGTTGCGTCTGCTCAGTATGATCCTTGCTTCATAGTTGCATAAGGTTTTAAGTGTAAATTTACTAATTTAGTAAAAGGAGGACAATAATTTGAAAGCAGATCTTCGTAAACACTAGCGGCCCACTTGTCCCAGAGTGGTATCCGTCTTAGGATCCGCCGTTATCTGCTGAACCGCCACCAGGGCTTCGTTGATTGAAGTTTGAAGAGTTCTGAGTTCGGAGATAAAGAGAAGGTCCATAACATCTGACGGTTTATCGACTGTTTCCGTGTATTTTGGTGGCGGGGCGGGGTGGGGAGCAGTCTTGAGCACGGTCGCCAAAGCGCTGAGGCGCACTCTGGAATCATAGTGGGGCCCCACTTTGGCCATTGCGGCCAGTTCGGATACACCTGTGCTAAACTCTGCACCGGAAACTGAAAATAAACAAAACCTTCATCTTTCACATCTCCTTCAATAATACACCAATGTTGGGGATTCATAGATATCCAAATTGATAGACTTGCTCTAACATAAAATCTGGATATCGTTTCGACGAACTGGAGGCAAACCACGTGATGTGGCACCAGGATATCCAGCACAGTCAATCGATATAGGTTTTATCGATAATGTGTCAGTAATTTGTCATCGCTAACGTGCATGACTGCAGGTTACTAACGAACAAACAACAGTTCCCAACTACTTCATAATTAATTTGACGTGAACGGTTGTTTGTTCATTGGTGATCTGCAGTCGTGCTTGGGAACGATGACAATACCGACACTATGGATAAATTCATTATCGAAAGACCGTGCTAAGTACCCAGGAGGGTTTGAGAATGCTTTGAATAAACTATGACATCGGTCGTACATTAACCGCCGAAGAGCACACATTGAATTAACCAGACACACAAAAAATTTAATTTCATTAAAGTAAGGCAACGGTTTATAGCGTAGTCTTTAATTACAGAATTAAAGGTCTTTTTATTGATAACTGAAGTACCCAGCTTTGCCTGAGATTTATTCTGCTCTAAGATTTATTCTGCTCTGAGATTTATTATGGTTGATAGGTGTGGTTTTTAGAAATATCGTGTAGACATGGACCTTTCTCTTGTTTTGAAGGAATAAAACTGTAGATTTGTGCAACAAACAAATCCACACACTTCTTTATATCTACCTTCCCCACCTTGCCCCCCTCCCTTCCACCCTCCCCCACCCCTCTCATTTTTGGAGATAGATATTTACCACAATGCCAATATCGTTTCCACGGCAACTGTCTGTTTTGCTTTTTTTCTAACGTTTGCAAATATTTCGATTTTGTTAGGGACAGAAAATGTATAATAAATAATTTCATAATGCCAGAGCTTATTCATAACGCCAGATCATACCAATGTAAACAACCTATATTACTCGCAAATAATGTAGCTTTCTATGAGTGAAAGAATTTTTAAAATCCATTCAGTATTTTTTGCATGAATGGAAGAGTAACAAACATGCATACATCCAGACAAACTTTCGCCTTTATAATATTAGTAGAATTACATAGACAGAAGATAGATCGTTCCTTGTGATAGTTGTAGAATTACACTTGTAAGAACAATCAATGGACATCATGAAACACAGAATGGTAATTTGTATCCATAAATAATTGCAATAAAAAATTTCTAATTTCAAGATTACATTTTTGCAAGAAAACTCATCATAAATATTATGTAGAACTTCACTCTACAGAAGCTGCCAATGAAAAGAAAAGTATTAATTCATACTTACAATCTAAGTTATCCAGCGGGTTTGTAGATGTAACATTAGGAACAACAGTAGTTGGTTTTTGTGCTATCTCTTGGGCGGCCGTGTTGTATCTTACAGCTGTAAAAAGTTAAATTGTATTATATGAATACCACTGAACACTAAAAGTTGCAAATTAATTAAACATACTAGAAGAAATTTCTATATTTGAAACTGTATGACCAATTTCACATGAAGTAAGATTAAATTGGCCTTACTTCGTGCGCACATGCATGCTCACAACACACTTTTCTATACAGGGTGATGATAGTAGGCGGCTGGCGGAGGCAAAAAGTGTGGCGAACGATATTCTAAAATATGCCAAAACCAAATGATCTTTTATAGCTGAGTCTGTTGGCCCCATAAAACATATATGACCGGTTAATTAACTATAATTTTAATTTAATTGTTTTTGTAATTTAATTGTTTTTATAATATAATTATTGCCTTAATAATGAGCAGTTCTGGAATCTTCGTTTTGCCTCCGCCAGCCGCCTACTAGTGATAAGGGACGGTGAACGGCCAACTCAGAATGAAACCAACCCAGAACCACCTCAGAAAGGTCATTAACCCTCGGCACGCCAAGATGCAAAACAAAACGTTGGGTACTATGAGGGGTGATGCTACAACCCCAGGGATTTTATCATTTCAATGCCACTTTTCCAATTTATTTTTAAATTTAATGGAAAATTACTCTTGTGGCTTGCACGTTTAATGTATTTCCGTTAAATAATTATCATAATACAGTTAATTTCATAATATTAAACTTATTGATATATTTTCAAACAAAATCATTCATCATCGAACTCTCCGGCTCCGGCCGCGACGGCTTTGGCTTGCTTCCTAGTCGGTACTTTGGTACCTGCCGGCCGGGCGTATCGCCGCGGTCGGCGGCTGACAGAGCGAATAACTGGGTGGTTCCAAAATAACAAAAATAATATTAAAAATAAAACAATGATTTTTAAAATTTCATTTTTTGGGGTACGATAATTGATTTACACACATAGAAAATAAACAGATATCAAAAATTGTTAAACATTAAACTACGCAAGATATACATACAAATTGGTCGATATTACAACAATTACATAAAAAACTTAACAATTTTATCAATTATTTAAATTCAGCATAAAAAAATAAAATTATATATTTATTATTTATTTAAATCATCTTCAAAAACAGTTATTTAGCAAGGTCCAAGAGGGGCAAAGTAACATATAAAAGCAATGCAAAGAATCAAATAAGTACTATAAATAACAATAACTATATAGTGGTGGTTTAAAAAAAAGAGCTAGAACACTTAACTATAAGATCATTTATTATAATTGAACGTATGTTTTATAAAAATTACCTACACTAAAAACTAGTTGAAGAACGTTTTTAAACTGTTTTATAAATCGAACGATTGAGCCTGTAAAAATCTTAAAATAATTTTTATGAACCCCATTTTGAGATAAATAAAAATAAATGACCCCCAAAGTGCCCCTTACATGAAACGGAAAAAATGTGAGTTCCATGTTCCGCAATAATCATAAGTTTCTTAGAAGGCAGTACCAGAGCAATGATATGCAAATAATGCTCCTAAGAATCCATGAATGTCTGGAAAATAATAATACCTGTTATAGGTAAATAGAATAAACCATTAATGGGTTATTTCCCAAATGTCATTATATTCATGCTATTTGCATTGCCTTGATGTTATTTTAACGGTTCATTTTAAAAATACCCTTCTGCCACTAATTATTACTATTTACTCGGAATACCCTTCCAACTACGGTGGGAAATTCTAATAATAAACATCTTCTGTCGCCAACCTTTCACATATTGTTGATAAATTATATCTATAAAATTCAAACAAAGTAACCCAACTGTTATTGATTTTTTTAAACTGTGAAGGTACATACATAGGTTGTTATATTTTAACTTATTTTTTAGTATAAAATTGTATGGGCGAAATGGATATAAAAAGTACATAGTAATAAAAACACGGAAGAATTGTCAACAATATCTGGATTCACGAAAAAAATGACATTATTGTCGTAGATATATACTAAAAAAAAGCAATGCTGTAACGCTCCTGACGAAATACTGAAATTTTAATAATTCTTCATCAATTATACCCCTTCTTGTCATTATTAACGCAATTATTGAAAGGCAATATTACAAGAATGGACCGATTTACCACAAAAACCGCAATTCAAACTTTTTACTATTCAAATTATTTTTTTACCGTCCGCTGTAGTGTTTTGACACGCACTGTAGCTAAACCCCAATAAACACAGCTGGTTGGGTCAGCCAGACGGGCGACGCACTAGGTAAAGGACACTATGTCCTTACACCCTTATGCAGCTTTCTATGTAGTGCGTGGGAACGAGATGCCGTAAATTGCCAAGGTGCGAATAGAACAGGGAACCATATCCCTTTAGCGAACTAATGTGGGAGAGAGATGGAGCATTTCTCATAGTTTATTTTGTCGTAGATGTGGTTCCAGCGAGCAAGAAATATCATACGAGGCAAGGAATGATACCTACACAGTAACAAAATATTTTTTTACGCTTTAATCTAGGACAATTTTATATTTTTTTTAATGGAAGAATATGTGTTTATCGGTTTTGCAGGAATACAAAAAATATCGAAATCGTTAAGTCTCTATTAAAAATTCTACATGGAGAATAGTAAATTTAGAAATTATGGGAACCCCTTTCAGCAACGGGAGGGTTAAGAGTGATGATAAAAAATTGGTTAAGTTAGGTTAAATAGGTTAAGTTCCCGGCTATTTTAAAATTATTTTTTCATAGCTTTTAATGACCTTTCTGAGGTGGTTCTGAGTTGGTTTCATTCTGATTTGGCATGGAACCACAAGGGACATATTTGACTTTAACCAGTGATTCCTGGGGTGAAATGCTGATCCTGCCAATGTCTGGAAATTTAATAAAAAGGCACTTTCTAGATGAGAAAAGTTTGGAGAAGCTGAATAAAAAAAAATTAAGGCGCGCTCGGCAAAATTGAGGGAGATACAGCCGTTCAAAGTATTTAAAATTTCACTTCGCGAACTGATATTATGACAGCCCGCCCGCCATTTTATCAATCGTCACTATTATGTTGGTATCCCTGACTTGATGCAAACAACAGCTAGACAGCTAAACATGGTTTGTGATACAAAAGAAAGTGCCCCTTTATATCGCCTACTCGCGTCAAGGCAAGAAAAACATCCCAGTTTTCAAGTAGTTTAGCGGCTATGCCAGGTTTGTGTAACATGGTTTGTGATTCTGGCTTCCTATTAATTCTGTTTTTCATAATTACGCGCCTTATCATTTATCCCACGAAGTCGGCTACAATCGTATCTAGGTTTGTATTAGGTCTGGGATACCAACATAAACAGGGTAAAGTTCGGTTTAGGGGCGGCATTCCTAGATAAAAAAAACTAGTTATTTTTATACTATGGGCCGGAAAATCCGAATCTGAAAGAATTAGGCGTCGGCAAGCAATATTAACTGAATTATCATGTGAGGAAGTATCGTGTCGGAAAGTTTTACGTTATTGATATTATTGCTTAATGGCAACACTTAATTTTATGTGGTGTAATATCTTTGGTGTTTTTCTATGACTTGTAGTGTCAGAATGCGTTCAAAATGGCTTGTTTTCCTGTGTGTGTATAGAAAATTTTAAAGTCGTGTAATTCAGTTAAAATTGCTTGCTGACGCCTAATTCTTTCAGATTCGGATTTTCCGGCCCATAATTAGTATAAAAAATAAAAAAAATTTATCTAGGACTATCGCCCCTAAACCGAATTTTTTCCCATAAACAGTGAAAAAATGGCGAACGGACTGTCATAATATCAGTACGCGAAGTGAAATTTTAAATACTTTGAACGGCTGTATCTCCCTCAATTTTGCCGAGCACGCCCTAATTTATTTTTTATTCATCTTCTCCACACTTTTCTCATCTAAAAAGTGCCTTTTTATTAAATTCCCAGACATTGGCAGGATCTGTATTTCACCCACATATTGCAGCTGTGTAGGTTTTAGAGTTGGAGAATACAATTTACATGGAAGCATAAAATACAAATAATGCTGAATGAACTCACCATTATCTCCATACTCCAACCTAATAGCTAGCGAGGCCAGCCATGTTAACTGTTCACAGGGAGTTTCGTTTATTACAGGACTAGCAAGATTCTTTTGATATTGTTCAAAATCCTTCACCCAAGTGTCTTCTTTTATTTTTCTTAGGCCTTCACGTTCATCTATTTTGTAATGACGAATTTTTTGGTCTTCTAACCATAGGACTGTGCTGCGAAATTCGGTTTCATCTGCAATTAAGATAAAATACTAAAAATGAAATCCCACAAAAATAATGTATACTTACCTATAATAAGGAAAAATACCTACCATGAACGTCAAATACGTCGGGATTTGGGTGATTGAGAGCGGCTAATTTTCTTTTAAGCATTTTGAATGATTAATGGATAATGTTTTTTTTATAAAACCGGGTAAGTCTGAGATTCGGGATGTGACAGTTTTTCTCGTTTTCTGACAGCAAACGCCGACGCCGACGCCACAGAAAAATCACAATTACCCATAGACGATAAATAAACTAATCTGCCATAGACGTACAGAGATAGAACTCAGTGATGGAATGATCGATACATTTACATAATCGATACACAAAAATGATCGAATGATATATCGATTAATTGCTCAGAGTTCGGGAGCAATAGCTACGGTCAGGGGCAGTAATTTTTCTCTCACGGGGGGGGGGGGGGGGGGGGGGGTCACTGGTTTTTATTGAACATTATTATAATTAGTTTAGGTACTGCAACAAACTTATAAAGTACTGCAGTCAATGGTTTTTATTCCTGGCAATGATTTCCTTATTATTTCCTAGCAACATTAATATTATTTCTGTTACCCGCGAATTTCAAATATGTTTGCGTCTCACAAAGCATTACGATTGAATATTATTATAAATAAGATTCGATTACCTACGTATACTTAAAAGAAAATATTATACATGTTTTTTAAGAACAAAGAAAGGTATTTTCTAATTTATTTTACCTTATTTAGGTTTATAGGTTATGTGCCGCAAATAAGTCCAATTAGATATAAAAACTGTTTATTTTATTTTTTCAACCTACATATCTACATATTTTAGAGGCGTGTTTAATGTTGTACCTTATGATGTAACGGGTAACCTACCTGTACCATTTTTATTGTACTGCAATTTTCATTTAATGTTCTTTTATATATAATATTGTAAGCTCCTGCTGATATGGTACTTATTTTAGTTAGTAAGTTCAAATTCCCTTTATTAATATTGATAATATACGAGTATTATGATTAATAACTATAACATGGCGTTTTTGTTAAAAATAACCTATAAATAATATGTAAGTACGTTGTAGGCATCTAATCCTAAACAATCTGAATTGTTGTATTCATTTGGATGCAATTAACAAATTATTATTAAATAAGGTTATTTGTTATACCTTTAGGTATTTTAATGCCAAAAATTCACGGAACTGAATAAATGTGTACCATTCAATAAGGTCGCTAGCATGGGAGTAGGCGGTAAATACAAAGAGCTTAGTTAGTTAGTCAAAGTACCGAAAATAGTCATATAATTTTAGAAAGCGACGAAGGATGAGATAAAATCATTTTTACGAACGCAGGATAATATAATAATAACATTTGTATCTAGCGGCGACAGCAAAGCGGGACCGCAATAAAAATTGGAAAGCCAGGATATTTTCGGCAAGGACTAATAAAACCCAATCGCCGCGGGCGAAGGCAATAAACCTTTTCCTTTGGCTCGCGAAGCCGCTGCGGCCGATGGGAATGTTTCAAGACTGTGAATTAGGTTCAATCCTTGAGGCGACGGGAGAAATTTCGACAAGAAATCAGTCACCTTCTACCCGGCCAGGGGATAGTACTCCGCCCCGTCCTCGGAGCGTCCCGAACCGCCGGGAACCGCGCGAATCGAATCCCAACCAGGGATAAAAAAAAAAAAACAGTTGCGTTTTGCAACCCGACCAGGGCTTTGCACGCGACCCCGCAGAATTTCCCGACCAGGGAAATTAAGACACGCTCGCGGATTTCAACCAGGAACCGCCGATACATTCGCGAACTTCCGCCAGGAAGTCCAACCAAGTGACCGCGAAAATTCCGACCAAGGATTTGTGCAAGTTCCACTTTGCACAAATTTTCACTTCAAAGAACTTTCGCAACTTCCTATCTGTGCAATAAAAAGTGAAAGATATAGATAACTAAGTTTAAAGTGCCTAGTGACTGTATGCGTACGCGGAGACTCCATCATCAGCATCCAAAAGGAAGTGACTGAACATTTTAATTATATTAACCACCGAAGTGATTCGATTTTGAACAATTGCACAAAGACTTTACCGTAGAATTAAGCAAACAGACTTTCTAATCTTACGGCTAATTAATTAAGTAATTTTAAGACTAACACTAGATTAATAATTAACACCTGCCTTTTGTGTCCTACTAGAATAAATGTATCGTTTCTTAAATCAGTAGCTTTTTTAATTTGTTCCTCCTTAATTTTAAGATTATAGTTTTAATTTGACCCCGCCATAAGGCACGGGTGTATCAATTGGCGGCCCAGACGTGTGGCTTACCGGCATTTTTTGTCTGGTAGAAATCCGAGTGTGGATTTCCGACCCATGAACCCTGAGATTAGAGTAGTCATCGAAAGGAGGAACAATAGTAATAAATTATTAGTTAAATTCACATATAGCAAAAAACGCTGTAGAATCTAAACGGATGCTGATAGGTTAGCTTTCACGATACGCGTCTAGATTACCTAATTGTTCTAAATTGATGATAAGTATATATTTTTTTCAAATTTTCTTTCGTTTTTTTTAATTAATAATTTATGTCTGGGTTTAATGCTTCCCGCCTCAAAGAGTATTTGGCGCCCAAATTAGTTTAGGTTTAGTTTTAAAAATAGATTTAAAATTTAATTATACATGGCATCGGCAAACACAACGCGAACCACGCGACAAACCACGGCGGATGCAGTGCAGGCAACCGTAGACGTCGGTAGCCTCCCACCAGCGAAGGAAAAGATGGAAAATAGGGGGCAGACCTCGTGCCATTCGAGGGTACTGGAAGATCGGTTTGAAGGTCTGCCGGAGGAAGAACCCGAAGAATTTATCGTCGCGTGCGAAGAATTCTTCAGTGCGACAGGCTGTTCATCAGCACTTAAGGTAGAGAAAGCTGTAAAACAATTGCATGGCGAAGCACGAAGGTGGTGGCAGCCACATACACGCGGGAGATGGAGCTGGGAGAATTTTACCGTGCAACTACGAAAGCGCTACGGCGTAGTGGGAGCGAGGACTTCACTGTTAGTCACGCTGTATGGAGACCCGCAGAAAAGCGACGAAAGCGGCGTTGCCTTTTTACAGCGGAAGCGCGCAATTCACAAACGGATTTTCGGAACAACCGGCATGGACGAATTCTGCCCCGAGCTGATAGGGCTGATGATGCCTCGTTACAGAGATCTGCTGGAGGCGGGCCTAATCTTCGGCACGTACACCCTAGAGACACTCACAGCACGAGTAAACGCCATCGATTTCCCGAAGGAAATACTCTTCCGTGCACCGCCGCCCCGACACCAGGAAAGGGCGGATAGTCGTAATAACGATGCAAGGCGACCGCGTGACCAATTGCCCTGGTGTCATAACTGCCCAGGAAGACATTGGAATGCGGATTGCCCAGAACTTCACCGCCGCAGGGCGGAAAACTGGCAGGGCCCGGGCGCCGACCAGATCGGACAGCGTCGCGTCCAGGGCCCACATACATAGACACATATGAGTACCAGAGTACACAAGAAGTAGATCAAACCAGATCACAAACCGCTCTAGAGCCTCCACAGTGCTCCGTCGCGTACGCGCACGTCGTGGAACCACCACAGTACACACGCGGCCCATTTACACCGGATATCGCCTCCAATATTTTGCACAATATACTCCCTCTTGAAGAGCCGTACGCCGGGCCTAGCGGCCATTATAATTCTCCCCTAGCAACTACTATGGACGGGGCACCCACGCTAGAAAGCGCTCAACACACGCCTTCAACGAATATCTGGCAAAACGTTATCAACGACGTACCACCGCCTGTAGATTCTTGCTATCCAGGTGGATCTATACAAGCGGACGCAGATACCTTCACCTCTACGCCAGCCGTAGAATCGACTAGCACAAGCAATCCCATTATACCGGATATCGAGACGATTCCCGCAATCATCCCCATTGCGCAACATGCAATCGATCTGCAGCAATCGTTCCCCAGTAATTCGCCTACAATCGCTTATGCAACGGAGATGATTTCTCCACCCACTGCCTCATTGTGCAATTCTACAGATAAACACGATGACGCTCCACAGCCACCCCCCGGCTCCAGCGGCCACAATACGCCGACGGAACCTGCATCAGGTAACCACAGCAGACCATGCCTGTCAACTATTCCTGAAGAAGAAACTCTTTCGGAAAATCACGATATGCCGTACACTCCGGCTTTAGCTGAGGAACTTCCGACTAGGTTTAAGATATCTAATGTTTGGCCCAAATTCCCACCGAGGACGTATGAACCAATTGAATCCAGGAAGGTGCATAACCGAGGCTCTTATGACGCCAGGAAACCACCCGGTATCACATGAAAGCAGACAATCTCATACCGATAATGAGACCATTGTATTATGTAGCTGGATAAATACGTAGACCGTTAGGTAATATTAAGTTGTTAGAATAATTTCATAGTTATAGTTTTATTTTTTTTAGATAGTAGAATTGTTTTAGTCAAGTTTAATAATAGTTACTTAATAATATTAATTACCGTTAATTTTCGACAAAACACCCGGGGGCGATTGTTATACCTTTAGGTATTTTAATGCCAAAAATTCACGGAACTGAATAAATGTGTACCATTCAATAAGGTCGCTAGCATGGGAGTAGGCGGTAAATACAAAGAGCTTAGTTAGTTAGTCAAAGTACCGAAAATAGTCATATAATTTTAGAAAGCGACGAAGGATGAGATAAAATCATTTTTACGAACGCAGGATAATATAATAATAACATTTGTATCTAGCGGCGACAGCAAAGCGGGACCGCAATAAAAATTGGATAAATTAATTAATTAATTAATTAATTAATTAATTAATTAATTAATAAATTAATAATATTAATTACCGTTAATTTTCGACAAAACACCCGGGGGCGATTGTTATACCTTTAGGTATTTTAATGCCAAAAATTCACGGAACTGAATAAATGTGTACCATTCAATAAGGTCGCTAGCATGGGAGTAGGCGGTAAATACAAAGAGCTTAGTTAGTTAGTCAAAGTACCGAAAATAGTCATATAATTTTAGAAAGCGACGAAGGATGAGATAAAATCATTTTTACGAACGCAGGATAATATAATAATAACATTTGTATCTAGCGGCGACAGCAAAGCGGGACCGCAATAAAAATTGGAAAGCCAGGATATTTTCGGCAAGGACTAATAAAACCCAATCGCCGCGGGCGAAGGCAATAAACCTTTTCCTTTGGCTCGCGAAGCCGCTGCGGCCGATGGGAATGTTTCAAGACTGTGAATTAGGTTCAATCCTTGAGGCGACGGGAGAAATTTCGACAAGAAATCAGTCACCTTCTACCCGGCCAGGGGATAGTACTCCGCCTCGTCCTCGGAGCGTCCCGAACCGCCGGGAACCGCGCGAATCGAATCCCAACCAGGGATAAAAAAAAAAAAAACAGTTGCGTTTTGCAACCCGACCAGGGCTTTGCACGCGACCCCGCAGAATTTCCCGACCAGGGAAATTAAGACACGCTCGCGGATTTCAACCAGGAACCGCCGATACATTCGCGAACTTCCGCCAGGAAGTCCAACCAAGTGACCGCGAAAATTCCGACCAAGGATTTGTGCAAGTTCCACTTTGCACAAATTTTCACTTCAAAGAACTTTCGCAACTTCCTATCTGTGCAATAAAAAGTGAAAGATATAGATAACTAAGTTTAAAGTGCCTAGTGACTGTATGCGTACGCGGAGACTCCATCATCAGCATCCAAAGGGAAGTGACTGAACATTTTAATTATATTAACCACCGAAGTGATTCGATTTTGAACAATTGCACAAAGACTTTACCGTAGAATTAAGCGAACAGACTTTCTAATCTTACGGCTAATTAATTAAGTAATTTTAAGACTAACACTAGATTAATAATTAACACCTGCCTTTTGTGTCCTACTAGAATAAATGTATCGTTTCTTAAATCAGTAGCTTTTTTAATTTGTTCCTCCTTAATTTTAAGATTATAGTTTTAATTTGACCCCGCCATAAGGCACGGGTGTATCATATTCTACCATATAAATTCTTTCATTTGAATTATAAACTATGAGACACCTATGTTAAATTCAAATGAATTAAATATATTTGTTCATGTGAAGCAGATATGTTCAAATGAACACATATTACTTGCTGATTTTAGTAGACTATTGTATACTTCCCCGAAGAAGCTACAATTATAGCGTAACCCTGTTTGCATTACATTTAAAAATGATGTGTACTTAGTTATTGTTTTAATTAAAACACACTACCCTACCCTACACTACCCAATATTATAAATAACCTCAAAATAACATAAGTAATAAACTTTAAATTGTGAAAAACATTCACCATGGCAATCTTTAAACATAAACTAAAACTGGAAACGTAGATCGTTACATAAAAGTATTAATTATACTTACGATGACATTTCAAGCGATTATATCGGATTGTAAATTCGATGCGATTATTGAATCGATGAAAAACAAGCGCTGTGATTGGTCAGAATTAATCGATGTGAGATAAGCGTTGTGATTGGTCAGAATTAATCGAATTGACATCGATGCGAGAATCGATTGTGCAAGAATCGATTTATCTATGATAATGTATCGAAATGCATCGATGGTAAAAAAGATCGATACAACATCGATATTCAATCGATATTTCCCATCGCTAGATAGAAGCACAAGTAGGGCACTTCCATAAATTTATATGTATAACGGCACTTCAATCGATATTATTTTACAGAAAAAAACCGTTTGACTGATATCTAGTTAGGGAACGTACCCAAACTACGTGACCAACTTTTTGCAATTTTTAACCCCCCCCCCCCCCCCCTGGTGACCAAAATCCTAAGGAACCCGCCGCTCATTTGTATGGAGCGTGACCTTTTGAAGACCCCCCCCCCCCCCCCCTAAAAGTGTCACGTAGTATGGGTACGTTCCCTTACATTATGTAAAACACCAAGCTCTATCTCCAAATCGCAAGAGAAACGACTTGTTTTGAAAATGAGGGGAATTCAACTACGAAACAGGTGGGGATTTGGATGATTTTTTTTCATTTCACTTCACCCCCTCTTCTCAGGAGTAAGCCGAAAACACCAATTTATATCTCCGAACCCCAGAAAAAGGGACGGGTCCAACTACGAAACGAGATATGGAGGGAGGTATTTGGATAATTTTTTTGGTAATTTTTCCGGATTAGTGTCCATGGTTATTACGAATAATTTTTAGAAAAAAAAACTTTAGATTCGCCTTAATCACTATAAAGGAAACTTTTTGCATCACGGCCGGCGGAAAATGATGCATTTTAATTTTCAATTGCGTAAAATTAAATTTCACTTCGCGAACCGATACGGCTATAATCCGGCGGCCATTCCGTCACTGTTTGTTATGTTGGTATCCCTGATATAAACAAGAGCTATATACGACTGTAGCCGACTTCGTGGGATACACGATAAGGCGCGTAATTATGAAAAACAGAATTAATAATATAATGTAAACGAACCTCTAATCAGGCACTGGAATGAGACAAACCATGCAAATCCTAGGATTTTTTTTTTAAATAAAGATAATTTACACAAACCGCTACACAAACCCTGCTTTGCCAGACAAACCATTCAAAACCTGGGATGTTTTTTTTTAAATTATGATGACATGCAGCTTTCGTGGTTTAACCTCAAAGTTCCGTAGTATCCGTGAGGTGGACTAAATGAAAATTGCGCGCCTTTTCATGTATCTCACGAAGTCGGCTACAGTCGTATTTAACTCTTCGCTAATATTATCAGGGATACTAACACAACAGTGGGGGAATGGCCGCCGGATTGTCGCCGTATCGGTTCGCGAAGAGAAATTTAATTTTATGCAATTGAAAATTAAATTGCATCATTTTCCGCCGGCCGTGATGCAAAAAGTTTCCTTTCATAGGATTAAGGCGAATCTAAAGTTTTTTTCTAAAAATTATTCGTAATAACCATGGACACTAATCCCGAAAATTTACCATTTTTTTTATTTCACACCAACCACCTCCTCGTCTCCGAAGCAAACCCAAAACATTAACTTCTATTTCTAAATTGCAAGAAAAAGTACAAGTTTTTGAAAATAAGGCGGGTTCAACTACGAAACGGGGAGGGATTAGGATGATTTTTGAAGTGAAAACTTCTTTAGCACCGTTGTGATTGGAAACTCGATGTAATGAAAAATAGCGATACTAAAAAGAGACAAACACATACATTTATAGGATTTAGCCTGCGATTAAACGAGATAGTATAATTGGTCTCCTATTTGTGCGGTGCTCCGTAGCCTCCCCACTCTTGCCTACTTTAGTTTTCTGAAGGTTTCACTTCTACCGCGTGTGAATTGCACACGCTGATATATGTCGAACCAATTTCGCTCCTCCTACTAAAAGCACGTAATAGCGCATATAAGAAGCAAATAGAGACAATAATAATAATTCCACCCCATCCTATAATGCCGTAAATGATTGAAGATTGCACCAGGAAAAATGTGAGGAACAATAATTTAGGTTAACTTCGTAATATTATTATAAATGTAAAGTTATTTAACGATTCGACTATCTTCGTAGATGAGCCCTTGATCATCGACTTCTACACAGTTGTCTCGGGTTTAAATACGTAAGTGCCCAAATATTTTTGATTTAGATTGATTGAAATACACAATTTGGGGAAACGACTTTCATTTTGACACATGTTAGCTGGTTTAGTATGTTGGACCAACATTGTTGGTACATAGTTGGTAACAGATAACATACCACTCAACTATGTTTGGTACATACCAAACCAATGCGCCAGACATTAAGACCGGCCTGA
This sequence comes from Limnephilus marmoratus, assembly GCA_917880885.1. Classification (NCBI taxonomy): domain Eukaryota; kingdom Metazoa; phylum Arthropoda; class Insecta; order Trichoptera; family Limnephilidae; genus Limnephilus; species Limnephilus marmoratus. The sequence goes on from OU862911.1 coordinate 13,887,080, forward strand.
CGTTGATCAGAAATCGTTACAGCACGCGCTGCAGGACAGAAAGGTGACATGCCCCCCCCCCTCCCCCGCCCACGTCTTTCTCTGTCGCACGTATGTTTTTACGCACCTTTCTTTTTGCTTATACTCTGTAATATCGGTAACTGCGCGAGAATGAATCGTACCATGCTCAGGTCTTAACTCATTCATGACGAAGGTTCCATATGGAACTCGATAAAGTATTGGCATTCATTTAGTCACATCATGCCGATATGTTAAAATAGTGGTGCCAAATACAGTTTGATATAGTCGACAGGCATGTATGAACACTTTTGTCTTGGTTGCGTTCAGTTCGTTTGTGTGTGCCGACGTGGACAGACGTGTCTTTACTGAGTTAGAAAAAATGTTCAATTTTTTCAAAATGTCAAAACATGTGAAGTAAGTAATCCATTAAATTTATATAGTAGACTTGATTTTTTTCTCCAAAACTGAATATGATTTGTAGAGAATGAAATTCTCTGCCTATTTACAAACACTTTGTTAGAAAAATAATCATTATTATATTCAAATGAGTACTGTGAATTAAAGGTTTTGATTTTTGGTTCCATATGAATCTTTCGGCAGATCTCACTATACATAAAATGTAATTTTTCAAAGATTTCATTGTTTTTTCGTGTGTTTTAGGGGTTTGACTGTTGAAGAGGTGATGTTACTGCTTGAAGAACAATTGGATACGAATTTAAATGATGATGAAGTAGTGGATGTGTTTGTGAAGCCGCCAATTGTCCGGAGCAGATTCATCTGATGAAGATGACGGCGGAATAATTGCCAATATCTCTCGAACATAATTATTTTCTAATTGCCAAATTGTTAGGCGTCGTCGACACTAAACGGGAAAAGGTACGTCCGATTCTGATTCAGATCCAGAGAACCTTGATCTAGAGCATTTAGGAGATGTGCCCTTGGACTCAGCTTGCGGTGACCTCCTCCATTTATGGAGCATAGGGAGTGTGACGAACCCATCGCTCAGGGAGTGGAAACACAAACCTGCAATAGATCCCAAGCCAAGGTGTTTGCTACCGTGCTCAGGCTGAATGTCATGTCACGGTGTCACAAACGGTGCCTCCGAGAAACAGGGTCCCATTTCGGAGTATTTTGACCTTACTCCAGCACTTGGGGCTCTGCTGGTGTGGACCTTCTATTTCCCTGGTCACTCGTGGACAAAAAATTGGACCATTCAAAAACTAGGGGCCTTTCTTCACGGGGCCTGCAGGAGAAACTAGGAGGAGAAGCCGTAGAGAGGAGAGCTGAGGTCAACTCCACGACCTCTTCTCTTATGGGTTCTTCAGGGAACCAAGGGGAAGTGCACTCTGCCGGCGTGGGGCCTTCGGGAAACCAAGGAGAAGTGAAATGGAGAGATGATATCCTCTTCCCATGCGGGGCCTTCAGGAAACCACGTAGGAGTGAAGAGGAGAAATGAGGCTACCTCTGTGAGCTCTTCCCTGGTGGGGCCTTTAGGGAACCACGGAGGAGTGAAGATGAAGTCCTCTTCCCTCCTGGGGTCCTCGGGGAACCAAGGTGGAGTGCACTCTTCCCTTGTAAGGCCTTTAAGGAACCAAAGGGGGGAGAACTCTCCGTTGTGGAGCCTTCGGGGAACTAAGGAGTGGAGAGGAGAGATGAAGCTTTCTTCCCTCGTGGGGCCTTCAGGGAACCAAGGAACCTCCTTTTGGGCGGAACTGATAGAATAGACCACGTTGTATGGTTGGACTATACGTTAAATGCTTCGAGGGTTACCTCAATAAATAAGTTTGTTCATAATTTTACTTTATGTAGAATAAAGTTGAAAAAAATAAATTTCCGACTAGTTATTTGCCGAAGGTGCCATATGGAACTCACCCTTCTATAGCTTCCTGGGGGGTGAGGAAATCATTTTTTTAAATTCTGAGGAAAATGTCCATTTTCTACCTCCAAAACCAACCCCCCTGTGAAATTTCAGCACAAAATTCGAGAAAAAAATAGTTCGTCATGAATGGGTTAATATTGGCGTGTACTATAATTGGCACAGTGTGCTGAATATTCATGTTCATAAATATCACAACCCCTGTTACAGTGGAGTAGCGTGCCTTGGAGGGGTCCTGTATCAAAATTAGTTGGGGGGGCCCAAATGAAGGATAAAGATTTCTCACAAAAGAAAAAAAAAACCCTCTGTAGCTCGGGGGCTCCGTATCATTGATACGGCTGATACGGCGGTAGCTACGCCCCTGCTGAGTCTGTTATCATCGTTCTGTATCATAGCCGTTCTTATTTATTACTGTGATGAATTCTCATGATCCTAAAAATCTTGTGATGAAAAGCCAAAGCCAAGTGTTGAAAAAGTTTTTGTTGTGTTGCCCGGTCACCGTACGGATACGTGTCATATTATACTCTTTACTACAGCTTGACATACTTAGCTTTGATTTCACAAAATAAAATTGTTTTTTTTTCGGATTTCGTAGGATTCGAACGCCCGTTCGCTTGATGCCTGTCTCTCTGGCCGCTGAGACTTGTAAAGCACCTTGCCCACTACGCTATGAAAGGCACGCGCCGAGTTGAGAATTTACCGCTTTATATTAGAACCGAGAATTTGTGTAGAACTGAATAATGACGCATTTCCGTTTCACCCGAATTTCAAGACACTAACGGCGCTAAAGAAGTTTCACTTCAAAAACACTATTGTTTAACGATAGGCATTTTGCATAAGCGACGTCAACGACTTCAAATTTAAGTATGTCGATCAGTAATGAAATGTTTTCTTTACAACATAAAGATAAAATTACCACTTTAATTTAACTTACATAATGTTACAGCCGATGGTCATTATCATTAATCTAGAATAATTATTGGTTTTTTCCCTGACCGTCACTATAGCCAAGGTCACCATTTTTTGTTTTCATTTTGAACGTTTGAATATGTAAATGATATACGAAACCGGTTTTACAGCGTGTCGGGAATGACACGCGGCGAATTCATTGACAGGTGATTAGTAGGTAGGTATTTTATTTTATTTTATTTTATTTATTTTGGAGAAAGTTGACAGCAAATCAGAGATTACAAATAATAAAACAATAGGATGTCAATTATGCCAATTATGAACTTTCCACTGATGATAGTTATAATAATAAAGTGTGATATGTAAGTTTTATTTTTTTGTTAAAAAATATAAAAAGGGGGGGGGGGGGGAGGAGGAACATAGGAATAGGATTAAGAGGCAAAGGACGGGAATATATATAGGGATTGAACTTTCTAGTTCGAGTCATGGTGCTTGGTGAGTTTTCGTTTTATGTCACGTAAAGTTGAGTTAAAAATGTCAATGTGGTAATAATTTGAGTTAAATGAGTGTGTGGATCTGTAGATAAATGAGTTCTGTTTGGAGTTGGTCTTGCAAAGAGGGAGATTAAAGGTAAGTGACTGCCTGCTCGTCGCCCGAGTTCTTAATTGTGCAAACTACCATTTTATCGAAAATGAGTTTTAAATGCAACAATGTTAAGGATAAAATTTCGCGTCGTTAGATAAATAAAAAATTGTTTTACGAGCCATATACAATTAATTACAAGCTTTTTAAAATGTCAATGTCCACACCAATATTCTAAAAGTGAGTTCTTAATTAGTTAAACTCCTTCTTAGTTCAATCTCATTTGCCGCGAAATAAAATTTGCGGGCTAGATTAGTCAAACTCCACCAATCGACCAATCACAGCACGCCTATCTACGATACCGCGCCGCCATGTTGTTTGTTTACTGCACATTGTTTTTGTTATTGTGGTGTGTTACGCGGAAGCAAAAGGCATTTAATTGTATTACAAGTGAGTTTTTGAATAACGAAATTACAACAAAATGTCTAAAACTATTGACAAAAGATCATACATACGCAGCAGTGCTGAAATAGAGCGGTTAGTATTAGTTTTAAGTATCTTTATCAATGACGTTTCAGTTTTGTTTTATAAATGGCAAGGAATTTTGTAATACAGCGTGTTCATTTTTCGGTTTTAACTCAGATTCTCCTTTTCGAGAGTTTTTAATGTCGAAATCAGTTTTGTTGACTGTCATTTTATTTTAAAGTTACAAGTTCGATTCGAAATTGTCAGTTTATCCGTATTTGTATGAAGCCTTTGTTTGTCATTTAAGAATTAGTCCAGTCATTAGGCAGTTTGTTGATATAAATTCTGGTGCAGTTCTGATTTTTTCCTCGTTTATGTGTTGTGGGGTGCTGATTACGAATCCGAGTTTCGTCAACAAAAATATGGTTGGGATTTGAGTTTTAGCTAAAGAATATGAAAAAAGAAGAGTTTTTCCAGGATTTTTATTATAACTCAAAAACTTATTATTTATTATTTTTGAATCACGCCGCTTTTTTTTACATGAATACCGCACAAGAGTCCCAACTGCTCCCGTCTAGAGCCAGTGCATGTTGTGAGGCTGAAGGTAGTGGGGAGGGGAAGGAGATAGGGAAGAGGAAGGTGGGGAAGTACCTGGCTATTCAGATCTGGTCACCAAACACGGCAGAAGCCATTTCTAGCAACGTTTCAATTCTGAATGGTGGTCTTACACCAGGGCGATACTGAGAGTATCTTCCACTCTGGAACGTGCCGCAATATACTATAAATTATTTTAAATGAATAAATTGTGAAATACAGAAATTAATTAATTAATTTATTTTTATTTTTCTCACAAAAAAAATCAATAAATTTATAATGTGTTTCATTATAGTTTTATTATTATTATTTTTTTAATTATCTTTGCATGACCTTTTCAAAGCGTTCCCGTTCCCGCCCTGTTCCCCTCAGGCGTTCCCTCTGCCTTATTCTCAGATTGTTTGTATTTTTTCACGAAAAAGCATTTCAATAAATTTTTAACAAATTTTAATGTGTTTCAATTATAGCTTTGGTATTTTTTTTAATAATTATCGCTGCACGTCCATTCCCATGCGTTCCCATTCCCGCCCCGTTCCCCTTCCACGGTCCCTTCAGCGTTCCCCTTACACCTTCCAACCCCTCCCTCTTCCACTTTCCCATCGCCCCTCCCTTGTTTCACTCCCGCGACTCCCCCCACTTCATTCCTTCCTTCCTCCCTCCCGGATTCCCCACCCCCCCCCCTCTTCCCCCCTACCGCTTAACTTTGTAAAATACACACATTTTTCAATCTACTCGCGAGCCACCTAATGTATTTTTTTTATTAATATCATTATGTCAGAGCTCACCATTATACATAGAAACCTTCGCGGTTTCAGCTGACCAAAGTTTCACCACAATCGGTTAAATTGTGTAGGAAATAATAAGATAATTAATGCTAATTTCATAAAGCCAGAACTCAACATTACGTATGGAGACCTTCGCTGCCGTGCGTACAACAACTTACGTAGAGAATAATAAGGTAACTTTTATGCAAATTACAAAACGCCAGAGCTCACCATTATATATAGAAACTTTCGCAGGCGTGCGCACAATATCTCACCAAAGTTTCATCGCAATCTGATGAATGGTAATAATGCGGGATGCATTGATTTTACAACGCCAGAACTCACCATTATATATATATACTCGTAGAAACCTTAGCGGGCGTGCGTAAAACAACTCACGAAAGTTTCATCGGAATCTGAAGAATGGAATAGAAAATAAAAAGGGAATTTAAGTGCAAATTGCATAAAGCCAAAGCTCACTTTAATATGTAGAAACCTTTATGTGCATGCGCACAACGACTTACCAAAGTTTCATTACAATCGGTTCAATAGTACATGAAATAATAATGGAATTTTAAGCAAATTTCATAACCCCAGATCTGACCATTACATATAGAGACCTTCGCTGCCGTTCGTACAAAAACGCACCAAAGTTTCACCGGAAGCGCAGAAAATAATAAGGTAATTTTTATGAAAATTACATAACGCCAGAGCTCATCATTATATTTAGAAATTTTTGCAGGCGTGCGCACAATACCCCACCAAAGTTTCATCGCAATCGGATGAATAGTTTAGGAAATAATGAAAGAAAATTTAATAACATCAGAACTCACTTAATTGCAAATTTGATAACACCAGAACTCACCATTATATATTGAAACCTTCGCGGGCATGTGTAAAACATCTCATGAAAGTATCATCGGAATCGGATGAATGGTACAGAAAATAATAAGGGAATATGTGTGCAAATTTCATAAAGTCAGAGCTCACCATTACACATAGAAGTTTTAGCGTGCAAGCGCACAATAACTACCCAAAGTTTCATCACAATCGGTTAAATGGAATAGAAAATAATGAGGGACAGACAAGTTAGTTAATTAATAAGTTTTATATATATATACCACCACGAATTGTCGATATCAAAAATAGATATATTGAAAATAAACTCATCCTGTATATAACTTGACATGGTCGTTTGCACAATTAAGCACGGAAAATATTTATGTAGAATTTGCTCTATCTCCATTTGAGTGTGGTCAATCTCCATAAGAATAATTTTGATTTTGCATTCTTGCTCAATCTCCATTTTAAAATTAAAAATAAAGTATCAAAAACTATAATAAGTCATCCTATTAAGAATTATTTAAACTTATGAGACCTTTACCTTTACGTAAATAGCTTCGTCTTACACACCTATCATAATGTTTTATTGAAATAATCAAAGAAAACCTCCTCCTGTAAAATACGCAAATGGTAGTTTGGACAATTAAGAACTCGGGCGACGTGCTGTTGCGATTTGGAACATGGAATGATAGGCGTTGAAGAAGATCAGGACAATCGATTAAGTTATGTGTAATTTTAAATAACATTACCGAATCTGCTATGTTTCTTCGACAAGTTAACGTTTGTATTTTGAAGAACTTTGCAGAGTCTTCATTACTAACATGAGATCGAAAAGAGCGGAAATTGAGGTACCTTAAAAATCTATTTTGAACGCTTTCAATTCTATTTTTGTGCACTGCATAGCCTGGGTTCCACACCTGAGATGCGTATTCAAGGATACTACGAACATATGAGAAATACAGTGTTTTGAAAGTAGTAAGGTATTTAAATTGTTTACAGGAGCGGATTATGAAACCAAGCATAGAAGATGCGTTAGTGACTATATGGTCGATATGTTAATTGAAATTCAGTTTACTATCAAGTATAACCCCAAGGTCCTTACTTTCGAATTTGATAGACATAGTACATGATTAATTGAGTATTCATGGATTAATACGTTTTTATTTCTAGTAAAGCGCACGATGAAGCACTTAGAAATATTTATATGTATTTTGTGGTAGAATTACAATTAATAAATGCCTGTAAATAGTTTTTTTCAATTTGGGAAGCTGGTATGGGTATCACCACCCCGGGAACCATTTATTGGATAAACAACACCTCTGCCATAGGTCACCCCAAGTGATTCGCTACGTTTGGTTACTTAGCCGGGAGAGAAAGACTGGTTGAGGGAGGGTTTTTGATTTTTCCAGTCGGACTCTCTCGAACCATCGCCTTGCACCGCAGTTGGAGGGATGGATTCATTCGTCCAACTGTCACTCCAGATTCTTACCCACCTTCAAACCTTTTTCCTTCCCAGAACTTCCTCTCCTTCCTTCCCTTGAAAAGTCCCTCCTCACAGCCAAGGGCGGATCCAGGGAGGGGGGGGGGGTCATGGGGGTCATGACCCTCCCTGGGCTGGGTCCAGGATCTAGGTGGACCACTAATTAAAATTGTTAAACATAACGTTTTAAAAAATTTTTTGTATCCTTTATTATCAAAATTACCTACCTACTTTTTACTTGTATATTATTATCAAAATTACATTATAACGTCATGTGACTTGACCACGACTATGTGATCCCCCCCCTGGCGTAAAAGCTGGTTCCGCCCTTGCACACAGCACACAGCCTCCCGTAAGGGAACGTACCCATACTATGTGACCAACTTTTTGCAATTTTTAACCCCCCCGCCCCCCCCCCGGTAACCAAAAACCTAAGCAACCCGCCGCTCATTTGTACCAAGCGTGGTATTTTGAAGACCCCCCCCCTGAACAGGTCACGTATTATGGGTACGTTCCCTAAGATGACTTAGCCCCCGAGTGAAATTATTTATAGATAAAAAAATGTTTATTAATTAACATTGTTTCATTTACGAGTATCTATAATGGACAACCACAAAGTTATAGCTACATTCAAAAGTATATAATTTTATCTTTGTAAAATTAATATATAATTTTCAAACCATTCCAAAATTAACAGGCAAAGAATACACAAAAGAAAGCGACATCTCCCGACTCTGAAGAAGAAAACACAAATACTAATAAGATGACCAAATGTCTAGGAAAAGGTGCACTTTTTTTTTTTTACAGTGAATAACCGCACAAGAATCTCAACTGCTCCCGTCTGGAGCCAGTGAGACTATGGCATCCCCAATTGGGGTATGTTGAGAGGCTGAAGGTAGTGGGGAGGGGAAGGAGGTGGGGAAGAGGAAGGTTGGGAAGTACCTGGCTATTCAGATCTGGTCACCAAACACGGCTAAAGACATTTTCAAGCAACGTTTCAATTCTGAATGGTGGTCTTACACCAGGGCGATACTGATAGTATCTTCCACTCTGGAACATGCCGCAAATATACTATATATTATTTTTAATGAATTAATTGTGAAATAACACAAATTAATCAAATAAAATTTATTTGCGCATGCCGGGTTTGAACCCGCGACCTCCGGACTGTGAGTCAAGAGTCTTACCCACTGGACTACGGAGGTCGTCGCACTGGAATTGGTCGACAAAAATATGAAAAAAATCATCCTGTACATTGATAAAAAAGTGCTCGTAGCCTTCCCAATCTTGTCTACTTTAGTTTTCTGAAGGTTTCACTTATACCGCGTGTGAATTGCTCACTCTGATTTTTTTAATACTGTTTTTACCCTGTGAACTCTGGGGTCTAAAGCCACGGAGTTTATCACCCTCCCACGGAGGTAGTCGAAAAAAAAACAAACGAGACATGAATTAATTTTAACGTTAGTAGTAGATATCTGTGGAAGGCTGATAAAGATATTGAAAGAGAGTAAATGCCGGTAACTCCATTAATGGAGGACTGAATGCCGTTGGCGCTAGTAAAAAACTGTCAAAAAAAGCGAAGCTAGCAGTCCACAATGGAGTCCTGGTACCTACCCTGATGTATGGCAGTGAGGCATGGAACTGGCAGAGGAAGGATGAAAGTAAACTGAATGCTGTTGAAATGAGATCCCTGAGACGTATGTGTGGTAAAACCATGTATGATCGTGTTAGAAATGTGGATATCCGCAAAGAATGTAAGGCTGATGTAAGTATAATGAGCAAAATTAAGAAAGGGACCCTCAGATGGTTTGGGCACGTAGAGCGAATGAGCGAAGAAAGTAGTGTAAAAAGAATATACGATGCAAATGTGAATGGTAGAAGAAGTCGGGGACGCCCGAGGAAGACATGGCACGATCAAGTGAATCAGATACTTGAGACGGGCCATGTCAAAAGTCAGAATAATAGAAGAGTATGTATGAGACGATGTATGAATGTGAGTGAGGCAAAGAGTGTGTGCTAAGACCGAGTTGTTTGGCGGTCCGTCCTCTCTGCCTACCCCTGCGGGGAAACGGCGTGATGGTTAGTTAGTTAGTTAGTTTTAGTATCTATGTGTGTAGCGTGTAGCCTTGTTAGGTTCAATATTCATAATGCGTCAATATTCATTTTCATAATTCGTAAATAAAGGAAAGTGTCGCTCTAACCTCATAGCTCTAACCTAGATATTTATATTCCTAGTGGTTAGTTATACTTTGTTTAGTGACTGAAAAAGTTCAAACCACCCACATATTGTAAAACCCCACGGATTCACAAGTAGCGGATCAGCTTCACGTAAAAGTGCAAATATACTTAGGTGGAATAAAATACTAATATGGAATATTGACATCATTCCACATCTCTAACCTTAGCAATAACGGTGACGTTTTTATAGGTTGACATTGGCATTGACTAGAAGACGTGGAATCCAATGTAAACTGTACCCAAAAACAGAATATTCAAAAACTTTACGTTGTTCTTTGGAGGACTGAGATATTGATGATTGTATGTAAGGACCTAATATTAGGTCCTTACATATGAAATTGGCGTTTTGCCGTACTGGTAACTTTGATCTCAAATGTCTGCTCTTTGGTTAGGAATTCCAAATTCAAATTCATACAGCTATTTACTCATGTATTTGTGTTTCGAAAATTATAATTCATTTGTTTTTTCCTTAATTGTTTTTTTTTTCTTTGCGTCACTTAGTTTTTGGTTCCAACGTTTTCGTTCTGGAAATTTCGACCTGCAGAACAAGCCCCGTGGACGGCCGGAGACCAAAGTTGATAATGAAGAATTGAAGGCTAGTGTGGAAGCGGATCCATCGCAAACCACGTCCGAGTTAGCTGCAGGCTGCGGTGTTAGTGATAAAACTGTTTTAATCCACTTGAAGCAAATTGGGAAGGCGAAAAAGCTTGAAAGGTGAGTGAAGCAAATCAACAAACGCGCGTTAGAACGCTAGACCACACACTGCACAACAGACGGCTACCAAATTAGAGAAGCTTCAATTGGAATGTCTAAGACATCCACCATACTCTCCGGACCTTGCCCCAACAGATTACCATTTTTTTCAAAATTTGGATAACTTCTTGCAAGGGAAAAAATTCAACTCCGATTGGGCAGTCCAAACCGCCTTCAAAGATTTTATTGATTCCCGTCCGAATGGTTTTTTTAGTAAAGGGGTCGATGAACTACCCATGAGATGGCAAAAGTGCATAGATAGCAATGGTACATACTTTGGTTAAATAAATATATTATATTTAAAAAAAAATCGACTTTATGTTCCTCCCATACAAAACGCCAATTTCATATGTAAGGACCTAATATTTATTTTTAACTGAGATTTCCGTATTGAACTTTGCGAGGCTTTTACAATTAAAAAATGGTTACGAGTTTGTGTATCTGGGTAGAAGGTTTACGAGACATGGAAAGGCTTATAGAGATATTGAAAGAAGGGTGAATGCCGGTAACTCCATTAATGGTGGACTGAATGCCGTTGGCGCTAATAAAAACTGTCAAAAAAGCGAAGCTAGCAGTTGACAATGGAGTCCTGGTACCTATCATGATGTATGGCAGTGAGGCATGGAACTGGCAGAGGAAGGATAAAAGTAAACTGAATGCTGTTGAAATGAGATCCCTGAGACGTATGTGTGGTAAAACAACGTATGATCGTGTGAGAAATGTGGATATCCGCAAAGAATGTAAGGCTGATGTAAGCATAATGAGTAAGATTAAGAAAGGGACCCTCAGATGGTTTGGACATGTAGAGCGAATGAACGAAGAAAGTAGTGTAAGAAGAATACACGACGCGAATGTGAATGGTAGAAGAAGTCGGGGACGCTCGAGGAAGACATGGCACGATCAAGTGAATCAGATGCTTTAGTCGGGCCATGTCAAAAGTCAGAATAATAGAAGAGAATGTATGAGACGATGTATGAATGTGAGTGAGGCAAAGAGTGTGGGCCAAGGCCGAGTTGTTTGGCGGTCCGTCCTCTCTGCCTACCCCTGCGGGAAACGGCGTGATGGTTAGTTAGTTATTTTTATTTGTAAGTTTTTTTACGTTTACTTATATTATATATGTATGTAGTCATATTTTTTCTTATTTTATCTCTGAAGATTGTTGACCACTGGTGGGTCTAGAAGTCTAGCGTCTAGACTCTAGATTCTAGGCCATTCAAAACTTCAGCTAAAATATTAGGAAGTAGGGAAACACTACTCGAAGTTCGAAACACAATCATGAAAATATCGATGTTTTTTTTTCACGACTACAGATCCTGGTTCGGACACATTCACAAGGCTGTATGTCACTTTTTATACCCTTCATCATCAATAATAAATCTTATCTATAAAAATAAAGCTATATAGTAGGCTCCCATAAAGACATGGTAGTCCCAGAGAGAGATCCTATATACGTCATCATTCGTCTTCTACCTTCTCACACGTCTTGAATGAAAACGAAAAATACATAAGATACAAGAACTATCGCGTCACACACGACCTCTCTTTGGGTCTACTATTTACACGTATTCATTTTAGAGGTCGGGTTACCTATTCAAGGTTATCGAATCATTTTGCTGATGGATCTTAAATAGGAACATAAAATCGAAAATTAAAAACATCACCATCCATTAATATTTAGGAAAAAACGCCCTTCAGGTGATTAATTTTTTTTTATTATTAATGACAAATTTAATTACCTATCAAAATCATTAATCTTCTTGGCACTGAATTGGCTGCTTATTTTATTAATATAATTTTCCAATATTTGTGTAGTATGGTGGCGGTTTTTTTTTCTAAATAAATACAAAAAACTTTTTTCATTAAATTCATAGTAAGCAGTTTTCGTTTAATCATTTGGTTTTGTTTAAACATTTCGTTTAATAATTTCCTTGATCCATCTTATTGATCATAAATCACAACTCATTAAAACCAACACCACTACCATTAGACCTCTAAAACACGTACCGACAGCGTAAAGTGTACGGGGTTCTCTTCATAACATCTGTCAAAAAGTCAATCCAAATGATAAGTTCGTAGAGCACAAAGAATAAATCTAGTGAACGTTAAATGCAAAATTAAAAAATTCGCCTGAAATCAAAGTGTTGCCATATAAAAAAAAATAAATCAGTGTGGAATTTTACAAAATTAATAGGAACATTTTCGGAGACGGGACATTTTCATGTAGTGACGTCACGGGCCCAAATAATGGATTTATTTATTTAAAAATAAAATAAACTCTACATTTCTAAAAATTTTTACTAACATTTTCGTAATCTTTGTAAAAAAAATCTATCCACACGATTTTTTCCAAGTCGTCAAGTGGTCTATTGGAGTATGTTGTGAGGCTGAAGGTAGTTGGGAGGGGAACAAGATGGAAGACGAGACGGAAGGTGGGAAAGTACCTTTCTATTCAGATCTGGTCACCGTGCACAAACAAAATTCAAGCAACATTTCAATTCTGAATGGTGGTCTTACACTAGGGCGATGCTGAGATTATCTTCCACTCTGAAAAGTGCCGCAAAAATACAACGTATTATTAAAAATTGTGAAATAACACAAATTAATCAAATAAATTTTGCTTGCGCACGCCGGGATTTGAATCCGCGACCGAGAGCCTTATCCCTCGACTTCGGAAGCCTATTTTTGTAGAACTATAATTATGAATGTTTATTATAAAATTACCATTGAATAGATCGTTCAGAACAATTTGTAAATTTCTTTAAAAACAAATTTTTATTTATTCTTAATTTTTCAGCGAAAAATTCCCTGAAAATGAATGTCGTAAAGGACACACTTATTTTTCTAGAAATATTTCGAAAAATAAGAAGAAAAGAACGTTTCGTTTTTTTGGATTTCTTGTCCTTTACAGCATTTCAAATTTCCGCTATGGACATGTTTTTGCGTGTGTAAAAGCACACTTAAAGATGTAATTAACTGTAAAATTCCTTTGACCATTTTTTGTCTTAAATTCAATAAAATGATAAGTAGTAATAAATTATGTCTTGATTCTCGAGAAATTTCCCGGAATTAATAAATAGTTAGTCATGCGCATGTAAAAAATATGCCGTCGTGGTGTTCAAGTTAGTTCATTGTGCGCTTTTATAATTACCGTGACGATTCACGGTTACGGTACCGTGACGGCAAAAAGGGCAATAGACATACGTTCCTTATCGCTATAATGCTGCAGCTCTTTCTTATACATTAAATAATAGTGAGGCACCTAAAATATCTGTGACTGTTTCCTCCAAAGAACTACTTTTTGCGACTGGAATTGCGTTTTATTTTCTTTATACGTATGAGGGAGGTGTATGGTGATGATTGTATGTATCTTTTGGGGGTGCAGACATACGTTCACCGTTTGTCTCATTTTCGACTGTTGAATATGTTTAGAACAAAAGCAAACCATTAGTCCATTGACATTTGCAGTTTTTGAAGTTTTGGATTTCACTCACTATTCAAAATTATACTTATCACAATATTGCTGCAGCTCTTTCAAAAGATGAGAATTCGTTCCATACAAAATGTATGAGGAAAAATTTTTTCTTAATAATTTTTTTTGGTGAATTTTTCGGATGTTTTAAGAGCAATTCTGCTATTCGGGGTGGAGACAAATCCAACAAATAAGTGATCATAAAAATCGGTCGAGCCGTTCTCGAGTTATAAATGGCATAACTAACCCGATTTTGTTACACAATGAAGCAATTATTATTATCGATGTGCGTGTTTTTTTTGTCATTATACGGATTTATAATTTTTGTGATTTTCTTACTTTTCCTTTTACTTACGGAAATTGGGTTTCATTTTCTTTGTACGAGTGAGGGAGATTTATTATAATTATAGCACGATCAAGTGAATCAAATACTTGAGTCGGGCCATGTCAAAAGTCACAATAATAGAAGAGAATGTATGAGACGATGTCTGAATGTGAGTGAGGCAAAGAGTGTGTGCCAAGACCGAGTTGTTTGGCGGTCCGTCCTCTCTGCCTACCCCTGCGGGGAAACGGCGTGATGGTTAGTTAGTTAGTTGTATTTTTCCTTTGGACGGGTGCAGACATACGTTCACTGTTTGTCCCATTTTCGACTGTTGACATTTAGTCACCTAGGAGTCACTCTAACTCCGGGAGGGCCGGGGACTCTCCCTGGGCTGCTTCGACAAATGAGAGACCTGTCACTCCAAGAGTGGCAGGCCCGGTGGGATAGATCGAATTTGGGAAGATGGACTTTCTCCTTCTTCCCATCAGTTAAACTCAGAATGGAAGCGGTCTTCCTCAAGTTAGACCACCACATCACTCAATTATTATCTGGCCATGGGGAATTCAGGGGGAGACTGCACACCCTCTCCCTGTCCCCTCACCCCAATTGTGCCTGAGGGAGCACGAACCAGTCGGCTAAGCATATCCTGTGGCAGTGTGAAATAATGACGGATGCCAGAGGTCAAATGCTAGATGGTTTGGACGTACCCATCAGACCAGTGTGGAACACTGATCTGGTTTCGAATAAGACGAATTTCGAGTGCTTGAAGAAGTTTACAAGAATCTGGGTGGAGAGATGGCCTGATCTTAGAGTCGCTGATTAGAAGATTTAGTGACCAGGTGTACTTGTCTCCTGATATCCACGGATTACCCCACATTTACTCTTTCAACCCTATCTGCCTGGTTTTTTTACATTTTCCGTTTCTTTCTTTTTCTTATTATTTTCTGTTGTTTATTTACACTTACTTGTTATTTACACTTTTACACGGCCTTGTGTTTTTCTTTTTCATTTACAGTGTAACATAATGCGTGAATTGACACGCCTGCGTGTTTTGCATTTTTTTAGTTTGTTTATTTTGTTTGCCATGTTCTTTTCAGTTCCTGATAACAACTAGAACAGAACTCCGTTGTTTGTTATGTCTTGTCCACTTCCCCATTAAAGGGGTTGGACTTTGGGCCTTGTCCCTATCATATTTTTTATAGGTCTACCTTTTTTTGTAACTTACCTCTGTTATCTCCTTCCAGTGCCCGCGCCACCCCCCCCTGACATGATAAGGTTAGAGGAAAGATAGAGTGGCATCTGGAGGTTTGTCCGTCCCTCCTCCAGCTACCCGACGCTCTTTTCCCCTAGGGTCTTCGTATCGTAGTCCATTTACTTCTTCTAGGCACCACCGGATAGCTGGCTAAAGGATGACTCCACTGGGTGCCATAACGTCGGACTAATAACCTTACACATTCTCCGGGGGACTGCCGGGCACAGGATGGTCATGACGGTCATCACTATTTTTTTTCGCCTTTACTAAATGTTATTGCTTTGTTTACAACTTATCCTTTTCTTATTTATACGCAGTTGCCTGCAGTCCTTGAGTGTGTGGTCTCCCTTTGATTATTATATAATAACTACTTTTTGTTTTTTTTTTCTTTATTACATTTTTTATGCTCACTAACACCTGTAGATCAGTCCTTTTTGACCATTACAGTACAGGCGATCCTATATTTCCGCCACCTAACAAAGTATGTAGGGGCATTGAAGGTCTAGATTCGTTTTATTAAATGTAGAGTCGTTCATTCAAAAAAATTAGATTCTTGTGAGAACTCCGAAGGGGCGACCATAAGTCGCCTATACCGGGGTGGGACAGTGGTGGGTACTTCGATGTTGACATTTAGTGTGTAAGAAAGAGGGGCAGCATTAGCATATGTTTTAGAACAAAAGCAAAACAATCAGCGCATTGATGGAACGAATTCTCATCTTTTGAAAGATGAGAATACAAAATGTATGAAGAAAAGAATTTTCATCATAATTTTTCTTTCGTGAATTATTAAATTGTTTTAATAGCTATTCTGCTATTCGGGACGGAGACAAATCCGACAAATCAATGATCATAAAAATCGGTCGAGCCGTTCTCGAGTTATAAATGGTGTAACTAGCCCTACTTTGTTTTACATATTAGGATAAAGATATTTCAGAAAAAAAATCGTCTTAAAATGAACGTCGTAAAGGACATACTTATTTTTCTAGAAATATTTCGAGAAATAAGAAAAAAAAACGTAGAAAAATGATTTAAACGTTTTAAACTCTTTTTGGATTACAGCATTTCAAATTTCCGTTATCGACATGTTTTTATTTGCGTGTCTTAACATAAATTCCTTTCATCATTTTTAGTTTTAAATTCAATAAAATGATAAGTAATAAATTATGTCTTGGTTCTTGGGAAATTGCCAGGAAACAAAAAATAGTTAGTCATTTGCATGTAAAAAATATATCGTGTTGGTGTTGAAGTTAAACCAAATTGAATCATTAGAACGTGTTTCATGTTTCAAGACGAATATTTACATTTGGCTAAGAAGATTGCGGAAACGGGAAACGAATTCGCTTGATTTAATACCGACCTGTTTCCTAATGGCGCCGTGTTTACTTGTGCAGATTTTGCCCACAGACCAACCTTGGCATTAACATCGGCTGCCGAGGAAATTTCTGTACCCGAGAAGCATACGGATGCAAGTCCAAAAATATGAATGTTCAGGAGAGCAAAAAAACTATTTTTTCTGTAAATATGGTCTCATAACTTCTTCGGATATCGATGTTGATAGATAACATAAAAGTAATTATTAAATCAATTAGTTTTGTTTTAGCAAATAAACGAAATATTTTATAATATGTAAAGCCTTTAAAAATATTGTTTAAAAAAAACGCTGACTAGAAGAGTCAAACAAAAACATAGACTTGAGTCCTTCTGTTTCTAAATGAAGTGGAATATTTTATTATGACATGTGGTGTATTATGAAAAGAATCAATGTTTTAAAATTGTTTACTTCCGTGAAAAGCGTAGTAATGTGTAATGTGTGAATCATGCACGGGGCATGGGGATGAGGGTAACCTTGCGGCTACTCTTGCTAAGACGCTTATGGATTTCGATAAGTTATGCCCAACCACCAAACAAGAAAGGTATATCACAATTAAGTGGTACTCACGGTTGTTGTGTCTTCTGGCCTGGTGACAGTCATAGATGTCCATAAGCGCTTGAGATTGTTCTATTTGATTATTAGAACTACGGTAAAAGTTTGAGTCACGAGTTCACACAAAGTATACGATAGAATACGGTAGGATTTACACTTTATGTAACGATATGATGAA
Source organism: Limnephilus marmoratus (assembly GCA_917880885.1). NCBI lineage: Eukaryota > Metazoa > Arthropoda > Insecta > Trichoptera > Limnephilidae > Limnephilus > Limnephilus marmoratus. The sequence goes on from OU862911.1 coordinate 13,904,729, forward strand.
TTCACACTTCGGCGTACAGCGAAATGTCACGATACGAACGGTGGTTAGCAACGGACTCACTTACTGACGATAAAGCGCTTGTCACTTGTTTACCGTGTAGTTAGGCACCCTTATTGTGCGGAATTCCAAAGTCTGGATTCCTCCAAAGTATGACAATCGGAGCACAAAACGAATGAAACCCATAAGCGTTATGAAACAATGTGAGTCATAATTCGTTAGATTTGAGTCATAATACTCAAAATGCAAAAAAAATCATAAAGTCAAGTCCATGGTGCATCTTTCCGCTTCTAAGATAGTTGTTGCATCAAAGGTAAGTTGCATCCGTATACATTTTTGAAAATCCTAGTTTTCTTCATGATAGGACCTGTACCTTTCTGCCATTGATAAACATGATAATTTACTTCAAGTCCGCATCAAAAACTCATTTCAAATTTTGGACTTGCATCCGTATGCTTCTCGGGTAGATTTAATGACTGCTAATGATTAGATTTCAAATACCTCATCAGATTGTGGTAAGACCTGGCACCGACTTAACTGATCTGGTGGTAATCAAGTTTATACTATATCCCGTTGTTTCTGTTCCCTATAACAATTATTATTATTAATTTCAAAACAGTTTGTTTTTTTTATTATTTGAACTTTTTTACATGATACTTTTTATTTGAAACCTCTCAATCGACATGTTTTTTTGCAAACTTCATATAGAAGGCCGTAAGGAAAATAATATCCATAAGGAAAATAACATCAGGGCGAGTGCCATCTTTGGGGGTGCTGAACGGAGGCTCTATTAAACCGCCGCTACCCAAATTTCTATCGATTTCTTACTTAAAAAAATGTTATTTTTGAAGATAATATCTAGACGCATTCCACGCCGAAACGCAAATTATATGAAATTCCCTCGATAGAAAAAAATCGCAAAGTATGCTCCGAAAATTATTATAAAAACGTTTAGTTCAATTATTACTATTATAAACGAGTAGTGTTTTATTAAACATTTTCACAATTTTCGCTTCAATTTTATCATTTAAAATATTAGCGCGCTCTGTCCAACATTCGTAATTACATATCTCTCCATCTTCTTCTTTTTGAGCGGGGATGCGGCGCCTTAAGAGTAGGAAGGAGAGGAAGTTCTGAAAGGAAAAGGGTATGAGGGGTGAAGTAGGGATCTGGGTTAAGTGTGTGTGTGTTTTTTTACCGCATAAGAAGACCAACTGCTCCCGTCTGGAGCCAGAAAGAGTATTGCATCCCCAATCGGTGTAAGTTGTGGGGCTGAAGGTAGTGGAGAGGAGAAGGAGATGGGAAAGAGGAAGGTGGGGAAGTACCTGGCTATCAATATCTCGTCACCAAACACGGCTAAAGCCATTTCAAGAATCGTTTCAATTCTGAACGTGCCGCAAATATACATAATTATAAAATGATTAAATTCTTAAATAACACAATTCTATCAAATAAAATTTACTTGCGAACACCGGGATTCGAACCCTCGATCTTCGGATTGCTAGTCGGGAGCCTTACCCCTCGATCACGGAGGCCATATTAACAGTACAAATGGGGCGATTTTGGACCACCGAAATACCAATTATTAAAAACATTAAAACATTAGGTACTTTCCTGGACCTACAACTTATCGGGTCAGTACTCTAACCCTGTTTTTATATTTTCTGTGTATTGTTCATTAAACCAAAAAGGTACGCATTTAAGAACACACGAAAAAAAAAATGATAATCGAGACTTGAAAGCCGGAACCCACCGTTATATGACCTCCATAAATATACCAAACCACCCACATGACCTCAATCGCGACATGCAAATGCTTCTCATGATTACAACTTTTGTTGCACCTGCGTAATATTATATTCTGAAAAAATTACATATTGTATGTCATTTTTATGCACGAATGTTAATTTTTAGTACAAATAATGTTAAACTCTTACAAAATTTGGTGTCATTTTTCGTATTCTCTCGACAGACTTTCTAACAAATGCGATAAACTCCATTCTGACGTTTCAATTTTAGTTTATCAACTCCCTGTTGAATGATACTTTAAAGTTTATTGACAAGAGTGAACCCCTTTCAACAAAGTTAATCTAGTTTTTAAGTTTTTAGTTGAACTTAAGTTGAAAACCCGTCTACTTTTGTTGTACTAGTCTGAGTCATCGTTCGAGTTTCATACCGATTGTGGACATATGTTTCAACCAGCTTGCGATGTTTAGTTCCATGTTGGCGAAAGTAGACGTTGAACGTACTTACCATCATGCCATCTTCTTCAATGAAAAAATATCTGAAATGGTCGGATATGACCTGCACCAAACCATTCCAGCCTTTGGGATCAAAAGCAAAAAAATTCGTCGCCTTAGTTCGACCATTAGAAAATTTTAATTTTTGTTCCATTATTTCGATGAAACATTATCATACGTGTTTAAGATGAAGCTATTCCGGTAAATAATTCTTAGTTATGTGATTAACTATTATTTTTTATATTTTATTTTTAATTTTAAAGTGGAGATTGAACAAAAATTATCAAAAAATTTAACAAAACAAAAAACTACTTAAAAAAAAGCATTAAAAATTAAAAATAATTTCGTATTCTTCTGCAACTTAATAATCAACTTACCTTTTCTACTCATCAATATGTAGGTACGGTTTTTATTTTTGGAGTTGATGTCAACCAAGGTAGGTTTGTAACTACATACATAGTTATAGGTGAGATGTGCTTGAGGCGGGAGGCGAGAGCGGGGCTGTCAAGTGAACACGCCGGGCCGGGTACCTTGGCTGACACCGACTCCAAAAATAACAATCGCACCTACGTATTGATGAGTAGAAAAGATAAGTTGATTATTAAGTTGTAGAAGAATACGAAATATTTTTTTTGACTTTTTAGTGCATATTTTGAAGTCGTTTTTCGTTTTGTTAAAATTATTGTTTATTTTTTGATTTTTAGTGAATCTGAAGTACACTAACTAATTTGTCTGAATATGGGTAGACCTACTAAACGTGCTGCTCATATGAGACAGACATTACTTGATAATAACGACGCGACGTTACGGTAGGTGACTCAAAATTCCGGATAGCCTATAAAAGATTCGGCCGAGTATCGTTAATTTGCTCCTAAGAATTGAAGAGTTCCGTTACTTTGTCATGGATCCCATAATCAGAAACTAACGAAACTTTCATCAAACTACCCATGAAGTACATCCATTCCAATAAAAAAGAATCATCGAAATCGGTTGGCGTGATATTGAGTTATTCGTCCATTTGTCGCGCACATTCTTAATGCAAATTTAAGACATGGTTTTCTCATGGATGCCATTGACACAACTGGACCAAATTATAATGGGATCACACGGAAAGCACCAGCTTTCAAATAAAAAAGAATCGTCAATATCGGTTCACTCTGTCAAAAGTTCTGAGGTAACAAACATAAAAAAAAACCGTCGAATTGAGAACCTCCTCCTTTTTCAAGTCGTTTAAAAACCAAAATGGTCGTTTGGACAATTTATTTGTAATTTTGTTTTTACAGCGTATTTTAAAGCTGCTCGCATCAGTATCCTGTTTTTGAAATATATATTGAATTTAAGAAAGGTTCCGACAGAATCTTCCAAAATTCGTAAATGATTTATGTACCTATTTTGGTAGGCGGGTATGGGTACCGCCGCCCTGGGAACCATTTATTGGATGACCAACACCTCTGCCACAGGTCACCCCAAGTGGTTCGCTACGTTTGGTGACTTAGCAGTGGTGCCCGGGTTCTTGGGGTAATGTTTGTCTAGGCCTTGATGGCGGGTGCGTCGCCCCACCTTCTGCGTGGCGGGCCGGATCGGGAGATGCTGGTTGAGGGAGACCCTTTACAACCGGTTACCGCTGTCCGGGTCGCTCGGTAGTACAGGGGCCCGACCCTCAGGCTCACGACTGAGGGTGGGCTGCCCCATCAACGAGTGTAAAAACCCCGCCGCTGCTGTTGTGCCGGTTCGTGACCGGAGGGGACCCAGCAGTAGCGTTTGGGGCGCATTGGGCGACCTCTCCAGCCGGACTCTCCCTGCCCATCGCCTTGCACCGCAGTGGGTGGGTTGGATACATACGTCCGTCACTCCTGGAAACTCTGAATCCCAGCATCCTACCCACCCCTTTACCTTTTCCCTCCCTGACCTTCCTTCCCCTCATATCACACTTAAATAACCCTACAAATAAAATCATGAATATACAACCATCAACAAATAACGTCATTACAAAAAAAAAAAAAAAAAAAAAAAAAAAAAAAAAAAAAAAAAAAAAAAAAAAAAAAAAAAAAAAAAAAAAAAAAAAAAAAAAAAAAAATTCCTTCCTCTCCTCAAAAAGACTCTCCACACAGCATCCCAGATGACATAGGCCCTGAGGGAAATTATTTTCCTCAGGGCCTCCTGTGTGGAGTTAATGTAAAAAAAAAAAAAAAAAAAAAAAAAAAAAAAAAAAAAAAAAAAAAAAAAAAAAAAAAAATAAAAAAAAAAAAAAAAAAAAAAAACTTTTTTACTCCAAATAATGTCAGGAATTCATGAATTATGGAATTTAAAAAAATATTCAAATTAAATGCGACCCCCGGATTCTTAGCCGAGGATCCCTTACCTAGGCCGTCAATTATAAGAATTTAAAATATTTCAGTTTTGTAAGTAAGGAAACGAGTTATTAAACCGGAATAGGAAAATGACCTTCTACGCCACTCAGATTTATTAAAAAAAAACTACCCGAAACTTACGTAGGCAACACGCACATAATATGCATCAAACGATTTCGTAATTTTTATTATGAAGTTCAATATTTCCGGGTTATTGCTTTCATATTATTAATTATCTTCTCTGCAGATACGATTTTCACGCCCAAAAGTATTTTTGTTATTAGTTTTTGGGGTATTATGCCGTGTTGTGCTACCTCCTTCTTTAGCCAACGTTTCGGACTGCGTTGCAGTGTCCACCATCAGGGCAGATGTGTAATAGCTGGGGGTGATGTTTGTACTTATCTACTTAGGAGCGATACCGTGTCGCCAGCTCCACTCCTCTACGAGCTGGCATGGCGCCACAATATACTTCAACATGTTTTTTTTGCGTTTAGCCTTGATGTAACCGTCAATTACCGGATACCAAGAGCTATTGAGCTTAGCTCAGTCGTCTCTATAAATATTTATAGGATTTTTGTGAATTTCAATTGCCTCCGTAATCAGGCGTGCTCTATGAGTTTTGGGTCTTCCCAGGACCTCAGGGACAAATCCAAAGTAATGGCCGGTTTCGATTAAGTGCTCGGCGATTGCCGATTTGTCAGGGTGGCCAAGTTTACAGGACGAAAGTGTTCTGATATCAGTTTGGCCTTGTATAAACCTTGTCACATCCAGAACAGCTGAGTTTGTACACTCCATCTGTTTCCAGAGGAAACTTGGTCTTTGCAGGCCTCAAAAAGTCTCGTATTTTTGTCGTGGTTCCGAAGACAGTCTTGATGCTTTCTTTTTTTTTCAATGCCTGGCAATTCTGTCTGTCACATTATGAACGTAAGGCAGGAAATCGCAGTCCATCTTCTCTACATATTATAAATTAAAGTCCTCTGCCGTGTCTGTCTGTCTGTTTGCGATAAACTCAAAAGCCACTGAACGGATTTTCATGCGGTTTTTACCAATATATAGATTGATTCACGAGGAAGGCTTAGGTATATAATTTGTCAAGGTTTTGTATAAATTGGTTGAAATATATAATATATAAAGGAGAATGTCTTGGCAAGCGGGCGGTGTGGATTTTATTTGTATGCAAATTAACAGATGGCGGTGCTTATAAAGGTTGGGTAACCATCCAGTAGATGGCATTGCGTTTCGTTAGCCACACCAACGCGTGGCCGGGTCAGCTTGTTTTCTATATTATTTAGTTACCATAACCAAAAATATCAGAGTGTGCAGTTCACACGCGGTAGAAGGGAAACGTTCAGTAAACTAAAGTAGGCAAGAGTGGGGAGACTACGAAACACTGCCCAAAGGAGACCGAATTATACTATCTTATTTTCTCGCAGGCTAAAGCCTATGGATGTATGTGTTTGTCTCTTTTAGTGTCGCTATTTTTCGTTTCATCGAGTTCCAAATCACAACGGTGCTAAAGAAGTTTTCACTTCAAAAATAACATGTCCAAAATAAGCTCATATTTTCAAGACCGTAATTTCAGTCTGGAGAGAGAAAGAAAGAAATTTTTCATTAGTACCAAATCGAATCTGAACTTGTATAGTCTTTATGCAATGTGTAACTAAAACACCAATTAACGAAGGGTAAGTATTTTTTTGCTGTAAAAGATTATCTTGAAACGGTCCACCCAAACGGTCGCTAAGTCATTGGCTTCTAGTTAGCGCAACGGTGCTATTACGGATACTAAACTAAAATTTGAATTTGAGCCTAAAATAATTGACCAAACTGAATAATTATTTTTTCAATCAAAAGATGTTGCAAATAGCTGATACGGATGTGTGCTGGTTTGTGTATTTATGATTTAAATTATAATACACAGGTCACCCCTCCGCAACTTAAGCAGATATATGCGTTAAAAATACGACAGCAGTCAAGTACAATAAGCGTGTTTATACGTCAGCGCGTGTGTCTCCATGGAAATCGTTCCAACTCCGTTATTGTTTTAGTTACATCTCTAAAACAAAAAGTGAAAGGTCGATAGTAGATAGTAGATCAAGCTGTACATCCCTATTCAAGTTGTCCATAGAAATACATAACAATATAACCTGTCTGTCGCGTAGTTGACACAAATATTTACGCGCCCAAATTTACTACCGGCGCGTTGTTATTTTTTATTAAATATTTTTATATGAAATGATAAAAAAGTGAGGTGACAAAAGTGTTTATTACACATTTATACAATAGAATAAGTATTGTTGTTTACATAATCTGTGATTTTAGTACCGTTTTCACATAAAAACATCACGCGAGTCATTTTTACCTATTTTTAATGTTTGCGTTCTAAATTTTAATATTTACAAATGTTAATATTTATTTGTAACTAGCTGACCCGGCGAACTTCGTACCGCCTAAGAATCAATAACTGTTGTGTTAACTTATTAGCTAAATTAATTTTTTTTTAAGTTAAAATTAATACTCAAAATGAATTAAGAAATGTAATTCACGTGGCAGCAATATATTTGCTTTATTAAAGCGAATCGAAATGATTAACGTGGCATTATTGTACTACTTTCTGTTAAAACTATTTACTGGATGGGTTGCACTTGGGTCGATTCCCTTCATTGAAGCACCTTGCGATATCCAACATTTTTCGTTTTGTTGTCGTTAGATATCTTCCCAGTTCCACCGGGCGCATTGAGTAATAAACCACCGTTTCCATCATCAACTGCCTTCATTAACGTATCGTGCACTTCCTTCTGTTGGGGGTACAACAGTGGTACATTCGTTCAAACTGATTGGTTCAATGCATCTTGATCATATTCACGTTCACGTACCAATTCTTAATTGAAAGCACCATTCATTGCAAGTTTCATTGCATTCATGAAGCGTCGATCTGGCGTTGTTATTCCTAACTTGACTAACAATCTGCCGCACATGAGGTAACACATGTCTTCGATCAAAAACAAAGCCTGTTTATGTGTATCCTCATTCACCTCGAGATCAGGATTCCCTGAACTGACACGAATTCGATGTAAAATGTCTTCTGACATGTCATCTTTGTACTTGTTCCATAGTTCACGTGGATTTGATGGGAAACATGTCGAAATAATGATAGCAAATTATGTGCGTATCAGACTGGAGATGCAGAAATAATTGCTTCAGTGATTGTCGCGTCCCAATGAGTATCGTTTTCAAGCAAATTGATCTGCTGACATGCAACACGAATTGTTGGGCACACTACACCATTGACTTGTGATTCAAACAATGTCGGCCCACAAACATTCACCAGCAACAACCAAAAGTAGAAGCATTCGTTACTTTTTACATGAACTGTGTAAATGCGACCAAGAGCATCAGTAGAACGCACAACCGGCTGATCAGTAACCACATCGCCGTGCTTCCGACGTGGAAATCTCTTCGATAAAGCGTTCGACAAAGTGTAATAACGTGGCATCTCAGAGTAGAGCAACGTCCGGGCAAACAGATTGCATTGGCATATCGAAAAGAAACTGGTCAATGTTGTTGCTGGAGGTGTTTCAGCACGTTTGGCAACAATCGATGTAATGAAATAAACTCGTTGATCATTCTCCAGATGCATCGCCAAATATAAAACAATGTAATGTCGTTTATGAATGGGGAATGGGAATATACGCCAAATCGCCTCATTGTGGCTCACAAACTTGATAGCGTGTGATTTCATCGTTTTATATTTGTAGTTTTAACCCCAAAAACCGCCATATCGCTGACTTTTGTGACAAATTTGCAGATGTATTTGATTGACTTCACCGAATTGCAATAGGTACCCCATGTCGCAATGCGCCTTGAATGTTTTGAAAAGAAGTGGCTGTTTTCCTGGAGTTGTGAAGACATTACGTTCACCATTTGTCCCGTTTACGACTGTTGACATTTAGTGTGTAAGAAAGAGAGGCAGCATTATATGTTTAAGAACAAAAGAAAAACAATCAGCACATTGACATTTGACGTTTTTGAATTTTTGGAATTCAAGCAAACTTCAATATTATACCTACCTACCACAATATTCCTGCAGCTCTTTCAAAAGATGAAAATTCGTTCCATATTAAATGTATGAGGAAATGAATTTTCTTCATAACTTTCTTTTTCGTGAATTTTTGCGATGTTTTAATAGTTATTCTCTTTTCCGGGGCGGAGACGAATCCAACAAATCAAAGATCATCAAAATCGGTCCAGCCGATCTCGAGTTATAAATAGTGTAACTAACCCGACTTTGTTTTATATATTAAGATATAATAATTGGAAGCTTATTTTGTAACCTTTCAAAAACAGTTTTTACTATTCGGCTGCGTTCAGAAATGTTTCATTTATAGAGCTTTAATTGTGAAGCGGTAATGACAAAAAGTTTTCGTAAAATGTCATTTCGATAAAATGGCTTAAATGGCGATTTTCGGAGGGGAAAGGATTCTAATTTTTATTATTTTTTAGGCAACTATGGCAATTGTTTGGGAGTTTATGATAATTATTTTTTTAAAAATTGTCTTCCGTTTTCATAAAAATTAATATATTTTCATTATAATATGTACCTACATAGTACTTTAAGCAAGATTTTTTTAATTAACAATGTCGAGCGCGGTTGAGCCGCCGCGCCGGTAGTAAATTTGGGCGCGTAAATATTTGAGTCAACTACGCGACAGACAGGTTATATTGTTATGTATTTCTATGGACAACTTGAATAGGGATATACAGCTTGATCTACTATCTACTATCGACCTTTCACTTTTTGTTTTAGAGATGTAACTAAAACAATAACGGAGTTGGAACGATTTCTATGGAGACACACGCGCTGACGTATAAACACGCTTATTGTACTTGACTGCTGTCGTATTTTTAACGCATATATCTGCTTAAGGGGGGTTTTCGCCATCCTCCCAATAGCTTATCCATACACATAATGAATATTTTGGATTAATTCTACAGGATTTATTTATTTAAAAAGTCTGAGTTTACTATTCGGTACTTGAACCTATGAACAATGGCTACGATTTTCGGAGGGGAAAGGATTCTAATTTTTATTATTTTTTAGGCAACTATGGCAATTGTTTGGGAGTTAATGATAATTATTTTTTAAAAAATTGTCTTCCGTTTTCATAACAATTAATATATTTTCATTTTACATTTCATTATAATATGTACCTACATAGTACTTTAAGCAAGATTTTTTTAAATAATTTCCATTGAATCACAAAAAAGTTACCAAAGTTGCCTCTTAAAAACATGAAAGATTGAATCCTTTAATGGCCGATATTTTATAATTTAAAACACAAATGAATAATTTAAAACGCAATCTCTATATTTTTAAAAATTTAGGTTCCGTATGTTTGCGTTCGCTAATCTCGGAACGTAATCGATGGATTGACTGAAAATTTTTTACAGAAATTGCATTTTAGCAGAAGAGCGTTTATACATACTTTTTATTTGGAAGAGCCAAAGGAAAAGGATAATTTTATGCGTTTTAAATTGACTCATAATTTGTCATAGTAAAAAACGGAATGACAGTTCTAGACAGAATGACATTTTGCAGAAAAATGATTGTTAAATAAAATTCTATTTTTGAAAATCTTTAAGTTAATAAATTTATTTAAAGTAGGTACTCACCTAATAGTTTGAATCGAATCAAGAATTTTAGATATTTTAAATAGGTACCTATGTTAGATACCAAATTTAATATACATGAAAAATTGAAATTTGAATAAAATTGTAAAAGGTGGCACGCGGGTTGTTTAAAAACTGAATGTACTGGGATTGAATATATGGAACGCGGGAGGAGGGTTAGCGGGACGAGGGAGCGGTAAAGGGAAGAGGGAAGGCGGGGAAGGTGGAAGGTGAAGGCGAGAGGGGGGAGGGGAACCTGGGAAGGGAGGGGAACCTGGGAGGGCAGAGGAGAACTCGGGAGAAGGGTTTGCGGGACGGAGGAAGGAGGGGGGGAGTGGAGTGGGGAGAGGGAAGGTGGAGGTGACGGAGTGGGAACGCGAGAGGGGAAGAGGATTCAGGAGAAGAAGGGGAGGCGGAAGGGGAACGGGTCGAATGGGAAAGGACACTCAGGGAGAAACAATTTCTTTATTAAATGGCATAGCAACGCATGAAATAACATGATATTGTAAAAGCCTTTAAGGTCTGAATAAATAAATAATTTTAAAAAAATTATACTACAGCATAGTCACAGCAGCATATTCAATTAAGCAATGTGTCTTCTTGGAAAATGCACAGTTGCTAGACAATTTTTGTTAACTCCTCTAATAATTAAAATCAGACAAAGCCACAGCGAAGCGTGGTCGGGTTCAGCTAGTATTTTATAATTTAAAACACAAATAAATAAAGGAGCTAAAAACTATACTAGATATTTGCTATACCTTTTTTATTTTTATTTTATATTATTTATTATGGAAAATCAACAGATATTTTACACTTATAATAATAACATTTTTTTTTTTTTTTTTTTGGGGAAAATTTAACCCGGACATTTAAATCTGGTGTGCATAATATCCAATGATAGATTTTCACATAATTAAAATTATAATTAAAAAGTAAAACAAAAAAGTAAGGGTCCTGTACCCGTAAAAGTTAACAAAAATATAACCCTGAAAATTATTAAAAAAAATATATAAAAACACAATATAAACTTTAATAATCTGCTTACTAAACTTCAAAACATGAAGTAGTCAGAGTCAGAAATCTATTCTCACTCCACAACAACAATAATAATAATATGTACATACCTACAACTCAGAGTGAATACAATAGCAAGGTGTTGGTTATCCAATAAATGATTCTCAAATTTTGGTTAAGGCTCTGCAACCGGGCCCGAAAAGAAGAAGATGGAGAGATACGAAATTACGAATGTTAGAGGAGAGCGCTAACATTTACAGCGACAAAATCGATGCTAAAATTGCGAAAATGTTTAATAAAACACGACTCGTTTAAAATAGAGCAAAAATCTCACGGGCATTATCTTAAACAGCATTTAAAGTAACACTGTGAATTTTTTCATACATATAACTTGTAAAACAACTGAAACAAACGTGTTTATAATAATTTTTGGAGCATACTTTGCGATTTTTTTCTATCGAGGGAATTTTATATAATTTGCGTTTCGGCAAAGTCTAGATATTATCTTCAAGAAATACATATATTTTTTTAAGAGCTTTAAAACTTACCGTGTTTAAGGGAAATACGTAATAAATCGGTAGAATTCCGGGTTGCGAACCCTTAAGAATTAAAGTTTTGTATGAATTAAAGTTTTTTTTTTATTTAGGCCGAGCGTTCCTCCCACTTCGTTTCACAAATAGCTGCAGATTCTAAAACTTGTTCGCGTATTTTCATCATAACCTTCAAGAATTTATGTATATACTTGTTTTTAATTATTTACTTATTTCAAACAGTTAACAGGATTCTAAGTAATATTATAAGGTTATCTCTCTCTCTCAGGTTTATGTGGGACCTAGCGATCCGTAATGTAGGAAGGTTCTGCTTTTTTTGTTCCAGAATGTAAAAAGAAACAAGATTGTTTGGGAAGATTCCATAAATGTATTATAAAGAGAAGTACATACACAAAGTGTATCCAAATAATATGACAAAAGGAATAGTAACAATTTAACAAAAACATACCCGATGGACCAGATGTTAAACCAAGCTAATCTATTTCTATTACACGTTGAGGATGCCGATGCGACATGCGACGGGGATGGTAGCTCGGAGTACGAAGGGCGAAGTGTTTCGTCCCACACTAGGGGAAGGGTTCTCAAGTACAACCTTCACGGGAACTCGACATCAGGGGAAGGCCAAGGTCATCCTTCCACGGTATAGGTCCAGCAGCTGCTTCCATAGGCCTCAAAATCTCGGAGGTTCCAGGCTCCCGCGTGTCCCATCCGTAACAACGGTTCCAAAAACCTTCGGGGCGAGAACGACAATTTTCTCGGGAGTCAACAAGACAGATGGTTGTTAGGATCAATCGATCTCGGCGGGTAATCAACAGGATTACCCCAATAACTTTCGATTTCACATCGGACTCGGCTGGTAGGTAGCCATTATCATAAAAATCGGAACAAACACATTTTCCACAAACTAAAGACTTGAACACGCTCCTTAAGCGACGCGTGAACTCCGCGGGACACGTTGCGGTTATTCTTAAGATTTTCTTACATGTCGATCAGACTTAAATTAAGTATTTTTGACTCGTTGAAACTGCGGCGGTTCCCAAGACGCCGCTGTTTCTAGAAGTGTCAAAACCAGAGAGAAAAAAGTGTTGCCAAACCAATACGGGCTGTTCAAAATACCAGGTTAGTGGTCAGGTAAATAATTATATCACAAATTGATAATTATTTACGTGACAATATGTACACCTACTTGTTAATTATCTACCTTCCATCTTCCTTGATTCGCGTGGGACCGTGACATTAAAAATGGGACTAGTTTATATACTTAACTAATTTCATCAAGGACTCGTTTTGAGCGCTTCCCATAACTCGCAGTTAACAATGTAAGCATATACATTTCCTGAATACTTTCTTCAATGGTACAGCTTAAATTTACCGTATTTGCAATATAAATTAATTACCGACTTTTTTCTACTGAATACGAGTTGTGTACAAGGATCCTTTTTATTTATTTCCTTGTGGAATAAAGCCTTGTGGATTACCAGGTTTTATGGCTTGTCAGGGAAAAAGTGTAGATACTTATAGGGTAAAGTAGATAATCTTACACACGGGTAAACGATAATAATCGGCTTAAATCCATTAATCTGAAATTAGCAGGAAAACGTTTATTTGAAAAGATGGCTGACCTATTGTTTGGATTTTTTTCTTGGCAATTTATTCGTTTAAAAAATCGCATACAGTCATGTTTTTACATTTTTTTTTTTATATTTATAAGCAGTGTGCTTTTACAATGTAGAGTTTTATGTAAAAATCGAAAACTATAATATCCTACTATCGGTATTCAAGGAAAGCTCTTTTTTTAACGTTAACTCCACGCATGAGGTCCTGATGAAAAAAATTTCACTTAGGGTCTATGTCATCTGTGAAGACGCTGACCAAAGGTGCTGGAGGGTCTTTTGGAGGAGAGAAAGTAAAGAGACCCATGAGGAATGAAGAGACCCAGATGTCTTGAAGAGATGTTCACCATGTTCACCGGCAAATCATTCCACAGCCGAGCTGTTGAACTCAAGGTCGAGTCGTAGAAATGACCCGAGTGACAAATGTCGACTGTGTACGAATGTTGGGCGCGCTTTCGGCGTGTTTTCCTACCATGCACCGGTTCCGAAGGGAACAATGACACAAGTTCCTCAGAGCATCTTCCATTGACTAAAAGATTGCAATGGTCTTGGAGAGACGGGGAATCTATCAAACGGACCGCCCATTTCTGCAAAGAACCAAGGATTTTTTCACGTATTTTTGGGCTCCAGACCAGAGGTACTGTCAAATTCTGTAATTGTACTGTAAAAGTATCTGCGGGCCCTGTACAGTACATTTCGATCCCCTTTAGTCGTAATCAGTCATGATTGGATCTTTGAAACATTAAATTCTACTAGGTTTTTCTTACCCCAAGAGGAACCTCCTCCATTCTTTGTTTCAAAGCTCTCCGAGCTGTTGGATGCCAGCATTTATTGAATGCGAAAAGAGGTGAAACCATCAGCAACCGACTGAATCGACCTCTCTTTCAAAAAGTCGGCAATCCACGTACACAAGGATGCGGGAAGTCCGTAAGGAGGCAGTTTGTTGACAAGCCCTCAGTACCAAACCCGGTCAAAGGTCTTAGAAATGTCCAGTGCAACCGTTTGGGCCTCACTGAACGTTTCAGGCACCGCCATCAAACATGCGTCATTACTCATTACATTCATTACACTACAATCGATTCCAAATAATTTTTCATTGCTTTATTAGTACTTCTTTATTACTATTCTTCTTTTTGTGACGGAAGACACGTCCATTCAAACTGTATTTAAATGAGTTCTGTTTTTCGCAAATACCACTGCCAATAATCGAGCATTTTTTAACATAAGTTTCTTCATTTTGCCATTGAATATTATTCAAGTCCGGATCGGGCATGAGAGGTTGTCGTGAAAGCTAAACAATGCCTTCAATGTCACACGAGTGGACAAAATGAGGTGACAAATTCATGGTGACAGTAATCGGCTTCCATCGATTTTTGTAGTTCTTGACCTTTAGGCTGAAGGAAATGAAAATATTTTTGTTTATTTAAAAAGTGCTGGAAATGAGGCATGCAGTTATGTCTGAAAATAAACGAGGACTGCAAAATAAAACACTTTAAACAAGTTATTATTTGTATTTGTTATTTTCACTCAGACTAAGGCTTTGCATAATAACAACGCAAGTGGTACTTAGCTATAATTGTTTAACCTTTTACTGCTGGAATATCGGATCTTGACCAAATTGCTTACCACTGAAAAGAATATGTTTCGCTTTTTTCCGAACAAGGTCCCCTACAACAAGAATACATATTTAGTGTTAGTCAATATTGGAGCAGGACGGGAAGGACTGAATACTGGAGACCATGGAACTACGAATGGCATTATTAGAACAGAGAACAAAGAAGGAATCAACAAATTGCAGGCAAATGATGAGGGTTTTGAGAAAAATCTTAGGTTTAAAAATGAGATTCCTTAACGTACTGCTTCAATTTTTTCAACCAGGGACTTCCAACATGAAACGTTAGACCATTTTCTTCAGACAATAATAAAGGTGAATTGGTCTTTGAGCCTTTAGGGGTAGTTGAAGAAGAAAAGCAAAAAGAAAACAACTTAGAAAGTTATGAATGCTCTCGAGGATTGGTCAGAAAGCCAATATAGAGTCTGAAGAGTTTCAGAGGTGTCAGGAATACATTTCAATTGCTGATTACTGATCATTCATTTTTAGCGTGGGTCGGCATGTGTTGATGATGATGGAAGACCTAACTATGGTCCCAGTTTTAGGTAACGTAAATAATCTCTTAAGTGTTAGTACGGCGTAAAAAAGTGTTATAGGTAGGCAAACGTTTTTACACAATTTGCGATTAACAATAAGGTGCATATGTTTCTGTTGAGATTTTTTGTTGTTTGTAATTCTATATCAAAAACTATTAGGAATCCGATATAATTTTCGCTGAGAATTACAGACATCCATTGGAACACTGTTTGATTTTCTTTATTTATAAAATAAGCTGCAAAATTTATGTGAATACAATTTAAACACAAACACTTCAAATACAACACTTCAAACATTTCGAGTTCCGATAATACTTAGATGTAAATCGTGTAAAAACTTTTAAAATTGCCATTACAAACCTAAAAATATGTTTACATTATTCTAGGATTCGTTTAATAATCGTGAACGTACGCGCATACTTGTATTCCCCTTGCTTGTCTACCACCTACCAACATTGAATTATTATTATTTTTTTAATATTAACTCCACACAGGAGGCCCTGAGGAAAATAATTTCCCTCAGGGCCTATGTTATCTGGGATGCTGTGTGAAGGGTATATTTGAATGTAAACGAAAGACCCAACAGCTGAGTTTGCATCGCGTTTGGGTCCCACCCAGTCGTCCCGTGTTCGGTTCCTCGGCTGGAAAAATCCTCCATCATGACACAAGCAACCCTTTCCGCTCACTGTGGTGGTAGCAGAAATTTTTCAAATATTGCAAGTTTGTTCTTAACGCGGGAATGTTTGTCTTTCTATTTTATGACAACAATAACCTTAGAAAGGTACCTAGCTACTGAACAATGAATCTGAATGACCTTGAATAATTACCGATTCCACGGTTGAACAAATACCAGACCTGTCCCTACGAGTATCTTTAGAATAATTTATTGTAAAGTAAGTTTGTAGAATATTTATGTACGTAAAGAACAATTGACCTACTCCACGTATAAGTACCTATATCTCTTCAGCGTACCTACTTCAAGCAGTAGTTTGGGTACATCAGAGTGATCTGGGTTTTGTATTATTTTTGGAAAGTTAAATAATTTGTGTTCGTATGAAGCATATATACTTTGTGATGTGACACCATAATTAAAATAAAACAATAACATAGCAAATACCACACTTGAACCAGCTCCAAACCAAGAGGAGGAGGTGTCCTGATAGCAGTAAATAAAAAAATTTCATCGAAATTATTAAAAAAAAAAACAATGATGTTGAGCAAATTTTTGTAATGTTAAACGATAAATCCAAAAAAACTATCATCGGATGTGTATATATTCCACCAAATTCTAATATAATAATGTATAAAAATCACTGTGAAGATGTCGAGCTACTCAAATCTAACCACCCTAATCACAATATTATAATTTGCGGTGACTATAACCTACCCAATTGTAAATTTAATGATTTGGATTACTTACCACTAACGGCGTGCGAGAGAGAAATCTTAGACATGTCGAACTATTTAGGTCTACTTCAATGTAACAATGTGCCGAATTGCAGTAATCGGATACTTGATTTAATTTTTTCTACTGATGAGGATATAAAAGTCTATGTGTCAGCCGAATCCTTTGACCCAATTGATAATCACCACCCTCCACTTACAATACTAGTACCTAATACAATAGAGTGTGACCCCCTAATTAAAAATTGTAGTCGTAATTTCATTAATGCTAATTACCAGGACATTAATCATGCACTTAACAAAGTAAATTGGTCTGTTCTCAAGGAAGGTGATCTCGACTATAGCGTAGAACTATTTTACTCTCAACTGAATAGTATCATTTCCGACACTATTCCTCTAATTCATCATAAAGTACGAAAGTATCCGATATGGTTCAGCAAAGAATTAATTCAGTTAATTGTTATTAAAAAAGAAACACATAAACAATATAAAGAACACAGAACAATTCCCAACTATATGGCATTCAACAATATTAGAAGAGATTGCAAAAAAATGACAAAAAGATGTTATAATAATTACATTAATTCGGTTGAGAACACGATACTTCATGATGTAAAAAACTTTTGGAAATACACAAAATCAATGAAAAACAATGATGCTGGTATTTCCGATAATATACTTTACAGACAATACAGCTGCAGTAAAATTTATGAAATTGTTAACATGTTTGCTGATTACTTTAAGGACGTGTATGAACCTGATATTCCAGATGACTTAATTCCATACTTATTTATTTTATTTATTTATTTGCAAAAACAGCATAAAACCAATACATTGCAAAAGCGGTTAGAAAAGATACATAATAAATACATTTAAAGTAAAACATTTAGTTAAAACATAAGTGTTATTTCACGCTTAAAATCGTTGTAGGAAATGTGGAAAATATCCACATTTCCTGCGAGGTAGTTAATTAACCTAGTGAGTCTTCCCAGGGGCATCACCATTGGTAAGTTAGTTCTGCATCTGGGAAGAATCAAAAGTCTGTGTTGGCGACCTCTCGTGAAATTATCCGGGACATAGAATCCTATTTCAGCTAGAGTATCTGGTACCGATATAAAACCATTTAGAAGCTTATAAGCCATCAGCAGTAATGCGACATCTCTTCTGGAACTAAGGCTGCAGATACCCAGCATTCCCGAGATAAATGCTGTTGGAAACAGCCATGGGTAAAAACCTAACTCTCTCATATAGAGGTATCGTAAAAATTTCTTTTGTATTTTCTCGACCATTAGTACATAGACGATGTCCTCTGGCCCCCATATCTGAGATCCACTCTCGAGAATGCTACGCACCAAGCTAAAGTAAAGCAGCCTTATAACTGTAAGGTTGGTCAATTCCTTAGAATTGTGTATGACAAAACCCAACATCTTTGTGGCTGATTTACAAATCTTTTCAATGTGAGCATGAAATGTTAAACGAGCGTCATAGGGTACGATCAGGTACAAAGCGGGTTTCGGTTTTCTGATTAGTCGGCGCATGGGCGGCCGACTGGCGCAGGCGTGCTGACAAGAATGTTTGTATGTCAACGTATCAGGCCGAACATAGTGAAGGCAGGTTCAGATTTATGTCCGCGCGAGGCGGCGCCGATAAGCTTTACCGGAATGAATTCTTAATTCCTGCTCGCCGGTGACGCCGGTCAGAATCTGATATCAAAATGAGCGACCTGTTAATTGCCGCTATTTTCAATCAATCGCCAATCTGGGATAAAAGAAATACATTCCATACCACCAGAAATGTTGTTGACAAGTGATGGAATGAAATCAAAAAGATAAAATTTTGAAATAACCTCAAATGTCACAAGTGAATTTCTTTCAGGCACGTACTTAACATAGTATCATGTTCTCCTGAGGTTTTTTTCATATTTAAAGATTCCAATTACCAAATACCATTGTTTTATTCCTTAATTTTAAGAAAGGATTCTCCAAGAGTAAATAATCGTCGTCTACGAACTCGACATTTCGTAAAAACTGACAGCTGCTGTCAGGCTACCGCGCAGGTAGCGCAAGTTTTATCCGCGTTCTGTTTGTCCACATCTCGGCGTCAACTGCCGCCGGTGGAACAGGGCACTGAACACCGTTAATCTGAAAACCGAAACCCGCTTTGTACCTGATCGTACCCATACACAATTCCTAAGTCCTTGCAAGTCACCACGTGTTTCAAAGACGTGTCTTTCATTTTATAATTAAAGTATATGGTTTTTTGTGACCTCGTAAAACACAAAACTGAACACTTTTGGAAGTTAAATTCGAGTTTATTATCGATACTCCAGTCAATAATTGAATTTATATCTTCCTGGAGTTTTCGACAGTCTTCTAATGATTTTATTCTCAGAAAGAGTTTAATGTCATCTGCAAAAAGTAAAAAACGGACAAATTTGATTTTTCCCCGAATATTGTTAATAAAAATTAGAAACAATAAGGGTCCTAAATTGGATCCCTGTGGCACACCAGAGTTTGTATGATACGTGTTAGAGTTAAACTCACCATAGGACACGAATTGTTCCCTTTCGTTCAAATAATTACTAAAGAGTTTTAGTAAGTTGTCGGAAAAACCAATTTCTTCAAGCCTACTTAGGAGCACTAAGTGATCCACCTTATCGAAAGCCTTCGCAAAGTCATGGTATGACGTATCAACCTGCTCATTGTTATCGAGTGCTCTCGCTATGTAATCTGTAAAAACCATTAAATTTGTAGTAGTTGATCGGCCACGTCTAAATCCATGTTGTTGATCGATCAAGAATGGTTCAACTTTGGCGTAAACATATTTATGGATAATTATTTCTAATAACTTGGCGGGTGCGGAAAGAATCGCTATAGGACGGTAGTTGGTTGCTTGACACTTGTCACCATCTTTGTGTAAGGGGGTGACTTTCGACAGCTTCCATAATTTAGGAAAAATTCCGTTTTTAATGGTAAGATTAAATAAATGTAGAAGTGGCTTACATAGTGGTTCAGAACATCCCTTAATGACAAAGGGTGGAATCAAATCAGGACCAAACGATGTTTTTGGTTTCAATTTTTTAACTGCTAAGCTGAAATCCACGGTATTTAATTGAGATATTTTGAATCCACGGTTTTCAATTGAGATATTTTGAGCATTTCTTAATCCAATCTGTCCCGGCACGTATGATTCAAAATCAACTTTTTCCTGATTATATACAGATTGAAAATACTTTGCGAAAGCTTCCGGTATGTCAGTTCCTTTGTAAGTGCAATCATTTAGGATAATATGACTTAAGAGGCCTCTATCGTGTTTCTTATCAGAAACATATTTCCAGAATGACTTCGGATCGTGTTTCACATTATTTTCTACCTTTGAAATATAATTTTTGTGGGCTGTTGAAATATTACGTTTAATTCTAGTACGATAAGATTTGAATAACTCGTGTTCACTTTCCAAACCTGATCGTTTCCACCGCCGATGGTGTATGAGCTTCATCTTTATGTCCCCGATAATCTCGCGCGAAAACCATCTAGGATAGTTTTCATTTCGCGGAGCTTTTTTCTTAGAAAACATTGATCAAAATACGCGTATAGGGTATCGTAGAAGTATTTAACTGCCTCGTCAACATCGGAAATCTCCAACATAGCCTGCCAATCGTGGGCACGCAGTTGGTTGTATAGCTTCTCAAAGTCGCCTTTGTAGAAATTCCAACCACGGAAGTCATTATCTAAATGTAAACAACGATTTTTTAACGGTCTGTTGTGTTTAAGACTAAATTCCGTCAAAAGTGTTGGATGATAATTATCTTCTTTTACAAGATAAAAATCGGATTTTTTAGTTAACATACTGAAGTTACTTAATACTAGATCCAAGGTACGATTACATGAGTTCAGTACTGTATTAAACTGCTTCAGCTGAAAAAGCTCCATAACATACAAAAGTTCGGTATTCACTGCACGTGGATTTTGTGACGAATAGATATTAAAATCACCAATCACTAAAATTTTTTTATCAGCAAGATAGCTTAAGTTACTAATTAACATTTCAAAAAAAATCGTGTAAACATTTGTTTTAGAACTGGGTGGGATGTAAACAGTACAAATTAAAAAACATACGTCGTGAATAATAACTTTAACCCATAAATTTTCATCTCCCGTTTCCAGGTGGGAAAGTCGTTCAGCTCGCATATGTTCGTCATTCAGCAATGCCAACAGTAGCCCACCACCTCGGTTTTGTCCGGTGCTTCGGTCTTTTCGGAATACTACGTACCTGCTATCGAATAATTGTGCATTATATATTGAATTATTAAGCCAAGTCTCAGTGATTACGATGAACTTGTGTTCTTGGTTAAGAACATTTTCATAAAATTTGTTCATCTTTGATCGGAGTCCTCGCACGTTTTGGTATAGTAATAGTCAATTCGAATGTGGTGGTTTCTTCGTGGTTTCTTGGTCCGAAATGTGTTTTTTGTAGAAACGAAATTGACGAACAACCACTCCTCGGGGCCAAAGTTCTTCTTTAAGTAACAGATCGATATTATGTTCATTAACTCCCACTTTAAACGTGGAGTATTCCTTCGAAAACGCCATGAATTTCACAGCATTGCAGTTAATATCTGCACTCGTTTTCACATGGGCAATTACTTCCTCCGTTGTTGTGTCGGGATGTAGACGGGACACAATAATGAATTTTTGTTTCAAAATCGCCTTAATTCCACTCGTATCGTTTGTTCCTGTGAGAAGTGTTTTGTTTTTACGTAAAACTGAGCTATAGGTCAGTGGAGAGCGGGCAGGCGGGTCGGTGGCGGTGTGCGGGGTTTGTTTATCGGCAGTAGAAGTGCTGGCGCTGGCGCTTGCTGTGTCCGACTCGGTGGCGGGCGCGGGGCCGGGGGGAACGGTGGCCGATATCGGCTGACCGCCTGTTTCAAGTGTAGGCGAGACAGCATCACTATCATCACCTGTGTTTAAGTTTTTGTATTTCTTCGTTTTAGAACGCGTCGTTATCACTTTGTCACTAGCGATGTCGGTACTTCGAAATTGTTCAATACTCCTTAGAAGCCGCGAAATCGTATTGCTTTGCATAGCTATTTCATCCGACAACTGTCGAATCAATTTTTCTTGCTCGACATTTTTAGACTTCATTGACGATATTTGGCTGTAGCAATCGTCTATGATCGCGGACATTTGTTTGTTCGTCATAACTGTGAAATTTAAATATGCGCGACGGAATTGCGTGCGTGTTGTCGTAGCGACCCGACAAGTCAACTTCAACTCGGATATAAATTTACACTTGTCGCAAATACACATCGACATTGAAGACATTATAGTCTGTATTAAATCACTTGAACCCAAAACTAGCTCGAGATCTGATAAGATTCCTTCCATCTTACTTAAGAATTGTGTCCAAAGTTTATCTGTTCCGCTTAATATACTGTTTAATAAGTCACTCTCTACAGGACACTTTCCACAAATACGGAAACTTAGCTACCTAACTCCTATATTTAAAAGTGGTGATAAATCCTTTGTTGAAAATTATCGGCCTATCTGTATTCAATCGTCTATACCTAAACTTTTTGAGAAATTGATCCTTAAGAAAATCAGCTTTTTTGTAAACTCTTGTATCGCAACTTGTCAACACGGCTTTATCTCCGGCAGATCAACTATGATCATTCTTACATTATATGAAAATTTCATTTCTAATGCACTTGCCAACAAACAATAAGTAGATTCTATATACACCGACTTCAGTAAGGCGTTTGATAAGGTCTGTCTTAAAATCCTCATTAATAAACTTTTGAAACACGGCATTAATGGAAACCTTTTATCTTGGTTTAAGAGTTACTTACTTGGGCGTCAGCTAATTGTCTGTATTAATGATCACTTATACTACATGTTCGAAGCTACCAGTGGCGTACCCCAGGGTTCGCATCTTGGTCCTTTACTTTTTAATTTATTCATTAACGACGTAACAAACATATTCACCCGTGTTCTCATTCTAATGTTCGCTGATGATATGAAGATTTTTAGAATTATTGATAATATCGAGGACTGACTGACACTTCAATCTTATATTAATAGCTTTTATGATTGGTGTCTTATCAACAAATTAACTCTTAATGTAAAAAAATGTCAACTTATGAGATTCCACAGAAAAAAAAACCCATTGTTGTTCACCTACTTTCTCAATAACCACATCTTATTATCTGTTGATGAAATAAGAAACCTTGGTTTAACCTTTGACACCAAATTAACATTCATTAAACATATTAATAATATAACAAGTAAAGCAATGCAAATGTTAGGATTTGTCTTACGGATTTCAAAGGATTTTAAAAATTTAAAAACTGTCAAATTACTTTACATTTCACTTGTTAGAAGCCAACTAGAATTTAACTACTACAGTGTACATGAGAATTCTCTTGAGCGAGTCCAACATAAATTTTTACGTTATATTAATTTTAAATTGGGAATATTCATCGAAAACATTAATTATCCCTCTCTGTTACAATTATTGGGCCTCGATACATTAAAAGAGAGAAGAATTTGTTCAAACCTATTTTATTTATTTAAAATCATTACCAACCTGTTGAACTCCCCTGAACTTCTTGCGCTAATATGTTTCCATGTACCTAGTCGATCAGTTCGTTTAAAATTACCTTATCATTGCAACAATACAGGATCGAACGCAGAACTCAATTCCATAATGAATCGGCTGCATGTACTTGGAAATAAACATGTTTTGGATGAATCTATAAACATTGCTAGTTTAAACTCATACAAACACTACTTAATAAAGACTGTCTGTCAGCGCTTCTCAGTTTGACTATAATCAAGTACAGATTTAAAGTATTAATTTCTTAATACATAATATACGGGATTTATAATATGTTGAATTGTATTTATGATAACCTACTCATTGTACTTTTTTATGTTGATACTACAATATAGATTGTTCTCTTTTATGAATTTTATATTTATATTTTTCTTTTCTTTTATCTACATATATTCTGTATTCATATGTAAAATAATTGTAATTCTTTTGAAAAATCCGTCATAATCATTCATTCAGTCATTCCTTCATCCATCCATCCATCCATCCGTCCGTCCGTCCGTCCGTCCGTCCGTCCGTCCGTCTATCCGTCCGTCCGTCCGTCCATCTATCCATTCATCCGTTTCCCATCCATCCATCCATCCATCCATCCATCCATCCATCCATCCATCCATCCATCCATCCATCCATCCATCCATCCATCCATCCATCCATCCGTCCGTCCGTCCGTCCGTCCGTCCGTCCGTCCGTCCGTCCGTCCGTCCGTCCGTCCGTCCGTCCGTCCGTCTATCCGTCCGTCCGTCCGTCCATCTATCCATTCATCCGTTTCCCATCCATCCATCCATCCATCCATCCATCCATCCATCCATCCATCCATCCATCCATCCATCCATCCATCCATCCATCCATCCATCCATCCATCCATCCATCCATCCATCCATCCATCCATCCATCCATCCATCCATCCATCCATCCATCCATCCATCCATCCATCCATCCATCCATCCATCCATCCATCGCGGGCAAGCGCACATCAAATCCCCAAAGTTTCACCGCAATCGGATGAATGGTTTAGGAACGCATAGACATCTCTCCCATATGTATATGCAATCCCAGACACAAACTTATTTTGATTTCATATAGGTATCAGACATTATTACCAAAACGTTTATGGCCTAAATACAAAACTGAACACTATTCGCTGTAACGTCAGTGTATGTCATTACGACTTTTTATTTCTTACCGAAACATGGCTCTCTGACAATGCCTCATCTGCTTACTTGGACTGTTTGACTACAACATTTTTCGTTGTGACCGTTCTACTTCTTCTGTGAAGTGTAAAGGTGGTGGAGTGATGATATGTGTAAATAAAAAATACCCTTGCCATATTCTAGAAACATCTGACAATGTTTCTGATCAATTGTTCCTATGTTTTATATTTGGTACCAAAAAGCTTGTACTTGGTTGTGTTTACATTCCTCCTTCCTCTTCCGTAGAAGTCTACAAGTCGCATACTGCTTCAATTGAGCGTGTCTCTAGAAATGCTGATTCCTTACTTATTTGTGGCGATTATAATTTACCTAAAATATTGTGGCTGAATGACAACCAAGGGGTCAAAACTCCTACTAGTAATCTTTCCCAACAAGCTATTGAAATTGTAATTTTTTTTGCCTTTATGAATATGTTTCAAGTAAATCCAGTCACTAACTATCTAGGTTCTTGCCTGGACTTAATTTTTCACTAGCATACCTAATGTCATAGTATGTGAAGCTGATGTCTCGTTGTTACCTATTGATAAATATCATCCACCTCTCTCTATTAACATCACAATTTTTTTTCAATTTGAATCTTTGAAACCAAGTGTCTCGTATCACTACAAATATCTTAATGGTGACTATTCTAACATGAACAAATATCTTTCCCTGATTAATTGGACAAAACTATTTTTAAATTCTGATATAAATGACGCCGTATTTAAATTTAATGAATGTGTAACACGTGCTATAGATTTGTTTGTTACCAAGGGATGTTACTCTCAACCCAAGTTTCCAAATTGGTTTAGCTCGAAATTTAAGCAGTTAATTATTGAAAAAAAGAAAACTCATAAGATATTTAAAGAAACTGGCAACTTAAAATTTTATCAAAAATTTTCTCAATTAAGGGAACTGTCTAAAATCGAATCAGCCAAATGCTATAAATCTTTTGTAGAAGTTACTGAGACAAAATTACTTAAAAATCCTAAACAATTCTGGCAATTTGTTGCGCAAAAGCGTACAGATAATGATCTCCCTTCAAGTATGTTTTATCATGAAACTCACGCTACAAATGGTCACGACATCGCCAATCTTTTTGCTAAACACTTTTCCTCTGTATATTCTGATGCTTCATGCACCATCCCTCCACTTAACTATGACTATAATATTGACTTGAATGATTGCCAAATTTCACTTGTAGAGGTTTACCAATCCTTAAATACTCTTTCTAACAAAAAAAGTACTGGACCTGATGGCATTCCAGAAATCTTGCTAAAAGAATGTAAATGTTCATTATCTAACCCAATTTGTATGTTGTACAATTTATCACTCTCAACCGGAATATTTGCTGACTCATGGAAAATTTCATTTATTCGACCCATTTTTAAGTCTGGAAAGAAGTCAAATATTGGAAATTACAGACCATTATAAATTATAGCTAATATTCCAAAAATATTTGAGTCGATAATTACAAAGAAAATCACTCCTATTTTCAAAAATGTTCTGATCGAGGAACAGCATGAATTTAGATCGGCGAAATCTACAACAACTAATTTACTGTCATTTATACATAAATACCATTCTTAAAGCCTTAGAAGACAACTCAGGTTGATGTCCTCTACACTGACTTCTCCAAAGCCTTCGACAAAGTTAATCACCGTATTCTCATGGCCAAACTTTATGCTATAGGCAATAGAGACCCATTGTTATCATTCTTTCACTCTTACTTGAGTAATAGAAAACAAAGGGTTAAAATAAATAACTTTGAATCCTTCAACATTGATGTAACTTCCGGCGTTCCGCAAGGAGCCAATTTGGCCCCGCTTCTTTTTAACCTTTTTATTAACGATATCATTAAAGTTTTTTCTCACACACGTTTTTGGCTTTTTGCCGATGACAATAAGATTCTTAAGATAATTAAATCCCATCTTGATTGTTTACTTTTTCAACTTTATATTGATTCATTTAATGATTGGTGCAAAATTAACTGCATGGAACTTAATGTTGATAAATGCAAATTTTTTTCCTTTTACAGAACCAAAAAACCTATTCAGTTTGATTATAAACTAAATAATGTTTGTCTCTCTACTGTCACATCTATTAAGGACCTTGGGGTCACTCTGGATTGTAAACATTCTTTCCGGGATCACATTAATAACATCGTAAACAAATCACTTAAACTACTCGGCTTCATTCATAGAATTACCTCTGACTTTAAACATATAAATACACTTAAAACTCTTTACTGTTCGCTGGTCCGCCCTCACCTTGAATATGCTAGTGTCATTTGGTCTCCTTTTTATGCTGTCCACATTTGTTACATCGAATCTGTACAACATCTGATTTCCTCTTTAGAAAAACGTAGAAAGGACTCTGATCTAATATGCATTTTCAAAATTATCAACAGTATAACTGACACACCTGCTTTGTTACAACTCATCCAGTTCAACATTCCTTCCCGTAGACTCCGAAATAATGAATTGCTGTTCCTCAATCAACATTCTACTAATTATTGATATCATTCTCCTTTATCCAGAATGTCGAGACTTGTCAACGCAAATCAAAGCATTGAATTTTTTGGTGTAAGCCTAAATAACTTTCGGCAGTCGTTACGCAATGTGGTTTTTTCAAGCTACTTGTAGTTATCTTCTCTATGTACTTTTATATTATATGTATTTTGTCAATGCTCTTCATCTATATGTAATCTCCTTTCATTGTGATCTCTCTTTTTTTTTCTATTCGTGTTATTGATATATTGTTAATTGGACTAATTTTCGGTAAATAAATAAATAAATAAATAAATAAATTGTCTCCAGCGCCAACAAAATGCTGAAATTGGTTCTTCGTAATGCGAGATCATTTACTAACGGAATTGCAATACGAAGAACATATGAAGCACTTGTCCGCAGCATCCTGGAATACAGCTCCATTCTTTGGGCCCCCTCTGAACAAAACCATATCCTAGAAATAGAAAGAGTACAAAAAAGGTTTATGCGTTACCTGTATATGAGGGAATATACATACTTCCCATTCCTGTATCCATCGTTGTTCTTAACAGGAATGCTCGATCTTAATACCTTAGAAGCCCGCCGAAAAATATTTTTGAGGAAACTTTGTTTTTAAGCTGATCTCCGGTACTGTACTGAATCCACCTATGTTGAAGGAGATTAACCTATATGTCCCTAACGCATATACTCGTGGGAGATCCCACGCACTTTTTTCTGTTCCGAAAGCGAGAACTTCTTCCTTTCAGAATGCCCCATTAAACAGAGCAATTCAACTGCTTAACCATTCTGCATTGAGCATTGACATTTTCAATGTTACCTATAGAGAGTTCAGTAACTATCTTTTGACATACGTCTCAACGTAGTGAAACTACCCTCTAGGAATTTTTTTCTCTCTTAAATTTTGTAATCTTTTCCGTAATAATTTGGTGTATAACTGTTTACGGAGAACCTGAAAAAAATCAAAATTAATAAGAGTTAAAAAATAATTTCAAAGATTCACAGCTTCTGGTGGGAATTTCGCTGCTAGCTGAAAAGTGTTATCTAATCTTGAGCTAATTTGGTGGGTGGGTATGGATACCGCCGCCCCGGAAACCATTTATTGGATAACCAATCACCCCTCGTGGTTCGCTACATGTGACTTAGAAGGCTGCCCGGGTTCACGTGGTGTGGTTTGTCTAGGTCTTGGCGGCGGATGCTTTTACCCACTTACTGTATGGCGGGCAGAGCCTGGTTGAGGAATACTTTTACCTCTCCAGCTAGACTCTCTCGACCCATCGCCTTGTATAGCGGTGCGAGGATTGGATTCATACGATTGTCATTCCTGAACAAATTGACTCCCAGATTCCTAACTACCCCTAACACTTTTCCCATCTCAGAACTTTATCTCTTTCCTTTCCCAAAAAATAATCTCCACACAACATCCCCAATGATGACGCAGGACCTAAGCGATTTTTTCCACACTTTTCCACACAAAATAAAAGACTTTTCAACCAGAAAAGCTGTCTCGATATAATTTTACCAAAAACCACCAATCACATAAAATTACTGAGTTAGCACATTGTTTATTTTGTGGTATATATACATATAATGTATAGCTAGTACTTTTAAATAAATCTTAAGTGCAATATTTCACCTTCCGAAGTCAACGTTTTGCCATTTTAAGAAAGGTACCTAAATTGGGAACTAGTTACTCCACCTACATTAATAATAATTTATGTAACTATAATGAAAAAACTTTTCTCTTTTGTTAAACATTTTGTATTCGCAGATGATACGGCATTAGTCATATCACATAAAGATCTAAAAATTGCAATTGAACTCATGCAAATTGACTTTAATCAACTTTGTAAATGGTCACATGATGCAGGATTATTAATAAATGCTAAAAAAACCAAAGAAATGCGTATAAGATCACCTAATGCCAAATTTCTATTTAATCCTAATATTATTTCTCACGATTTTAATTGCATCCATAAAAATATTCCAACTAATTGTAAATGTGATAGCTTAGAATTAGTTACGGAATACGTGTATCTTGGTGTTACAGTAGATTGTTTTTTTAAATGGGACAAACATATTAAAAAAACCTGTAAAAGACTCAGATCAATTGTTGGCAGAATGTACACATTAAAATTTTTTCTTTCAATTGAAACACTTAAAATAATTTATATGTCACTGGCAGAATCTATTATAAGATATGGATTAACAATATGGGGAAATACTTCTATAACCAATCTGAAACAAGTACAAGTTGTACAATACGCAATTGTAAAATTATTAGTCGTCCCTAATATTTTCAAACAGAGACATGATACACCGTTGCTGTTTCAGAATGCCAAAATTTTATCAGTGAAAGCAATACTATGGCACAAAATTATAATTCAGCATATATTTACCCCGCAGCATAAAGAGAAATTAGAACATAAATATAGCACTAGATTCACGCGCAACGACGGGTTAATAGTTCCGAAATTTAACAATAAGTACGGACAGAGAACGTTTGAATACATTATACCGAAGATATTTAATTTATTACCTGACACTATAAAGCAATGTAATTCTATGAATAAGGTTGAATATATGGTGAAAAATTGGCTATCGGAAAAAAAATATTTGTATTGATAATTGATATGTATGTTGAATCTGTAGATATAAGATGTAAATTTTAAATGTAAATAATCTATATGTAACTAAAATATAAGCACCTGTTGACAAGCCAATTGAATTGGCTTAGCAGGACTTGTTTGTTGATTTTAATATGTATATCTGTTCTTTCAATAAAAAAAAAAAGAAAAAAAAAAAAAAATATCCCTGGTGAGTGGTGACAACTTGTTTTGAAAGGATAACATCGTTGGTGTTTATAAAATGAAAGTTTTTGTTTACCAACTTTCACATTCAATATTTTGAATAAAATTGCATAATTTAATGCATATTCTTGACTCGCAACAATAACATTTGGCTGTCATCAGTTCTTTTGTTTTGCTCTTTCAAAAAATATTCTTAAACCAATCTTTTTATTGTGTTTTGGCTGTAAAAAGTTTAGTGTGTTGGAATCTTCTCCCCCCTGATCTTCCAGGAGTCATTTCTTGCTGCTCATTTACAGATATTTATATAATTTTTTTTACTTCTGTCACTTTTTATTTTAGCTGTAAATTTTTTGAACAATGGAGGAGGATTTCCCTCCTGTACCCCTTACAAAGCCCCCAGATCCCCCTCCTGACCCTCCAGATGGAGACATTTCAGATAAAATAGACTTTTCAGAACATTCAAACATTTCAGACAATGAATCTGTCATCCTAACCTCAATTAAAAAAAGAAAAATTAGTCCCCTTTCCCCAAAAAAACATGATTCGCCTTTGTCTTCTCAGTCCCCTCCAGCTCTTCCTCAACCTCCTCCAACGCACTTTTACTCTACTCATTCCCGTGGCCCCTACATTGTATATGCGCAGAAAACTGAACAAGGTAAAACCATCCATCCTCTTGAATTTGGTAAATTTCTTTCAAATAACAAGAACCTTTCGATTAAACCTGGAGGTGTTAAAGCCGAGGGTCGCTTCCGAATCTCTGTTGAATTCCTGTCAGGTTCAGCCGCCAACAACTTTATCAAAAATATATTTATTTCATCAAATTCTAAATTCAAGGCGTACATCCCAACTTTCAATGTCACTCGAATGGGCCTGGTCAGGGGTATCTCGACCGATCTGTCCATTCCAGAAATCCTGTCCTCACTTTCAACCCCCCAACATATCGGCAATCCCATAAAAGCCAGGAGGCTAAATTATAAGGACACCTCTGAGGGCATCGTTTCCTGGAAGCCCTCCCAATCTGTCGTCATCACATTCGAAGGACAATCTCTTCCCTCCCATATTTATTTATTTTTCAACTCCTTACCAGTTGAAATGTACACTTATCCCACCACTCAATGTTACAACTGCTGCCGTTTTGGTCATACCAAAGCTGCATGCAGATCCCCTCCCAGATGTTTCAAATGTGGAGAAAACCACTCGGCTGACCAATGTTCTTCTCTCTCTTCACCTAAATGTTTTAACTGCTTAGGCGCTCATTCCGCCATTAACTCTTCTTGCCCCGAACAATCTCGCCAAAAAAATATAAAAATTTCTATGGCCTCTGAGAACTTGTCTTTTCTGCAGGCTTCTAAATTATTCCCGCCTGTCAAAAAATCATTTTCCGAGGTTTTATCCAGTAACTCTTCATCCAACCCTCTCGCCTCCTCCTCAACATCTTCCCGTTCAACAAAATTCACATACAAAAACCCTATCTCTAAACAGGCTCCTGGATACGATCAGCATCAACACAACTCACTTCTCTTAAATCCCAATGGTTCTCCTCTTTCACACGCCACAAATGGGTGCGCAAACAATTATAATTCATCCTCAACAAACTATCAAAAGCTTTCTGAACAACTCACCCAAGATAATTCTTCATTTATTCAAACTCTTATTATGCTTCTAATTGACCTAATTTCTTCTCAAACTAATCTACCATCCAACGCTGCTTCTATTATTTCCACATTAAAATCATTTATCCAAAATGGCTCTTCAAGATGTCAGAATTCTTCAGTGGAATAGCCGCAGTGCTATTTCTAACAAATCAAACCTTCTTAACCTATTAAATTCAAACCTTGTTTCTGTGGCTGCTGTCTCGGAGACATGGTTTACTCCATCCACCCACTTTAATGTGGGAGGGTACTCCTGTCTCCGCGATGATCGCCCGGAAGGTACGGGCGGTGGTGCTGCCCTTTTTATTAAAAAATCCCTTCCGTTTTTCCCAATAAATAATATCAAACCCCCCAATGCTGACTTTCAAATGGTTGCAGCTAAAATAAAGGACACTTCCTTTGTTTCTATCTATCTTCCCCCAACATCGCACTTCAATACACAAGCGTGGTTGCAAATTGTCCGTCAACTAAGCGTTCCTTTCTTTTTATTGGGTGATTTTAATGCCCATTCCCCCGTCTGGGGTTCTGCTTTCTGTGATCGAGACGGTCGAAGTGTGATGGATTTCCTAGATGAATCCAACCTTTTTCTTTTGAATGACGGATCTCCTACTAGAATCTCTCGCCCCAACACAAACCCCAGTGCAGTGGATCTCTCCATATGCTCTATTAATCTGGCACCTCTCTCCTCGTGGGTGGTGTCCCCCGACCCTTGCTCCAGTGATCATTTCCCGATCACTATCACTTATCAAACTTCTTTCCATTCAGACAAGTCCCATATTTCGACAAAGATTAAAACAAAACACACCAAATGGGACGAATTTAACTCACATATGGATAAGTTTGTACAAAATTTATCCTATACCGATACATTATCTGTCAAAGATGACTACGATAACTTCAAATCAATGCTCGTAACTGCAATCAATAAATCAAATCCTCCCCCTAAAACCAAATCTCTCAAAAAACTCCCTCCAACTCCCTGGTGGGATGAGGAATGTTCCAAAGTAGTGAGAATTCGGAAAGCTAAATCTCTTTCCTATCGTCACAATATGACTATGGAGAACTATCTCGTATACAAAAATGCCGAAGCCAATGCCAAAAGGGTATTGAGGTCAAAAAAAAAATCCGGGTGGTACAACTTCTGCAGTTCAGTATCTCCGAACACTCCAATTTCGGAAGTTTGGTCTATGATTCGAAGATTTCGATCCTCCTTCAGTCCAACATCTCCTCGAGCTTCTCATTCTAAATGGATAGACGAGTTCTTGGACAAAATTGCCCCCCCTTCTGTACCTAACTTAGATGAAATAACTCCAATCCACAACACTCCTATGTCTGATCATTGGCTTGACTCTCCATTCACTTTAATTGAATTAAAAAATTGTTTATCAACAGTCAAGGACTCATCTCCAGGCAGAGATGGTATACCTTATAGCATTATCAAAAATA
This sequence comes from Limnephilus marmoratus, assembly GCA_917880885.1. Taxonomy (NCBI): domain Eukaryota; kingdom Metazoa; phylum Arthropoda; class Insecta; order Trichoptera; family Limnephilidae; genus Limnephilus; species Limnephilus marmoratus. The sequence goes on from OU862911.1 coordinate 13,937,931, forward strand.
GTAATGATAATGTTCTTAATCACTTTTTAAGCATCTTAAATAAAATCTTCCAGACTGGCATAATACCTGATGACTGGAGTTCTCAAATAATCATCCCAATTCTAAAATTAAACAAATCACCCAATTCTGGATCCAACTATAGGCCAATTGCTCTTTCATCCACCCTTAGTAAAATTTATGAAAAATTAATTAAAAACCGGTTAGAATTTTTTGTCGAGAGTAATCATCTTCTCTCTCCATCCCAATTTGGATTTAGGAAAAAGAAATCTACACAAGATAACCTTGCCATCATCAGCACTGATATTAATTTATCCATTTCTAACAAAGAAGTATGTCTTGCAGTCTTTATAGACATAGAAGGCGCCTTTGACAATGTTTCCATCCCAATTCTAAAAAAAAAACTTTTAGGCCTTGGCTTACCCCTCATGTTTGTCCAATCTATTATTAATCTTTTTGTCGATAGGAAAATTTTCATTGAGCTACCAGATGTTACTCCTCAGAGTAGGTCAATTTGGAAGGGTTTACCCCAAGGCGATGTATTATCCCCCTTACTGTATAATATATACACACACGATATGCATGTCACCATTCCCCCTCAAGTAAAAGTTGTTGAGTTCGCAGATGACATAGCTTTCTTCTTATCATCCAAAATCATTCCATCCGCCGTCAAATATCTTAATGAAGCCATGGATGCCCTTTGCACATGGCTTACTTTAAATGGTCTTGAACTTTCAGTACAAAAGAGTCAGTGTGTTACCTTCTCAAATCGTCATAATAACCCCCCTGTTAAAATTTTATTTAAAAACTCTCCAATCCCCAATGCTTCCGAAGTAAAATTTTTGGGAGTAACATTTGATAGGAAACTTAAATGGTCTTCCCACATTAATAATATAGTTACAAAATGTGAAAAAAAATTAAATATTATCAGATCATTGACTGTGGGTGGGGTGCTCATCCTATCTGCATTAAGTTGCTCTACAATGCACTTATTCGAAGTCATCTCGACTATGCCTGCCCACTTTTTAGTACTGCATCCAAAAATGCACTCAGTAAATTAGACAGAATTCAATCTAAGTCATTGCGAATAATAACTGGCGCGATGCAATCGTCGCCCATCAATTCCCTTCAAGTAGAATGTTCTGATCCTCCTCTTTATTTAAGGCGTCAATTATTTGCTGACAAATTTGTTCTTAAATGTTTAAATTCTAAAAGTCATCAGATTATTCCCAGAGTCTCGTTGTTCAACGACTCAACACATTCATCTACAATCAGAGCTCGAACTAAACCTCTCCCTGCCATCTGTAAAAATTTTCGCTCTCTCTCAGAGCTTCAAATTATCAAAAATGATCTTCTCCCTTTGTACAAATTAAAATATAGTCACGTTACCCTATCCCCAACGATTTTAGAAGGGATCGGCATCCTTAAAAGTCATTCCAATCTCCCAGCCCGTACTGTCAATAATATGTTCAATGACATTATTTCTTCTAAATGGCCCAACTCTTCTCTTTTATTTACTGATGGCTCCAAATCTCCGGACTCTCCTAACTGTGGTATTGGTATTAACGTTTACCACAATAATTCTAATGAAAGAATATTTTATTCAATTTCAAACCAATTTTCAATATTTTCTGCCGAGTGCATTGCGATTATTGAATCTCTCAAATATATAATAAAAAATAATTTTGAACATTCTCTTGTTCTCTCTGACTCTCTCAGTTCCCTCCAAAAACTTAAAACAAGTCCTCTTCTTCATCCTGATGATCACTTTGTATGTCTTATTCGAGTATTGATAACCTCCATTCAAAGCTCTGGAAAAACTGTCACTCTGATTTGGATTCCTGGACATGTTGGCATAGTGGGTAACGATATTGCTGATTCCTTGGCAAAACAAGGAGCGTCTAACCCTACCGTTACCCTCGTAAACCATATTCCCCTGTCTGATATTTTTTCCATCATCAAAGATAAATCCCGCAATGTTTGGACAGAGTATTGGAACATTGCTAGTCAATCCAAGGGTGCCCGCTACGCCTCAATACAAAGGACTATCCCATCAAAACCGTGGTTTCAAAAATTCCCCCATTTTTCCAAAAAAGAAATTTCCTTACTTATTCGTATGAGAATCGGTCATTGTTCCGTTCCTTCTCACCTTTATAAAATTCATGTGCTTGACTCCCCAGATTGTACGTTCTGTGGTCTAGATGTGGGAACTTTAGATCACATATTTTTTGATTGTCCCTCTCTAAATAAATATCCTCTCTTCTATCAAGCGTTATCAAAAATTGCCTCTCCTCCATTCAACATCTCATCTCTTCTAAGTCTGAACTCTACTCCAATCTTCCATAAAATTCTGAAATTTGCACATTTAAATAAAATTAATATATAAATTCACCTTTCCTTTCTCTGTAATTATAAATGATGGCCTAGAACACCCTTGAAGGGTGAAAGCCAGAAATAATTGTAAAAAAAAAAATGCATATTCTTTGTTTATTGCAACTTACAACTGTGAAAATTTTCTTTTTAAGCAGCATGGTTTCGTAATTTTATTTTTATGAAAATATTATCATAATTTAAATTGATAATAGTTAGGCATGCGAATTTAAATAATAAAACGTTAACTATTTCCTCGTTATACGTAAATTGTTGAAAAACCAGTTTTAAAAACACGTAATCTGAAATGCACAAACAATTCCGCATTAAAATACGTGCAAATATCCACTTTGCTCAGCAAGGATTTACCACTCTTCAAAAGAAATTTGAAATTTAAATTAATTGATTTTATTGAGGTTTTGTTTGTCGACGTAAATATAAATAATTAGAGATTTTTGGAGTCTTTGACCTGCTAAATCTGCCATTGAACCTTTTAGTGTTTGCATTATTTGCGGATTCTTTATTTTTCTTCCATGCAGGATTGAACGTTTATTGCGTATGTATTACATGTACTTACAGGTTAATAATACAATATTCAACTTAATATTCATTGAAAGTGGGAAGCGAACATTGGAGCTATTTGCGAACGGTTGGATCGACGGCAAACGGAAACAGAATGAATTGCATTTTAGTTCGGCAACCTTCGTTGGTTGTAAAAGGGACCGTGTCAGCTATTGGAGAGCAGCCAATTGAAAGTAATCACGTCGTGAAAGCGCTGCATTGTTCGCTTACCACACAGCCTCCTCCGAAACCTGCCTGCACTATTGCAACCCCTAGTGTGAAATCTGCGGAGAATATGAAATGTTACATTACATACCTAATAAAAATATATTGCATGCAACTCCGAAGGGTATTGCAAAATGATGATTGTCCATATTGCCAAACAATGATTGTCCAATTTACTATTAAAGAACGATTATTGTCCACAACGATGCACATTCAATAACGGTGATTGTCCATGTTACTCTTCAAGAACGATGATTGTCATTCATTCTATGCAGCTGTGTGCCGTTTTTAGAAAAAGTTATTGATATTAAAAGATATTCTTTGCAAACTAAGCTATCGAATGGCATTCATAAATCCAAAAAATAGTGTCATTCAACGGTCTTGCTGTGAGCCCTTCATTTATTTATTTTACCGCTCAAGAGTCCTAACTGAGCCAGTATTTTGTGAGGTTGAGTGGAGTGGAAAGAGGAAAGTTGGGAAGAACCAGTAAGGTACAATCATCGTAGGTGCTACAACTCTTGGAGAATCTGAGAAACGATCTCTGACTGACTGACTGACTGCAGTTATTGTCTCCTTCCAGTTTCTTTTGCCTTTCTCGGTGTTTTTCCACACTATTCAGCCACCAACTTTCTCAATTTTTATGAGTATTTTAATAGTAACGCGCCGTTATTTCGTGCAACGTTCCACATTTACTAATCGCAAGGTTGAGAGAAGACAGATGAATTTTTGGAGCTCTCAACTTTTTAATAATTATAAAAAATTTTCAACTGCCATACCAAAAATCATTGTGTTATTGTGGGGCAAATTATTGTATGCACCCGTATGATAATTTGGTTTACCTGAAAAATGTTAGCATTTTAAATCAAACAGTGGAAGGTACTAATTACTGTAAAGTTAACGTCCGGACGTCGTGTCTTTTCACAAGTAAACACAAAGTTCACGAAACCTAAACGACACCTTTTCGTATTTGCAATGCAATGAATAAAATGTAAATAATGACTTACATACATACAATCAACACAAAAAAAGGCTAAAGTTCGGTTTATGGGGGGAAATTCCTAAAAAATAAAACTAGTTATTTTTATACTAATTTTGGGTCGGGGAATCCGAATCTGAAAGAATTAGGCGGCGGCAAGCAATATTAACTGAGTTACACGACTTTTAAATTTTTTTTACACACACAGGAAAATAGTCATTTTGGAAGCATTGTGATTCCTAGAAAATCAAACTAGTTATTTTATTAAGGGGCACAAACCATGTTACACAAACCTAGCGTAGCCGTTAAACTACTTGAAAACAGGGATGTTTTTTTGCCGTGACGCGAGCAGGCGGTATAAAGGGGCACAAACCATGTTACACAAACCTAGCGTAGCCGCTACACTACTTGAAAACAGGGATATTTTTATGCCGTGACGCGAGCAGGCGGTATAAAGGGGCACAAACCATGTTACACAAACCTAGCGTAGCCGCTAAACTACTTGAAAACAGGGATTTTTTTTGCCGTGTCGCGAGCAGGCGGTATAAAGGGGCACAAACCATGTTACACAAACCTAGCGTTAGGTTAGGTTAGGTTACGCATTTTTAAGACTACGAATTGTCATACTTTTGGTTTAAGAATACGGCCGTTGAGATAGTCGTAATTCATAATATAGGGATAAATATTTTTGAGACTTGGTAACACTGCCGGCACATGTTTTTCTACATTTCTCGTTTTTCTATGATTTTCGTACTTCGTGTGTCAAAATGTTGTTGAAATGACTATTTTCATGTGTGTGTGTATAGAAAACTTTAAAGTCGTGTAATTCAGTTAATATTGCTTGCCGCCGCCTAATTCTTTCAGATTCGGATTCCCCGGCCCATAGTTAGTATAAAAATAACTAGTTTGATTTTCTAGGAATCAAAATGCTTCCAAAATGACTATTTTCTTGTGTGTGTATAAAAATTTTTAAAGTCGTGTAACTCAGTTAATATTGCTTGCCGCCGCCTAATTCTTTCAGATTCGGATTTTCCGGCCCATAATTAGTATAAAAAAAAATAATTTTTTTTTTGGACCATCCCCCATAAACCGAATTTTTTCCCAAAAAAACTGCAATCAATCCTGTAAGAACGGTAATGCCTGCCATACAACTAAAAATGTATTTTTCTGGAAGTATTCCCAAGGCCATGGAGCTCGATTGTTCCCTCTTTACTTTTCAATGGTACAGTTGTTGTGGTTTAGGTTATCTATCTGATAGTGCGAGTATATCTGGCGTATCTGCTCCGCATGCCAACAGAAACGACGCCATCTGTAATTTTCAAAGAGAACTATGTAAGTTGTCATAAAAATATTATAGTAGTATTTAAATAAATGTAGACAATGTAATTATCAGTCGCAAGAGGTCCTGGGTTCGAGTCCCAGAGGTGTCAATATGTTTTTCTGATTTTTCTGTTTCCAGATTTTCGATTGAGTTTCGCTTACATTGTCTTCATTTATTTAAATATTACAATTTGAGGTTTTACTCATAAAGTTAAAATAAAAAATATTATAGTAGATTCATTTTCTATATATATGAATGGTTTTCCTCTTTGATAATGATTATTTTTGATTGATGTGATTTGATTTGAATTGACGATTAGTTTTAAGTAAACCCTGAGGAAGTGAGCATCGCTCACGAAACACGTCGGTTTTTTATAAACAATAAATATGGTAAAAACTAAGAAATACATTAATTTTGGGGAGGAATGCAGATCCCGCCAATGTCTGGAAATTAAATAAAAAGGCACTTTCTAAATGAGAAAAGTGTGGAAAAGCTGAATAAAACAAAAATTAAGACGCGCTCGGCAAAATTGAGGGAGATACAACCGTTCAAAGTATTTAAAATTTCACTTCGCGAACTGATATTGACAGTCCGCCCGCCATTTTGTTATAACCTAATACGCTAAACATGGTTTGTGATACAAAAAAAGTGCCCCTTTATAACGCCTACTCGCGTCAAGGCAAGAAAAACATCCCAGTTTTCAAGTGGTTTAGCGGCTACGTTAGGTTTGAGTAACATGGTTTGTGATTCTGGCGTACTATTAATTCTGTATTAGGTCTGGGATCCAACATAAGCAGTGAAAAAATGGCGAACGAACTGTCAATATCAGTTCGCGAAGTGAAATTTTAAATACTTTGAACGGTTGTATCTCCCTCAATTTTGCCGAGCGCGCCTTAATTTATTTTTTATTCATCTTCTCCACACTTTTCTCATCTAAAAAGTGCCTTTTTATTAAATTCCCAGACATTGGCGGGATCTGCATTTCACCCTAATTTTGAATTAAAAAGGTGCCTCAAAATAAATTCGCTATGTTTGAAGAAGTGATTGTTTTTTTTTAGTTAAAAATTGGTAGTTAAAGGGGAGATCAGGGATTCTGAGATGAACTCGATTCTAAAACCAAAATGCAAAATTTCCGCAGCCATGAAATTCTAGAGAATTGGTTCAAATGTTGTGTAGGGGAAGCTATAGATAAACTCAAATTTTATGTCAAACTGCACAATTTCAACGATCATCCTTAATTTCTTGAGTTAGCTTCTTAGTAAAATGGAGTTTGTTAGACGAAATTAGATTTGATAGGTCCCGTAGATTTCAAATGAACATATTGCCCTACGCGGCATAGGTATAATTGGTTTTTTGGTTTTGAATTTTATAGTAAAATTAGTAGGTGTAATAAGTAAATTTTTGAAGGCATTCTCATTGTTGTACGAACAAAGAGGTAACACTCTTCCATTAAAATAGATGCCATTATTACTTTGAACAAAAGCTGCCTAAAGGTGTATTAATTTTTTGTGTCCACTGTCTACATCGAAACCCTTTTCAAAGGGTTAGCCTGTTCATTGACTCAGGCATACGTCAATGACTCAGGCACAAAAACCGGCATGGAGCAATGCCCAGATGATGTGAATAGGGATTGCAATCCCGCAAAACGGAATGACGCATTCCCGCGGGATCCCGCTGCTTTTATTAATCTGCTCGATCCTGCACCTTCAAAGCGCGGATCCGCGAATCCCGCAAATTAAAAATTTGGCGCTAAAACTTTCGCGTAAATCGAGAGTACACCAAGAAATATAGAAAATAATAGAAAGAATCGTAGTTCAAGACCATGAAAATAAAACATATGCAGATGACGTCTTCGAAAATACACCTATAGCTGGAACATCTGCTACTGATACAGATCCTACTCTAACGCTAAAAGAAGAATTAGAAAAACAGGTTCAACAAGGAATAGAAATATTTAAGAAAAAGCCAGATAACAAGCAAAAGGACTTTGAGAAAATTTAGAAGAAAGAAATGACGTTCTTTGAGTCCGATGGTATCAGAGAAGAGTACCCGACGCTCGCCTATGAATATATCCTGACGGTTCAGCATACTAGCGTAGAAGCCGAGAGAGCGATTTCAGCATCAGGATATATTTGCAGTTCACTCAGAAGCAGGCTCGGAGATGATACAATAAATGCCATTTGCTTCTTAAGAGCGTATATTCAAAAGTTGTCACCATAGGTTGATGTCATAGTAATAGCATCTAAGAGAAAGTTGTGATTTGATCATTAGTCATTATATGAATAAGACTGAATTAAAAATGTAAAACTATTGTTAGGAGTAAGGGTAAAATTAAACAAAACTACTAAACCATGCCAAAGATTTGAAGATGAATTTAAGAAAACAGATTACTAATTACTTATATTTAATTAATAGAAATAAATATTTTTTGTTGCTTAGTGTAAGAAATGTTTAATTAAAGTTGATTTTTACACAAAAATCTGTAGTTTCAATTTGATTTTATCCCGCGCCACCAACCCCCCTTACCCTCCTCCACCCCTCCCTCTTCCCCTTCCTTCCCGCCACCCTGTCCCACCCCTAACCCCCTCCACCACAACCTCTTCACTCTCCCCCTCCCCCTCCCCCACCACCCTTCCCACACCCCCCTCCTGTTTCCAACCTTTGGCATTCCACACATTCAGTTTTCAAACTGCTCGCGTGCCACCTATAAAAAATTTTTATAAAAATTTCATAACCGCAGAGCTCAACGGTAGTTTTATACAAAGTAACGAATGAAAAAAAAATATCCAATTTGGTGCAGTCGTTCGGAAGTTAGGCGCATACATTTCGGCGATTCATTTTTAGAGATAGATATTAACTGCGACGCCAACAAAGCACTCTTTTTAGAGTAAATTGCCTAATAAAAAATAAAAAAAACATCGTTTCCAAGGCAACAATTTGTTTGCTTTTTTTTCTGACGTTTGAAATAACTCGATTTCGTTAGGGACAGAAAACGTATGATAAATAATTTCATAACGCCAGGGATTCTTTATAACGCCAGAGCTTACCAATATATATAGCCTATGATACTCGCAAATAATATAGCTTTCTATTAGTGAAAGAATTTTTAAAGTCCATTCAGTAGTTTTTGTGTGAAAGAGTAACAAACATACATCCGTACAAACTTTCGCCTTTATAATATTAATATATTAATTAATTAATTTAATAATTAATTAATAATAGGATTAATAGGATAGGATAGGATGTAAAAACAAAAATAAAAAGTTTTGGTAAAGAATGAACAAGCCGCCGCATGCCGCTACACTTTAAATAGGTATAAAATTTGAAAAGTAAACTACTTTTAAACTTAATTACCACAAGAACCATCGGTTTCAGTCGGGATAGACGGAAAAATATGCATTAAAATCCGATTTCCATTAAAAGTTTAAAAATCACCATCTCCATTACAGCCATGTTTTTTTGTATGGATTTGACATTTGCGAAGTTTCGTTTCAAACTAAAAACGCATGAATGACTTAATTTACCTAAACTAAGAACCTAATAACCTATTTTGTGTACGTAAATAGTTGTTTCTTATATTAATTGTTGAAATGAAGTATAATTTCCATAATCTGTGCATACAAATGTGGCGGCTTATCCATAAATTAATAAAGTTTTTCATGGCCTATCATTAGCCTAAATATTTAAAAAATATATATCAGAATATGATAAACATTGGTGAAATAATTCAAAGTTTTGAATTTGATAATTTATCAACTTTTTTTTTCACGAATAAAAACATATATATTCAATTCTTTTGTTATAACTTTTGAAGGCTCTACTCATCGGGGTACAGCTTCAGACGCCTAACTTTCACTTCAAATATCTACTTTGAAGAAACCCATGAAAATTCTATTGACAGCAAAATAACAAAATAATGACTACTATTCCTCTATATACTACTTTATAATAATCAGTGAAGTTTACCAAACAGTTCCTTAATCAAATATACCGATTAATATGCGTAACAAATGCAAACAATATTTTGAATTACGTATGCACGTCGCGGTGCTCGTATTTCGACTCAACGCGCAATGGACAGTTTTATAAAATCAAGTGTGTATCAATCAAGGCTGTTGAATATTGCGCCACTCTGATTTAATATCAGCTATTACGAAGCACATGGCACTGACATTGAAATACCATATTATTTCACAGCACATGTCTATAATGGAGTTGGAATGAAAATGAATTAACATACAATTTCGCTTGGATTCCATGTGCGGTTTTTTGACGTTCGCCTTGAATAGTTAATCTCACGCTTTAGGAGTGAATTCTTATCATTTAATTGTAAGTTTATTAAAATGTTATTGTTTTTTCTTCAATCTTTTCAAATTCACTTTGTGGCGTCACGTTAACTGCTTGAAAATAAACAACAAGTATGTGCGCGACAAATGGACGAATAACTCAATATCACGCCAACCGATTTCGATGAATCTTTTTTTATTGGAAAGGATGTACTTCAAGGGTAATTTAATGAGAGTTTGGTTAGGTTCTGATTATCGGATCCATGACAAATTAACGAAACTTGGCCGAATCTCTTAATTTGACCTTAACGTCGCTATGGTCAAATTATGTCTGTCTCATATGAGCAGTACGTTTAGTAGGTTTACCCATATTCAGACAAATTAGTTAGTGTACTTCAGATTCACTAAAAATCAAAAAATAAACAAAAATTTTAACAAAACAAAAAAACGACTTCATAAAATGCACTAAAAAGTAAAAAAATAATTTCGTATTCTTCTACAACTTCATAATCAACTTACTTTTTCTAATTATCAATATGTAGGTACGATTGTTATTTTTGGAGTCGGTCTCAGCAAAGGTACACGGCCCGGCGGGTTCACTTGACAGCTCCCCGCGCCGCCGCGGCTCCGCTCTCGCCTCGTCAAGTCGCTTGTGCGATACAAGCACACCTCACCTATAACTATGTATGTAGTTACAAACCTACCTTGACTGACACCGACTCCAAAAGTAACAATCGTACCTACATATTGATGATTAGAAAAAGTAAGTTGATTATGAAGTTGTAGAAGAATACGAAATTATTTTTTAACTTTTTAGTGCATTTTTTGAAGTCGTTTTTTTGTTTTGTTAAAATTTTTGTTTATTTAATTTATGAAGGGGCTAGAATTCCAATAATCCATGCGCTTGGTAGCTGCCAGATGAGTTGTGATCTAGCCTCCTATATAGTAAAGTAATTTCTAAAGTAAAATCCATGCTAATTTTAGTAAAAAAAAACCCTTTTCACTGTAACATATTGATTTATTTCGTTTATTAGTAAAAAAAATCACTTTAAATTTTGAAGAAGGGTCTTGAATTAGCTGCCAGATTAATTTTAAATAATCTAGCCTTTATAGGGGCGATTTTTCGCGAAATCAGCGCTATATAAGTTGTCCAAATTTATTATTATTATTAAGTACCTACCTTTTTGTTTGGTGTCCCGGTTTGGGGGAAAAATAAAAGGTCACGTTATAGATAACTGATGTATGGTATAGTACGGATACACCAGACCACACAGCGAATCAGGCAATGTCTATGGAGCTTCATCGATAGTCATCCAGAGGAAGACCAAAGAACTTCTAGATGACTCAATGCTCCAAAATATTACAGAGAAACGGCCTGGATGAAAGCGATACCCAGAACCGAAGAAGATATAGCCTGAGAACGAGATGAGCCGAACCAGAGCCGGATTAACCATGTCGGGGCCCCTAGGCGATGCACGTCTCGGGGCCCCTTTACCAATGGCGGACTAACGGGGGGGAAGAGGGTTGAAGGGGCCTCCAAACGCCTCCTTGTTCCCTTGATCAAATCCTTAACAAGACTGGGGGGGGGGGGGGGGGGGGGGGGGGGGGGTAAGGTTTTAAAACTTCGTTTTGATTTTTTTTTCTGTAGGTATATTGGAGTATTGTGTCAAAATTTCAAGTAAATCGGAGCAGAATTAACAAAGATACAGTGTTTCAAGCGACCGGCCCTCAAGCTCGATTCAAGTATATTTCGAGTATAAAAAAATTTATGTGAACATCATAACTCAAAATCTTGACTTGACTCCACCGATGCTTTTGAAATTTTGTACACTATTTTTACACATAAATCAATAGGTAGTCAGAGGGAGTTTTTTTACCATTTTATAATAACAAATTCTCCGAAATTTTCAGATACTGAGTAATGTTGCAACAAATAGAAGGAAAGAAAAGTAAAATACAACTATGTTTATATATTTGTTTTAATTATAGACTTTTTATTTATTATTTGTGCATGATGTGAACATTAGTTATTTATTGGGTTATAACCTAATTAATATAATTTGTTGTTTTCTTTATTGCGTGTAGGTACCTAATGTAAATGTTTCTAATAAAAAAAATGAAAACATCTTGAAAGCTGACTTTTTCCGAAACCTCGTTGCTCACTAATTGAAGCAAGTCATTTTTTTTCGGGACGCGGGGCCCCTAGCCGATGTGGGGCCCCTAGGCAGTTGCCTACTCTGCCTTAGGGATAATCCGGTACTGATGCCGACCCCAACAGCCTACCTAGGTAATGAGTTGGGACAGTGCAAGGAAGAAGAAGAGAGAAAACTAATGAAATGATAAAATTCAGTGATAATTTGTTTTCATTTAGTTATTGCCTTTATTTTCCAGTTAATTGATCAATATAAATGAAGATAATTTACAACAAAACAGCGTTTTTAATATACAGTGTGTAACAGCATCTAACCGACGGATGTTAATCAGCGATTCTTGAGCATATTTTTAATAAAAATAGTGTGACCGACCCACGGACATATGAATATATCTGGACCTGCCCTAAGTGATAAAAACGTATTATTTCCCCCTCCCCATGGAACCGGCTATAGCTCCGCCTTGGCGCCAGCTCGCTCCATGGTGAGGGGAGAGAGCCACGCTTGAATTTAAAATATGTGACGTCATCATTCTTGTAGGGACCAGCGCGGAACTAACGTCCATACGTTTTACGAAATAACACGCCAAAAAGGCAGCTTGTGCTATACATTAAAGGCACATATTATATGGACATAGCGAATGTGGGCGGTTCTCCAGTGTCCTCGTTGCTGGTTACAGGGGTAAGAAAATTATTAAACATTTGTAAAAGTGTCTTAACTAAACACGGCAACAAAATATTGCTATGTGAATTGGGGCGAATGTTTTCGGGGCAAGCAATTCGCGCTCCCGTGTAAAAAGGTCTATTCATTGAAATCAGATTTTGCTTTTAAGAACTAAATGGTGATATTATATTGCGAGATGCCTATATACTGTCAGATTGATTTTTTAACGAATCACAGTATCTTTCCTCTCTTCGCCCCCATAGTTTGGTTTTACCCCTCATCTGTATCTTCTGGTCTATTCATTCTGATGTCTATGGACCGACCGAAGGTTCGGTTTCTCACAGTACATTTGTTTTTAGGTAATTGTTGTTGGATTAGACTTTAATTTTAACCACCCAAACAACTACCTGCTATGATTTAACTGTGTGTGACCTTCAGACAGGGACTTGATTTAACTGTTGGAAAACACGTATAGCGTGTACGAATTAAGTAGGTAGTCAGCTCGCCCTCTATCAAAAAAATAAATTATAATTTTTTCACATACATCAATTATTGTTTTTTTTTTATTGTTTCATTTCGCACGTGTAATAAGAATGTTGTGATTGTAAACGCAATTAAAATTAAAATACTCAATTTGTGAGGTCCTTCCTTTATAATGTAAGTGGTTTGTACAACTTACTTATTGAATACTTACCTACTTGCGTTGTGCTTATGTCTTTCATGCTCAGTTTATTATTTAAGTACTATATACTTGTTATGATGCTCCTTTATAATTTAATGCTACATGTAAAAGCCATCAAGGAGTAAATAAATAAATAAATTATTGACATTTTTTTGTTTCACATGTTTTGTTAATTTTGGTTTGTTTTATAGCAGTGATATATTTCTTATATATCTATTTCACATTCGTATACTCCAAATTATTTTATTTTATTTCGTCTACGTGTTAACTGTCTGTATAGGCGTACAAAAAAATCAGAGTGTGTAATTCACAAGCGGTAGAAGTGAAACTAGAAAGTCGCTAGATGTCACTTTTGTTTGAAGATTGGATATTGATTTCACGAAAATAAACGTGTTTTTTTTTTGGATTTCGTAGAATTCAAACCTCCGTTCGCTTGATGTCTGTCTCTCTGGCCGCTGAGACTTGTCAGGCGCCTTGCCCACTGCGCTATCGAAGGTCCGTGCCGAAGCGCGAATTTACCGCATTACATTAAAACCATGGACTCGCCAAGTAATAAATTTGTGACGCATTTCCTTTTCATCTGAAATTCAAATCACTAACGGCGCTAAAGAAGTTTCACTTCAATAAGCCAAATTTCAGTAAGGGGTCGTCCATTAATCACGTGATGTTTTTTTAGCAACTTTTTAACCACCCCCCCCCCCCCCCTCGGTGATATGTGGTGAGGTTTTAGACTACCCCCCCCCAAAATCACGTGTATATTATCACGAAAAATAAATACACGTGATATCTCATTTTACCCCCCCCCCCCCCCCCCGTCGTGATATTTCGTCATTTTTTCCTTACCCCTCCCCCCTTTGGAGCCTCACGTGATTAATGGACGACCCCTAAACAATAGATTTTTAACATGTCTAAAAAAGTTTCGGCTTCAGATACCGAAGATTCGGTTTCGGTAGAAAGTCCTGTTCGGTCGGACACTAACAAATAGTAGATACCTAATCGTTTTTCTGTGCGACGATATTTTTTTTTATTAAATACAAAACCTTCACATTCACACCTCGCCACTGGTCGTACTGCTTGCTACAAGTCGCGACGGGATTACGTGATAAATGCACTGTTTCGTGTGTTGAAGTTTCCTTTGTAATCCGTCATAAAAGTGAATCTGTCAGATGGTTGCTGGTTTTTTCCGAAGGCAATGGTTTTTTATGATATCGAGCTAAGAGCGTCAGAGGTGCCAATCGATCTCAATTTTACAGGGTCAACAGTTTTCTACTGGTACAATTATATGTATAATGATAATAACAGTAAAAATAATTTATAACATTAATGTCGCTATTCCAAATTCCTGTAATATTTAAAAATCTGTTTCTGAAAAAATAAGAAAATATAAAATGACAAAAATAATTTGGCATTCTCAGACTATAAAAATAATACCATTTGTTATTTCGGCTTCTGGCAACCTTGCTCTCTCATTCAAAATATAGGCTTATTAAATTTGTCAAAGAATTTATATATAAAAATGCAAAAGTCAGTCATTTTAAATACATGTAGGATTACAAAAGATTTTTTTAATATTTATATTGAGGGATCAGTAGGATTTTTATAGGTCTAATTAGGAGTTCCAACGAGCCGAACCCTTTGATATGAAAATTTCTTCTTCTTCTTCGATGGCGCTACAGCCCATATCGAGCTTTGGCCTCCTGCAACAGTCCCTCCAACTCCTCCTGTCCTCAGCGGCTGACTTCCAATTTGGAACCTGGAGAAGCTGTGCTGCATCCCCTCTTACTTCGTCTTCCCACCTCAGTCTGGGTCTTCCCACTTTTCTCTTTCCACCTGGGTGTCCAGTCAAAATTCTTTTTAGGACGCGTGTATCCGGCATTCTCTGTACATGCCCAGCCCATCTCAGCCTAGCCTCAGGTAGGTGAATAATGAAAATTTCTAGAGTCGTTGAATTATTTTCCCATTTGGTCTCTGGTAGGTTGACATGTTGTTCTTGTGTTGTTTTGTATTTATTAAAAAATATATAGTACACTTACATAGCGTGGATTGACTAGATGATCATTTGTGTAAAAGTATGGGCAAGGGTTTAGTTTTTCCTGTGGGGAAGATTTAACACGGACATAAAATCATAAAATAAAAATTTTTAAAAGTGATATTTAACTGTAAAAACATGTATTGGAAGATTTTTTTAAAAATAGTGTAAAGTTTATCTAGTTAGAAGAACGAATTGCGTTGCAGTGAGAGATGGGGAGTTGAGGGATAGAATATGAAAGTGCCCATATTTGTAAAGTGTCTGCAAGTCAATGTAGTTAGTCTAAAATTTTATTGTCGGAATTAGATATGGCTACCAATAATAAGGAAGTTCACTGTAAAATCAGTTCCGTGTGTTAAAGGTATATAAAATTTGCAATTACAAGTACCAACAATCAGCTACAATAAATAACAACAAAATTACTGCCAGTAAAATAAAATTAAAGAAAACTAGTGACCGACCGATGGTTTGATTTAGGTTTCAGTTTCGGCAAGCTTCGGCGAAAAATTTAGTTTCGGCATCAGATTCGGTTTCGGCAGAAAATCTGTCGAACCTACGGCCGCAACGAAACTCTGCTGACTTCTAGTGAGTTCGAGGCTCGTGTGTCACTTGCCATCATCAGCTGAGTTCGCCGGCCGGTCCGGCGTGATTGTTTAGTAATAATGATACTCATGAGTAATAACAATAACTTTTTTTTTTAATTTTAGAACTGATTTTTTAATTAAGTATTTAACTGTCGTCGTACAAACTAATTATAACAACCTTTGTTGAGACTGATTAATTTATCATGAGAACGGTATTTGAGTTTCTTTTCTTTCTTTGTTGCAACTGATAATTAATTCCTAGTTATTAATTAGGTAATCATACATTACTAACTGCAATTAAAATATCTCAATAAATGTTAAATTTAGTCTAGAATGTTGTGATTGTAAAAGCAATAAAATTAAAATGCTCAATTAATGAGGTCCTTCCTTTAGAATGAAGTATTGATTATTGACAAATTTTTGTTCCAAGAAATACTTAAAATGTTTGTTTGTTTTATAGCAGTAATATAAAAAAAAGAAATAATTATTTTTTCACAAACTTCAACTATTGCTTTTATTTCGTTTAGTACGTGTTTTAAGAATGTTGTGATAAATACTCAATTAATGAGGTCCTTCCTTTATAACGTAAATATTGTTTATTGACGAATTTTTGTTCCAAGAAGTAGCATGACGACCGGCGTAGTGCAGCGGAAAGGCGCTTGACTGGCATTCCGAAGGTCGCGGGATCGAATCTCGGCATGCAAATAAATTTTATTTGATTAATTTGTGTATTTCACAATTTATTCATTTAAAATAATATATAGTATATTTGCGGCACGTTCCAGAGTGGAAGATACTCTCAGTATCGCCCTGGTGTAAGACTACCATTCAGAATTGAAACGTTGCTTGAAATGGCTTCTGCCGTGTTTGGTGACCAGGTCTGAATAGCCAGGTACTTCCCCACCTTCCTCTTCCATATCTCCTTCCCCTCCCCACTGCCTTCGCCTCACAACATGCCCCAATTGGGGATGCCATAGTCCCACTGGCTCCAGGCAGGAGCAGTTGGGAGTCTTGTGCGGTATTCATGTAAAAAAAAACATGTTTTGTTATTTTTTATAATTTTTGTTTGATTTATAAAGTTATAATTTTTTTTTTCACATACTTCAATTATTGTTTTTTATTTCATTTAACACATGTTACCTGTCTGTATAGGTGTAAAAAAATAGCCAAATTTCAGTAAACAATAGATTTTTAACGTCTTAAAAAGTTTCGG
Source organism: Limnephilus marmoratus (assembly GCA_917880885.1). Lineage (NCBI taxonomy): Eukaryota > Metazoa > Arthropoda > Insecta > Trichoptera > Limnephilidae > Limnephilus > Limnephilus marmoratus. The sequence continues at coordinate 13,954,988 of OU862911.1, forward strand.
TTTCGGTTTCGGCCGAAACTGAGACGGATACCGAAGATTCTGTTTCGGTAGAAAGTCCTGTTTCGGTCGGACACTAATGAAAACATGCTACCAAATTTAATAAATACGTATATTTCCTTGTAAAGAATTATGATTTTACAATATTGGCAATAAACTATTAAAAAAGGAAAGTATTATTTTATTGTTTTTGCGTTTGCATAATTTGAATATTATAATAGAAGCATTCGACAATAAAAATATTATCGTATTTCTTCAGTGGTAAACATTTCTAATGCAGACGATTTTTATTTTATTAAAATTTGTTTTTCTGACTCAAAAGTTAACACATTTGAAAAAAAGTAACCAGTATGACTAAACACAAAAACATTAACAGAAAAGATATTTTACAATGGTTAAAAAGCTGCAATAATTATTAAGATTTAATAACAATGGACAAATCACACGTGCGCCCCGCTGTTGAATTTGGCATTCTGGTCTGGAACCCCAAAATTCACGAGAAAAACCCTTGACTCTGTGCGGAAACGGGCGGTCCGTTTGATTGATTCTCCTATCTTAACAAGCGGATTGCAATCTTTAGAGCACAGGTCGGGTAGGTACGTTGTCCTTGTTCTACCAGTATTACAATGGAAGATGCTTCCAGGAACTAACGTCATTGATCCCTTCGGCATCGGTGCATAGTCGGAAAAGACGCCAACACGCATTTGTAACGGTGACCAGACAACTCAGAATGAAACCAACTCAGAAGCACCTCAGAAAGGTCGTTAAGAGTGATGATAAAAAAAATTAAAAAATTGGTTAAATAGGTTAAGTTAGGTTAGGGTTACCGGCTATTTTAAAATTATTTTTTCATTGCTTTTAATGACCTTTCTGAGGTCTTTCTGAGTTGGTTTCATTCTGAATTGCCATGGAACCATTTGTAACATAAGAAGGGGTCGCTTCTACGACTCGTTATTGAGTTCAACAGCTCGGCTGTGGAATGATTTGCCGATCTCTGTATTTCCTCCAGAGATTTACAGCCCTCTGTATTGTCTCTTCACTCCTTCCTCTTCTCAAAAAGATCCTCCACACAGCATTTCCAAAGATGGAATAGGCCCTGAGAGAAATTATTTTACCTCAAATAAATATTTTGTTAATCAAAAATGTACGACATTAGTAACAAACTATTAATCTCAATAAATTGAAATGATAAAAAAAGATAAGAAAAATGTATTTTTTATTTGTTGATACCTTCATTTTTTATTTGAAAACAAGAACAATGCGATGATATATGTATTATGCAATAACTATATAGGTATGTTTTTTTTTTTTTTTTTACAATGAATACCGCACAAGAATCTCAACTGCTCCCGTCTGGAGCCAGTGAGACTATGGCATCCCCAATTGGGGTATGTTGTGAGGCTGAAGGTAGTGGGGAGGGGAAGGAGGTGGGGAAGAGGAAGGTTGGGAAGTACCTGGCTATTCAGATCTGGTCACTAAACACGGTTAAAGCCATTTTCAAGCAACGTTTCAATTCTGAATGGTGGTCTTACACCAGGGCGATACTAATAGTATCTTCCACTCTGGAACATGCCGCAAATATACTATATATTATTTTAAATGAATTAATTGTGAAATAACACAAATTAATCAAATAAAATTTATTTGCGCATGCCGGGTTCGAACCCGCGACCTCCGGAATGTGAGTCAAGAGTCTTAGCCACTGGACTACGGAGGTCGTATGTATTATCCATATCTATTATGCAATAACTTTGACAATATTATGGAGGTAAACGATAAAAATATAATATTATGAACCAAAGTCGAGCACAGAGACATCGATAACTTTACAATATTGGATCGATATGCATAACTACGGAAGATTATATATCGATGTACCTACCGAGCACGGTTTCACTGCCGATATAAGTAAATAAGAAATCGGTGTACGATGGCCACACTGGCGGATCTGTCTACAAATTCATATTCCGAAATGTCAAATCTAATTTAAATATGCATTGGCAGTCCGCTTTTACTTTTTCATACTAAACTGGACTAACTTAGTTAATAAGATCTTTAGTCATGGATCATGTGTATTTCAACCATTTTCGTTTCTCAAAGATCGAATGGAATAAATTGATTGCATCTTTGTTGCATTATTTTAGTTTATGAATCGTCTACAATATGACTTCTTTCATATTCTAAGAGCTTCATTAGTTCAATCCGTTCATTAAATAAGCGAGTACTTTGCATAACGAACGACATTATTCAAAAATATGTGAATATTGACAGTTAACCGAAAGTAATCTGATACTATGGAGGCCGCGCTAAAATTTATCAATCGGTTGGAATATCTGTTAAGAATCGTTGATCGTGCTCGCAAATATTGATAACTGATCATATATTACGGATTTGGTCAAAATTGAATTGATATAGGGTTTATACTAGACTTCCAGATCACTAGTCAAATATTTGATAGAAGCATACCAATGTGTTCCAATACAGCTGTATCTATTTTGCATTTTAGTCACATCCACTTTTATAGCAACCTTGATAGGTTACACAATAGATCCTTGGAGGAGGTAACGAATATTATACCAGTTGATTGTAGTTCAACGATGCTGAATATAATAGTCCTGGCTCTGAGTGATTCAGTGTAATCTCCATAGACATCCAATTGGATAGACCAGAAGATACAGGTGAGGGGTAAAACCAAACTATGGGGGGGCGAAGAGGAAGAAGACTGTGATTAGTTGAAAAATCAATCTGACAGTATATAGGCATCTCGCATTATAATATCACCATTTAGTTCTTAAAAGCAAAATCTGCTTTGAATGAATAGACCTTTTTACATGGGAGCGCGAATTGCTTGCCACGATAATAAAATATTTGCGTAGGCCAAATGTACGGTTCCATGTCAACTCATAATGAAACCATCTCAGAAACACCTCAAAAAGATCATTAAAAGCTATGAAAAAATAATTTTAAAATAGCCGGTAACCCTAACCTAACTTAACCTATTTGACCAATTTTTTAATTTTTTTTATCATCACTCCTAATGACCTTTCTGAGGGGCTTCTGAGTTGGTTTCATTATGAGTTGTCTGGTCACCCAAATGTACACCCCAAAAAGATTCGCCCGTTTTCACGTAGTAATATTTTGTTGCCGTGTTTAGTTAAGACACTTTTACAAATGTTTCATAATTTACTTACCCCTGTAACCAGCGACGAGCACACTAAGGAACCGCCCACATTCGCTATGTGCACATTGATATGTAGGTATGTTGTATAGCACAAGTTACTGTTTTGGCGTGTTATTTTTTCGTTAAATGTATAGATGTTAGCTTCGCGCTGCCCACGGCAAGAATGATGACGTCACACATTTTAGATTCAAGCGAGGCTCTATCCCCTCCACATGGGGTGAACTGGCGCCAAGGAGGAGCTCCAGCCGGTTCCATGGCGAGGGGGAAATAATACGTTTTTATCACTTAGGGCAGGTCCAGATATATTCATATGTCCGTGGTAATCTCTCATTCTATTAAGTGCGTCGTCCTTTTCTTTCTTTTCGGCCCACTTGCCAATACCTGATGACCAACAGCGCTGTTTTTGTATTTGAGTTGTACAGTTTGCTTGTTTCTAGTGAAAATTTTTCTCATATTTTTAAAGGATTCCTGTCCCCCTTATCAATGGCGTCGTCAAATCCATGTCATCTCCGTTAGCACTCTGTCCTCCGATATGCCTACTCAAGCATTGTTTAGACTATTAGTTCATCCAAATAATTACAAATTGTAATTTTTATAATATTTTTTGTTTTATTAATGGAATAATTGAATTTTTAAAAATATGTATTTACCGAAGGCATAAAAAATGCAAACTTCAAACAAAATTCTATCGAAGCTAGCAAGCTGGAAGCGAGCAATCTCAAAGCGGGCAAGCTCGAAACAAGAAATCTCGAAGCTAGCAAGCTCGAAGAGAGCAAGCTTGAAGCGAGCAAGCTAGCTAGACGGATTGCAATCTTTAGAGCACAGGCGTCGGGTAAGAATGCTATCCTTGTTCTACCGCTATTACAATGGAACATTCTCCGAGGAACTAGCATCATTGATCCCTTCGGCACCGGTGCATAGTCGGGAAACACGCCAAACGCGTGCCCAACATTTGTACACGGTTGACATTTGTCACATGAGAACGGGTCGTTTCTTCGACTCGTTCTTGTGTTCAACATCTCGGCTGTGGAATGATTTGCCGGCCTCTGTGTTTCCTCCTTCCTACAACATGGGTCTCTTCAAGACCAATGTTCCAAAACAGAACGCAGATAAAACCTGCGCTACCTGCGCGGTAACCTGACAGCAGCTGTCAGTTTTTACGAAATGTCGAGTTCGACAGACGACGGCTTTTTACTCTTGGAGAATCCTTTCTTGAAATTAAGGAATAAAACAATTGGTATTTGGTGATTGGTATCTTTAAATATGAAAAAACCTCAGGACATGATAATATGTTATGTACATGTCTGAAAGGAATTCACTTGTGACATTTGAGGTTATTTTAAAATGTCATCCAGTTGATTTCCAGGGTCTCTTCAAGACCAATGTTCATTCCTTCCTCTCCTCAAATAGACCCTCCACACAGCATCCCAGATGACATAGGCCCTGAGGGAAATTATTTTCCACAAGGTCTCCTGTGTGGAGTTAATGTAAACAAAAAAAACATAACTGGCACACTAATAAGTTTTGTTGGTATAAATTTCATTTAAAAACATTAAAAGAAGCTTTTATCTAACCTAACCTGTTCTAACCAAGTAGGCACGTTATAGCTATAAAACTATAAAGTTAGTGAGCTAAATAAATTACACAAACGTTCAAACTTCTGAAGGTCATTTAGATAATTTGGGGTCACATTGTTTGAACCTATTAGTGAACGGTATCTACACTCTACACTACGATGATACGCGGCCATTCTACAAAAATATGATAACCACCAAAGTCGCTGAAAACTTATCCAAAACATGGTCCCCCTCAACACAGGATCTCTTGTGACGAGGACTATGAATATAATCTATATCTATTTTATTTACCTAACATGTATCATATAAAAAAATAAAATATATAGTTATTGAATAAATGAAAATATTAAAAAAATATATTTTACAAGATTTATTATTACATTAGGTATTTTAAATGAGCATTGTTTTTGAAAATACACCAACAATCTGGTAATCTGCTTTGGGAGGCAGGGGAACAAGGTTCAAGACAATAGTAGTTACCATTTACTACTTATATTTGGTATCATTCTATAATGAGCAGCGTTAAGTTGTTATTGTTGTTCTTGCTATTTGAATTTCACGATAAGACGAATATCACGATCTTGGAAATTAATGATAAATGATAACAATACCTGGAGATAAAATTATTTGTTCCAATTTAAAATATTTTTAAATTTTTCTAATGAAATAAATGCCCTGGATAAAATTAAAATAATAGAGCAATCAAACGTTCATTCTAACTAAAATTACTGATCTGAGAATAAAAAATAAATAAAAACACGTACATATTATGTTAGCAGACAAATGTGTTGTAAACGTTATTGACATCTCACTTTTTTGTCGTGCCATGTAAAAATAATTAATAAAAAATTCTTAAGGTTTATTTTTTTTCTTCCATATTGCGATCCAAAATTTTGGTTTTATAAAGGAGTAAATTTTATTTCTATTATGGTTAATTTATAGATTTGAATATAAATCGTGGTGTTTTCTCTTTCAAACACCGCTTACATCGTATTTATCACTACGATAGTAAGGGAGAGTATTTCTATAAGTCCTATATAAGTTGTTCCGGAAAGCGTACAAATTAGCCTGACGGGTTAACGCTTCTGACAATCTATGTATATTTTTTCAGTTACTCTCTGAATTCTAACACTACCCTTCAATTACCGTTGACTAAGAGGGGGTTAAAATAAATTGGAGTGCAGTTAACACGCGGTAGAAGCGAAACTTTACCAAACCAATCTCAACTAATACTTGAAAAGAGAGGTCATAATCAAAGCGGCCGATAAGCGCAGTTGATGCGTCGCAGATTCAGTAATCGTCATTTCCGTTTCATCCGAAATCCAAATCACAGCGGTGCTATAAAAGTTTCACTTCAAAATGTGTGTCGCATATTATAAAATACTAGCTGGTTCCCGGCATGCGTTGCACAGCCATATTTAAAGAAATACATTGTTTCTCCCTGAATCACCTTTCCCGTGCGTCCCTCCCGCGTCCCCTTCATGTTATTCTGATGTATGAGCTATATTGTTGTAAAGTTTCAATAAAATTCATTCAGTAGTTTTGGCGTGAAAGAGTAACAAATACACATACAAAATTTTCGCGTTTATAATTATTACTAGCTGGTTCCCGGCATGCGTTGCAATGTCATTTAAATAAATTAATTGACTCTCCCTGCATGTCCTATCCCGTGCGTCCCCGTTCCCTTACACCTTCCCCGCCTTCCCCATCCTTCACCTCTTCCATTTCCGAGAACCCTACCTTCCACCTGCCTTTCCTCCCTGCCGCTAAAATATATGAAATGCACACATTTTCATTAAAACAAATTTCATAACGCCAGAGCTTAACCATTATATACAGCCTATGTTAATCGCTTATAATATAGCTTTCTATCGGTGAAAGAATTTTTAAAATCGGTTTAGTGGTTTAGGCGTGCAAGCGTAACAAACAAACACACGCTCTTTCGCTTTTATAATATTAGTATGGATTACATTTTGGAGGTGACAAGTTGTCAAGCTGATTAAATAAGCAATTATTATTAGAAATACCTTGACATAGAAACCGCAGTGAACCATCGACTTTTCATCAATATAAAATACAAATCATTTTTAATGTTTTCAAAATCGTGAATACTTTTGCTTTTGGATTCCTCGATCCTCTGCAAACACACCTAACTTAAAAAATACAGATGCATTAAAAGAATCGAATGTGGCTTGATTGCAGAGGAATGCTGTTTTGAGAGGCAATAACCCAAGGATTAATACAAAAAATGCACCTTTTCTGCATTCTGCCCCGTTCGTTGCTTACCAAAACACAGCCATAATCCTCGGTGATGAAAATGGAAAAAGAATATGCATCTTTCGTCCTTTTTTGGCTAAAGTGAGAATATCATAATATGATGTTTTCAGGTATTTATTTGGCATTTTTTTCCATGTTAATAAGGTGAACTGATGAGGGGACGAGTTATTTGTTAGCTGTGGTGTTAACCAATTTTGGTAACTCTTTCGTTACCAAAAAAAAAGAGTGTGCTTTAGATAGGGTTGCCATATTTTAAATTTGGCAACCAGAACAAGACGCGTGGAAACTCCGGATTTTAGAGCCCAAAACCCGGACATGTCAACAGGATTTTTAACATATAGTCAGTGTAATAAAAAACAGTTGAAAATGTCATAAATCACCTTTTTATTTATTTTCAAATGAAATTTTGTAATCTTTTATCATCATTATAAATGTACCTAACAAAACAGAATCGTATTACAGTTTGTTACAAATTGTTTTAATAATAGTTAGAATTTTTTTCGTAATAAAAACTATCATATCTTTAACTACAAAATTGAAAAGAAATTATTGCACTCAAAAGTACATTATTTGATTTTTTTTTTTTTTTTTTTTTTTTTTTTTTTATTTCGTACAATTTTTGAAAGTACACTTTTTGTTTTTTTCTTGATTACCATACTAGGCTAATGCCCGTGTTAAGGTAATCATACATGATATAAGTTATACAGTGTGAGAACTAGAACAAAATATAGGTTTGAAATAGAAATTATAAGATATTAGAAACAAGAGAAAGAAAAAAGATAAAAATATTTAAGGTAAAATATAACAAGATATGTGTATACGTAAACACATACACATACATATGCATATACATATACAAATACATATAAATATATAAATATACAAATACATATAAATATACATATAATATATATTTATATGTATATATATATATATATATATATATATATATATATATATATATATATATACATATAAATACATATAAAAACACACATATAATGTATACATACATAATAAAAAAGAAAATGTTTTAAAGAAGTTAAAAATAAAATACTATAAAATATAAAATACTAAGAAGTAAGATTTAATAGTGTTAATCTATAAAAAAAAATTTATGAAAGCTAAAATTTTTATTGGAAGTTTATCAAGGTAGGTAAATAATCGCCTAGAAGAGTATATATTTATGTTAAATTAGATTTCAGTGAAGTCAGGTTGGAAAAAGATGTGAAGTATGATATTTTATTTAGTTAATTTAATTATTTTCTTTTCTTTTATAATGGTTAGAAAGTCATATATTCTTTAAAGAAATCTCGTCCCCTTTCGAATATCCAATTTTGAACACGAATAGTAAAAAGAGGTATGGTAATATTTGATTTTATATCGGTGCTCAATGCATTGTATATTTTGGGGGCAATGAACCAAAATTGTCGGTGAGCAAATGTGGTTCTAGTTTTTGGAACCACGCATCCCAGGTTTGATGAAAAGCGGGTTTGGGCTTGATGTTGTGGAGCCACCAGTAGGTTATTTTTCCGTATGTAGGATAGGCTTGTCTTAGTGAATAGTTGGCGAATATCTAAGACCCTAAATTTAGTAAATAGCACATTAGAGGGGTGGGTAGGTTGGCATTTAAATATGATTCTCAGTATTAGTTTTTGAACTGTAATTATTGGATAAATGACGGATTCTGTGCAACCACCCCATCCCAAAATACCATACGATGCAATGGATTGAAAAAGGGCAAAATATACGCTTCGAAGGGTTTTTAGGTCTAAGATGGATCTAAGAGAGCAGAATATATGGCAGAGCTTACGGAGTCTTTTTACTGTGTCACTTATGTGTGCTTCCCAACGTAGTTGATCATCTATTATTATGCCCAGATATTTAACTTCCTTAGATGATTTAAGGGTAGGACACGTGCAATTTGTAATAGGTGGGGTTCCGGGTGGGTGTGGGTGCATGTTTAGTGAACACGAGTGAATTATTGGTTTAGGGCAGTTGTTGGGAAAATTATGTTTGCGTATGGAAAACGTCATATATTGTGTTTTGTCAATATTGAGTGTAAGGAGATTTGTGTCAAGCCAATGCCTCACTTTTATTAGGCCATTATTAGTTTTGTTGATAACTGCTTGCCATGTTTCATCTTCGAATATTAAGACTGTATCGTCGGCAAATGATAAAATCTTACCTCCAATATCCATGGTACATAGTGTGTTGATGTATAAAAGAAATAGGAGAGGTCCTAGTACACTGCCTTGCGGTACACCGTAAGACATGGATAATTTTTTGCTTTTATTTATTTTGTCAGAGTGGATAAGAGTTTGTTGAGTTCGGTTTGTTAGGTAGTTTTCGAACCATGTGTAGGGTATCCCAGTTATTCCGATCTGTTGAAGTTTTTTAAGCAGTAAGGGATGGGAGACCGTATCAAATGCTTTTGAGAGATCGAGGAAAACAGCAAGCGGTTTTCGACCAAGGTCGAGATTAAAGGAAACTATTTTTGTGAGGGCGGCTATTGCATCTGCGGTACTCCTACCTTTGCGGAAACCATATTGGTTGTCCGATAATATTTTGTTATCTTCAAGGAACTTGTAGAGTCTATTCTTCACCGCTTTTTCTATGATTTTAGATATTGTGCTAAGTAAAGATATCGGTCGATAGTTATTTACAGATAGTTTGTCTCCTGATTTGAATATTGGGATTATTGTGGCCTGTTTTAAGGAGTTGGGGAATACACCAGTTTTAAAGCTTAGATTGATTATATGTTTCAGAGGTGAGGCTATATATTTTTGGATATGTTTGATGATTTTTGTTGAAATGTGATCTATACCTACAGAGTTAGTGTTTTTAAGGGATGAGATTAGTTCTAAAATTTCTGTGTCAGTAGTGGGAGTGAAGTGGAAAGGGTTATAACTAAGATTAGTGAGGGGTATATTGTTTGCAAGATCTTTGTCCGAGACGTTGTGTCTGTCTAAAATATTTTTTGCTAAGTTAGATCCAATATTGGAGAAAAATTGATTGAAATGGTCAGAAATTTTTTCGGGGTCAGAATTGACATGTAATATTTGGTCTTCGATGTTAATCTTAACAATGGGTGTATTGGTTTTATTAATATTGGCCATATCTTTAACAATATTCCAAATTTTTTTACTATCACCGGTGGCTTCACTGATTTGTTTATGGTAGTAATCTCTTTTAACACTGTCAATTATTTTTTTGCAGTTATTTCTATAACGTTTGTAGAATAAGAGAGATGCATAATCGTGGGGATTTTTTCTACAGAAGTTATGAATCTTATCGCGCTTTCTGATACAGTAGAGAATTCCTGCAGTGATCCATGGTTTGAGTTTTGTGTCAGATCGTTTTTTTTTACTTTTTGTGTATGATGTAGCATCGGTTAAGTGGTTACGTACGGTATTTATAAATAATTCACATGCAGAGGTGACATCGGTACAAGAATAGACAAGTTCCCAGTTTTCTTTAGAGACACTGTTTAGGAGAGTTTCATATGATATCTTTTCTTGATTATCTAGCTGTTAAAGCTTCTTCCTCAGCCTCTCGCCTTTTTTGCTTTCCAGTTTTTTGTATTTATCACTCTTTCCGATAGCTTTTAGAATATCTTCCCCTTTTAAACGGAATTTGTAAAAATCAATGCAGCTGTATTCTTGGAAATTGAATTTAATTTTAATTAAAGATAAATGAAACAATGTTACTTTGTTTGAACCACTTTTATATTTGTTTAAAGCCGACCTGTTTCAGAACGACCGTTCCTTCCTCGGAGCAAACGTATACGTTTGACTTTAAATTTTAAGACTTTAAATTTTTTTTAAACCCGGACATCAAATGAAACCCCGCCCGGACGCTCCCCGGACGCCCCCAAACTAGGACAAATCCGGGGAAACCCGGACGGATGGCAACCCTAGCTTTAGACCACACGACTGAAGTAAAACTTCACAAACTCATATCTCCCTCTCAATTTCCGTTCGCCTCGCCCGATCAAACTTTTCATAACGCTCTCGTCACGTATTCACCAGCTTACTCCCCAAGTCAAGCGTACGTAAAGGCCCGACCGTTCGCCTCACCCGATCACACTTTTCGTAAGGGGTCGTCCATTAATCACGTGAGGCTCGAAAGGGGGGGGGGTTCGGAAAAAAACACGGGGGGGGGGGCTATAACGAGATATCACGTGCACTTATTTTTCGTTGAAAGCACGATAATTTTCTGAAAATTTCAAAATACTTTATACTAAAAAAATACGCGTGATGTTGGGTAGGGGGGGGGGGTAGTCTAAAACCTCACCACATATCACCAGGGGGGGGGGGAGGGGGTTAAAAGTTGCTAGAAAACATCACGTGATTAAAGGACGACCCCTAACGCTCTCGTCACGCTTTCACCAGCTTACTCCCCAAGTCAAGCATACGTAAAGAAGTTTTACTTCAAAAACGAGTGTGCTTTAGACCACACAACTGAAGTAAAAATTCACTAATTTATATCTCCCTCTCGTATTTCGTTCGCCTCGCCCGATCACACTTTCCATAACGCTCTCGTCGCGCATTCACCAGCTTACTCCCCAAGTCAAGCGTGCGTAAAGAAGTTTTACTTCAAAAACGAGTGTGCTTTAGACCACACGACTGAAGTAAAACTTCTCTAACTTATATCTCCCTCTCAACTTCCGTTCACCAGCTTACTCCCCAAGTCAAGCGTGCGTAATGCGTTCGCCTCGCCCGATCACCCTTTTCTCAACGCTCTCGTCACGCATTTACCAGCTTACTCCCTAGCCAAGTCAAGCGTGCGTAAAGGCCTGACCGTTCGCGTCGCCCGTTGACACTTTTCGTAACGCTCTTGTCACGCATTCACCAGCTTACTCCCCAAGTCAAGCGTGCGTGAAGAAGTTTTACTTCAAAAAATGTTAATTCTTGACCGGTTCTCATCGGGTTCGATTTTCATAAATGTTTCTATAGAAATGGCTACCTGTGTTTAAAGTTGTTTCGGGGATAAATAATAAGTTACGAGTACCATTCAAGATCCAGTTCTCCCATGGAGGCCTGTCTTCATATTTTTTGGAAACAATCGTTTACTTGTAATTCGAATGAGCACTGCTAGCAGCCACACTCGACATGCTTTTGGAAACCTACAGAATAACAACGCTGACTACGCGGTAAAGTGTAATGTAGCGTATCACCTTGTTACAGGAAGCTAGCTTAGGAAAATCATTGATGTAAGGTTAAATAAGTGCTGTTTTATACCTACCGTTGTACTTCCTCCAATCTGCCTTCTCACCGACTCGGGTCGCTTGGGTTGGGACAAAGGGGGGATGAATTTAATTATAAAGGTTTTAAATATATGGATTTTAATAAGGTTTGGCTAGGTCTGAATACATGATCTTAATTATACTTAGATCTACTTATATCTAAATCTTTAATGGTTGTCATATGGTTCGGGGTAACTAACTTTCAACTTTGCGATGCGTAACTTCGTTGGCGATCTGCGGGAGCCTTTCCAGGCACGGGGTCAGGATGCGGCGACGGAGCTGTGGCTGTAAGCAGTGGGCAGCAATCAGTGGGTGGCGGTGGCACGCGGTGATATCGTTTTGCACTATTTTATTGTTCGCAAGGGCGGCACTTTGTAAAACACTCTTCTCTTATTGTCATTTACGCAGTTTTCGTTTAACACTTTCACTGGCGATATTGACTCTCCTTTTTATGTATCTTACTTCCTCAACTTCCGATGGATGTCTTCTTTACTCTTCTCACGCTCCTCCCTCTCCCTGGTCTCAGTCTCGACTGCCTGTACCGGCGCGCGTGCCCTATGAACTGGTGGGACCCGTGGCCCTACCCCGCAATTCTCCCTTCCTCCGTTCCGCTCCTTCATATCTGTCAACACTTTCTTTGTCTTTGAATGCACAATGCCTGATAAGGTCTTATTCAAATTTACTTGTGACGTAATTTGATTCGTCACAATACCCCCTTCGTTACAAAAGAAAATTTTGAATTCGTAGAAACAAAATTTTCTTTTCCCCTTTTCCCACATGACAACCTTCTTATATCTAAACATGGAAACGCTTAAATTCTAAACAATTCTTATGTCGGTACCAAACTTACGTTCTAACAAAACTTTTATTTTAAACATTTCAAAATTCAAAATTAAAACACATTGTAGCATTAATAATCTTCATCAACCTCCTCCGACATATGTCCTAACCTCTTTCATCATCTCCCCATATCGAATGACAATCCTTTTCGCTTCGTACTCTTTTAAAAACATCAAAACACACATCGTAATATGTGGCCCAAAAAACTAATAAAATAACATGAAAACAATACGACATAATAAAACACAATAAACTCAGAATTAAACGATAACAATTAAATCAAAGACTAACATAAACACTTCTTATATTAACCCCTCGAACTTCTCTCCAAACATTCACTGTTTATTTATGAAGCTCTTCCCAACCATATGACCAAAACTAATGACAACATAACATAATTTCACAAAAATTTCAATGTACCAGGATGGGTAAGGAATGGATGCATACGTACCACTTCAGTTGATTCTCCCATCATTTCCGCTGGCATGTCTGAATAGTAATAAAAATCTATACCTACTTGCGCATTGCTCCTTTTTAGTTTTACTCTTAATCAAACATAATTTTAGTAAAGGAGGCCGTTACTAATATTTATTCACTCCTCCATTACCTGTATTTTTTAAAACCCTACATCATCGATAACAAAAAACAAGAAATCTGGTGTACATGCATAGTACGTCTGAGAATGGATGAAAAAATTAAACAAAAAATGATTACGGAGTCGGAGTGTATCTCCCGACGCGATACACAATGAAAATTAGGCGCCAGGTAATTTCTATTACACGGAGAAACCACCAAAACCGGGTTGTAGAATCTTTCGAAAACGTTTTTCCTCTTCACGCGTTCTCTCGCAATCTTTCGCATTTTTTTTTTTACATTTCTACGCATTATTTGCACTTTTACACAATTTTCGGTCTTTTCTCACGCGCGCAGACTACTACTCAAGTATGGAGACATTTAGGTACACACATATTACTTTTCATCGAACGCGCGTATTTGTACCACTCAAATCGTGCAAAGTTCAGTGCTCGCATTCGTTTGACGACAACACTAACACCGGCCTTTTATCATGCCTGCAGACTACTATTCGTTCAAATTTCGTCAAACACGCATATTTGTACCACTCAAATCGTGGGACATTTAGTGCTCGCCTTCGTTTCCGTATTTTCACTCGCTTTTCGCATTTTTTCGCTTGTGGACGCACTACTACCAACACCGGTCTTTTATCACTCACGCTGATTACTTTTAAAATATGGAGACATTTAGGTACTCGGCATACTTATTTCGTCAAACGTTCGTATTTGTACCTCTCAAATCGTGTCAGTGGTAGGTGCTCCATTCTATCGCTGTCATAAAACGTACCTAACGCAGTTCATCTGCACATTCACGCACGCCCCCTTATTTTCTCATCTGCGCAGGCTTTCGAAACATCGCGAGACTTTAGGTGCAAGATAATGTTCGGCTTCGCCAAACGCAGATATTTGTTTTTATCAACTCGCGCGATATGAATGTGCAACGGAATCCCTTCGTACCTCCTTTAAAGTTGCTCTATTTTGCGGGTGAGTATGTACAGAGCATGGTGTTGTACCTTACAACTTGTCGACTTAAAAAAAAAAAAAAAAAACACACCTAATATAAATTTAACCTAGCCAAACCTAAAGTGTGTAAAATAAACTCAGCATTGATAACGATAACTAACTCAAACCTATTTTGCTTGATTCACACTACAATCGCTGGTAGCTCCGATTTCACTAGGTCTTTAATGTGATATCTACCTGTCTCCTTTCCATTTGCATCCGCTAGAAGATATAGGACGTCGGAAATTTTTTCTTTTACGACGTTTTGAATGAATCGTGGAGCTAATTTATTTGAAAAGTACATAGCTGCATCAGAGTGTACGAAGTTTTTTCTCCACACGACGTCCCCTTGGTTGTAAATTACATTTCTTCTACGTAAGTTATATGCACCCGCGTTGCGTTGGAAGGCTACCAGCAAGTTATCTCGAACTATATCGAAAACAGTTTGGAGTTCCTTTAATGATGATCCATAGGACTGTATATCATTTATT
This sequence comes from Limnephilus marmoratus, assembly GCA_917880885.1. NCBI lineage: Eukaryota > Metazoa > Arthropoda > Insecta > Trichoptera > Limnephilidae > Limnephilus > Limnephilus marmoratus. Next base: position 13,970,173 of record OU862911.1, read on the forward strand.
CTAGGACCAGTTTTAGATTGCGATGCCACAGTGTTATTGTGCGGGTGGAAGCCCCCGTTCAAAATTTGTTCTCTGCCATGAAATAGAAAATACGGTGTAAATCCGGTGGAAAAATTTACTGTATTGTTCATTGAAGTCTGTACCATTGGTAAGTGGGTGGTCCATGCTCGCTGATCTTCTTGGATCATTATGCTCAACGTCGTTTCAATTGTTTTATTATAAGCTTCGACTACATTTGACTGTGGAGCGTAATACGCGTTGTAGAACAGAATGGGTACATTATATTTTTTCGTGAATTCTTTTAACTCCCGAGATATGAATTGTTTCCCATTGTCCATTTGGAGCACTCTCGGAGTCCCTAATGGCAAAAATATACCAAATTCTAGACACTTTATAATGGACGCAGAAGTAGCTTTACGTAGGGGAAACAACCAGCAGTACTTTGTAAATACGTCGACGCAACTTAATATATACGCGTGTCCAGACCGGCTACGAGGTAATGGGCCAACTAAGTCTATAGAAATCATCTCCATGGGAGCGTTGACCGGCTTCGGGGTGGACATTTGACCTAAAGGTGCCCCTGTTGATGGTTTGTATGCCTTGCAAGTAACGCATTTTCTTACATACTTTTTAATATCTCTGTACATCCCTGCCCAATGAAATCTCAGTCGCGCGTTTTTGAATGTTTTAAATGTTCCCGGATGACCCATTGTGGGAGAATCATGACATTCTCTTATTACTTCTTCTCGCTGGTCATAGGGTACAACCCTTTTCCACTCGAAATTCCCGGTCAGGGGAGTTTCGCTTTCAACATGATAGTAAAGAATATCTTTTTCAATTCGATAACGTGGATTTACCGCCAGATCGGTTGAACACTTTTCAAATAGATTCGCATACCATTGGTCCTCATTTTTCTGAGACGACTTTTCTTTTAACTCGCCGACTTCAATCCGAGATAAAGCGTCAGGCACAATGTGCTGGGATCCTTTCCGATGTATAACGTTAAATTCATACTGGGAAAGCCTGGTAGCCCATCGAGCTAATCGGCCAGAAGGATTTTGGAGGCTGTGTAGCCATTTAAGACTCGAATGATCTGTCACCAATGTAAATTCTTTGCCATCTACGTAGGATCTAAAATGATATACTGAGTCCAATGCCGCAAGCAATTATTTTTCGGTGGTGCCGTAATTTTCTTCGTGTTTATTTAGAGATCTAGAATAGTAACTTATAGGATGTTCTCCATCTTCAAAGGTTTGGGTCAATACGCCTCCTATTCCTAAATTGCTGGCATCCGTGTGTATGAAGAACGGTTTATCGAAGTCAGGGCATCGCAAAATCGGTGCAGACGTCAACGTATTTTTAAGTACTTGAAATGCACTCTCGGCTTCAGTAGTCCATTTAAATTTCGTTTTTCCGTTTTTCTCACCCGTTATTTTAGTCAATGGTGATGCTATAGTGGAGAAATTTTTAATAAATCTCCTATAATAGCCACAAAGACCAAGGAAGCCTTTTAATTGCCTTGAATTTTTGGGGGTGGGGTAGTTTTGTACACTTTTTATCTTCGCTGGGTCCGTTTTAAGTCCGTTAGCATCAACCAAGTAACCTAAAAAACGCAATTCTTTTTTACAGAATTCAGATTTACACAGATTAATAGTTAACCCCGCTTCTTTGATCCGGTCAATGGTTTTGTGTAGTAGCCGTTCGTGATGTTCAAAGTCCGGTGAAATGATTATGAGGTCGTCTACGAAACAAAAAACGTGATCATCCCACTGAGGTCCAAACAACTGATCAGATAGCCTTTGCAATTCAGCCCCTGCGTTTTTGAGTCCAAATGGCATGCGTTTAAACTCAAACAATCCCCTCCTCGGCACTACAAACGCGGTTTTTTCTCTTGACTCTGGAGTAAGCGGTATCTGCCAGTATGCTTTTGACAGGTCTATTGATGATATGTATTTCGCGTTGCGCAGATTATCGAGAATTTGCTTAGTGTGGGGAAGTGGGTAGGAATCACGACGCGTGACTGAGTTAAGTAAACGAGAATCTAAGCAAAGCCGGGTAGATCCATCTTTCTTAGCCACCATCACAACAGGGCTCGACCACGGTGAACGTGATGGTTGAACCACTCCCATCTTTAGCATTTCTTCTAATTCCTCCTCCAATTGTTTTTGTCTGACCGGTGATAGTGGGAAATATCTCTGCTTGATGGGTGGTCCCTCAGTCTGAATCGCATGTGCAATAAGATGTGTTCGTCCTAGTCCCTTTTCTTCAAAAGAAATGTCTCGTGCTTTTTCAGTAATCAACTTCATTCTCCTTGCCTGATCTGGCGTTAATTCGACTCCGTTTTCACTGTGAATTACGTTATTAACCGCATTTTTTTTTGGCGACAAATTAATATTCTTGAACAAGTCAGGTGCGACGTTGAAATCAACCCAAAAATCTACTCCCAATATAAGTTTGGAAGTTAATGTGAGGATAACGTAAAATATCATTGTTTTGGTAACGCCTTCGTATGAGACTGGAAGTGTAACGCACCCATCGATTCTTTGTTCTTTCCCGTCAGCAGTAAATATCTTATGGTGCGATTCATTTCTTTGGTATTTGTTAATGTTCAAACTCAGATAAGTACTATTGTTCATGCAATTTACTGAGGCTCCGCTGTCTAATAGTCCTGTAAATTTTTTACCATCTACTTCAATTTCAACATGTGGGCGATTGTCATTTCCTCTGGTACACCGTATAGGTTCACATCGTGCATTTAAATAAAACAAGTTTACGAATTCTAGCCAGCTTTTCCACTCCCGATCGGCTTGTGCTGCTCCGGGCCGATCGGTTACTCGTTTTTTATGTTCCCTTGGGACGCGTCGCAAGGGGTTGCATTGATTGGCACTGAATCACCGAATTCAAGAGCTTGCAACTCGTACCGGGGTGCGTTGGTAGTCCTATATGAATTTCTCCCCGGTTTTCTACAATCCCTGCTAATGTGGCCTACTTCATCGCAGTTATAACATTTCGGACTATTCTCCCTTCTCCTCCAGTTTGTGCGTGGTGGTGCCGATCCGTATATTTGTGGAATTCTTGGATTTTCCCTACGTGGTGCTATATCTGTTCTCTGCGAATACATTCCCACCCCTTGAGATCCTCTCTGTTCTTTAAGATTAGGGGAGAAGGTTTCAAGATCATTGCATACCTGTATCAAATCGTCTATACTATTGACGCGTGCTCCCGCTACCGTGCCGGCATATCCTGAATGCAAGCCTTTTTTCAGAATGTATATGAGTTCCGACTCAGATAACGGGTTGTCGAGGCGGTAATTTTTAGCTTGCGTGATGAGCACAAACTCCGCCGCGCTCTCTTCGTATGCCTGACGTGAATCGTATGACTTCAAACGCGCAGTAATTTGAGAAATTTTCAAATTGCTTCAACAGTTTGGTTTTCAAATTTTCCCATGTCAGTTCTGAAGACTTGATAGTTCTATACCAAATAAGAGCGACTCCTTCCACTAATTCAACAAACCCCTGAGTGATATCGGTTTCCGAAAATCCTCGGGCAGAACTGATTTCTTCTAGTCTTTGAATGAAATCTCTAACACATGTTTTTCCATTGTATTTAATTAGGAGTGTGCTCAAATTAATAGATTTTGTTTCATTGATCCCGATTTTCGATAATGATTTGCTTAAATCTTCTGTTTTTGTGTACTCTTTTGTGTTTTTTGGAATATCCTGATTAAATTTTAAAGCTTGTTGCCTCATTTTTCGGACTGTTTTCTGAGGGGTTAAATTTCTACTTTTCAATTCGGTGATCAGATCATCCTTGGACAGGCCATTTGGATCATGGATCTCCTTTGTATTTGAATCATAACTATCGGAAGACATGTTGATAAATTATCTCGTCGCTGCTAGGTTTATTTGGCTCGTTGGCCGTTTGTCAACGGGACAAAGACGTATTCCTAACTCGGGGGTCAAACACCCTGCCTAAATATCAGCAAAAAATAACCTCGCCTAGGTACCCTAAAATCATTAGCCCAAACACATAAATTTAGGCAAACAACCAAAAAAAATACTTGACATCGCCCGTCTTACTTGTGACCGTATGAAATCTAAAACACTCTTGAAATTATTATTCTGCCGATCGGTAATAAAAGGTTTGAACTCCAGGTACCTACCTACAATCCCGAATAAGTCAACGCGCCGATTTGTAGAATGATTTAATAGCCTGCCAACAAAAATAACACTTGATAATCCCGCCGCGCGCGCCGTCAGATAATACTCGTATTACGTCTCCGACCTCGCCGCACATTTGTTTATAATAACAACGTTAACAGAGAAAGATTATATTCAAAATATAACACATCTCATATTATCAAATAATATTATGAGATAGCAACGATAAAAATCTAACCCAAACTAAACGAAGAAAAGGATATACCTAAACAAGGTTATACAAGACAAAGGGAACTCATATGAGTATCGAGAAAAAATACAAGAAATTCACTATAATAAAAACATGCAAATATTTACCTTCTTTTCAGGGACGGAGTTCATGAATGTCGATAACATTAGTGATAGGTATAGTAAAATACCTAAAACTGCCACACGTCGGGCGACATTGTAGCGTATCACCTTGTTACAGGAAGCTAGCTTAGGAAAATCATTGATGTAAGGTTAAATAAGTGCTGTTTTATACCTACCGTTGTACTTCCTCCAATCTGCCTTCTCACCGACTCGGGTCGCTTGGGTTGGGACAAAGGGGGGATGAATTTAATTATAAAGGTTTTAAATATATGGATTTTAATAAGGTTTGGCTAGGTCTGAATACATGATCTTAATTATACTTAGATCTACTTATATCTAAATCTTTAATGGTTGTCATATGGTTCGGGGTAACTAACTTTCAACTTTGCGATGCGTAACTTCGTTGGCGATCTGCGGGAGCCTTTCCAGGCACGGGGTCAGGATGCGGCGACGGAGCTGTGGCTGTAAGCAGTGGGCAGCAATCAGTGGGTGGCGGTGGCACGCGGTGATATCGTTTTGCACTATTTTATTGTTCGCAAGGGCGGCACTTTGTAAAACACTCTTCTCTTATTGTCATTTACGCAGTTTTCGTTTAACACTTTCACTGGCGATATTGACTCTCCTTTTTATGTATCTTACTTCCTCAACTTCCGATGGATGTCTTCTTTACTCTTCTCACGCTCCTCCCTCTCCCTGGTCTCAGTCTCGACTGCCTGTACCGGCGCGCGTGCCCTATGAACTGGTGGGACCCGTGGCCCTACCCCGCAATTCTCCCTTCCTCCGTTCCGCTCCTTCATATCTGTCAACACTTTCTTTGTCTTTGAATGCACAATGCCTGATAAGGTCTAATTCAAATTTACTTGTGACGTAATTTGATTCGTCACAGTAACTATAAACGAACAACAAGTACAAATTGGCAAACAAAAGAGCAAACTTCTATCTTTAAACTATGGCGTCCCTCAAGGGAGTGTACTGGGACCGATTCTGTTCATTATCTACATCAACGATTTAACTAACCTTACCATTAAAGGAAACATAATCAGTTTTGCTGATGATACTGTTTTATTATTTCAAGAAGAAAATTGGACGGATACATTTAAGGATGCTGAAAAAGGGCTTAGTGCACTTCAAAATTGGCTTAAAATCAACTCGCTTACCCTTAATATAAGCAAAACAAAATATATAACATTTTCAACGAACTCAAGGGGCCAACCAATAAAATCACTAGAACTAAAATTACATGAATGCAATGGAAATAATACACAATGTTACTGCCCTGTTATCGAAAAAACACAAAACATTAAATATCTCGGAGTAATAATTGACGAAAATCTTAGATGGGACCTACACATCAAAGGTATTACGGAAAAACTCACTAGCCTTATATATTTTTAAAAAAATTTAAGAAATGTGTTAAATAAAAAGGATATGAAAAAGGTCTACTCATTCTCGAATTGAATATGGAATCATAGGATGGGGATCTGCTACACATACGTACCTACACAACCTGAATACGATTAAAAAAGGAATCATAAAGACCATATTGAAAGTACCAATTAGAACGCCTTTAATTGAAATTTTCAATAACTTTGACGTACCAAATGTACAGCAAATATATGCCAAAAATATATTATATAAGCTCTTCAAAAATAATGAATCCTCTACTAGACCGTGTATGCATAACACTAGATCGAATAAAAATGATATAAAAAATATTCCAAGTTATAAAACCACATTTGGACAAAGAAACTATACATACTTTGCAACAAAACTTCATAACATACTTCCCCAAGACATAAAACTAATAAAAAATCCAATTGAATACAAATCAAGAAAAAAAATATGGCTTAAAGAGGTCAATGAGAAAACCTTAGCGAAGACGCTAAAAACGACATAGAAGACAAATGAAGAAATGAACTATTTAAATAACTTTAGTCCGCCTCGGCACAGGACCCCCTAGTGAGGAGGACTAAGAAATACAATATTTTATTCTTAATTTCACCATTATATTTTGTATGTAAAATTTTTTATATGTATAGTCGCTATAATAAAAAAAAAATAAAAAAAATATGGATTTATGTTTTGCTTTACAATAAATATTGTTCAGAAGGTGCTTTACAATAAATATTATACCCAATATGCATCCTTTTTTATTATTTACATTCAATCCCCTTTTTACCCTGATCCTCATTTTCCTGAAACAGATTTTTTTTCAAAAGAATATTTTTTAATCATAACATTTCATTCTAATAATATTTGTATACATACCTACTCGTGTATTTGTATCTATTCTTTATTTTAAATTTGTTGTGGGAGGGTGGGGGGGGGGGGGGGTCGGTATATTACTTTTGATGGTATTGTTTTTTGTTTTATATATTGATTAGTATTCAGTATACCTTTTTAATTGTTTTTATGTTTATGATTTGTATGAATCTTGTATTTTCTGATAATTTATTAAAGATTTTCATTCCAGGGTATTTGCAGTTCTGTTGTCCCAAAGTTTTTTTACATGTCGGAATCGCAAAACCTGTATTTTCGCCCGATTTTTTGTGTTTCATGAAGGTGCGGTTTTATTTAAAACTTCACCTTCTTCATAGTGGCGCGGTATGGAAACAGTTTATCTAAATTTCTAACTTTAAATTCTTTAAATGTAAGTCCTGAAGGATACAACAATGATTTCTTTAAGATTATTTTAATTATTAGTCTTTGTGCAACTTAAAAGAATTGTATGTAAGTTTTATAAGTGCCGTCTTGTAATAAAGAAAGTCCAAAAAAATGTGCGTCTCACAAAAACTCAGAAACGAGTTATGCGGTGTGGCAGATCTCTATCCCCCTCCTGGATGACTGTTTCCGTTTTTACCTAAAGGGCGTGCTTTTGAAGATATAAGGTCTGAAAGTTTCGCCCTCTAGAAATTTCAAGAACAGCCTTCCGGAAAGTTCTAGGAGGTTAGATAAGCTGTAAAAGGTTCTGGAAGGAGTTGCTGAGTATTTCAGTGAGTCTAGAAGGTTCCGGAAAGTTCTAGAAGATTGTCCTGAGCGAAGCCGGGTACTTCAGGTAGTTAATATAAAAATAAAAAAAATATTTAATTAAATGAAGACAATATTGGCGAAACTCAATCGAATATCTGGAGACAGAAAAATCAGAAAAAGATATTGGCACCTCTGGGACTCGAACCAAGGATCCTTTGCTTACATGACAAGTTCTCTACCAACTGAACTAAGGTGTCGATATCAAATTGTCGGTGTCAATGTATCATACTTCGAATAAGAAACCAACTACCAACCAACATTATCATCATTTTCTTAACATACATATGCACATACGATACAGTTAAAAGTGACCGAATTTGATATCGACACCTTAGCTCAGTTGGTAGAGCACTTGCCATATAAGCAAAGGGTCCTGGGTTCGAGTCCCAGAGGTGCCAATGTCTTTTTTCTGATTTTTCTGTCTCCACGTTTTCGATCGAGTTTCTCTAAAGTCGGGTCCAAAGCTCGACATTTGTCATAAAATCATTGACAGTCCCGCAACAAGTCAATGATTTTATCAAGTTCATCAAGTTTGTCAATAAATATTCTCAACTTTGTTGTGTTTCGAGTTTAGTTGTGTAGACAGGAGGGGAGGGGGGGGAGGGGATTCATTTTTTGACAGATGCCGCGCAATGCGGTCGTGTGTGGAGAATCGGAACGGCCTTTTGTCGATGCATGATGAAGTATGTAACGTCTTTGCCTTTTGTGGTTATGTGCAATGAGCGGGCGTAATCACGAGTTCAAAATATTATTATACCTAAATATAATATAACAATAAAAATATTTGATAATAAAATTATAATATAATATCAAATATTTATAATTATTCTGTTTTTGACGTAAATATTTACGCACTCTAAATTCGTAACTTTAGGTCGTGCCATAATCGATATTAGTCAGAAATCTTTCCTGATAATTCAATTTGGCATGGTCAGCACAATTTGATAAGTAGTACATAACATAATAATAAAGTACATAATAACAATGTATGGCTGTTTATGAAATTTGCGTTTGTGTGTAAAATCATTTCAAGGGCACTGTACAAAGACATGTTACGCATCCATGTTCCCGCGCAGAGAATATTCCAGGCGTTTCTCGATACCGAATAATTATATTAATATTTGTTACTATATTATAATTTTATTATCAATATATTTATTATAATATTATACGTAAGTATAATAATATTTGTGATTATTTAAGCTCGCTCATTACACATAACCTCAAAAAGCCGTTCGGTTTGTTCTTCCATAAATACGACCACACCGCGCGGCTCCTGTCAATTATATGAATTATACCCCCCCGCCTGCCTTCCCGCTTCACCCGGGATGAAGTGTTTAGGAAATGTTTTCCGTCGAACACGGGAAGCACAACTAAACTCGAAACATTGACAAACTTGATAAAATCATTGACTTGTTGTGGGACTGTCAATGATTTTATCAAGACAAATGACGATGAATGACGAGCTTTGGACCCGACTTAATATTGTCTTCATTTAATTAAATATAATAATATGAGATTTTACTCATAAAGTTAAAAAAATAAAATAAAAAATATATTTTTTATGTTGTGCGTAGATGCATGTAGCCTGAACCCCCCCTGTAGCAGAATGGAAATTTTCCTGACAAAACACAGTAGTGAACACGAGCCTTGTTTAAGTAGGTACTGTATATGCATATTTAACAAAAATAATGTATTTTCGCTGTAGTTAAGATCTAGAGGAGTGATAGAATTAACTATTTGGTTGCCCTTCAATATTATGATCGCCTTCCGTATCTCAAGGAAACATCAAGATTTTTATACTGTTTTTGTTCTAGGCTATAGGCCTAGCCTAGGCAAATTAAAAGAATTAGCAAACATAATTTTGTTCCTTATGTCATAAAGTAGGAAGCATTTAGAAACAACAACGCGACAAAATGATAAAAAAACGTAAGTTAATATTTGAGATTTGTTTTTCTTTGATCTATTTTTGTACGATTTTGTTGTTGAAATAATTATTTTAGAGTAGATTTTAATCGCAATTGACTTACGTTATGAAATAATTTATTTGATGAAAATGGTCATCGACCACTAATGACGTCTGTCGTTGTGAAAAATACGTAATTGAAGTAGATGTCGATGTTGTTTTTTTTGTAAACGTAAAGTGGCGTGAACTACAAACAGCGCAGTGTTGGATTATGTAATGCTCTTTATTCTTGTCGATTATTCCAGATTCTTTCACAAATTACGAATCATAAGGCTCCCTTATTATGACTTGACAATCTCTACATATTATAAATTAAAGTCCTCCGCCGCGTCTGTTTGTCTGACTGTTCGCAAAAAATAAACTCAAAAACCATTGAACGGATTTTCATGCGGTTTTCACCAATAGATAGAGTGATTCATGAGAAAGGTTTAGGGAGGTATATAATTTGTCACGTTTTTGTGTTAGTTGGTTAAAATATATAAAATACTAGCGGTTACCCGGCATGCGTTGCAGAGCTATTCAAAGAAATACATTCATTCTCCCTGCATGTCCTTTCCCGTGCGTCCCCGTTCCCTTCCACCTCCCCCGCCTTCTGACTATCTCGTCTTTTCCGTCTCCGCAAACCCCACCTCCCCCATGACTTTCCTCCCTGTCGCTAAAATATATGAAATACACACAAATTTCATAACGTCAGAGCTTACCATTATATACATCCTATGTTACTCGCTGATAATGTAGTTTACTATTGGTGAAAGAAATTTTAAAATCGGTTTAGCGGTTTAGGCGTGAAAGCGTAACAAACCAACACAATATTAGTATACATAGATTGATGGATAAAGGAGAATTTCTATAAGTGGTGAACTAACGGGCTAGCAAGCGGGCGGTGTGGATTTGATTTGAATGAAAATCTACAGTTTTATGCCGAGGTTGATGAAATTTTGTACATGTGACCTTCAAAACAAGAGGAAGGTCACTGTCTACATTTGATTTTGAATACTCTGTGTAAAGTCAGGGCATCGCCGGGGACTTCAGCTAGTGTATTTTAATTTAAAAAGAAAGAAGACAGTCCCGAATTAAGAATAATCAGACAATATTTGAAAATCTTCTACTACCATCATAGTAAGCAGAAAAATTTGCTTATGTCGTAATAGAGGGCTTAGCCAGCCGAGGAATTGAATTAGAAGCGATGCCAACTCAGCCACCGACCGGTATTTACAAGTAATACTAACTTTCTAATATTTCTATTTTTAATACTGACAGTTCGTGGTGGAATTCCACTAAAATAATAAATTAAAGCAATTTTAACCAAACAATTCATTTGCTCAAAGGAAGAATAACGGCCGTTGTTTCCAATCCTATTGATCAACTGTTGAGCTAAAATTTTGGCTCAACACTCCTCAAATGCATAAATACACTTTTCCCAACGCTATTCGGGCGTTTCTCAACAAATCACTTGGCTGATCAGAGACTCAGATTGATCGATGGAAAAGTTGGGAACAACGGCCGTAATGGGCGGATTACGAAGAGTTTCTTCAATATTTTATTTTTGCGTCACCCGATTTAAGACGAGACAGATGGTAGCCGAGAAGTTTAAAGCGTCGGGATTCCACCCAGGCGTCGCGGGTTCAATCCTTTGCTAGCTATGTTAGTCCTCTATAGTTGCGTAAGCAACATTTTTCGCTTATAGTGGTAGAAGTAGGAGAAACTAAAATATTGTCGAGTTATTATTTGTATTCCGAAAAAAAAAATTAAATCGTTTTCAAAAAAATCAAGGCGGACGACATTTGACGGACCAGGCGACTCTTTTATGTGAATACCCCCCGAGAGTCCCAACTGCTACCGTCTGGAGCCAGTGAGGCTGTGTCCAGAATTAGGGAATGTTGGGAGTGGAGGGGAAGTAAAGAGGAAGGTATCTGGCTTTATGATTTGGTCACTAAACACGCCTAAAGCCATTTCGAGCGCAACGTTTCAATTATTTTTTTAAAATTTTTAATTCTTTCTAATTCTTACACCAGAGCGATACCGAGAGTATCTCCACTCAGCGACGTGCCGTAAATATACAATATATTTTTTTAAATGAATAAATGGTGAAATAACACACATCATTTTTTTGTGCAAGAACCCGCGACCTTCGGATTGCTAGTCGAGAGCCTTACCTTTCGACCGCGGAGACCATGTATATACAATCTCTATAAACAAACAATGTGTTCAGATGAACAATAAAAATAATCAACAATAAAATTTAAAAAATGACGGTGGGCTCCGTCATTTTTTAAATTTGAGGTTGTAATTTAAAGGTTTTTAAATTTAATAGTATACTCAGTGTCACAAGTGACACCAAGTTTCCTTGATTATTCTAAAAATAATATCAAAATAAACAAAACAGTAGGTAAGGTATATCTACGTGACTTGAATAGATTCGAGATGACGATAACAACGAAATAATAGTTTTTTTTAACAAATCCAACGATCATTCATCTCACAAATGTGTTTTAAAAAATATATATTATTACATCACAGCAAAGATTAGCATCCAATGTTACCAATGCACAGAATGAATGATAAGTGATGTCACCATCAATTGTTTCCATATGCCAACGAAAATGATAACGAATCTTAATTAGGCAAATCGAGGGGTTTCAAAAGTTTTTTGGCATATTTTTTTAATACGTAATACCATTTTTGTCGAAAGGGAATAAAGGAGCTTAGGTCGCTAATATTCAAAGATTTTCTGGACATCTTTGAACAATGTCTTGATATAAATGGCATTAATCGAGAAATTATGGAAAATCTGGCTGATTTGATTTGGTTACTAAAAACGTTTATTAGCGACGCAATGTTGCAGTCTCACCAATATATTACTTATACTTATTAGTAGATAATTAATAATAACAACCAATTTAGGATTCATAGGCGAAAAAAATAGGAACCGCTGGTCTAGGAGTCTAGGGTTTAGCTCGATGTGAGTATGTTGAAATTATTATCAAATTTTGTTTCGAGTTGTTCGTATTTCATTTGCAACAACTTTATTTTATTCTCTAATAACTCTTCAGTATTCAATAAAGTTGTTGCAAATGAAATACGAACAACTCGAAACAAAATTTGATAATAATTTCAACATATTCACATCGACCTAAACCCTAGACTCCTAGACAAGCGGTTCCTATTTTTTTTTACAAAAGATAGAGATGTTTTGTAGGATCGTTATCGAGATAACGGACGTGATCTCCTGTCAGATTTGTGTGATTTTCACATATTTACTGTTACATATTTTAGTTTTAATCGTTTTAAACACGAATTCCTGCAAGTACGCATGATTATTTTTTCATTTAATGTACGTTGTACTTAGAAAAAGCAAATAATTTGCACAAATCTGACAGATCACGTCCGTTATCTCGATAACGATCCCACAAAAGATCTCTATCTTTTGTAAAAAAAAATAGGAACCGCTGGTCTAGGACTCTAGGGTTTAGGTCGATGTGAATATGTTGAAATTATTATCAAATTTTCCGTTATTATCAATTTGTCCGTCTCGATAACGATCCCACAAAAGATAGATAATAACTCTTCTGGATAGTGGTGTGAGAAGACTGAGAAGTAGGACACAAATAAAAGATTTGAAATTTAAAAATTGCACTTCCCATTCCATTAGCAACGAATCCAACAAATCCATATCAAAACATGATCTAGACTTGTCAAATACCGTTTTTGTTTGCATGACAATGCAAAAAAGTGGCATTTCAATACCCCTTCGAAAAGTCATTTAAAGTGATGGAAAAAATAGCCCGTAATCTAATCTAACGGAATCTACTTTACCTCGTTCGATTTCAATGACTTTTCAAAGGAATGATGAAGAATCACATTGCTGTGTTGTCCGGTCACCGCCGTTTTCGTTTATGCCATAAATATAGCAAAACACCTACCTTTATGCCAGTTTATGGCACCTGTTTTCACTGAGCGTTGGTTTTGGGTCATTGTCTTTTGTCTTTGGAACTTTGTGTTCTACGCTTTCGTTGAACTTTGCCCTTGAAAATAGCAACATTTTCAAACCTTTTGAAATTCACAGCCATGTATCTTTTTTAGTTTTAGAGATACATACTTGAAGCTCAGTACGTGTTGGAACATACCTACACATTTATTCAAAACAAAAGTTAGTTAGAATCGGATATTCAGTCTCTGAGATAAAATGATCCCGTTTAGGCTGGGCGCATAAGGACGTTTTCCTTATTCGATTTCCTGATGCGGAATTCCGATTGGGAATTCCGTGAGACTAGCGCAAACGTTCGTTTTTCTTCATTTGGAATGTATACACGTCAGTCCAGATAGTGATAGCGTGGTGAACGCACGACGATGGAGGACGAAGATTTATTAGCAATTGCATTTCTGTTAATAATGAAGAAGAAAAAAATAATGGAATGATGAAAAATAATGAATTAATAATGAAAGTTTCTGCCTCACACATTATCGTGTTGCGATTCTATGCGTAACAAATGCAAAGAATACGTCCGATGCACGCGGTGCCGATGCGATACTGAATAGAAATATCCGAACGTGTGCGCCGGCACAAACAAAATGTATGCAAGCGCTGCGTTCCGCATGACGTCATTAGGTTTTTCCGTTCGGTTTCTCCGAACGCGCCGGCTTGCATTCGGAACGTACGTACGGAATTTTTTCCGTTCGGGAAAAAAGCGAACGTGTGCGTCAGTTAATGTATTTTCTACTGATTCCATGCATTCCGATCTCCGAATACGGAAAACGAATTCGGAAATCGAATAAGGAAAACGTCCTTGTGCGCCCAGCCTTATAGACACTTGTCGAATCCGGCGAGTCGAAAAAATTGGGTTCTCATTGCGCTTGACGGGACGATGGCGGCGCTATGTATATTTTATGCCGACTTATTGAAGTTTGGAATTACCCCGATAGATTAGAAACTGACGTTCATTTGCTTCCCCACTCCCGGCAACGATTCTAGACGTTTATAGACGTTTTTACGCCAATAAGTCTATGTGATGTAGATTCACCAGTTTCCCGCTTGTACCACTAGTTTCTGGACATCGTGTATACATTCCTATATTCTGCAACATTATGTATGTGTGTATTATGTGTAATCCGCTATGCATGTATCTCCATTACTTGACAATACCTAATGCTTTCTGCCAAACGTCAATCTAGCTATCATAATCATTATTTAAAAGTGAAGAGAGAAAGTAAACACACAAAGAGGCCGGTCGTTTATACCGCGGAATCGTACAGATACGTTTATTTATATCAACGGATTATATTCAAAAGTGATTTTCAACCGCGCCACGGCCAATCGTCAGTATTCGTATCGTATTCAGTTTCAGTATAACCTCGATCGTGGTGTGTTGCGCGCGCACCGTTCAGAGCGCGATTCACTTAAGAAAACTTCGCGATTTTCGCCAAAACAAGTCTTAAATTTCCGTGAAAATGTCAGCAGACAGTCCCAACAGAAGTAAATCTCAACCTCTAACCAAACCCCCACGTAAGAAATAACTAAATGTCATTTGATAACAGTTTAATTCAGGTTTTACGGAGGCATACTCGTATTCTTGCCTTCTTTATCATTTGTTATTGTTCGGACAATCGAGCGATATAAAAGTATGATAATGGGTACAAACATTGTATCATTGTCGTGCTAGTTATGTGACTCAAATTTAAATTATTATAAATATAGTTTTTTAAAGAACTAACTCTAACTTTGATGCGACAATTTTAAAATCGAGCATTTAAAATATTAAACTTTGTGAATTCATTTCATAAAATTCCTGATCAATTAATTATGAAGTGCGTATCATTTTACAAATTGAAGAACGCGATTAGAATGATAATACTAAGTGCAAAAGATAGGAAAATTATTTTACGATAAAGTTGAGAACTTTTTCACGGTTTGTGATTTTTTAAAATTGGGAAAGTTTATCAAGGTTTCTGTTTGCATTTCAGAAGAAAAAGTGTACAATGCGGGGAAGCTGGACATCAAGGGAGCGCAGGTCACGTGGATGTCCTCCCTGTACAGTGTTTTAATTGTGATTGCTTCAGCGCTAATTGGATTTACCGCTGCGAGAAATTCGCTGACATGGTAAGACAATACATTGTATTTAAATGGGTGACTTGCTTGGAAAAATATGGAAGAGTGAGTCAGATTTAGAAGTTGGAATATCGGAGGTATGTAATTAGATGTACGAGGTATTTTTATGAATGTAGAGGAAACACGGAGTTCATGCCAAGTATAGTTCTTTGTTTTGTTATTGTTATTAGTTATTACAATTGAATTTAAAATTAACATTATTTCGCAAACATTGCATTATATTTTTAATTTAAGTGTATTAAATCACAAACTAACGTCAATTTTTGTAGTAGACTTACCTTTTAATGCCATTTTAAAATTAAGCACATTTCCAATCTCAATAATTTCCTATGAAATTTTATTATAAAGTTGGACGGCTTGGTACATAAGAAATTCCTGGATGCTTGATTCCTTCATTGTTGGCAATGTAATTTGCTTTGCATTTGTCGTCCCGTGTCCGTGTATCTCGTGATTGAAATATATTTTTCTTTTCAGTTCCTTAGAAGCCAACACTATGTCAATTTTATTTATAAAATTATTACATCCAATTTTATTAACAGTTTGCTTCACGATTATAAAATTTAACTCCTTTTATTTGTTTCTTATTCCTGCGTATGTGTATATTGCGCTCGGGCAGTGTTAGCATGCATTATTTTGCAGTATTTGCATTTTTTCATTTTCTCTTCATTGCAGAGAAAAATAATACTTCAACAGTAATTGAACTATAGTGATATAATTGTTTTTTTTTTATATCATCTGAAATGTTCCTTTATTTACTTTGTTTCTGAGTCTGCCAAGAAATTTGTTAAAGAAAAAGACCGGCGTACGTTGCAATGTCATTAAAAAAAAATCTGCATGTCCTTTCCCGTTTGTCCCCGTTCCCTTCCACCTTCTCCACCTTCCCCCTCCCACGTCTCTTCCCTCACCGCGAAACCCACCTTCCCCCCGCCTTTCCTCCCTGCCGCTAAAATATATGAACTACACACATTTTATGTATACAATTGTCATAACGCCAGAGCTTACCATTATATAGGTACAGCCTATGTTGCTCGCTGATAATGTAGCTTTCTCTTGGTGGTAGAATTTTTATAATCGGTTTAGTGGGTTAGGCGTGAAGGCATAATTTATTTATTTAAGTACGCCCTTTTTCGGGGCTTTTACATAACAAACAAACAAACAAACACACGCACTTTCGCATTTATAATCTTATATATAAAAATCTCGTGTCACGGTGTTTGTGGCCGCACTCCTCTGAAACGACTTGACCGATTTTTATGAAATTTTTCATGTATATTTGGTAGGTATGAGAATAGGTTTTAAAGTTTATTTCATACCGCTAGGTGATTAGGGTGTTCCTATGGAGAAAAAAAATATTTTTTTTACTTTTTTTGTATATTTTTTTTATTTGACATCAAAAAATACCTATAACCCAAAATTTTAACCCGCCTACCCTCACCCTCCCACTTTTAAATCGCGATTTTAGTATTTTTGTATCAACAAATTTAACCATCTTTCAAATTTCAAACAGAACGAAATTATTTATGTTGTAGAATGACAGATGGCGCTACGTCCGCCTCATGGAACTTTTATCCACACATGCGCAAGGCATTCACGAGAAGCGTCGCGTCATTTTGGTATTTCATTCGGCATCATGTTCTCGCGTGGGCAAACCATCGAGCTTATATTTGTGTTGGCTAAAGGACGGACTGACAAAAAATATCGTACACTCAATGGCTCTTCGAAATTCATATTGATTCTTAATTTAATTGTCCTACCTTAGTTAGTTTTTGGTTTTTATCGGCGGTCATCGTCTGCAGCGCTCCATTCCTGTTTCTGTCATAGATCCCATCCCCAAATACTTCAATTCATTCGTTATTTTTTATTTAACAACCAAAATAATCACTAGCAAATATATATATGGCAGAATAACATTTGTCGGGTCAGCTAGTAATAGTATAGATTAATATGACCGATAATAGTATAATTCAAATTACTCTTTGCAAATAACACCGAATCCTTAAAATTTCACAACTTTACTCCACTTCAAACGCGTAGATTAATATCTGATCAAATATTTTTATACAAAATTCTGAATAACGGCCTGGACTCTCCTGAACTCGTAAATTATTTAAGAATTCACATACCTGCAAGACCAACCAGACTAAACCATTTTTTTCATTTGCCCGCGTACAGAACCAACCTTAGAAAAAATTCTCCAATACCCCGCATATGCGCGCAATATAACACGCAATTTAACAATATCGATATTCTTAATAATACTCTTGTGAAATACCGATATGAAGTCAAGCGTACGACCACAAATGTGAATTAAATTAATGCACAGCTATAGAAAAGGTACAGCATGAGCATCTCCTGTCCCCATCCCATCTTCCTCTGCCTCTTGCCCTTTCCTATTCCTTCTTCCTTCTAATATACTTACATTTATATATTTTTGTTAATTTCATTTTCATTTTCAATTAAAATTTTGTATTATATCATAATAACCATTAGCATAAGAAACTGTTTTGGCTTACCTCATTTTTAACCGCTTCATTTTTAACATCCTGTATAAAACTGCTGTTTGTTTCTTACAATAAATAAATAAATAAATAATCATAGGAAGAGTACAATGCAAATTGAACGTTTGTTTTTATTTACATTTTGCCTCTCGGTTCTATTTCCTTTGAATATAGTTTTGAATCAAGCCTTTAGAAATATTAATAATACGGTCAGTCTCAAAGGTCTTAGAAAATGTATAGATCAGGCTCACCCCACAATTATTAAAAAAATATGTGGACTGTGAAAAAAAAACTAACACATAATTATTATCTGAAACTAGCTTTTTCCCGTGCTTCGCTCGCGTGATATAAGGGAGGAATTACTGTACAAAGAATTTTCCCATGGGAATGAAATATTTTTCCGGGATGAAAAGTAGCCTATGACCCGGTATATAAACAGTCCGTATCCTTGCTATATACGACATTCCTCGCTCCGATTTAAGCGGGCTAAATCTACAGCTCAAGCTTTGATAAGCCGCAGAATAGTTCCTATTTTAGACGCGTGGCGCTAGCAGTAACAGGCCAAATTGACATTTACGTAAATAATATTTGATTTTTTTTTTTTTTACATGAGCTCCACACAGGAGGCCCAGAGGAAAATAATTTCCCTCAGGGCCTATGTCATCTTTGAGGATGGTGTGTGGAGGGTTTTTTTTAAGGAAAGGAAGGAGAGGAGAGTTCTGGGAAGGAAAATAGTTTAAGGGGTGGGTAGGATGGGGGTTCAGTGTGTCCTGGTCATCCGCCTCCAAGACCTAGACAAACCTCACCCCATGAACCCGGGCACCCCTGCTAAATCACCAAACGTAGCGAACCACTACGTTTGGTGATTTAGCAGGGACCTAATTTTACAAGTATATACTATTATATTCATCGAGCGATGAGGAATGACGATGTTATTAATTGATAATCAATTAAAAATAGTCTGATAAGAGAATTTAAAGTTTCAACGTCAGGACCGGACACTTTGTTTTCGGCGGTTAATTTTATTAATAGTGCGCTGACTCTAGCAAAACACACACTAATTAAAATTAGTATACTCGCATATAACACGATGCTGATTGAAGTGGGGAACTTTATCAAAAATTAACTCGTAAATTAAACCCGCCTAACAATAAACTGCCGTCGTTTTTGAAAGATCGCGATTTCTTGGTGTTTAGAGATGTCCCGATGAAGATGACAGTAGAGAGCATAGCATCGATATATTAACTATAGATTAGCCCTCCCATACCCAATACCAATCCCAAAGTGACACCACCTACGAGAAATTTCATAATACAACCACCGATCGAATTCCGTTGCATCTCTTGCGTGACGTAGTTGTTTTACTAGGAAGAAATTAAACATTTTTTATCAAATGTTACTTTTCTCGATACGCTGCCTCGAATTCATATGTTATGTACACATTTTTTTAGATATTCATATAACTGATTAAATTGTTAATAATAAAGTCCCCGATAGCCCATACCTAAAATATTTCTAACTGCCTGAAATTTGAGTTTTAAAAATTATCTTCGCAAAGCTAGTAATTCCGTTACCTCGAACTTGCTAGAAAACAAATTAGCTCCACGCAGACCAACTAAAAGTACAAACCAATGCTTCTTGCGATCTTTTGACTGCGAGATAAAGGACTTTCTTTTTGATAAATGTTTTCATAAACCAATATTTTTGGTTCCGGTGTCATTTTTAAGACCTACACGCCCTGTCTAGATATGCTTGGTCGAAGGAGCATAGACATACCATCACGTCGACGGTAGATTTATTTTTATTTTTTAATATTCACCCTAAAAACAGCGCTTTTTTAAAAAAAAATAACATACTCTTCTGTTAAATTCATAGACAATAGGGTAATATTGGTGACATCTAAGCTTTCGACCTACATACGGATTATGTTCCAAGCCGTGCTAAGCTCGACATTCCAACCAAGCTGAACTTATAATCAACTGATATACTGAGCCTATGTGACTTCTCAGTCCTCCAACTCTACCTATGCAAAAATCACGTCGATCGGTCGCCCCGTTGCGATGTGAAAGAAGGATAAACAAACAAACATGCATTATTTATAATATTATAGCGGTTTCTAAAGAAGGATAAACAAACAAACATGCATTATTTATAATATTATAGCGGTTTCTGACCATTATAAAATGTTCAGCCTGGCTAAAAATATCTCCTTAGCTGAAGCAATATTATAAACAGATGATTAAAACTGAAAACGAAAATTAATATTTATGTTAATACTGCGTGCTTAAAAAACACCTCAAACGTTCAATAATATTCTGAATATTTAAATATAGTAAAAATAATATTCAATATTGACATTTGTATGCAGATTGCTAACGGAAAATGTCGTAAAGAATAAAAATAAAAACAGGATTCAATTTTAAATGATCGTATTAACCTACCTCACTGCCAAAGTCGTGGTAATAAAAAATCAACTGTGCTTTATTCATTATTATTTTTTTAAGTAAATTACCCAACTACGTTTCAGTCCGATGAGTGATCCGTAAAATACAAACTTTAAAAAATACTAGAATAGAAATAGAACTAGAATAGGTACTATAGAAATGCATTGATTTAAATTATAAAAGAAAAAGACAAGTATCAATTTATAACTGAAAACCGTTCTAGACATAAATATTAGGTCCTTGCATATGAAATTGGCACCTTTGATCTCAAATATCTTCTCTTTGGTTAGGAATTCCAAATTTAAATTTATACAGCTATTTACTCATGTATTTGTGTTTCGAAAATTATAATTCATTTATTTTTTCCTTATTTGTTTTTTTTCTTGGCGTCACTTAGTTTACAAAATGGAAAACTTGAAATATGGCGTTATTTACGAGTACGAGTTCCACCGTGGCACCAGTGCTGCAGAAACGGCTCAAAGGATTAATGATGTGTATGGCGCCGGTGCCGCAAAAGAAAACACAGTGCGTTTTTGGTTCCAACGTTTTCGTTCTGGAAATTTCGACCTGCAGAACAAGCCCCGTGGACGGCTATAATGAAGAATTGAAGGCTAGTGTGGAAGCGGATCCATCGCAAACCACGTCCGAGTTAGCTGCAGGCTGCGGTGTTAGTGATAAAACTGTTTTAATCCACTTGAAGCAAATTGGGAAGGTGAAATTGAAAGGTGGGTACCTCACGAATTGAGTGACTTTTTTGACTTTTTGAATTTATGGCATACAGAGCTCCGGGCCAATAAGGCCCCTTTCTCTTTCATCATGATTTTATAATGGTTGTTGAAAGTTAGATTAATTAGTTTTTTGTGAAAAAATTTTTGCAAGGGAACATGGCTGCAATATGGGGAGGTTTATGACTTACAAAGGATTTGTTTAGGTTTTTTATGAAGTGTTTTAATATTTTCATCATACTGTGAATTGAGTGAAGCAAATCAACAAACGCGCATTAGAACGCTAGACCACATCGACTTTATGTTTCTCCCACACAAAACGCCAATTTCATATGTAAGGACTTAATATATTTTTTCATGACCAAAATTAAACACTTCCTTCGCACAAAATTATTATACTTATCAAGGAAGATTTTTTCAACCGATTACCTGATGAAATTAGAAAAATTAATGATAAAATCCAATTAATAAACACTGTTAAAAAATATTTTAAAGTTAATCTCAAAAAAAAAAGTTTCCGACTAATCTAATCTTAAGAATAACTTATAACTCAGTTTCCAAGTGATACTCCATTCTTCAAATAAGTTAAATTTTGTTTTGTTTTTAACAACTAATTACAATAATTCCATTTACATTATCCAAATAGTAAAATTGTTTGATAGTAGATAAATACTATCACCGAACATATCACCGAACTTACAACTTAGTGTTTTTTACCTTCACATTGTAATTTAAGTACTTATAATATAATATAGCATTAAAAAATGTACACCACTCTTCCAGACACAAGCTAATGCTTCCATGGAAGAGTGGTATTAAGATATTTGAACATGAACATGTACGCAAATTACATCATCTAAATGTACATTACATTTTATATGTTAAAATAAAATAATAAAAATAAAATTAAAAAAACTAGTGACCGACCAAAGGTTCGGTTTCGGCCGAAACGGAGACAGACACCGAAGATTCGGTTTCGGTAGAAAGTCCTGTTTCGGTCGGGCACTAAAAATGATATAATTTTTTTTTTACAACCTAATAATTTGTGATGAAAGAGAGAGGGGCCTTTTTGGGCCGGAGCTCTGTATGCCATTATACCAACAGTCGAAAGGTGAAAGCCAAATAAAAATAATACTTCTACATAGAAATTGATACTTCAAAATCACATTTATATATATACACACTCTTATGTTCATTTATTTACTTTGGCGCGATTCCCTAAGAATAAAGTTTTTTTTAGATCTAAAATACATTGAGACGAACTAATTGGCAATTGGCCAAAAGTCAGAATTGTACAGAACGATAGACTTTATTATTTTGTTATACCAGTTAAACACACACAAGTTTCGGACAAATACGCCGCAAATACCAGGCAATAAAAGCATTCAACAATCTTTCGCTCGATATGTAAAATGAAGAAAACAAAAAACATTTCGGAAAGGAAATTAAAAGATTGATTAATGAACGATAGAAGCAATATTACAAAAAAAAATAATGTTAATTGCCTTTATTCTTGTATTTTATCTTACTACAGCTCAGTTTTATTTTCATTAATTTTAATGTTTTGTTTGATTTTACCCATTTATTGAATTTTAATAAATTGTAAAATGGGGGTCTCAGCACGGAAAGCATCCAGTGAGGCAGGCCCATATCAAAAATTATTAAATAATGTTATAAATTTGTTACATTAAATTTAATAAATGAAAATAAAATATACAATTTTTTAGTACTTACAAGAGATTACGTAAATAGTTACTTCAGCTAAAGCGCCGATGACCCAGAGAGAGTTTACAAGCTACTATCTGGGAAATTCACTATCTGTTAGTAAACTCGCTCAGTGTAATCGTGTTACTTGCTAACTAGCAGATTTTTTGTTTTGAAAAGTTTTATTTTTTGATGTACATTTGTTACTTTTTATTTTATTTTTTTTTGCTACCGGTTTCGACACGTCCGTATCATTAACGAGCAAACTTAAAACTTTTCAAAACAAAAATGTCTAGAAATTGTTACATAGTCAGTGCCCAAGAAATACAAAAAAAACTAGCAGATTGTTGACAATCTATGAAAAAAGTTGAAAGGTCGTCAACTCTACTCGCCACACGCTTGCTCGTGATTGGTTTATTTATGTTTTTCAAGATGGCTGCCAATAAACAGCTGATTTCGACTGTCAAACATCACAGAATTAGTTCACGCAGGCGTCGTTATTCTTGTTACTGGCGCTAACAGCGACCTCAGTTTCCTACGCTATTGAGCGAGTGGACAGTTTTGTGTGTCATCATGACAATCTCACTCGCCGATTTACCCGTTTTTAAACTTAGTAGATAGTAGCTTGTAAGCTCGCTTAATGTCATCGAGATTTAAGTGGAGCACTATAAGAAAGTCAGTAACTTTATGTACATGGCTTTACTTTATGATTTAATAACACTTCAACCGGTTTCGGCAAAATCGTACCTTCGTCTTGTCTGGAGTCTGCAGCGCAGCTTCTAATAATTAAATAATTTTTAAAGATGCATTATTATATGGATAGGATAGATAGGGTGTGCAGTGTGCAGTGTGCACCATATCCTATTTCTGAAATCATAGAATGTTTCAATGGGAGGAAATAAAACTCATACTTTATCATATTTAGAAGTATTTTTATTAACAAAGAAGGCTTTGAATTTAAAACTTATCTAATGTGAAGAATGAATCTGATATATTTCGACGAGTTTCTTAAGGGCCTTTAACCAGCCAGCGGTCGAAAATCCACATTTCCTCGAAAGATGTTCTTACGATCATACAGGGCGGTTTCAATGAGAAAGATTGATTATTCGCCGGACCAACATTTTAAAATTATAACTCAATATCGATTTTATTTCATTCCAAATTTGCTTTAATTTATACCTACATCCGAAAATGCTGAAAGGCGTGAAGATAAAACTATTAAAATTATTATAATTTTTCACCAATGTCTAAGCAAAATAAATGTGCAAAAAAAAACTGAAATATATTAATTTGTAAGACCGTAAATAGATAGACAAAATAGAGAAATTTTCGTCATAAATAAGTGTTCGGATATTTTTTTTAATGATTTTGTTTGAACTAAAATTAAAATGTTGAAACATTTACTAGATAACGTATTGATTTACAATAATTTATGATTACATGATATGAAATATGTCTTGCAAAATAAGATTTTTCGTTTGAAAATTTAACAAATCTGCCAAAGACCTACATATGTTATTTTACTCTATTTTATTTTGCTCTATTTTACTTTCTTCTAATTCTCATATGTTAGTATTGAGTTTCTTTTTTCTTTAGTTTTTATTTTATATGTATCTTAAATTAAAAAAAAAAAAAATCATATCAAACTGTAAAATGAGGTCCTCAGCACGGGTAAAGCACCCAGTGAGGCCCACATTAGTCAAATATGTAACACACATGTATAAATCAGATGAATCAAATAAATAAAAAAAAACTTTATTGTAGATACTAAAAAGAAACATTTTTCTCAAAATTTAAAACATAAAAGAACGATCTTTTGAAATCAATTTATATTTATTTGTGGAAAAGAGTCAATACGTATAAAATTTGATTTAAAAATTACGTATTTCCGGTTTTCTCTGGTTATATCCTCTTAATAAGAGTCGTAAGTCGCTGCGATCAGTAGCTTGCAGCCGAGTTCCCTTTCTAGTTAGCAACTTTGCTACAGCACTAAAACCACGTTGACACAAATACCGGAAATATCAGAAATCGCAGACAATTTTGTTTAGTTAACCCGTTTAATCATAGGAGACCCAAGTTGTCCCAAAACATCATATGCCGTTATAATAACAGGAGACCCAGATTGTCCAAGAGCGACCGTGCATTATTAAAAGTTAGATATCTCTCTTTCCGTAATGCAAATATTTGTGATTTCTTTTATGTTAGAAACGGAAAGAAATAATGCTTCTCATTGTCTTAGAATTATATGAGCTAGGTTGTTCAGATATTTTACAAACCTGATCAAAAGTGACGGTTTAATTTTGCGCCTATTTGTGACGTAAACCACATTTAATTTTAAAATTAAATTGTATGAAAGTGATAAAAAGTGAGGTGACAGTTTTATTACAAATTTTGTTTAGAAAAGGAATCTGAATTAAAAATTTGAAGTTTATTCTATTTTAATTACTTTAATTCAAATATTCGCAGGTATGCATTTTTTAGCCAATTTACATTTCCAATGTTAAAATTTTAATATTTATAAACAAAAATGTTGATTTCTAATAAACATATCGGAAAGATTATTTTATCTTAATTTTAGAACAATTTTTATTTTAGCAAAAGCGTTAAAAAGAACTAATAAATAGGAACATTTAAAATGCACGGGAAGAACCAGGAATTTTGCGCGCAAACTTTGACAGGCAAAGTTGACAGAAAATTATTTTCTTATTATTCGAAGGGTTAACTTAACCATGGACTACGTGTATACCAAATATAAAGCTGCATCCACATTATTTCATGCGCAAGTGACTCTAATTTAACCGTCTACACGTGTCGCCAAGCAATCAAGTAAATCGCATCTCAGATTTTTATGGGTAGAATTTGTATGCTGTCACCCCTTTAGTTTTCCTTAACGCCCCCTAATTTTCTTTGAGCCTTATACTGCCCCACTGAAAGCATCAAGCGCCCACAAGGAGGCGTTATCGCCCACTTTGAGAAAGACTGGTCTAGAAACTGGAATGTTTAAATTGATACCCATGTAAACATGTTTTTTACATAACTCTAGGAAGTCCTGAGGAAAATAATTTCCCTCAAGGTCTTTCCCGACTACGCACAGGTGCCGAACTAGTTCCTCGGAACATCTTCCATTGTAATACCGATAGAACAAGGACAGCATAGCATACCTATCTGATGTCTGTGCTCTAAAGATTACAATCCGCTTGTTAAGATAAAGGGAATCCATCAAACCAACCGCCTGTTTCTGCAATGAGTTTGGGGTTTTTTCAGGTATTAGAGGTGGCTGCCAAATTCAACAGTGGGCTTAGCTTGGGCTTAACAATCGCTTAGCAGAACAAAGAAACAGGGTTTCATTTTATACTACCTCTATATATATAAAAATCAAAATGTGCTTTCTTCTGGGTTTGTATATATGTATGTGAGTATATGAGATTTCTATATTGTCCATGGCATAGACATAGACTCTATGCATTGCTAAACCATTCATCCGATTGCAATGAAACTTTGGGGATTTGATGTACGCATGCCCGCGATGCTTATTGCCCGGTTTCTATATTATACAATAGTTCTGGCATCATGAAATTATGCATTGCTAACATTACTAACCGTTCATCCGATTTCGAGGACACTGGTGAGTTGTGAAGGTTCCTATGTATAATGAAGGTTTCTGTATATACTGGTGAAGTTTGGCATTATGAAATTTTTATTAAAAAATTCCAATATGTTTGGAATCTGCATGTACCGGGACTTAATGTATGGAATGCGAAAGGGGGGGGAGGGGAACCCGGGAGGTGGAGGGTATCTCGGGAGGAGGATGGGGAACTCGGGCGGGGGTTTGCGGGACGGGGGAAGCGGACGAGGGAAGTGGGGAGAGGGAAGGCGGAGGGAAGGAAGGAAGGGGTTGCCGGAGAGGAAGGGGAGGTGGAAGGGGAACGGGACGATAGGGAAAGGACACGCAGGGAGAAACAATTTATTTGTTAAGTGGCATAGCAATGCAAGCCGGGAACTCGCTAGTATTGGGTCTTTAATTAAGCGCTTCCTATCTTTAAATTTAAATAAAACAAAGTGTGTGGGAGATATCACCAATTTTTTTATTATTGAAAGGCCTATCGATGCCAATATGTATGGAATATAACATCGTTCAAATGTCCGCCGTGGCTTCTCTGGGTGACGCGCATCCCATATGTCCAATTTTCCGTGACTGGCGCATAAATCAGGCTGAATTTGACCGATGGCATGGGTTATGTTGGTTTCGAGGGCCACTGTGGTTTTTGGCTTATTTATATTGACCTGCGACTTAAGAAAATCCCACAATTCCATGGGGTCAAATCGCACAATCTCGATAGCCAGTTCACATCACCTCCACGTGAGATGATCTTGCCCTCAAATCGCTCGTGCAGGATGTCCATTGTGGCATGAGCTGTGTGGCACGTAGCGCCGTCTTGTTGACACCACAAGTCTTTGGTGTCCATATCATCCAATTCAGGCCAAAAGAAGTTGGTAATCATCAACCTATAGCGCTCGTCGTTGACGGTGATGGCCTTGCCAACGTCGTTCTCAGAGAAATATGGACCGATGACGCCGCCAGCCCAAAATCCACACCGAACTTTGGATCTTGGATCTCTGTTGCAGGTATATGCGAATAAGCCACAAACCACAGCGGCCCTCAAAGCCTATACATGAATAAAATAAAGTGCAAATTTATGATTTTGTGTAATCATAATAAGTTGAATTTTCAATGGGCAACCGGTTTTCGCGGTTCAACAAGAGGATTACAAGTTGGAAGAGTAATAAAATAGTCTAAGGCGACAACACTCAATTACCATAATGTATTTTTGTCGACCTCTTTTTAAATGCTTACATCTATTTGAATTTCACTTCTGTTTTCTGAAGAATGTATGAATGAAGAAGAATATTGAAAGTGGAAATGAACCTACTTCTCGATACCAAATTGAGCTGAAACTCGGCAGATAGACTCGTTGTCGACGACAGCGCATTCTATCAACTTTTGGTGGCAATCACGCATGGATATTTGCATTTTTCTGAAGTTCGTGACATTATAGCACTCAATAAAAAAAAAAAAAAATAAAAAAAAAAAAAAAATAAATAAATAAAAAAAATAAAAAATAAATAAAAATACACGAAAAAACAGTGCGCAATTCTCACGCAATAGACATGAAAACTTCAGAAAACTAAAGTAGACAAAAGGGAGGCTACGAAGTACCGCACAAAGAGGAAAGCGATTATACTATCTCATTTTCTCGCAGGCTAAATCATGTAGATGTACGTGTTTGTCTCTTTCTCGTTTCATCGAGTTTCCAACCACAACGGTGCTAAAGAAGTTTTCACTTCAATAAATGTCGGCCTTACCAACTCCGGATTTGGCCCGGTTTGTAGCGCAGTTGAATCCGAACACTGGGTAGAAAGGTTCAAACCTCAGTGAAAATAAAACAAAAAAAAGTTTTAAAAGACATTTGAAAATACTTGTATCACAGTAAAAAAAATCGAGCGCAGTTTACACGTGGTAGAAACGAAACTTTACCAAAACAATCTCAACCAATACTTGAAAAGTGGGGTCATAATCAAAGCGACCAATGAGCCCAAAACAGCGTAATTTTCGTTTCATATCTCAACCAATAGGAGCGTTTAAAAGTGACATGATAATCAAAGCAGTCAATGAGCGCAGTTGATGCGTCGCAGGTTCAGTAATCGTCATTTCCATTTCATCCGAAATTCAAATCATAGCGGGGAATAGAAGTTACACTTCAAAAACTTTGTTTTTTTACGGGTTGATTTTTCATTTTATATTTTTAATTTATCGGCAAAAAAAATTGATACCTAAAAGCAGATACATACATAACAACATAAAATATAAGATAGTGACAAAGAAAGTATAAATTATCGGAAAAAGAAAAGTTCTAATTTTTTAATAATCACGTCATTTGCGCTCGTCAATGCGCTGATCTGTGTCCCACAAAAGCCACTAATTAGAATTTGTTTTAGAACCAAATTCACACCGCCTACTTTAAATAAGTAAAAATATCTGAACTAAACCAAAACCTAGAAGAGGATTTTGGACGTAATGTAATAATTTTCTGTGTTTTTAATGCCCTGTTAGAAATGGATATATGCTAATTCGGAATGGATTAGCGCCATTACGGTGAAAGCATTATCTCAGCTTAATACGGATTAACAGAGCGGGCACCGGGAAAGTTTTTTTCTTATGAAAAGTAGGCGCCCATACTATGGGCGCGTTCTACTACGCTCATACTACGTTCAAGTGTAAAAGTCATCTTCCCACTTTATGGGCGCCTAACGCTCCAGTGGTTGATTACTTCATGAAATAAGAAGCGTAATTTACTAAAAAAAATGATTTTTTTTTCATTTATGAATGCGTATTACAAACAAATGCGTATTAAAAATACAGATAGAACGTTGGAGGACCCACCACTTACCCGTCCTGATATAGGTAACAGATGGTTACCCCTTCAAGGCTCTTGCAAGGACTCTAATTTTTTTGGTAAAAACGACATTTGATAACGAAACTAGACCTCCAATGTCCCTGCATACGTTGTTAGTAAGCAGTATGCAAGTGCTTAGCGGGAAAACAGATACAATATGCGTTAGTATGATAAAATATAGACAAGACAATGGGACGGGTTGGTGAAAGTCCACGAAGTGGCAAGCGCTGTATGATTGTATGATTGTATCCAGCGTATCCTACAAATACCTGTTGGAGAGGAAAACACAGCAGATAAGTAATAAGGGCATGGAAAATGGTTGGGAGTCCTCTCCAATCGATTGGCAGTCCCAGCAAAAATGCGCATGACGTTCGGTCTAGTCGTGAACCACACTCAGCTTCCGCTCCCCTTAGCCGGTTCCTCGGTGATGCCTCAAAGAAAAGAAAATGAGAGATTTGGGGGATACAGATAGAACAGATACAAACAGATTTTGTGACTAAGATTATCTGTGGCAGTTTCCCTTGATTAACTTTTTTTCTTTCTTATTTTATTAAAATTACTAGCTGACCCGGTGAACTTGGTACCGCCTCAGAATCATTAACTTATTAGCTAAATTAAATTCAGTTTTTTATTAACTTAAAAATTACACAATGAAGCAATTATCGATGCGCAACTCTCCGTGTTTGGTTTTTGTAAGTATCAGAGATGGCGTTGTGTACGGATTTATATTTTTTGTGATGTTCTTACTTTTCCACTTACTTACGGGAATTGCGTATTTTAATTATTGAATTTTCCTTTGGAGGGGTGCAGACATACGTTCACCGTTTGTCTAATTTTCGACTTGACTTTTAGTGTGTAAGAAAGAAGGGCAGCATTATATGTTTAAGAACATAAACAAACAATCAGCGTATTGACATTTGACATTTTTAAATTTTTGGAATTCACTCACGACTCAATATTATACTTGTCACAATATTCCCGCCGCTCTTTCAAAAGATGAAAATTCGTTCCATACAAAATGTAAGAGGAAAAGAATTTTGTACAAATTTTTTTCTCATGGTTTTTTTTCAATGTTTTAATAGCTATTCTGCTATTCGGGTCGGAGACAAATCCAACATATCAAATATCATAAAAATCGGTCCAGCCGTTCTTGAGTTATAAATGGTGTAACTCACCTGACTTTGTTTTATATATTGATGTGGAAAATTAGGTTTTTTCGAAAATTATCGTAAAACGTTTCGACGGTCCCGAAGAACAATGTCGGATCTGATAAAAATAAAAGTCTGCATTTTCGGAATTTTCAATGGAATATAATGAAATGCACATGTATTTCTTATACCATATTTCTTAATCTCTAAAAATGCAAAAAAATGCTTTAAAAGCCCCTACTGCAAAATTAAAAAATCGCACATCCGACATTGTTAATAATCCAACAATATTTGTGCCCGATCTTCGGAAAATACAATATAACGCTCTTGTTTGCGAAGTGTTTTTACTAAGCGGGAATTTAAACCATTTCGCCATCTACATAAGGGAACGTACCCAAACTACGTGACCAACTTTTTGCAATTTTTAACCCCCCCCCCCCCCCGGTGACCAAAATCCTAAGGAACCCGCCGCTCATTTGTATGGAGCGTGACCTTTTGAAGACCCCCCCCCCCCCCCTAAAAGTGTCACGTAGTATGGGTACGTTCCCTAAGGTGCTCCATTGTTAGCGGCCCGATTCCAAATGTTACAGAACGTAATGAATGAATAGCTTTAAATAAATAAATTAGAGTTCTGCGTTCTGTAACCATCGCTAACAATTATGGCGCACAGTACGGTCGCTCCGAAGTGTCCGTGCGGGGCGGGGGGTGCTATTTCTAAATTCAGTAGATTGTTGTTTACGTTTTCTACTTATATCGATTTTTTAGATCACGTCTGGTTTTCAATGGTCACAAATGTGGCTATTTTTAGAATAAGATGCAAATTAGTTATCATTAAAAATATTTCGTCATTAAATTTTATGGGACTGTGGTGTCTCATTTAACCGACATTGTTTGATGCCGGTCGGCATTGCTTGGTCTGCGTGTCACGTATCATTGTCATTGCAGGTGCCCAAATTAATAAGTTTCTTTGTTCCGTTTTCACACGTTTTTTAGAATTGTAAAATCACGGATCATAAAGTGAGGCGGATTTCAACTTCTGAATTTCTTTGTTGTCATGCTATGTCCGCGTTTTTTTGTTGTTATTTGGATCTCTTGATTACTAAAATATTTATTCTGCCAATAACTTGTAGAACTCACTCACTACCTTGTTCCGAAGATTGTGAGTTTTCTGTGTGAGCCAGATGTGAAATGGTCATGTATTTATTATTGGATCGGTAGTCGATAAATGTATTTCGGGTCACAGATTACTTGTAGAAGTTTAATCATGAAATTAAAATATGTTTTTGAATGGCGATTGAAAAAACGCGCAGATTTTAAATAACGTACTTCTTCGTTGGTTTCTCATTGCTAAGGAGCGTGACATCCCCATTAATTTTCGTGGTGGACAAGGCTCCTCCACAGTGGAGAGCTGCGGACACCAATGTACCAGACACCAGTGATATTTGGTTACTTCAGCGCATTGTTGACACTCCTCTGCTTCTTCTCACCAGTAGTGGCGACTCGTGGCTGTTGGGTGTGCTAATATTAAAAATTGCATTATTGGTGTTGTAGTAGGCAAAAAAATAAAATACTTTGAAAATCGGGTTTTTGTATGAAGATTTTCAGGAAATCCGTTCGGCGCACGGCCAAACTGAAATCTCCTGAAATTTTTCATACAAAAAACTTAATAATGCCATTTTTTTAATATTAACACTCTAGCACACTCAAAAGTCACGAGCTGCCACTGCTTCTCACTTCCACTTTGCCAGTGACTATGAGTTTCTCCAAGTTGGAGTCCTCAGTTTGGCGAGAAATGTGTCCAAAAATACGTTATAGACAGATAGTTGAGAGATACGTTTTAAGATTTTCACGGCCAAAAGCATTTTCGTTATTTGTTTTTGGGGTGTTATGCCGTGTTGCGCTACCTCCTTCTTTAGCCAACGTTTAGGACATCGTTGCAGTGTCCATCATCAGGGCAGATCCGGTAGATGCCTAAACCGGAAATTTTTTTTAAAAAATGTGATGCAAGTGGCCTATTGTATAAATCAGTATGTATCTTGCCTTAAATATTCTTATGCTATAATTAAATATTCTTATGTATGATACTCATTTATGTACCTCTATGCCTGTCTCAACACAGGTATACCCTAGAGAGACAGGCATCGAATAATGTAATGTAAACATACCTTTTATAGATAAATAAATAAAAAAAATAAAAAAATTTTAAGAAGCAAATAAGCACACACTTCACCACTAAAATTATACATCTACCGGATCTGCCGGATCTGCTGGTGATGGACACTGATCCTGATGATGGACACTGCAACGATGTCCGAAACGTTGGCTAAAGAAGGAGGTAGCGCAACACGGCATAACACCCCAAAAACAAATAACGAAAAAGATACTTGAGAGTTTATTGTGGATGCCTAGCTCTTCCTAAATGGACATATTTGTGCGTCTGGGTGTCCGTGATATTACTTTCCGTGAGTATTTTTCTCTGGCACCACATTTCGAGAGCATCCATCAGCGAGTGTCCATGTTTCCACACCGTGTAGGTATATATGGGGAAAATCAATGCCCGAACGATTTTCAAATTGGTTATCTTCGTTTAATGCCTCTGTTACTCTGTACTCTTCGCATTTTGCTCTTGACGTATTTTATCATGCAAATAAAATAACTTGCAATTAAGTTTATTGTAGATACGTTATTTTTAATAAATAATGTATAAGTATTTTAAATAACGTAGGTACCTACCTAACTATTCTTTTTTTATGTTGCTATGGTCGATGGAATATTTTATTTAAGAGGAAATACTAGCGGCGTTTTTCCATACAAACGTATTCCCCGTTTATCTCTCTGGATTTTGACCCTAGAGCAAAAATTTTTTTTACATAATATAGATATCGACCACTAGCGTGTCGGTACGTTTTGCTTTTTTTGATAATTTACTTCTTATAGAAGTTAGGACCATCCAAAAATGAATAAAAATGCCTAATTTAAAAGCCGTCAAAAAACGTTCAGTATACAAACTAAACAATGTATTTTGAAAAAAAGCAAAACGTACCGACATAGAATATTTTCTTCTAATACAGTTTGTGAAAAAAAAAATTAAAATCGGTCCAGTTTTGGAGAAAAAAAATGGGGAATACAAAACATCGATTTCGAAGATTTTATTTAGGTATTTTCGGCCCGATGTGCAGGTGTCCCTTTCGCTCAGTTCCCTTGAGGAGGGCGGGGAACGAGGGTTTTGACAAATACATACAAAGCGAAGTAGTGATGTAACGAATTTTATCGGTAGACTAGTGTTGTCCTTCCCCGAGTGATCGATATTTTTTATTCGTTTTTTTCTGTTTAGTGACTTATCGCGGTATACCAATACTGATCGAGATTTCATACTAAAATTGAGCCAAATTAAAATTATTTATATCAAGTACTATAATAAATTTTCAATTTGGGAGGCGTTATAGGTACCATCGCCCCGGGAACCATATATTGGATAACCATTACCCCCGCCACTTGTTCACCCCAAGTGGTCCGCTGTGTTTAGTGACTGAGCCTGGATTCCCGGGTTCACGGGTGAGGTCTGCATGGGTTTTGGTGGCGGATAATTTTGTCCACTTACTGCGTGGCGGGCCGGATTGGGAGAAACTGGAAGAGGTAGATCTTTTGATCTCTACAGCCGGACTCTCCACCATCATTTCATACTTTTACCTACCTTTTCCCTACCCAGAACTTCCTTTCCTTCCTTATCCTAAAAATACCCTCCACACAGCTTCTCCAATGATGTCCAACAACTTCTCCAACAAAGTCCCTGAGCGATTATTTTTCCTCGGTGCCTCCAATGTGGGGTTTATGTTTAAAAAAAAAATCTGTTTCAAATTTTCGGTTGAGAGTCGCTTACATTGCCTTCAGTGATTAATTGAAATTTTTTGTTTGTAAACGCTTTATTGTACAAAATTTTAATTTTTTTACGACTAGACAATGAATTTTAAACAATTTATGATTTATATCTTTCTCTCGCTGGTAAATTTCTTGGTATGCGACCGTCAATTATTTCTGGTAAAAGGCATTGGAGGTAGAAGTTTTCTAACAGTGGTTCAATTTTTTGCCAGATTGAATCGTCCCTTTCAATTTTTTCATACAGCAAACCTTTAGGACTCCACACGACAAAATAACAGTATTTACGACGAGTAACTTGTAACTGGCCTTGGACTTGGTAGAAGTAATTGTGATTCCGTTTTAATGTTAAAGCATTGTCTTCAATTTTACAGTAATCAATTTTTTTTTGTTCAATTCCTTCTTCTGGTGACATATTTGCTATTCTATATGGGCATTTCACTTCAATTATAGAATCTTTGCCAATAAGGCCATCCGGACTTGCCGCTAAAAAGTTTTTGTTTTCATCGACAATAGTCCACAGGCGAATACCTCTAATTTTGTTTCTTTTGTAAATTGCTCAATTGCTTGGTTTTCATTTTCTTTCCCATAATTTGTGGCCGTATTTCCTTTAAATGGCGAGTACAGTAACGAGTTTAATACTCTCGTAACTGAAGTTTTTGGCCGTAACTTACATATTTGTCCAAAGTTAGAAGCTGTTAGCCTCTTACGCCTTTCAATTGCCCACAAATTATTATTGCTTTGGCCCACCGTATTCCGTTCGAGTTCTTCCTTATTAGATGGAGATAATTCTTTGAGAAATTCTTCTTTTTTCGTTTCAAATAATTCAGGTGGCATATCTGGTTCTAATTCCAATTGACCATAATTTTCATCAGGTCCTGTAACTTTTTTTCTATTTTCTGTCGTGTTTTCATTATACCTTAGTTTTCTTTTTCCACACCTCTGTGTTGTCTCATTCGAACGTCGTTTTCTTTCGATAAAATGCTTCGTGTAGTTGCCAGGACTGTGGCCTTGGATTTTTTTTGTATACGGGAATGGGTTGCCATTTCACTTTTCCACGAAGTTACTGCTCCAAAACATCTTGCTTGGTATGATCCCCTTTTTGTAAAATTTACTCTTTTTCCGCCTGTAAATTTGGCAATAACGTTGTTGAATTGCTCCACAGTGTTATTTGTCACGTTAATAATAAGACTTTCCGCATTTGCTATAAGAGACGACAATAATTGTTGAATATCAGTCCATATTCCACAATCTTGAAGATCGCTTAGTAAATTTGGATCATTAGTGTACTTCTCCGACTTGCAATAGTATGACGAACATTTTGTATGATCACCAAAAACATGGTTTGCGGCATTTTTTATGTCCATTTTCAGATTTTTTACTTTATCACTTTGTGGCGTGTTTTCTTGCTCTTTTCTGTAATTTACTGCTCCAACTATAGCTTTTCTCATTCGTAAAAGGTTTGCTTCAACCTTTTTCCTTATTTGAACTGGTACAAAGCCTTTAGCGTTGTTGGTTTTTTTTCCAAGTGCTTTTATTTTGTTGCAAAAATTGCGAAGTAAGTGATTTTTGCACTCTATTTTTTGTACTATGAAGTTCGGCCCATATGGCATTTGCTGCAAAAATTTTTTCATGATGCTGGAGTCGCCATCTCCAATTAGTTTATTGAATTTCAATCCATGCATTTCAATGCTTCTCGAGAACCCTTCTGCTATAATGTGGGCTTCCATGGCATTAGCACTGTCACGCCAGTTTTTGAAGCACCTATGCTCAGATGCTTCTACTTGTAGTTTTGTAGCTCTAGCACATATGCAGCAGTACGAGTTTCGCACTCCCAGAAATAAAACCTTTTTAGTTCGCAGTCCAACTATGCATCCCGCACCAGATGAGGAGCTAAATCCACTTTTATATGATCTCTTTGCCCAAGAACCATCTGCAACTACCGTCACCAAAGGGTACCCTCCCTCGTCTACGTCACCATTTAAAATTGCAAGCCTTTTTTCTTCTTCACCAGCTGCGATCATTTCTTCTAAGGCACATTCTTCAAGTGTTAGCGCTAAACATTGTTCTATGTTCTTGTAAGTTGAAGGATTCATATTTGGCATATTCAATACCCCACAAATTTCGTTCCATTGTGAATATCCATTTCCTGTACATACTACTCCTTCGACGACAGCAGTATTTACGGACACTTTCAGTTTCGGGTCTTCGGAATGTACATATTCTATTTTCTTGCACATTTTGCACTCGAAAACATATTGGCTTAGAAAACCATTTCGTCGTTCCTTCACAAATTTTAAATCGGAAAATGTGCAGTTGGTGTGTTCGTGCTTTATATTTGAAATTTCTGAAAAAAAAAATTTTATATCAACAATTCTGCGACCTTCGTGAATATGGGTTTCATCAATATGGTCTGGTTTCAACAGAAAATCATCAAGCGTTGTTGGCGATGAAGAACTTGCGTTTTCTTCTGTATTTAGAGAAAATGATTCATCCCTCGAAGGTTCACGCATTTGTGAAGATGTATCTAAGTTTCTAGCAGCATCGTTGATGACATCCATATCCCTGTAAATAAAAAGTAATAATAATTAAATTACTTATTTTCGTTGTACTTATAAGACAGAATTTTTTCGAGTTCCATACGCGAAGGAATCAATAGAGCCCATTTGTTCTCATCAAAATGTAATGCTTTATATCTTCTGTTCTTTTCCAAGTCTCGGTTACGCATGCTACATACAGGCTTCTCATAACATAAACCATTAGGAGGGTTCAGTAGTGAGAGGAAAACAGGAAAACTATATTTACTTACCTAGAGATCGAACGCGGTGCAACATGAATCTGTCGTTTGATAATAATAATCGGTTTTTTTCGTCTAGTAGACGAAAATAAACGAGCTTTGTTTCCATTTCTTTTACCCATTATTTATCTGTAAGCAAAAGATATCACATTTTTTTAGTAGAAGTTAGATAATAGTAGCTGATTTTATATCACACACATACGAGAATCTTATGCTGCGTATAAAATTGTGAACCGAGGCGCGAATTGTGTAGTACTTGCACATTACTTAGGCTAATTTGTTTGCTTTTTGAAATAACTCATATAGGTCTCATAGAAATCGTTGTGTCTCCCTTACTACCATGGTTAGAAAAATGATCTGTTAGAAAGAGAAAACAACCAGAACATAATTAAAACTTAAAACAAAATAATTATAACCTTTTATGAAACCAAAGCTTGCGATTAATATTTGAAAAAAAAAAATAAGAAACTGGGAATTTTGTGTTAATTTTTTGACATGAAGCGAAAAAAAAGTGAGTTGACGGTAACATTTATTTAATTATGTTTACTTTTTATTACACGCCCGTAGGGTTTTTGCAGACATTTACATACATTTATAATGCATATCGTTTGCTCAGGATTGATTTGTACTAAGTCCACAAAAACACGTACTGAGAAATAAAAGTTTTGAATTAAATGAAGACTATATTAGCGAAACTCAATTGAAAAGCTGGAGACAATCTATGTCGAGTTTCGCTAATATTGTCTTCGTGTAATTAAATATTACAAATTAAGGTTTTATTTATAAAGTTGAAAATAAAAATAAAAGGTTTTGAAGTTTAAAAATATTATATATTTGTTTCCTTTACTTCAAACTGACTGTAATAAATATTTTAAAAAATATGTAGGTTAATCTATCTATAGGTAAAAGACCAACATTTTTGGTTGAATTTTGAACGAACTAACACGTCCTTTTTTGTATTTACTGCTTAAAAAAACTCAAAAATACAGGAGTACAAATCAAACCTCAGCAAGCGATATATCTAACGTTTTAAACATTATTTTTTACAAACATGTCAACTCACACGTATAATACACACAACACAATAAATCCATTTAGATTTAATTGTCTAATAAAATATGTACGTGCTTTTATCTTTTTGTTATCGTAATTTTAATTAGAAAAAACGTAAGGTGGGCTATTTTTAAACATTTTTTATTATTAATAAAAATAAAAAAATTATATGTTTATTTCGAATTATAAAATTTGAAAGCGTATTTCATCATCTTTCAAAAACGGTTTTTAGTTTTCGGATGCGTTCGCAAATATTAAAGTTATTTGGAATTTATTGGAAAGTGGAAATATTTTTACTTTTCGAAAAACAGGCCCGAGGCCTGAGAGGTTAATACTAATTTTCAATAATAACTAATGTATCATAGAGAATAATCATATGTATATAATAATTCGATCTAGTTGGTTTGACTGCATATTTATAAACGCTAATACAGTGAAAACTTTAAAACTACTAACCTACATAGAGTTCTAGTA
Source organism: Limnephilus marmoratus (assembly GCA_917880885.1). Lineage (NCBI taxonomy): Eukaryota > Metazoa > Arthropoda > Insecta > Trichoptera > Limnephilidae > Limnephilus > Limnephilus marmoratus. The sequence goes on from OU862911.1 coordinate 14,008,960, forward strand.
AAATAATACGTAATATGTCGGTAATCTACATACATTATAAAATATTTTAGTAAGACCCTGTATAGAGGGGTAAGTATACACTTTTCACACTGACATTCATCATAAATTTATGAATAGTTTAGTAGGTACTCACCGATATCCTAACTGTGTAATTCGTGACAAAATATTGGAGTGATGCAGCTAATGGTGAAATCAATCTCTAAACAACCACAAACATTGGGATCAGGACAAAACTTATATTTATCTCTCTGATATTCTCGCAACTTTGTTGTTTCAAATTACTTAACCAATAGGTACAGCATGCGTGATGCTTTACTTGTAGTATAACAATATAAATTAATGATGAGCGCAGAAGACATCTATTATATAGGAATACTTACGTTCAAGTCCCGACTCGACTTGACTTATTTGGTGCAGAAAATAATGAACTCTAGCAGGCAGACACCAGTCTATACACACGCTCAAGTCAAGACGCGATTGAAGATGCGCTAATCAGCAAGAAGCCACCTGTCTGAAGCGTTCATGTTGCAACGCGATTTATTTGGAAGAGTAGATATTATAACAAAACCCTGTAACAATCTGATACTGGACTTCGTCGTAACAAAGGTTGACCACCACAACACGGGCATGTACCTAGCATGGTGGTCGAAAAATCCTCAACTTATTGTAATACCAAGTAATGTAGGTTACCCACCTTTGTCATCCGACAGCCTCCCAGAGCATAAAGAACTTCCATCTCAGGATGGTGGAAATAGGGATCAGAGATCATGCATATAAATAAAAGAAAGTATTTTCTAGTGAAATGTAAAAAAAAACGGCTTTATTGCACTTTGCAAATGACATCAAAGAAATGTAAAAAAAGAAACACAAATACCTTTGGCATCTATCAGAATTGGAGAGAGAGAGTTATGTTAAAATTACGGTTGGTTATCAGAAGCGCGTACGTCTCGTCGTCGTGACTCTCTTCCAGTCGTGTAGAGCAATCCTCAACAGCGATCGTCAACAGCAAACCCCCAAAACGCCGTTCCACACGTCATGGGGCGTTTGGTTAAAGGGAGTCCTCCCAACACAAAAAGCTCGGTTGAGCCTCCATCCATCAGGCGGCATGGGGAATCTCACCGGCCCAAAGGTACAACAAAGGCTAGGAGCCGCTTCATCAGTAAAGGGAATTCACCCAACAAAAAGAGCACGGAAGGTCCTCACCCATCAAGCGGCATGAAGGAACCTCATCGGCCAAAGGATTCACCAGGCAAGAATCCTAGCGGGCAGTTGATCACCCGTTGAATTTGGTGTCAAAAACATCAGCACGCGGACAACATTATCTCGCGGCATCCGGCGAGGGATTCAACAAAATAAATCGGCTACAGGGCCATTAGAGTTGTCACACACTCACGTGACGTGTATAAACGAACTTTTTAGGCTACATCGCCTTTGTAACACCCGCCATAATCCCAATCGCCCCGAAAATCTCCTCCCGCACACAAAATCTACGTTATGTCCTCCGCCATCTTTCCCCCGAACGCCCGTTTCCGGTGTCGTTGCAGTTTCGCCAACCAACAAAGTTAAATAAAAAATAAAAAATTAATAGACAATAAACAGTACCTGCTTTAAGCAGTACCTACTCGCGAAATAGATATGTTACATTTCCCCGCAACCCCCGAAAATTTTACGCCGCGAAGTGAAGTAAAATTATTAGGACACCGCCCAACACGACTCTCTCTTTCCACATCTGTTAAAGAAAAATAACACAACATAGTATCAGAAAAACATAAAGGTAAAACATATTAAAGTAGCAAACCCATTCACAGAATGGTGTACAAAAAAAAAAAACATAGAAAATGAGGTAATACCTCCACTTTTACAAGCTCGCTTGTAAGATTACCAACACGTTACTCACATGACGAGAGACAATCTCTCAAGAAAACACTAGTGAGTATGGAGAATTCAAGCTCCCACTTTCATTTATAGAAAAAAGCAACACTTAGTTATTATTAACATAAAAAAAATAACTCTCTCTCTCTATCCTTATATTCTAATCAAAAGTGATATTTGAAAAAAGTTACGTCACAGATATTATACTCAACGCGTCTTAAATTATCAACTAAAACTAGACCAAGGTATAAACAAATATACAGAATTAACTCATTCAATTTTTATAAAAAACTGTCAATTACAAAGTGGTCAGAGTAGGGTTTATATGTAAAGACATACCTATCTGTCAAAAAAAATCAGATCAAGTATAATACAATTATTACTTGTCCATCGTATAACAAGTTTTATAAAAAACTGTCAATTACAAAGTGGTCAGAGTAGGGTTTATATGTAAAGACATACCTATCTGTCAAACAGTTTAGATCAGGTTTTACAATACCGAGGCACTACCTATCTATAAAAGAGGTTAGATTAGGGTTTACATATTTCTATTACCTATCCATCAAAATTATGAAAAAATTCATTAGGAACACAGAAGCAAAACAGGATCTAGAATGTTAGGCTTAGAGCTTAGGGATTAAAATTAAACAAAACACCTAGCTATTAAAAAAGTGAACCTCAAAAAGTACTCTTGATTTTATACAAAAATACAAGATGTAACTATTATAAACCATCCTCAGAGGACGTTGCTTGTGCAAGAAAAGACTGAAGATAAACTCAGGTGGCATTTCTTCAAAAAATAACACTTAATACATCAAGTAAGTGAAAAGTCATAAATTTCTTGAACAAACAATGATATTTTGGTGATCGAATATACTTATTAGATAATCGACACTAGATAAGGAGTGATCGAACAATATCCAAATGAGCGACACTAGTGGACAAAATTAGCAGTACAACACTGGTTTAAGCAGTGAGAGACCTATATATGTAAATGCTTAATGTTAACTTAGAACTAAAAGACAAAAATACACTTTCCTGTATTAGAGGTAAGGTGATAAACTTCAAATATGAGTTACTTTAATGGGTAGGTATGCCAGAGCAGTACCACCTTTGTTTGTGACAAGAAAAAAAATTTCTTAACAAATATTCTTAACAAACTTAACTAACTGACTTTAAGGAAAGATATACCAGACTTAATCTATTTAACATAGCTATGGTATATTTAAGAAAAACTTTACTTAATCACTAATTGTTGAAATTTTAACAATCTGTACATAAGAAAGTCGCTCAAATCTCTCATAAACAGAAGTTTTGAATCATTCTTTCCAAGTGCTTGGAAAGTCATTATTCGGGAGAAAATTCCAACGAACTTGAGAAGAAGGATTCAGACTTAAACGCTAAAACAGTACAACATAACCTATTGTTTTACGAACGCATCAGTGTGTAAGTATAATTGTAGCCTATAAGGAAGGCGAAACAACTCATTTCATACAAAAAAATTATTTAGAGTTTAAAAAAAATAAAAAAAATCTCGTCAAAGACTAAGTCAATTACAAAATATGACTTAGACAAAATATTGGGCGCCACTGATCACACGGATCAGAGGAAACGACATTCATTGTAAACGACGTCTCCTATAGAAAAAAAATTCCGAAGAATTTAAAGAAAAAAAAATTAAATTGAGGAAGCAAGATTGAGGAAATTTCGTGAAAATTCTAGACAAAACCTCTTGAGGGTACCAAACCTCAAAAGCAAGTGACCAGAAAAACCACTGACGAAACAAATGGAACAGCATGCAGGGTTGGTAGTCCCGCATGCAATCACGTTGGTTTCATCTATATATAAAGAGTAAGAAATATTTAATCCATGCGAACAATATCCTTTACATGAAAATTTCCTACAATTTTACCGTTCATATCAGCTAGAGTATAGACCAAATTAGAGACTTTACCTTTAATAACATTGCGAACGAATCTAGGGGCCAATTTGTGAGAGAAATAATTCGGTCCACTGGATTGAACGAAATTCTTCCTCCAAACGACATCGCCTACTTCATAATTAACCGTCTTACGGCGTAAATTGTAGTGTTGGGCATTTTTCTTAAAAGCTTGTAACAAAGCATTTGAAACTTGTTCATAAATTGGAACTAAGTCTTCCAACTTCTTAGCAAATTCGTCCCTAGATTGCTGCAACGTAATGTCTACGACACCAGAAGATAAGTTATTTTTATGAAAGTTTCCGTCAATAATTTGTTCCCTACCATGCATGAGGAAGAAGGGGGTGAAGCCGGTTGCAAAATTAACCGTGTTATTGAGAGCTGATTGAATTTGAGGCAGAAATCTGGACCAATTACGCTGGTCAGATTCGGTTAAAATAGACAAAGCAGTTCCAATGGTTTGGTTATAGCGTTCGACCACGTTATTTTGGGGAGTATAAAAAGCATTATAAAAAGGCGGAGGTACGTTATACTCTGCTAACAATTGTTTAAAGTCTTTTGAAATAAATTGTTTTCCGTTGTCGCAGACGCACGTTTGCGGTACCCCGTGTACAAGGAATATGTATTGTTCAATGTTTTTAACAATGCTTTTAGTAGTTGCATTTCTAAGCGGAAAAATCCAGGTATATTTAGAAAATACATCAACGACTGTTAGAATATACATAAATCCTGCATAGCTACGCGGAAGAGGACCGACAAGGTCAATAGACAGCATTTGCATAGGTCTTGTGACTATTTTCGGGTTCGTAGAAATGCCTGCCGGCGCAGCAGTGTTAATTTTATGTGCCTTACACGTTTTACATCTATTGACAAAATTTTTGACGTCATTATACATCCCTGGCCAAAAATAATGAAGTTGAACCTTCTTATATGTTCTAAAAACTCCTGGATGACAAGAAATAACAGACTCATGTTCTTTAGATAGAACAGCGTTACGGTCCTCAAAAGGAACAACAAGCTTCCAAGCTGTGTCCTCCTGCAGAGCGAAACGAGATTTAGTGTGACGAAATAATTTATTTTCCTTAATTTGAAAATTATTAAAACGTTGTGGATTTGATTTACAATTAGAAAATAAGGTATTATACCAAGTATCTGTACTCGTGGGAACGGAATCAATGGCCGAAATTAAAGAAACGTCTTTACGTGAGAGAACGTCCGGAACCGTATTTAATTTACCTTTCCTATGTATAACATCAAAAGAGTACTGTGACAGCCGAGTAGACCAGCGAGCAAGCCGACCTGTTGGATTAGATAATGAGACTAACCATTGTAGACTAGAATGGTCCGTTACCACAGTGAAGTGAGCACCTTCTATGTAGGGCCTAAAATGGTTGACTGAATCTAACACCGCTAGGAGTTCGCGCTCCGTCACGCCGTAGTTTCGTTCATGCACATTAAGACACCTAGAGAAATAAGATACAGGGTGCTCCTCTCCTTCAAAAATTTGTGTAAGTACACCTCCGATCCCAACGTTGCTCGCGTCACAGTGAATCGTGAAAGGAAGCGAAAAATCCGGACAATTAATAACAGGGGCAGAAGTCAACGCCTTCTTTAATTTCTTAAAAGACAACTCCGCTTCAGGAGACCAAGAGAAATTACTAATTCCCTTCCTTGAACCAGTGAGTTTTGTTAAGGGAGCAGCAATGGTTGAAAAATCCTTTATAAAACGCCTATAATACCCGCACAGGCCAATGAAAGCTTTTACCTGTTTAGAATTCTTTGGAATGGGGTAAGTACGAATGCATTCCAACTTAACTGGGTCTGTGCGAAGTCCTTTTGCATCCACAACGTAACCGAGATACTTCAATTCATCCTTGCAAAACTCGCACTTTTTCAAATTGACAGTTAAGCCTGCTTCTTTCAGACGCAAGAAAACCCTATTTAATTGCTCTAAATGTGAATCGATATCTTCTGAAATTATAATTAGGTCATCCAAATAGCAAAAAACGTTTTCGTCGAACTCTGGACCAAAAAGTGCATCAACCAGACGTTGAAGTTCACTAGGAGCGTTTTTTAACCCAAACGGCATCCTAACGAATTCAAACAAGCCATGTCCAGGTACTACAAAAGCCGTTTTGCAGCAAGAATCCTTATGTAAAGGGATTTGCCAGAAACTTTTCGATAAGTCAATAGAAGATATGAAGCGTGCACCACGTAGCTTGTCTAAAATACGCGAAATATACGGCAAGGGGTAGGAATCTCTTGTCGTGACGCTGTTAAGCTTCCTGGAGTCTAAGCAGAACCTTGCAGAACCATCCTTTTTAGGCACAATCAAAACCGGGTTCGACCAAGCCGAACGCGAACGTCGAACAACACCTAAGTCAAGCATTTCTTTAAGTTGAGCTTCAAGTTGTTTTTGACGTGTTTGAGACAACGGGTAATATCGTTGCTTAATGGGATCTCCCGTCGTATTAATTTTGTGCTGAACTAAATGAGTACGACCCAATCCACATTTTTCAAAAGAAATTGACTTAAATTTATCTATTACCTTATTAAGCCTACGATTGTCTTGGGGGGACAGTAAGGAAGCTGACGTGATCTTGCGAATTTCACCTATAGTATTCTCAACATCACGTCCACTGTTGGCCTCTGGAAACAATTGAGGAGCGATGTCAAATTGTTTCCAAAAGTCGACTCCCAAAACAATCACAGGTGAAAGAGACGGAATAATAAGAAAGGTAATATATTTCTTAATATTATTATAAGTAACTAGTACTCGCATAGTACCAATTACATCCTGACGTACCCCATCAGCGGTGGTAACGTAAGATTCTAATTTATCTAAACTAAAGCCTAGACTAATAAAGAAGTTATAAAGAGAACCGCCAAAACAACTGACCGTCGCACCACTGTCCAAGAGACCCGAAAAGACAAGATTTTGAATAGAAATATTCGCATGGGGTCTGATGTCTTGTCCAGAACTAGCCATCGGCATGCATGCGTCCATGTCACGCCTGAAGAACCGGTTACTGGAGCTATCAACTACGGGTGATGATGATCTCCCGGCATCCTTGCTAGCAGGACGCAGAGGATCACACTCTAGTTTTTTTGGATTTGTGCGAGCGGGGTCATCTCGGCGTTTGTCAGAATTCTTCTGAGAATCAAACTTCCATTTTCTACAAAAAGGTTTTGTATGACCTTGCGCCTTACAATAAAAACAATTTAAAGTTTTTCTACTATTCGAAGAAGAAGAATGTGTAGGAGAAGAGGATGATGCTTGAGGAGAAGTAAAATGCGGTAAGGGTTTATCTACGGAGTGCTTTTCAAATCTCCTACACACATTTACCAAAGAAGATAATTCCTTTTCTGCAAAATATGCGATGGCCAATGCGTATTTAGGTAACAGACTATCAGAAACTAGGTCTACTAACTGTTCCTCCGTAAGTTGAACGTCTAATCTGAGATTAGCTAATTTAACTTCATCAACGTAATCCACAACACTTTGGTTAAATTTCTGTTTCATCGCGAATAAAGCTTTTAGGGCCTCTGTTTGATTAATACAACGTTCAAAACGTGCAATGAGGAGATTTCTCAACTCAGGCCAAGATAATGAATCTTTATAAATAGTCCTATACCAAGAGAGAGCTTTCCCCTCCAAAAGATCTGCAAAGGACGTCACAACCGATGACAGTTCTATATGACGGCATCTAGATAATTCCTCCACACGTTGTATAAAATCCCTAACATCAGAAGAACCAGAAAATTTAATACCCCAAGAATGTACGGACGTATTTGTATTTATCGATTGATAATAATTATTGACTATGTTTGTAGTCTGACTCGCATTATCACTATTGCCTTCATTTTGTTGTGGAGAATCACTACTTGATTGTTTTAAACTTTTATTATATATGCGAGCCTGTTCCCGCATAGCTGATAACGTAGGCTCTGGAGTGATATTTAATTCAGATAACATCTGTATCATCTCCTCCTTAGTTGCACCGTTAATATTAGTAATCGCCATTTTGTTTTGTTTTTTTTTTTTTTTTTAATTTTAAATTTGGGAAAAAATAATTAAGTAATTATTGAATTTAAAAAAAAAATATAATGTACTTTATAGTTTGAAATACCGGACACCCTGTAAAGCAAATTATCTTTCATTAAAAAAAATTATTAGAAAAAAAAAAAAAAAATCAAAATTATTTTCCAAAAAAAAAAAAAAAAATTTTTTATGTATGTAGCTCACCGGACATTTATAATGTATGTAGCTCACCGGACACCGTGTAAAGCCAATGGATCACCGGAACTAAAATTCCCTCAAAACAAAGCAAGTTTTTCCGCGAAAAATTATAAAAAGAATCCACATCGTCTTCCCTTGTAAATTCTTAATAGTATATCCAATTAATGTACAAAACCCTTTCACAATATAACGTATCTTCTTATTTGCGAAAACAAAACACAACAATTGTTATGATGTTTTGACAACTGACACTTAAATCCAGTATTGCCAGAAAAGAGAATATTTTTCGCTGAAAATTATTCAAGCTGTCACTGGTACCAATGTACATTAAATTGCGAGAAACAATATATTAACACGCACATTTTTTTATATATGGCAATAGATATAACTAAACGTCAAACTTTGGTAATCAACAAGTTCAAATGCATAATTGCAAATAACTAACTTACTACCCACACACTGATGAGTTGTAAAATGACATCGTAAAAAGCAGACAAATTATATAACATTAAATAAGACTATTCTTATAGATATATGCATGATCTATAAATACCCTTCCGAACACCTGTTTAATATACTTAAAAAACTCTTTCGTTGGGCGCAAATGTAATACCAAGTAATGTAGGTTACCCACCTTTGTCATCCGACAGCCTCCCAGAGCATAAAGAACTTCCATCTCAGGATGGTGGAAATAGGGATCAGAGATCATGCATATAAATAAAAGAAAGTATTTTCTAGTGAAATGTAAAAAAAACGGCTTTATTGCACTTTGCAAATGACATCAAAGAAATGTAAAAAAAGAAACACAAATACCTTTGGCATCTATCAGAATTGGAGAGAGAGAGTTATGTTAAAATTACGGTTGGTTATCAGAAGCGCGTACGTCTCGTCGTCGTGACTCTCTTCCAGTCGTGTAGAGCAATCCTCAACAGCGATCGTCAACAGCAAACCCCCAAAACGCCGTTCCACACGTCATGGGGCGTTTGGTTAAAGGGAGTCCTCCCAACACAAAAAGCTCGGTTGAGCCTCCATCCATCAGGCGGCATGGGGAATCTCACCGGCCCAAAGGTACAACAAAGGCTAGGAGCCGCTTCATCAGTAAAGGGAATTCACCCAACAAAAAGAGCACGGAAGGTCCTCACCCATCAAGCGGCATGAAGGAACCTCATCGGCCAAAGGATTCACCAGGCAAGAATCCTAGCGGGCAGTTGATCACCCGTTGAATTTGGTGTCAAAAACATCAGCACGCGGACAACATTATCTCGCGGCATCCGGCGAGGGATTCAACAAAATAAATCGGCTACAGGGCCATTAGAGTTGTCACACACTCACGTGACGTGTATAAACGAACTTTTTAGGCTACATCGCCTTTGTAACACCCGCCATAATCCCAATCGCCCCGAAAATCTCCTCCCGCACACAAAATCTACGTTATGTCCTCCGCCATCTTTCCCCCGAACGCCCGTTTCCGGTGTCGTTGCAGTTTCGCCAACCAACAAAGTTAAATAAAAAATAAAAAATTAATAGACAATAAACAGTACCTGCTTTAAGCAGTACCTACTCGCGAAATAGATATGTTACATTATGTTAGGGAACGTACCCATACTACGTGACCAATTTTTTGCAATTTTTAACCCCCGCCCCCCCGGTGACCAAAATCCTTAGCAAACCGCCGCTCATTTGTACCAAGCGTGACATTTTGAAGACCCCCCCCCCGAAGAGATCACGTAGTATAGGTACGTTCCCTAATAATTAACGATGCAATGAATAAATAAAAAAATAAAAATGTATCTTTGAAAAGATGCCATGTGCATGGTTATAACAAAACACTGTAGGAAAAGTTGCAGCGTTTACTCATGACATTTTCTATTATTTTCGAGTTTTATTTTATTTCTTGCCACCTACTTGGTCACACCCGGTAAGGCGACAAACACACAAGACTCAGCATTACCGCGCGAAAACGTACACACGAGCTTCACACACTCACATATCTACTACGCGATGCTATTATAGATGTGTGAGTATTTGATCGAAGCGTGAACAGAAGACATTGTTACAATACCTATCGACGATATTTATAAATGACCTGCATAGCAAACCTCGTGCGTTTAAAAATAATGCGCCCTTTTTCTGTCTATGGAGAGCGGTACATCCTAAATAAGTCGAAACATGCCTTGTCCAAACCTGAGGCAAGAGACGCAGAGGGGGCGAGAAGGTGTACAAGCCAAACACTCACGTGCGGTCTCACCCACACATCGAGAGCTAGTTCTTTTTCGAGCGCGGTGCGACAGCGATAATTTTTGAAAATACCTACCGTCGAGATTTCTCACCGGTGGTATTACCTCTTAATTGTTGAAATATTGTTACAACCCAAAAAAAACCTCTTTTGTGTCCAATCACTTACGGTGTGAGAACTAGACTAGAGATGCTGCGAATAGTGATTTTGCCGAATAATATTTGGTTAGGCACTCGGCCGAAGCGCCGAATATTCGGCGACATTTTGCGGGTGACAGGCTCTGACCTGCATCATTGAAATGCGTGTGGTAACTAGTATTTCGTATTTGTTTCATTTGGTAGTAGGTCGTGTCACAACACGCATTATTTGTTGATTGGTACATCAAATTGTGTTATCCATAAGTAGTGTGTATATCTTCAAATAATAATAAAAAATATCACTGTTCATTTGCGAAAAGCTTCACGAAATAGCACAATTTAATTAAAAATCACCTGATTGTGATTGCTGATTTTTCGTTAAAATATATATTTTTTTGTAAGTATGTGATATTTATTATGTGCTTTTTTCATGATTTGGTAAAGTTAGTAAAAAAAGTAGCCGAATAGGCCGAATACCGAATAGTAGCCGAATATTCGTTGCATCTCTAATGAGAACATACCGAGTGATCATCTCTTAGGCCGCGTATACGCACATGAAACGTGACGCGAACCGCAAGTGGCGGCAGTTGGCGGTTGCTTCATTCCTGTGGTTCGGTATTTTCTTATACCGTAAGTAAATTGGACACAAAGAAGTGTTTTATTGCGTTTTAACAGTATTTCAGCGATTAAATATAATATTTCATCGTCCATGGCATCATAAAAAAGAACAGGTAGGCATGTTTTTGTGATTTTCTTATTTTTCCGCTTACTTACGGGAATTGCGTTTCATTTTATTTATACGTGTGAGGGAGATTTATTATAATTATTGTATTTTTCCTTCGGAGGGGTGCAGACAACGTTCACTGTTTGTCTCATTTTCGACTGTTAACATTTAGTGTGTAAGAAAGAGGGGCAGCATTATATGTTTAAGAACAAAAGCAAAACATCAGCGCATTGACATTTGATGTTTTTGAACTTTTGGAATTCACTCATTTTTACTCAATATTATACTTATTATCACAATATCCCTGCAGCTCTTTCATAAGATGAAAATTCGTTCCATACAGAATGTATAAGGAAAAGAATATTCTTCATAATTATATTTTTCGTGAATTTTCCAATGTTTTAATAGCTATTCTGGTATTCGGGGCGGAGACAAATCCAACAAATCAAAGATCATAAAAATCGGTTCAACCGTTCTCGAGTTATAAATGGTGTAACTAACCCGACCTAGATATACATTATTTATTAAAATAAGGTACAATAAACTTAATTATACGTTATGGTTATTTCCTTTTGGGGTGTTATGCCGTGTTGCGCTACCTCCTCCTTTAGCCAACGTTTCGGACAGCGTTACAGTGTCCATCATCAGGGCAGATGTGTAAATGTTAGAGATGAAATGTGTGCTTAAGTACTTCGAAGCACTTCGCTGAGCATTTAATTGAAACCGGCCATTACTTCGGATTTGTTCCTGAAGTCCTGGGAAGACCCAAAACCTATAGAGCACGCTTAATTACAGAGGCAATTGAAATTCATAAAAATTCTATTAACATTAATAGAGACGACGGAGCTAAGCTCAATAGTTCTTGGTATCCGGTAATTGACGGCTACACCAAAGCTAAATGCAAAAAACCATCTTGAAGTATACTGTAATGCCAGCCCGCAGTGGATTGGTGCTGGCAACACGGTATTGCTTCGAAGTACTTAAGCATACATTTCATCTCTAACATTTACACATCTGCCCTGATGATGGACACTGTAACGCTGTCCGAAACGTTGGCTAAAGGAGGAGGTAGCGCAACACGGCATAACACCCCAAAAGGAAATAACCATAAAATTTTTGGCCGTGAAAATCTAAAATCATATCTTAATTATACGTTATTTTATTTGCATGACAAAAGACGTCTTGAGCAAAATGCAAAAGGTAATGGAGTGACAAAGGCATAACGAGCACCACCGAAAAAAGACTCGTTCGTGCGTTGATTTTCCTCATACATATTTCTTTTCTGCATTTTTCAACGGTCGGTATTATGTTAAAAAAATTATTTGCGAATATTTATAACATTTTTATGGGTATGGGTACCGCCGCCCCGGGAACCATTTATTGGAAAACCAACAGATCTGCCATAGGTTATCCCAAGTGGTTCGCTAAGTTTGGTGACTTAGCAGGGGTGACCGGGTTCACGAGGTGAGGTCTGTCCGGGTCTTGTCGGCAGATGCGTCTGCCCACCTGCTGCATGGCGGGCCGGGTCGAGAGAGACTGGTTGAGGGAAGCCTTTTTACATCTCCGACCGACTCTTTCATACGTCTATCACTTCTGGACCCTAACCCCCATATTCCCACCGGTGACCGGACAACTCAGAATGAAATCAACTCAGAGTGAAATTAACTCAGAGTGAAATTAACTCAGAATGAAATCAACTCAAAGTAAAATCAACTCAGAATGTAATCAACTCAGAGTGAAATCAACTCGGGATGAAATCAACTCAGAATGAAATCATCTCAGAATGAAATCAACTCAGAATGAAATCAACTCAGAACGAAATCAACTCAGAATGAAATCAACTCAGAATGAAATCAATTCAGAATCAAATCAACTCAGAATGAAATCAACTCAGAATGAAATCAACTCAGGATGAAATCAACTCAGGATGAAATCAACTCAGAATGAAATCAACTCAGAATGAAATCAACTCAGAACCTCCTTTGAAAAGTCATTAAAAGTGATGAAAAAAAATTATAAAAAATAATTAAATAGGTTACAACTCGGTCTTGGAACGCACTCTTTGTCTCACTCACATTCATAAATCGTCTCATACATACTCTTCTATTATCCTAACTCTTGACATGGCCCGTCTCTGATGCACTTGATCGTGCCATGTCTTTTTCGGGCGTCCCCGACTTCTTCTACCATTCACATTTGCGTCATATATTCTTTTTACACTACTTTCTTCGTTCATCTCTACATGCCCAAACCATCTGAGGGTCCCTTTCTTAATATTACTCATTATGCTTACGTCAGCCCCACATTCGTTACGGATATCCACATTTCGCACACGATCATACATAGTTTTACCACACATATCATTTCAACAGCATTCAGTTTACTTTAATCCTTCCTCTGCCAGTTCCATGTCTCACTGCCATACATCAGGGTAGGTACCAGGACTCCATTGTGGACTTTTGACAGTTTTTTATTAGCGCCGACGACATTCAGTCCTCCGTTAATGGAGCTAACCTGCATTTACTCTTCTTTCAATTTCTCTATCAGCCTTCCCATCTCTCGTAAACATACTACCCAGATACACAAACTCGTCCAACGAAAAAAAAATCTTTAAAGATTCTTCGCGAAAACGCTCATCAACTGGAGTTTTTTCATCTTTAAGTGACACCTCAAAGTCCTCGACTGGCTGTACTGCAACAAAACAGAACAGTGAACCAATTTATCAATGCTGGTCTTGAATCTTGAAGAGCGTCAGTGAATCATGAGGTATATTGGAGTGAATAACATTACAATTACAATCCTTTGTTTCATTGCTGATTCATCAAATTATGTCCTAAGAAAATAATCCGTCTGAGGATTTAAGAAGGTATTATTTTAATGCCTGCATCTTCCGGCGTCTTATATTGGTCTTAGTTCTACGAAGCTTTATTTCTAAGCCTTTTAACTTAATTTCTAATCCAATTATTGTTTAAATAGGTTAAGTATCTACTTCGACCAGCAATTTATGCCAGTAGACCACGTGGAGGTAGTGGAAATATTCATAAATAGTTTTTTTTTTTACATTAGGAAGCCTCGACCTAGACAAACATCTCCGCATGAACCCGGGCACCCCTGTTATGTCATCAAACGTAGCGTGACATATGGCAGGGGTGTTCATCCAATAAATGGTTCCCGGGGTGGCGGTACCCATACCCTCCTTCCCTATCAGTATTAATTAAGTACACTATGTTATAGGGGTCCATTACAAATCAACAAAGTCATTAAAAGTGATGATTTTTTTGTGTATACCCCATTACCTATTAACCTAACTAACCTATTTATCCAAAAAGGGTATTAAGCGACATACTTGACTTACTTTACGCAGTGATTCCTGAAATTATTTGGAATAAAAATTTTAAATGAAATTTTGGTCTCCGGTGATATCTATTTTTAAAGTTTTTTTTACAACATTTAAAAAACAGTAGATATTGAACAGTTAAGGGCGGGGTCAGGGGTTGGTTGGTTACTCGGCTGAGTGACCGGTTGCGACATGTGAAAGAAATTTTTGGTTTGTTTGATTTTGAAGAAAAAAAATTGTCTAAAAAGTCACCAGAGACCAAAATTTCATATGTATTTTTTTCTTTCAAAGTAAATCAAGTTAACATCCTTTATAATTATTACTGAAGACGTCTCATGATTTTTGATTTTTATTTTTATTGAATCACATCTACATTTGAATAATACATTTTTTGTCTTAGATGGATAGATTGACGTAGGTAATTCCGCAACAATATGACAATTAAAACTCTGTAATTTACGACTTTTTCCCAATTATAATTGTTTAACGCCGTCCTTGACAATAAATAATTCAAATATTTCGCAATAAGATATTATTTCGCAATATTAAGAGGAAACACGGTCGTCCAGAAATTTGAATAATAGGTATTTTACCAAACCTCCTCCCTCCCCCAAATACTGAGCGAAATGGACAATTGCACATCAGGCTGATAATACGTAAATAAAATCGTCAAAATCGAGGTTTAGTATTCCCCGTTTTTCTTCTCCAAAACTGGATCCATTTTTTTTTACCAACTGTATTAGTTTTGCCTTCTTTTTAAAATGTGCGCACTGAACGTCAATTGATGGTGTTCAAACCAGGAAATTTTTACGATTTTTTAAGGGTCCTAACTAGAGATGCAACGAATATTCGGCTACTATTCGGTATTCGGCCTATTCGGCTACTTTTTTGATATTCGGTATTCGGCCGAGTACTGAATACCATATAAATAACATATTACGCACAAAAATTTCTATTACAAAAAATCAGCATATTTAATACTTAAAATCAATCAGTGGTAAGTTATGAGTTATGATGAATAAAAACAATTTTTTCAGCATTTGTTGATAGCAAACTATTGCGCTTTTCCCTTCGATAAAGTCGCTTTTCCTCGTGAATTATACATATAATATGTACTTCAGAAAATAGTCGCTCATTATATACACTGCTCCCCGAAGATGATAAATAAATCTTAGCAAATACTGCTATGCTTGGATACCCTTTTGCGTTTGCTGACCATCACTTGTAGCTAGGTAAGGGTCTGCTGTCCGATCTAGGCGAAAAGTTTTTATGTAAAATTCAATTTCATTTGTGAAATGTAATTGATTTTTACATGAAAACTGTTTGCGAAATGTACTAAGTGTCACCGAATATTCGGCCGCCGAATATTAGGCGCTTCGGCCGAGAGCCCAGCCGAATATTCGGTATTCGGCAAAATCAGTATTCGTGGCATCTCTAGTCCTAACTCCTACAAGAAGTAACTTATCAAAAAAAGCAAAATGTACTGACACCCTAGTGGCCCATATATCCATATTATATTATGAAATATTTGTGCTAGCATCAAAATGTAAATAGGAAATCAAGGAATACGTTCGTATGGACAAAACGCCGCCCGTGGTTTCTTCTTAAAAAGGTGTCACAAAATATTAAATATCAGTAGATTACGTGACTTTTACGAGGGAAGATTAGGTACCTACTTACCTAAGCAAATTATAATAACTATTCGCGATAAAAATAGTCAGTTTTTCTTGCATCTTTTATAATACAAAAGTTGCAAAAGTCGATGCGATATTATCTTATTTTATTAAGTATGTGTTCGTGACCAAAGATTAATAAATACCAGTACATTATTTAAAAATGGCAGAAATAAATAAAATAAAAAATCCAATGGGATTCTCTATAAGATTAAACCAAACTTTTTCGTTTGAAATTTTAAATATTATGAATAATAATCTAGGGATATATGTAATATCGGTTATATTCGAGGCGGGTACCAATGTGGACGTAAATCCAGTAAATAACATTAAAATAAGGATTTTAGTAATAGGTAAATATAGAATCTGTTATGATTGGGAATAGTATTTTTAATTTTTCCTTAATCGTTTGATTTTATAATGTCCAAATTCGATGATATTTTGTTTTTTTTTTTGTGAAAATGTCATGTAGAATATTAAATTTCTTTATTTATACAGAATGTCACTGCATACAAAAATCCATGTCTTCTCCACTAAATCCTTTCTTACAAAACGTGCAGTTTAAAAATACGTACCGTTTACACCATTTCCAGAACAAATTTAACATTCCATTCAAGATCAAACGTCAAACGGATATTGGCAGACATGAATGCAACTACCGTAGCGCGCTACCAGTAGTGCCTCCGTACATGACGTGACTTACAAGCTACTCGATCCTCGTGCGCGTGTCATGCGCGCCGATCGTAAGTACCTCCCGTACAATTTTGCTGGTGCTCGTACACGGCGCTACGCGACGGCTAGCCGCTAGCTGTCGGTTTCAAATCTGTTGCACGCTACCGACGGTGCTGATCGCACGCGACGCGTCGCATCATTTGTGTCTGCTACTTATTCGTTCACGTTTGACAGAAATGGCGTCGGAACATGAAAGTAAAGTTAGATTTGTTCTGGAAGCGGAAAAAATTCGTGTTTATCAGAATATGTTAGAAAGGATTTGGTGGAGAAGGCATGGATTTTGATTTTGCAAAAAAAGTCATTTGACATGACTTGACATCGTGTTAACTCCACGGCTCCACGTAAAAAATGATCAAGTATAGTATATTTCGGGTATAGTATATCTATATCGTAGTATATGTGCTAGAGATGCCACTAATAGCGATTTTGCCGAATACTGAATATTCGGCGCCTCGGCCGAGAGCCTGGCCGAATATTGGGTGATACTAAGTACATTTCGCAAACAGTTTTCATGTAAAAATCAATTACATTTCACATTTGAATTTTAATGAAAACTTCTCGCCTAGGTCGGACAGCATACCTTTACCTACCTACAAATGGTGGTCAGCAAACGCAAAAGGGTCGGCCGGCGCAATCATTTGCCGTCAACAAATGCTGAAAAAATACTTTTCATTCATCATAACTAATAACTTACCACAGTATAAAATATGCTGATTTTTTGTAATAGACATTTTTGTGAATAATATGTTATTTATTATGCATTTTTTCCATGATTTGGTATTCGGCCGAATAGTTTGCAATATTCGGCCGAATACCGAATATCAAAAAAAGTAGCCAAATAGGCCGAATACCGAATAGAAGCCGAATATTCGTGGCATCTCTAATATCTGCAGGGTACTTGTGGTTGCGTCACAATCACGTAGTTTGTAAGTATCACCACGAACGAAGGGCCTTACTGTTGGTAGCGTGCAACTAACGTCAAACCCGTAGTCGGCGCGTAGCCCGTGTACAAACACTAGCAAAATAGTATGGCGGGTACTCACGGGCAGTGACGTAGCTAGCAAGGGTGGCACCCGGGGCGGATGTCACCCCCCGGGGTGTAGTGTCACTCCCCCCCCCTATTAAAGTTGACTTGAGAAATTCAAAACGCTAATATTTCGACTTCATAAAATTGGTCCATCCTGGAAGAGGGGGGGGGGGGCTAAAGAATTTCAAAATATAGACTATTTTGCCTAAACTGACCGACACAAAATTCGGGGCACTCCACGGGGAGCCATAGAGTTACGAAAATATAAATAACAGACCGTGTTCATGGGTATGCAATATCTTGGTTACGTGTATGCAATATCTTGGTCGAGTGGCACCCCCCTTCGGGTGGCGGTCCGCCCCCTCCGCGTCCCCCCCCCCTCGCTACGCCACTGCTCACGAGCGGTGCGTATGCTAAGACTCTTGTAAGATTTATGCATTTGAGTGTTATATAGGCTTGTTGAAAAAATATCGATATATCGATATTTTTAATTCAAAATATCGATATTTTTAGCCGATATATTTTGATCCGATATATCGATATATCGATATTAAATATCCACTATCGAAAATTGTATCAAAAACGATATTTTTGTATATTTATGTAACGAAAGTCACTAGAATCCAAAACCGTATAGGAACGAACGGAAAAAGTAACTGTATCGGGTTCGTGACATCTAGCGGTTGAAATTTTAACTATTAATAGCTTACAATACTATCTCATATGTGTAGGTAAGTGCATAGAAATGTATGATATTTTCGGCCATTTCGACAAAGTCACTCCCATAGCGCCTTCCACACGCACACTTTGGAGCGACCGAGTCCCGCGTCACTTCAGGCCGCCGCACAATGGTTTTACTAATATGAGAGCGTCGAAAACAAATCGAAATTTCAAATTGCAGGGACCATTAAATTTTGTTTCTATAACTTGACATCACATACCAGCGCATCTTTCCCCCTATTACCGAACTCAGCAAAACGTTTCGTCGCTGCGTAACACGTCAGCAAAGATTGACTTCCCGAGCAGTCAGGACGTTCGTGTGAAAGTACAACGTTTTTTATATAACATTTCGGGACTGATAACTTTTTACACCGCTTGCTGGCAAACTTTTTTCAACGTGGATCCAATACCATTAGGTGTGTATTAAAGATTTTAAGTTTATTTTTTCATTTACTAATGCGACAAATTTGGGATATTTAAAAAAAAAACTTCTCGTGAATTTAAAAAAAAATACGAAGATTTCTGGAATACTTAAGATTAAGAATAAATACTGGTTTGCCTGATACAATAAAAAGGTTTAAAAATATTAGTTAGAAGATAGCTTTTTAGTTTTTATATTTTTGTAATTATTGTCTAATAGAAATAAATACTGTTAAAAATACCATCATTTTTATTGAGATCTTTGTACATTTAAATAATACACATTGTGTATAAAAATTACCATTGATAATATTGAGCAGAATACAGTATTATTTTAAAAACGCAAAATCTTTAAAAATTTGACCGATATATCGATATTTTTTCCTCGATATATCGATATATCGATATTTTTTTTCACTTTCGACATCCCTAGTGTTATAGGTACTTAACCGAAATTATATTGTTTATTACTATAATAATGGCTTTTAGTAGAGGTGGCGTTTTGCACGTGTGTGATAATTCTTTATTTTTAAATTTTTTTTTACTAGGTTTGTCAACAGTGACTTACATCAGAGCTTTCACAGATAAAATTACACTGAACATGGTCGATGCTATCACTAATTAAAGACAAACACAACAGTGATAACATAATACTTACATATAAGTACGTTACATTCATTCACGCACACAAATACCATATATTAAAAAACAATAATAATTTTTTTGACCAAGTTTTTAGAACAATATACTCGTAACAGGGAGCTTTAAATCTTGTTAAGCGATGATTTGAAGTTGGCCAATGATGACATTGTCAAATTAATGGAATGTTTCTTATGAGCTTCATTAAAATTACGGCACATTCACGATAAAACAATACCCCAGCTTAGTTCCAATCGTTGTCGTGAACTAATTTTAGGAACATTGAACCTGATTTGTTGAAGTAGAAAAGGGCAGTTTATTAAACCACTAGCTGGTTCCCGGCATGCGTTGCTATGCCATTTAATAAAGAAATTGTTTTTGCCTGCATGTCCTTTCCCATTCGTCTCGTTCCCCTTCCGCATCCCCTTTCTCTCCCGCGTCCCCTTTCCCTCTCGCGTTCCCACTCCGCCTCCTCCACCTTCCCTCTCCCCAATCCACTCCCCCCCTTCCCCCATCCCGCGAATTCCCTCACAGGTTCCCCTCCACGCTCCCGGGTTCCCCCCCCCACCCCTCCCCCTCCTGCGTTTCATGCATTCAGTACCATTACATACAGTTTTCAAACAGCTCGCGTGCCACCTATTGCACTTTTCTTAATACAATTTTCATAATGCCAGAGTTCACCAGTAGTTTTATACAAACCTTGTCCTGACAATAAAGAACACAAAAAAAAGAATTATCCAATTTGGTGCAGTCATTCGGAAGTTACGCGCGCACATACATTTCGGCGATTCATTTTTATTTATATAGATAGATAGATAGAAGATAGATAGATTAACAATTTTGAAAAGAAAATTTATATCTATATTTAGTCTTCTCTGTTCAAGGGGGTTCACGACGAGTTCATCGAAAACGAATTCATCGAAAATCAATTCATCGAAAATCAATTCATCGAAAGCAAACTCATCGAAAACGAGTTCATCGAAAACCAATTCATCGAAAATCAATTCATCAAAAACCAATTCATCGAATGATCAATTCATCGAATCGCCAATTCATCGAAAAAATATATTTGGTTGATATTTGAGAGAAATGCCGAGCGGACCGAGAAGTTAAAAAAGCATTGGTCAACCTAAACTAACCTAACTTAACCTATTTAACCAATTTTTAAATATTTTTTATCATCACTTTAATGACCTTTCTGAGTTGTTTATGAGTTGGTTTCATTATGAGTTGTCTGGTCACCGTTCCTTGGATATCCCTTTTTTACAGTATCAGACAATCGGAAATCGAAGAGATAACCTATAAATTTTACATTGTCACTACGAAACTGACAGTTGCTAAACACATTTAACTCAGTTAAACAGACCTTTTTGAGTATTTTATTTTGACAGCTCTAGTAGATACAAAAAAAATGTTTTTCGATGAATTGGCGATTCGATGAATTGATCATTCGATGAATTGATTTTCGATGAATTGATTTTCGATGAACTCGTTTTCGATAAATTTGCTTTCGATGAATTGATTTTCGATGAACTCGTCGGATACCGTTCAAGGGTGTGTACATTGTAGAATTTTAGTCTATCGGTGTAGTGAGGAAGTGATCGAGCTCGCCTTTCGGAATACGCCAGGTGGTACATAAAATGTTTTTGAACACGGTCTATTCGCTGAATATGAACTTTGTAGGTTGGACTCCATACAGCACTTGCATGGCACTTGCGAACTACAAGGCGTTGCGGGTGAAGGAGTTGGACAGCGTTATTTCGTACAGCGTTATCGAATATGTGATAAAATACAAACACAATTGGATTGTAATCATGTAATTATGAATATGTCATCACTGTTATCACAATAACAAAACATAAGCGAATGATAGAGCAAGCTCTATTTTTGTAGATAACTACCAGACCTGATAAATATACTTACCTAACTACAAAGTGCTCACATTTTATATTTTTTGATAAAGTAATTAGTTTTTGAAATGAAACCTTTTTTAACAGCGTTGTGATTTAAATTCGACGAAAAATAAGTAAAAAAGAGTCTGCCCACTACACCGTTCCGTCATGACCGTACTATGAACGTATCAGCCACGAAATAAACACGCTACGCCCTACTATGCCCACTAGAACGTGCTAACACCGTATGATACCCGTACGTAACGGGTTTAGTGACCGTATGATACCCGTATACACCGGGGTTAGTGTCCGTACCATCCCAGTTCAAATGTCTGTCTACCCGCTGACGCACGTCTCATAGAACCGAACACAAATCACAAATCACGAACTGACGGAGTGGCAACGCGGTTAGAACGGGTATGATCCCCGTTCTAACACCGTCGCGTGCCATGCATAGAGCGGACCGGCACCTGCAAAATATTGTCATCGAGAATTCGCCGTCAGTCCGGTCATGGTATGCGACGGTGTTGGTCGGTGACGGGACGGGCTAGTGGGCAGCATTTCATACTGATCGATACAAAGAATATTTTTTGCATGCGCCGCTACGGTTACGGTCATGGTATGGAACGTTGTAGTAGTGTGCAGAGACCTAAAATAATAAAACTAAAAATAGACAAACGCATAGGTACATCTATAGGATTTAGCCTGCGAGATAATGAGATGGTATAATCGGTCTCCTCTATATGCGGCTTTTCGTGGCCTATCGGTCTCCTGTTTGTGCAATGCTTCGTAGCCTCCCCACTCTTGTCAACTTTAGTTTTCTGAAGGTTTCACTTCTACCGGTGTGAAATGCAAATCTTGGAAGTGGGGAAATTAACCCACTTCCCGACATCCGATCGAGCTGATCGGCAGATAGACTCGTTGTTAGTGACAAAGCATTCTATCAACTTTAGGTGGCACTCACACACACACAGCATTTCTCTGAAATTGGATGAAATGATACTAGGTCGTGCCACTACATAATAAAAATAGATGAATGCATTATAATACAAAACTTTTTTTTTAGACGTCGATTTTTTTTTTAAATCAGTGTTCATAATTTTCCGTATGAACGATTATTTTGCGACAGTTCACATTTTTTTGTATTTATTTGACATTGGCGAAAGTTTCGTTCCAATCTAAATCTTTCAACATAAATTACTTAATTAACCCAAACTAAGAACCTGTTAACCTTTTTTGTGCATGTAAATAGTGGTTCCGTGTTGTAATTGTTGAAATGCAGTGTAATTTCCATAATATGTGCGGCGGTTAATAGGTAAACAATTATTACAGCGCATCGCTTGGAAAGGTAGTCCCTGCATAACGTGCCTTGGTGGAATTACAATGTCTTGTCAAAATAGATGGAAAAGTGAATTTGTAACTAGACTCTTACGAGAAGTATATCTGATTTTTAATAGGTCGTAAAAGCAGTACCGAATTATCCCTAAAGGCGGCGGTTCGCGCCGCGACAGCGACCGAAGACCGAGGCCAGAGACGGAGGCAGGCGACCGCAACAAGTGTCTCGGTCTCTTCGACACTACTGTGGGTGAAGACCAAAGACCGCGACCGCCTTCGCCTTCTGAGTTCAGTATGGCGCAGTCTGTCGATGAAGTCAGTTGTGTTGTACTGATAATTTACACTAATGGAAACCCAAGTAGAGTTACTAATGGAGGAAGAAGAAGACGATGATTTTTACTTATTTTAGGCGATTTTTCGTTCACCTATCACCTATTGTTTGACAATAATATGTTCAGGACTTATTTTAGGCTGAATAAAACACAGTTACAAAAAGACAATGTTTACAAAAGGAAGAATATCATTGAAAATAAATTTAATTTAATTTAATTTTAAAATTAATAATTTTTAAAATTTGTTAATTTAATTAATTTTTTTTTTCGGAATCTAATTGTGCATTGTATATGCTGTCTGATCAGTTCAATCAGTTTCTTACAGTATTAGTCAGAAAAAGCGGTAATTTTTTACAACAAACACACATACTTTTCAAGCGCGACGCGAGACACTACTTGTCCGGGGCAGCGACCGTCTTGCTGTCTCCCGTCTCCCGTCTCTGTCTCCTGCCTCGGTCGCGCGCACGAACTGGCCCCCATACAAAGCTATAGGACAAGTACTCGATGCGGTCGCCTGTTTGCGTCACTGGTCTGTGTCGCGTGCCGCGGTCGCTCGCGCGAACCGCCGCCTTTGGCAGAGTAGGCAACTGCCTAGGGGCCCCGCATCGGCTAGGGGCCCCGCGTCCCGAGAAAAAATGACTTGCTTCAATTAGTAATATGAACATCATAACTCGTCCTTGGATCATTTGAAACAAAAAATCGAAATGCGTTTAAACGGTAATATGTTTTCCTAGGTAGTCAGAGGAAGTTTTTTTTTTCGATTTTTGCCAGCATTTTGAAGTGAAAAACGCGATTTTTGCTAAAAAAAATTCGGTGAATTCGTTATTATAAAATGGTAAAACAACTACCTCTGACTACCTGATTTATGTGAAGAAATAGTGTACAAAATTTCAAAAGCATCGCTCAAGTCAAGTCAAGATTTTGATGATGTTCACAAACTTCAGAAATGTTGTTTGCGAGAAAACCGATTTAAAAATTTTTATACTTGAAATATACCTACTTGAATCGAGCATGAGGGCCGGTCGCTTGAAACGCCGTTCCATCGTTAGTTTTGCTCCGATATACTTGAAATTTTGACACAATACTCAATATAGGTACTGACATGTTTTACATTCAGAAAAAAGTTTTAAAACTTTACCCCCCACCCCCCCCCCCCCTAAAGCCTTGTAAGGGGCCCCAAGACGTGCATTGCCTAGGGGCCCCGACATCCGACATGGTTAATCCAGCCCTGCGTAAAAGATAGTCAGAGGTCATGTTTTAAAACAGCTTTCTTTTTTTTTCAGGCATCTTCAAAGATTCTGGGGTGCTTCAGGAGACTTTTGGCAATCCCAGTGGGACAGGTTTTTGGATAATGTCAGTAAGTATAAATCTGTAATTTTTCAGTTTTAAGAAGAAATTAACATACTTTATCCCTAAAAGGGATATTTTTTTTAGTACCGTGTATTTATTTAAGTAGTAATAGGTAGTAACAATGGTAACAATAACGCCGTAATTTGACAGGTTATTTAAGAGTGTATTTTTCCGCAGGTAAAACATATTTTATTTTGAAATTAAAACTTCTTTAGCACCGTTCTGATTTGAAACTCGATGAAACGAAAAAAAGCGACACTAAAAAGAGACAAACACATAAGTACATCTATAGGATTTAGCCTGCGAGAAAATGAGATAGACTAATCGTTCTCCTCTTTGTACGGTGCTTCACAGCCTCACTGCTCTTGTCTACCTTATTTTACTGAAGGTTTAATTTCTACCGCGTGTGAACTGCACACTCAATTTTTTTTAATTAAAAAGATAACGTGGTAATGTCTAATAAAATTGTATAATAGTTTTCCTTTATAATTTATAGTTTAATATATAATTCATATTTTAAAATAATATGCAATGTTTGAAGTTTGACCCCACCGTGATAAGCAATAATCTGTTTTAGATTAAAAAATATTTCTAAATATAATTGGCATCATTTGGTAGGTATAACAGATGAACATTAAGATTATCTTTAAGTAACTTAATTTATAAAATTTCTTCTTCAATAATCTTCACTTCGTGCCATTATTTTAATGAATTAAAAACAAATCACTTTGAACACACCACTTAGGGGTCGTCCATTAATCACGTGGTGTTTTTTAGCAATTTTTACCCCCCCCCCCCCCCCCGGTGATATGTGGTGAGGTTTTATACACCCCCCTATCCAAAATCCCGTGTATTCTTTTAGTATAAAGTATATTGAAATTTTCAGAATATTATCTTTAAATACAGGTATAATCATTATATAGAATTAAGCATCCCGATAAAAAATTCCAGAAAGACATTAAAGTTGCAGGTTGTTTTTGACTGGCATTTGGTTTAGAAATCGTGCGTTCAACGAAAAATAAATACACGTTATAATACTCAATAAATCCCCCCCCCCCCCCCTCCTTGTGATATTTCGTGATTTTTTTCCGAACCCCCCTCCCCCCTTTCGAGCCTCACGTGATTAATGGACGACCCCTTATTTAATAAAAATTATGACAAAAAACCATTGGTTTCGAAACATGTTGATAATAATTTTGATTAAATAAGTGGTGTGTACAAAGTAATTTGTTTTCTTTTATTTATATAATTATTATTTAATTGTTTCAGCTGAGGACAATTTTGTGTTATGGCTGATTATACCAAACGCCCTGACCATCGGGTTTTATTGGGGGCTTGGCCTTCTCTACGCTTATATGGACATCCACAACAGACCACTCTTCATGAGGAAGTACAAGGTTCAACCAGGATATAATGAACCACTGGAAAAAGCCAGATTTATTAAGGTAAAACAAAGTTACTAATTTAACGAAAGCATGATTACTCGAGATATTTATTTAATGCTGAAGTCCCGGCATTGCCCGGGCTTTTACAAAGAGCTTTTCAAAATCTAATGTGAACAGTAACCTTCGTCTTGTTTTGAAGGTCAAGTGTGCAAAATTTCATCAGTCTGGAATAAAACTGAAGATTTGTATAAAAATCGCCCGACCGCCCGCCGCAAAACAAATTCACAGACACTTTATAACAGTGGTTCTTGACCAGCCTAGCGATTCCGTATTTTTTGTGAGATCGTTATTGGATAACGGACGTAATCTCCTGTCAGATTTGTGCAACACAAATCTGACAGGAGATTACGTCCGATGAATATATACGTGAAATCCTATTTAGATACTATTTTGATCAATCTTTACGACGAATCGGCTTACAGTATGAACATAAAATACATGCTACGGATAAATCGAAGTTTTTACTAGCCTTTCTATGTATTTTATTTTATTTTATTTTATTTTAAATACATAAACGGCTATACTGCCTTTTATAAATAAACATATAATAGAGTACAAAAGTAAGAAAAATAATATCATTACATAATAATAGTTTTAAACTTAAAAATAACAAACAATTATTTTACATATCACAACAAAAAAGAACAATGAGAAATATCATCATTTCATTTCAACATGTCCATATTGCGTATATAAAGTGACATTATGGAAAAAATAAAAAAACTTAAAAACTGAAACTTCAAAATAACATACAATTATATTGTGTATCACAACAAAAAATAACAAAAAAAGAACAATGAGAAATATCAACATTTCATTTCAACATATCCATATTGCGTATATAAAGTTACATTATGGAAAAATAATTTTTGAGTGCATGTTTATATTGCGCTAATTTTAAGAAATAAATGTCGCCGATGTTAGCATATTCATTTCCCAAAATGTGTAATCGACTGATTGGTGAGTAATAATGTGATAATGTATGTGTGTTATTATAGTAGAACGGTAGAGTCAGTCTATTGTTAGCGCGACCAGGACAATGAAATCGTATTAGTTCTATTAAATCAGGGGTATCCAAGACCGAGTGAATTATTTTATATAATATTAATAGATCACAGATTTTTCTGCGATCTGATAAATTTACGAGATTAGTCCAGTTTAATAACAAATTATAGTCCACGGATTCTCTTGGAATACCTAATTTAAAATTAATATACCTAAGGAATATATGCTGGACTTTTTCAATCGCTTGAATATGGATATTGTAATGTGGAGCCCAAATCGTAGTGTTATATTCTAAAATGCTTCTCACTAGCGTTATGTATAAAATGTGAATAGTATCAATGTTACAAAATTGTTTGGTTATTCTAATAATAAATCCTAAAATCTTCATTGCTCTATTAATAATATTAGTTATATGGCTAATAAATGTAAGTTTTGAGTTAAAAATAATACCTAGATCATTTATTGTTTCTACTGAGTTTAATATAATTTTGTCAAGATTGTATTCATAAATGATCGGTTTCTTTATTTTATAAAATCTTATTATTTGACATTTACTAATGTTAAGTGCCAGTTTATTGCATATACACCAATTAAACAAGTTGTTTAAATTTTTTTGTAAAATTATGCAATCAGAAATATTTTTAATTTTTTTATATAATTTTAAATCATCAGCAAATAACAGGATATCAACATCGGAATCATGTATTGGAATTATAATAAAATTATTATTTACGTAACAAAAAATATAAGCGTAAACCACCAAAAAAATGTTTTTTCATGACTTAACCATGAAGTCATACAAGAAACAAATTAAAAAAAATACCCCATTTACGGCTAAGACTATTTTTGAGGTTTCTATGTTCTAACTTTTTTTTGTTCTTATAAAAATATGCACAAAATAAATAAAAACCACTTTTTCGCTCACTACCCTCGTGCAAAAAAACGCTCGATTTTAAAATTTTGCAGGCATGAGATTCGAAATATTTCTATCGTTTAGATATATTCCTCTTAACTGTTATTTGCGTTTTCTATGTATAACGTACATTAAATGAGTAAATAATCATGCGTACTTGCAGGAATTCATGTTTAAATCGATCTAAACTAAAATATGTGACGTAAAATCACACAAATCTGACAGAAGATAACGTCCGTTATCCAATAACGATCTCACAAAAAATACGGAATCGCTAGGCAGGGCTCGATCGAACCACAGGGGTTCTCGAAATGTGAATGTTTTAGAGGGAATTGCGCAAACCGGTATAACCGGCGTAGTTTAATATAATTTTCTATCTTTGATCATCCATTTCCTTAACACAAGCATCAGCTTACATTAGAAAGTTACTTCAGTAAATTGTATTTGCAAAATCTGTTAACCATGCAAAATTACGAAATAAAAAATACAATAAAAATACTTCATAAAGAAAAAAAAAGGTTAAATTATTCAATTTTATAAATTACGTTACTTAAGAAAATCTTAATGTTCATCTATTATACCTACCAAATGATGCCAATTATATTAAAAAACATTTTTTAATCTAAAACAGATTACTTATTGCTTATCACGGTGGGGTCAAACTTCAATCATTGCATATTATTTTAAAATATGAAATACATATTAAGTACAAAGAGGAAAACTATTATAAAATTTTATTAGATCTCACCACGTTATCTTATTACTAAAAAAAATTGAGTGTGCAGTTCACACGCGGTAGAAATGAAACCTTTAGTAAAGTAGACAAGAGCAGTGAGGCTGTGAAGCACCTCACAAAGAGGAGAACGGTAAAAAATAATTATGTTTCCACGAAAAAAAGATGGCCACACCAGCGCAAATAATGTCAACATGACGCCTCTAACTCCTATATTTCTATTAAGACTTACTTATATAACATCAATAATAAATTATTATAAAAAATATAAATATATCTTCACCATTGTTAAACAGAAAAAAATGAGAGAATCAAACAAAAGATTGCCAGAGTTCAAAATGTTTCCTTGTCTGTGACGAGTAGGTTCCTACCTAGACTAACAGAAATTAAATACATATTTCTGCATATCATCTATTAATAACAAAGCATTAAAATGGTTTATTTGACTTGAATGGTTGATGGGTTTTTTGGAAGCTTTAAAATAATTCGTTAATGATCATTCAAGTTTTTTTAATATTAAAAATATTGGACAAAAGAATGGCTGAAAAAACCTGATTTAATAGGTATTAAATCCATTTCGTATAGCCTATCTCGACCTTGATTGTAAAGTTAATTACATAATATAATTTTATTAAATCAAGTATTATGTTATTGTAGTTATACAACGTGCATGGAAACATGTGCTATAATCCGAAAATGTGAAAATACCTACTTATACCTACACAGTGGCTTAGTTAGCATATATATGGGTGGCACTCTGGGGGGATAGCGTGGTGTAACCTCCGCCCCCAATTTCGACTTCATAAAAAATAAACATAACATCGGGGGGGGGGGAGCATTTTCGCCTATAAAAAGACCGTCAGACATAAAATTCTCCCGTTTCGGGGCACTCCACGGGGAGCCATAGAGCTACGAAAATGTAACAGACCGTGATCGATAATTTTGGTGGAAAAAATGAGTAACGTTTGCGCGGGCCGTTACGGCTCGTTTCATACAAATCTAAATTTTTAGTAATAATGGGAAATTATTTGTGAGGAAATGAAGACAAAATAACTACTAAGCAACGCAAACTCATTTGATTTTGGTTTGAAAATTAGATATATTTTAGATGATAAATACTGCGAGTGCCTTTGAAATAATCAAGTATTTTTTTTAATTGTCTTTTTATAAGCCCAAATATCATGTACATTATTAGAGGCCAAAACACCCAACCGAAATGAAGAATTATGTGCTATTTTACCTATTTCTTTAAATTATGATTATGTGAGTTAATTATAATTATTAAAAAAATATTCTTAATCTACTTACAGAAAAAAAATCATAAAAAAACAAAAATATTTGATTTGGTAGAAATTTTAATTTATGTACTTACGACAATTTTTTGGTTAAAAACGTAAATAGTTCATTTGCAATTTGAATTTATGGACTTCAAAAAGAAATCCTTTTTTACCAATTTGGGAGGCGGGAATGGGTACCGCCGCCCCGGGAACCTTTATTGGCTAACCAACACCTCTGCCATAGGTCACCCCAAGTGGTTTGCTACGTTTGGTGATTTAGCAGGGGTGCCCGGGGGGTGAGGTTTGTCTAGGTCTTGGAGGCGGATGACCAGGACAGACTGAACCCCAGATTCCTACCCACCCCTTAAACCCTTTTCCTTCCCAGAACTCTCCTCTCCTCCCTTTGCCTAAAAAAACCCTCCACACAGCATCCCCAAAGATGACATAGGCCCTGAGGGAAATTATTTTCTTCAGGGCGTCCTGTGTGGAACTCATGTAAAAAAAATAAAATAGTTTCATAATTTTATATTTCATCATATTTATACATATACAGGGTGTTAAGGGACGTACTTGACTTACTAACCAGTGATTCCTGACATTATTTGGAGTAAAAAATGTTAATGAAATTTTGGTCTCCGGTGACATTTTCGATGTTTTTTTTATTTATTTTTTCTACTAAAACATTAAAAAATTATAGGTGATGGACAGTTAGAGGCGGGGTGAGGGGTTGATCGGTTACTCGGCTAAGTGACCAGTGACGACATGCGAAAGAATTTTTTGTTTGTTTAAATTTGAAGAAAAAAAATTTGAAAAAAAAAAAAATTTTGAAAAAAAGTCATCGGAGAGCAAAATTTCATTTACATTTTTTACTCCAAATAATGTCAGGAATCACTGGTTAAAGTAAGTCAAGTACGTCCCTTAACACCCTGTATAGTACTTAAATAATAAACTGAGCATGAAAGATATAAGTAGAGCAAAATTGTTTTTTAATAATTACTATTTTCTCACAAAATAATTGCCAAAGTTGCCACGAAAATCATGAAAAATTGAATTGAAAAATGGGATTTATTAATGTCGGATTATTTAGGAAACCGAATAAAATATTGGTCTGGGAATAGGTGTTTTGTGGAAGATGGAGAAAAAAAATCCGATTCGAATGGTGTAAATAATTATTCATTTTTACAAAAAACGTCACATAGTTATATATTGTGTATGCAACGACGATGAATAGGAATAATTAATTGTCTTGTTTGAAAAACATGTCCCGGCATGCAGAAACTTAAATGCAAAAAATTATATAAATAGGTATCTAATTTTATGAAATAATTTTTTTATCATTTGACCTTAAACTTTATAACCATTAGATAAATAAAATAATTTTATTGTTAAATAGAGAATTATTGTGCAGAAAAATTAAAAAGATCTGTTTTCTTGACACCGTATTTTACATTTATACGAAAAATTATTTATGCAAATGGCTTGCACATGTAGATTGGGCATTAATGCGTATCCAAAATGCTTTTATTAACAATAATAATAATTATCAATGAACAGGTATAAAATGTTTAAAAAAAATTAAATGATAATATTATATTAAAATTATAAAATGGACAAATAAATACCCGTTTAATTGCTTTTGCCAAAAGTTTTGTCAATTAATTTTGATGTTTATTTTTCAGGCTATAAAGGTGGTACTCTTCAACCAGTTTGTGGTAGGGATTGGATTGAGTTTTGTTACCTTCTATGGAATGACAAAGAATGGATTCCCTCCCACCAGGCCGCTACCAGCTTTCCATTTGGTTTTCTTCCAACTGGTTATCATGACCTTGTGCCAAGAAATTGGATTCTACTATTCGCATAGGTAAGATTGCAAATAAATTACAATTATATATTATATTGTATTTTCCATTCATACACAGTAGGTAGGTACCTACCTATTGATTCATCTCGAAGTCTATGGTATACCAACCTAATAATTAATTTCAAAATCTATGGTGTATTTACGTTGATGACGTAATGTTTGTAGAAAATGTATACTTCAAGGTTAGCTCATTGAGGGAGTAGAGGGGATTGGTTTAATTATGGAGTAGAGCATAGAGCGGTGATTGGCTAGAAAGTCCTGACGTAGCTTGAAGTTCATTTTCCACCAGGAGATTTGAATTTACTCAGCTCCGGATCTAGGGGGGGCGCCAAAACCGTAATATGCTTAACTAGCTGAAGTCCCTGGCGATGCCCGAGCGTGACGTGACCTTCCTCTTGTTTTGAAGGTCACATGTGCAAAATTTCATCAACCTCGGCATAAAACTGTAGATTTACATACAAATCAAATCCACACCATCCGCCAGCCAGCCCGCTCGTCCACCACACACAGACATTCTCCTTTATATTTCAACCAATTTTCACAAAACCTTGACAAGTTATATACCTACCTAAACCTTACTCATGAATCACTCTATCTATTGGTGAAAACTGCATGAAAATCCATTCAGTAGTTTGTTGAGTTTATCGCGAACATAGAGACAGAGAGACGCAGCGGAGGACTTTAATTTATAATATGTAGAGATTAAAAAAAAACTTGGGTCACAAGGCGCCTGGCATCCAGCACACTTTGTTCTATCGATTATTCATTTGATTTTAAAATGCACAGTTGGTTTTTAAACACATCCTAAGTTGATTTATGAACATATCCTACTAATTGAAAGTCTCATTTAGGATACTATCTTTAGGAAATTAACTTGGATTTACCAAAAAACAATATTATAAAACTAGTGAAACTTGAAAGTTCCTTTCAGATTCCAACTAGACTTTAAGCTACGTCATGAGCTTGTCAGCGGCCCAACGTGTTTTTTTCCGAAAGTGCTTGTATATGCAAACCTTGTTTATATTTTCTGCACAATGTGATGCGCGTAATCAAGACACATATTTCTAAAAAATAGGCATATTAGGCAAGTATTGAAAAGTAAACAAGTCTTTATATTTTTGAGAATAAAACAATTATTTTATTATTATTGAAATATACGTAAAGAAATACATCACAAATTAAAATTCATCATCATTTAGAATAGATCCATTACTAATTTTAGTGACAATAGAAACAATTATACCACACGGAGTTTTGGCGGCCGGGCGGAAAGACCTTAAGAGCCACAAGGCCGGCCGAATGAAGCACCATTCGGTGCAAGTGCGTCGTCCTGTCTTGCCACACTAGTGTCACTTTTACCGCCCTATACGCGTCAAAAGATTTGGCTATCATCCTTCCATTCATTGTATAAATTTATACATTAGTAGATTATAATGTAAGTAGACTGGTCGGTTGCAGAGTTAGCATTATGTTTTGGCATTGTGTGTTCAATTCCTCGGCTGGCTAAGTGCTCCATCATGACACAAGAAACATTTTCCGCTTACTACGGTGGTAGCAGGAGATTTTCAAATATCAGGTTATTCATAACCCGGGAATATTTGTGTTTCCTTAAAAAAAAAATTTCATCCCCAAAATACACAGTAGCGAAGCCACCAACTGCAAAAGTAACCGTAGTAAGCCGTAAATGGTATTTGCTATTGATGTACCTAATTAAAGTAATGCGTATTTTCCTAGAAATAAAATTAAATGGCATCCATCATACATATAATAATTATTGGAATATTATGATGCACAGAGGTCACCACATTGCTTACGACATAATAATTAGTAAAGTTTATTACAAATAATAAATTATTATTATTATTGATACACACAGGGTGACTAGCATTAAAATTGCAGAAACAAGATGGCATGAAAATTAACCTTATTTAAATATTATATCAATTATGCTAAGCTTTTATAGAGTTGTTAAAGGGAAATAAAGTACCTAATTAAAAATAAACACCAGGTTACAAGCAAAATGTAATGTACATTTGTGTTTCATCATACAAATCATATTTCAAACGAATTTATTTTTATGGTACGGCCACACTGCGGCCAACTTCAAACGTTTAGACGATTGTGTGGAGGGGTAGTTCGTGCGTTGGAAGTTCGAGTTGGAAGATTGGAGTTCGAGTTGACCTGGGATCGCCTTCGAGGCGATCGGCGATGGCTGGTTCGTGCGAGTTGGACCAACACATTAATCTGCGTAATATTATTATGTGAGAGTAAAAAATAATAATTTCAAACAACCATAATTTTATTTATATTTATTTATTTATTTATTTATCTATAAAAAGAATGTTTGTATTACATTATTCGATGCCTGTCTCACTAGGGTATACCTGTGTTGAGACAGGCGTAGAGGTACATAAATGAGTATCATACAAAAGAATATTTAATTACAACATAAGAACATTTAAGGTAAGATACATACTGATTTATACAATTCAAACAGAAAGATGATTAAGATTGAGGGTTAATATCATAAAGAGAGCATTATATAGGTGAAGGAAGAGATGAATAAAGTAGTAAATCCTTTCGAATCTATATAGGTAGTTATATTATACATATAGGATTTTACTATTTTAAGTTCTTTATATGATATTATTTATATAATACTATATAATAATATAATATTATTAATATAATATTATTTATATAACGTTATATAATACGTTGTTCGAAATTATTATTTTTTTTAGCTTTACGAATCGAAAAAAATATTATGGAAATCGATTCATTACCTGCACAATTGTAGGAAACTGATAAGATACGGCGCCGAATCAGCTGTTCGACGTCTGCCATTTTCGAGTTCGGAGTTCGGAGTTGGAGGATTGGCCGCAGCCACCACACCTACCAATTCCGAACTAAGTTCGTACATAGCATAAGACATTATCTTCAGTATTTTACACCAATAATAATTACCGGTTGCTCTGTATAAGAGACACTAATCATTTTGAATGGATTATTATTAATCACTTCTAATTGCCGTAATAATAACAAGGTAATATAAGTTTTATTATATGCACATTATTAATAATTGAACTTTTAAGTAGAGTCAACAAATCTTACCTACGTCAAACTTATTGACTAACTACCTACCTGTAAAGATGTTGCCTGTGGAAAAGTGTAAAATATTTTGTTGTCGAATACATAGATCAGAAGGGTTCTGTATCTTTTGATCGGCCGTATACGACACATTTTCATAGTTCTTTTGAATGCGATGTTCCATATCGTGCCAACAAGCTAAATATTCTGCCTGGATAAGACACCAACTCTTAAAAGTAGTTACCCTAAGGCCAGTCATGATGATTCATTTGCCACTTATTCCTTGTTAAGATATATCAATTGCAAGAAAATTTTCGAATCGAATGTCATCAGTCATCACGTACAAACATCAAAATAATATAACAAACAGATAGTCATTTATGAATTCCTATTAACCTTTCAATAACTAATAAATAGTAATTTATGTTTTTAAATAGGTAATTAATACATTCAACACATAACAGGCATAGACAAGCCAATGAAAGCCATAGAAAATCACAGAAATTTGACAGCCGATAACGCTTGCCTTTAACGCGGTGCCTTTCGACATCCAATGGAATTTGCCTTTTTGGCTTAATTGTCTTGTAGCACTGACTAAATTTTAAAGATAACACAAAAGATACAGAATCATTCTTCATAATAAATCTTTTGGTACTAGCAATTTACTAGCAATTAACTTTCCATTAACATTAGAATTAAGAGTTTCTTATGAGATAGAGAGAGGTGTGAATGGATAAGGAACAAGACAAAAGTTCAAACTCATCATCGCAATCTCCACACTCAAGTGGGACTATGCCACTTAGCACGCAACACTGATAATGGTTGAAATTCAAATACACATCATCAGGATGTCATCCTTCATTTGAAGGAGAAATGGATTCACAGATGAGATAGGCTCTGGACCGCTGAGAGGGGGTTTCAGGGGAATGTTTGCGAGGAGCACCCGAGACCCGGGCAATTGTAATACTTCATTTTAACACACTTCAGGCGGGCCAAAATAAGGTACCCATTGGAGAAAATGGAATTTGTTTTAAATCGATAAATTGAAAATAATGTGTACATTTGAATAAAAAAATTTCTATAGTACTCACCGCACCCCAACTATACAAGTATCGTCGAAAATCAAAGCCTACTTTGTAATAGGACTCCATAAACAGAATTTGAAGTCAGTGTTGGGCCATTTAGTGACGTTTCATGTGTTAAAAATGTACATATTTTATAACTTTACAAAAAAAATGATTTTAATTTGGTACAAATTTAAAAGAAAAAAGAATAATTTGCGCATCCCCAGTGCCAAAGTGTAATAAGATTCATTTTGATAAAATATTATTCCGACAAAAGACAAGGAGATAAAAAGATTCTTCCTCTTCTTGTATCACGCATAGATATATATTTATTTGTTTTTTTTTTTTTAAATATACATGGAGTTGGGACCCTTACAAAGAGATTGGTGGATAATATTCATATAAAAAATATTTGACAGGCATTCAAGATTCAAGTAGGATCGGTGTAAAAGGTAAAACTACCCTTCTCACCTTAAGTGTGTTAATAATGCTTCCACGAGATGGTTTTTCATGGCACTTCGCAAATCATCCAATTCTTCTTCTTTCGTATGGTGGGGGGTCAGACGGGGACATCTAGGTCTGCGAGCCAGCCTAGGGCCTCAGGCGTTGCCCTGTGGACCTCATCAATCCCGCCGGGGAATGAATGGAGCAGGTATTCGTTGACCACATGTTCGGTGGTTTGCACCACACCGCATTCACACATCGCTGACTCTTTAAGGCCCCATCTGTGCATCATATGAGCACAACGGCTATGGGAGCACCTTAACCTATTGATGGCAGTCCAGAGTTTGCGAGGCAGTGAGAACCCGCTCGGCGGGTTTTGACCATTTTATAAATCCGATAGGAACTGGTTCCAAAAATAGCCCGTTCCTCGAACCCTCTGTCATCCAGTGATAACTAGTCACCGGGACAGGCAATGATGTATAGCCACGTGATACTATTATTCACAAATAGTACAACAACATAGTATCACAAACTAAGTATCACAAACTAAGTATCACCGTCAATGTTTCCATATCCGAAGAGATACTCAAATTCACAAATTCGTAGTACTTACACCTAGGGGGTAAGCGTCCCCATGTGAGCTGCTGACGGAAGGGAAGTGGCGACATCTTTTGATGAATTCTTGATTTTGAAACCGAATAACAATGGTAGCTTTGCTTGAAATTTTAAAAACACGGATGTTTATATGGTGCGGCGGGTACGGCGTGGCGGCAGGCATGCATGCAGCCAGGTTCGTAAATTCAACCATGCCTATTAATACTGTTTTATTAATTATATGTACATATAATCAAAAGGATACTTGAAATATAACATGCCATCATAATACTGTTATGACGCAAAACTAAACCTACTTTATGTCTTCTGTGTATGAAATATATGTGATAAGTTTAGTGCCAGATACAGATGACCCACTCCGCGTCACAAATTGATCCTGCGACCGAATCGGTCACTTCCGTGTACGGTTAATTTGTTATTGGGAGGGAGATCAATATTGTGCAACCCTGTCGACTGCCCTGGATGGACTGACGACCTGAACAGAAAGACGGGTGAGAAAAAACTGGAAACGTTTGAGAGAGGGCTACGTTCATTTACGTTATTTTTGTTCAAAGCTGGACAACAGAAAACTAACGAAGAAGAACTTTGCATTTTTTACTGTTTGGCAAAAGAACCCGATCACATCGTTCGTTTTTATCGAAGATCCATCCTATGAATTCAGAACATGGAGCCAAGCCGTTGCCTTGCATTCTACCATAAGAAAAAAATATTCATTCTACTTTACATAATCAGGATTTAAAAATATAACTATGAAAATTTATAAGCAGTTGGTTTTTATATTTTTTTATATTAGTTCTACACAGAAGACCCTAAGAAAAATAATTCCTCTCAGGGCTTATGTCATCTTTGGGGATGCTGTGTGGAGGGTATTTTTAGAAAAGGAAGGAGAGGAATTTCTGGGAAGTAAAAAAGTATATGGGGTGGATAGGAACCTGGGGGATGGTGTCTCCAGGAGTGACGGGCGTATGAATCCATCCCTCCAATTGTGGTGCAAGGCGGTGTTCCCAAGGAGTCTTGATAGAGAGGTCAAAAGGTCTCCCTCAACCAGTCTCTCCCGATCTGGCTTGCCCCCAGGAGTCACATGTTCAACTTTTGCTAGCTCTACTCCTCCATCAACGCATAAGCAACATTTTCCATTGATGGTAGCAGGACGAAAATCAAATATTGTCATGTTATGCATATGCATACGTAACCTGGGATTTTTTAATAAATCAATTAATAATGTATTTGTCTTTTACAGGCTGCTCCATAACAGATTACTCTACAAGTACATCCACAAGCAACACCACGAATGGACAGCACCAATTGCCATGATCGCCATTTATTGTCACCCAGTTGAGCATATCTTTTCCAACATATTCCCGCTGTTATTTGGAATATACATCACCAACTGCCACGTGACCACGGCTTGGATATGGTTCGGCATGGTCATCATCGGAACTTTGAATGACCACTCCGGATACCACGTACCCTTCATTCAGAGTCCAGAATTCCACGATTTCCACCATTTGAAGTAAAGATCAAATAAATTATTCATTCACCACAATACGCAACATAATATCGTCCCCGTTCGGGCAAAAGTCCTAAACCTCAAACACAATTTGACAGTCTCAAATTTAGTTATGTTTTTAAGTCATGTGATCAAAATTTGATATCTTAAGTAAAGTAGTATCTCTCTCTAGAATATGTTTCAATTTGTAAGAAGTCTATTTAGAACAAAAGCAATTTTAATAGCAATATAAATACAAACTAGCAATGTATTAAAACTTGAGATAACCTCACTCTTCAACATTTTAGACCAGATAATCGTCTGAAAAATGTTATAATGCTGGTATATAATTTTAAGTACTTTACTCAAAATTTGATTAATAAGTAGGGCTAAGTAACGCTCTCATCTACATATCTGGAGATCGCAAGTTCAAATCCCGGCGTGCGAAAGTAACATTTATTTAATTTTTTTGTGTTTTTTCACAATTTTCATTAAAAATAATATATACCTAGTTTATTTGTGGCACGTTCCAGAGTGGAAGATATTATCAGTATCGCCCGGGTAAAATTCCACCATTCAGAATCGAAATGTTGCTAGAAATGGTTTTAGCCATGTTTGGTGACTTCCCCATCTCCTTTACCTCCCCACTGCAGTAAGCAATGGAGCAATTGGGAGTCTTATGCGGTAATTGCATAAAAATAAAATAAAATTCCAAATTTCTTCTTGGTGACATGTCTGGCAGGGGACAATATTATGTGCAAATAATAGATGCGTTCAGCTCTACACGTTCGCACATAAAACGCTTTTTTGTGAAATAAAATATATTAACTGTTACGGCGCGTGTAAGCTGGAAAGAATAGATCATTTTTTATATTAACCATACTTCTTTTGCAGATTCACTCAATGCTATGGCACCCTGGGCCTCCTGGACAGACTCCACAACACGGATGACTTATACCGAAACTCTAAAGCTTCCCTCAGACACGTTAGATTATTAGGCTTAACATCGGCTAGAGAGTTATTCCCTGATTCTGAAAAGTCATCAGAATAAGACCAAAGTTGCAATTTTTTTAGTTAGGGGTTGAATACCAAATTAAAGTTAGAGGGAGAAAAATAATTATTAAACATTTAGGCAATTTGATTAGACTCCAAGCATGCAAAGAATGGACTTGGGAATGATGTAATGTATTATGTTTAATGTTGGATAGGGAGTGCTGGGCAAATGTTTTCCTGTATTTCTAAGTCACACTGCATTATAAGTCAAATTATTGCAGGAAGCAAAATGTGCAAGAAAAACCTTACGTAAGTATTGTTCACAATTAATTACTTTCAAGGTTCTGTGGAATTCTTACTGCGAGCATTCACACAGTGTATAAAACAGACTTTGTTGCCACATCCACAGCCATAACCATAATTACTATCCATTTATAAGCAAAACAGCACACGGGGAGATTACCAACACTTACAACACAACCATGTTTGGCAGTTAATTTCAAACCCCGAAACAACCGTTGGCGCTGGTGTAGTTGGATATCATGTCAGCCATTATTCCTATACAATGGAGAAAGTTTTTTTGACAAAAGTTTAATAATAATGGTAATTATAGTATCTCAATGGTGCCTTTATGCTCTAGAACGACTGGACTTAGGTTTCTAATAGTTAAGAAAAAATTGGATTGTGAATTAAAAATACATAAATATAAAATTTCTCATGTTTATGTAAGCATAGTACAAGGTGGGGCAGAGAGGAGTTACTAGTTTTAAAAAATCACTGAAGGCCCCCCAGACCGAGCAAAGGGGCGGGGCGGGTGCCGTTAGGTCGGGGAAATGATGCCGTTTTTCTATGATGTTTTGAAAATGATATCGTCTGGTGTGCCGGCCTTGGCGAGCAATACACATATTGAGCCTTTCAAAGAAGTTTTCGGCCACTCTTCCCAGCATATCTTGCGGAATTCCAGCGATGTCGTCCTCAATCGCCTCGTTTAGAGCTTCAAGGGATCTTTGGCAAAATTTCACATGAAAGATGGACAGCATGGGCCATGGCTTCATCTTGTTGAAACCAGAATGCTTCTGTGTTGCATTCCTCGCCATACTCTTTCATTTTGGGATGCCTTGATAATGGTTAATCCTTCATCGCTAGTGCACAAAACAGCGTCGAGGGAACAGTTACGATTGCAATGCAAGCATCTCTAAG
This sequence comes from Limnephilus marmoratus, assembly GCA_917880885.1. NCBI lineage: Eukaryota > Metazoa > Arthropoda > Insecta > Trichoptera > Limnephilidae > Limnephilus > Limnephilus marmoratus. The sequence goes on from OU862911.1 coordinate 14,049,694, forward strand.
TTTCACAAAATCAATTCCCGTGCACGCATCATCTTGTAGGGGTACAGGTGAAGGTCTGGGTGTAAGATTTGTCTTATAATTCTGGACAATATTCCAAGCGCAGCGGCATGTTTCCGCGCTGCTCGGGTTGGAAACTCTTCAATTGACGTTCTTACTACCGCAATGTTTTCAGGTGTTTACACACTTTTAGGTCGCCCAACTGGTATTTTAGGATCTGCAGTTCCTGTCCACTTTACATTACTGATCCATTTCCGAATGGTTTTTGGATCAGGAACAATGTCATTATGATTTATCTCGAACCGGACTCGGAAATCCCCATGCGTAGCCACAACGCTTTCCCCGTTTTTAAAGAACGTCTCCACAACAAAGCCCCGGTACTTATCTGACCACGGTATGGTCACTACCATAAACGGCATCATTTCCCCGACCTAATGGCACCTGCCCCACCCCTTTGCTCGGTCTGGGGGCCTTCAGTGGTTTTTTGAAACTAGTAACTCCTCTTTGCCCCACCTTGTATATTTTGAACAAAAATCTGTATTAATACATACGTATATCAATGTTTTAATAGCGAAAAAAATGTAAACACTGTTTCAAAACTTGAGTTAACCTCACATTTCAACAGTTTAGTCCAAAAAATCACCAGGAAACCGTTTTTTCTGTCGCAATCCGCCAATCTTAAATTCGGTGTAGATACATACATTCATAGGAAAACCATCTGACATAGGTTGCGGTTGTAAACAAACTAAGTAAGTCTTTCTTTTTCCCAATTACTTTTGCATTTATATTTCAAAATTCATTTTTTAATAACTCTTTGACATTCCAGCCACCATATTTAACAATTTTTTTTTTTTAAATGCCTTTAAATCCTTAACTCGGGCCTCGAGGCCAAAATATTTTAGTTTTGCAATAAAATCCAAATAAATGAAGTATTTTTAAACACATCCGAAAACTAAAATTTGCCCTCGAAAGGTGATGAACTACTTTTCAAATTTTATAAGTAGAAATAAAAACATAATACCTTAAGTTTTTTCTAACTAAAATTTATTATCGAAAACAAAAAAATAAAATAAAAAAGGACACAATTTTATTAGGCAAAAATGTATTAAAAACAAAAATATATTAAAAGTCAACTCACTTTTTTGTCTTTTCATGTAAAAAATAATTAATATAAAATTCCTAAAGTTTCAATTTTTTCCAAATTGCGGCAGAAACTTTGGATTCATAAAGGTGTGCTTTTTAATTATTTTCTGGTTTACCTTTCCGGGAGTAAGTTACGTAACGCTGGCCGTGCTTTGGGGAGTGAGTTTTTTTTAAATTTAAATTAATATTTTTTTTATTATTAAATATATGCTTTATGACAGTGTCAATGACCCAAAAATGGGTAAAAAAATCGTACTTACCATTTTCAGTTTTTATCGCAAAAAATCCGGAATCGTTTTTCAGGAATCACAAACCATTGGCACATGAACAAAACGGTAAAAAATTTATATATAACACAATTATTTTCACTTAACACTATCATTGAAATGTGTATGGTGAAAACTTTAAATTATGTACATAAAAGAAATATTCAATTAATACTGTTTCATTTAAAATGATTTTCAAAGTTTTCGATAGTGTGATTCAATCAAAAAAATTTCAGAAAATCACCAAAAAAATAATGCAATTTCTTACTTACAAACACAATACACCAATAATACTGAAAAAGGGATTAAACATGTCTATCAAAATGCTTTAGATTTCACAAAACCACAAAAAAAGTTATTTTCATACTGTTTTACACGCGGTTGGGTCAATTAAAGGTTAAAAGTTTAAAAACTACGGAAATTATATTTTGACACAATGTTATGCACTTTGCTATGAACTTATAATCACTCTTAAAACACAAAAACCTCAAATTCAATCACTTATGCTCAGATATACTATAAAAAAATATATTCGATATGTTCGCCACGTGGTTTGATCACAAAAAAGGTTAGAAGTCTCAACACTGTGGAAATTATATGTTGATGCAATGTTATCCACTTTGAAATGAACTTATAATCACACTAAATACACAAAAACATCAAATTCAATCACTTCTGCTCAGATATACCAACAAACTATTAGAAATCCGCAAGAAAAATGTCAAAACACGTGGGCGCCGAAATCAACGGTTGAAGATTTCTGTTTATAGTCGAACTTATTAACTGTTTATAGTGTGCGTCATCAAAAATAAATAACTGCCGATATCTCTGTCGATAATGAAGCTAAACTTATAAAAATGGTGTAAAGTTATAGGAATAGGTTCACAGATGGCAGGACGATGCGTATTTACAGCGTATTGGCCCCAAATTTAAGCTTGCGATGCTTGACGGCTATGGACGTCCATACTCCTTTGGCGAAAGCGCGCGTTGACGTTTAAGTCCGTCCATACTCCCGGAAAGGTTAATTTTTAGATTTGAATGTAAAGCGTGGTTCTTTTTCTTTCTAACACCGTTTAGATCATATTTACCTATAACCATTATAGTGAGGGAGACCCAACGATTTCTATGAGACCTATATGAGTTCTGAAAACCGAACAAATTGGCCCTAGGGTATCACATAGTAACCACACCAGCGCCATCTGCTTCGAGCTTCACAGATTACTTGATATTCTGCACATGTGTGCCGCGCTCTGATAGTACTAAAAACATTCTCTTTATCACACAATTTTACAGTATAAGTATATCAAGATATAACAATATCTAAAGCACATTCAATCAAGAATTCACATGTTATAAAATAATAATGTATTAGGCTGATTAATATTTGGCACTTTATCAAAATATTTGCTAAAAAATTCCAAGTGATTGAAACATTGAATTATCTTATCTCAATAATTACTTTAAATCCAATTCAATCAATTGCTAACAAAATAATACTATAATAATGATTATTGTTGATAGATAATATAAATTAAACATTGTGTGTGTGTATTGTCTTTGATTAAATAGAATGACAAATGAAAAATACCTCCAATTCACAAAATCATATGAAAATGTGTAAATAATCATCCTATTACAAACAAAATGTATGATAGTCATTGGATGCAGATGTGATACTAGTTATAATAATTTTTTATAAGTTGGATTAATAGTTTTAACGAATTTTAGGATAATGTAGTTTACAAACTCCTATCTTAGTAACATTGATTTACCAATGAGTAATTTCATTTATTTAATAATGCAACGATTTGTAGATTCTGGTCTCACCGAGAGGATTGTATGTGTCATTATCCTTCTGGTATCTTTTGTCTTTTTCATTTTCAAACAAGACGCCTGAGAAGAAAGAGGACGAACGTCGATGACGTACGTAAGAGCTCTCGCTGTGACTAGTTTATGTTACATAAATGAGTATAAATGAACTGAACAGTTTTATTCAACCCAATTTTGTAAAATATGTAAAACTTAGTAGTTTTAAAAAATGTTTGGTCAGTCGTAGTTATTGTAGGGAAACTTGTTTATATTTTTAATAAAATAAATAAAATTATACATTTTTTTAAAATTATCTGTTTATATTTTTAATAAAATAAATAAAATTATGCATTTTTTTAATATCAGCTGTGCCCTAAAACTGTACTAAGGGAACGTACCCATACTACATGACCAACTTTTTGCAATTTTTAACCCCCCCCCCCCGGTGACCAAAATCCTAAGCAACCCGCCGCTCATTTGTATGGAGCGTGACATTTTGAAGACCCCCCCCCCTCCTAAACGTGTCACGTAGTATGGGTACGTTCCCTAACCTAAAAATCAAGTCCGTGACAACTCAGAATCGTACAATTTCAACACCCCTTTGAAGTCAATAAAAGTTATGAAATAAAAAAATAAATACCCCATAACCTCACCTAATGTAACCTATTTAACCAATTTTGATGTGAAAACTTCTTTAGCACCGTTGTGATTTGAAACTTGATGAAACGGAAATGAGCAACACTAAAAAGAGACAAACACTTCTATGGGATTTAGCCATGCGAGAGAATGAGATACACTGTTACTCGGTTCCAATATAATACGATAAATCTACAGTCCCACACAAGTCTCCTTTGGTGTAGTGGTATAAAGTTCTTGACGAACCTCTGCAGACATTTAGCGGACCAAGGATCCAATACAAACAAATCCAAAAAAATATATATTTATTTATTTTTGTAAAATTAATAAAAAATCTTCAAACCACTCCATAATGAACAGGCAAAAGAAAGCACAGCGACAAAATAAAAGAAAGCGACATCTAGAGACTCCGAAGAAGAAAACACACATACTAAAAAGATGAGCATATGTATAGGAAAAGGTGTACTGGAATTCAACAACAAAAATAAGGAAAAAATCGTCCTTCACATTGACAACTGCTTCGTAGTCCCCACTCCTGTCTACTTTAGTTTTCTGAAGGTTTCACTTCTACCGCGTGTGAATTGTACACTCAGATTTTTTAAAATATATTTTTTCATCACTTTTAATGACTTTTTAAAGGAGGTGTTGAAGTTGCGTGATTCTGAGTTATCGGTCACTTGAAATTCACTTGGTTCACCCACATGGGGTATTTGGGAATGTCTCCAGGCCATACTTGGCTTCCCAGGATTTCTGAATCTTCTTCAAACACCTGACAGAACATCAGTAAAAACCCATAAAAAAAAATGCCACCTTCAGTGCTTGACAGAAAAGCCCCAAGGAGCCGAGTAACCCAACACACCAAACAAAGTTAATCAACATCTCACTCCACCCCTAACTGTTCAATACCTACTGACTTTTTAATGTTTTTACATATACGAGTCGTTTTCGAAATTGTCAGTAAATTGTTTCGTTAGGAAATATCAGGAAATTGTAAAAGTAAGGTCGCATTCGATGAATTTGTATTTTAATTATATGGTATTATTTATTTTCAGACTATAATTTGTTAGGAATCTTTTTACAAAAATAACCACTCACAGAAGTACAGGGTGCGGCAGAGAGGACGGACGGTTTTAAAAAATCATAAAATAGTTAATTTTTACTCAAAAACAAATTTATTGATGGAATCAGGTTCGCAAGGAAATAGCATTTGAGACAGTCAAGTGTGGAAAATCACATCAGGCATGTGGTGGCCGAAATCGTTGATGCAGTGCTGGAGGCGTTCTTGGAAGTTCGCGTAGACTCTCTCCAACATCGCTCTCTCAACTTGGGCGACTACCACGCGAATCGCGTCTTTCAATTCGTCCAGAGTTCAGGGCTTGTTCTCGTATACTCTAGCCTTAAGGTGTCCCCATAAGAAAAAATCGCATATGGATAAATCTGGGGACCGAGGAGGCCAATGAACATCGCCAAACCTGGAAATAAGGCGACCAGGGAAGAGAGGGCGAATAACGTCCATTGATGCTCTGGCTGTGTGGGCAGTCACCCCATCCTGCTGGAACCACACACATCGGATTGGAACACGTCGCCGTCGTAATTCAGGGAAAAAGAAGTTGGTGATCATTTCGACATAGCGCTCTGAGTTCACGGTAACAGCACGACCATTACCGTCTTCGAAGAAGTAAGGGCCAATGATGCAAGTTTGCGATACAGCGCACCAAACCGTTACTTTTGGGCTGTGCAGCGGTCTTTCGTGTAACTGTTGCGGATTTTTATTAGCCCAATAATGGAAATTCTGCTTGTTAACCATGTTGTTTAGGTGAAAGTGGGCTTCGTCACTCATGAACAAAATGAGGTTCTCATATTGATCGATCAGTGCTTCCATCTCACGTGCGAAGTTCATTCGTTGTGCATAATCTCCGGGCTGTAACTGTTGCACAATGGCCAATTTATAGGGGTGAAAGCGGAGATCCATATGCAAAATCGCCTTACCGAACGAAGTGCAGCAGCATGTTTCCGGGCAGATCGAGTCGGACTGCGAAGAAAGGCTTGTCGAACGCGTTCAACATTTTCAGGAGTTCGAACTGTTCGCGGAGCTCCTCTTGGTCTTCTGTTGACCAGTTCACCATGCCTGCGAAGTGATTCAACCCAACGAAGGATGGTGTTTCGAGAGGGAACAGCTCTATTCCGATGAATGTTGAAGTGGCGACGAAACTCACGCTGTACGACGGTGACTGACTCATTATTTCGGACGAAACAATCATAGGCGAAAACGCGGTGCTCCACTGTCCACTAGTGCGGAACGAAATTTTTTTTTTTCTAATTTTTATTTGGAATAGTTGTATTAAGTTGCCAATTGCCATCAATTACCTCAAATAAAAATATAAAAAATATCAGACAACGGTAAAAGCCCCCGCCAAGACATTGAACATTTACAAAAACGACAGTTTTGGGGCTATTTGCGCGGCCTACAAAACAGTACAGAATTTATTAAAATAGGTTTATTTTATTTAATGACGTATTTAAATATAGTTAACTAGCTGTTGCAATCAAATATTTCACTATTGGCGCTGTGATAAAGAAGTAAAATGCAGGACGAGGCGGGGGGCGGCACGTGACAATCTACGAAATGCAGTGTTTTGTTTAAAGGATAATTGTCTCAAAGTGAACGGTTGCGCGTCAATTATATTCACGAGTACAATGTTTTTTAAGTGATTTAACATGACTTCTACAAGGCAAACGTTAAAATGTCCGATATTTGGTGAAAGTGCAGATTTGAAAGAGAATATCCTACCTACCTATGAAAATGTGATGGAATTCTATGAATGGGTTCGACAAGACTTAAAAGTAAGGAATAACACATCAAAAGAACCTACGTTTTTGGAAATTGCCGAAATAATTGGAACAAAAATTGAAGAATTGTGGATAAAATCTTCTATTTTAATTGTCACACACAAACGAGTCTTACAGTTACTAAAAAGTTATCACTCGAAAGTGTTATGAATTTGTAAGCTGTACTTGTTTGAGGAAAAAAGTGCCAAAAGAGGAACAAATTTTTTTAGAAGACCAATGCACTAACAGGCTAAAACTGTTTTAAAAGGATCAAAGAGGTTTAGAATGATTGTACAAGAGGAACATATTTCGATTATAAAAGAACCAGGTTCTATTTATATTGGGTATGTGGTTCCAACATCGGGGAGTGCAAGAAATATTGAAAGAGCTTTCAACAGCTCTTTAACGACTGAAAAGATATCACTAGAGGGTTTAATGGTTGTTGGCTGTGATGGAACAAACACAAATGCAGGGAAAGTGAGATGCGCGATTCGTCTTTTGGAAAACAGACTATCTCGACCATTGCAATGGATAATGTTTCTCTTACACGCCAATGTGTTACCATTTAGGCATTTGTTTACGTATTTGGATAGCCCTACTGCAGGACCTAAATCATTTGCAGGTCAAATTGGTAAAGCATTAGAGATATGCGAGATCCTGCCGTTGGACAACTTTGAGAAGATAGAAGGTGAACTACCTCCACAAATATCCACAGATCTCAGTACAGACCAGAAATATTTACAAGAAATTACTACTGCTGTCATAAACGGATTCTGCTCTCCTGAGTTATTACAGAGAAGCCCAGGTAATCTATCCCATGCCCGCTGGTTGACGAGAGCTAATCGTATACTACGTTTGAATATTTCTACGGAAAATCTACAACAAAATCTTGTGACTTTAGCAAATCATACGCTCCTGACTGGTTTGCTATCAAAACACATTCATCCTGCAAAGATGGTTCAAATCATTTATGAAAGCTCATTCAGCACCCGATATTTATCCAACTAGTTGTTAGCGATATTGGACCCTGTTATAATTCGAAACACTTACTTTGCTCATCCAGAAAACTTGTTGTTGAGTATGATTAACGTAAGCACATTAGAGAACTCGCTGCAAGACGCATTTTAAAGGCTCGTCAAGTTAATAAAAAATCTGTTTGGCGCATGTTTGAGGTGCCAAAATTAAACTTAAATGCACATTCTTACGTAGACATGATTGACTGGCAACAAAATATATACAAACCCCCAATACTGATGAATATTTCCGATAAGCAGTTACAAGATCTTATAGAAAATGGAGAAGATACAGTGTTGGAGTTTATGAGACTGCCTTGCCACACCCAGGCTGTGGAAAGATTTGTAAAAGTTGTGACAAAAGCAGCACTAAGTGTATGCGACAAGACAAGACAAGAGGGATTCATAAATTCTAAATCAGCATCTCGAAAGCTCGTACCAAGGTTTGAGACGAAAATGGATTTTTGTCATAAAAAATGATGTTATTCATACCTACATAACTTTCTGAACCTGTATGTACTTTTGAAATAAATGATTTTATTGGTTAAAATCTACTTTTATTTTATTATTTAATTCATAAAATATTATATTTACCTATTTTTTTGTTTATGGGGTGGATAATACAAAACGTCTATAAAAACTTTAAAAAAATAATTTCAAGCCTATGGCGGGGGCTCAAGCTGTCGAGCTAGAACTTCCTAATTGAGTAGTGTTATTAACAATTATATAAAGCAACTTTTACCTGGTATTCCAATTCGAAATTCGAAAAAAAAAATTTTTTCATACAAAAGTGTTCCACCCTACTGTCCACGGCTCCATGACGACAACTGGTAAAACAATGCTAGGAACTCACGAGTCAAGCGGCACCCCCCCCACCTCTCTCGTAGACGGAGGGGGAGAGTACTACCCATCTCAAAAACGTCCGTCCTCTCTGCCACACCCTGTATAAAGAAAAACAAAAATGAATCATTAGTGTTTTATTAATTAAAAAATATTGAAATTAAAAATATTATGTTGTGTCTTCGTCGTTGGCAAATACAAAGTCCTGAGGTTCTTTCGATATTTGCAATAATTTTATGTTTAACAATACAATCTTGTGTTACTATATCAATAGAATAATATATATATATAATATATAACAATATGGAAAATTTGTACTTTGCAAATTTCAAATTACCTTTTTGAATACATCGCCCGAATAACGTTGCAAACAACAAAAAATCGTAAAGTGATTTTTTGGTGGAATAATGTTCTTTATGTGTACACCTATCTATCCTACTCTTTCACATCATGAAAAAAAATCTATCTCCCTCTTTTAGTAGCATCCAAAGTGCGCTGGGGAGCCAGTCTCAGTGGAAAAATGTTGCACGAGCCGACATGTCGTCTGTACAGCAGGTAGTTTCGGTGTCTCCGCGTATGTTAAATAATATGAATAAAGGGAAAAAACGTAAAATTTCTTTTGAAAACTGGAAGGATAATAAGCAGAAGGCATTAAGAAATTCGGGTAAGCCTTATAAAAGTCGTAAAGGCAAAGCGGTTAGCGGCAAATCGCCCCCAACACAGGTTAGTGGAATAACGTTACACTTATATTTCTTATGTAAATAAGTTTTGTTTGGTTTTTTAATATAAATTTCTTAAGTACTCTGTTTATTATTTACATTATCAAATATTAATATTTTTAAACAAAGTATCCACTTCATTATATTATATATTTTCAACACTGACATATTTCTATCTGAGAGATAAACAATTCCTTGTCCATTGTCAAGTTCTTCAATATGTTTTTATTTATTTCTTATTGGCATGTTTTTTTTTGACGTCTTACTATTGTTGATAATCAGGCCCGGACTGGTACCATTTGGGGCCCTCCGCTAAAACCTGTAAAGGGGCCCCCTAACGTGGGGTGGGGAGGGGGCCCCAGAAAACGGGGGGTCCGGGGACCTCCCCCGGATAATTTTAGAAAACTAGGTGCTTGAAAACAATGAAAAAGCGTTTCTACGCTATATTGGCACCTATAAAGAAGAAGAAATTCAGATAGGTTTTTATACGAATATTATGATTTTCGACTTTTGTTGACTTTATTATTTATTGAAATAAGAAATTCACAGTATTTTTAGGATACCACAACACTACTAAACACATGCTGTAGAACTGCCAATAATTATAACGGAGATCAAAATAAAGGGCAGGATTTTATTCACAACAAAGCATTAATGAATTATGTCAAAATTATTTGTGTAGTAAAAACAATGACCAACGGATTTAAGGGATTAGAAAAATAATACTAACATAAAAAAAAATCCTGTGTGTTTAACAGTTTACAATGTTGTATACTAGAATAGAAGGGGCTTAACTTAATTGAAATGATTCGACATTTTGCTTCCCTAACCCTAAAGTAACAGTTTCTTTGTAAGTTTCAACTCACTTGTTAAAGCTACTTCATCTATTATTTTATTTTTGTCCAAATTATAAAATAAATCCCTCTCAACATTAATAAAAAGCAGACTGGACATAATGTCTTGGCCTAAGGACGACCGAAGTAGATTTTTGACGATTTTAAGTTTAGAAAAAACTCGTTCACATGTGACTTGGGTACAAGGTATGGTAAGAACAAATTTATATACAATATACAGGTTGGTAAACAGTCCAGACTGAGTAAGTTCAAACAGAACAGAAAAAGCACATGTCAAACACTGGAAACATTGTCTATTTTCAGAGCAGTAAATGTCAGCATTTGTTTCCGCTGCCGTTGGGTCCAAATCATCTTCTTCGTCACTGCATCTGTCTCCGTAATTCTCAGTGGACTCTGCCGCTATGAAGTTGCTGTATTGTTGTGCAAACCGTCACAGCTCTATCAACAGCCGACTTCTTTCAATTTTACACAGTTTAGAAACAATGTGCATAGCTTCTGTGGGAAATGATTGGATTTTCAAGATAAAGTCAAACTTTTTGGGGCCCAACCAGGGCCGGATTAACCATGTCGGGGCCCCTAGGCAGCGCACGTCTCGGGTCGGTTTTCTCGCAAAAAATATTTCTGAAGTTTGTGAACATCATAACTATTATAACTCAAAATCTTGACTTGACTTGACTTGACCGATGCGATGAGTTTTTTTTTCCATTTTATAATAACAAATTCACCGAAATTTTTTAGCGAAAATCGCGTTTTTCACTTCAAAATGCTGCCAAAAATAAAAATAAAATCGAAAAAAAAACTCCCTCTGACTATCTAGGAAAACATATTACGTTACTTGGTGCATGCAAATCGAATGTATAGTTTTTTTTAATATGTTGTCAACCAGGTTGAAAAACGTGTTAAAAAACTTTCGAGAAAAACACTTTCAAAGTTTTGCTGAGGATAATTCAACATACAAACTGTTTAAAACGGTTTCACATAAAATGATGTATCTCCATCAATTTTACCAATTTCCTCAAATAGTGAAAGCATTATTAACAATGCATCTTTCAGAAAATGAAATAAAAATAATTTTTTTGCAGTGTCCTTAAAGCCTTGTTTAGTATTTGACCAAGGGAACATGGTGGCGTTTAGAGGCCCCCCAGAGTCAGAGGCCCGTGTGAACTGAATAAAAAACTTGTAAAATTACATCAACTTCACTAAGGGGGGAAGCTTGTTCAACATTTATATTTTAAACATATAATTAGAAATAAAACAAAACAAATGCCAATATAAACCACACACGGCACCTTCAATCACTTCAGATACTAAGTAATGTTGCAACAAAAAGAAGGAAAGAAAAGTAAAATACAACTATGTTTATATATTTGTTTTAATTATAGACTTTTTATTTATTGTTTGTGCATGATACGAACATTAGTTATTTATTGGGTTATAAGCTAATTATTATTATAATTTGTTGTTTTCTTTATTGCGTGTACCTAATGTTATTAACCTGTAAATGTTTCTAAAAAAAAAATGAAAACATTTTGAAAACTGACTTTTTCCGAAACTTCGTTGCTCACCAATTGAAGCAAGTCCTCGGGACGCGGGGCCCCTAGCCGATGCGGGGCCCCTAGACAGTTGCCTACTCTGCCTTAGGAATAATCTGGTACTGGGTCCAACCAAGAGCAATCCTGTAAAAACGTCTTCTCATCCTCGCACAGTCTAAAATATCAAAATATACAATTTTGTAATGTTGAACTGTTGAAATAGTCAGTTTCATCTTTTGATTTTCACCGGGCATTATAACTACTAACAAGAAAAAAATTCTTTTTGTACGTTTTGTGGGGCCCCTTCGGGGCCCCCTCACGGCGGGGGCCCTCCGCGATCGCGGACCTGCGGACCTGGCCAGTCCGGGCCTGTTGATAATATTGATTTAACTGTTGTTTTTTTTACAGGACTTTACGTGTAAATGTCGATACCCAGATAGTAAAACTATGACGTTGCATAAAAAAAGGAACTTTTTGACCTTTTTTACACTAAAACATACAATGAGCAGAGCCTTTTTTTGCAAAGCTGTATTGAAGTGCTGGAGCCAAAACGAAGAATAGTACCCGAAAATGTATCGAAAAGACATTGCTTTGTCAAATATTCCGTTGTTTCTGTGGACAGCAGGATTCAAGTTTGTCAAAAATCTTTATGCAACATGTTAGATGTCACTCGTCGTCGTTTGCAAATATTAACAGAGAAAATTAAATATCGCCAATCACTTTCTGATCAAAGAGGTTGCGATGATATCACCCACATAAAAGACAACATGTTAATTTGGAACTTGTGAAAAATCACATCGAAAGCTTTCCTGCCCAGGAAAGCCACTACTCCAGGTCATCCAGTAAGAAGAAGTGTCTCGATCCTTCTCTTTCAATTTTAAGAATGTTCCGTATTTTTAAAGAAAAATATCCCGAATCAGAAATAAAATATGACATTTACCGAAACGTATTCAAATCAAACTTTGATTTGAGGTTTGGAATACTGAGATCAGATACGTGTAAAGTATGTGACAAATATCACATTCAACTTAGGGCAACCGAAGATGAAGCAACTCTTGCACGAATTTCCAACGAAACTAAACTGCACCACTTGAAAGCTGAAAAGGGATACAAAACCCTTAATGATGACGCAGAAATAGCTAAAGTAAATAAAAATGTCACAGTTCTTTGCGTCGATTTACAACAGGTATTATTTACACCAAATTTAACACATTCTGATGTTTTTTACCAGAGGCAATATTCCAATTACAACTATGCTGTCCACAATATGGGAACATCACAAGTCACCATGTATTTATGGTATGAATCTCTTGCCAAATGAGGTTCAGCTGAAATTACGTCCTGTTTACTCCAGCATGTCCGTTTTACACAATTTTGATGTTCACCTACATCAGTGGTTCCCAACCTTTTTCTGACCAAGGACCATTTGTACGTTTATTTTTTCGACAGGGACCACAAGGTGGGTAGGTAGGTCCCACCCCCCCTCCTCCTAGGACGGACCTACTTGTAATCAGTGGCGTAGGCTAGCATGGGTGGCACCCGGCACGGATAGCGGATAGCATAACGGGGCAGGCGTAATGGGATAGGGTAGGACGGGTTCTAGCAGAATATTTACCACAACGGAGGGGGTAGAACGGGTAGGATCGGGTGGGGCGAAACGGAATACCATAATGGCCACTGACTACAAGGTACATTATGATAAACTGAATATTGTCCCGATTTTTTAATTCTGACTTCTCGATCAGGGACCTCCCACAAGCTGGCTCGCTTATTGACTCGCGGACCATCTTCTAGCCTCTGCGAACCACTAGTGGTCCGCGGACCACTGGTTGGGAAACCCTGTCCTACATGGACAAGAAAGAAAACTAGTCATTTGGTCTGATCGATGTGTTGGGCAAAATAATAACTTTAAAATGGTTATACTTTGCACATATTTGGTTTACTTGGGGTATTTTACCGAAGTAAACTAAAAATTTCTGGTAAGTGGGCATAGTTTTTTACCGTGCGATAGAGATTTTGCACTGATAGAAAGAAAGAAAAAAACTCAAAAAATTTATTTACCGAATGATCTGGTGACACTCTTGGTAAGTGCACGCGCTTCTAATACCTTTGAAGTACCTATTTAAAATGGACCAGAGGCACTTTTTGGACTTGAGTCCAGTTGAAGCTATTTTTAAAAGAGATACTGAAAATAACAGAAGCAAGGTGGCTTCAAGTCAACGCAAATGAACCTGGTGTTTTACGTTTGAGAACGTGCCATAATATTCTCGAAGGTTGGAAAATTTTTGAACTCCAAAAAGAACAAAAGGACGGTATCGACCCAATATTAATATACCTCCTATTGCTCATCTGCCAATACTCTTCCGATTCTTATTACCCATATCAGCGGCAAAAAAGGCAGATTTAATGCCCATGTCTCAATACTTACCAGAAATCAACAGAAGCTTTTATGAAAACCTACCGGCTCAGTAAATGTATGCACTACAGTGGAAAAACGTTGCAAGTGGCAGCTTAAGCAACGTTATTCCACACTTTATTTTTGTTTTATGTCGATTATTTCCTTTATTTTAATGGTTTTTTAAAATATTTTTTCACATGTACCCTTGTTTATGTCTAAGTAATATAAAACTGTAAAAAATGGGATGTTTTCTAATAAAAAATCATTTAAAAAACGTTTTTTCTTGTTTCTGAAAAATCTTGTTTTTGTTGTTTGCAACGTTATTCGGGCGATACATTCATTTGTATATTGCCTGTTTTTTCATTTAATATCATTGTTACTGCTACTTGAGTCAATATTTTCACCGATGGTTTAGCTACTTGTCTTGAGTTACTAATGCTAGTGCTTGTACAAGGAGGTGAGTTCTCTTTTTGGTTTATTAGATCTGTCATCATCATCATTTCTTTGGCTTCTTTCACTGTATCATCATTTTCGTCCCTTCAATCCTAAAGTTGATGTTAGTTTGGTAGTTAAACTATATTTCTTTACAATATCTTTGTTAACCACCTTTTTGAGCACCCTTTTTTCATAGTTTGTGTCTGCATTGGTATACTGCAGTTTTAAGGATTCTGAAAGAACATTTAGTTCGAAAACTTTTCGCTTAACTTTTTCTTTAACGTCTTCTCTTACAACAATCCCTTACACAAAACTGCTTGCTTTTGACATTGGAGTTGCTTTTTCTAATTCGTTTTCTTCAGGAAGATTGTTAAAACAATCATCCTGGCTGGTTATCTGTGGCTTTGGTTTGATTTTGGTTTTCCGCTTTGAGCTGTTCAATACATATTTTGTTTCGATAAAGGAGTTTTTTCATAACGACCATTCGTTTTATCATTTTGCTAACCTTCCTGTTAAGTTTTTGATTTTCCTGTTTCAGTTTAGTATTTTCTGTTTTCAAGTATAGTGCTCGTTTAGCTGCGTAAATTTCTATTTGTCGCCTTATGTCTTCTTCCTTTTTTTGCTTTTCTGCTTGCTTTTTCTAATCTTTTCTTCTTTCATTAGCTTCTTTCCATTTTTGTCTTCGAGCTTCTTTTTCAATGTCAATAAGATCTGATATTTTTCTTTGGTTTTGTTTAACTTTCTCCAGGTGTTTTTTTCTTTCTTCTTCAATTTTTTCAGGGTTTTGTTCTTTAAGTCTTTCAATGATTTTTTTTGCCGTTCGGCACTGGTCAGCGGCATTCTGAAACTAAAAATTGCTGTTAAAAACTAAAAACAAAGGTAAGTAAGTGTGGGTGGGAAAACGAGAAACACTAAATGCAAAAGTTTATTATTAAATAGTACTTTTTTCTTAGACAAAGTAGTGTTGGGTAGGACACGATATCAGGATGAGTTTGTATGAGGTACTCAAATATTGAAATGAGGTGTTGAGGTGAGGCGTTACAAAATATTTTCGCTTACGGGGGGGGGGGGGGGGGGGGGGGGTGGCTGGTTTTTTTCCTTCAGCTTGATTTTCTTGGTTCAGAGGTGTTGGTTTTCTAATAAATACCGGGGTGGCGGTATCCATACCCGCCTCCCGTGTCTGTTATTTTTGTAATACGAAAAATGGATATAAAAAAGGCCTACCCCCTCCCCACCTTCACCACCTCTGATCCCCTCCCTGCACCCCCCCTCTGATCCCCCCTCTTATCCCTCCCCCTCCTCAGCAACCCCCTCCACCTCATATCAACACTGCCTCATCCTTCCTCCCTTGGGATCTGTTGGGACTCTTGTGCGGTATTTACATAACATATAACAATAATTTAAAATAAAAATATATTTAAAAAAATATTTTTTTTGGCACAGTTGGTACTGTTGTGCGGTATTCACTTATCAATACATAATTTACAATAAAAAATATTTTGAATAAAAAAAAAATTAAGCAGTTGGGACTCTTGTGCTCATAATTTATTGTTAGGTGTATTCAAATAACAATAATTTACAATAAAAAAAAAAAAAAAAAAAAAAAAAATTTGGAGCAGTTGGGACTCTTGTACTCATAAATTATTGTTTTGTTTATTCACTTAACAATAATTTACAATAAAAAAAATTAAAAAAAAAAAAATTTTTCGAGCAGTTGGGACTCTAGTGCTCATAAATTATTGTTTTGTGTATTCACATAACAATAATTTACAACAAAAAAATATTTCAAAAACAAAATTTTTTTTGGAGCAGTTGGTACTCTTGTACTCTTCTCACTTAACAATAATTTATAATAAAAAAATAAAAAATAAAAATTTCGGAGCAGTTCGCTTCTGCGGTATTCACAATATATGAATTGGCTTACCCCATCACCACCTCACGGTTCTAATACAAAAATGTCATAGAATATACAAACACTTTACGCCTCACCACCTCATACATTTGTCCCAAACTATGCGTGACATGACATGTAGTTTAATACATCAACCACCTCACGCCTCACCTCATATTTGTCCCATACGTGACAACGTGACATGACATGTAGTCCAACAAAACAAACCACCTCACACCTCATGTTTGTCCCTCCTTCATATTTGTCCCCCCTTCATATTTGTAGTAATACAAAGAAAAAGAGTTGGTACAAATACATATTGTGAGGTGGGGGGACATTTTACGTGTTTGTATGGGACATTTGAGGTGCCTCTTATATGAGGTACTCAACACTAAAAGTATTTATTAATTAAATCATTTTTATTAATTATTTATTAATTTAAATTATTTATTAATTAAAATTTTATAAATTATTTAATTAAACCATTAAGCGGCAACGTCGCAAGACGTCGGTTTGTCGTCAACATGAAAATGAATATATAATTGGACGCTAAATTGTGGACCAAATTTTAGTAAATATTCGCAGGATGCCTCACCCCATTGAATATGAAAGGAGTTCAGATTAGTGGAACGTTAAAAGCCGTTTTTTTGTTTTGTATATTTTTTTATTATTTTTTTTCAAAAATGTAAATACCTAGCTACAATCAAATACTTTTAAGCTCGTATATACTTTTGTTAAAACTATATAAAATCAAGTCCTTCAGATAGACGCAGTAATGTCGATCTGATGAAAGGACGCAAAAATGATAGCGGGATGTATATATAGGTATATATATATTTTTGGATTTTTTAGGATTCGATTCTTGGTCTGCTAAATGTCTGCAGAGGTTCGTCAAAAACTTTATACTTCTACACCGAAGGAGACTTGCATGGGACTGTGGATTTGTCGTATTATATCGGAACCGAGTACCAGTAAATTAAGTAAATATTTTATTGCAATCTCATTCTCTCGCATGGCTAAATCCCATAGAAGTATGTGTTTGTCTCTTTTTAGTGTTGCTCGTTTCCGTTTCATCAAGTTTCAAATCACAACGGTGCTAAAGAAGTTTTCACATCAAAATTGGATAAATAGGTTACATTAGTTTAGGTTATGGGGTATTTATCTTTTTTTTCATAACTTTTAATGTCTTCAAAGGGATGTTGAAATTGTACAATTCTGAGTTGTCATGGACTTGATGTTTAGGTTAGTACAGGTTTAGGGCACAGGTAAAAAAATGTTTAATTTTATTTATTTTATTAAAAATATAAACAGTGTTATGTTTATTACCGATTGAAAGTACAGTATACTTGTGAGCGGGTAGAACGCCTCACTACGTACCTACACATGGACTCTCTCAGGGCTGGTTCGCGCATTCTTAACAAGATGAATGAATGTAAATGAAAGTCGATTTAACAAAGCATATTTATTACAGTAAAGGGTTTAAGTTATACAATAGAACGTTACGTTCTAAGACCTGAATGTTAGCTTTAAGATCGGAAGTTAGGTACTTTGAAATGATACTAAACTGGAAGTTAATCGCTCGAATATCTACAGTTATAATTAGAAGACTACCTTGGTCATCTTGAGGGATTGTGGGGTGAAGGGCCGGCTAAGAGCTCATGCCGGGCTGGCAGAGTCTTTAGCCGGAGGGCAGGAATCAGTCGCTGGACATTGCGGGCCAGCATCCAACCAGGGAGAAGGTGGACATGATGCTCCGCTTCCAAGATCAGGGCTCCAGGTTCACAGTCACTTGATATTCAGAAACTACGGCCAACACCAGGGTCTGAGGTACCCAAAAGGGGCGCCCACAGGGCCACCGCCCCAGGCGGGAACTACACGATGTTCGTGGTATGAGATCTACCCGCAGAAAGAGGACGATTCTAAGTTCGTTTGCCCTTATATAGCTTTCTTTCGCTCCTGTTGTTAAGCGATCGTAACGCCACTAGCGACCATTTACGAATTCCTCGACAGAAACACTTGAATGTCAACCCGTGGGAGAGACGCCGCTTCTTCAACTGTTTTAACGTATGTGCGAACATAACAACAGGTAATATTAAAAAAATGTATAATTTTACTAGGGGCAGTCCAAAAGTAATGCCTCCTATTATTTTTCTCCTTTAATTATCGAGATATAAAAAATGGGATTGCGTGAGTTGAAAACTACACTATTGACGATTAATTTGTTACTATTCAATATAATCTCCGTCCATTTCCCCAGCTCTGGCCCGTCTTTTAACAAGGGCATGTATCATAGTGTTGT
This sequence comes from Limnephilus marmoratus, assembly GCA_917880885.1. Classification (NCBI taxonomy): domain Eukaryota; kingdom Metazoa; phylum Arthropoda; class Insecta; order Trichoptera; family Limnephilidae; genus Limnephilus; species Limnephilus marmoratus. The sequence goes on from OU862911.1 coordinate 14,068,355, forward strand.
AAAAAGCAAGGTCTCATCCAGAAAACCATCGCCATAACTTTCCCGGCCGATCACACAGTTTTTGCCCTTGCGAGTTGTGATTTTTTTGACCTTGGTGAGTTTGTGTGATGCAATTCCATTGACTGCCTGTTTGATTCAGGATAAAAAAATGAACCCATATTTCGTCTCCGGTCACAATTTTTTCCAGAAACTAAGCGCTGCAAGTGTTGCGAGGATATTGTTTTTTTTGTTTCTTTATTCTGGCCCGTTAACTTTCTTGGTACCTAGCACAAACTTTTGTTGAATAATCAGTTGTTGAATAATCGTCATCACACTGCCTTTACTCAGGGAATGAATGCGACATCTGTAGTTATCTGGGGTCACCATGAATGACGTCATCTACTCGCTCTACGTTGCGTGCAGTTACTTTTTCGTCAATCAGCGGTGTTTGTCCTTCAGTTTCGTTGCACTGATGAACCCATCGTCTAGCAGCGCTGACGCCCATTGTTTCATCATGGTAGATATTTTTCAGTCTTTCATGAATATGAATGGGCGTTTCACCTTCTACAGTGAAGAATCAATCACAGAACGCTGTCTAATACGAACATCAATGTCGGCCATTTGGCAAGCGAGTGCAGTGCTGCCACCTGTTGACGCAAAAACTTACTACTGCAGCAGATTGTAGAAGAAGGTTTGAAAAATTGCACCAACTTCAAAATTTTCACTCAACTAACTTTAAGTACAAAAAATTAGGAGGCATTACTTTTTGACTGCCTCTAGTATCTACACCGAATAAGATGATAAAAAAGTTCTGCTGATTTTTCAGATTGGCGGCTTGTGACAGAAAAACCACTTCCCGACGATTTCTGGACTAAACTGTTGAAAAGTGAGGTTAACTCAAGTTTTGAAATAGCGTTTACATTTTTATCGCTATTAAAATAGCTTTTTGTTCAAATTATACTATGCTTACAATTACAAAATATTCCAGTGGCATCACATAGGCCGATAAAACAAAATGTTTTTTGTAAATACGAGAAATTTTATATTGGTTTACATATATACATATATATTTTTTTTTTTTAAATTCACAATCCAATTTTTTCTTAACTATTACAAACCTAAGACCAGACGTTCTGGAGCATAAAAGCACAAACACCATTGAGACATTTTAATTACTATTATTATTAAACTTTTGTCAAAAAAACTTTCTCCATTGTATAGGAATAATGGCTGAGATGATATCCAACTACACCAGCGCCAACGGCTGTTTCGGGGTTTGAAATTACCTGCCAACTGTGGTTGTGTTGTAAGTGTTTTTTTTTTTTTTTTTTGCCGGCAACCCGGGCGTTTATTGTTTTAAATTATCTTATATAAACAAGTAAGTAACCCGCCTCACTAGACTAAGTCTGTTCTGAGACGGGTACCTATACATATATTTACAGATGCATACACTTAAACACAACTATATATATACACTCATATGTACGTATACACACATACATGTTTGCATATATGGATAAATATGTATATATATATTCTCATACATTCATATATATACACATACGTTCACAGATACATACACATACGTATTCGTATGATGCACATAATCATACAGATACATTAAAAACAGCAGTATATTATATAATCAAAAAAGAATAAATGGCATATACATAGTTTCATATAACCAAAATTCATAAGATACACATAGTTAAGCAAGCATCTAGAACTAAGACTTCATATTTCAACGAAATGATAAAATCAAAGAACAATTGTCGGAATTTACATAGTATCATATGACCAAAAATTCATTAAAGATACACATAGTAATGGAAGCATATAAAACTAAAAATATTAAAATTTCCACAAAATTCTCGTAATTCAAATAAACAAAGGCAGTAATAATAATATAAGCAGACGTAAAACATAAACAGTAGTAATAAGTAAGAATTATTCTCTACACATGTAAATCACACATATTTATTTTTTATTTATACATACTTTTATTAAGAATGGGGAATAGAGACTAAGGTGAGATTCCTAATAACTTGGTGATGGATGCCCTTTTTTTGAACAGTAACCATGTAGTAAACTGTTTATATAACCATTTTCGGTTATTTTTAGTGACGTAATAGGAGGTTTCTTTTAGGAAGATGTTGAAAATGAGAGGTGCGAGGTAGGATTCGTGCTTTTGGGCAAAAGTTGATTTAATTATTGGCACTAAAAGTTGATTGCGCGAGTTTGCTCTTGTGATTTGTGGGTGTGTTATGTGGCATGGTGAGGATTTTATGCAGTTTATATGAATGATCTTCTTAATGAAGAGTTTCCTGATGTCTAGTATGTTGTTAGTTATTAGGATGTTTTCCGTTGGATGAAGATAGTTTTTTTGAACATGATCCTAATTAGTGTTTTATGAGTTGTGTTAAGTGTCTTAATATACTTTTCTGCGGCTCCCCCCCAGGCCGAAATACCATAAGTTAAAAGGCTTTGACATAGAGCGAAGTAAACATTTTTTAGTTGTTTTAAAGACATGATGTTTCTTATCGTTTTAAAAATGAATGATAGTTTACGGATTTTTTTTATGAGCAAGTTGATGTGAAGTTCCCAGTTTAATTTATAGTCCACTGTTAAGCCTAGATACTTGATATTGTCAGTATGTTCTATTTTTTCGCAGTTGTGATTTGAGGGTTGGCAACCCGTATGCTGTTTTGCTTATAATTTTTTTCTTAACTATTACAAACCTACGACCAGACGTTCTGGAGCATAAAAGCACAAAACACCATTGAGACATTTTAATTACTATTATTATTAAACTTTTGTCAAAAAAACTTTCTCCATCGTACAGGAATAATGGCTGACATGATATCCAACTATACCAGCGCCAACAGCTGTTTCGGGGTTTGAAATTATCTGCCAACTGTGGTTGTATTGTAAGTGTTGGTAACCCCGTGTGCTGTTTTGCTTATAATTGGATAATTATGGTTATGGCTGTGAATAGTCTGTTTTATGCGCTGCGTGAGTGCTCGCATTAAGAATTCCAGAGAACATTGAAACTAATTACATTGTAGTATTAAAAACAATATTTAAATACGGTTTTTCTTGCATGTTTTGCTTCCTGGAATTTGACTTACAATGCAGTGTGACTTAGAAATACAGGAAAGCATTTGCCCAGTACTCCCCAAGCAACATTAAACATGATATATTATACCATCATCAAGTATATTCTTTACATGTTTGGAGTTTTATCAAATTGCCTAAATGTTAAATAATTATTATTTTACCCTCTAACTTTAATTTGGTGTTCCACCTCTAACTAAAAATTTTCTAATTTTGGTCTTATTCTGATGACTTTTCAGAGTCAGGGAATAACTCTCTAGCCGACGCTAAGCCTAATAATCTAACATGTCTGAGGGAAGCTTTGGAGTTGCGGAATAAGTTATCCGTGTTGTGGAGTCTGTCCAGGAGGCCCAGGCTGCCGTAGCATTGATTGAATCTGCAAAAGAAGTATGGTCAATATCAAAAATTATCTGTCTTGCTCTGGACAATACAATAAATGCTCATTTTTAAGTGTACAATACTGGTAGAAAAATTGAACAGTATTAATACCGTAGTGTCTGCATAGTTGAATTTCAGAACCCCGCTTCGAGTGCATGTCGGACGCCACGCCATGCGCGGCGCCACAAATAACACCTGTGTACGTGGAATTTCATACAAAGCTACTACACACACAAGGTTATAATTCGGTTTCGAATTCAAGAATTCGACACAATATGTCGCTACTTCCGTCAGCAGGTCGGACGGGAACGTCTCCCCCCTAGGTATAACTGCTACGAATTTGTGAATACGTGGTATCTCTCCGGATATGAAAAGATTGACGGTAATACATTTCGTATCAAGTGGTTATGTATTACATATGACGTCATTGCTCTGTTTCGGTTACTTTGTCACGGTGACTAGCTACAGTGGATCCGAGGAACGGGTTGTTTTTGGAATCAGTTCGTATTGGATCTATAAAATGGTAACCAACCCTAACTGGGCATAGCCGAACCAAAAGCTTCCCGCAGGGCTTAGCAGTAAAAACCTGTGGAGCGTGGGTTTTTAACAGCTAGTCATTAATTATTATTACAGCAATACAACCCCATTATTTGTATAGTAACTGCATCATTGTATTATGTAGCCTTCTGTTTTTATGTGTGATTCATTTTTATATGAATGCATGCAACTTCTTCAATAATTGATAAGTAATATTTTCTGAGTGCGATCTAATAGGTTTAATAGTGTATCTACTTGAAATAATTAATGCCTTTTCACCTCATTTGATGTAAAAAGAACAGTGGGTGTGCTTGGTACATGTGGTACAATGGTGCCTAAACTCTTGCAAGCCGAACCACGAATCATGGGAAAGGAACGAACCAAGTAATGACAAGGTTCATTCCCGATTTCACTTTTGGTTCATGATTCGTGGTTTGACCTGCAAGTATACACGTGCCGTAACAGTTAATACATTTTATTTCACACAAACGCGTTTTATATGTGTACATGTAGAGCGGAAAGCATTTATTATATGCACATAACATTGTCCCCCGTCAGACATGTCACCAAGAAAAAGTTTAGAATTTTATTTTATTTTTATGCAAATACCGCACAAGACTCCCAATTGCTCCAGTCATTACTGTAGTGGGGAGGTAAAGGAGATGGGGAAGTCACCAAACATGGCTAAAACCATTTCTAGCAACATTTCGATTCTGAATTGTGAATTTTACCCGGGCGATACTGAGAGTATCTTCCACCCTGGAACGTGCCGCAAATACACTGTATATTATTTTTAATGAATTAATTGTGAAAAAAAATGAAATAAATATTACTTTCACACGCCGGGATTTGAACTTGCGATCTCCAGATATGTAGGGCCTTAGCCTTAGAGTCTGTCAAATAAGAGTAGAAAATATAAAAAATTGAACTACAAAATTTGTAGGCTGGCAACACCAATTTACCTGTCAAATATTATTTTAAAGTGCAATCACACTAAAGATGCAGAACACCGTATACACATTTAAAAATACATTTTTCTGTTCCTAAAAAAAAATTAACTCGAGGAAGTATAAGGTATCTACTTAATGACATAATTTGATTAAATTGTGTTCTACAAAGTGATTGGCTTCCATTTAATTTAACATAAATTTGAATTTAACAGTAGGTAGAAAGGAAGAATCATTAATGGTGAGTTTAGTTACACTAGTTGTAGATCTGAATGAGCTAAATATATTCAGATCTAAAATTAGAGACATGATCTAAAGCCTGGACAATGCCAGTAGGTACTTCAGCTAATCAATATATATTATAAAAGAAAGTCCAAAAAAGCGTGCGGAACGCAAAAACTCAGAAACGAGTGCCGGTACGATCAAGAAAGTTATATGGTATGGTAGATCTCTATCCCCCATAGGGAATAAGGGTATTCGTTTTTACCTAAAGGGCTTGCTTTTGAAGATATAAGGGCTGTAAGTTCTAAGAAGACTCTAGAAATTTCAAGAAGAGTCTGGAAGATTCCAGAAACTTCTAGAAAATTCGATAAAACATTGGAATGTTCTGGAAGAAATGGAGGAGTATGTCAGCGAGTCTAGAAGGTTCCGGAAAGTTCAGGAAGGTTCGATACAGCCGTAGAAAGTTCTGAAAGGAGTGGAGGAGTGTGTCGGTGTGTCTGGAAGGTTCCGGAAAATTCTAGAAGATTCCTTAAAGCTGTAGGAAGTCCTAGAAAGTTCGATAGGGCTGTACAAAGTTCTGGAAGGTGTGGCGGAGTATGTCGGTGAGTGTAGAAGGTTCTGATTGTTCACGAATGCGTTAGAAAATTGTGGAAGGAGAAAGTTCTAGATGCTTTCAGAAACGATAGGCGGTGAGTCTAGAACATTCCGGAAGTTCTAGAAGGTTCGATAAAGCTGTACAAAGTTCTGAAAGGAGTGGCGGAGTAAGTCAGTGAGTCTAGAAGGTTGTGGAAAGTTCTAGAAGGTTGGGTAAAGCTGTAGAAAGTTCTAGAAGGTTCCATAAGGTTGTAGAAAGGTCTGAAAGGAGTGGAGGAGTGTGTCGGTGTGTCTAGAAGGTTCCGGAAAATTCTAGAAGATTCCACAAAGCTGTAAGAAGTTCTAGAAGGTTTGATAAAGCCGTGCAAAGTTCTGGAAGGAGTGGCGGAGTAAGTCGGTGAGTCTAGAAGGATCTGATGGTTCACAAATGCTTTGAAAATTGTAGATGGAGAAAGTTCTAGAAGCTTTCAGAAATAAAAGACGGTGAGTCTAGAAGACTCCGAAAGTTCTAGATGGTTCGATAGAGCTGTACAAAGTTCTGGAAGGAGTGGCGGAGTATGTCGGTGAGTCTAGAAGGTTCGATAAAGCTGTATAAAGTTCTGGAAGGTGTGGCAGAGTAGGTCAGTGAGTCTAGAAGGTTCCGGAAAGTTCTAGAAGGTTTTATAAAGCTGTAAAAAGTTCAAGAAGGAGTGGAGGAGTATGTTGGTGTGTATAGAAGGTTCCGGAAAATTCTTGAAGATTCCACAAAGTTGTAGGAAGTTCTAGAAGGTTCGGTAAAGCTGTACAAAGTTCTGGAAGGAGTGGCGGAGTAAGTCGGTGAGTCTGGGAGGTTCCGGAAAGTTCTAGAAGGTTCGATAAAGTTGTACAAAGATCTGAAAGGAATGGTGGAATATGTCGGTGGGTTTAGAAGTTTCCGAAATATTCTTCAAGGTTCGATAAAACTGTAGAAAGTTCTAGATGGTTCCGTAAAGCTGTAAAAAGTTCTAATAGGAGTGGAGGAGTGTGTCGGTGTGTCTAGAAGGTCCCGAAAATTCAAGAAGGTTCCATAAAGCTGTAGGAAGTTCTGGAAATTGTGGCGGAGTATGTCGGTGAGTCTAGAAGGTTCCGGAAAGTTCTAGAAGTCTTGATAAAGCCGCAGAAAGTTCTGGAAGTTTCCGAAATGTTCTTCAAGGTTCGATAAAACTATAGAAAGTTCTAGATGATGGTTCCGTAAAGCTGTAAAAAGTTCTAATAGGAGTGGAGGAGTGTGTCGGTGTGTCTAGAAGGTCCCGAAAATTCAAGAAGGTTCCATAAAGCTGTAGGAAGTTCTGGAAGTTGTGGCGGAGTATGTCGGTGAGTCTAGAAGGTTCCGGAAAGTTCTAGAAGTCTTGATAAAGCCGCAGAAAGTTCTGGAAGGCCGTAGAAAATTCTAAAAGGAGTGGAGGAGTGTGTCGGTGTGTGTAGAAGGTTCCGGAAAATTCTTGAAGATTTCACAAAGCTGTAGGAAGTTCTAGAAGGTTCGAAAAAACTGTAGAAAGTTCAGGATGGTTCCGTAAAGCTTTACAAAGTTCCGGAAGGAGTGGCGGAGTAAATCGGTGAGTCTAGAAGGTTCCGGAAAGTTCTAGAAGGTTCGATACAGTTGTGCAAAGTTCTGAAAGGAATGGTGGAATATGTTGGTGGGTTTAGAAGTTTCCGGAATGTTCTACAAGGTTCGATAAAACTGTAGAAAGTTCTAGACGGTTCCGTAAAGCTGTAGTAAGTTCTGATAGGAGTGGAGGAGTGTGTCGGTGTGTCTAAAAGGTCCCGAAAATTCTAGAAGGTTCCATAATTCCGAAGGATCTAACAAAAATATTTCATGATGTATTTTTCTTACTTTTTGCTGATGACCTCAAAATGTTTAGAATTATTCAAAATATTTACCATTGCAACATTCTTCAAGATAATATCAACAAATTGTTAATTTGGTGTAATGAAAATAGACTTTACTTAAATATCTCAAAATGCCAAGTGGTTAGATTTTCTCGAATAAAAAATCCAGTGATCTTTAATTACAAAATTGATAACAATACTCTTGAGACATTAACACAAATTAAAGACTTGGGCATCACTTTTCAATCAAATCTTTCATTTGTTTACCATATAACAGAAATCTCTAATAAGGGCTTAAAAATGTTGGGATTTATAACCAGGCTAACTAGAAATTTTAACAATATAAAGTGTATTAAACTGTTATATTTTGCCTATGTTAGAAGTCAACTTGAGTACAATTCTTCCGTCTGGAATCCACATTATAGTATACATGTACAAGCTGTTGAAAGAATACAAAACAAATTCTTACGTTTTCTAAATTTTAAAATGGGTATTCCAGCAATTATGTTGAACTACAACACTATTTTAAATGATATGAATATGCTCAAATTGTCCGACAGAAGAATTTTCACTGACTTGGTATATTTCTATATAAAATTCTAAATGATTTAGTTGATAGTCCGATATTGCTAGAATTGATAAGTTTCCGGATTCCACTACGTAATACCAGAAGTCAGGATTTATTTCAGTGCAGAAATTCTGGAACTAACTACCATATGTATTCCTCTTTGCCCAGAATACTAATGGAGGGAAATAATTATACCAAGTCAGTGGACATCTTCAATTTATCTTTAAACAAATACAAAATACTGTTACTGAGGCAGTTCAGTCATGTACAATAAATACTATATATTGCGTTGCAAAAACCTATTATATCTATAATATATAAATACTATATCTTTGTTAAAGAAATAGTATTTATATATTATTTAATCATAGTGTAATTTGTAAATTTCATACTTATGTAAAAGCCCCGTAAAAGGGCGTAAATAAATAAAGCTGTAGGAAGTTCTGGAAGGTGTCGCGCAGTATGTTGGTGAGTCTAAAAGGTTCCGAAAAGTTCTACAAGTTTCGATAAAGCTGTAAAAAGTTTTAGAAGGAGTGGCGGAGTATGTCGGTGAGTCTAGAAGGTTCCGGAAAATTCCAGAGGATTCGATAAAGTTTCATAAGGTTCGGTAAAGCTGCAAAAAGTTCTGAAAGGAGTGGCGGAACATGTCGGTGGATCTAGAATGTACCGGAAAGTTCTAAAAGGTTCGATAAAGCTATAGAAAGTTCTGAAAGTAGTTACGGAACACGTCGGTGAGTATAGAAGGTTCCGGAAAGCTCTAAAAGGTTCAGTAAAGCTGTACAAAATTCTGAGAGGAGTGGCGGAGTACGTTGGTGATTCCGAAAAGTTCTAGAAGGTTCGATAAAGCTCTAGAAAGTTCTGGAAGTCTGTGAGTCTAGAAGGTTCTAGATAGTTCTGGAAAGTTCCCTAATGCTCTAGGATGTTATGGAAGGAGAAAGTTCAAGAAGCTTTTAGAAATGAGTGGCGGAGAGTGTCAGTGAGTCTAGAAGGTTGAAAGTTCTAGAAGTTTGGATAATTGTATTATTAAAAAAAAACAATTTGCATGCCGCTAACACTCAAAGACGAGTCCAACACGAGTCTCTCTACTCCTGCACTTGTACATAAGGAGCAAAAAATAATTAAAACATTAAAGAAAATGGCACAGAGAATATCAAAAAAAAAACAAAAGAATTATACATATATATTCACAATAACAAGGAAATCCCAAAAAGAAAACCAATACGCAGATTGGAGTTTCACAACCTATTTGTTTATACATATTTTATTTTATAATTTTATATTTATTATTATAACTATTTTACATATATTTATTTCAATTTTATTTTAATGAGAATGGAATCTCCACTTTTTCATCTCCAAAATAAGATTGGAAAACACTTACTCACACAAAGGGAATCAATCTCTCAGAAACACTTGTGATTACGGAGGACTCAAGCTCCCACTTTTGAAATCTTTGAAAAAAAAATCACATGGATATTATAAATGGAAAAAATAAAGAACCAAATAAAAATTACCTAATTTTTTCTCTCTCTCCTCCCTTTATTTATATTAAACTAAATGTCTGACTAAGCTAAAGACCTAAAACAATACATCTTAACAACTAACAATATAGCTAGACTTAAATATGTCTATTATTATTTTTTATATTCAACTAGCTGGGTTACCCGGCTTCGCTCAGGAAAACATTCGAGAGTGTTCTGGAATGTTTCAATTTGATGTTCCCGATTCCCCATTCTCGAGTTTTCACAATTCTCACAATTTTCCAGAAGGTTCCGGGATGTTCTGGAACGTTGTGGAATGCTCTCAAATACTCTAATTGGGGTGTCCGGTATCGCTCAGGGAGTTGATGTGAGATTGAATTGACGTTCGAATCCACGACGGATCTTGCTTTATATACCCCATATGCGTAGCCCCATACAAAAAAATTTCAAATGTTCCAGATCATTCCACCACATTCAGGAGTGTTCTGGAATGTTCCACAATGATTTGGGCTGTTCCGGTGTGTTCCTGAACGTTCCATCCTATTCCCGAACATTCCAGAATGTTCCGAGATATTCTGGAATGTGGTGAAATGCTCAAGAAAACTCTGGAATTTATGAACTTTTCTAGAAATTTCAACGGGGTGAAACATTCCAACCCTTATATCTTTAAAAGCACGCCCTTCAGGTAAGAATGGGAACTTTCTTCATGGATGGAGGATAAAGGGCTACCACACAATATAACTCCCGTTATCGTACCGGGACTCATCTTTGAGTTTTAGTGCATGCAATTTTTTTTTTTATAATATAATTATCCAAACTTCTAGAACTTTCCAGAACCTTCTAGACTCACCGACACTCTCCGTCGCTCATTTCTGAAAGCTTCTTGAACTTTCTCCTTCCATAACATCCCAGAGCATAAGGGAACCTTCCAGAACTATTTAGAACATTCTAGACTCACCGACATACTCCAACGCTTCCTTCCAGAACTTTCTGGAGCTTTATCGAACCTTCTAGAACTTTTGGAACCTTCTAGACTCACCGACGTACTTCGTCACTCCTTCCAGAACTTTCTACAGCTTTATCGAACCGTCTAGAACTCAGGAACTTTGTAAACCCACCGACGTACTCCGCCATTCCTTTCCGAACTTTCTACACCTTTATCGAAATTTCTAGAACTTTTCGGAACCTTCCGACTCACCGAAATACATCGCCACTCCTTATAGATTTTTCTACAGCTTTATCGAATTTTGTAGAACTTTTTAGAAACTTCTAGACTCACCGACATACTCCGCTACTCCTCCCAGAACTTTGCACAGCTTTACTGAACCTTCCAGAACTTTCTATAGCTTTTTCGAACCGTATGGAACTTTCCGGAACCTTCTAGACTCACCGACATATTCCGTCATGCCATCCAGAACTTTCTACAGTATTATCGAACCGTCTGGAACTTTCCGGAACCTTCTAGACTCACCGACTTACTCCGCCACTCCTTCCAGAACTTTGTACAACCTTATGGAAACTTATAGAACTTTCTACAGCTTTATCAAACCTTCTTGAACTTTCCGGAACCTTCTAGACTCACCGACATATTCCGTCATGCCATCCAAAACCTTCTACAGCTTTACCGAACCGTCTGGAACTTTCCGGAACCTTCTAGACTCACCGACTTACTCCGCCACTCCTTCCAGAACTTTGTACAGCCTTATGGAATCTTATAGAACTTTCTACAGCTTTATCAAACCTTCTTGAACTTTTCGGAACCTTCTAGACTCACCGACATACTCCGCAACACCTTCCAAAACTTCCTACAGCTTTATGGAACCTTCTAGAATTTTTTGGGACTTTCTAGGCACACCAACACACTCCTCCACTCTTATCAAAACTTTATACAGCTTTATGGAACCTTCTAGAACTTTCTACAGTTTCATCGAACCTTCTAGAACATTCCGGAAACTTCCAAACCCACCGACATATTCCACCATTCCTTTCAGAACTTTGTACAACTTTATCGAACCTTCTAGACTCACCGTTTAACTCCGCCACTCCTTCCAGAACTTTGTACAGCTTTATCGAACCTTCTAGAACTTCCTACAGCTTTGTGGAATCTTCAAGAATTTTCCTGAAGCTTCTACATACACCAACACCCCTTCCAAATCTTTCAACAGCTTTATCGCACCTTCTAGACTCACCGACATACTCCGCCACTCCTTTCAGAACTTTGTACATTCCTATCGAACCGTCTAGAACTTTCTACAGCTTTATGGAACCTTCTAGAATATTTCGGGACCTTCTAGACACACCGACACACTTCTCCACTCCCATCAGAACTTCTACAGCTTTACGGAACCTTCTAGAACTTTCTACAGTTTTATCGAACCGTACAGAACTTTCCGTAAACTTCTAAACCCACCGACATATTCCACCATTCCTTACAGAACTTTGTACAGCTTTATCAAATCTTCTAGAACATTCTGGAAACTTTTAGACTCACCGACTTACTCCGCCACTCCTTCCAGAATCTTTTCTAGCTTTATCGAAACTTCTAGAACTTCCTACAGCTTTGTGGAATGTTCTAGAATTTTCCGGAAACCTCTACACACACCGAGACACTCCTACACTCCTTTCAGAATTTTCTATAGCCTTATGGAACCTTCTAGAACTTTCTACAGCTTTATCAAACCTTCTTGAACTTTCCGGAACCTTCTAGACTCACCGACTTACTCCGCCAAACCTTCCAGAACTTTCAACAGCTTTATCGAACCTCCTAGAACTTTCCGGAACCTTCTAGACTCACCGACTTACTCCGCCACTCCTTCCAGAACTTTGTACGTCTTTATCGAACCTTCTAGAACTTCCTACAGCTTTGTGGAATCTTCTAGAATTTTCCGTAACCTTCTAGACACACCGACACACTCCTCCACTCCTTTCAGAACTTTCTACAGCTTTATCGAAATTTCCTGTCCTTTCCGGAACCTTCTAGACTTGCTGACATACTCCTCCATTTCTTCCAGAACATTCCAGAGTCTTATCGAATTTTCTAGAAGTTTCCGGAATCTTCCAGACTCTTCTTGAAGTTTCTAAAGTCTTCTTAGAACTTTCAACCCTTATATCTTCAAAAGCAAGCTCTTTAGGTAAAAACGAATACCCTTATTCCCTAGGGGGATAGAGAACTACCATACCATATAACTCTCTTGATCGTACAGGCACTCGTTTCTGAGTTTTTGCGTTCCGCACGTTTTTTTGGACTTTCTTTTATAATATATATTGATTATAAAAATTGACGTACAAAGTGGTCAGTGTAGGGTTTACATTACTAAATACCTAACTGTCAAGTATTTTAGATGAGGTTTCAAATTCCGGAGAAATACCTATCTGTCAAAAGTAGTTAAATTAGGGTTTACATTTTCCAAAATACCTATTTATCAGATATATTAATGTCATCAGTAATCTTGATTGTAAACAGAACAAATACAAGAAATACCTATCATATACTCTTCGTATGAACATTGCTTGCTCAAGAAATAAGACCAAGACCCGAATGGCTTTCATCGAAATTTCACTTACTACGTTTTTTTCTCAACCCACCGATAAATAGCCATTGGGATTTACTGATCACAGCTTGATACATTGATATTTTGGTGGGGCGTGTTTACAGCCACGTACAATCCAATATCACCGAGGACAACTTTGATGAAGATTGCAGGCGCTTCTAAAATGACATCAACAATCTAGAACTATCCTTTCAATGCTCAAAGATGGCCATTGGACGCATTGTGATCAGCGGGCCTTTGTGGATGGACTGGAATCTTGGATGCTTCACGGTGTCATGGGCTTGCGAAGCGGCAGCTCTGGGGCTCTTCTCCAGCTATCTGGAACCCTTGTCGCTGAGGTTAGAAGAGGTGCGCCATATTAACTATCGCAAGCTACGAATGATCATTTGGAGTGGATTCTACTAAAATAACCGAATTATCTCTCTCTCTCTATCTACATTTTTTTGAGTTTACAAAGGTATTTATGTAGATTATGTTTTTTTTGCTTGTCAATAATAACAAGTACATTTTATTTAATGTGAGTTCTTTTATTTACATCAGATAGTAGCTTTCTTTTTATCCCACGCAGGACCCTGAGATGATGATGAGAGCTCATGCAAACGGAATTTCTCTGCTAACTGAGAAAGGTACGTGTCAACATACCTACACTTTTATTAAAAAAGTAATCACAAAATAGATTGGTTACATTAATAATAATCAATATATATTATAAAAGAAAGTCCAAAAAAACGTGCGGAACGCATAAACTCAGAAACGAGGGCCGGTACGATCAAGAGAGTTATATGGTATGGTAGACCTATATCCCCTCTAGGGAATAAGGGTATTCGTTTTTACCTAAAGGGCTTGCTTTTGAAGATATAAGGGCTAAAAGTTCTAAGAAAACTCTAGAAATTTCAAGAAAAGACTGGAAGATTCCGGAAACTTCTAGAAAATTCGATAAAATTGCGGAATGTTCTGGAAGATGGAGGAGTATGTCAGCGAGTCTAGAAGGTTCCGGAAAGTTCAAGAAGGTTCGATAAAGCTGTAGAAAGTCCTAGAAGGTTCGATTGGGCTGCACAAAGTTATGGAAGGAGTGGCAGAGTATGTGGGTGAGTCCAGAAGGTTCAATAAAGCTGTAGAAAGTTCTGGAAGGAGTGGCGGAGTATGTCGGTGAGTCTAGAAGGTTCCGAAAAGTTCTAGAAGATTTGATAAAGCTATATAAAATTCTGTAAGGAGTGACAGTGTATCAGTGAGTCTAAAATGTTCCGAAAAGTTCTAGAAGGTTCGACAAAGCTGTAGAAAGTTCTGGAAGGAATGAAGAAGTAGTAGAAAGTGTAGTAGTGTAGTGGTGTCAGTGAGTCTAGAAGGTTCTGAAAAGTCCTAAAAGGTTCGATAAAGCTGTAGAAAATTCTGGAAGGAGTGGCGAAGTATGAAAGTGTATCTAGAAGGTATCTAAAAATTTTAGAAAGTTCGATAAAGCTGTATAAAAAATTTGGAAGGAGTGGCGGAGTATAACGGTGAGTCTAGAAGGTTCCGAAAAGTTCTGGAAGGTTCGATAAAGCTGCAAACCTTCTGGAAGGAGTGGCGGAGTATGTTGGTGAGTCTAGAAGGTTCCGAAAAGTTCTAGAAGGTTCGATAAAGCTGTAAAAAGTTCTGAAAGGAGTGGAGGAGTATGTCATATGTAAATATGTAAATAAATATATGTAAATATATGTAAATAAATATCGGGGAACCGGCTAAAGGGCGCGGACTTCGAGCATCGTCTGCGGTTGGGCCGATAGCTATACGTATTCTCATTGGGACTGCCCGGTGGTCAATGGAATACTTTCTCTGGCTCTTCTTTTTATATATTTTATTTTCTTTCCGCTATTATAGTAATTACTTACATTATAACATAATCATATAACTGTTTTTTCCTCATTACTTATTTTATTTACAGAAGGTTTCTTCGACTGGTCTAGCCGTTATTTTTATTTTTATTTTTCTTTTACTAACACTGTTTTCTCTTATTGATGTTACCTATTTCAGAAGAATTATTCCACGGGCTGCTACTTCTATTTATCTTTTGTATAATTTTAATGTAAGTACTTGCATACTGCTTACTAACCCCGTATGCATGGACATTGGAGGGTCTAGAGTCGTTCAAATAAATGTAGCTTCGTTCAAAAAAAAGTAGAGTCTTGAGGTGTGCGGTGAAGGAGGAAACCATATGTTTCCTTATAACGCCGTTGGGAAAGTGGTGGGTCCCCTCCAATGTCATATGTAGTCTAGAAGGTTCTGGAAAGGTTCGATAAAGCTGTAGAAAATTCTGACTTGAGGGCAGAGTACGTTGATGAGTCTAGAAGGTTCTGGAAAGTTCAATAAGGTTAGATAAAGCTGTAAAAAAATCTCGAATGAGTGGCGGAGTACGTTGATGAGTTTAGAAGCTTCCGGAAAGTTCTATGAAGTTCGATAAAGCTGTAAAAAATTCTGGAAGGAGTAGCGGAGTATGTCGGTTAGTCTATAAGATTCAGAAAAGTTCTAGAAGGCTCAGTAAAGCTCTAGAAATTTCTGGAAGGAGCAATAGAGTATGTCGGTGAGTCTAGAAGGTTGTGGAAAGTTCTAGATGTTTACATAATCTTAATCTTCAATACGTATTAATAAAAAAAGTGTACGATGTGCATGCCGCTAGAACTCAAAGCCGAATCCCAGTACGGAAGTTATATTGTGTGGTAGCCGTCTATACCCAACTCATTTAGAAAGTTCCCGTTTTTACCTGAAGGGCTTGCTTTTAAATATATTAGGGAGCTAGAAATTTCAAGGGGGCGAAATTTCTACAGTTTTTTTATTTTTTTTTTTTATTTCTACAGTTTCAACAGTTCTAAATATTCCATAGTATCCCGGAATATTCTGAAATGTTCGGTAAAAGGATGGAACGTTCAGGAACATACCAGAACATCCCAGATCAATGTGGAATATTGCAGAACACTTCTGAGTGTTGTGGAATGATCTGGAACATTATTCTGGAACATTTGAAGTCTTTTTTGTACGGGTAACCCATACGGGGTAAGCAGGATCCGTCGTGGATTCGAACGTCAATTGAATCTCACATCAACTCTTGAGCGAAGCCGGACACCCCAGTCAGAGTATTTGAGAGCTTTCCACAACGTTCCAGAACATCCTGAAACATTCTGGAAAATTGTGGAATGTTCGGGAAAAGGGAATCGGGAACATCAATGTGTAATACTCTCGAATGTTGTCCTGAGCGAAGCCGGGTAACCCGGCTAGTTTTAAATAAAAGCAACCAATATATTGCTTGTATATTTCCATTTATAATACCAAATGATTAATAATTTCGAATTTGGGTGAGTGCACCGGTAAAGGCCCTATTATTATTTTTGATCCAAATTTTTATGTTATTTTTGAAAATTTTTTGGGAATCACATTATTTTTATTCTATCTGGAAGAATGTTGTAAAGTCTTGTTGCAAGGTATCTGAAATTTCGTTGACCAAAAGTAGTATGCGTTTTGGGGATTTGTAGTAAGTCTTTGTCATTTTTTCGAGTACAGCGAGTATTTAATCTTTTTTCATAGTATTTATGTATATTTGTGTATAGGTGAGTAAGGATTGTTTTTGCATATATCTGCCGAACGTCAAACACATTCATAATATTGAATATTAAGTTCGAGTCTGTAATTAGAGGTAGTCTAAGAATCAATTTTATAATAGTTTTCTGTGCCTTTATGATTGGGTCTAGTGCTGATGCAGTACCGCCTCCCCATGCTATGATACCATACTCAACGATAAATTGACAGACTGCAAAATAAATCATTTTCAAGTGTTGTAAGTCGAGAAAGTTTCTTATCGTTCTGAAAAAGTGCATGGTTTTTCTGATTTTGTTTGCAATTATTTGAGTGTGAATATTCCATTTGAGATATGGATCAATTGTGAGGCCGAGATACTTCATCTGTGTAGTGCGCTCAATGATTCATTGGAATTAAAAAAATTGTGTATTCTAATGGAGGCATCATCATGAGGCTGACCTGTTACATTTATGCTTGATGTGACATATTTAGTTTTCTCGGTGTTCAAAGTGAGCGTATTTGTATCTAACCACTTTTTTACAGTGTTTACATCCGTTTCAGCTTTTTTGTAGACAGCTACCCAAGTGTCAGCTTCAAACAGTAAAACAGTGTCATCGGCAAAACTAACTATTTTTCCCTGAATATTAATATTACATAAGTCGTTGATATATAAAAGGAACAAAGACGGTCCAAATATGCTAACTTATGGTATGCCATAGTTAGTTGAGCACTGATTGCTAAGTGTGTTCAATATTTTCACTTGTTGCTTGCGTTCATCAAGGTAGCTCTTAAAAAAGTTAAGTTCGTTGCCTGTAGGTAATACCGATTATTTTAAGTTTGTTTACTAATTTACTGTGTGATATTGTATCGAAGGCTTTAGAAAGGTCTAAAAATATTGAAATAAATTTTTTGCTTTTATCAAGGTTTTTTACACTGAAGTCAGTTACGGCGGCAATAGCGTCTGAAGTACTCTTGTTTTCTTGAAACCCGTATTGATTTTCTGAGAGTACTTTATGGCTCACCAGAAATTTTACCAACTGAGCAATAATAATTTTTTCAAAAACTTTGGATACAGTGGTCAGTATAGTTATTGGTCTGTAATTGTTTATGTCTGTCTTGTTACCTGATTTATGTATGGGAATAACAATACCTTGTTTCAGGTTTGAGGGGAAGTTGAAAAATTGATGAGCGAGTCAGTGTCAATATTTATTATTGACTGATGCGCCGATGGTGAATCCATAGGGCCGAGCGGGGTTGCTAGAGGTGAGGAAGCCGCTTTCTTTGCACTGCAAACCTTGCAGATTTAGACATTTTATTTCTTTGTTTGTGAGTAGGTTTCTTGCGGTTGTTCAGAAATACCCCTTTACTTAAAAATGATTATAACTTTACTTATTTGTCTATGACTTCAAAACACCTTTGAACAAATTCAAGGATTTGAAAATTCAAATTCAAATTCAAAAATTCAAAACATAAATTGTCTATGGTTGACAATGACAGTAAATTGTCGTAATTTTTCAGGGCAAGATACAGAGTTATTTTTCACTACCACTATGAAATAAACTGTTATTATGCTTAATGTTTCACTGTTTTAAGTGTTTCGACTATGATTAGTCTATTAATGTGCTAAAATGTCACTACTTTGCCAATTAAATTTGGATCTGTCAGAATCAGCTGTTGATTGATTTCAGTTGTCCATAGATTCTTTTGTGTCGTTCAATGCCCAATGGTCCAATTCGGGACCGGTGATTGTGGTGCGAATATTTTACAAAAAAGGCTTTGGCAGTGGGTTACCTTTATTCCATAAGGCATATATATCTATATTTTATTTATAACTTGTGGTCATTTTACGAAAATTGTGTATTCAAGAGTATATTCTAAAATTTTCAAATATTTCCCTCAAAAAAATAACGGAGATATAAACTACGGCGCATTGTAAATTTGTGTAACTCCTGGAGGTCACAATTTTCATCCGGAATCAATATAAAAAAAAGTTTTTTATAAGTGTTTCTTCTAATTGAACCTCACTTCTTACAAAAATCGGAAATTAACATTTTTTTGAGAAATGTGAAAATTTACTACTTCTGATTTTTTACCAATCTTTTGAACGTTTTTTTGCAAAAAAAAGTTTAAATAATTGTTTAGGATTTAGGGTTCAGATAGAGCGCATTTATATAAAGAAACTATGTGCTGAGTTTGATAAAGATTGATAAAAAAACTGTAGGAGCTAGCTTTAGAGGTAGAGGAAGCTAACCTCTAGAGGTTACACAAATTGGAAAAAAAGTAGTTTTGAGAAAAATGCGTTTGAAAATAAGAATGGCAGTAAAAATAGTGGTAGTTCGACCGAGGGACACTCACTCAAACGCATTTAACTTTTAAATGGCGTGGAATTTTGGTTTGAAATTTTCAGAAAATATTTTTGAATAATTCTACCATCGATTTATGAAAAAAAAAGAATTTTTTGAAGTCTCTACGCCTATTTCTCTCCATAAATGAACCTTTAAACGCCCACTGATCCCGTACGGCACCGCGGATTGCGTCGCGTCGTGCGATTATGGTGCGAATATTTCAGAAAAAATGCTTGGGCAGTGGACTACCTTTATTTGGTTACTAATCGTATTTTGGAATGCTATTTTGGAAAGACTAAATAAAGCGAGTGCTCAGATTCAGAGCTCATCTGTTGATTTACTGAGGGTATCTGATTTTTGTGGATCTCTTCTCGAGTTTATTATACCATAGCAAGAAAACTTGATTGATTATTTCGACGAAAGTGCAATTGAAATGAGCGCACTTTAGCAATGTGAGGGCGACATTCAGAGTAAGATTACCCTAAGTGAAAAACTTTATAGCTGAAACATCAAATGAGGGTATAGAAACAACTTCCTGACTGAGATCTGAATTAGAGAGAAGGCATATGTGAAGGCATAAGGCATAATATGAAGGCATCAAAGAAAAAAAATTTTTTTTTTTTAAAATGGGTGAACTTTCAACACAGAGAGTCTCAGAAAAACCTCTTGTGCGATGATTTAGAAGACGTTCACGAAGAGGTCACGTTTCCTCTAACAAGACGGCAGATAAATCTGAATCTAAACCATTACTGAATCTTTTTAAGAAAAGTTTTTAAGGAAACCATATCTATGCAACGTTTACCCAAACTTGGATATAGCTCTCCGCGTAACACTTTGCACTCCGGCCACAAATTGTTTTTGAGAAAGGAGTTTTTCCTGTTTAAAGCGAGTGAAAAAATTCCAAAGGTCTTCATTATTGCAAGAAAAACTTTACTCTTCGGATCTTCTATGCATAGAAGCAACTATGAAGATATTATAAATGATTTTGTCAAATAAAAAATCCCGTAAAAAATTGTAATTCTCGTTTCATGTTACGCTTTTATTTTACGAATAATTCATTCTTTATTTAATTTTTGAATACCTATTTAACGTATATTTGAATATTTATTTTTAAAATTGTGCGTCACCTGATAAAAGCCTACAAGTGAGTGATCATGGTAGATGACAACTTCTAGGAAGGAGGAAGGGGCGGCGCAAATGAAGTGGCCTATGCTGATAAAAAGTGTAAATACGGCCCTGGTAAGAAGACGCTAATACTGTCAAAAATGTTCGCACTATTCACTTGCACTATTTTTTAATAAAATTACGGCATTTGCGGGTAGCAACATATATTCTTTTCGTTAAAACAATTACGAACGAAAAAATTTACGACCGATGTGGGCGAAATGCGAAATGCCAAAATTGAATTAACACGGCGTCTTAAGATGCCAACTGGACGGTGACAATTGACAGCTGAAGGGAGTTACAAAAGAAAGGCGGGAAATTCAAGATAAAGCAGTGGATATGACCGACGCTGGCGGGAAATAGGGCCGATATCTCACATTATATATTCTGGATAAGTAACGACACACATAATATGTTGCATATTGTAGAGTGTTAGAATATGACAATGTAAATCGTGAATCTTAGGTTGGCTACAACGTAGCTGTTAATATTGTTAAGTTGTCAATACGCAATGTACTCCCTTGTCTATTACTCTCTTGTGTACGTTTCCAATGGTGAATAAAGAGTTAACATTATTACTGCATAAACTGGAGGATTTCATTTATAACAATCACAGGTTATGGGCCCAGATCCCCAGATTCGCTAATCTGTTGATAAAGTTTAAGTACGCAAAGTGAAATCAAGCGGGACTGAATATCAGCGAAAAGTGAGGTTAAGTTGCCGGAACGCGTGCAGAAAATTTTCGTTGAGAAGGATAAAAACCACTGATAAATCTGATCAGGCAGGGCAGGAAGCATAAATGGAAGGAAACGTGATGACTACCAACGCATTGAAGTTGGAAGGGGCAAGGAATTGGAATATTTGAAAGTTTCAAACGACAGTTTTATTGAGAGGACAAGGATGCCTGGACATTGTGGAGGGGCGCACTGTGAAACCTGA
Organism: Limnephilus marmoratus; assembly: GCA_917880885.1. Lineage (NCBI taxonomy): Eukaryota > Metazoa > Arthropoda > Insecta > Trichoptera > Limnephilidae > Limnephilus > Limnephilus marmoratus. The sequence continues at coordinate 14,089,565 of OU862911.1, forward strand.
AGAGATTATCGCACGAACCACTTGGGAGACAAAAGATGCTAAAGCTCAGACGTTACTGGTTACGAGAATGTCGGAAGACGTTATTATCATATCATGCACAACGTCGGCTGCAATGTGGAGAAAGCTTCTAAGTGTATATGAACAAAAGTCAGAAACCAGCATCCATATTATCCAACAAAGATTTTTTCAGTATAAATATGATAAAAACATCGAAATGTCAGTATTTCTGTCTAAAATTCAAGAGATGCAAAGTCAGTTGAAACAAATGGGCGGGAATGTATCGGATAAATTTATAATAACCAAAGTATTAATGAGCTTGCCGGATGAATATAAACATTTTATATCGGCGTGGGAATCGGCGCCTGACGACAAACAAACGTTCGATAATTTAATAGCCAGATTATTAATTGAAGAAGAAAGAGTGAAAGAGAGAAGATATGAAATACAAGAAACTTCATCCTCGTCGGCGTTTGTAGCTAAAAGAAATCTGAAGTGTTACAAATGTGGAAAAGCCGGACATTTTCAAACTCAGTGCAGAAGTAATCGAGACAATGAGAAAAAGTTGAACGAGCAAAAATGCTTTTACTGTGGAAAATTCGGACATTTTAAGGCACAGTGTCGTTTTAAAAAGTCAAAGGAAAATAATCAAAGCGCTACTAATAAGAAGACAAGTAATGCGTTTGTAGTGTCAAATTCAGCGTATAAAAATTATGAACAATCGAAGTTTTTAATTGACTCTGGAGCGAGCGAGCACATGTGTTTCGACCACACATTATTTTCATCATTTTCAAGTATTTCTCAAAAGTCCGTAATTGTTGGCAATGGAGCAATCATTAGTGTTTTGGGTTGCGGACAGATGGAGGTACAAGTCTATAACGGCAGTGAATGGATAAATACAACAATAAACAATGTTTTGTTTGTTCCGGATCTAAAGACAAATTTATTCTCTGTAAACCGCGCAGCTGATCGCGGGTACACTGTTGTGACGAATGACAGTTCATGTTTATTCTATAAAAATGGCGTTGTTTGTGCGATAGCCAGTCGAGTTGACAGTTCATACTATTTGGATTTTCGTGTCAAATGCGAGGTCGCAAGTGTTGCTAAAACTATGAAAAATGACCTATACGAGTGGCACGAGAAATTAGCACATCAAAACTTTGATTATGTGAAGAAAGCATTGCAGAAAAATAACATTGAGATAAAACAAACTGACGTACCCCAATGTGAGAGTTGCTTGAAAGGAAAGATACATCGTCTACCATTTAAGAGAAGTGAGCATGTCAGCACAAAAACATGTGAAATAATTCATGGCGATACGTGCGGACCCATGGAAGAAAAATCAATTGGCGGGTCGAGATATTTTGTCATTCTAAAGGATGACTTTTCTAACTTTAGAAGTGTGTATTTCGTTGAAGCAAAACACGAGATTAAGCGCTGTTTGGAGGATTTTATAAATAAAGCCGAAAATACTACTGGAAACAAAGTCAAGATATTTCGGAGTGACAATGGGCTGGAATTCATAAATAGAGAAGTAAAGGAAATATGTTCTAAGCATGGGATAACCCATCAGACTACTGTGCCCTATACTCCTGAACAAAATGGGAAAGCTGAGAGGGAAAATAGAACCCTAGTCGAAGCGGCACGAACAATGCTACACGCGAAGAATTTACCTAAGAAGTTGTGGGCAGAAGCGGTAAATACTGCTGCTTTTGTCTTGAATAGAACGGAGAAAGGAAAAGAAGGAAAATCTCCATACGAAATATGGACAAATAGGAGCTTTGATGTTCATCATCTGAAGGCGTTTGGTTCACCAGTGTATGCACATATCCCAAAAGAGAAAAGAATGAAATGGGATAAGAAGGGAGAGAAGGGTTTGATGGTAGGTTATGCTGAAAACGTCAAAGGCTATAGAATTTACTTCCCTAAGAAAAATAGCGTAGATGTAAAGAGAGATGTCATTTTCTTAAATCAAGAGGAAACAGAAGAAAATGAGGTGGTGTCGGATAATGTGAAGAGAGATGTCATTTTCTTAAGTCAAGAGGAATCAGAGGAAAATAAGGTTGTGTCGGACCTGAATACTCAAAGTTTGTTGGGGTCAGAAGAAACAGTGGAAGAACAAAAGGTTGCTGAATGTGAGGAAACTCAAGTTACCCAAAATGACAGTCGTACAAGTCTCAGTGAAAACAGTTCTTTATGCGAAAGTGAAAGCCAAACTGAATACGAGCCATGCAGTGATGAACTATCAGACTTAGATGAAACATTGTTACCTCAAAATGAAAGAAGCAAGCGAGTGAGGAAACCGACAACATTCTATCAATGTCAAAATGTTTTAAGTGAAGCAAATGAGCCAGTGACATACAAAGAAGCTATGAAAAGAAGCGATGCGAATAGGTGAAAAGAGGCAATAATTAGAGAATTACAAACTTTAGAAGAGAATAATACTTGGGATTTGTGTAATGCACCAGCACACGAAAAGGTTGTAAGTAGCAAGTGGGTTTTTAAGCTTAAAGGAAATGGTAATGAAAAGCAATATAAGGCTAGGCTAGTTGCAAGGGGGTTTGAGCAAAATGGTTATTTTGATTTAAGTGAAATTTACGCTCCTGTGGCTAAATTATCAACATTTAGAATTTTTGTAGCAATAGCGACTAAATTAAATTTGCCTATATATCAAATGGACGTAATAGGTGCGTTTTTGTATGGGGATATAGACAAAGAAGTCTATATTAGATTACCAGAAGGGGCTTATTCTGAGGGAAATAATATTGTAAAACTAAATAAATCACTCTACGGTTTAAAGAGTTCCCCAAAGTGTTGGAACATAAAATTCAATTCTGTAGTAAATAGAGAGGGTTTTGTTAAGTCTAACTGTGACTCATGTTTATATTTAAGGTATTATGGAAATGAGAAAATGTTTATTAAAATGTTTGTTTATTTACTTTAAGTCGATGATATTTTAATTTTTGGTACAAATGAGAAAGATATTTCTGAATTTAAGGGTATATTATGTAAAGAGTTTAAAATGAAGGACTTGGGGCTAATATCAAATTTCCTAGGTATAAATGTAAAACAAAATTTGAAAACGGGTATTACAGAACTAGATCAAAGAGAATATTTGGAAAATGTTTTAAAAAGATTCAACATGCAAAATTGTAAGCCTATGTCAACCCCTATGGACCCTAATTTTAACACTAAAATATTTTTAAAAGACAGTATTGATGTAGACAAAAGTATTCAGAATTTGTGCAGACAAATGATAGGATGTCTAATGTATGCTGCATCAGGTACCAGGCCTGATTTATGTTTTCCGGTGTCTATGTTAAGTAGGTATCAAACCTGTGCTAACAATGAGCTATGAAGTGCATTAAAGAGAGTGTTAAGATATGTAATGTATAGTCTGAATTATAAGTTAATTTATAAATGTAATGAAATGATTTTGGAAGGGTATTGCGACGCTGACTGGGGTGGTGATGTCAAGGACAGAAAATCCACTTCTGGATATATAATTTTGATTTATAATTGTCTTGTCGTATGGAGTTCAAAGAAGCAGGCTTCTGTTTCTTTGTCATCCACAGAATCAGAATATGTATCTATGAGCATGACTGCTAGTGAAGTGTCATGGATTATAAATCTGCTAACTGAACTGGATATTAAAAATGTTTGTCCTGTAAATATATTTTGTGACAATCAGTCGGCATTAATAAATGCAAATACAGATGCTATAAAGCGATTAAAACATATAGATATTCGCTACCATTTTGTTAAGGAATTAGTTAGAGAAAATAAGATTTGTGTTAGATATATTTACACAAATATGCAACCAGCAGACATATTAACAAAAGCTTTAAGCAGAGAGTTGATTGTAAAACATTTAAATAAGTGTGGTGTCATGAGCTCAACTTTTGTCACATGTTAAAAAAAAAGGTATTAATTATTATTAGTTTAACTGTATTTACATTGAGAAGGGGTGTTAGAATATGACAATGTAAATCGTGAATCTTAGGTTGGCTACAACGTAGCTGTTAATATTGTTAAGTTGTCAATACGCAATGTACTCCCTTGTCTATTACTCTCTTGTGTACGTTTCCAATGGTGAATAAAGAGTTAACATTATTACTGCATAAACTGGAGGATTTCATTTATAACAATCACATAGAGAATAATAAGTGGTTTATACAAAGTTAAATTATTTAATTTTTTTTTTTTTTGAATAATCATTTATTTATTTCTTACTTCAAATGGTGGAAATCGTGGAATTCTGGACTCTGAATGAAGGGTACGTGGTATCCGGAGTGGTCATGCAAAGTTGAGATGATGACCATGCTGAACCATATCCAAGCCGTGGTCACATGGCAGTTGGTGATGTATAATCCGAATAATACCGGGAATAAGTTGGAGAAGACATGCTCAAGTGGATGACAATAAACAGCGATCATGGCAATTGGTGCTGTCCATTCGTGGTGCTGCTTGTGGATGTACTTGAAGAGTAATCTGTTATGGAGCAGCCTGTAAAAAAGAAATAAATTATAAATTGTTTTATTTAAAAAATCACACGTTACGTATGTGTATGCTTAACATGACAATATTTAAATTCCTTCCAACCACCATAAGATCGGCCAACCTTCGAACAATTTTTATACCACTCTTCCGTAATAATATTGCCTAGACTGATGGCCAACTCGCACAAACCAGCCATCGCCGATCGCCTCGGAGGCGAACCCGGCCAACTCGAACTCGAACCTTCCAACTCAAACTTCCAACGCACGAACTACCCCTCTATACAATTGTCCGAATGTTTGAAGTTGGCCTCAGCGTGGCCGTACCATAAGACAATCAAAGAATGTATGTATTTTCTCTAATGACGCATGAAATCGTCAGGCGGGAAACATGAAAATTAATTGTATTGTTTATAATAATCGATAATAATAAGTAATTTGCGAGTACTTATATATGAAATGTTATTTTTTCGCTTTTACTACTGTTTGCCGTGTAATGGAAACATTTTCTCGTCACGTAGGAGGGCATTTTGGTGCTTCCTAAATGCAATTTATCTACTGTTAAGACACGACCTTACTCGACAAGTGGCAGTTTAGTATTAAAGTACTAGAAATCGAGATTAGTGCAATTGCCTTGCTTTTGGCATCCCACTTTGAGATTTCTTCCACGCATCTACAGTATATAACGTCATTGGGTAGAATGCATACTTTTTTCTTATGGTAGAATAAAAGACAACGGTTTGGTGCCATGATCTGAATCCAACCCCCGGAGCCTTCTCACTAGGGGTTGTAATGGTGTAGGAGTCTTCGGGAAGGGGGCTGATGTGGAGGACGAACAAAGGACACAGATCTGCATCGTCCGGCCACCCGATTGGTCCCTCAGGCACCAATTGGATGCAGACCTTTCCTCCAGCAACTGGCCTCGCTTGCATCAAAAACTCACGATTCATTCTGCTTTAACTCTCGGGCAGGAGTAGCTGGTCTTTAATATTTGTTCGCCCTTCACATTACTTTATTATTGCATATATTTAAATTGGAGATTTATGTGTCTGTAAATAGTGTTAATAAACTTGTAAGTATTGAATCGTCTTACTTATTCGCTTTGCCATCTACACACTTACACAAATAACACATAACCCCCAAAGTGGTCCACTGGTCCAGTGAACCACTTTTTTCACAATTTTCATGAATAATTCATTTAAAAAAAAATTGGACTGGAGTTCTCTATTGCAATTTATGTGCATTCTTACCTATGCGAATAGTAGAATCCAATTTCATGGCATAAGGTCATGATAACCAGTTGGAAGAAAACCAAATGGAAAGCTGGTAGCGGCCTGGTGGGAGGTAATCCATTTATGGTCAGTCCATAGAAGGTAACAAAACTCGATCCAATCCCTACCACAAACTGGTTGAAGAGTACCACCTTTATAGCCTGAAAAATAAACATCAAATTTAATTGACAAAACTTTTGGCAAAAGCAATTAAACTGGTATTTGTGCATTTTATTATTTTAATACAATATTATCATTTAATGTTTTTAAACATTTTATACCAATTTATTGATAAATATTATTGTTTAAAAGCATTTTGGATACGATACGATGGCTGGAGACACGGCGGAATCAGGAGTTAAGTAATTTGTTTTAGTTCAGGGAATTCGTCATGAGCTTGAGGGAAATAGAGTCTTATTGTCACAAGACAATGGACTGGAGGTTTTTCCGGTTGAGATGGGAACAATCAGTCCTGGATTTGTCAATAGGCCTTATAGGCCGCGGCCTAGGGGCGGCAGAGTTTAGGGGGCGGCATTCGCTCGCTTTGGTAAACCGTTAATTTTGTGTACGAAAATAAACAACAATAAAAAAGACACTGTGGATAGATAGAGTTTCCTATCTGTTAACCTTTAGACGCCCAGTGGTCCCGTATGGGACCGCGGATTTGTGTCGTTCAATGCCCAACGGTCCAATACGGGACCGGTGATTGTAGTGCAAATATTTCAAGTGTGCTACCTTTATTGCACGAGCGTTTAAGGGGAAAAATAGGTGTAAGCCCTCGTATTTTTAGTGATTATCATGATTTTTATAACACATATATTTTATTTATACCTTGCGGTCATTTTACACTTCATGTATATATTCAAGACTATATTCTAAAATATTCAAATATTTTCCTCAAAAAATAACGGAGATATCAACTGCCGCGCATTGTAAGTCGCCATCCGGCTGGACAATTTGTGTAACTCCTGGAGGTCACAATTTTTATCCGAAATCAATTAAAAAAAAAATATAAGTGTTTCTTCTATTTGAACGACACTTCTTACAAAAAAATCGAAAATTAATATTTTTTTGAGAAATGTAAAAATTTTGTACTTTTGATTTTTTACCATTCTTTTGAACGTTTTTTTTGCCAAAAAAAAGTTAAAACCAAGATATTGTTTAGGATTGAGTTTCAAACAGAGCGCATTTATATAGAGAAACTATGTGCTGAGTTTGATAACGATTGATCAAAAACTGTAGGAGCTAGGTGTTACACAAATTCGAAAAAAGTAGTTTCGAGAAAAATGCGTTTGAAAATAAGAGTGGCGGTAAAATAGTGGTAGTTCGACCGAAGGACGCTCACTCAAAAGCATATAACTTTTAAATGGCGTGGAATTTTGGTTTGAAATTTTCAAAACATATATGTTTGAATAGTTCTACCATCGATTTATGAAAAAAAAATTAAGCCTCTACGCCTATTTCCCTCTTAAAAGAACCTTCAGACGCCCAGTGATCCATCGCCCGGATTGCATCGTGCGATTATGGTGCGAATATTTCACAAAAAATGCTTGGGCAGTGGGCTACCTTTATTTGGTTACTAATCGTATTTTGGAATGCTATTTTAGAAATACTAAATAAAATGAGTGCTCAGATTCAGAGCTCATCTGTTGATGTACTGACGGTATCTGATTTTTATGGATCTCTTCTCGAGTTTGTTATACCAGAGCAACAAAACTTGATTATTTCGAAGAAAGTGCAATTGAAATGAGCGCACTTTAGCAATATCAGGGCGACATTCAGAGTAAGATGACTCTAAGAGAAAAACTTTATAGACGAAATATGAAATGAGGATATTGAAACAACTTCCTGACTGAGATCTGAATTAGAGGGAAGGCATATGTGAAGACGTAATGCATATTATGAAGGCATAATACTTCAAAGAAAAAAAAATATAAAAAAAAAAAATGGGTGAACTTTCAACACAAAGAGTCTCAGAAAAAGCTCAGTCTCTTGTGCAATGATTTAGAAGACGATTTAGTTCAGGAATGGGTACACTTTTAACCCAGCCAGCCCTGAGAGGGGTGTACAAAATCCCCTTGATCCACTTTTCGCACGATAACTCGATAATTAATCGTACAATTTAATTCATAATTTTTGTAATCCTCAAAAAAATATTGACAAACATTTTGCCATTTTTTGTTTTATAATATTTAAAGCGCATCACATTGAAAAATATTGTTTTTCATGAAAATTAGTGCAAATCGCAACAAGCGCTTGAATTTTATCTACATTTCGGTATGTCCTCTCTTTACGCTCTTGTGACATGTTTTTGTTTCACCTTACCAATACGTTGGATAGCCCGAATAACAGATACGAAAGAGCGAGACAGGCATACTGCTATTATCAGTTAACGGTAGTTATACGCTGCGTTTGTAGCTCAGAATTTTATTTCGCTGAAAGCGGTCAGTCAGTCAGTTTATACCTCCTTTTAGGGTGAACAGATGTACATTTTCTGAGCTTCTAAAACTGTTCTTTATTTTAAAATAAAAGTGACGTTAAAATAAAAATGGGAGTAAGTTCGTTTAAAAAACATAAAAAAAATTATTTACTGTTTAACTTTAATTTGTAGAACTGCATTTAATTTTTTAATGACAAATGATATTATTATTTAAATTTAAAAAAAAAACGAGTTGGTAAATATTTCCCTATCGAGTCCACGCTCAAAACACACTTTAAACAAATTGTAGTAGGTAGATAATGGTTAGTAATAAGTAATTCAGTAACCGGAATTGAAAAATATTGCGTTTTAATGTTTTTTTTTTAAATAAAAAAAAAACGTGAAATATCATTTTTCAAGGACCGACATGTTAATTACGACGATGAAATACGCATTTTTAAAAGAAAAAAATCACTCTCTGTCAGTTAGACAATAATAATTACGAATTGCAATCTTCAGAAATGATAAATAATGCGTATTAATCATTATTTTGTTTGATTTCATAAACACGAAAAATCACGCGAGACGTTGTTTGCCGTCGTAATTAACAACATGGCATTCCTTGAGAAATGACTTTCGCGTTTTTAAAGATAACAAAATAACAATTAAAATGCAATATTTTTCAATTCCGGTTACTGAATTACTTATTACTAACTGTAATCTACCTAGTACAATTTGTTTTAATTTTTTAAAGTGTGATTTGATCGTGGACTCGATAGGGAAATATTTACAAACGGGTTTAAAAAAAATCACTTGATTTTAATTTTTTACGCGTAAACATTTTTATCCGTTTAACACAGGGGTAGGTAGAAAGGATAGACCGCCACACGGTTTTGATACACTTAATCGTGCCGTATCTTTCTCGGGCGGCTTCTGCTTCTTCTACCATTATTTCCGCGGCATATAACTTAAACTTATTTTTAATGTCTAAATTCCTATGTAAAATTGTAACCTTTTCCTCCCCCATGAATTGTATGTTACCCCTGTCCTAAAATGAGTTCCCTAACTCATCAGGATTGCTCTAGCAAGAAATAAAATAAAAAACAAAAAAAAGAGTACAGACAAGCTGAAATCTCTGAATGTGAAATTTTTTTTTTTAAATAATATTTGTAAAAGTTACCTTATAAATAAATTATCGTTGTTATATTAACAATTTTCTTTTTAAATTTATCGAAGTACTTTTAAGTTTAAAATAAAAATAAACATGATTTAAAACTGCACTTGTTTACAAATTATTTTTATTTAAAAATATATTCCACTGTTTAGAAAGCGCTGGCTTGCTACAGCTTCAGTGCCTAATAGCTTCGGTCACATTCCAAGCCGGGCCAGATGGTCGACAAGACGTCACTTAAAACACACTATGATTTTTTGCAATTTGTACAAATACGAGCGGGGACCCGCGATCCCCCGGTTCGGAGCATGCGGAATTTTTGTATGGTTAGTATGGGGAAGGTTAAGGCCACATTTCCTCTAATAAGACGGCAGAAAAACCTGAATCTACATCATTACTGAATATTTTTAAGGAAAGTTTTTGAGGAAACCATCTCTGTGCAACGTTTACCCAAACTTGGATATAGCTCTCCGCGTTGCACTTTGCGCTCCGGCCACAAATTGTTCTGGAGAAAGGAGTTTTCCTATTTAAAGCGAGTGAAGAAATACCAAACAGTGGCGCATCCGGCACAATACAGAATTGTATAATATATACAAGGCACCTAGCATCTCAACACATATGAGACTCCTCAGGCTGAGATGGGCTGGGCATGTACAAAGAATGCCGGATACACGCGTCCCAAAAAGAATTTTGACTGGACACCCAGGTGGAAAGAGAAAAGTGGGAAGACCCAGACTGGGGTGGGAAGACGAAGTAAGAGGGGATCCAGCACAGCTTCTCCAGGTACCAAATTGGAAGTCAGCCGCTGAGGACAGGAGGAGTTGGAGGCGACTGTTGCAGGAGGCCAAAGCTCGATATGGGCTGTAGCGCCATCGAAGAAGAAGAAGAAGAAGAAATACCAAAGGTCTTCATTATCGCAAGAAACGCTTTACTCTTTGGATGTTCTATGCATAGAAGCAACTATGAAGCTATTACAAATGATTTTGTCAAATAAAAAAATCTTGTTTCATGTTACACTTTTATTTTACGAATAATTCACTCTTTATTTCATTTTTTAATACCTACATACTTAACCTATATTTGAACTACAATACTATTTTGAATGATATGAATATGCTGAAATTGTCAGACAGAAGAACTTTCACTGACTTGGTATTTCTGTATAAAATTATAAATGATTTAGTTGACAGTCCTATATTGCTCGAATTGATAAGCTTCCGGATTCCAATACGTAATACTAGAAGTCAGGATTTATTTCAGTGCAGTAATTCTGGAACTAACTATCATATGTATTCCTCTTTGCCCAGAATACTAATGGAGGGAAACAATTATACCAAGTCAGTGGACATCTTCAATTTATCTTTAAACAAATATAAAATATTGTTACGAAGGCAGTTCAGTTATGTACAATAAATACTGTGTATTTCTTACTATTCATATGTAAAAGCCCCGAAAAAGGGCGTTAATAAATAAATAAATAAATAAATAAATAAATAAATAAATAAATAAATATTTATTTTTAAAATTGTGCGTCACCTAACAAAGGCCTACAAGTGAGTGATCATGATAGGTGGCAACTTCTAAGAAGGAGGAAGGGGCGGCGCAAATGAAGTGGCCTATACTAAATAAAAGTGTAAATACGGCCCTGGGAACAATACATACCTACTGCTTAATGATGATAAGTGGAGCGAAGAGAGAAAATGGGCAATCTTGCTAACCTCCCTGTCCACCGACACCCTCAAGCTGGTCATGAACTCTTTATTTCCGAAATTGACTGTTAATTGTACTTATGGGGAAATTTTAGAATTACTTTGAAAACTAAAATTACTATGTATTATTACTATATAAACCAATTCAGAGTATTTTTGAATGATTGAAAAAGTTGTGTACCGATTGTAATTTTCAAGGTAGGCTTGATGCCAATTTAAAAGATATTTTTGTTACCGGAGTTTACAATATACAAATTAAGCAAAAACTTTAAAAACCGAGAATGCTAAATGCAATGCTAATTGTAAAAGTAAACGGTCAAATGCATAGAAATTTTAAAAGTTCGATCGTTTATTTTTACAATTAGCATTGCATTTAGCAGTCTCGGTAAATGAAGAAACCCACCCTTAGAGTGTGATAATGATAAGGTAGATTACGCCCAGTGTTTTAAAATAGCGTCGGCATATAAACATATAGTCAATGTTGGTAAAAGCGAAGAATCGGTATATATGGCGTCGGGTTCAAAAGAACGGGAAAATATTAAAAATTCAATATAAATAATCCTAAAGCATTGTTGGATTCTAGCAGGTTGAGCAGTTCGAGTAAAAATAGTGGTAGCAAGTTGAGTAGGTTAAATCGTAATCATGAGAATGTTGTTGCAAAAAGAAAGGAAGTGTCGTGTTTTTCATGTGCGAAAATCATTTTAAAGCGAATGCAAATTTAAAAACACAAAATGTAGACATTGTGGTAAAATTGGTCACATAGCAAAATATGTTATAAATTACAAAACACGATTTTAATACAATGTGGATGATAATAACAAAAATTACATATTTTTAGAAATTCAAGTAATGGATAAACCACACAAGGGATTACTAGATTCGGGGGCTACAATTTCGGCAATTCCAAAATCCATTTTACATAAGCTTTTTGGCACCATAAAAATAGAGCCATGTGATTTGAGGTTATGTTCTTTTGACGGTTCGAAACTACAAATTTGAGGGTCAATTGAATTGAAAATTAAATACGGGAACAAAATTAAGCGGATTAAATTTATTGTGACAAAGGAGGGTAATAACATCTTATTAGGAATAGATTTCATGAAAATGTTTGACATCGGGTTTTCAAATGTAGGTAAGGTTAATGTTGTGCACAAGGACGAAATAGTTGAAACAAATAGGTAGTGAAGTTTTCATAAAAAAATGCCGGATTGATTTTCCAAACGTGTTTAAAGGAACCATAGGTTCATTTAAGGGTTTCAAAGCAAAAATCAGAGTAAAGGAAATTTACGTTCCCGAGTATGTAAATACCAGACATATTCTGTACAACAGAAGGAAGCGGTTGATCCACATGCCTTCATTACTAAGGCGAAACAAAACATAAGTGACTTACATACAATCATAGAAGATAATAAACTTACCAAAGAAACCAAATCAAAAATGATAAAAGAAATAAAGAACATCATGAAAATGATATCCCACATGGCAATAGAATTAGCTAAATTACAAGAAAAATGTGAAATTCAAGAAAAAAACCAAATTCAAAAAAAACTCATTTTCATACTCTTCGGCAGTAAAAAACTTAATACCACAAACAAGAAAAACGATTTCCTGTAATAATAAAAAACTTAAAAGAAGAAGACTCTGAAAAAATAAAAGAGAAGATACAAAAAATCAAAATATCGCAATTGGGAATTCGAGTAAGTGAAATTAAAAAAAAAAACAGAAAAAAACATTATAATAACACGCCCAGAAAAAGAAGAGGCAAAAAAATTAAATGATAAGATAAATGAAGTCGACAAAACCATAATAGCGGAGGTACTTGTGAAAACGGATCCATGCGTAATATTCAAAGGTCTTGACAAAGACTATACCGAAAAAGAATTCTTAGAAGACATCATTGAACAAAAGAACGACACCAAAATGATATGTGAAAAATACCAAGACAAAAAAATATTACAAGTTAAAACCATCATTACAAACAAAAAAAACTACCAGCAAAAACTTAATTCTCCAAACAAATCCAAAAATGAGACTACATCTTATAAATAGGAAAAAAATTCATCTAGGATTCATGAAAATCTATGTAACCGATTGTAATGTTCTTACCCAATGTTTCCATTGTCAAAGATTTGGACACACAGCACAAAAATGCTACAATAAAATGAATAAACCAACATGCAAGCACTGTTCAGAAGATCATCCCATCTCCGAGTGTAAATCCCTGGAACTGCCGTCCAAATGCGCTAACTGTCACTCAGCTAACAAGAAGAAAGAAATAAACTCCTTCAACAGTAAAATGAATGAAATAGACCACCGAACAAACAGCGAAACATGTAAGTTCCGATTTTACATGCTTAAATTAGCCAAAGAAAGAATAAACTACGACATTGAATAAAAAACTTGTATATAATTTTGCAAAATACAACCAAAAATGCATTAATTAAATGGATGATTTCTTAAATAGCGAATTAGAATTAAATATTAAAATTCAAGAATATGAATGTATTTGTACTGATTCATGTAACAAAATTATTTCTAAAAACATCAATGATATAATTATTATGCACATAAACATCCGTAGCATTCAGAAAAATTTAGATGAACTAATTCTAAAAATAAATAATTTAATTAAGAAACCGGACTTCATAGTGTTATCCGAAACATTTACGAACGCAGAGTCACCGTATTATCACTTAACTGAGTATAAATATATTTCTACCAAAGTAGATATCAACAAAAATTCGGGAATAATAATATTTGCAAACAATAAATTTAGTATTGTTAACATAATAGAACACCCAATACATTTGGTAAACTGCATCGAAGTACATTTCAAACTCGGCAAATCAATATATCATATAATAGCTATCTATAGAACGCATGGCTCGAGTATTATTACGTTTATTAATGACCTCAAATACATATTATTAATCACTTCTTCCAATAGTGCAAAATTATTTTGTGGTAACATTTTAAATTCAAATTAATAAATAACGTTGTATTAACCACTTAATTATTTACAAAAACCGACATATTTCGTCAGCAAAGCTGACTTCCTCAGTGTTTTGACAGAACTAATTGGAACTAATTTTAAAAATTGACATACATAGTTTATAATTAATACACATTGTTTATGTCTATTATTTTTCTCTATTACCTATTTATGTCTATTTTTAAAATTAGTTCTGTCAAAACCCTGAGGAAGTCAGCTTTGCTGACGAAACATGTCGGTTTTTGTAAATAATTAAGTGGTTAATACAACGTTATTTATTAATTTGAACATATTATTAAAATTAATAAATAAACTCTGCTTCGTCGTGCGTGATTTTAACGTGAACATTAATAAAAAATAGAAAATAATAACAAAACTGAATACATCAATTGTATGACTGAACAAAATTTCATATCTTGCATAAATAAAAATACTAGAGAAATAAAAGAACATACTCTCCATCTTGTTTAGATCACATTTGGACAAACGTAAACATTAAAGATCTTCACAAACTAAAATCAATTGTTTGGAAAACTAACATAACTAACATAATTCATGCTTACTTCTGTATAACAATAATATTAAACATAAAAAACATAATTTAATACCTAAAAAATCAACAATAGACATGTCTATTCTCTCTGAAAAACTAAAAAAGGAAGATTGGAACAATGTTTTAAGAGGGCATTACCAGAGAAAACCGGAAATACGTCATTTTCAAAAAAGTTTTTAGACGTATTGACTATTTTCCACAAAAAATTATAAATGGATTAATGGAAACGCACATGTGTTTCTTGAAGAAAATGGGTCCATTTGTGTATTTATTTGCGCACTTACAAACTAATATATTTCAGATTTTTTTAACATTCTTATTAAATTTAGACATTATTGAAAAATGATAAATACTTGTAATCAAAAAATAACTACAAAAAGTACATTATTTTACTAGTTTTATCATCACGCCTTTCAGCATTTTTAGAAGAAGGTATAAATTAAAGCTAATTTGAATTGAAATAAATTCGATATTGAGTTATAATTTTAAAAAGCTGGTAAGGAGAATAATTAATCTTTCTCATTTTAACCGCCCGCCCTGCACGACCGTAAGAACAACTTTCGACGAAATGTGGATTTTCGTCCGCTGGCTGGTTAAACGCTCTTAAAGAGTGATGATACCGAAATATGTTCGACTAACTTTGAAAATATCCTGCCACAACACATTAAAAATTCGACAACTGAAATAATAATACACATAAAATCAAAATTAAGATGTTTAAAACCTTGGATTACCAAAGTACTTATAATATCTATCAGAAACAAAGAAAAACTTTATAAAACAACTTTAAAAAATCCCCATGATGAAAAAGCATATATTTTCCATAAAAAAAGTAAAAATAAATTAACATCTTATATTAAAAAAATGAAGGAAGGGTTTTTTAAAAATAAAAAATTATCTTCAGAAAATAACCATAAACAAATGTGGCAAACTGTGAATTTGGCCATAGACAATATAAAAAAAAACACAAAATATTAGGTACACCGAACACGATAAAAAAATTATAGATGCCAATTTACAGCCTAAACAATGTGCAAACATATTTCATTCCTTCTTTGCAAATGTTGGAAAAAAATCTTGCGAAAAATATTCATAAACCTTCTAACCCGGAAAAACATAAAAATAAAAATTTACATAAACGTAAAATACTTTCAACATTTGAAATAACAACAGAATGTGAAATCTTAAAAATAATAGAAAATATGAAAGGAGGTTCGTTTCCCGGTTTTGATTCTATTACGGCACACATGTTAAAATCTATGAAATCTTACTTAATAAAACCCATCACTCATTTAATAAACTTGAGTTTAACGAAAGGAATATTTCCAATGTACTATAAAAACACAATAATCTCTCCTCTTTACAAATCTGGTGATCCACACCAAGTAACGAATTATCGCCCAATTTGTCTAATTTCTAACATAGGAAAGATCTTTGAAAAAATAGTAAAAAAACAATATCTAAATTTCCTAGATTGTAATAAAATACTACACAAAAACCAGTTTGGTTTTATTAAATCACTCAGCTCACAAGATGCCATTGCTAACGTAAATTCATACATTTACGAATCATTAGATAAAGGTAAAAAATATGCGAGTATATTTATTGACCTCAGAAAGGCATTCGATAGCATATCCCATGAGATGCTATTAAAAAAATTAAATAATATTGGCATAAAAGGCAACGCGATTAAATGGATCACCAACTACTTAAAAAACCGCCCTCAAGTGGTAAAAATCAATCGTGTTAATAGTGATCAAGAGATTTCAAGCTTTGGAATCCCCAAGGTACAGTGCTTGGACCAATCCTTTTTACCATATATGTTAACGATATTTTTTTTCAACATCTACATGGTCAAATTACATCATACGCCGACGATACAGTATTAATAATAAGTGAAAATACTTGGGAAAATGTAGAATTAAAGGCCATAGAAGACATCAATACGCTTAAGAATTTTTTCGATACTAATTTACTATTACCAAATAGTGAAAAGTCATTTGTAATTCCATTTGCAATCCATCCAAACGACGCACAATGGGGTGGATGAACCCGAAAGTTGGCATCAAATCAGGGGTTGTAATTACATCAAACCTTTTTCGATTTTTAGTTCCGTATAGAAATGTTAATAAAAATAAGTGAAAATTGTTTTTGGAAAAGTCACCCATATTTAGTACAAAAATATTAAATTGAAAAATATAAGATAAATTAAATCAGTGATAAAGGTCACTTCATTTAACACGCTATTTATTCACAGTTATACACATAATAGATCGTCTTCGTCTATTTCTGATAATATACTATCATCATCACTACTTGGTTCAACTACCGAATCATTCCCGGTAGTCGGATTAGGGTCTGGTAACTTCAGCATTTGTACTACTTCTTTTGGAATTGTTTTCACTGTCCTTTTTGTTCATTTTTCCCAAGCTGGAGATAACTGAATCTGACGAAATCTCACTCAGAGAATCGATGACGACACATTAACTTGTAGTAAGCGTTCAGCAATATGATCTAGCAATTTATTATTGTAATTTCACTTCTTCACTGAAGATTCCGTGATCGTTATGCATTCGCTTAAAGGGCAATATTTTTTCTTAGCTCCTTGTACAATTATGTAAGAAGGAAATACCTCTTTATTATTTAACCTTATTATACGATATTGGTAAAGTCTAAGATTGGCATCTACAATCGAAGGAAATGCTTCATCATCAGTCAATGCCTTTTTGTTTTCGGTTTTATCGGTAAAAGTTTTTCTATACTTCTTTGCTCTGGTCGGCGTACTTAAACGTGAATTCTTTGACTACAGTCAATGCTGTTGCTTTAACTGCCCACCGAAATCTCATGTGGGTAGCAGATGTTAACTCAGTACTAGATGTTTAAAATCGCAATATAATATTTTTGGATGTTTCGTGTGATCACAAGTTTTTCGTTTTTATTATTTCTGGTAGAGATTTGTAATTCTTTTCTTGTGAGGTCTTTCAACCCATTCTTTATTGTTTAATATTAAGGTGTCATAGTTTCTGCGATACTTCAACCATCTGGTTTTCAACTTACAACAAAATAAAGCTACTTTATTAAAAAAGTTCTCTTTGATTCTGAAGGTCAGTGAGATGTCTATCTACGAGATGTTTTTTCAGGAATTTTAGTTTTTCATCAAATTTCTTAACGCCAGAGTTCTTCATATTGTTATGAAAATAATTTGATGAGGGAATTAATGTTCAAAATTTATTTATTTATTTATTTATTTACGCCCATTTAGGCTTTTACATACATATATACACTTAACAATATTTACGAAATTATACTAGTAAATAGTGCAGGAAATGACTGTTTACAACACTTGCACATAAACAAATATAAAGCAAAAATACTATTGAATTTGATCCACACAGTATGCAGGCACAAAATATAAAAACAAAAAAAATACTATAAAAATAGAATTTGATCAGCAAAGGATGCAGGCACAAATTATTAAAAAAAAATACAAAAATAGCTTCTCTCCTTCAGCCGACAAAACACCACCAATATGCTAGTCAATTCAACAGTTTCATCAACACATTCCCCTACTTGATGAAAAAAACTTCAATAAGGTATGTTTATATATTAAAATTGACGTATTAAATATATCCACAACATCGGAGTATTTGTTTCCAAGTTGTTGAATCCGTCGCATAGGAGTATAATATTGGCATGTTGACTTAGAATTGGCACAATAATATGGTAGGTACTGTCTTGTGACTGACCTGTCTGGAGTATGAAAGGAGATTACATATAATAAATCAGGGGTGTCAAACATTGAATTAATGATTTTATACAAACAGGTTAAATCGAAAATGATTCTACGATCCGATAATTTTATTAAATTTAATGAACGAAGTAGGTTATCGTAATTTAGGTATTCACTAGGAATGCCCATTTTAAAATTTACATATCTTAATAATTTATTTTGGATTCTTTCAATCGCATGTGAATGAACCTCATAATTTGGGGACCAGACCGTGGAATTATATTCTATATGACTCCTTACTAGTGACATATATAAAGTTTTTACAGTATTGACATTATTAAAATCGCTAGACACCCTTAAAATAAATCCCAACATTTTCAAAGCTTTATTGGTTATTACCCCAGGGTTATTAATATTTGTCTATAGTAATAAATTCAATTATTTTACTGGCCGCTTATAGTTTCACTTTTTCTCCGAGTAGTTGCATTTTCGAACAATAGGGGGATAATGATCGTTTTCCAGCACTTTTTGGATTCGCGTCTTTAGGGCAGGACGTGAATCCGACAGTCGACAATGTGGATTTAAATTTACTTAAAATGTAAAATATTAATCGGCGGGTTTTTCAATTATTATTTAAATATGTGAACGTTAAGTTTATTTATTCTCAGCCGGTACAAGGTTATCGCGACTCTAGATTTCTTATTTGCGGGTATTCCAGTGTAGAATCCCGTGGTGCGATAATGGCGGTTTGATAGCCAAGTTCAAGCATAATCTGCGATTATATTTACCATCCGTCATTCGACGAGATGGATTCTCAATAATACAAAGGGACACAAACCGTCCGTTTAGTCCCCGCCGATTCTTTCCACAACCTGATGGGCCTTTTACCAACCACATGATGGAGGACGCCAAGGGCATGGCGTTCCCATACTCCACAACTACCCCAGATGGAGGGAGAAGAGCGAGAAACCTGGCGATGATGCAATTGCAAGGGAGGAACGGTCCCCTGGCTTTGCATCCGGATTCGACGCGGACGTCATAGGTTTTAGCTAGGATGTAGATATAGTATGGTCCACAGGTACGCATATACTTTCAATATATAATAATCTTGTTATACATCCACTCTTTTATTTCTTATTCCCAAGCTTCACAACAATGAATAAAATAACAGTGCCCACGCTCTGATGGGAGTATTCATGCCTACCGACACAGTCAGCATATCTCGTACCTACAAGATTTGGCGTCCAAGATTTTTTTTTTATTTATTTATTTATAATTTCTCACCATACATGTGTTCTTATTTTTTTTTTACAAAAATATTAACCTCACTAGGCTAGCAGCCTGTATTGAGGTTAAATTCATAAATTTGAGTGGTGCATTTACACACAAATCACTAAAATACAAAAAAATCACTAAAATACAAAACACTACATCCAAAACACTAAAATATTATATGCGGAAAGTAAGAAATAACAATATTATATTGGTGACGAGATGGGTAATATGTAACAATATAGACCATAAAACAAATCCTTAATAAATTACTATACCCACCAAGAAACAAAGGTAGTTCAAAACAACTAGGGTGACACTCCGATTTTTACAAATGGGACTCAAATAAAATCTGGTTATTTAAAAAATATATATGTTTATATATATCTTTTTATTTAAAAAACAAATATTATTAAAAAAATATCTTATTATTTTAAAATATTTTTTTTTTTTTTTATTATTTAAAAAAGGCCAAGGATGAAAAAATAGTATGCCAATCCTCTGACAACACAAAAATCTTAACATTTTTTTTAAATTTAGCTAATGAATTGGAAGACTTTATGTAATCTGACAGAATATTAAATAGAAGTGGAGCCTGATATAAAAAGTTTCTTTGGCCAAAAGATGTTTTAGTACTTATTGCGACAAAGTTTATTCTTGAGCCAATTCTAGTGGTATGGATTTGTTGGGTTCTTTCTGCAGAATAAATATTGATAAAAAATTTACAAATTATTTTAGAGATGTACAGCTGTTTTATACTCATAACGTCAGATTCCTTGTAAAGAAGTTTCGATGGATAACGAAATTTTTTTTTGTACATGACCTTAAGAATTAATTTGTGAGCAATATTTAGTGGCTCTACATTGGACTTTAGACAGGATCCCCAGCATACAATATTGTAAGAAAGTCGAGATTGTACTAAGGCATAATAGACAGATTTTAATTTATCTTTATCCAGTATATGACGAAGTTCTTTAAAAATATAGGTAAGTCTCCTGATATTTTTTGTTAACATGTCAATATGGTCATTCCATCTTAAATATTGATCAATATTTACATCTAGGTACCTTATACAGTCTACTCTTTCTAAAGGGTGGCAATTACAATTACAATTTTGCAGACAATTGTGTATAATTAGATTATGAGTGTTGGAAGGCTGACTTTTTGATGATATGCTAAAAGTTACATATTTTGTTTTTGATGTATTCAAAGTTAAGATGTTATTATTTAGCCAACTCTTTACTATTCTTAATCCTGAATCACATTTGTCAAAAGCATCTTTCCAGGTTTTACCCTCAAATATTAAAGCAGTGTCGTCTGCGAAACTAACAATATTACCAGGAATATCTAAATTACATAAATCATTAATGTAGATTAAAAACAATATTGGTCCAAGTACACTACCTTGTGGAACCCCAAATGAGATTTGTTTGCTAATGCTTAAATTATTATTTATCTCTACTTGTTGTGTTCTATCGCTAAGATAGGATTTGAACCAACTTAATGCTGTACTGGAATGTGAAATGCCAAGAGAAGATAATTTTTTGAGGAGTAATCCATGGGAAACCGTGTCAAATGCCTTTGATAGATCTAAAAACACAGCTAAGGCTTTGTTTCCATAATCCAGGGCACTAGTGACTTTCGACAATACCCTCAATACTGCATCACTTGTTCCTCTATTTTCTCTGAAACCAAACTGATTGTTAGAGAGTAGTTTATTTGTTTCTAAGAATGATACCAATCTCGACTTAGCCAATCTCTCTATTACTTTTGAAAGCGTGTTGAGTAGGGATATAGGTCTATAATTATTGACATCTAGTTGATCTCCACCTTTAAAAAGAGGAATCACTTTAGCTTTCTTACAGTGAGAAGGGAACATCCCACTCTTGAAGCTAATATTAATAATATGAGATATGGGACCAGCTAATTCGAATACATGGAGTTTATATATCATAACACTTATAGAATCAATACCGCATGAGAAAGACATTTTTAAATCATTTATCACATTTGTCACTTCAGAAATGTTAGTTGGCTTAAAGTCAAAATTGTTCCCGGTAATCTGAAGTTCAGATTTAAAATCATTCACAAGATACGTCTCACTGGTTTTATTATCACTGCACAAATTGTTAGCGAAACTTGGACCAATATCACTGAAGAAGTCATTAATGTGATTAGTAATTATATTTGGACTCTCTTCCATTGAAGTAATAATATTATTAATTTTCAATTTTTTTATGGTAGTTTGTTCCCTTTTAAGGTTTATGGCCTCCTTTATAATTTTCCACTGTTGTTTAATGTTACCATTGACTTCATCTAATTTTCTTCTGAAATATGCTTGTTTTGTTGTTCGTATTATCCTAGAACACCAGTTTCGATATCGCTTCGAGATCCCCTGGGATTAAAGCTGATAACTGTGTACGTTTATGTTTTACCCTGTAACTGTATTTGTAACATTTAATGCACCCACTCAATAAGAGGTGTACATGATTTGATAATATCACATAGTAGGTACAAAACACAACACAACACTTTCCAGTGCATTACATACAATTCTTCAACCCTGATATATTAAAACCCTGTTTAATAACTTACAAAACCCTACCTCAACCCCTACTATAACAATATGTCTTCATAATCAAGTATAACTCGAATCTCGTGTGAATCACTGCAGAAATTGAATCTATAACATACCACACTGATTTAGAACCGTTTTTTGTAAAAACTGGTAGTACTCACTTTAAGGTACTATAATTAAAAAGTTGTACACCAAAGCAACATCTTATAATTTAATCTAGTAGCTAAGATAGTAAAGTATACAAAACAAATTAAAATACGGTGGAATCTCGTGGAACATTTAACTAGCCTCAATATTAAAAATATTTAAGAAAAAATATCTCATTCTAATAGGTGTTTCTTTTAATTTAATTTGTAGACATATCCTATGAGGTTTTTAAAAATCCACTACAATATAATATAAGTACATACCACCATACATTGCATCCATGCTGAACTTGATCTAGACACTCATTGATTTTGCTTTTTTTTACACTTCAAAAGTATTGAAATTTACGCGAATCGATGATCGAAATGATCGCTTTCCGTCGGTATCGCGACAAGGGCGACACGCTTCGGGGGAATTATGAAGCCTTTAATGAATTTCAAAACTAGCATACTTGTTTTATTGTAAAGAACACTTGACTTTGGGATTTCTGCCAACGCGATACATTACGTCACCTCATAGTGCGACGCTCCCAAAAATTTTAACATTGTCATACACGATAACACTAAAATTCACAGCCAACATTATTGCAAACCAAACTGTACAATCAGGGGCGGCCCTAGCTAAATTATTAGGTGGTGCGAAATCTCTTGGTGGCGCCCCCCCCCCCCCCCCCCCCCCCCCCACCCCCTCCTAACAAAAAATAGAGCTCTTTCTATGCAGTTACGCAACTTTAATTGAAGTACCTAGTTCTAGTAGGACAGATGAGAAATAATACCAGAAAAAACAAAAATTTTAACAAATCAAAAAATACTGAAGAGGGCATTACCAGAGAAAACCGGAAATACGTCATATTCAAAAAAAGATTTTAGACGTATTGACTCTTTTCCACAAAAATTATAAATGGATTTCGAAAGATTGTTCTTTTATCTAGCATTCACATGTAATAAATTTTGAGAAAATTTTTAAATTTTTAGTATAATAAGGTTATTTATTTCATAGGTCGTTGGGAGATTTATTAAATTTTCAAAAAAGATTTTGTATTATACCACACCCATTTCAAATAATATAATCACGCAGTAAAATAAATCAATACATTATCTAGCAAACGCATGTTTTAGAATTTTAATTTTAGTTTCAATAAAATCATTAAAAAATATGTACGTACATGTGTTTCTTGACGAAAATTGGTCCATTTGTGTATTTATTTGCGCACTTACAAACTAATATATTTCAGATTTTTTTAACATTCTTATTAAATTTAGAAATTATTGAAAAATGATAAATACTTATAATCAAAAAATAATTACAAAAAGTACATTATTTCAATAGTTTTATCATCACGCCTTCAGCATTTTTGGATGAAGGTATAAATTAAAGCTAATTTGGATTGAAATAAATTCGATATTGAGTTATAATTTAAAAAAGCTGGTACGGAGAATAAATAATCTTTCTCATTGTAACCGCCCTGCACAATCGTAAGAACAACTTTCGACGAAATGTGGATTTTCGTCCGCTGGCTGGTTAAACGCTCTTAATAAAAAGCACTAAAAAGTAAAAAAATAATTTCGTATTCTTCTACAACTTAATAATCAACTTACTTTTTCTACTCATCAATCTGTAGGTACGATTGAATTTTGAATTGGTATTTTTGAAGTCGGTATCAGCCAAGGTAGGTTTGTAACTACATACATAGTTATAGGTGAGATGTGCTTGTGTCGCACGCAAGACTTCACGAGGCGAGAGGCGAGAGCGGGGCCACGGCGGGAGGGGAGCCGTCAAGTAAACACGCCGGGCCGGGCACCTTGGCTGACACCGACTCTAAAAATAACAATTTTTCCTACATATTGATGAGTAGAAAAATTTAGTTGATTATTAAGGCGATCCCATAGTCCAGGAAAAAATCGAAATCGGAATTCACGCCCCTTTATGGGAGGAGTTTGAAAATACTTAAGAAAAAGCTTTTGGAAAGGTTGGAAAAGGTATTTGAGAAAAAAAATTACAGGTTGATTTCGTAAAAACCTGTAAAAAACATTAACTCCCTTTTTGCGCATTGTTTATTGTAATAAAACGGATATTTAAAATTGATTTCACGAAATCAAGCGACGCGGAGTGACGCGTCCATATCCCGCTCAGTTCGGGCGTGACTAATACGAAGGAGGTTTGGCGACTGTGGCGTGGACAGTAGATAGTTCTTCGGTGGACTCCATAGGGTTCACTTCGAAAAAAGCGGCCGTATTGTAAAATAACAACGCGAAAATGCATATTTTATTTTATTTTGGGAATATCGGGAGTAAATATCAACTTTTTTTGCGATTATTATAAAATAAACTGAATTTGCCACATTGTACGATAAAACCATATCCGAAAAGGGGTTTATAAATAGGAGAGTTTGGACTTGAAAGTGTGTTTTTAGACCTTATACTTTATTTTTTTATAGGCTTATTAAAAGACTTATAAAAAAAATGACCGATATTTTTAAGGGCCAAGGTATGTTCTACATGCAGTATTTAATTGAAGCATCTATAATACTTCTAAGCGATCAAAATTTCAAAACAAAAACATATGATTTTGTATGATTTTGCATTATTTACTATGGCTTCATCTTAAGTTGTAGAAGAATACGAAATTATTTTTTTTTACTTATTAATGCATTTTTTTAAATCATTTTTTTATTTATTTTTTTGATTTTTAGTGAATCTGAAGTACTTTAACTAATTTGTCTGAATATGGGTAGACCTACTAAAAGTGCTTTTCATATGAGACAGACATTTCTTGACCATAACGACGTTACGATAGGTGACTCAAAGATCCGGATAGCCTATAAAAGATTCGGCCAAGTATCATTAATTTGCTCCTAAGAATTGAAGAGTTCCGTTACTTTGTCATGGATCCCATAATCAGAACCTAACCAAACTCTCATCAAACTACCGTTTAAGTACATCCTTTCCAATGAAAAAAGAATCATCAAAGTCGTTTGGGGTGATATTTAGTTATTCGTCCATTTGTCGCGCACATACTTAAAGCAAATTTAACAAGTATATGGTTTTCTCATAGATTCCATTGTCAGAACTGAACCAAATTGAAATGGGACCACACGGAAAGCACTAGTTTTCAAATAATCATCAATATCGGTTCACCCAGTCGAAAGTTCTGAGGTAACAAACATTAAAAAAATTCTTAGTCGAATTGAGAACCTCCTCCTTTTTGAAGTTGTTTAAAAAATATATGTTTGATTAATTTATTTAATTAAATCTGAGAAATCAATAAAAACACTAGAACACAACTTTTCTTTTGCCCTTGCGAATTTTTTTATTAAATCAGATTAATTTAACCCTTGGGCATTCAATTCATTCATTCGTCATTCTCAATTGATAAAATTGCAAGATCTGATAGTCTTTCTTGACACATAGCCGAACGTAAGTACGTTTTAATTTACTAAAGCTTCGTTCTCCTTTGGCGACAGTTACAGGGATGGTCAGCAAAATCCGAAGCGCTGTCCACACATTTGGGAATATGTCGTGCCAATAATTTTTTTTATAAGTTGAAGAACTTGTAGTGGCTCTGCTGTGTCAAGATATTCGAAACTCGAGACATCACATTTTTTCCCATCGGTAAAAATGATTTGCAAATCTGCGCAGGCTTTTTCTAGTGAAGACTTATCAGTAATGATGTTGATGTTATACAAAAAAGACCATGTATCATTGAATTTAGATAAATGTCCAAACAGAGTGACCAATGCATTTTCAATTGTATCTATTATGGGGGTAAAAGACGTTAATTTTAAACAGTTCTTCGGGATTTGTTGGTGTCTCGTCTGCAGCTTCATATTCAAATAATCGATTCTTTCTTCGGGATCGGATTGGCTTAAGCGTAGAATCTATCCCAGCCTGGGAAGCTATTTCCTTACCTATTATTTGAGCAGACGAATAAGTCCGGTACTGCTTCACAAATTTCGAGCAGTTTTTCAGCAATTGCGATGCGTTTGCTAAGTTCATGATTATTTTGATTGTCCCCATTACGCTGAAAATTCTTTCAGCGACAGCATTAAGCTGGGAATATACTAGGCCCACGCCACGCTACGCGACCTAGGTAGACGTCATCATTTCCATATCTGGACTACTTACCATCCATACATTTTCTATGGAAACGGGTGCTTTAGAATCACACTAGCCCCACGCAACGCGTAGGGGGCGTCGGTTAGTGTGATTCTAAAGCACCCGTTTCCTTAGAAAATGTATGGATGGTAAGTAGTCCAGGTATGGAAATGATGAAGTCTACCTAGGTCGCGTAGCGTGGCGTAGGCCACGTATGTTCCCAGCTTCATTGAATTTTTTTTCTTAATTATTTAAATAACTTGTCTCTGAAGTAGCCTAATAGGCGACCAGTCGCCTTTTAGATTTTTTCGTCGCCGATTCTCGTCATGAGTAGCCTAAATGGCGAAAAACCGCCTACGTTGACAACACTGCTTGCTCCCCGCACTTACCACACGATTTATGATTTACGATCGATAGATAGTAAATCAGTGGTCGGGTGTTTTCGGCGCCCCCTAACGACGGCGCCCTGTGCGGTCGCACCGCTCGCACCGCCCTAGGGCCGCCCCTGTGTACAATATTATAAACAACAACAAAAAATAAATATCTCGGAGTAATTATTGATAAAAATCTGAAATGAAAGGAACAAATATGTCAAGTAGTAAACAAAATCAGAAAATTAATATATATATTTTTAAGAATTAGAAATTTTCTGTCGATAAAAAATCTATATATCTACTATGCCTTAGTTCAATCCACTTTACAATACGCTAGTATTAGTTGGGGATCCGCGTATAAATCTAACCTTCTTCCAATAGAAATTGTACAAAGAACAATTATTAAAATTATATTAAAAAAATCCTTAGACTACCCAACAGAACGCCTGTTTGAAGAATTTCAAGTACCCACATTTAAAGATTTATATATTAAAAATTCATTAATTCAAATTATAAAAGAAAAAGATAAACATCCATTTTTAAATGAAAACAGAACTCGACTTAAACATGTTTTTCTATGCCCAAAACTAAATATGTCTTTTGCACAGCATCATTATACCAGGGAAGAACTTTTTTCAATCGACTACCAGAAGAAATCAGAAGCATTAATGATAAAACCCGAATACTGCTCTCTGTCAAGAGATATTTTAAAAATATTCTTAAGAAAAAAACCACTGTCAATTAATCTTACAAAATTCTTTCTTTTTTTAAATACACACTGTAATCAAAATAAATACTGCAGCTCAAATATATTTATGTACAATGAATTATTTAAGTACTAACTAATAACATTAATGTACACTCCCCTTCCATACACAAGGACATGCTTTCGATGGAAGGGTAGTAAAAAAAACATGAGATGTATAATTATCATGTAAATACCATGTAAAACATAATATTAAAAATAAAACATTATTAAAAAAAAAACAAAAACAAAAAAACATTAGGGAAAAAGTTGAGGTCGAAGGTTGAACTGAATAAAATGGTACAGGAAGGGATTATCGAACCCATAAAATGTAGCAATACAGCAAGCCCGATGGTAATTTTATTGTTAAAAAGCAAAATGGAAAAAATTAGAATTTGCGCGGATTTTAAAAGGACATTAAACCCAATGTTGGAAAATACGTCATACCCAATACCTAGAATAGAAGATTTACTATCTACATTGAGCAAAGGGAAAATTTTTTCAAAATTATATTTGAAAGGTTCAGTGGAGATAACATTTCAGTTCTAGTTACAATGAAATATTTATATATTTGTAATAAACGGAATGTTTTATTTAATTTTGTATAATAAAATTAGTTAGTGGAGTCCCGAACCTAGTCGGATGCTAAGGTTAAGTGTGGGAGGGTGTAATGTATTAATTATGGTTAAATCCGCATAGATGGCGGTAATAACTGCTTCATAGCTTTGAGCGATTATAGTTTAGAGAATTAACGACAGATGTCTAGGAGTCAAGGAGGCAGGTGATAAAACAGTTGCCGGAGGGCTCTCGGGGCTCTTTTGGTTGGAATGTAGAATGGAGATTAGGTGAACTATTATTAATTACATGAATCGTAGTCTTAATAAAAGACAAGTACTTGTAAGTCAATGGTGTATTTATTTAACCAAGTGAAGTCATTATACGAACTATGTGACGTTTATGGCCAAAATGAGTTATTTACACCATTCGTTTTGGATTTTTTTTCTCCATCATCCACAATATAATATCCTAGACCTAGACCAATGTTTTATTCGGTTTCCTAAATAATCTGACATCAAAATCCAATTTTTCATGATTTTCGAGGCAACTTTGGCAATTATTTGTGAGAGAATGCTAATTTATTAAAAAAACAATTTTGCTTTACTATATAAAGATGATGAAATATAAAATTAGAAAATAAAAATGGTAAAAAAGGAAGATTTTTGATGTCCATAAATTTCAATAACTAACGACTTGTATACGTTTGTAACAAAAAATTGTCGCACATAAATTAAAATTTCTACCCAAACAAATGTTTTTTTAATTTTTTTACTTGATTATTTCAAAGGCACTCGCAGTATTTAGCATCTAAAATATATCTAAGAGTTCTAATTTTCAAACCAAAATCAGATGATTTTGCATTGCTTAGTAGTTATTTTTTTTAATGTTTTTCATTTACTTCCATACAAATAATTTCCCATTATAACTAAAAATTTAGATTTGTATGAAACGAGTCGAAACAGGCCGCGCAAACGTTCCTCTAAAGTTACTTTGTTTTTTCAATAGTTATACTAGGTATAGGTAGGTATTTTCACCTTTTCTGATTATAGCACATGTTTCCATGCACGTTGTATAGTGCTACGTGGATAATCGCCAAGCGGCAAAACAATGTATACATACCATAAAACCAAAATCAACATAGAATATCATAATACTGACCAGGTGTACCTCACAGACTTTATCATTAAAGGAAGCGCCAATTCTGGACGGGATATGATCCCGCCGAGAATATCTGTGAACCCCTTTAGTGCTCAGGGAGTAGATCTTAAACCATAATATGTATCAGGCTATAAAGGGTGGTGTGCAGGGATCATAATTAAATACGGAGATTAGGAGAGTTAAAACATATAATTATAAATTACTGAACATATGACGAGGCCTAACTCGACAGGTAGTTATAAAATATTACAATGGACTTACCCCCAATGGAACCGACCTTTTTTTAAAGAACTATAGATAGCTAACCGTGAAACAATCGTCTAGTAGCGGCAGGCAGCATTTCCACCTGCAGGGTGCCGAGAAGCTACCGCCGAAGCCAGGACATTGAATCAGTTCGCCGTCTAGCGGCCTTTTGCCGCGTCCAAATTAACCAGGAACCTCGCCGGGAGATGCTTCCAATGATGTGGGTATGGCATGTGGTGATGCCTACCCTCGGGCCAGACGAGTGTCACGTCGGCGGAAATTACTTCCGCGACACAAAGGACTGTGAATTACCTCACGGGCAATCAGGGCACAGATAATTAGGAACTCTGTCCTAAATAGGATCGGTCGATTTAACATGGATTACACGCTCGGACTTTACGGTCTTGACATACTCATGCTATGATATGATCACATTGACATACTCATGCTTTGCGAAACTGCAATTCGTAGTGAACTTGTGAATCTTTATGATATATTTTTTATTTTTTTTTATTAATATTTGTTTCATTTACATTTTCATAATATAACATAATATAGCTTACATATTTTTTTATACACTCTCCTAAGAAAGCAAATGCTTGTGTTTAGGAGAGGACAACTTGTTAATAACTTAAGAATTATTTAAACAAAAAAAAGATCCTTATCACAAACTAAAGAGTTTAACTTGTGAAGAGATTTAGACTTAATATATTTTAAAAGTTCATAGGAGTAATTAAACAAGAAATGTATATAGGATGTACATAAAACATTAGGAATAACAGTGAAAAATATATCTAAGAAAAAATTTAAATTATATGGTGGTACTACCAATATAAGATATAATTTTTTTTTAAATTTGTTGTAATTTTTTTCTGTTCTTATATCAGCAGGTAATTGATTAAATAATTTTATTCCTTTATATACATAGTGATTCTGTGCAGTTGTGGTTCGTACGGGAGGTACAGTTAGTCCACCAATAGAAGTATTCCTTATGCTAATATTTTGCAGTGGGGTAATATTTTTATTAAAGATATCTTTGTGTAGATGAAGTAGAGCTATTTTTTCGTAAAGTTTTGTAAGTGGGGGAACAGGGAATTCTTGAAATACGTTTATAGTTGGGTAGTGATATGGTTTTTTTAGGATAATTTTTATAAGAATTTTTTGAATTGTTTCGAGTGGTAGAAGGGATGATTTGTATGCACCCCCCCAAGCTATGATTCCATATTGTAATACAGAATGAGCAAGTGCAAAGTAAATTTCTTTTAATATTTTTAATGAGATAGTATTTCTAAGTCTGAAAAATATATATATTAGTGTAGCGGCTACTTAACCCGCTCTGTAAAATTTACTGCACGCCTTTCATTTATCTCCCGTCTCTACCGATACGGACCGCTCCCTCATTAGTTTCCTCATTCTGTCTACTGTGCAGTTTATTTGATTTTTCCATTTGATGTTATTGTCGATAATTATTCCGAGATATTTTATTTGTTCTTTACTACTAATATGTATACAATTTGAGTTACAGGGCGCGATTTTAAGTAGACAATTTCTGTCGTGAACTTTAATATTTACATTTATATTTGAAATATTCTCTGTTAGGTTCAGAGGTAGAAAATAAGTTTTTTCAACATTTAAAGAGAGTAAATTTTCGTCAAACCATTGTTTAATGATATTTATTGCATTATTTGCTGATATTTCGGCCTCTTTCCAAGAGTTTTCTTCAATCGTTAATACTGTATCATCCGCATAAGATATATTCTTTCCGATGATAGGAAGCTCAAAAAGTTCATTTACATATAATATAAATAGTATTGGGCCCAATACAGTTCCTTGTGGGATTCCAAAATTAATTTTTTCTACATCACTTAATTCGTTGTTTACTTTTACTTGTTGTGTTCTTTGATATAGATAACTATTTATCCACGATTTAGCTTTATCAGTTATACCTACATTATTTAGTTTGTTGATTAATTTTGAATGTGAAACACTGTCAAAAGCTTTACGGAGGTCAATGAATATACTTAGGCATTTTTTACCTTTATCCAGTGCTTTATAAATAACTCTAGTTAGTTCCGCTATTGCGTCTTGCGTGTTTTTTTTCTCTCTGAAACCGTATTGACTGGGGTTAATACATTTTTTTATTATCCCCGGATTCAATTCGTATCACTATTGCAGAAACCATAAAACTGGTGGAAGCATTTTGTTTTTTGTAAAAAATAGCCTCTCCTTTTCGCAAATATTTCTGGACACTAAATATTTTGAGAACGTCTTTGGAATATTGACACTTCCAGTTCCAAATAACAATACTTTAAATGTCTTAGCAATATACTGACCCCCGAATCTAAATAAGCAAGCATTTTTGTCAGAAATATCCATGGTGTTTGAAAACGATATTAAATCAAATGAAAGTGTAATATTTTTCGGCGATGTAAATTTAAATTTATTAGATAAAGCTATCATTATAAATTATGAAAATATCCTCACTAATAAATATTTTTTTTTTAAATAGTGTTACAAGGGAGGTAATAGTTCAAGAGAAAATTATCAGCTCATGTATAGATCACTTTTTTGTCCGATTAAGCGGAAAGTTACCCAATGGAGTAAGCAGTACAATCTCCGCATGCGTGTGTGATTATAACATTGACGACCACCACAGATGTTAGTATACACTATAACACGGTAGATAATTTCGACTCTAACGATACTTATAACATCCAAATTCTTTCACAAAAAATATCGATAAACATATTTGTAATTATGATTGGAAATCGCTTCTAAAGGAAACCGATGGATCTGTTATTTATTTAAAAATTAAAAGTAATTTTGACGACTTGTATAAAAACAACACAATTAAAATAAGCAAAAAATGTAAAAGCCGACCTTATGCAATAAATGATTGGATATCTAATGATACACTATGAATGATATTATGATTGTGTAGAGTGGATTAATGTGTTTGTGTAAAAAATGACTGGCGAAGGACCTTGATTTTGTGTTACTATCACTGCCTGAAATGATAAAATACATGTGGCATAGAAAGGAAAGGACTCACCGAAAAGGGTAAAAGAACTTGTAGGTTGGCAATGCACTTGTCTGCTTCCTCTCCCATCCAACAGGCACAAACAGCAATAGTCGTGAATTTCGTTATTTTGATAGTACACAGCGGAGTTATTTTATAATGGCGGTTCACTGATAGCGGAGGCACAATGGCGATATGTTGCGGCGGGAGTTTATTACAGACTGACTATGGGTAAGATTTACGGACAGGCAATTGGGATAGGTAGGAAAAGGAATTTGCAACAATAATTAATACCAATCCCAAGCAGTGACGGTATGTATGCGTGCTATGTAGGTATGTGTATGTGTAGGTATGTGTATGGGCGTAACCACACTATGTAAAATTTAAAAAAACGAGATTATTTATATAAACGTTGGAAAAATACTCCAACAAACAAATACTATGAAAAAGAACATAAGAGTTTTAGAAATGTTTTAAATAAATTGTTACTAAAATTAAAAACCTCATACTATAATGATAAATTCAAAAATCTATTTCAAGACTCAAAAAAGACTTGGGACGAGTGTAATCAAATTTTAGGAAAGAAATGTAAAAATGATTGTGACCAAATTGCCTCCAAATATCTGATAAAAGATCGGACCAAAGAAAATGTAACCAATGATTTTGTTAATTATTTCTTCGACAGTGTCTGCAATATGTTACACAAATGTGATTACAAGACAACTGTTTTTGAACCAGAGGAGATGCCTCAAAGCGTGTACCTACCAAGGGCCAAAACTGCTGATATAGAAAGCATTGTGAGGCAACTTAAAACTCTTCTCCTGGAATTGATAATATCAGAATGTGCGATATTAAAAAAAAAAAAACATCACACCGTTTCCCGCAGGGGTAGGCAGAGAGGAAGGACCGCCAAACAACTCGATCTCGGCACACACTCCTTGCCTCGTTCACATTCATACATCGTCTCATATGATGATGATCTACGAAGGTCTAAATGGAAATATTGGAGTTTTTATTTAAATATTTATCTATTTAAAGCATGTTTACACAAGGTTTTTCGATGCCTGTCTCACTAGGATATATCTGTGTTGAGACAGGTATATCTGTGCCGAGACAGGTATATCCTAGTGAGACAGTTACTCGCGTCGTGTTGACATTTGCGCTATTGCTGCCATCTTTTTTTTCGTGGAAAGTTAGGACGCAATTATTATCTTATTTTTTTTCTTTTTCATTGAATTTTTTTGTTTCATAATTTTACATGGCTGTTATACACGACATCTTTTTTCAGCCCGATTCCAATTAGACACAAAAGTCAACATTTTTCGCGCTATGTGATCGCTATTATCATCTCTATTTTCATATCTATGATTTTAGTTGGCATCACAGCAAACTGCATGGTTCATTTGTTGCTTGCAGTGATGACAATTGAAATTGTAGATATAAAAATAGAGATTAAAATAGCAATCGCTTAGAGCGAAAAATGTTGACTTTTGTGTCTAATTGGAATCGGGCTGAAAAAAGATGTCGTGAATAACGGCCATAAAACAGATTTTGAAATGTACAATTTTCTGAAATAATTTTCTAAAGTAAGCTGATGCTTGTGTTAAGGAAAAGGGTGATCATTGATCAATGCCGTAAATAACCTTTTCTGCGCCCTGTGCGAGCTTCTAAGCGTCCTATTTAAGTGGACCCTTCGCCTATCGTACCACCCACTGTGTCTAACTCACTAAAACTCAAACGCAAGTTCACTCGTGCAAATGCGTTGCTCACCCTGATGCTTAAGATTTAATTTTTGGGCCACTTTGGTCTTCATACTTCTATAATAAAATACCTTGCAAAGTTTCAGTAAACTGTAAATTAATTTAATTTTAAGTACTTTGTATGGTAGAGTTTTGATTAAGGAAGGTAGCATAGCAAAATATAAATTGCGCTTAAGTATGAATTGGTGAAAAAACGCATATTCGAAAATATTTGCAAAGATTCACAACTACCCAATACACAAATGAATGAGACCGCAAATGAATAAGTTCAGATACTAAAGATTTGAAGCAAGCCATAAACTTTTTTAAAGATTTACTTTTCGCGCTTTCTTCATTGCGAAATCGTTGATAACCTTTTCATACGACAGGCACCGTCCTATGTCGCGTTCAACCGACAAAATCGCTAGGCCGGTCAATCTTTCTTGGCCAATCGTCGAGCGCAAGTAAGCTTTTATTAATTTGAGCTTACTGAATGATCTTTCGCAGGAAGCTACAGTCACTGGCATTGTTAAAACTTTATAGCGACTACTACATTGGGAAACATCTCTTTTAAATCTAGTTCGACTATAGCTTTAAGAAGACCCAGACTTGAACCACGGTCACATTTATCAAAAAGTGTAGTCGTTTCAACTTGACTCTTTAAAGTGTCTAATTCAGCCCAAAATTCAGTAGCATTAATATCTGCTGAATATTTGATACTCAAATCAGCGACATGTTTTTTTAGTTCTTCAGCTGGATAATTAGCAATCTGTTCTTTAGTCAAAAAATTAAAAAGGTGTTGAATATCGCCATGTGAATTCAGAAATCATTTTATCAATTGCTTCATACATATTAATTTTAAAACTTTGCTGTGGTGTAATATCGTAGCCGGTGTCTGAGCTTTCTCTTAGGTCGTGTCTTTTTACTCGTTTTTTACGTTTTTCCAGGAAAATCGCCTTCAATTTAACATTCTTAACAAACCTTTATTTGCCTTTTCGAAAACGTTGCTCGTATCTACAGTCTCACGAATATACTGAATTGTCTTGTTAATCCTTTGATTAATTCAGAGGCTTTGTCGATAGCAATAGTTTTCGACTGTGAAGCTACGTTCACCCTATCAACAGACTCCAAAACTTGATCCCAAATTTGCAGAGTACATATAAATTTATAGTTTATTAGACCCATAATGTTTTTAGCTGTAGCTATTTTTTTTGCATTGTAATCGTTGATAGTTAAAATCTTTAGTACGCACCAGAGTTGGGGCAGTTGGATGTTTAAAGCTTTAATGGCCATAGCTTTAGAAGCCCATCTAGTGTCGGCGTGTTTCTTTAAAGAAATTTTAAATGTTTCATTAAAGTTTCCCATCTGATGGTAGAACTCGAAAAAAAACACAAATATCTTCTGAACTATTCCAAATAATGTAATCATGTTGGGTGTTACACTAGCGGCATGTACGCCAGACAAATTCAAAGAATGTGCTACACAAGGTAGGTATTCAGCATTTACATTAATTTGTTTTATTTTGGCTTGAACTCCGTTATATTTACCAGCCATGTTACTGCCATTATCGTACCCTTGGCCACGAACATCATCATTTTTCATCATCCGTCAACTTCTAATTTTGTTAAAATTTCTTTTGACAAACCTTCGCCCGTTTTTTCATGAGATAGAATAAAATATATGAAACGTTCTTCTATGGTACCTGTCTGTTCAAATATTTTTACGAACCTTAAAATTTGTGACATCTGTTCTTGATGCGATACGTCTGGCGTGCAATCAAAATCACGGAGAAGTATTTCGCGGCACGAACCTCGCCTATGATTTGTTTGTTGACCTTGGAAGCGAGAATATCCATTAACTCGTTTTGAATATATGGCGTAAATACGTAATATTGCCTTTATTAAAGTGACTCGACGTGCGTTCTAAGTTCGGGAACAAATTTTGAAATCATATCATTCTCTAATATGCTCATGAAAGCCACTGATAGGTAAATTATTTTCCGCGCAAAATAAAATTATGCTAGTACACTCAATCAATCGAGCATTAGGGGCGCAACGGGGCCGGGAACTTATCAGGAGCAATCAGGAGCAAAACGAAAAAATAATAGTCCTGCCTAGTCTGGCCATTCTTGCGCCCCCCAGAGTCTACGCCCTGTGCCTGAGCACCGGTGGCACCGCCCTGTTTACGGCACTGTCACTGATACAAAAATTATTTGCTGTATTAATAATTACACCGGTTTGCGCAATTCCCCCAAAATATTCACATTTCTCCCTGATGTTGAGAAGCACGTGATTCTAACAAGAATGTACCTACAACCCCATATCTCTCTTTTATCTATAGGTATTATAAAGTTTCTGTGCATTTGTGGCGGGCGGTCGAGCGATTTTTATGCAAATCTTTAGTTTTATTCCAGACTGATGAAATTTTGCACACTTGACCTTCAAAACAAGAAGAAGGTCACTGTTCACATTAGATTTTGAAAAGCTATTTGTAAAAGCCGGGCAACGCCAGGACTTCAGCATTAAATAAATTTCTCAAGTGCTTTCGTTAAATTAGTATCCTTTGCCTTACCTTAATAAATCTGGCCTTTTCCAGTGGTTCGTTATATCCTGGTTGAATCTTGTACTTCCTCATGAAGAGTGGTCTGTTGTTGATATCCATATAAGCGTAGAGAAGGCCAAAACCCCAATAAAACCCGATGGTCAGGGTGTTTGGTATAATCAGCCATAAAACAAAATTGTCCTCAGCTGAAACAATTAAATAATTATATAAATAAATAAAAACAAATCACTTTGTACACACCACTTATTTAATCAAAATTATCAACATGTTTCGAAACCAAAGGTTTTTCGACATGTTGATAATTTTGATTAAATATGTGGTGTGTTCAAAGTGATTTGTTTTCATTTCATTAAAATGACGCCATAGAGTGATTTTGAGATTATTGAAGAAGAAATTATATAAATTAGATTACTTGAAGATAATCTGAATGTTCATCTACAAGTATTATACCAAATGATTCAAATTATATTACGACACGATACGATTGAACCCCCCCAGAGACCGGTACACCGAGGGGCACTGATTCGTTAGGACTTGGAATACTTGGTCCTCTTAAGAAGGGAAGGAGGCTGGAGTTTAATCGGCCGGTATACTTCGCAACCTACTAAGCCAAAATTGGAAGTTAGGTTAGGGCGGAACAAAGGAATGGATTGAGCGAGATTTTTTTTATCCCTTTCTTTTTGCCTTCTTCCTTCTCGGCTTTTCTTGTCTTTCCTTGTCTCTTCTTGCTTCTTCTAGTCTCTTCTGGGATTTTGTCGTCTCTTCTTGGCTCTTCTTGAGTATTCTTGGGTCTTCTTGCCTCTCATGGCTCACCTTATCTCTTCTTGCCATTTCTCGCTTCTTGAATCTTCCCATTTCTTCTCGTCTCTACTTGGCCCTTCGTGGCTTTTCTTGTCCTAACTTTTCTTTTCTCTTCTTGATTCTTCTTGTCTCTTCTTGCTTCTTCTTGCCTTGTCTTGAATCTTCTAGTAAATTCTTGAATCTTCTTGTCTCCTCTTGTCTCTTCTTGGCTATTCTTGCTTCATTTCGTCCCTTCTTGCTTCTTTTTGGCTCTTCCCGTCCCTTCTTGCCTCTTCTTGGATCTATTCACAGATCGGCTCTTTGTGACTTTTCTTGTCTCTTCTTGTTTCTTTTTGGATTCTCTTGCCTGTTCTTCCCTTATATTGCATCTTCTCGCCCCTTTTTGGCTCGTTTCGTCTCCTCTTGGCTCTTCTTAAATATTTTAACTGCTTGCCGACTCTTCTAGTCTATTCTTGTCTCTTCTAGTATCTCCTAGTCTCTGCTGCCATTTTTTGCTTCATCTAATTTTTTTTTCGTTGTCATATATCTTCTTGCATCATTTTATTTTTTCTTGGTTCTTCTTCCTCTCCATTCATGTTTTTTTTTAAATTTTTATTGGAGATGTGGCGACGCATTATCTTTCGCCTTCAGAAAGAAGATACGAGAAACATCTCCTAATATTCGCGCGCATCGGCAAACCTACTTGCATAGGTACCTTCCTACCTATACTGGCCGCGACGCACTTTCTCGCCTGCCGCACCGATAAATGATAATATCGCCACCGCCTAGAAAGGTCTGGAGATAGCACCGTACAATATCAGTACGGCGCCGAACATTCTTGTCAACTGACGAAGTGGCACGTATTACCTACCGCGAGGTAGTTACTCTGCCGCGGCTATATAAGCGACTTAACTCGGCGCTCGCACAGTCAGTCCCGATCCGTCAGTCAACGCTTGTCCGCCAGCGAGGAACCGTCTAGACGTTATACAGACGCTATGTGACTTACACGCATTCTCCAGCGCAGCATCTCGGACTCTCCGTAACACCTTCGAGGCTCTCATTCACCACCGCTGTCTCGCAGTCCGGTCCGCCGCACCATGACTTGAGATGTCTTCTCCCACAAAGCCCGCCGTGCTTTCTGTTCGCGATGTAACTCGATCTCCGGCAATCCGAAGCCTGTCACGTTTCGCTGCCGCTGAGATTCTCCTCATCGCCTAACAAGGTCTTCTTCCTGCCCTGCGTGTGACTCCAGCTCACCGAAGTCACAGCCGTCATCTCCGTCCTCATGACGTCGAGCGACCGCCTGGAACTGGTCAGCATCTACCACTCTAGTGATCTGAAGAGACGTCATCTTCACCACTGCAGCTTCCTGACCATCATCACATCTCACAGCGCACCATCACTGTCTGCTCTTCCGTCTACATCCCTGGCTCATTGACTATCGCTACTTAGCACAATAAAGACGACTCACATACATCGACTGACGACTTTCATTTATCTCCCGTCTCTACCGATACGGACCGCTCCCTCAGAGATTTTTTTAATCCTTTTTTTTAATGCCGGCAACCCGGGCGTTTATTGTAATAATAATATCTTATACAAACAAGTTAGTAGCCCGCCTCACTAGACTAAGTCTGTTCCGAGGCGGGTACGTATATATATATACATAAACTGTTACGTTACGGAATTGTTTCCCGTGCGAGCTAATAGCGAATTGACCCCTTGCACAGGCCCTCCGCCCCTCTCCCCGCACCGCGCGGCGCCCGTGCCAAGCGCCGAGCGGCTCCCCGTCCCCATTCCTTCGCCGGCCTTCGGCAGAATAACTGTGTTCCCCGTGATTCGCGCTAGGCGCTCTCCGTAAACGCTCACGATGTTTTACTTTAATTGTGTATTGTGCTTAAAGAGGTTTACGCCTACCCAGAATCCTGTCTGCCGACCGCCTATCTCCTGCTTGTGAGTACCAATGAACCTTGCTACCCCTCTGTGTGCTAAGAACTGACATTTAAATTCACTAAACACGTGTAGAGAGAGTTGAGAGAAGCTTCCCCCGTTATGATAGAATTAATTAGAGATAGCCAAATACTCATGTGTGTAGTGCCGATGCTGGCCTTTTGTAGAACCCTGTTCACCTTTAATTGAATAAAACCCTTTTTCGTGCATAACAACTGTGTTCTGATTGAGGAAGGAGACCTGGAGATTTTGAGGAAAGGAAGGGGAGTAGGAATTAACAAGCGAACCACAGACACTCGCCCTGGGTTTAAGAGGGACCTTGCACGCGCCGGCTGTGCAGAGCTAGCCGCCGGCTTGTTTATTGCATGTCCTTTCCAGGTTTTGGGTTTAGCGTTGGCCGCAAGTAGCGCCAATGCTAGCACTGGGCCCAACGTGGTGCTTTTTTTTTTTGCGTTTTAATGCTAGCACTGTCGCCCGACGTGTGGCATTTTTTTTCCTCCCTCTTCACGGTCCCACAGTCTCGTTCTTCAATCAGCAATTGTTTAAACTTTATAATGTATAATGTTTTGTCTTGTTACTCCCAATTTGTCTAGCATTTCCATCAAGAACCCCGACGCGATTGTAACTTCGAATTGCAATTTAAATTATCACGGGCACGATTCCTTCATTTTCGAGTCGTCACTCGACAAAACATTATCACCGGTATTCCTACGTAAAGTGCTCAACCAAGAAAGTTGCCGTCGTGAATAATATAGTGTTTACAAGTGTCGACCGACTAAATTTGCTAGTTTCAAATACAAGATTAATAGTGGAAATGTACACAAATATTTAAAACAAAGTTATTCAACAATTAAAATCCTGTATATGATAAACCAATTACCCGCTTCGTTTCCCGAAAGTTAATTAACCAGTTTTTATTAATAAACTTATTCCGCAGTGTGCTGGTCTGTATTTGATATCGACATATTCTGCGAATAGGGGACTATTTCGCAAAATACTGGCCTGTATATATAACGGCATATTTTGCAGCTTAAGGGAAACAAGTGGATTAAATTCTTTCTACCTTTTGACAATTGAGCATTTTTCTAATTTTGCCGCCTGTTTCATCATTTAGCTTTTTTTTCTTTCGTAAGAAACAGACGACATAATTTGAAAGACGTTCGGTTCGCGTTGACGTCGATTCCTCGAGTCAGGCATTACATTACGTATGCACATTTCTGCATATAACTTGTTATGACAAAAGGAAGTCGGCGGATAAATACCAATAATTGGTGATGCTCAAATCAGGCTACAGTCTAGCCACGTAAATAAAGAAACGATTCCCCAAGACATTGTTGAATTTTCAAACAAATACTTCCACGAAAACTTGTATAAAAGAAAAAATATTTCTTTCCTTTTCTGAAGAACCCCCCTTTGGAAAGGAAATGGAAATATTCTAAAAACATGTTCGTTTAAGGCGAACCTCGTTTCCGTTTTTCATTTCCGGACTTTTGCAAATTTGCAAACATTTTTCAAAAACATCGGAATAAATTCTAAAAACGTGTTTCATTAAGGTGAATCCCGGCCCGTGAAATTTTCATATCCGGACTTTGAAAATTTTCAACAAATTTCCAAAACAGCTGGATTTTTTCACAAAAACACGTTTTTTAAGGGAAACCGCTGCCCAAATTTTTCTCGTTTTTGGACTTTGAAAAATTTTCAACAAATTTCCAAAACATCTGGATTTTTTCACAAAATCACGTTTTTTGAGGCAAACCCCTGCACAAATTTTTCTCGTTTTTGGACTTTGAAAAATTTTCAACAAATTTCCAAAACATCTGGATTTTTTCACAAAATCACGTTTTTTAAGGGAAACCGCTGCCCAAATTTTTCTCGTTTTTGGACTTTGAAAAATTTTCAACAAATTTCCAAAACATCTGGATTTTTTTCACAAAATCACGTTTTTTAAGGGAAACCGCTGCCCAAATTTTTTCTCGTTTTTGGACTTTGAAAAATTTTCAACAAATTTCCTGGATTTTTTCTGGATTTTTTCACAAAATCACGTTTTTTGAGGCAAACCCCTGCACAAATTTTTCTCGTTTTTGGACTTTGAAAAATTTTCAACAAATTTCCAAAACATCTGGATTTTTTCTCAAAATCACGTTTTTTGAGGCAAACCCCTGCCCAAATTTTCAAATAAACCAAACACTTATAAAAAAACGCGTTTTTTTTTTTCAAAACTTGTTTTGTAAAAAATACGCTCCAGTGGTCAGTCTCTGCCCAATTTCTCTCCAATTGCGAGTGTAGTTCTCACTTTTTCCAACATAAGGTCACTCTGATACGATCTTATACACCATGGAAGTTCCTCAAGTTACGCTGGGTATAATCCCGCACGTCTTTACTTCAAGAAAGGAAGAACTACTGCAGGCCCTGAGAAATAGAAAGATTTCTCTTAGGAATAATTCCAAAATGCCTTACTGTGACGGAATCAGTAAATTCCATCACATCAAGTACTCAGGCGTTATCAAATTGGCAAAACATGCATCTTGTTAACCCTGATCATCATTACGCCCCTGACCTCTCTTGGCCAGTCGTCAATGAGTGCGATGCGGTCTCTTTAAAAGTCTTATAATTCTTGTCATAAGTGACGTGAGTTACATGTAAATATTAAATGTAAATAGTCACCCATATGGGCATTCGTAAGGTAATCCTTACACCCGAAGGCACATTAATGTCAACGGTAGCCTAACTCCTGTACATTCTTTTTCTTTTTGCATAATTTTATATGTTCTTGTACACCCTGCGTGCCTTGCCTGCTGTACCACAAGAGCACCTCTTGGGGCACCGTTTTCATACTTGTATGCATCCTCTTCCTGAAATTGATCACTTCGGGAAAGGGCCTCCTTTTCCTCCTACCATCAACGGTTCCGGAAAACTCCTGCTCCAAGACGTCGCTTTCCTTTTCACAATTCTTGCAGCATCCGCGCGTTTTTTTTTCTCACCTCATCGCCTCATCTTGTCATATCACCTTTTAATTGTTTTGTGTCGGGTTTTTGCCGTACCAGTACGTCCCTACCCTAATGTTGTAAATATAAAATCATAAGTGCAAGTCTGTATAATAACCATTGGTTTCAGACCATTGCCGCAGCTCACTACTATGGTCACAGCACCATATTGTAAGAATGTCGCGACGATTTCCGTATAATAGGAAATCCTCCCGTTTTTTCTTTTTTCTTTTTCCCCTTCACCCCATCCTAACACATTCATAGTAATGTTGTATATTGGGGATCGTTTCGAATACACCAAATGTACACACCTATCAGGTCACATTCGCTGGATTCGAAACAATTCAAGGGCAACCTTGTTGCTACTTGTGGTTTTTCTTCTTTTTCCGAAAATTAGAATGGCGCTCAACCCAATTGCTCTATTTTTTTCCAGAATCGTATTTTGTCGGATTCTGAGAAAAATATTTGTTATAAAAGTGACAATACGTTTCGTCCCTTCATTAACATTGTTCTTTGTACATATACAACTTCATTATGAGGTACATATTTTATCATGACAAGTTTCTTTTGTCCTTATTGTACCATTATTCTTGTTTGAAGTTTAAAATCTTGGCCAGATCTTCAATAAAATTTGTGTTTATCGCCTTTTGGCAAGTCTTGTAACGTATGCTAATATGAAATTATTAAGCTACAGCAGTGCCGTATTAATTACATCATTGCAAAACCGCCGTCTGTATTGAATGGGGACCCACATTTTCGAACGTAATTGGGCTACTGTCTTTCAATACTGGGCAAATTTGTTGTAAATCGTTCATTCCTGTCACGTGAGACGTGAAAACGTGACAATATCTACCATCATAGGAGAGATCCTCAAAACATCCGCCATGATACGAGAAGCTCGTTATAATTACTTTATACTCATAACTAAATGTTACTAAGTTGGTCGTGTGTCCTTTGGCATGAGAACCGCTTAACCCGCCGTCTGTATTGAATGGGGACCCACATTTTCGAACGTAATTGGGCTACTGTCTTTCAATACTGGGCAAAATTTGTTGTAAATCGTTCATTCCTGTACATGAGACGTGAAGACGTTACAATACTCACCATGAATCGTGCGAACGAAATAATATCTACCCCCATGTTTGTGTAACCTACCAAGTGTAGATCACACGTCTTTTATGTCAGTGTATTTCTTTTGTCCTACACTACCAAATGGTATTGTAATGTGCCAGGATAACTGCTG
Source organism: Limnephilus marmoratus (assembly GCA_917880885.1). Lineage (NCBI taxonomy): Eukaryota > Metazoa > Arthropoda > Insecta > Trichoptera > Limnephilidae > Limnephilus > Limnephilus marmoratus. The sequence goes on from OU862911.1 coordinate 14,133,349, forward strand.
TAGACCTTGTTTCACCTTCCACTCAGAGGTCGAATTTCGGAAATAGCCGAGTCCTCAGCAGTTTTCTTCGTTCAAATGTTCCCAATTGTCACCCTTTCCCTTCCTCGAAATTATCCGTGAATGGGGATATATGCGTTACGCACTTGGCGTTTCGTTTGTCAAATGGGACAACCTTCATACACGGATCCTTTCAACTTCCTACTCCTTTCCCACTTTTCATAACTTATTTGTACTCAATGTTTTTGTTCTTCGAAAGTAGAAAAAATGCTACCGTATAGACGTGAGCATAGGTCATGGAAGACCAACTTCTTTCGAACGTGGCATTTTGTCATACGTACAAACCCTTACCTACGTGTTCTTGGAAATGTATTTAGTTTAAAAAAAAACTAAATGGGTTAAACAGAACCTTCCTTGAATACGTACCTTTGTAATATGTATAAGTCTGTAGTTACACTTAGTTAACTCTCTCTCCGTCTCTCTCTCTCTCTACACGTCAAACTAATCCAATCTTTCTCAATATGCACACCTTGTTTCTCTCCAAACCTTTTCATCATTGGTCTACCAGGCAGGTAAACTTCAAGAATTTTGTTCTAATAATAATTTTTCGCCGGATTAATAAGAAGACCAGCAGCTCTTCACCCTATCTACACCTGCGCCTCTCTTCATGCTGCCTTCACTACCGTCACGGAGGTCCCATGCCTTCAAACCCTACGTACCAAAAGCACCCGACCACACCTAACATAACCTAGTGTGAGTCGTGCGTGTAGTTGCGAATTGTATCATCACAAAACCATCACTCAAACAAACCCGAGCACGTCAGCTCTAAGTTGGTTCATGTTCCTGTTGCCATCGTGCAAATGTTCCTGCGGCACCTTGCAAATGTTCCTGTTGCCATTGTACAAATGTTCCTGCGGCACCTTGCAAATGTTCCTGTTGCCATCGTGCAAATGTTCCTGCGGCATCTCGCAAATGTTCCTGTTGCCATTGTACAAATGTTCCTGCGGCATCTCGCAAATGTTCCTGTTGCCATTGTACAAATGTTCCTGCGGCATCTCGCAAATGTTCCTGTTGCCATTGTACAAATGTTCCTGCTGCATCTTGCAAATGTTCCAGCTGCACCTTGCAAATTGCTCTGTTGCCATCATGCCAATGCTCCTGTGCCCTTGCGCAAATAACAATACCAACAATTGTTCATCCAACAATCCCACTGTATACAAACCAGTGTACCAACCACCATCACAACAACGGCTGTCATGCACACAAACCACCTCCTCTATAAAGGACCAACCACCAATTACAATTCCACTCTCCAGTACCTCAATGATGTCATACTGGCCCACCCGCTGGATCCGGAAGCAGCTACCTTTTTGACCTCTGTGACAGGTAGAACCCTCTCCACCACCAAGAAGCCTCATCCTGCGTTCTCTTCTTCGTGTTTTCTTTAAGGCCCTAGTGTTCCTTGAGTGTAATCTCAAACGGGCCAGGTTACTGTGACAAAGTAACCTTATAACTTCAGTGCAACGTTCAAACACCCCAAACATCCTACGCAAACCACGCTACGCAAACTTAGCTCACAGACCAATGATACAATTTAGAGTCATTTTTTTTCTATCACTGCATAACCCTTGTACCTTTCTCCAGCAGGTCCTTGTTTATATTTATGTATGCCACTGCTCTTTCATGTACATTCATGTATAATTCTTTGTTCACCATGTTTTTTTTCTCTTTTGTTTTTGTTTCTACTATTTTGTAGCTAGCAACTTTTTTCTTTTTCTCTCTCTCTCTCTCTCCCCCCTTTCTCTTGGATTTTTTTTTTTGGCACAAGTGCTAGAAGGGTAAGAGGATTTCTTAGCCCTACTGCTCCATTACCACGTCGCCTTTTTTGCGGCGAGGGGGGAAGTGTTACGTTACGGAATTGTTTCCCGTGCGAGCTAATAGCGAATTGACCCCTTGCACAGGCCCTCCGCCCCTCTCCCCGCACCGCGCGGCGCCCGTGCCAAGCGCCGAGCGGCTCCCCGTCCCCATTCCTTGGCCGGCCTACGGCAGAATAACTGTGTTCCCCGTGATTCGCGCTAGGCGCTCTCCGTAAACGCTCACGATGTTTTACTTTAATTGTGTATTGTGCTTAAAGAGGTTTACGCCTACCCAGAATCCTGTCTGCCGACCGCCTATCTCCTGCTTGTGAGTACCAATGAACCTTGCTACCCCTCTGTGTGCTAAGAACTGACATTTAAATTCACTAAACACGTGTAGAGAGAGTTGAGAGAAGCTTCCCCCGTTATGATAGAATTAATTAGAGATAGCCAAATACTCATGTGTGTAGTGCCGATGCTGGCCTTTTGTAGAACCCTGTTCACCTTTAATTGAATAAAACCCTTTTTCGTGCATAACAACTGTGTTCTGATTGAGGAAGGAGACCTGGAGATTTTGAGGAAAGGAAGGGGAGTAGGAATTAACAAGCGAACCACAGACACTCGCCCTGGGTTAAAGAGGGACCTTGCTCGCGCCGGCTGTGCAGAGCTAGCCGCCGGCTTGTTTATTGCATGTCCTTTCCAGGTTTTGGGTTTAGCGTTGGCCGCAAGTAGCGCCAATGCTAGCAAAACTTACACACATATATATTTACATATATGTACATTCATACACACATATATGTACATACACACATACACGCATTTGCGCACAAACATACACACAGGTATTCGCATACCTGTACATAATCGAACACATAGATACATATAAAAACATAAATACGTATAATCATATAAGAATTATTGGGAGTTGAAATACAGTTATCAAGGAATTGACATATTTCCATAAAACCAAAAATTCATCAGATACACATAGTAATGCTAGCATCTAAATCTAGAACTATTAAATATCAACAAAATGAATACACTTAGTAATGCTAGCGTATAAATCTAGAACTAAAAGATTTCAACAAAATTATACACATATGAGGTAATAATAATATAAGCATTCGTAAAACAAAAGCTGTATTAATATTTGGAGTTCGGATCGCACCACTGTCTACACTCAGATAAGAATTTATTGTTACCTTTACGTTTTCGTTACTAATCCATTGTATTATTTGATTTACGATTGAGAGCGTACACTTAGTCTAATAGACTCTATTTATTTTTAATTATTAATTTATGAAATCAATTTCTTGTTCGTTTTTTTTGTTTGTTATTTAATTTGTAATATGGAGGAGGATGAGAATCGGCCACCAGACCCTGAGTCCATATTTAATATTTCTGACGGCTATGACACTGATGGCAGTCAAGTATCTATAACTATTCCTTCCCAAAAACGACGACCTTCGCTTAGTCCTGATGTTCCTCTCAAAATTAAATCTATTTCTCAATCCAAGCAAGCCCCAATCCTTCATAATGATTCCATTCCTGCAGAAGCTAAAACTATTGAATTGATGTATTCTAGTTCCTCTTCAGCTCCATTTATTGTTAATGTGCAAAAGACTGAACAGGGGAAAATAATTCATCCTCTGGATTTCGGAAAATTCATTTTTAGCTCTAAAAATAATAACCTTCGAATAATAAATGGTTCAATCAAGCCGGAAGGCAGATATAAATTGTCCTTAGAATTTAAATCCTCCACCTTTGCTAATGCTTTGTTAAAAAAATTGGTTCTTTGTCAAATAATAAATTCAAAGCATTTATACCTACTTTCAACTTAACCAGAATGGGCAGAGTGAAAGGTATACCTACCGATCTCTCTGAATCTGAAATTGTAGATGATCTTAATGACTCCCAAGTTACTCCTAAAGTTTTAAAAGCTCATCGTTTAAATTTCAAAGATTCTTCTTCTGGAACCATCATTTGGAAACCCTCTCAATCCGTAGTTATAACTTTTGAAGGCCAAATCTTACCATCCCGGGTGTTCATTTATTATAACTCTCTTCCCGTCGAAATATATAGATTCCCCACAATCCAGTGTTTCAACTGTTGCAGATTTGGGCATTCTAAACCCATTTGTCGTTCCCCTCCGCGTTGTTTCCATTGCGGAGAGGATCATCAATTTGAACAGTGTCAAAACTCAACTAAATGCCCAATTTGCATTAATTGTAAGGGTAACCATACTGCTGTAAGTGTGGCCTGTCCAGAGTTGTCTAGACAGAGGAACATCAAGCAATCAATGGCTTCAGAAAATATTTCATACTTCCAGGCGTCTAAATTATTCCCTCCTGCAAAAAAATCTTTTGCAAAGGCATCATCTAATCCATCTATCTTTCATTTTTCTTCCCCTAAATCTCCTCAGTCACCTTCCCACAGAGAAACCATTTTCAAGCCGTTAAAATCTAAACCTAAATTTATTCCTTCCTTTGATAAAAAACAACATAATGATCTTTTGCTTAACCCGAATGGGAATAATAAATCTCAGGCTCCCAATGGGAATGCCTTAAAAAGATGTCCCTCTACCGATATTTTCCCTAAAGTCATGACGGAAAATTCCTCTTTCATCCAAAATTTAATTACTCCCTTAATTTCGTTTCTTTCAAATATCAATACTGTACCGTCCAACGCTGCTGAGTATATTAAATCTTTACTCTTCTGTCTCTCCAATGTATCCGAAACTGAGCAAAATTCTTCAATGGAATAGTAGAAGTCTATTCTCTAACAAAATTGAACTTGTAAAATTACTTGATGAGCATAACATTTAGTTGCTGCCATTTCTGAAACATGGTTAAAAACCTCGTATCATTTTAAGATCCCTGGTTATCATTGTCTTAGACATGATAGACCTGATGGTAAGGGTGGCTCTGCTCTTATAATTCATAACTCTATTCCTTTTAAAGAAATCTTTTTTCACTCCCTCCCCAATAGTTTTCAGATAATAGCAGCTATTATATCTAATATTACAATATTATCAATATACATTCCTCCCTCTACTATTTTTGTTTAAAACGAATGGGCTTCGTTTATATCTATATGATGACATAGGCCCTGAGGGAAAATATTTTCCTCAGGGCCTCCTGTGTGGAGCTCATGTAAAAAAAAAAACGGGGCTAAGGAAGTTTTACTTCAAAAATACACGGTGCCAAAAAAAATCATATTACCCCTTTTAGAGATATAAAATGTTAAATTCGTCTAAAAACTGAAAAATTGAAAAATCACTGATTTATACTTACTGACATTATCCAAAAATCTATCCCACTGGGATTGCCAAAAGTCTCCTGAAGCTCCCCAGAATCTTTGAAGGTGCCTGCAAAAAAAGGAAAGCTGTTTTAAAACATGACCTCTGACTTTTTTTTTACGACCTAAAGAGGCCATAACCAGTGAAAACCAGAAATATGTCATTTTTAAATCAGATTTTAGATGTATAGACTCATTTCCACAAAAAATTATAAATTGATTTCGAAAGATTGTTCTTTTATCTAGCATTCGCATGTTTTAAAATTTGAGAAAATATGTTTACTTTTAGTATATTAAGGTCATACCATAGGTCGTTGGCAGATTTGTTAAATTTTCAAAAAAGATTTTGTATTATACCACACCCATTTCAAATCATATAATTATGCAGTAAAATAAATCAATACTTTATCTAGGTATCGCATGTTTCAGAATTTTAATTTTAGTTTTAAAAAAATCATTAAAAAATAAATACGTACACGTGTTTCTTGACGAAAATTGGTCCGTTTGTGTATTTATTTGCGCACTTACAAACTAACTAACTTGAAGTGAAATGTCACAAAACTGCGCTATATAAATATTATGTTATTATTAATATAAATATATAAAATCACAACAATTACAGTACTGTTCACACGCATAATATTCTGTCCTGCAAAAAAACAAAATTTAAAGAGTTTTACCGAAAGTTATAGTGTAAATTCCGTTCCTTGAAGTATTAAAATATTAAAGTCAGCATAGCGCATTGTTTAGTTCAAGATTAACAATCACATAATAATCCAAAACGAATAATCAAAAACGTCAAGCGCTATAAGCAAATTTTGTGACATTGTTTTACGCCACGGTGTGGGTACCACTCGCTCTCCACAAAAACAGTGCACAGTGTATTGGCCAGAAGTACGAGTACCTACTCGCTACTATTCATAGCGGTTACCATAAAAAATATTGGCGGTTACTACAAGCGCAGCGGAAACAAGGCAGTCCCACCAGCCACATCAACTGCATGTAAAATTTTTACAACTTTTTAATCAATATGGATGCCCAGACGTATATTTCTTTAGCAAAGGACGCAGTCAACTTGCTGACCAACATGATAATGGAGCCTAATAATAAATTTACAAAAGAACAGATTGCGAAAATAATACCTCGAACTAACGACATATTAGGAACCATCGCCCAAATGGCGGTAAAAATGGCAAACCTCGAAGGCGAGTTAACGGCTTTAAAAAGTGCAACTCCAAATGTGTGTAAAGAGCAAAGTTACCGAGATAAAAATATTATTATTCACAATATTCCTGAGAATATATCATTATCTCAGACTGAGTCAATAAATAGTGACATCGCATCAGTGAAGAAAATTATATCCGATATGGATGCCTCAACAACAAACCTTGACTTAAAAATCTACAGATTGGGTATTCCGAAAACTGACAAACCCAGAAGTATAAAAGTTGAATTTCCGGAAGTCAAATGGCCGAAAATTCTTCTTAAAAAGAAAAACACTCTGAAAAATAATACCAGAACTTACCAAGACCAGTCCTTTCTACAACGGAAACAATTAACAGATTTGAGAGAAGAACTAGAAAAAAGGAAGTCTTCTGGTGAAACGGACATTACAATTAAATACCTAAATAGCAATAATCCCACTATCGTTAAAATGCACCCAAAAAACTAAACACAAAAATGTTAATACATCATCAAAATGTACGAGGACTACAAACAAAATTACAGGACCTGAAATCAAACTTACCTACTTTAAACCATGACTCTAACGCCCTAACTGACACTTCAGAATTGGGATTCTTTAATCATACCCAGAATCTTTCTGATCATAATAATACTGCAGAAAAACTAAAAAAACCACATAAGAATTAAAAATATATCATGCCACAAACATCCGAGCATATCAAAAGGAAAAACCTCAATGTCCTTTATGTACCTAAATGTGAGAAGCTTGAAAGGTAAACTAGATGACATCAAATGCCTACTTAAATCTACGAAATCGAACTTCAACATTATCCTACTGTATGAGACCTGGCTCAAAGAAGCGGACCTAAAGTACGTCAACCTTGAAGGATACAAACACGAAGCATCTTGCCGGCCGCAGGGAGCTGGAGGCGGAGTCTCTATATTTATAAAAGATTCTTTGGAATATAATATGATTAATAACACTAGTGACCCCGACAACAACTTTCTATGGCTTCATGTAAACAAGCTCAATCTAAAAATAGGTTTAGTGTATAAAAAACCAAATACTATTTTCAAAGACTTCCTGGAAACACTATCCTCTCATCTAGAATCGTATAAAAGAGGTATTGTATTTGGAGACTTCAATATAAATCTGCTTGACTCAACCAATATACGTTATTGTAAATATACGAATACAATTAGATTTAATAATTACACTATTTTGAACAAAATAAACAAAAAAACACGCCACACGCATCACAGAAAATACAAACACAATAATAGATCATGTACTCACAGATACAAAACTATCATACTCACTAACGAACTGTGATAATTCCATATCTGATCACAATATACTACTCCTTGACGTAATTCACACATATGTTAAAAGCACATCTTTAAAATCGTCCGAAAAATATACACACATTAACCTTGATAATCTAAAGAATGATATCATGCAAAATCCCTTTCATCTAAATATGAATGACAACTCGATATTAAATTATGACAATCTTGTAAACTACTTGAAAAACAAAATTAATTCTAATAGTACCACTAAAATTAAAACCAAACACATAAATAACCCAGACTGGATAACCAAAGACCTTATAAAATTAATCAATAAAAAGAATAAATTACATCTGAAACTAAAAAAACAACCAAATAATACCTTATTAAAAGCAGAATTTTTAAAAATAAGAAATAATGTCACTACAAAAAAACGAAACTTAAAACAAACTCACTACAGTAATCTTTTTAAAAAATGCGAAAATAACAGTAAAAAAACTTGGAACTTAATTAAAAATATTTTTAAGAACCAATCTTACACCTCAAGAAATTTTTGTAATAAATTAATCGTTAATGATGAAATAATCACTAACAATGTAGAGATATGCGACCAATTTAACAATTTCTTTTGCAACATTGGCTCCTCCCTAGCCGCTAATATACATGGCAAAGTCAAACACAACCCAGCCAATGAAATAACGTTAGAGCATGAGAGCATTGAATCTTTATATCTCCAGCCCACTACGGAGTTAGAAATAAGTCAAATATTAAAATCTCTAAAACCAAATGCAAGTGCTGGTTACGATTCACTCAAATGTAAGACAGTGATAGGTCCCTCCACTGAATTGATACCTACTTTAACAAAATTAATCAATCAATGTTTTAAAGAGGGAACTTTTCCCGATAATTGTAAAATTGCTAAGGTGATACCGATTCACAAAGCTGGGTCCAAAACAAATACCTCAAACTACAAACCCATCTCAATTTTACCAATTTTATCTAAAATTTTTGAACGCGTAATTTACGAAAGATTAAACAATTTTCTGCTAAAAAAAAAATTCTTATATAAAAAACAATACGGCTTTAGGAAAATATCGAACACACTAGGAGCAATAAATGACTTAATTAATAAACTGAGAAGCGGCATTGATGGTGGAAATTATATTTTATCTATATTAGTTGACCTTCAAAAAGCATTTGATACAGTTAGTCATGACATACTTCTCAAGAAACTCAAGAAAATTGGTGTAGTTCCTCCTGCTCTCAATCTACTCAAATCATATCTTAGCAATAGAAAGCAATTCGTTAGCATTAACAATCAAAATAGCAAATACGTTCCAATAAACTATGGAGTTCCGCAGGGGTCCATACTAGGTCCACTACTGTTCCAAATTTACATCAACGATATTTCGCAATTAATTTTAAATGGTGAAATCTTTTTATATGCTGATGATACAGCAATTTTCTACTGGGGTAAAGATTTAAACATCTTACTAGAAAATGCACAAAGAGACCTAGAAAAAATCAACAGTTGGCTCCAATCAAATGTTTTAACAATGAATGTTAAAAAAACAGGATACATGATTTTAAGCTCAACCTGTAAAATAATTCCTCCTCATGTACCCTTAAAAATTGAAAACAACGACCTGCAAATCCTGATCCAGGAAAAATATCTTGGGCTGTGCATTGATCAGCATTTGACATTTAAACAACACATAGAAGGTATTAAAGATAAAATCATCCCCTTAATTAGCGTATTTAGCCGGCTATCATATCTGTTGCCAAACAAATTAAAAATAGGTTTCTATTATAGTCTCGTACACTCACATTTAAATTATTTGATTGAAATCTGGGGAAACGCATGCGAAACACACATAAATGAATTACAGGTAATACAAAACAAGGCAATCAAAAAACTATTTAATTACAAGCCCAGAACATCCACAAAAAATTATATATGGAAACAAAACTATTAACATTAAGAAAACTATATGAATACAATACATGCAGTGGCGCAGCTAGCATGGGTGGCACCCGTGGCGGAAAACGCGGTGTCACCCCTCCCCCCCCCCCCCCCAATTAATATTTTTTTTCAGAAATTCAAAATACAAATTTTGACTTCCTAAAATATAAAAAACATTTCTAGCTAGTCAAATATGTTAAAAAAAATTATTATCCTCAAAATTAAAAACACTAACAGAATAACAGCTTTTTCAACATATAGGTGATAATTTCCTTCGCGATTTCCCGTCAATCACAATATACGAAAGAAATGAGAATGACACAGGGGAAAAGCGAGGAATATTTCACGGGAATTCACAATAAATCAATAGTAAGAGCTAGGAACGAAAATAAAATAAGTAACAGAATTTTTGGGGAATGCTGACCGACCGAGCCATATAGCTACAAATAACAGAGTTCCATGTGGAGTCTTCAATTCTAATATGCTGCAAAAATCTGAAAAAAATCATTTGCTGTCATGAAAACATAATAACCAACACTAAAAAAAAAACAGTTTTGTATTCAGAGTGTAACGATAAAATTTCAATCGTGAAATAGTAAAGGGGGCGTTCAAATATTACTAACGCAATTTTTGAAAAATTTTGACCCTCTCTCCCCCCATGCAACGCGCCGAAACATTTTTCTGCACCTCCCTCCCCTTAAACGTTATCTAAAAATTCACATGCTTACCCATACTGGACAAAAACCTTTTTCATGTCCCGACTTCAGTAATACAAGTTTTCAAAGGAAAGATTTAAAAATCTGCAGTACGTTTCACAGAAGAGAAAAACCTTTTTCATGTCCTGATTGTAACTATTCGTGTTCTCAAAAGGGATACATATGAAGTCAGTTGCTGACTCGGTGTGGAGAAAAACCTTTTTCATTTTTCAACTGCAACTATTCATGTACTATGAAGAGAAATCTAAAAATCACACGTTTACCGACAGTGCAAAAAAGCCTATTTCATGTCCTGGCTGCAACTATTCTTATTCTCGAAAAAAATAACTAAAACGGCACTTGCTAACTCACAGTGATGAAAAACCTTTTTCTTGTCCCGACTGTAACTATTCATGCGCTACAAAATGGTGTCTAAAAATTCAGATGCTTACCCATATTGGACAAAAACCTTTTTCATGTCCCGACTGCAGTAATACAAGTTTTCAAAGGGAAGATTTAAAAATCCGCAGTACGATCCACAGAACAGAAAACCTTTTCATGTCCTGATTGTAACTATTCGTGTTCTAAAAAGGATACATAAGAAGTCAGTTGCTGACTCAGTGCGGAGAAAAACCTTTTTCATGTTCCAACTGCTACTATTCATCCACCTAACCTAACCTAACTCACGGTGATGAAAAACCTTTTTCTTGTCCCGACTGTAACAATTCATGATCTACAAAACGGTATCTAAAAATTCACATGCTTACCCATACTGAACAAAAACCTTTTTCATATCCCGACTACAGTAATACAAGTTTTCAAAGGAAAGATTTAAAAATCAGCAGTACGTTTCACAGAAGATAAAAACCTTTTTCATCTCCTGATTGTTAGTATTCGTGTTCTCAAAAGGGATACATATGAAGTCAGTTGCTGACTCAGTGTGGAGAAAAACCTTTTTCATGTTTCAACTACAACTTTTCATGTGCTATGAAGAGAAATCTAAAAATCACACGTTTACCAACAGTGGAAAAAAACCTATTTCATGTCCTGACTGCAACTATTCTTATTCTCTAAAAAAATAACGAAAACGGCACTTTCTAACTCACAGTGATGAAAAACCCTTTTCTTGTCCCGATTGTAACTATTCATGCGCTACAAAACGGTATCTAAAAATTCACAAGCTTACCCATGCTGGACAAAAACCTTTTTTATGTCCCGACTGCAGTAATACAAGTTTTAAATGGAAAATTAAAAAATCCACAGTAAGATTCACAGAAGAGAAAAACCTTTTTCATGTCCTGATTGTAACTATTTGTTTTTTCTCCACGTTCGAGTGTCACCCCCTCCTCGGGTGGCACCCGGGGCGGTCCACCCCCCCCCCCGCCCCCCCCCTCGCTACGCCACTGAATACATGTCTCCTTATATACAAAATACAAAATAATCTCGTACACACAAACACCGAATTCATTAAAACGTCCCAAGTAAATAAACACTTTACACGACAACGCGATAACATACATTTAAACACCATCCACACTAACTATGGTAAACAATCCATTGGTTACGAGGGGGGCAACTTATATAATTGTCTCCCAAATGACATTAAAAACGAAAAGAAGCTGGGTAAATTTAAAAAATATATATTTATATTTATTCTTGATAAACAAAATAATGAAATAGAATAGCGCTGTATTGAAATATTTAATTATCTTAATGTGTATAATTATTTCTAGTTAAATGAGTGAAAATGTAATTTTCTTTTAACTGGAATAAAAAAAAATTATATATAATAATATATAAATATATCTCAGATTTTTTTACATAAGTACTTATTTTGCTAAGACATTATTGACAAATCAAAAATAATTTTGATCGAAAAATAATTTTAGTAAGTATTTAATATTAATTATTTTACAGCCTCGCATTTCAGCATTTTTCTGATAGCAAGAAACATAAAATTCAGCGATCATTCGGCCCGCAACCGTGGCCTGAACAAGATGTTTCCGCGACGCTCTGGATCATCACATTTTGAAATGACAAATTGAAAACGAAACCGAATCGGGTTGCCCGAATTCAAAATTTCATGTTCATTGAATATTTTTGTGCAAAAATGTTTATAATTTTGAAATTTTTTTATTGTAAATTCAATACTTTACAATAAAAAAATGGTGAAAAAATGTGAATACCGCCCAAGAGTCCCAACTGCTGTAAATTTTTTTTTAAGGACATCTTCTTTACGCATGCTCGACTTGGGGGGTAAGCTGGTTACAAAAGATGGTGATTGTTACAAAAAGTGGTGATTGTTAGGAAAAGTGTGATGCGAACGGTAATTGATGCGAACGGTGATCGATGGCGAGGCGAACGGTCGGGCCTTTACGCACGATTTTAATAATAATAATGATTTATTGTCTTCATTTCTTAGTAACAGTAGAGATAATGATATCCTCACTGGGATCTCCCGTGCTGAGGATTTCATTTACATATTATAATTTAATTATAAGAAATTGATATGAATTAGACATAACATATATCATGTAGTATTTTTTTTAAATAATTTTAAAGTAAATAAGATAGTGGTTTTTTTTATAATTCAGATTACTAGATTTGGTTTTAGTCTGTATTTGATATCAGTATATTTTCTATTTCTGATCTCCCTATATTTAGTATCCAGCTTTTTATTTGAAATTTAAATGTTATAATGTTGAGGTTTTTGAGTGAGAGTGGTATTTTATTGTAAAGTTTAATGCCATAATATAAGAAGCTTTTTTGCCCAAATGTTGTGTTAGTAGTTACTTGTTGGATAAGTTTTTGACCATGAGATCTAGTGTTTCTAATGTACGTATTAGTTGTTATTTCTTGGGTTTTGTACTTATGAATGTAAATGAGTATAGTTTTAGAATATAGTTGTTTAATTGACATGATGTTAAGATTGTTGAAGATTTCGTCAGTGCTAGTTCTTACAGGAACTTTCAGTATAATTTTCATTATAGCTTTTTGAGTTTTAATTAGTGGATTTAGTATGTTTTTATTTGCACTGCCCCATCCGATAATACCGTATTCTAACAGTGATTGGCAGAGAGCCATGTAAATCTTGATTAAGTCTTTTTTAATGAGGACATTCCTGATAGTTTTGAAAAAATAACTTAGTTTTTTAATTTTATTATTTAAATACGTAATGTGTTCGGTCCATTTTAAGTTTTGGTCAATTTTTAGACCCAGATACGTTATATGGTCAACGTTTTCTAATGAGGGACAATCACAATTCTCATTTAAGTGATGCGGGCTATGGATTTTCACGTTCAGGTTTTCTTCAGAGTTTTTCTTATTTTTTATTTTAAAAGTGATGAATTTGGTTTTATTATTAGCAGTTTAGTTTATTAGCAGATTGTTATTCATGTTATTGTTATATTGTTAATGGACTATTTGTCCGTAAATAAATAAATAAATTATATATAGTTGGTACCCGGCATGCGTTGCAAGGCCACTGTAACCTCGCGGTGAACTAAACTGTAATGGTTCCATCCCCGGGAAACTACATTATAATGCAAGCGCCTGCACTATATAACATTATATACAGCGGGTACCCGGCATCCGTTGCAGGGTGACTGTAACCTTGCGGTCAACTAAACTGTTATGGTTCCATCCCAAGTCTCGGGAAACTACATTATAATGCAAGCGCTTGTATTTGTTTAATATCATGTGGAAGGTTGTTGTATACTTTAATGGCCATGTAAAAGGGTCCTTTTTGGAAAATTGTTTTGTTTGCTTTTGGTATTAATAAATTTTCTGTAAACCTTGTAGCGTGTTTATGTGTAGAGTTTTTTTGTGGAAACTTTTCTGGAGATGATCGCACTAACATGCATAACTCCATTATATATATGTTGGTGACTGTAAGAATTTTCAAATTTTTAAATATAGGTCTACATGAATCCCGATTAGCAGAGTTTGTCATTTTTCTTATACATCTTTTTTGGATGAAAAAAACATCTTTGGCGTTTACTGAGTTTCCCCAAAAGATAATTCCGTATTTTATTATTGAATATACATAACCATAGTGTGCGGCCATTACCATTATTTGCTGGGCGCACGACTGCAAATGTTTTTATATACAATAGTGAGCTCTGATATTATGAAATTTGTATGCAAATTTTACGATATGCGGCGCGAGTCGTTCAAAAATGGGTCTATTTCATATATAGTTTGTTTAATGGAATAGAGAGAGAGAAAGCGGGAGGGGGAAGGGAATCCGAGAGGGTGAGAAGGGAACGAAGGAGGGTGAGGTTTACCGGAGGGGGGACAATGGGAAGGAAACGCATGCCGGGTACCAACATCAATTACCTACCTACCTAGAGCAGTGAACAGCTGTCCAAACATCTCTGTTATTTTTATAAAGTTTTCGTGAGTTTTTGAATAATATAAGCAGTAACTTCAATAAGCCTTAGTCCCAGGATGAGCCACTAATGCATCTTCATGTTGTTGTGCTGTTAAATGGTAGTTCTTCAACAAAACATCATTTTTTTCTCCCTGACCTCAATCGAATGAATTTTTTTGACAAAACCTTCTGTGCTTCAAATAAAGTGTAAAGTGATTTAAAGTGACATTCAAACCATTTTGGAGTGCTCAAATCATCGACGTCTTTTTAATACGATGCTTTTAATAAAATAAAATAAAAATTCAATAACTTGAAGTTTTTATATATCTACCACAACTGGTGACGGAACATTTCAGCAGTTGCCTACCGAGCACAGTTATTTGTAAAGAAGATTTCGTCGATAGATGTCACCTCAGTTTAAATAAAAATAATAAAATATTTTTATTAAATAATAATAATGCGTCCAAAATTTGATAAAAGTGATACTCTAATCGAACAAAAATTTGATCGTTTCAAAGAACAGTTACTTCAAACAATGAGTGAAAGAATAAACGCACAACTAAAAAAATTTCTAACAAATGATTTTAATAAAATTTTTTCGGACATCATGAAAGAAAATTCAAGATCTGGGCAAGAAAGTGGAATCATGCTCAAATAAAATTTGTGAGGCGAACTAAAAAATACTAAAGATTACCTTAAAAACAATGACACAAAAATGGAAGAAATGCAAAAAGAAATTAAATATCTTAAATCTTCTGTCAACAACATTCAACAGCGCACGCTAGAGACATCTATCGAAATTCAAGGAATTGCTGTGAAGGAAAATGAAGACATTAAAAATCCTATAGAACTTCTGTTAAAGACTCTAGACTGCAGTGACCTAATAAAAAACAACTCCATAGTGAATTATTATAACAACCCTGCTAAAAATATAATTAGTATTCAATTCAATACAAAAGAATCAAAGGACCGGGTTATTAATAAGAAGAAAACTAAAGGAGTATTAAGCCCAAAAGAAATAAATTATTCGGACTCCACAGACAATATTTACATTAATGAAAAACTAACGCCATCAAATAAGGAACTTCTCTGGCTAGCCAAGTCTACGAAATCTATTGGATTTAAATATATTTGGACCAAGAACGGGGCATGTTTTGCTAAGAAAAAGCGATGATTCTTCAGTCATTCGTATTCAAGATAAAAAGGATATACCACTGCTATAAATATGTAACCACACAGAACAACGATACTCAAATATATATTTTAATCTCTGTTTATTGAAATATTTACTAAAAAGTTTCCTTTTTTTAAATCTGGGGGAAATGCTATTTTTTATTATAGTAAATAATATAATAAATCGAATATTTTCTGGTGTTTGGTCTGTTATAAAGTTTAGTTTGATGAGGACTTTTTTTACTCCTTTTTTGTTATCACTTTAACAACTGTTTTCTAGCTCTTGAATCTGTTGAAATTCAGTTTATATGTATTATTTTATTTATAAATTAGTTTTTCAAATTATGTTTATTACATTATTCAAAAATTTGCCTTTCTATCTAATACCTAAGAATGTATATTTATATATACCTATTGTACTTTATTATTAGTGTATACACTTTTTACCCAATCTGTTCAGACAAAATGTAATGACGATTTTTCTTTATATGCCACTGTATTGTTTCTTTCTAGGTACAATAATATAATGTATTATATTACCCACGCACAGGCTGCGCCTTAGTGGGTTCCCATTATTCTTATGTTTTTTATAATATTGTATATGCCAAATGTAACAATTGGGAAAAAATATAGAAAAAAAAAAAAAAAAAAACGGGGGCGGAAACGGGTTACTTGGGAAAGGACACGCGGGTCGAACAATTTCTTTCTTTGAGTTGGATTGCAACGCATGCCGGGTATTCGATAGTTAAATATAAAATGTATAAAATATAAAAATATGTTATTGACTATTGTTTTATAAAATGGGGGCCTCAGCACGGGTTAGCTACCCAGTGAGGCCAACATTATTAAATCTTTACATAGTATAAAATCAAGTGGCTCACGTTGTCTGTGCGCTTAGATCTTTTAAATTACGCAACGGATTTTTTCATGCGGTTATCAACAATAGATAGAGTGATTCAAGAGGAAAGTTTATAATACATGCATATTATAGTAGAGAAAAGCCGAGAAATTCAAAGATACAATTCAGTCTGCGGGCAGTGGGCTGGTAAGCGGGCGGTGTGGATTTGATGCGTATGCAAATGGTTCAAAGGTTGGGTTGCGTTTCGTTAGCCACAGCAACGTATGGCCCGGTCTGCTAGTTATATTACAAAATGTAAATTATTGTACCAAAATAAATAAATATATAAAAATAAATATATAAAAATAATATATTTATAACCTACCTACGGATCAAAAAGTGTGTAATAGTGAAATACGCTCCGTATTAATTTACATAAACAAGATCAGTTTTGCGAACAAACACAACACAAAGTGTCGCCTTGTATAAATCACCTGGTGTGTGAAATTTTAAACCAGTTAGTTTTCTGTATCATAGTGAGTGCTTTACGGTATTGTGAATTGAAAATCAAAATTATCCAGTAAAAAGAAGATATCCCAAATCAATAACAATCTAAACGCGCAGACGCAAACATTTGAATCATCATTGGTTGAAAGTGTCGTCACCTAGTGCTATCATTGGTGGAAAATGTAATCATTGACCGCTGATGCTCAACGGATTGCGGCAATTAGGCGTTGGTGCGAATTAACGAACTAAATTGAAATAATAAACAACTAATTGATCATGAACAGCTGCGGAGTTTGCAAATATACAATTTCACATGGTCCACAATGCTCTTCATGCAAAAAATACTTCCACTACAAATGTGGAGGTATATCGGAAGAAAACTTTAAAAAGCTGTAGTTGGAACTGAGAACTGCCTGGCGGTGCAGCTGCTGCAAGCCCTCGAACATTGTTGTCGGTCACCAGGATATCAGCACAATCATGGCAGATATCAAAAGAATCCAGAGTGACCTGTCATCGTTTATTTTGGCACGAAATGTGGATGACTATGAACACTTCTGTCCGCCATTTGTAAAGTGGCATTTCAACACAATACATATTCATCACAACACATTTTCAACAACTACAGTTTCAGAATACGACAATTCAACACAATACATTTTCAACACAAACATCTTCAACAATTATATTTTCAACATTCGGTAGTTCAATACATACATTTCAATCCTTTTTTTTAATCTGTTTTTGTTTTATTTTTAATTTGTTTTATTTGCCTAATTACTACTACACTCGCGAGGTTTCGGGGCGGTTCTTTTCGGTAGAAAAGAAACATGTCGTCTGATACGGATGATGAAGATAACTCGCGGAAGGAGCTAGCACAATATTGAAGGGGTGTAAAGGTAAGGCGAAGGGGAAAGGATCCCCCAGGCTAACAGCATTTGAAAATCTAATGTCAATACTTGACCCCCCAACCCCCCACGTTTCCCGAGAACAACCTATGTCACCATACACTAGCATCCATGGCAATTTATTACTCGAGGCTGCATCGGATCTGGAGGCTGGGTCTACTAGCGAGGCACCCCAAGAACCTGTATGTACCATGGAAGAAACTCAGGTTAGTAATAAAACTAGAACCTCCCCCAACCAGGCAAATCGCAAACGACAGCGAGGAGATGAATCTTTTCCCAGCGGCGGCGACAGTTCCTTTGATATAGAAACCCTCACTCCTATAATGAAAAATATTAGTTATATCACAGGAACCCTTGGAAAAAGTAAAATCACTAAGGAAGACAGGACGTCCATTCTCGACCACCTGGATGATATCAAAAAGAACTTAATTGCCGTAGCAGTCTCACATGCAGCGGCTATAGCCCGCGCGCAAGCTTTCTCAGAGATCATACAGGTACAAAAAAGTCTAACGGACAAAATTGATACTCTCATAAACAGAACCCCCCTTGTCAACCAACAGGATCCATTAGTAAAATCATATGCCAGTGCGGCCTCAAAGGCCCCCGCCTCCCAGACGCTTGTCGTCAACGGATCGGAGAGAAGGGTGCCACCGCTGCAGCCAACGGTATTGTTTTACCCAACCGTGCCAGACGGTAAAACCTCTGAGGACACCCAAAAGAGCCTCATGAAGGTCCTGGATCCATCCAAGGACGGATTCCAGGCTGTCAGAACGAGAAAAATTAAAGGTGCGGGAGTATTGAGGCAGACCTCTAGCACGGGCGGGTTAGATAATATAAAAAAGCGGCTGCAAAAATCGAGGCTAGTGGTTTCAAGATGGTGCACCCTCAAGGGAACCTCCCGAGGATAGTGATTTACGATGTGCCTAAGGCAGACTCAAATGGTGACCAAACCCTTTTTGAGGAAATTTTTATTAACAATATTTCAGGTAAAACAAACCTTTCTAAGGAGGATCACCTTAGAACCATGCGACGAGTCTCACTCTTTGGAAAAAGGGAAGGCAACACAATGAATATGATTGTGACCTGCCACCCGGAGAGCAGGAAAATTCTCATAGACAGCGGGCTTTGCTTCCTTGGTTGGACCGCCTGCCGCGTCCGCGACTTCTTGGGAGCAACTAGATGTTTCAAATGCCACCTATATGGCCACGTTAGTAAATTTTGTACTATGACCACCACCACCTGCCGCCACTGTGCCGAGAATGGTCATGACATGGAGAATTGCCCCAGGAAGGAGGCTCCTGCTGTCTGTGCGACCTGCAAGCGGTTCGGGAAACCATCTGCTCACTCCACCGGTGACAGGTCCTGTCCGGCCCATCAAGCTGCTATAGAAGCCCAAATGAGACGAACTGATTATGGCCACTAAAGACACCCTTACCATAGGTCATGTCAACTTGCAGAGATCCCGACTGGCCACGATCGAGGCGCTGCGGGTCATGACTGACCTACACATCGACATCTTGCTAATCCAGGAGCAATACACTTGGAAAGGTAAAACGCCTACTATTAGTCCGGGAGCGGTGCTCGAAGTAGGTAGCTCCCCGGGGGCGGGTGTTCTGGTTAACACTTCGTTGGTCAGCCCCCTCCTTCTTGAGGGGCTATCGAACGAGTATCAAATCTGCGTAACGTTTAACTTTGGCTCAACCGAGATCGTTATGATCTCGGTTTATTTTAAATACGGGAACCCTGTCGGACCACATATCTTGAGCCTGACGCGTGCCCTAAACGCGCTTAAAGGTCGTAACATAGTTATAGGAGGAGACTTTAACGCTCGCTCGCCTTTGTGGTATGACAATAGAGGAATTCGGACGGAACGCTCAGACGCCGTCGAAGACCTTATTGCTGCGCAAGGTCTATTTATTTTAAATGAGCCAGGTAGACTACCTACCTTCTCTGGCACCCAAGGCGAGAGCAACATAGATCTAACTCTTTGCTCTGGAACAGTTGCGGTCAAGATATCTGAGTGGATGGTTCATGATCGTGCGATTGCCTCCGACCATAGGCTAATTACATTTACAGTGGGTGTCAAGAAGACCGAAATTCCAAGATCCTCCTGGAACTTCAAAACCACACAGGCGAACTGGGATAGCTTTGGGGAAGCGCTACGAGATACTTTAAGGGGATTTCATGACGTAGCTGCTAGAGATCCGGACAATTTGGGGAACTTTTTCAATGCGGCCGTGGTATCAGCTGCAGATCGTTCCTTGGGAAGATCAAACCCAAAGAAGATCATAAGAACGCCGTGGTGGTCGAGTGAGCTGACTTCAATGAAGGGAGCCTACAAGAGGGCTCACAGGGCCCTGAGTCTGTCCAAGCAGGGTAGATGTACGGTGGAGGAGACATCTGCCCTTCTGAGCACTCTCAGATCAGCCCGTAATGCCTTCAAGTCGGCTGTACTCTCGGCGAAACGAGCTGCATGGCATAATTGGGTTAAAGATGTGGGTAACGCCAACCCGTGGGAAATCCACAGCGCTATTGCAAAAACGGGTAAAGGTTCTGACCGATTTCTAACTAGCGTCATTATTGAAAATAATGAGAGGAATGTTGAGACTGCTGACGTGGCCTCCACTCTCGAAACACTTCTCGAAAAATTAGTTCCTTTAGATTCAGTCATTGGGGAAAGCGACCACCACCGACAGATTCGAAATCTTTCACGGCTTCTTCCTAGAAACCTCTCCCAGGAGGACCAGATTACACCTGTAAGTAAAGCGGAATTGGAGGTAATAATTAAGGGCTTAGGTTCTAAGAAAGCACCTGGCTTTGACAAATTGAATGGAGTAATAGTGAAGAAAGTATGGGTCCATGCCAAGGAGGAGCTCTTCCAAGTCATGGATACGTGTCTGCGAAGAGGGGTTTTCCCCACAGAGTGGAAGAAAGGGGTGCTCCGTATTATACCCAAGGGAAACGATAAGCCAAAGACGGATATCAAGGCCTATAGACCTATTACGCTGCTTCCTGTTCTGGGGAAGATTCTAGAAAAAATTATACGAAACCGCCTATACCAAACCCTGTCTCTAGCGGACGACTGTCAATTTGGCTTCGTCCCGGGTAAATCCACGGAGCACGCCATCAAGTTTGCGCTTGAATGGGTGAGGGTTTGTCCAAAGAGGTACGTGATTGGAGTCTTCTTAGACATCACTGGTGTCTTCGATCATGCGTGGTGGCCGATGATACTGTCGAAATTAAAAAACCGTAACTGCCCTCGTAAGTTGTTTAAGATAGTCTCTGACTATCTCAACAACAGAAGTATCTCCTTAACATATGGTGATATCACCATCAACCGGGAAGTGAATATGGGTTGCCCACAAGGCTCGGTCCTTGGCCCAGAATTTTGGAATATACTCTTCGACGATTCCTCCAGGCTGCCCTTGCCTGAAGGATGTATCTCGGTCGACTACGCTGATGACAAATTATTACTGGTCTCGGGGAACAGCAGGAGAGAAGTAGAAAGCAAAGCTGAAGAAGGTTTGAGAGTAATACCTGAGTGGGGTAAAAGAAACAGGCTAAATTTCGCTCCCCAAAAGACCATGGGTCTCCTTATGAAGGGCTTCCTCGATAGAGGAAGAAATCCTACTATAAAAATGGGAGACTCCAACATCCGATTTGTGGAAAATGCAAGATACCTAGGCGTTATCTTGGATCGCTCTTCATCTTTCCTGGCGCATGTCAAGAGTGTATCCAGCAGGGCCCAGGCCCTGTTCATGAAACTGAGAAGAATCTCAACTGCGGAGTGGGGATTACGCTCTCCGGCACTTCGCCTACTGTATAGGGGAGCGTACGTGGCACAAGTCACGTACGCAGCTTCTGTATGGGAGCATCGCCTAGACAACGTACTGATCCATTCAGCACTTAAGCGGGGCCAGCGAACTCCCCTGCTGGCACTCTCGGGCGCTTACAGGACTGTAGCTTCGGACGCATTGCCGGTTCTGGCCGGTATTTTGCCCATTGATCTAGAAATAAGGGAAGTGTTAACTAAGAAAAAACTAATTAGAGGAAGGTCAGCCGTCCATCTTGGAGTTGAACTAACACCAGGTGGGGCAGTACCTCTCCCTCGACTGCTGAAAGAGATGCGTGAACTCACTCTTAATGAATGGCAAAAACGTTGGGATAGATCGAATACGGGCAGATGGACTTTCTCCTTCTTCCCGTCAGATAAAGCCAGAATGGAAGGGGCGTTCATCAAACTGGATCATCACTTAACACAAATTCTTTCAGGTCATGGAGAATTCAGGGGAAGACTGCACAGCCTGACCCTGTCTCCCCATCCAAACTGTGCGTGTGGTGACACAAACCAAACAGCCGAGCACATTCTGTGGCACTGTGAGATTTTGACGGACGCAAGAGATGAAATGTTGGAAGGTTTGAAAGTAACTACGAGACCAGCATGGAATGCAGATCTCGTGTCGAATAAGGAGAATCTCGAATGCCTGAGGAAATTTACAAGGATCTGGGTTGAGCGATGGCCTGAACTTAGAGTCGATGATTAAATTTAACTTCATTGTGTGTTTAGGATCCAGGTGTAATTGCTCCTGGAATCCATGGTCACCCTTTTATTATACTTCTACTACTACTATTGCCCGGATTTTTATTATTTCGCACTGAAACTGTTTATTCATGTATTTATGTATCATGCTTTCTTAGGTACTACCTTCAACAGCCTCTTTAACATCTAAAATTTGTCTCTATTTCTTGCTTTTTAATCATTGTTTTCTCTCTCTTAACTTGATATTATTAATAACCTTACCCGTATATACTACACTTGCTACTTTCATTTTATTCTTTTTTTCTAAATCTAAGCTATATTTCAATCAAGTTTTGCGTGTCTGGACTTGCATAAGTAAGGAGCCGGATCGTAAGGAGCCGGAACGGAACTATCACTTAATCATTTTGTATTGTCTTACACCCCATCAAGGGGGTGGACTAGACCTATGACCGTGCATCAACTGAGGAGATGACTCCCAAGGCAGCGGTTGCATAACCCGCCCGCGCCTCCCCCGTCGCCATGAGCGGGCCTGAAGACCAACCGTTGCGGACCGGTGCCCTTCCGCCCTGCCTCCGGTGACCCGATGCTCACTTTTATCCCTAGGGTCTTCAGGTCTTTCACTCTTTAATTCCAACACTTTCTTCGAGGGCGTACCGGGAAGCCGGCTTAGGGGCGCGGACATCGAGTCCCGCTTGCGACTGGACTGATGGCTCCGCTTATCCTCGGCGGGACTGCCGGACGACTGCAACTCAGTTGCTTTGGTTAGGTCGTACAATCTCATCATAATAATGTTTTTTTTTTTTTCTAGTAACCTTTCCTCTTTTCTATTAATAAACTTTGTTTTCAGCTATATCCAGTGGCGGAGATGAGACGTGATACTGTGAAATAAATAACTAACACCATGTACGCACTCGCATACTGCCTGCTAACAATGTATGCCCGGACATTGGAGGTCTAGAGTCATTTTAATAAAAAAAATAGCTTCTTTATAAATAAAAAATTAGAGTCCTGACGTGTACGGTGAAGGAGGAAACCATCTGTTTCCTTAGAACGCCGTGGGAAAGTGGTGGGGAACCTCCAGTGACCTGTCATCCTTCAAGACTCTACACGAAGACATAAAAGTCCTACGCGAAGAAGTACAAGAAGTTCAAAATTCGGTGGAGAGCTGTCACATGGACGTAGCAGCATTCGGGAAGAGAATAAACACACTAGAAAAACGTTTAGAAAAAGTCGAGAATCTGGAAACAGAGGAAGTGGGCGCTCTTGCAGACGAATCAAATAAACGAGACCAATGGGCAAGATTGCAAAACTTAGAAATCAAGGGAATACCTCACAGAAATGATGAAAACCTGATGAATATAATTAAAAAAATTTCAAACGTCAACAACATTAACATTCGGGAAAGGGATGTGAAATTTGTGACTCGTGTGGCTACAAACGGAAACCGCCCTAATATGGCAAAGCCAATTATTATAAAACTCACCAATCGAAGCCTGAAGAACCAGTTCCTTCAGGCGGTAAAAGCGAGGAAAGGCTTCACCACAGCTGACATCGGGTTCGCTGGAACACCAACAAAAGTGTACGTCAACGACCACCTAACGAAGGTAAATAAAAACCTTTTCTTTCAAGCAAGAGTCTTAGCTAAGCAAAAAGGTTTTCAATATGTTTGGCTAAAGAACTGTCAAATCTTTGCTCGACGAAACTCTACTTCCCCACCAATCATCATTTCCAAGGAGGAAGATCTGAAGAAGATGGAGGTCCAGCGAAATTTCTCTCCTCTCCCGACGCTGGAGACCCTCGACACAGTCAACCGTAAAGTCAGCGAAACCTCCACGAAAACTTGTCTCTCTTATTTATTTTTCATTTAAATATTTTTCATGTAAATATTTTTCATTTAAATATCTTTCATTTAAATATTTTTCACTTAAACATTTCCCTCTTAAAGTCCTATATTACTGTTTTAAATATTTTTCCTTTGAATATTTTTCCTTAGAATACTTTCCTTTTGAAGGTTTAATTTCTGTGTACTTTTTTCTGTTTTCCTTTTAAATATTTTTATTTCAAATATTTTTCTATTGGATATTATATTTTTCTTAAAGTTTTTTATTTTAAAGATTACTCTTTTAAATGTTTTTTTTCTTTAAGTATTTTCCATATGAACGCTTAACTTCTATTTATTTTTCACTTAAACGTTTTGCTTTTAAGTATTTTCCTTTTGAACATTTTTCTTTTAAATATTTTTCTATTGGAAATGTTTCTTTTGAATATTTCGCTTCAATTTATTTTTCTCACATTTGTCCTCTGCACCTACTACGTATCTCTCCCTCCACCTTTCCCCACCCTCTACTCAACCCTCTCCTTACAAACCCCCTCTCCTTACGCACCTCAGAAACTACTTTAAAAGAAGAAAGTATGAGTATTTTAAACTATTTTAAAATCAGTCTGACCTCCCAGAAACAATTATGTGTACAATTAGCTATTTACGAGTATCTTACACTTAAATACAGATTTACACCACCCATAAAATGACATTGAATATCTACTATCAAAACGTACGAGGACTACGCACAAAAACTGACACACTGTTGAATGCTGTCAGATCCAACGAATACGATATTATCGCCTTAACCGAATCCTGGCTAACTGATGGTATCCGTAATGAAGAACTGTTCGACGATCGCTATGACGTGTTCCGCCGGGATCGAAATTACTGTTCAACTGGTCAGCGCTTGGGCGGAGGTGTCTTGCTCGCTGTACGACGCGAGCTGGTAGCCCGCGGCCGTCCAGAGTGGCATTCAAAAGCAATGCCACTCTGACTTATGGATATCATTACAAATTAAGGGATCGCTGCGTAATAATCTAAACATATGTTGTGTTTACCTTCCCAAGGGTCCAGCATACAATGAAAACATGGAAAGTTTTCACAGCGAGATTTCTAGATCAACATTACAATTTCCTTGTGAAAAATTTCTTATTTTAGGTGACTTTAACCTTGCTGACATTCTGTGGAACAAAAGTCCAAATGATACGTCATACACACCTGCCAATCGTTTATCCCCACTCAGCTCTGCATTTGTTGATTGCCTGCACTTTTCGGGTCTCTGTCAATATAACGGAATTTCAAACTCCAATGGTCATTCTCTAGACCTCGTCCTCTGTAACGATTCTATTAAGGTATCAGCCTGTAATAACTCACTAATCGTCGAAGATATTCACCATGCCTCCATAACGATAGATGTAGCATTCTCAGAACCCGTTGCATTGAGGGAGGAAATACGAAAGGTCCACGTCTTCAAACGTGGTAATTATGAACTTATAAATTTTTGTCTTAATAAAGTAAACTGGCATGCGCTTCTCTCTATCGGTGACATAAATTCAGCTTTATTAAATTTTTACTCGCAAATAAACCAACTTGTAGATGCTCACATTCCGCTAAAACCAAGTAAGAACTCAAAATACCCACCATGGTATAACTCAGCTCTTATAAAGTTAACGAAGGAAAAATACAAGTATTTCAAAAAGTTCAAAATTTACAAAAATCAGTCTGACTACTCCATTTTCTCTCTCTTAAGATCACGCCATAAAAAACTACAATGAGAGTGCCGCAATCAATATCTAATTAATGTTGAACACGAAATATCATATATATAATATACCTCAACTTAACCGATCTTTCCCCCTCCATCCCCCCATCCTTCCCCCTCCATCCCCCCATCCTTCCCCCTCCGTCCCCCCATCCTTCCCCCTCCCTATTCCTACCTAAATAACTCGGCTCTTAAAATGTAATTTTTCATTTGTAATTTTTTTTTTTGGAATCACTACACTTGTATACAATACCTATGTGGAAACCTGTAAATGGTTCAATTATTGTAACTCAATTACTATATGCTGTTTTTAATGTAAACTGTTGGTATCCTAAATAATAAAATAATAAAAATAAATAAAAATAATAAAATAAAATAAATGTTTCTTGCGTTCCTATACCACTCATCCGATTGCGACGAAACTTTGATGTTTCTATAGCGCGGGTCACATTATGCTGGTTGCCAGCCGCGAGTTGAAGAAGCCGCTTCTGCCAGCCGTCGATCAGCTTGGTGTGACAACAAAATTCGGCGCTGGCGTCGCCAGCCGGCGAGTATTTGTCAGCGGCTGACGAAGTTGGACATGTTTAAACTTTTGGTAGCAGGCAGCGGCGAATAATCAATCACGTGACCGCTGGCACCAGCCGGCAGCGCAGTCTGACCACTATTGCGTCTATCAGCAACGAGAAAGCACGTGTTTTTTTTACGTGAAACGACAGACGACATATAGTGAATGACTAACTGGAGAGTGCGAGACGCGAGTAGCAGCAACAGTAGTGTGACCAGATTGCCCGCCGCTGCTAGCTGGTACTACTACCAGCCGCTGGTAAGCAGCAGCTGGCAACCAGCATAATGTGACCCGCGCTTATGTATAATGGTGAGCTCTGATGTAATGAAATTTGTAAGTACGCAAATTTTCACGTAGTTTAGCGGCAGAGAGAAAAAGCGGGAGGGCGAAGGGAATCTGGGAGGGGGGATGAAGGAGGGGGAGGGTTTGCCGGACAGGGACGGTGGAAGGGGAACGGGAATAAAGGATACGCGGGTTGAACAATTTCATTCTTTGAGTTGGATTGCAACGCATGCCGGGTACTCGCTAGTAAATATAAAATAGGATTAAAATAAAGAGAGAGAAAAATCATATTAGGTTAGGGGTCGTCCATTAATCACGTGAGGCTTGAAAGGGGGGGGGGGGGGAGATATCACGTGTATTTATTTTTCGTGACAATATTCTGAAAATTTCAAAACATTTTGTACTAAAAAAAAATACACGTGATTTTGGGAGGGGGGGGGGGGGTTAGTCTAAAACCTCACCACATATCACCAGGGGGGGGGGGGGTTAAAAAGTTGCTAAAAAAACATCACGTGATTAATGGACGACCCCTTAGGACTAATGGCCGTTATAGGTACACGACATCTTTTTTCAGCCCGATTCCAGTTAGACACAAAAGTCAACATTTTTGACGCGATCGCTATTTTCATCTCTATTTTCATATCTACGGTTTCAAGTGTCATCACTGCAAACAACACATGAACCATGCTGTTTGCTGTGATGCCATTCCGAAAATGCAGACTTTTATTTTCAATTTTTATCAGATCCGACATTGTTCTTCGGGACCGTCGTAACGTTTTACGATAATTTTCGAAAAAACTTAATTTTCCACATCTGAATATATAAAAAAAGGTCAGGTTAGTTACACCATTTATAACCCAAGAACGGCTGGACCTATTTTTATGATAAACTAGCTGGTTCCCGGCATGCGTTGCTATGTCATTTAACAAAGAAATTGTTTCTCCATGCGTGTCCTTTCCCCTTCCGCCTCCCCTTCCTCTCCCGCGTCCCCTTCCCCTCTAGCAATCCCACTCCGTCTCCTCAACCTTCCCTCACCCCACTCCATTCCCCCTTTCATCCATCCTACGAACCCCCCTCCCGAGTTCCCTCTCTCCTCTCCCCCCTCCCCGCTCCCACATACCATATATTCTCTCCCGATACATTCAGTTTTAAAACAGCTCGCGTGCCACCCATTGGATTTTTTTTATACAAATTTCATAATGCCAGAGCTCACTAACAGTTTTATACAAACCTTATCCTGATACAATAACGAACACAACAATAAAAGAATTATGCAATTTGGTGCAATCATTCGGAAGTTATGCGCGTACATACATTTTGGGGATTCATTTTTATTTATAGAGAAGAGAGAAGAAGAAGATATAGAGATGATTTATTGGATGTGTCTCCGCCCCGAATAGCTGAATAGCTATTAAAACATAGGAAAAAATCATGAAAAAACAAAATTATGAAGAAAATTATTTTCCTCATACATTATACAACGTGTCCGGAAACTCGTAGTACAAGCGGGAAACTGGTGAATTTACATCACATAACCCAAAAAAATATTTTTTTCGATCTCAGCGTTTCGATTTTAATATTATTTTTTTTCTATTTTTCCATTTTTTCGGCAACTAAAGTGTTAAAAAAACTTTTGAGCCCGGTTTACCCTTCGATGCATTTTATAAGACATTAAATAGCTGAAATGAACCCCCTAGTGAACAATTTTTTCAAATTTAACCAAAAAAAATCCAACTTCGGACCCGATTTACTCAAAAACGAAAGCTCAAATCAAAAAAAGTTATACTACAAAATCGACTCCAAATGTGATGTGGAGTCTCCAGTTTCCCGCTTGTACTACGAGTTTCCGGACACCTTGTATATGGAACGAATTTTCATCTTTTGAAAGAGCTGCAGGAATATTGCGATAAGTGTAATATTGAGTAGTGAGTGAATTCCAAAAACTCAAAAATGTCAAATGTCAATGCGCTGATTGTTTTGTTTATTTCTCCAAAGGTAAAGTACAATAATTAAAATACGCAATTCGTGTAAGTGGAAAAGTAAGAACATCACAAAAAATATAAATCCGTACACAACGCCATCTCTGATACTGACAAAAACAAAACACAGAGAGTTGCGCATCGATAATTGCTTCATTGTGTATTTTTTAATTTAATAAAAACTGAACTTAATTCAGTTAATAAGTTAACACAACAGTTATTGATTCTGAGGCGGTACGAAGTTCGCCGGGTCAGCTAGTAACTTTAATAAAATAAGAAAGAAAAAAGGTAATCAAGAGAAACTGCCACAGGCTTAGTCACAAAATCTGTTTGTATCTGTTCTATCCCCATTTTAAATATGCATTTGTTTGTAATGTGCATTCATAAATAAATAAAAAAAATTACAAGTAAATTACGTTTCTTATCTATATTTCTTCATGAAGTAATCAACCACTGGAGCGTTAGGCGCCCATAAAGTGGGAAGGTTGCTTTTACACTTGAAAGTAGTATGGGCGTAGTAGAACGCGCCTATAATATGGGCGCCTACTTTTCAAAATTAATAAAGAAAAATTTTAACAAAACAAAAAAACGACTTAAAAAAATGCACTAAAAAGTAAAAAAATAATTTCGTATTCTTCTACAACTTCATAATCAACTTACTTTTTATAATCATCAATATGTAGGTACAATTGTTACTTTTGTAGTTGGTGTCAGTCAAGGTAGGTTTGTAACTACATCCATAGTTATAGGTGAGATGTACTTGTGTCGCACAAGCGACTAACTTGCTGACACCGACTCCAAAAATAACAATCGTACCTACATATTGATGATTAGAAAAAGTAAGTTGATTATGAAGTTGTAGAAGAATACGAAATTATTTTTTAACCTTTTAGTGCATTTTTTTAAGTCGTTTTTTTGTTTTGTTAAAATTTTTGTTTATTTTTTGATTTTTAGTGAATCTGAAGTACAATAACTAATTTTTCTGAATATGGGTAAACCTACTAAACGTGCTGCTCATATGAGACAGACATAATTTGACCATAACGACGTTAGGGTCAAATTAAGAGATTCGGCCGAGTTTCATTAATTTTTCATGGATCCGATAATCAGAACCTAACCAAACTCTCATCAAATTACCCTTGAAGTACATCCTTTCCAATAAAAAAAGAATCATCGACATTTTGGCGTGATTTTGAGTTATTCGTCCATTTGTCGCGCACATACTTAATGCAAATTTAAGACTTATATGGTTTTCTCATGGATGCCATTGTCGGAACTGGACCAAATTAAAATGGGATCACACGGAAAGCACCAGCTTTCAAATAAAAAAAGAATCATCAATATCGGTTCACCCAGTCAAAAGTTCTGAGGTAACAAACATAATTTTTTTTTTTTTAAATACAGTCGAATTGAGAACCTCCTCCTTTTTAAACGACTTCAAAAAGGAGGAGGTTCTCAATTCGACTGTATTTTTTTTTTTGAAGTCGGCCCGCTCTGCTGATCCCTAATAGGCTGAGATAATGATTTCACCGTTATTGAAGAATCAGCATATTCATTTCTAACAGGGCATTAAAAACACAGAATATTATTACATTACTTCTAAAATCCTCTTCGGTTTTGGTTTAGTTATGTTTACCGTTTGAAAAATCAAAGTCGACTAAATTATAGAAAGTAGGCGGTGTGAATTTGGTTCTAAAACAAATTCTAATGAGTGGCTTTTGTGGGATAAAGGTCAGCGAATTGATGAGCGCAAATGACGCGATTGAACTTAGCAACATTTTCCGATAATTTCTTTGTCACTGTCTTATATATTATGTTGTTGTATCTGTTTTTAGGTATCAATTTTTTTGCCGATAAATTAAAAATATAAAATTAAAACTCAAACCCGTTAAAAAAACAAAGTTGTTGGAGTGAAACTTCTATAGCCCCGCTATGATTTAGATTTCGGATGAAACGGAAATGACGATTACTGAACCTGCGACGCATCAACTGCGCTTTGATTATGATCACTTTTAAAGGCTCCTATTGGTTGAGATGTGAAACGAAAATTACGCTGGTTTGCGTTATGGTCGCTTTGATTATGACCTCACTTTTCAAGTATTCGTTGAGATTGTTTTGGTAAAGTTTCGCTTCTACCACGTGTAAACTGCACTCGATTTTTTTTTACTGTGATGTAAGTATTCATAGCAAGTGTTCGGATTCAACTGCGCTACAAACCGGGCCAAATCCGGAGTTGGTAAGGCCGACATTTATTGAAGTGAAAACTTCTTTAGCACCGTTGTGATTTGAAACTCGATGAAACGAAAATAGCGACACGAAAAAGAGACAAACACGTACACTTATAATATGATTTAGTCTGCGAGAGATTGAGATAGTATAATCGCCCTCCTCTTTGTGCGGTGCTTCCTAGCATCCCCACTTTTGTCTACTTTAGTTTTTTTAAGGTTTTTCGTATATTGAGTGCTATAATGTCATCGAATTTCAGGAAAATGCATACACGAGTATAAATTACGATTTTGCGCCCCTTGAAACTGCCACCCCCCCCCCCCCTCCCCCCTAGATCCAGGGCAAACTGCAGGTACCCTGTATGTCCGCATGAGTGTGCGTGATTGCCATCAAAAGTTGATAGAATGCGTTGTCGTCGACAACGAGTCTGTCTGCCGAATTTCAGCTCAATGGAGTATCGAGAAGTAGGTTCATTTCCACTTTTAATATTCTACTTCATTCATTCATTCATCAGAAAACAGAAGCTAATTTCAAATCTTCTTCTTCCTTGCGCTGTCCCAACTCATTGCCTAGGTAGGCGGTTAGCTCTTCTCGTTCTCAGGTTGTAGTTTCTTCTGTTCTGAGTATCGCCTTCATTCCAGGCCGTTTCTCTGAAGTATTTTGGAGCATTGAGTCATCCAGGAGTTCTTCGGCCTTCCTCTGGATGACTGTCGATGAAGCTCCATATAGACATTGTCTATGGAGCTTCATCAACATATATCGACATCGATGTATATCTTTCCTTTAAGTTTTATAGACATTTTGGCAGCGCCGGATCTGACATACGTTCAAAAACGTGCAAAAAACCTGGCGCCAACTCCGAAGGGGCGCCGTGAGAAAATAAATATTGTATTAAAATTTTGTTATAATATTCCCTGAATCGTTTAAAAATTACCCATAGTACAAAATAATTATTACGCTCTAGCAACACTTTCCAAAGAAACAGAATTCGCACGCTTCAGGTTGGTATGAACGGCTTACGAATTTATAGTCAGTTACAGAATTTTATTACAAATTCCATATATTTAGTTTAAACGTAAGATCTATTTTTCCACAAATCTTTTACCGTATTTTACGACGAATGGGTGCGATCCAAATTCAATAACCAATCACAGCGCGGTATTTTTCTTCTAGTGTATCAAACAAACCGACTTTCAGCATTTGGATAGATTTATGTTCATAATTTTATGTTTACCCAATAGATTCAGAGAGTATAGGACTCCTGGCGATTCTCTCTTTAAAAAAAACGAGTGTGAGGGCTACCGCCAGGTCACTTGGAAAAGTTACATCCTTTATATGTCTTGATTTTATTTGATAAATTATTGTAAAAAAATAATTATTGGGGTGAACGAATTTTTAATCAAAATAAAAATATAGGGGGGGGGCGCCATCGGTACCTACTGCACAGGGCGCCAGATTTCGTAGATCCGGCCCTGCATTTTGGAGTCACACAATATTCCTGTTACGGATCTGAATTTAATCCATCCCACATCTATTCTATGGATGACATCCGCTGCACATCCTCCGTCTCTGTGGATTAGTGAGCCCAGATACTTTATGTGAAATTCAAATAGATGTAAGTATTTAAAAAGAGGCCTACAAAAAAATATTATGTTTATTGAGTGTTCTCGCCTTAGATTATTTTATTACTCTTCCAACTTGTAATCGTCTTGTTGAACCGGGAAAACCGGTTGCCCATCAGAAATTCAACTTATTTTGATTACACAAAATCAGCAATAAGATAAATTTGCATTTTATTTAATTTATGTATAGGCTTTGAGGGCCGCTGTGGTTTGTGGCTTCATCAGAGATCCAAGGTCCAAGTTTGGTGTAAATTTTGGGCTGGCGGCGTCATCGGTTAATATTTCTCTGAGAACGACATTGGCCAGGCCATCACCGTCAACGGCGAGCGCTATAGGTTGATGATTACCAACTTCTTTTGGCCTGAATTGGATGATATGGACACCAATGACTTGTGGTGTCAGCAGGGCAGTGCTACGTGCCACACAACCAGTGTTGCCAGGTTTTCGGTATTCTACCGAACCGTTCGGTATTTTAACACCGTGTTCGGTATATCAAAAATACCGAAGTATTTTTTTTTTTACAGTGAATAACCGCACAAGAATCTCAACTGCTCCAGTCTGGAGCCAGTGAGACTATGGCATCCCCAATTGGGGTATGTTGTGAGGCTGAAGGTAGTGGGGAGGGGAAGGAGGTGGGGGAGAGGAAGGTTGGGAAGTACCTGGCTATTCAGATCTGGTCACCAAACACGGCTAAAGCCATTTTCAAGCAACGTTTCAATTCTGAATGGTGGTCTTACACCAGGGCGATACTGATAGTATCTTCCACTCTGGAATATGCCGCAAATATACTATATATTATTTTAAATGAATTAATTGTGATATAACACAAATAAAATTTATTTGCGCATGCCGGGTTTGAACCCGCGACCTCCGCACTGTGAGTCAAGAGTCTTACCCACTGGACTAAGTATGGGCGGTTCGGTATTTTTTTCTGATTAATTTTTCTCCGAACAGCCAAGAAAAGCCAGAAATAGACAAGAAGATCCAAGAAGAGCCAAGAACAGGCAAGAAGAAAGAACCCAAAAAGAAAGGATATAAAAAAAATCACAATGCTCTATCCATTCCTTTATTCCTGCCCTTCCTAAATTCCAATATTGGCTTATTAAGTTGCCATGTATACCGGTCGATTAAGCTACAACCTCCTACCTATCCTCAGGGCACGTGTTCCTAGTCCTAACAAATCAGTGCCCCCTGGTGTACCGGTCTCACCGCGACAGGAGTGCTCATGGCTGGGGTGGTACAATCGTATCGTATCGTATCGTATAATAAACAATTCAACTGTCGGATTTGACGCAATCGGCAATCGATGTTTGTGCGATGTTGACGCTTCGTGCACGCGCTCACTGTTTTCGAGCCATTTCGAGGATTAATGTTCAAGGGCGGATCCAGGATTTTTTTCTGGAAGGGGCACAAGAGGCGGACGGGCAAAAAAATCAACAATTACTGTTAGAAATAATCTAGAAGTCTCATACTTCAGAGCGTTTAACCAGCCAGCGGACGAAAATCCACATTTCGTCGAAAGTTGTTCTTACGATCGTGCAGGGCGGTTACAATGAGAAAGATTAATTATTCTCCGTACCAGCTTTTTAAAATTATAACTCAATATCGAATTTATTTCAATTCAAATTAGCTTTAATTTATACCTTCATCCAAAAATGCTGAAAGGCGTGATGGTAAAACTATTAAAATAATGTACTTTTTGTAGTTATTTTTTGATTACAAGTATTTATCATTTTTCAATAATGTCTAAATTTAATAAGAAAGTTAAAAAAATCTCAAATATATTAGTTTGTAAGTGCGCAAATATATACACAAACGGACCAATTTTCGCCAAGAAACACATGTACGTACATATTTTTTAATGATTTTATTGAAACTAAAATTAAAATTCTAAAACATACGTTTGCTAGATAATGTATTGATTTATTTTACTGCATGATTTTATTATTTGAAATGGTATGGTATAATACAAAAACTTTTTTGAAAATTGAACAAATCTGCCAACGACCTATGGAATAACCTTATTATACTAAAAATTAAAAAAAAATCTCAAAATTTATTACATACGAATGCTAGATAAAAGAACAATATTTCGAAATCCATTTATAATTTTTTGTGGAAAATAGTCAATACGTCTAAAAACTTTTTTGAAATTGACGTATTTTAGGTTTTCTCTGGTAATGCCCTCTTCAAGTTTATTTCTACAAGTTCAAATATGTATATGAAGGTTTATGAAAGTGTCAAAACTTAAACAATACCGTCTGGGGGGGGGGGGACATGTGTCCCCCCGTGCCCCCCCCCCCTAAATCCGTCCTTGTTAGAGTTACACATCAGGTGACTACGTACTTGTATTTGCGTAAATGTGATTAGTCGAATAATTTGACTGCTTACATTGTTTCAAAGTCCGACAACCTCGCCCCCGACGCGGGTTTTGATTTGCCAAGTTGCCTAGAAATCTAGGGAAATTTTACTTTGAAATTTTTTTTTGCTCGCTGTTTGATATTTATTTGGAAAAGACCTGGCAACCCTGCACACAACTCATACTACATTTATGTGTATTATCATATAAGTATATATATGACTGGCCTGGCAACTGCTAGTTTCGAGCTCGAGCTTATATTCTGCAGTTGCGATCGTCGAATAGCGTTAGTCAATAGTGCCGTTTACACATACACTTCGGAGCAACCGAGTCCCGCGCCACTTCAGGCCGCCGGACAGAAAAGTAAAGACCGATAGGTTTACAGCGCAGTTCACTGGGCTCGCGACTCGGTCGCTCCAAAGTGTGCGTGTAAACGGCGCTATAAACTCCGATCCAAAATGTCTACCGAATCTTTGGTGATACCATAAATCCCCTTTGATTTGTTTATGGCAGTGGTGGCGTAAAGGGGGGGCGGTCCGCCCCGGGTACCAAGCACCAAGGGGTGACAACGACAACTCACTCGTAGAGCCAAAGAATGCGCACAAAATCTCCCTCTATAAAGACATATCAATATTCAACTACCTACTCTTGTACCTAGCTACTTAGATACTAACATCATATTTTGAAAGACATCGCAACCATATTTTCATATTTTTTCGAATTTAATTTCTAATTCCCTAAAATATGTTGCGCTTGGTCTGATCTTATAGCGCGCGTAACATCGAGCGCGGTGTGAAATATTAATAAAAAATGTAGGCGTATCCGTTAAATGACTATCAGAGACAAGATGGAGTGCTCATCACGACGCTGTTTAATCACTGAAGAATAATTTTTCGAAGCTTATATCAACACTCGAAGAGATGTGTGATCCCAGCTCCAGCAAAGAAAACGTTGAAAGAAGAAACAGCATCAACACTCACATCAGCTTGTGTGACTTCAGTTTGCTACGCTATCTTTCATTTTGGTGTGAAGTCCTAGAAGAAGTTAATCAGACAAAAAAGTATATACAAAAATCTGGGCTAGTATTGGAGAAGAGTGTAATAAAAATTAAAGATCTTCAAATTTTTTTCAACATCAACGCAACCAAATAGTGGAAAAGATGTCCAACTTAGACATTCCGATTGAAGGAAAAAGAGGAAGGAGATTTCGAAAACGTATGAATGACTTACATTACCAGGGGTGCTGCAGAGAGCAAAAATCGTGATAGATTTTACGAAGAACTAGACTATAGTTTATGGATTACATTGAAGCTTCTCAGATGCATTGTAAAATGGGGCTATTCCAAGATTAGCGCTATGTTTTAGATTTAGATTTACAATTTGTGTTTCGGTGGCTTCATGTGAAAGAAGCTTTTGAAAGTTAAAATTAATAAAATCTTATTTAAGGTCCATAGTGAGCCAAGCGCGACTAACCAATCTTTCAATTTTATCAATTGAAAGAGGCAGGGAAATAAATTTTGATAATGTGATCGAATATTTGGGATAATAAAGTCTCGTAAGCATGTTTAGTATATGGTGTTTAATTTGGGATGCTCAATACAAAACCGCCCGGGTGCCAATCTACCCTACGCCGCCACTGGTTTATGGTCCCCGGCTACTAAATCAACCAATAGGAATCTCTTATTTTTGTTGGATATCTCTGCTTTATTTTCGTTTGACGTTTACATTTCCGACGTAATACGTACGAACGTGAATTTTAGAAATTCGCGATCTAATGAAAAATGGGTGAACAGGACCCGTAATTGGAATAAAATTGCAGGTGGGAATCTTCCTTTGGTTGTTATTTCAGTGTTCCTAACTTTTGAAATGTATTGTTTAAAATGTATTTTAAATGTTTCAGTTTTCAGAACATATTTATGTTCCACCCGGGATCTAATAATTGACGCTGTCCAACATCACGATTACATCTTAAAAAGGTATACATGTTTTCGGGAGGAATGCAGATCCTGCCAATGTCTGGAAATTAAATAAAAAGGCACTTTCTAGATGAGAAAAGTGTGGAAAAGCTGAATAAAACAAAAATTAAGGCGCGCTCGGCAAAATTGAGGGAGATACAGCCGTTGAAAGTATAAATAAAATTTCACTTCGCGAACCGATACTGTCAGTCCGCCCGCGGTATTAATTTCCACTCACGCAATTTACACAACAACTTTTCAGTGTCTTTGCACAACGCATCGATCTCTAACAGGCGCATAGCTGCAAGCGAAAGGAACAGAGAATACGATGTAAACAATGACGCGCGACCGCAAAACATGAATACGATGTAAACAATGACACGTGGCCGCAAAGCATACTACTACGACAACTCGCCCGCCATTTTGTCACTAATATGTTGGTATCCCTGACCTGATAAAAACAAGAGCCTAGATACGATTGAAGCCGACTTCCTGGGATACATGAGGCGCGTAATTATGAAATTTGTCTAGCGGGCTTTTTTTCAACGATTTTTTAAACTGTTTTCCACCTTCCAAATTAAAGTAACCTAACCTAAGACTACGCTAAACATTGTTTGTGGTACAAAAGAAAGTGCCCCTTTATAACGCCTACTGGCGTCAAGGCAAGAAAAACATCCCAGTTTTCAAATAGTTTAGCGGCTACGCTAGGTTTGTGTAACATGGTTTGTGTAACATGGTTTGTGATTCTGGCGTACAATCTCACAAGACGAAAGCTAATTTTAATTCTACGTAATCGAAATTTAGAATGAAATATTTTCCACTGTGCATATTAACCGTTGCCAGCGATCTCCAAAAATTGCCATTATTAATTCTGTTTTTCATAATTACGCGCCTTATTATGTATCCCACGAAGTCGGCTACAATCGTATCTAGCTTCGTTTGTATCAGGTCTGGGATACCAACATAACAGTGACAAAATGGCGTAGTATCGGTTCACGAAGTGAAATTTTATTTATACTTTAAACGGCTGTATCTCCCTCAATTTTGCTGAGCGCACCATAATTTCTTTTTTATTCAACTTCTGCACACTTTTCTCATCTAGAAAGTGCCTTTTTATTAAATTCCCAGACATTGGCAGGATCTGCATTTCACCCATGTTTTCTATATTGCATCGACCTTTCTCATTAATTTAATTTATTTCGATGCTGGAAAGGAAAAATGCAATACAGCTGTGACAAAGATGAAACATTAAGAAAAAGCCGGGCGGCGTTTTGTCCAAACAAATGTATTTCCATTTCCTCTCTGGACTTTGACACCAGCTTTTTTATATAAAATAGACTAGCAGACCCGGCCACACGTTGCTGTGGCTAACGAAACATAACGCCATTACCCAACATTTATAAAATCCACACCACCCGCTTGCCAGCTGCCCGCTGCCCGCTGCCTGAATTGAATATTTGAATTTATCGGCTTTTCTCTACTATAATAAGCATGTATTAAACATATAAACTAATTAACTCGGCACTAATTATACAATGCTTGCAATGCAACACTAGATATTTGAAAAGGGAAAATCAAATACCTACTTACTCTAAGATATCTATTTTACAATTTCTTCCGTTTAACGAATTTCAAAAGTGACTATAGTACGGCCCGCCAGCCGTTTTGAATCGCACAAAAATATGTTTTCTTTGAATTTCTCGGCTTTTCTCTAATATAATTTACATGTATTATACATATAAACATTCCTCTTCAATCACTCTATCTATTGGTGAAAACCGTGTGAAAATCCGTTGCGTAATTTAAAATATTAACGCGCACATACATTTTGAGCGACTTCATTTATACTATGTAAGTAATGATGATGATGATGTAATGATGATGATTTTAACAATTAGCGTTTCATTTGCTTTTTTCATAAGTTACTTCGTATAGAAATTTGCTAAAATACCTGTTATTCAAGTATGATATTAGATTTTCACGGCCAAAAGTATCATAGAGATTTATTTTTGGGGTATTGTGCCGTGTTGCGCCAACTCCTTCTTTAGCCAACGTTACACATCTACCCTGATGATAGGAACAACACATTATCAGTACGCTTGCACTTTCTGTTCTTATTTTCAACACCAAACAGATAATTCGCAATGTTTACATGCAAGGCTATGAATTCTAGGTTTAGTTTAAAAAATAAAATATGTTTATGCATATGAATTTAATTTATGAATTCTAATTAACACTTAGAAATATCTTTTGCCACTCTACGCCTTTGAAATAAACGGAATTTTATGACAGCTCATCTTTGAATTTTGGCTACTTTTGCTTTCCATTTTTCGGGATTCCTTGACTTCTTCCTCGCATTTTTCTTGGACACGGATGAAGGGTGAGAGTCCATAATCACACTGGCACATTGTTTTTATTTCTAAATTCACTTCGAACTATTTAAAACAGTAAAATAAGAGCGACAGATTCAACACACGACTATACAATTTTGTATGGGCAGCCATATTGTCACGTGATCAAATAGAGGCATTGGAGTTTGCTGCATTTGATACCTAACCGATTTTTAAAGCATGAAGAGCTGGTTTTAATGCCAAATAACTGCTTTTCTAGGTAAAATATTGAATCATTAACAAAGTTGCACCATTAGCTCATTTTTGAAAAAAAGTGGAGAATGCTGCATCTGATTCTACACACCTCAAAATGAAACCCTGTTTCTTTGTTCTGCTTCTTCTTCTTTCGCATGGTGGGGGGTCAGAGGGGGACATCTAGGTCTGCGAGCCAGTATGGGGCCTCAGGCGTTGCGTTGTGGACCTCATCAATCCCGTCGGGGAATGTCGACTCTTGAAGGCCCCATCTATGCATCATATGACCACAACGGCTATGAGAGCACCTTATCCTATTGATGTTACCAGTCCAGAGTTTGCGACCCAATGAGAATCCAGGCTGTTTCTCAGTTGGGTCTTTAACGAGATGGGCGTTTTTGACGTTGGCTGATTGCCACTCAAGCTTCCGTTTTGTTTGTTCTGCTAAGCCTGTACCTATACATCGGAAGTGAGCCCACTGTTGGATTTGGCAGCCAGCTCTGGAGTCCCAAAATACCTGAAAAACTCTTGACTCTGTGCAGAAACAGGCGGTCGGTTTCCCTTATATTCCCTTATCCCTTATTGTAACCGACGTGTTGCTCTCCCTCATTTCTTAATTTTTAATTTTATATGTTTTGCTATGTACAATGCCCCGGTGCAACCAAATAAAGCTTGTGTGCCAAGTTTGCACCGGGAGACATTCTAGAATCCTATAATTTTAATAATTTTAACAATTAATACTTTATTTATGATTATTTACGCCTCCAAAGGCAACCAGGCTGACTAGCCTCCTTTTTAGTTATGGCCCTGAAAAGGGCCGTTTTGTCGGCTCCGAAGGAAGCAGCTACTCCGCTAAGCGGACTGCCTTCCCTCCCTTGCTGCTCTGCCGTTATGGCTCAGCAGGAAGCGGGCTGCTCTCTATTTTTAATTATGGCCCTTTTTAGGGCCTTTTTTCGTCCTGGCCACTAAGTTCAATAATACCGTGCCGCCAGCAACGATCTTTTTCAAAACACATTTTTTCAATTTTAAATGTCTTTTTCTTAATACACAGATGCCCTGGTGACACAAGTAAAAACTTGGTTACCAAGTTGCCACCAGGAGACATCCTAAACTTATTATTTTTTCGCCTTCAGGGCTATTTCTCCGGCTACAAAGCCAAAAAACCAGTTTGGGCGTCCCTATTAAGGGCCGTCATATTGGTCAAAAATACACCATATTTTAATATAACTTCGTTTAAACACCCCGTAGGACGCTGAAACTAAGACGTTTCAGTGCAGAGTCCTACGGGGCATCCATAGAGCCATAAATCAACCTTGTGACTCTTAAACTGCCAACGCTATATGCTTTTGCGCACAAATTTTGTACTTAGAAAATTTCCGATCAAAAAACAGTATCTTTCCATTTTAAAAATCCAGGAACCTCGTAAGACGACGAGACAAACCGGTTTCGGTAGCCAGTCTTACGAGGAACCTGGGGAAAATACTAACTTCTTCACATCACTTTGCAAACTTAAATTAAACTCAAATACCTACCAACAAATGGTAAACATTTCCAAAATTGTTCCTAAATTCATTAAACTAAAAATCTACGGGTAAAGAATACCCGTACATACATGTTAGAATTAAGAAATACTTTATAAAAACTATGTTATAACCTATAGAATTATTATTAAATAATGATTTTAATCGACCACTTTCTTGAGCGACACAAGCAAAATGAAGTGCGACAAGAAAGTCGGCGTATTTATACTTACGGGCGAGGTCCAACCCCCCACCCCATAAATGTACCATGTGATCACCTTTTTGCCCAGATTAGGGTATAAAAGGGCGCGTATTTTCTAAATAAAGTTAGTTCTTCTCTACAGTCAACTCGTGTTATTATTCCTACTGGGAAATTTATTATCACTCAGCTGCCTCCCCCGCCGACCTCTGCCTGTCTTCAGTCCTGGTGCCAACACTCCTCCAGAAGAGCCGGCCCTACTTTGGCAACCGCCAGGCGCCAGGATCAGGCAGAGGATTAAGCACATCCAGTGTCCTTCACGCATCAGGCACTGGGTGCACGGGAGGTCAGTATTATTATTTCAATCATTTCATCCTGGTCGTGTACTGAAACCGGTACCCTTTTTTTACAGTCTTGTACAGGCTTGATACGTCCGTTACAAGTGGTCCTTCGAGCCGGATCCGCTGCACGACTCCAGGATGTCTCCGCCCGCCCTACGATCGAAGAGGACGGCGCAAGACGATGGACCTCCATCGCCCCCTGCTGAGCCACCGACTGCTGCTCCGGACGCCGGAGCCGAGCCCCTGGGCGTGCCTGACGTCTCCCCTGACGCCACGCCCCGGCCCTCATCCAGCACTACCCCGGTGACGAGCTCCGCAGAGGACAGCGATGAGGGACCTCCACCCTCCACAGCCACGGAGGATACGGTGCGCCAGCTGCGACGACAGCTGCGCCACCAGAGAAAGCAGATACAACAGCTGATGGCAGCCCTACAAGCGCCACAGCCTACTGCACAACCAAGCCCCACAGGGCTGACACAACCTAGCACCTCAGGGCTGCCACAACGCAGTACTTCAGGGCTGGCACAAAGCAACGCTCCTGAGCCGGCACGAGATAGCCGAGCCCCGCAGCCAAGCAGCCATGGACAATCAACATGGGTGCAGCCTCACAACGCTCCTGAGCCGGCACGAGATAGCCGAACCCCGCAGCCAAGCAGCCAAGGCAATCCAAGATGGATGCCGCCTGGACCTTCCGGCCCGGTACCGCCCGCACCCCTGGACGACCAGAGGCAGCACAGCGCCGTACGTGAGATGCCCGTTGGACCGGTGCCTCTGGTGGACCAGAGGTACGCCTCGCCGGCGCAGCTAGGGCCTGAAGGCCCTCCGCCGCCGGCCCTTCACTACTATGGGGAACAAAGATGGATGCCGCCTGGACCTTCCGGCCCCGTACCGCCGCCCGCACCCCTGCTCGACCAGAGGCAGCGCACCGCCGTACGTGAGATGCTCGTTGGACCGGCGCCTCTGGTGGACCAGAGGTACGCATCGCTGGCGCAGCCAGGGCCTGGAGACCCCCTGCCGCAGCCCCTCAACTACAGTGGCAGTCCAAGATGGATGCCGCCTGGACCTTCCGGCCCCGTACCGCCGCCCGCACCCCTGCTCGACCAGAGGCAGCGCACCGCCGTACGTGAGATGCCTGTGGGACCTGTGCCTCTGGTAGACCAGAGGTACGCTTCGCCGGCGCAGCCAGGGCCTGGAGGCCCTCCGCCGCCGCAACACAACTACAATGGCAGTCCAACATGGATGCCGCCTGGACCTTCCGGCCCCGTACCGCCGCCCGCACCCCTGCTCGACCAGAGGCAGCGCACCGCCGTACGTGAGATGCCTGTGGGACCTGTGCCTCTGGTGGACCAGAGGTACGCCTTACCGGCGCAGCCAGGGCCTGAAGGCCCTCCGCCGCCGCTCCTTCGTCACCATGAGGGACAAGGATGGATGCAGCATGGACCTCCCGGCCCCGTACCGCCCGCACCCCTGGACGACCAGAGGCAGCGCCCCGCCGTACGTGAGATGCCTGTGGACCCTGTGCCTCTGGTGGACCAGAGGTACGCCTCGCCGGCGCAGCCAGGGCCTGGAGGCCCCCTGCCGCCACCCCCTTACTACCACACTGAGGGACCATCTGCATACGCCCAGTGGGCACATCATGAGCCGGCGCAGCCTGATGACCAAATACCATCCGCTGCCAGTCCGAGCTCCGGCCTGCCGCTATTCCCACCGCAACCAAGTGCTGAGGAGACGGCCCGCCAAACCAGAGCTTGGGTCCAGCAGACGGACAACCCGATGGCCCAGTTTACCAACGCGCTCACAGAGGCCATAAGAGCTTCAAGGGCTCAGGACAGCCCCCATCCCACAATTGAGGATGACCCCCGGATGGCTGCTCTCATCGCCAGGCAGTCGATGGCCAAGGACCTGCCTCCCTTCTCTGGGGACCCACTGGAGTGGCCCACCTGGAGGGCGCAGTACAACCAATCCTCTGCCACCTGCCGGATGACTAGCAGTGAAAACCTCATCCGACTGCAGCGGGCCCTCAAAGGGAAGGCCCGAGACGCCGTGGGACCCCTCCTGATGGACCCCACTCAAGTGACTGAAATCCTTGACGTGCTGGAGCAGCGCTACGGAGGGACGACTTCGCTGGCCGCCTTGATGCTAGACAAGGCCAAGCGGCTCCCTCAGCTGACAGCAGAGGCTTCTCTAGAAGAAATAGCAGACTTTTCGGGAACGGTGCAGAACCTGGTGGCATCACTTCGCTCCCTCAACAATGAGGGATACCTGACCAACCCGGCGCTCCTCAGCGACATCGCGGGGAAGATGCCGTGCACGATGCGGTTGGCGTGGCTGATGGAGGTGCGGCGCTACGACGCACCCGCTACGATCTGCCAGTACGCCGCCTTCCTGAAGACCATCGCGAACGCCATCACCAAATCGGGTATGGTCGACCCCGCGAGGTCTAGACCGCGTCGCGAACACTCGTTCGCCACAACAGAATTCGGGCCGCGAAATAGTGAAAGTCCGTCGCGCAAGTCACCACAATATGACAACC
This sequence comes from Limnephilus marmoratus, assembly GCA_917880885.1. Lineage (NCBI taxonomy): Eukaryota > Metazoa > Arthropoda > Insecta > Trichoptera > Limnephilidae > Limnephilus > Limnephilus marmoratus. Next base: position 14,177,713 of record OU862911.1, read on the forward strand.
GTGAAAAACATAGTGAAAGTCCGTCGCGCAAGTCACCACAATATGACAGTCGTGAAAAACATAGTGAAAGTACGCGAAAGTCACCACAATATGACTCGTATAACAACACGAACCCTAGCGAGAGTATAAATCGCGACGGGTGCCTACAGTGCGGCGAAAAGGGTCATTGGCTCGAAGACTGCCGTGAGTTCGTCGGGAAAGATGTAAAATTACGATGGGAGACGGTGAAAAGTTCCCGACTCTGCCGCGTGTGTTTAAAAGGACATTCAACAAAGACATGCAAAATCCGAAACTGGTGCGGCATCGGAGACTGCCGCGCTCCCCATCACAAGGTGCTCCACGACCCTACGTACGTGAGAAACCCCGCAACAGCCGACGTCTACCACATGTGACGCCAGGCCGACGGCACCATACCCAAAGTGGTGTCAATGGTGCTCCTCGTCAGCGCAACAAGGACGAGCCCGCCCTGCCCCAGCAGTACTTCTGTCACATCAGTCGTGCTCCTCATCGGCGCAGCAAAGACGAGCCCGCCCTGCCCCAGCAGTACTTCTGTCACATCAGTCGTGCTCCTCATCGGCGCAGCAAAGACGAGCCCGCCCTGCCTCAGCAGTACTTCTGTCACATCAGTCGTGCTCCTCATCGGCGCAGCAAAGACGAGCCCGCCCTGCCCCAGCAGTACCACTGTCAAGGAAGTGGCGCCTTTTACACGGGGGGAGTCAAGCAACCCCATCAACGAGAAAAATTTGGTGGTCGTCATGGACCCCGCGATGCCCCGCAACAGCTGGCCCCGCGGCGGAGTCCTGGACGCTACCCCTGCTGCAGACGGCGAAGTAAGGACCGCCCGCATCCAGACGAGCACCGGAGTCTACGTTCGACCCGCCGCGGAGCTTGCTGTGATCCTGCCGGCCCCGCCTACTGATGCAACCCCTACTGACCGACCTTCAACACGTCGTGAAGACTAGTGCAGCGTAGCTACACGGGGGGAGTGTAACCGACGTGTTGCTCTCCCTCATTTCTTAATTTTTAATTTTATATGTTTTGCTATGTACAATGCCCCGGTGCAACCAAATAAAGCTTGTGTGCCAAGTTTGCACCGGGAGACATTCTAGAATCCTATAATTTTAATAATTTTAACAATTAATACTTTATTTATGATTATTTACGCCTCCAAAGGCAACCAGGCTGACTAGCCTCCTTTTTAGTTATGGCCCTGAGAAGGGCCGTTTTGTCGGCTCCGAAGGAAGCAGCTACTCCGCTAAGCGGACTGCCTTCCCTCCCTTGCTGCTCTGCCGTTATGGCTCAGCAGGAAGCGGGCTGCTCTCTATTTTTAATTATGGCCCTTTTTAGGGCCTTTTTTCGTCCTGGCCACTAAGTTCAATAATACCGTGCCGCCAGCAACGATCTTTTTCAAAACACATTTTTTCAATTTTAAATGTCTTTTTCTTAATACACAGATGCCCTGGTGACACAAGTAAAAACTTGGTTACCAAGTTGCCACCAGGAGACATCCTAAACTTATTATTTTTTCGCCTTCAGGGCTATTTCTCCGGCTACAAAGCCAAAAAACCAGTTTGGGCGTCCCTATTAAGGGCCGTCATATTGGTCAAAAATACACCATATTTTAATATAACTTCGTTTAAACACCCCGTAGGACGCTGAAACTAAGACGTTTCAGTGCAGAGTCCTACGGGGCATCCATAGAGCCATAAATCAACCTTGTGACTCTTAAACTGCCAACGCTATATGCTTTTGCGCACAAATTTTGTACTTAGAAAATTTCCGATCAAAAAACAGTATCTTTCCATTTTAAAAATCCAGGAACCTCGTAAGACGACGAGACAAACCGGTTTCGGTAGCCAGTCTTACGAGGAACCTGGGGAAAATACTAACTTCTTCACATCACTTTGCAAACTTAAATTAAACTCAAATACCTACCAACAAATGGTAAACATTTCCAAAATTGTTCCTAAATTCATTAAACTAAAAATCTACGGGTAAAGAATACCCGTACATACATGTTAGAATTAAGAAATACTTTATAAAAACTATGTTATAACCTATAGAATTATTATTAAATAATGATTTTAATCGACCACTTTCTTGAGCGACACAAGCAAAATGAAGTGCGACAAGAAAGTCGGCGTATTTATACTTACGGGCGAGGTCCAACCCCCCACCCCATAAATGTACCATGTGATCACCTTTTTGCCCAGATTAGGGTATAAAAGGGCGCGTATTTTCTAAATAAAGTTAGTTCTTCTCTACAGTCAACTCGTGTTATTATTCCTACTGGGAAATTTATTATCACTCAGCTGCCTCCCCCGCCGACCTCTGCCTGTCTTCAGTCCTGGTGCCAACACTCCTCCAGAAGAGCCGGCCCTACTTTGGCAACCGCCAGGCGCCAGGATCAGGCAGAGGATTAAGCACATCCAGTGTCCTTCACGCATCAGGCACTGGGTGCACGGGAGGTCAGTATTATTATTTCAATCATTTCATCCTGGTCGTGTACTGAAACCGGTACCCTTTTTTTACAGTCTTGTACAGGCTTGATACGTCCGTTACACTTATCTTAACAAGCGAATTGCAATCTTTAGAGCACAGACATCAGATATGAATGCTATACTGTCCTTTTTCTATCGGTATTACAATGGAAGATGTGAGTCAGTTTCAGGAGTTCGGCGGAACAGGTCACAGCCCGAAAAAAATTACAAAGAATATTATCACTATCCCATATCCCATCCCGCCCCATCCTATCCCATTGCGGCGCCCCATTGTGGTGACAATGACCCATCTCATCCCATTACGCCCCCTTTGTGGTAATCCGCCGCCACTGATGACACGCCCCGCTTTCCAATTAAGAAGGGTTCGGTGAACGCGCATATGAAACAAGTAGAGGGTTCAGTACCTCCAAAAAGGTTAAGAACCACTGATCTAAACCATAGGTTCTCAAAGTGGGCGATAACGCCCCCTTGGGGGCGGTAGAAGACCCAGAGAAAATTAGGTAACGTTTCAGACTTTCAGGGAGAAGAAAAAAAATAGTAAAAAAAAAACAAAAAAACGCTTGTCACGTCCTAATGTGTATTATTATTTTTTGAGAATTGACACTATATCATGAGTTCATGAAGGAAGGAAGTAAGAACCCGATACTTAAATACAAAAGAATTGCTTCTATATTTTTACAAGAAGGTATTTTAGAGCCCGAACCCGGACATGTCAACAGGTGTTTTTAAACATAGTCAATAAAAAACAGTTGAAAATTTCATAAATCACCTTTTTATTTATTTTCAGACCTTGAAATTAAATTTAGTCATCTTTTATCATCATTTTAAATGTACGTAACGAAACAGAATCTTGTTACAGTTTGTTACCAATTGCTTTAATAATCAATTAGATTTTTTTATTCTTAAAATAAAACCCAAATTATTAATATACTCTGTTAAAAAAAACCAAACCGTATTGAAATATTAAACCTAACAAAATTCAATTAAATTTTTAAACAAAAATCTTAAAAATACTGAGACCATTTTAGTATTCAGTCTTACAATTTTTGGGGTATGAATTAAATTCAGTCTTCTTAAGCAACAAAACTGAACCTTTTTAAAGTTTAGACATGCTGTAATGTAAAGGCGGGTACAGATTGCCGTAACGTAACACGCAATGTAACACGCAATGAAAGAATTTGCCGTCCACATTGCCGCAATGTATCATGCAATGTAACAGAATTCTCATAGTGTAGACGCCTTGCGCGCACGAACCGCGCACACTCCGCGCGCGAACAGAGCATTTCAACTCGTGCGCGCCGCAATCAACAATGCTTCGGTTTTTTCGCCGAATACAAAGGGGCGCGCAGTGTGCGCGGATCGTCTGTGTGGACGGCTTGTTCGTGTCTGTACGTCAGAACGCGCGCGAACAATGGAAAACTAGTTCTCGGCAGACTGAGCTATGTTCACCGCGCGCATGCCGGGAACAGCTGCGAGTAGGTACATGTTCGGTTCGTGCGCGCGCTGCGTCCACACTTATGAAATGTTCCTTTCATGTTACATTGCATGTTACGTTACCGCAATCTGTACCCGCCTTAAGTTACATTATTAATTTTCTTAAACATAAAATAACCAAAAACTATACTCGTTTATATATATTAGTTTTAATCAACGGCTATATTGTAAATTTATTTTACGTAATAAAAACAATCAGAACTTTAACTACATATGTAAATGAAAAGAAATTATTGCACTCATAAGTACATTTTTGATTATCTATCTATTAAAGATTTTTCCACAGCCTCTTGCCTTTTTAACTTTTCAGTTTTTTTGTATTTATCACTCTTTCCGATAGGTTTCAGAATATCTTCCCCTTTCAAAAGGAATTTGTAAAAATCAACATTAATGATGACGAGATTGTTTCTACGCTTAGTATATTTCTTTCTTTTGTCCATTGTTGTGTAATTAATGAGAATATTCACTCCACGTTGGCATTATGAGCCGGAATGCAAAAAAGTACTGTGCAATTTTCATCAATTCCGAATATAGATTCGCATTTGTTGTTTTAAAAAATTGCACCCAAAGTCGATTTGATTTTAAAAGCTTACCTTGTTCAGGTAGGTATTGGATAAAAGCATTTAAATTCACCCACTCGTCAATTAATTTTGCGTCGTCAATATCTATGTTCTTGTCTTTTAAATAAAGCACATTGTATTCAAAAAGAGCCCATTCGTAGTTATTAATTTTTGGCAGAAACATCCAGTCAAATTTCTCAAATTGTTTTAACGGTTTCATCCATTCTTCAATGTACGTTTGGATTTCCTTGTAGAAATCATGTGTGCATTTTTTAATCTCTTGTTTCGTGTTTTTTTTGACCCAAGACTTTAAATTTTTAAACCCGGACTGCAAATAAAACCCCGCCCGGACGCTCCCCGGACGCCCTCTAAACTAGGACAAATCCGGGGAAACCCGGACGGATGGCAACCCTAATCCCATGCGATATAGTGAGTGAATCTAGCCACTTGCGATGTGATTTACTTAAATTATTTATTGGAAACCCGTATAGACAGTTAAATTAGAGTCAATTTCGCATGTAATAATATGGATGCAGTTTTGATTTACGTAGTTCATGGTTAAGTTTAACTAAATAAAATTGTCTGTGATTTCTGATTTTTCCGGTATTTGTGTCAACGTGGTTTTAGTGCTGTAGCAACGTTGCTAAAACTAGAAAGATAACTCCGCTGCAAGCTACTGAATACAGTTTACGACTTACGGCTGTTTTTTAAGTTTTAAAAAAAAAAAATTTATATGAGCTCCACACAGGAAGCCCTGAGGAAAATAATTTCCCTCGGGGCCTACGTCATCTTTAGGGATGCTGTATGGAGGGTTTTTTTAAGGGCCCGCAACCCGGATTTGTAACGATTTATTACATATTTCCCTTAAACGCAGTAAGTTTTAAAGCTCTTAAAAAAATATATGTCATTCTTGAAGATAAAATCTAGAGTCTCCCCGCGCCGAAACGCAAATTATATAAAATTCCCTCGATAGAAAAAAATCGCAAAATATGCTCCAAAAATTATTATTAACACGTTTGTTTCAGTTATTTTACAAGTTACATGTATGAAAAAAATCACAGTGTTTCTTTAAATGCTGTTTAAGATAATGCCCGTGAGATTTTTGCTCTATTTTAAACGAGTCGTGTTTTATTAAACATTTTCGCAATTTTCGCATCGATCGCTGTAAATATTAGCGCTCTCCTCTAACATTCGTAATTTTGTATCCCTCCATCTTCTTCTTTTCAGGCCTGGTTGTAGAGCCTTAAGGAAAGGATGGAGAGGAGAGTTCAAACAGGTATGTTTGTCTTTCTTTGAAAAAAAAAATTATTTACGTAAATGTCAATTTGGCCTGTCACTGCTAGCGCCACGCTACAAAATAGGAACTATTCTGCGGCTTATCAAAGCTTGAGCGGAAAATTCAGCCTGCGTAAATCGGAGCGAGGAATGTCGTATATAGCAAGCATATACTTTTCATCCCGGAAAAATATTTCATTCCCATGGGAAAATTCCTTGTACACTAATTCCTCCCTTATACCACGCGAGCGAAGGCACAGGAAAAAGCTAGTTTCAAGCAACTATGTGTTAGTTTTCTTTCACAGTCGACATATTTTCTTTCATTGTGGGTTGAGGCCTGATCTATACATTTTCTAAGACCTTTGAGACTGACCGTATTATTAATATTTCTAAAGGCTTGATTCAAAACTATATTTGAAGGAAATAGAACCGAGAGGCAAAATGTAAATAAAAACAAACATACAATTTTCATTGTACTCTTCCTATGATTACACTATTTACAGGTCATATTAATCTATATGAAACGAGTATAAGTACGTATATAATATAAGAGTAGTGTAATTTTACGGCAGAGCAGAGACCAGAGCTCATGATAATGGGAAATGTAGTTTTCTGTCAAGTAGGTGGGAAATCAGAAAATAAAAGAAAATGAATTTTACAAAACTACACTGTATCCAACCAACAACAAACATGAAAGTGCAAAATTTCATACCAATGAAAGGTTAGCCTTAAATTTATACCAATGTAATATAAGAATACAAAAACATACACATACCAGATGGACTCCTGGTTACGCTAATCTAACTAACGGAAATAACACCGGATGACGACCGCAAACTTGCTTCGTAGAGAGAAACGGTTCTGGGACGAGACTTCCAGTCTCAACAACCGGGAACAGCGCAGAATCCGAGGAACCTAGGTCTTCCTTCTATTTGGGAAGAATGCCGCAACATCACCAAGGAGCGGCTCCAGCCTCAGGCTGTCTCAACAATCTCCATCAGAAGGCACGTGGCCCAACCAGTCTCCAAGTCTTAAGAATTTCGGAAGATCATTCAGTAATCCGTGACTTCACGACGCGGAGTCATAAAGGCATATTATAGTAGCCACAAAACCGGAACAATAACTTTATAATTCCACTCCAAAAACATTTCTACAAATGGCCAACCGCCATCACCGGTAAAAAGTGGGATTCACAAATCATCCACTACAATAATCACGTAAATGAACTACTCATGTTACAAAAAACACCCCGCGCCTTTTTTAAGATTAAATAAACTCGGATTCACATGATTTTAAGTGATTAAAGCACCATAATGGTGAGTGACTAATTTCCGACGCAGCTAACCCATTGCTGACCGGAAGGAAGTGACCATAAACAAAAACAACCCAATCTCTCGTCTCTTCCCCAAAAAATTACCAGTCTCCAAAAAAAACACCATAGACAAAATAACCAAATAGGCGAGAACTGCACTAGTACATAATATTTATGTGACATATACTAATATTATAAAAGCATGTGTGTTTGTTAGTTACGCTTTCACGCCTAAACCACTAAACCGATTTTAAAAATTCTATCACCAATAGAAAGCCACATTATTAGAGAGTAACATAGGCTGTATATAATGGTAAGATCTGGCGTTATGAAATTTGTATAAATAAAAATGTGTGTATTTCATATATTTTAGCGGCAGGGAGTAAAGGCAGTGGGAAGGTGGGGTTCGCGGAGAATGAAGAGACGAGGGAGGGGGAAGGCGGGGAAGGTGGAAGGGAACGGGAACGAACGGGAAAGGACATCCAGATATTTTTGAATGGAATTGCAACGCATGCCGGGTACCAGCTAGTCAATAATAAATTAACTAAAACCATCAAAATCTTATTTTTTTTTTAAATTAAAAAAGTAATCATTTCTTGGCAGACTCAGAAACAAAGTAAAAAAAGAAACATTTCAAATGATATTAAAAAACAATTATATCACCACAGTTCAATTACTTACTGTTCAAGTATTCCCTTTCTTTGCAGTGAAGAAAAAATGAAAACAAAATGCGTAGACTACAAATTAAAGCAATGCTAACAATGCCCGAGCGCAATATCAGTAGGTATTAAGGGTCGACCAAGACCGAAAATAAATTAAAATATCGGCCGAGACCGAGAGCCGAGACCGAGAATAGATAAATTGAGATAAAAAATGAAAATGCGCTATTTTTGCATTTAAGAATGTAATAATAATTTGTTTTAAGGCGCGCCGCAACATTGTGAATTTTTTCACAACTATAACTTGTAAAATAAGTGAAACAAACGTATTTAAAATAATTTTCGGAGCATACTTTGCGAATTTTTTCGATCGAGGGAATTGTAAATAATTTGCGTTTCGACATAGAACGCGTCTAGATATTATCTTCAAAAATAACATATATTTTTTTAAGAGCTTAAAAACTTCAAATGTTTAAGGGAGATTTGTGAGAAATCGGTAGAAATTCGGGTAGCGGCGGCTTAAATAATCAAAAAGTTTTAATAATCAAAATTGAACAACATGATGTTGTACCACACATCATCATGTTGTTTACTCTCACGCACTGACAACCAAGTGACGAATGTGGACGCGCGCGGTAGATTTGAATCCCATTATCCTATACCGTACCTACTTACAACGGTCTCGGTTATGGCCGATTTCGGCGGAATCTCGGCGACTTTTCGCCGAGAACCGAGACAGAGTTCGAGCTGAGAATGCTGAGACCGAGACCGAGACCGATATCTTGGTCGACCCTTAGTAGGTATACACAGAAATAAGAGACAAATTAAAGCAGCTAAATTTTATAGTGGTGCAGCAAACTATTAATAGATAAAATTGAATGTAATATTTTTATAAACAAAATTGACGTAGGGATTGCTTCTAAGGAACTAAAAAGAAAAATATATTAATATTAATAATAATTATATATTTCAATCACGAGATACACGGACACTGGACGACAAATGCAAAGCAAATTAGATTGCCAACAAGGAAGAAATCAAGCATCCAGGAATTTCTTATGTAGGTACCAGGCTGTCCAACTTTATAATAAAATTTCATAGGAAATTATTGAGATTGGAAATGTGCTCGTGTGAGAAATGTGGAGATCCGCGAAGAATGCAAGGCAGATGTATGCGTAATGAGAAAGATTAAGAAAGGGACGCTCAGATGGTTTGGGCATGTAGAGCGAATGAACGAGAAAAGGAGTGTAAGGAGAATATACGAGAATACACGATACTTGAGTCGGGCCATGTGAAGAGTCGGAATAATAGAAGAGCTTGTATGAGACGATGTATGAATGTGAACGAGGCAAGGAGTGTGTGCCAAGATCAAGATGTTTGGCGGTCCGTCCTCTGTGCCTACGTCTGCGTTGAAACGGAGTGATGGTTAGTTAGTTAGTTAGTTTTTGGAAATGTGCTTAATTTTAAAATGGCATTAAAAAGTAAGTCTACCACAAATATTGACGTTAGTTTGTGATTGAATACACTTAAATTAAAAATATAATGCAATTTTTGTCAAATAATGTTCATTAAATTCAATTGTAATAACTAATAACAATAACAAAACAAAGAAAATAACTATACTTGGCATGAACTCCGTGTTTCCTCTACATTCCTAAAAATACCTCGTACATCTAATTACATACCTCCGATATTCCAACTTCTAAACCTGATTCATTTCTTCCATATTTTTCGAAGTTAGTCACTTATTTAAATACAATGTATTCTCTTACCATGTCACCGAATTTCTCGCAGCGGTAAATCCAATTAGTGTTGAAGCAATCACAATTAAAACACTGTACAGGGAGGACATCCACGTGACCTGCGCTCCCTTGATGACCAGCTTCCCCGCATTGTACACTTTTTCTTCTGAAATGCAAACAGAAACCTTGATAAACTTTCCCAATTTTTAAAAATCAGTTTGTTTGTTTATTTGTTTGTTTGTATCAAGTCCCAGTAGATGTAACAGGGAGAAGTAATTAATGTTTTCAATTGATATTCTCAATTTAAAATTAATGTGACATAAGAATTTATGTTGGACACGCTCAAGGGAATATTCATGTGTACTGTAATATGGATTCCAAATGGTGGAATTATATTCTAGTTGGCTTCTAACGAGAGAAGTGTAATCGTTATATTGAAATAATTTTCTTATCTTCTGCACTTTGTAGGTATTATCATTCTAATCGCGTTCTTCAATTTGTAAAATGAAACGCATTCATAATTAATTGATCATGGAATTTTATGAAACTAATTCACAAAGTTTAATATTTTAAATGCTCGATTTTAAAATTGTCGCATCAAAGTTAGAGTTAGTTCTTTAAAAAACTCTATCATCATCATTATCATTACATGGTATAAAAAATTAATTCGCTCAAAATGTATGTGCGCATAAATCTTTTTAACTACGCAACGGATTTTAATGCTGTTTTCACCAATAGATAGAGTGATTCAAGAGGAAGGTTTATATGTATAATACATGCTTATTATAGTGGAGAAAAGCCGATAAATTCAAAAATTCAATTCAGGCAGCGGGCAGCTGGCAAGCGGGTGGTGTGGATTTTATAAAGGTTGGGTAATGGCGTTGTGTTTCGTTAGCCACAGCAACGTGTGGCCGGGTCTGCTAATTTATGATAATAAGTTAAATTTGAGACACACAACTAGCACGACAATGATACAATGTTTGTACCCATTATTGTGCCTAGCATGGTGGTCGAAAAATCCCCAACTTCTGTTAAAAAAAAAAAAATTTTTTTCAATGAATAAAGAAATTTAAAAAAAAAAAAAATTATCATACCTTTATATCGCTCGATTATCCGAACAATAACAAATGATAAAGTTTGCAAGAGTATGCCACCGTACAAGCTGAATAAAACTGTTATCAGATGACATTTAGTTATTTCTTACGTGGGGGTTTGGTCAGAGGTTGAGATTTACTTCTCTTGGGACTGTCTGCTGACATTTTCACGGAAATTTAAGACTTGTTTTCTTAAGTACAGCGCGCTGTGAACGGTGCGCGCGCAACAGACCACGATCGAGGTTATACTGAAACGGAAACGTTGGAAACTGAATACGAATACTGACGATTGGCCGTGGCGATTGAAGTTCACTTTTGAATATAATCCGTTGTTATAAAATAATCGTATCTTTACGATTCAGCGGTATAAACGACCGGCCGCTTTGTATGTTTATGTTCTCTCTTCGCTTTTAAATAATGTTTACGATTGCTGGATTGAGGTTTTGCAGAAAGCATCAGGTATTGTCAAGTAATGGGGATACATGCATAGCGGATTACACATAATACACATACCTACACGTAGTGAAGCAGAATATAGGAATGTATACACGATGTCCGGAAACTAGTGGTACAAGCGGGGAACTGGTGAATATACATCACATAGACTTATTGGCGTAAAAATGTCTAGAATCGTAGCCGGGAATGGGGAAGCAAATGAACGTCAGTTTCTAATCTGTCGGGGTAATTTCAAACTTCAATAACTCAGCATAAATAGACATAGCGCCGCCATCGTCTCGTCAAGCGCAATGAGAACATAATTTTTTCGACTCACCGGATTCGACACGTGTCTATAAACGATAATGCTGACGTTGACGAAGCAATTTATACTTTTTACGACATCTTAAATAATACCATTAACCAGTTTGTCCCTAAACGTTTCATCAAAAGGAAAAAACGCTGTCCGAAACGTTGGCTAAAGAAGGAGATAGCGCAACACTGCATAAATATCCCAAAAACTAATAACAAAAATATTACAAACACGTTTGTTTCACTTATTTTACAAGTTACAAGTATAAAAAAATTCACAGTGTTTCTTTAAATGCCGACAACCCCTTTAGACAACCCCCACCAGATTTTTCCTCTATTTTAAACGAGTCGTGTTTAATTAAACATTTTCACAATTTTCGCTTAAATGTTATCGATTTTAACATTAGCGTGCTCTCTCTAACATTGGTATTTACATATCTCTCTTCTTCTTTTTGAGCAGGTATAACCTCTAAAATAAATAACAATAAAGATATTAAAAATATCATTTTTTAAATTAAAAAAAAAATAAAACTTTAAAAGATCGTACACAAAAAACTGCTAAGCTGCTGGTCGGCAGACCAAAGAAGTCATAAATGGGATGGTCTAGACTACAGGTTTTCGTTAGTTTCGATCTTGTATTCGATGTAATCGATGCAGCAGGGCAAGCGAAACCGATGTGAAACGGACGGGGTTCGGAAATTTCCGTCGTTTTTCGGACGAACGAAGCTCTTACGGCGACGGTGGGTTCGTTGTTCGAACTTTTAACTACTATACACTATTAGGCAATTTTAAAAGGACTATTATTATTATAAATTTGTACAAAAATATTACACGCGACAGCGGTGAGGGGCACCACGGCAGGTTTCGTAAGTGGTTTGGCGTCGAAAGGCTCGCCTGACGGATGGGTGCACTCAGAACTCTGAAATTATTTTTTTTTTATATTTGTCGCTTATTTTTTTAAAATATGGCATTCAAAGTTTTTAAAAATATAGTGAAATAAAAATAATAATAAAGATAAACGAAAATTTAAGAAAAAAAAAACTTTAAAACGTCGTACACAAAAAGCTGCCAGGCTGCTGATCGGCAGACCAAGAAATTCTTAAATGGAATGATCTGGACTATAGTTATTCGTTGGTTTCATTCGTGTACTCGATGACGTAAAATTTACTATTTTTTACCCCACTTTGACGCCGGCTGCCTGCGAACGTGCCAGGCTGCCGGTTGGCAGACCTGCTTTTTTCTCATTTTCTAATCGACCTTTATCATCTGAGACCATTCGTGTAGTCGATGACGTAATTTTTTCGAAAAAAATCGCTGATTATTTCCATGACTGCGCGGCTCCTGCCAAGAGGCGCACCGGCAGTCCAGCTTTTTTAAGGTTTTCTAAATGTCCATTATCACTACAAAGTAGTTTCATCCGTGTACTCGATAGCGTAGGGTTTACCTATCTCGCCTCCCAGTCTACGAATACATAAACTTATCCACTGTCATTTTTGGGTAACTATTACAAAATATATTATTATTTTATTATTTAAAAAAAATGTCTTTGGAGATGCTATGTGAAAGGTCATTTTAGTGGAAGGAAAAAGGTATGATAGGTGGTTAGGACTCTCTGGGTTAGTGTGTCCAGGAGAGATGGACGGATGAAACTTTCCCTCCCACTGCGATGCGAGGAAATGGGTCAAGGGATTCCTGCTGGAGAGGTTAAATGGTCTCCCTCAACCAGTCCTTTCCAGCTCGCCACGTAGTACGTGGGCAAATGCTTCCGCCGCTACTTTGAAAAATCACATCCCAAGAACTCAGGCATCCCTGCTAAGTCACCAAACTTAGCGATCCACTTGGGATGACTTATAGCAGAGGTGTTGTTTATTGAATTCACACATTGATCTTACCTCAAAAAAGCTAACAAAACTTATCTACTTCTTCAAAAAATTACGAAACATCTTGTCAATGAGGGATCTAAAGAGAGTATATTATTATGCTTTATGCCACTCTCGACTGGAATATGGAGTAATAGGATGGGGCGCAGCAGCGTCTAATCACATAAAACAACTTAAGGTAACTCAGAATTGCATCATAAAGACCATACTGAAGGTCCCAATAAGGACGTCAACAACAGAAATTTTTAAACAGTTTGATGTTCCAAGCATACAGAAAATCTACCCCAAAAACATTCTATTACATCACCACAAAAATTATTCAGAGGCAGACACCTCACATGCTCATAAAACCAGAACGAAACAAACGGACATCTATCTATATAAATAAAAATGAATCGCCGAAATGTATGTACGCGCATAACTTCCGAACCACTGCACCAAATTGGATAATTCTTTTTTTTCTGTGTTCGTTATTGTCAGGACAAGGTTTGTATAAAACTACTGGTGTGCTCTGGAATTATGAAATTTGTATAAAAAAATTGCAATACGTGGCACGCGAACTGTTTGAAAAATGAATGTACCGGGACTGAATGTGTGAAATGCGGGAGGGGGGAGGGGAACTCGGGAAGGGGGTTCGCGGGACGGTGGAGGGGGGGAGTGGAGTGGGGAGAGGGAAAGTGGAGGAGACGGAGTGGGAATGCGAGAGGGGAAGGGGATGCGGGAGAGGAAGGGAAGGCGGAAAGGGAACCGGACGAATGGGAAAGGACACGCAGGGAGTAACAATTTCTTTATAAAATGGCATAGCAACGCATGCCGGGAACCAGCTAGTACTTAATATACCAAAGTGTAACTCTTCTTTTGGCTTAGAAGTTCAGAATTTTTAGCAGAAAAGTTATATAACAAACTCCCACTTAGTACCAAACAAATTAAAACAAAAAATTGATACATTAAGGACATTAAATGTTGGCTGAAGGATCTATCGGAAAATGAACTTACTTGTATACTTAAAACAACGTCATAGAAGTTTCTGGAAAACCTTATCCAAACAATGAAGTTAAACCATAGAAGTCGCTGAAAACTTATCCAAAGCATAGTCCCCCTCAGCACAGGATGTCCTAGTGAGGAGTACTACGAATATATTTTCTATTTTATATATGTTTCATACAAAAATGTAAAAAATTATAAATGTATAGTTAATAAATAAAAAAAATTAAAAAAATAAAAACTTTTTTTTTTGTCATTTTGTCGCGTTGTGGTTTTTATACTTCCTACTTAATGACAAAAAATATCACAAAAATATCACAGAAAAACAAACCTTAACATTAAATTGTGTTTTTTATCGAATAGGCCACTTGCATGGATTTCATAACGTCTTGGAAAAAATCATGTGGATAGATCTTTTTACTAAGATTAAGAAAATGTTAGTAAAATTGTTTAGAAATGTACAGTTTTTGTTATTTTTAAATAAATAAATCCATTATTTAGGCTCGTGACGTCACTACATGAAAATGTCCCGTCTCCGAAAATGTTCCTTTTATTTTTTTTAAATTCCACACTGATTTATTTTTTTATATGGCATCACTTTGATTTCACTAGATTTATTGTTTGTTCTCTGCGAACTTATCATTTGGTTTCACTTTTTGACAGATGCTCTGAAGAGAACCCCGTACTTTTAATGATCTACGGGGTTCGTTATCTTCAGAACGTGCAGATGATGTCGGTACGTGTTTTAGAGGTATAATGATTATGGTGCTGATTTTAACAAAATTAAATTTTATAATATTCTTATTATTATTATAATTTACAAGTACAAGTATATTACATTGAATTTAGTAATATAGACGCTGTTCGTTATAATGATTTATGGTCAATAAGATGGATCAAGGAAAAAAAATATTTATGAGATGTAATATTTTTGGTATGCCTCGTAATTCTCCTGTGCCATTCGTGTGGAAAACGTTATTTTTTTTTTAATGATTTTCGGCTATGTAATTATCGTTTTTTCACACCTGTAAAATTATGTCTCGTCTTTCCGGTTTATAAAAAATGGTCTGATTTAACGGATTGAAATTTTCAAAAAATCCCCAGGGTTTCAAAAATACGATTAAAAAAAAAAAAAAATACAGAATGTCTTAGAATATTTGCCTAAACCGGAAAATTTTTTTAAAAAAATTGATGCAAGTGGCCTATTGTCGCGTTGTGGTTTTTATACTTCCTACTTTATGACATAAGGAACTAAATTATGTTTATTAATTCTTTTAATTTGCATAGGCTATGCCTACAGCCTAGAACAAAAACAGTAAAAAAATCTTTATGTTTTCTTGAGATACAGAAGGTGATCATAATTTTGAAGGGCAACCAAATAGTTAATTTTATCACTCTAGAACTCTAGCAGCCTTACTAAAAAACCCCGTGAAATTTTTATTCAATTGATGAACGGCCGCGGATGTGAAAACATTACTAATTATAAAAATTGTTCATGGAAAGATAGGTATATACATGATTTACACAGCCTGAGTGGGTTGTTTAACAGTTGTATATTAGTACTGTATTAAAATATAACTAGCCGTTGGAAACAATAGTTATATTGGTTCAACGTCCAACGCTGTTGAAAATAATTAGCGCCAACAGTTGAAAAATAATACCTACATGCGAATATTATTCAACGCAGTCATCGATTCAACTGCCTAATAAATAAAAAGGGTTAAGAGTTTGTACTTCGTGAACAACATTACTCGATATTTTAAATGGTCTTTTGGTATTGTACGTACCTACTGGACGATTTTTTTTATTTTCCCATCCAATACGGCCGATACGCAGCGCCAGGGAACAATCAAATTTATCAACGACAAGCAAAAAATAACCTATTGATAATTATCAACGCGGTCGCCTAACAGTTACGTCAGGGGGGTATAACTTCGATCCAAATTTTCAACCAAGACCAAAGATAGATAATATCTATGACTGTGTGACGACAAGGTCTCTCGACCAATGGGAAAACTTTGAATTTCTATGGAAAAGCTTTTGACAGCTGGGTGAAATAATATATCAAAATGGTTGCTCCATTGCTCCCAACGGTTTATTTACATGCGACGCGAATTCAAAATTTGCTTCCTAAACAAGTAAAATAGGCGCGATGTGAATTTAGCAGCCTTGAATAGGTTGATTATCCGATTTTGAGAACTCGTGCATATGTTTGTGGCTACTAGTATCGCAAAACGTCTTATTTCGCGATATAATGATGCTCGTGAAAACCATTATAATCTGCAGGTACAAATATTTATATGAAACATTTCTGCATTTATCTTGTTTTGTTTTTATCTGTCGGTCTGTCTTGATGTATCTCATGAGATATTTTCTTTAGGCTAAAGTTCGGTTTTTGGGGGAAATTCCTAAAAAATAAAACTAGTTATTTTTATACTAATTATGGGCCGGAAAAACCGAATCTGAAAGAATTAGGCGGCGGAAAGCAATATTAACTGAGTTACACGACTTTAAAATTTTTTATACGCATACAGGAAAATAGCCATTTTGGAAACATTCTGATTCCTACAAAATCAAACTAATAGTTATTTTTATACTAACTTTGGGCCGGGGAATCCGAATCTGAAAGAATTAGGCGGCGGCAAGCAATATTAACTGAATTACACGACTTTAAAATTTTCCATAGATGCACATGAAAATATTCATTTCGCAAGCTGATTTTGACTTGACACACGTAGTACAAAGACCATAGAAAACAAGATAACATAGATGTTTTTACCACACAAAATTAAGTGTTGCCATTAACCAGTAATATCAATAACGTAAAATAACACGTTTATATTTTAAGTACTTATTCTTTATAAATTTTACTCACTTTTGTATCACAAACCATGTTACATAAACCCAGCGTAGATGCTAAACTATTTGAAAACAGGGATGTTTTATTGCCGTGACGCGAGCAGGCGGTATAAAGGGGCACAAACCATGTTACACAAACCTAGCGTAGCCGTTAAACTACATGAAAACAGGGATGTTTTTTTGCCGTGACGCGAGCAGGCGGTATAAAGGGGCACAAACCATGTTACACAAACCTAGCGTAGCCGCTAAACTACTTGAAAACAGGGATGTTTTTATGCCGTGACGCGAGCAGGCGGTATAAAGGGGCACAAACCATGTTACACAAACCTAGCGTAGCCGCTAAACTACTTGAAAACGTAGGCTGTTTTTTTAAATTGATGCGAGCAGGCGGTATAAAGGGGCACAAACCATGTTACACAAACCTAGCGTAGCCGCTAAACTACTTGAAAACGTAGGCTGTTTTTTTAAATTGACGCGAGCAGGCGGTATAAAGGGGCACAAACCATGTTACACAAACCTAGCGTAGCCGCTAAACTACTTGAAAACGTAGGCTGTTTTTTTAAATTGACGCGAGCAGGCGGTATAAAGGGGCACAAACCATGTTACACAAACCTAGCGTTAGGTTAGGTTAGGTTAGGTTAGGTTAGGTTAGGTTAGGTTAGGTTAGGTTAGGGACGTGAGCAGGCGGTATAAAGGGGTACAAACCATGTTACACAAACCTCGCGTAGCCGTTAAACTACTTGAAAACAGGGATGTTTTTTAAAATTGACGCGAGCAGGCGGTATAAAGGGGTACAAACCATGTTACACAAACCTAGCGTTAGGTTAGGTTTGGTTACGCATTTTTAAGATTACGAATTTTCATACTTTTGGTTTAAGAATACGGCCGTTGAGATAGTTGTAATTCATAAATATTTTTTGAGACTTGGTAACACTGCCAACACATGTTTTCGTAGATTTCTTGTTTATCTATGATTTTGTACTGAATGAGTCAAATTCAGCTACCGAAATGAATATTTTCTTGTTTGTGTGTATTGAAAATTTTAAAGTCGTGTAATTCAGTTAATATTGCTTGCCGCCGCCTAATTCTTTCAGATTCGGATTCCTCGGCCCAAAGTTAGTATAAAAATAACTATTAGTTTGATTTTGTAGGAATCAGAATACTTCCAAAATGGCTATTTTCCTGTATGCGTATAAAAAATTTTAAAGTCGTGTAACTCAGTTAATATTGCTTTCCGCCGCCTAATTCTTTCAGATTCGGTTTTTCCGGCCCATAATTAGTATAAAAATAACTAGTTTTATTTTTTAGGAATTTCCCCCAAAAACCGAATTTATTCCTTTCTTTAATATTTTCAGCTCGAAACACCAAATCCTATCCTTTCAGCTGACAGGCCGGTGGAGATTACTGGTGTCATTCCCCTAGAGTAGAAGTAGAGAGCACGTTCCACGAACGACGGCCCGCGCCTACAGATCTCTGGGTTTGTTTGCATTTTACCTTATTATAATAATACATATAAAAGCATTAATTTAGCACCTTAATGATGACATATGATTGTTGTAGGTATTTCAGTAGGACAGTAACGTTGTGATGTCATGTCAGGAGATGGGGGCTGACGTGTTCCACCACTCTCTTGCACCGCTGTTCTTGAGAGGATATAAGAAGGAGGAAGAGTACTCCATGGACTGGACCAGGATGCAACAGGAGCAATATATTCTCAGTACGCTTAGCTTTTCTAAATTTGTTCTATTTTTATCAGGAGAGTACGCACACATTGTGCAATATAGTTGTGAACTTGGAGCAGGTGGATGAGTTTGTATATCGTGGGAAGTATGTGTATGAGAGACGGGAAGGCTGATAGAGAAGCTAGCTAAAGAAGGGTAAATGTAAGTAATTCTATTAATAAAGGACTGAATGCCATTGGCGCTAACAAAAAACTGTCTAAAGAAGCGAAACTAGCAGTCCGCAACGGAATGCTGGTATCTACCCTGATGTATGGCAGTGAGGCATGTAACTGGCAGAGGAAAGTGGACTGAATGTCCTGTATATTTTCTGCCTGTACATAAGAGTATAAATAAAATAATATATGTACATTTTATATGCAGCAAAGCGTTCATTGGTCAAATCGTTGTACATATAGTTTCATATCAATGATCGATGAACCGGTGGATGCATGTTTTAGCCATAAGTTGTTATAATGGATTGTCTACTTTGTAGTTGGAATTAGATTGTAGAAATATAACTCTGTGCAGAGCACCAATGCATTGCACTGCAAGGCAAGGCTGATCATAATGAGTAAGATTAAGAAAGGGACCCTCAGATGGTGTGGGCATGTAGAGCGAATGAACGAAGCGTGGGGTGTAAGTAGAATATATGACACAGATGTGAGTGGTAGATGAAGTCAGGGACACCAGAGGAAAACCTGACTTGATCAAGGGAATCCGATACTTGCGTCGGGCCACGTCAAGAGTCAGAAATAGTATGTATGAGTCGATGTGCGAGTGTGAATGAGGCAAAGAGTGTGTGCCAAGACCGAGTTGTTTGACGGTCCGTCCTATCGGCCTACCCCTGCGGGGAAACGGCGTGATTTTGTTAGTTTTTCTTGTATTTACTGTTTTTAATAAAATACTAAAATGTTTAATTGAGTTTTTCATTTTTCTGTTGTAACCAGAGAAATGTCAAAGTCGATACTATCGTAGGAAAGCTAAATCTTATTTGAAATTGTTCTTCCCCTTTTGAAGGGATTGAAATTTCAAGTACTTTTGGGTTATTTTTACGATAGTTGGTTTCTTCATAGGGCAACGGGTTTCAATCTGATAAAGCTCTGTCCGGAGAAAATGAGCCGTAAAGAAAAGTAAGCTCATTTTCTCAAGGCAGTAATCTGTCAGATGCAGCTCTGTTGCCCTGGGGAACATTTTGACATTTAATTTTATTTTTAAAATAATATTTTGGGCCAATAAATTGGGTAGGTACTGAAAGATAATTATATTGTCTATGGTCGAGCCTTTTATTTTGTTTCCTCTATCCTTTGTTTATGGTATGTGTGACGACAAAGTCTCAAATCGAATAAAAAGTCGTTAAATATAGGTATGTATACGATCAAATAGCGTTGACACTTGGTCCATGCAAAAAGCACGAAGTTATCAATCTAATGACTGGTTTATTTATGAGTTACGTTTTGTACCTTGTTTTCAACGGTGTTGGAATGATTAAAATCAAAAGGGTCAAGAGATCACACTTCGTGAACGATATTATACCCAATTAGACATGGTCTTTTGGTAATGAACGTACCTACTGCACGTTTTTTTTTTATTTTACCGTCCAATACGGCCGATCCGTAGCGCCAAGCAACAAGCGAATTTATCAGTGACAAGCAAAATATATCTTCAACGTTATAATTATAATATTTCAACAGGGTAATATTTTCAACACCGAAACCAACGTCTTCAACAGTTTCAACTTTCAACGTTATTATAGGATTATTATTACGTGTATGGGGCGTGGGGCATAGAGATATTAATAATTAATAATACATCAATGATTCGGGGAACCACCCGTTAAAAGGGATTCCTTAATACGATTTTGATATATTTTTTCTTTGTTTTTTTGTTAGTATCGTGTCGATCTCCTATTATAGTTGTGTCAACGTCGACGTTATTTTCAACAGCTATTTTCAGCAGTTGAAAATTGCCAACGATAACGACGTTGGCGTTGGATAGAATTATCGTCAACGCCCAGTACTATTGTATATACAGTTAATAAAAATATTTCATCATCGAATTTCGGAATTTTTTCAATGTATTTTGAATGTACTATATATTTCTTATTTTTGACGATATCATAAAAAAATTACCGTAATAGAAACTAGATAAAATTATATTTTAGATTTTTGTATTTAAAACATACTTTAGCATTTAAAAATCGACATATTTTAAGCTTCAAAAACGAAAAACGTTTGAAAAAAAAGCTTACCACAAATACTTTTAATCAAAACACAGAAAATATTGAATAAATATAAAATAAAAAAACACAGTCATTATATTTAATAAATTTATAAAAAAACTGTCACTTCACTTTTTCTCATTCCAGTCAATAATTTTTTTTTTTTTAAATGTTAAAGTTTGCTTTTCATATCTAAAATTTAACGACAAAAAAACTGATATTTTATGCATAGCATGCACACTGTAAGGGTCGGGTTTGGAAAACATCGCTCCGCATTAGCAGTATCATCCACGTCTAGTAGCAGCAATACTAGAAAATTATATAGGGGTAGTTAGAAAAATGTGTAAAGTTACTAGTGATTAAATTCTTTTTACTGTAATCTTACAAATTCTACAAGTTATACATACTGCAACTTTAGTTAAAACGTTGAAAAAGGCCTTCGCGATTATCTCTCCTAAACCTGTTGTAAACATTTTTACCAAAAATCCTTCCGTAATCTCAGAGTAAACATTATGTTAAAACAGGCTATTAAATTAAAAGCACTTCAGTGTATCTAGATTTTTATTGTAATTCGCCTAAACTTTCTGAATTTTTCATCAATCCTCCGCCATACAAAAATGTATGGCAAAATAATACGCCGCGCGATGACTCCAGATACTAATATCTACAGCCTGTATGTTTGACGAATATCTACAGCTCATATGTTGAACTAATATCTACGAACTTCAGAGTGTTGACTAATATCTACAGAGCGTAGGTTGAACTAATATCTACAGAGCGTAGGTTGGACTAATCAGCTAAATGTGTCCAATAGTCCGATATTAGGGATTTTTACATACATACTTACATAAATTAAGTTTTTTAAACTGCATACGCAATATTACGTTATTCCAATATGCTATACATAATTGCAAATCCAACCTCTGACAGTACTGTAGATATTCGTCAACACTTTGGTTCTCATAGATATTAATCAACAGTTTGAGCTGTAGATATTCGTCAAACTTTGATTCCCATAGATATTAGTTCGATTTTTTCAGTTTTTGGAATTCCTGTAGATATTAGTAGACGCCTCCCGCGCGATGTCTATATAACTGTTGAATTTCACAGAATTCATTCAGTTGTGAGATAGCGGTCAAGGCGAGAGCACGCATATTTTTTTCGCAGCAATTTTGTTCGCTGTTTATTCGATTTTTGAAGGAATCATTGGGGAGATAGGTGTTACAGTAACCGGGTAAGTGGAAATAAAATATATTTATTATTATCTAACAAATTATTTTTAACTTGATTTACAGATTTTTTTTTTTAAACTTCAGGTACCTTCAAAATGGGTAAAAATAAAGGAATTCTTGCTTACCGTGCCATAAAAAATAGACCCACCCACTGGAAGAAAAGGAGAATAAGGTAATAATGTCAAAATTTATTTTTTTTACTGATTTCTATCAAAGATAGTTTGAAGGTGGTGTACCACACAGGATGAGGCACACAAGACTGTAGAAACAGGGGGTGGTTCCGATCCACGGAGGCGTTAAGAAGTCGGGAGAGCGTCTCAGGGCTGTCCGCTTGGAGAGCTTGTCTGAAGGTGATCCAAGGGCTCGTTGTTCCTTTTAACTAGCCGGGTCTGGTCCGTAGAGCGTAGAGTGTCCGAGGTCCAGGGGTAAGGCGATGGTCAGAAAAGAAAAGAGGCGAATGAAAGCAGGTCAGAGCAAGGGCGGGCAGGCAGAGAGAGATGTTGACGCGAATGTGGTTAGTTGATTACTGACTGGTTTGGAAGGGCTTCTAGACTCTATTCATTAAGCCACGGTAGCAAGGTAGCACTCTGCCGTTGCTATGTCATTGTTGGGCCGTTATGCTTAGGGAGGATTCGTAGAACCCATTAAAGGGGTTGGCCATCGGGTCCGGATTCCGAGAATCCAGTGAAAGCGCCCGACGGCAACAAAATTCCCTCTGCTCGCTCGCCTCACCCTGACAATTTAATTATTAAACATAATACAAAATATGCCAAATACGTCCGACACACTCCTCCCGTGGAGCTCTGCTACACTTCTTTAAGGACGTATTGTGTCCGAGTTGCGTAGCGTAGCGTATGAGATGTTCCCATGCTCCCCCCATATGGGGGCTGCGGGAAGGGATGAAGTTCTGAATGTGGTTCTCGGCTGAAGGTGGATGCTCCTCCCATCGGGACTGACGGCTGGGGTAGAGATGGTCGCTCACCGGGCAGCGACCGTCGTCATCGGGGCCCTCGTCACTTTGGTGGAGCTCGCCTGCAGCGGGGCCGTGTGCAGCGAGGCGGCGTGCAGCGGGGTGGCGTAGAGCAGGGTGACGTACAGCAAGGCGGCGTAAAGCCGGGCGGCGCAAAGCCGGGCGGCGCAAAGCCGGGCGGCGTGCGGCAGAGCGGCAAACATTAGGGCGGCAAACAGCATGGCGGCGTGACCCCGCCTTCAGCACCGGCGAGGATAAGGCCGGGTACTGCGAGGTGCGGTGTGCAGCAGGGCGGCGTGAGGCCGGGTGGCGTAAAGCCGGGCGACAAACAGCAGGGCGGCATGAGTCCGCCTTCAGCAGGGCCGGCGTGGATCTAGCCGGGAACTGCAAGGTGCGCTGTGCAGCAGGATGGCGTGAGGCAGAGAATGCAGGGTCGCGGTCATAAGTGAGGTGACGTGCAGCAGGGCGGCGCACAGCAGGGCAATGTACACCAGCGCGAAGTGCAGCGGAGCGACGTGCAGTGGGGTGGCATACAGTCACTTGGCGTGCGGCAGTGTGACGTGCATCGGTGCGACGTACATCGGTGCGACGTACATCTGAGCGCCGTACATCTGAGCGACGTGCGGCAAGGCGGCGTGCAGTAGGATATGCAGGGCCGCGGTCATCAGCGAGGCTACGTGCGGCGGGGCGACGTGCAGCAGGTAATACAGAGCCGCGGACCGTAGTGTATGCGGAGCCGCGGTCATCAGCGAAGCAACGTACAGCGAGGTGACGTGCAGCAGAGCGACGTGCAGCGGAGTGACGTGCAGCGGAGTGACGTGCAGCGGGGTGGTGTGCAGTCACGCGGCGTGTGGCGAGGCGACGTGCGGCGAGGCAACGTGCGGCGAGGCAACGTGCGGCGGGGAGACGAGCATCGGTGCGACGTGCAGCGGGGCGACATGCAACAAGGTGACATGCAGCGTGGCGACGTGCAGCAAGGCGACGTGCAGCGAGGCGACGTGCAACAAAGCGGCGTGCAGCAGGGTATGCAGGGCCGCTGTCATCAGCGAGGCATCGTACAGCGAGGTGACGAGCACCGAGGTGTCGAACGGTGGGGCGGTGGCCCTTGTCACTCTGGTGGAGCCTCGGTACCGCGGGGCGATGTCCAGCGGGACAGGGTGCTGCGGGAGAGGCAAAACCGCAGGGGGTCAGCGCAACGGAGCTTGATGCAACAGAGCTTGGTGCAGCGAAGCTCTGGGCAGTGGAGCTCGGGGCAGCGGAGCTCGGGGCAGTGGAACTCGGGGCAGCGGAGCTCGGTGCAGCAGAGCGGCGTGCAGTCACGCAGCGTGCGGCGGGGCGACGTGCATCGGGGCGACGTGCGGCGAGGCGACATGCGGCGGAGCGAGGTGCATCGGGGCGACGTACATTGCGGCGGTGTGCAGTCACGCGGCGTGCGGCAGGATGACGTAAAGCAAGGCGGCGTGCGGCGAGGCGACGTGCGGCGAGGCGACGTGCGGCAAGATGACGTGCGGCGAGGTGACGTGCGGCGAGGCGACGTGCGGCGAGGTGACGTGCAGCGGGGCTCAAGGCAGCGGGGTCCGGGGCAGCGGGGCCTGGGGCAGCAGGGCCCGAGACAGCGGGGCTCGAGGCAGCGGAGCTCAAGGCAGCGGGGCCCGGGGCAGCGGGGCTCGAGGCAGCGGGGCTCGAGGCAGCGGAGCTCAAGACAGCGGGGCCTGGAGCAGCAGGGCCCTGGGCAGCGGGGCTCGAGGCAGCGGGGCTCGAGGCAGCGGGGCTCGAGGCAGCGGGGCTCGAGGCAGCGGAGCTCAAGGCAGCGGGGCCCGGGGCAGCGGGGCTCGAGGCAGCGGAGCTCGAGGCAGCGGGGCCTGGGGCAGCGGGGCCCGGGGCAGCGGGGCCCGGGGCAGCAGGGCCTGGGGCAGCAGGGCCTGGGGCAGTGGGGCGCGGGGCAGCGGGGCTAGTAGCGGCTGCCAGAGACGCAGGGCCGCGCTCGTCAGAGAGGGGGCCCTCGTCATGGTGCCCGCCAAGAGCGAGGCCATGTGCAGCGTAGCTGACGTGGAACGAGTCGGGAGCTGCGGGGCCATAGGCTGCAGGGCTGAACGCGGAGTAGCTGGCATCTGGGACGAGAGCTGCAGTGAACACAGGGCCGCGCTCATCTAAGCCGGGCACTGCAGGGTGTGCAGGGCTGGCGTGGATCGAGCCGGGCGCTGTGGGATATGCAGACCTGCCCTCTTCATGGTGGTAAGGTCCGCCAGGAGCAAGGCTGTGTGCAGCGTAGCCAACGCGAAACGAGTCAGGAGCTGCGGGGCTGAACGCAGCGTAGTCGTGTGTAGCTGGCATGTAACCGGCGTGGATCGCTCCGGGAGCTGCATGGAATGCAGGGCCGGCGTGGATCAAGGCAGGTGCTGCGGGGTGCGCAGGACCGGTGTGGTGGTGAGGCCCGCCAGGGGCGAGGCCGTGTGCAGCATAGCCGACGTGGAATGTGTCGGGAGCAGCAGGGCCGTAGGGTGCGGGGCCGTAGGGTGCGGGGCCGTAGGGTGCGGGGCCGTAGGCTGCGCGACTGTAAGCTGCGGGACTGTACGCGGCGTAGCCGGTATCAAGACCAGTAGTTGCAGTGCACACGGGGCTGTGCTCGTCTGAGCCGGGCACTGAAGCAGAAGGCGGTGTCTGCATGGATATCAAGTAGTGAACCATTTCGGTGAATAGGGCCGGCGAGGACATCAAGTAGTTAACTAGCCAGCCATCCTCCTCCTGCAGCCGTCGTACCACAGCTCTCATCACGAGCTGACTCTGCTGGAAAATATCAGGGCTAGCAGGAGGCAATGTCAGCGTGGCATTCAAGTAAGTGGCCACCTGGACGTCTTCATGTAGCAGTCGTGCTATAGCTCGCGCCTTGAGCTGAAGCTGTCGGGGCGTGGCAACGGCAGGTGGCGTCAAGGGAGCTGATGTGGGGCACGCGACCTGGCTAGCAGCCAGCGTCGCAGTGGCCAGGGTTGGACCCGTGAGCTGGTTAGCAACCAGCGTCGCGGGAGCCGGGGTCGGGCAAGTGACCTGGCTAGCAGCCAGCGTCACAGTGGCCGTTGGTAGGTCCGTGACCTGGTTAGCAACCAGCATCACAGGAGCCAGGGTCGGGCAAGTGACCTGGCTAGCGAACCAGTAGTCGCTAGCCAGCTTCACAGTGGCCGGGGGTCCGGGGGGCGCGGCTGCGGCCGCCCCGGTTGAGTAATCCAGGCGTCGAGTCTCCGACATCTTGTAGGAGCTCCGTGGAAGGATCCGTATCGAAGGACCACTTATGTACCACACAGGATGAGGCACACAAGACTGTAGAAACAGGGGGTGGTTCCGATCCACGGAGGCGTTAAGAAGTCGGGAGAGCGTCTCAGGGCTGTCCGCTTGGAGAGCTTGTCTGAAGGTGATCCAAGGGCTCGTTGTTCCTTTTAACTAGCCGGGTCTGGTCCGTAGAGCGTAGAGTGTCCGAGGTCCAGGGGTAAGGCGATGGTCAGAAAAGAAAAGAGGCGAATGAAAGCAGGTCAGAGCAAGGGCGGGCAGGCAGAGAGAGATGTTGACGCGAATGTGGTTAGTTGATTACTGACTGGTTTGGAAGGGCTTCTAGACCCTATTCATTAAGCCACGGTAGCAAGGTAGCACTCTGCCGTTGCTATGTCATTGTTGGGCCGTTATGCTTAGGGAGGATTCGTAGAACCCATTAAAGGGGTTGGCCATCGGGTCCGGATTCCGAGAATCCAGTGAAAGCGCCCGACGGCAACAAAATTCCCTCTGCTCGCTCGCCTCACCCTGACAATTTAATTATTAAACACAATATTTTACATAGCCAAATACATAATACAAAATATGCCAAATACGTCCGACACAGGTGGACTGAAGTCATTTTGCATTTTGACATCTAAAAATTTCGGCATCCATCTTGAATTTCTCTGTAGTTATCTACCGATTTGGTTCAATATCAGAATTCGGGCGTTTAGAAGTGCACTGAACTCGGATCTAATGTCAAAATGCAAAATTTCGGCATCCATCTTGAATTTCTCGTGTTCTCTACCGATCTGGTTCAAAATCAGTATTAGGGAGTATTGGCGAGCACTGAACTCGGATCTAATGTCAAAATGCAACATTTCGGCATCCATCTTGAATTTCTCTAGTTATCTACCGATTTGGTTCAATATCAGGATTCGGGCGTTTGGAAGTGCACTGAACTCGGATCTAATGTCAAAATGCAACATTTCGGCATCCATCTTGAATTTCTCGTGTTCTCTACTGATCTGGTTAAAAATCAGTATTAGGGAGTATTGGTGAGCACTGAACTCGGATCTAATGTCCAAATGCAAATTTCGGCATCCATCTTGAATTTCTTTAGTTATCTACCGATTTGATTCAACATCAGGATTAGGGCGTTTGGACGTGCACTGAACTTGGATCTAATATCAAAATGCAAAATTTCGGCATCCATCTTGAATATCCTAAGTACTTTGACGATTTGGTTCAAAATCAGGTTTAAGGAGTTTGAGGTTCACCGAACTCGAATTTAATGTCAAAATGCATAATTTCGACGACCATTTTGAGTTCTCTACCGATTCCGTTCAAATTGTCACTAAGTTTTATTGAAAACAACGACTGTTGTTGTTTGTTCCAGAATGCGATTTATCCATTTCGCTTTAAGTAAAATAATTAGTCGTATCATTTGTGTTGTTTTAGTAATTTTAGTTAAACGTTTTTTGTCCTCTGCAAATAAAATTCTTCCTTGGGTTTTTCAAGTAAGCTCCCAACCTTTAGAAATAAATGTGTTCGGCCTGATATTATATGGGGGCATTCCTTTACCGATAAGGAACAAAGGGTTAATTTCTTAAATTGTTTATTTTTAAGTAGTTATTTATACCTGTACATTGCAAATAGAACCCATAGAAAGGGTTTGATGGCGGCTATTTTATGACCCGAACTAAATGAACTTAATCTCTTAGTTTTAAGTACCTTACATTAAATTAGTTTGTACCTAATGGTGTGCCCGTTTTGGCAACCTTTTAAAAGTAATTTTATTGTTTTATTGGGGGTTAAATTTAAGAATTTGAGATCTGGGAATTTTTAATGTTAGTCCCACCATTTCTCCATTTCAGTATTGTATGATGTACTTAATTTTATTGGTGGACCTTTTTGCCGACTCTAGGGCAATTGTTTTATTGCGGGATTTTAAAATCCCGTGGTGGAAGCAGCTTAAATATGCTGTCTCACCTTTGTATGTTTTTACTTTAAATATGTTGATATTTTTGATAGAGAGTTAGTCTTGCTGTTAGAAAGGAGCAGTGTGGTTGTTGCGGTGGAACTGGAATATACACGAGGTGTATTTTTAGTTGCGCAGAGGGAACATAGGCCCTTTCCGTTAGTCTCGCTAGTAGAGTGAAGCCAGAAGGTACACGCTGTGTGCCTTTACTTGTGTAATTATAATTATACAGAAGCTGGTAGGTACGAGTTATACCTACGGTTCAGTATTGAAAAACTGGCAATAGAGAGATCGAAGTAGAGACTTCGATATTTGTCAGTGTAGTGTGGTCGTGGACCACCCGAGTAAGGGTAGATAGACCCTCTTGTAATACTTGTATTTATTACATTAAAAAAATTGTGCTGAAGAAGAAGAAAAAGAAGTGTTTTCCTGCCAACTCCATTCTGTTGTGTTCTCGTACCACGATAGTAGAAATATATGGTCCTTCGAGCCGGATCGAGAATACAGACATCATGGAAACAGGACAACAATCAAGGATGACATCCATCTGCGGCAGCGAGGCGGGGTCCAGCATGAGCTGGAAGGAGGCACGACTGAAAGCAGCAGCTACCAAGGTGGACATCGCGAGAAGAAAGGTCTGCCTAATAGCAAAGATGTCTGAAACAAAGATGGCTGAAACAAAGATGGCTGGTGCAATGGCAGTCCTGGAAGCAGAGGAGCAGCACGCAGCAATGGTTCTGGAAGTTGCGTCAAGGACTTCCCGACGGACTCTGGAGGATCAAGTCCATGACTGGGTGGACCAGTCGAGCCACGAATCATCGTCAGATCTTGGAGACTACGATGAGCAGTGTCTCCTAGTTCAAACGGAGCTGCAAAAGGAACAGCGGTGGGAGCGGCATGCTAGTGGGCAGTACGAGCTACTCCCACACAAAGGATCTGTACATCAGGAGCCCTTGGCAGAGCAGTCTCTCCCATTACAGTTAGAAGATCGGGCAGAGCAGTATATTCCGCTGCACTTGGAACGGCGGACAGAGCATCAACAGGATCTGCTCCATGATGGGCGGTTCTCACTACAGCCGCCCGCAAGAATTTCATATCAGGAGCCCTTGGCAGGGCATACTCTCCCGTCGCAATTAGAGCCCCGGGAAGAAGAGGCTCTTCCGCTACAAATAGAACAGCGGTTGGAACAGCACAGTAGTGGGCAGTACGAGCTACTCCCTCATAAAGGATCTGCATATCAACAGCCCTTGCCAGGGCGGACTCTCCCGTCGCCATCGGAGCCTCGGGAAGAGCAGGCTCTTCCGCTGGAATCGGAACGGCGGATGGAGCAGCAACATGATGGGGGGTACGTGGTACCACCGCCCAAAGGATCAACGTATCAAAAGCCTTCAATAGGGCAACCTCTCCCGCTGCAGTCGATGCAGCATCAGCCGCCAAGAAGTAGCTGCTGGGAGCAATCATTCAGCAAAGCAGAGAAAAGCAACGGGCAGCAGCGGCCTGCGCCGCAGGGCCGATTACAGAGGCCGACGTCTAAAATAATTGAAGACCATTTCGCGCAATCGATCGGTAAGGCAATGTTTTCATATGATACCAGGCCCATTGATAGAAGTTTTTCCGCATTTAACGGCAAACCGATTTTACGAATTTATGAGAATTATTATTTTGTTTGTGTTCCTATGTGAACAATTCTATTGGTTACAAGATACGGGACAAATAATCGCCATGAAAGCGATTAAAAGTTTGTTCGTTTATACGAAGTATAAGCAAAAACCTGATAGGGTTTTTCTCGAGATGCGGGCCACAGACCCGTTAATTTTATCAGTGTGTCAGAAATGACGCCCCTTAGATAAAAAGGGGTACGCCGTCATTTGATCACACTTTGTATATATTTTTTTAAATCTTTAGTATCTTTTAAAAATACAAAAATCGCATTCTTTACCTTTTTAGTGAAGTAAATTCACGGGAAGGGGTATGTTTGTTCCAGAATGCGATTTATCCATTTCGCTTTAAGTAAAATAATTAGTCGTATCATTCGTGTTGTTTTAGTAATTTTAGTTAAACGTATTTTGTCCTCTGCAAATAAAATTCTTCCTTGAGTTTTTCAAGTAAGCTCCCAACCTTTAGAAATAAATGTATTCGGCCTGATATTATATGGGGGCATTCCTTTACCGATAAGGAACAAAGGGTTAATTTCTTAAATTATTTATTTTTAAGTAGTTATTTATACCTGTACATTGCAAATAGAACCCATAGAAAGGGTTTGCTGGCGGCTATTTTATGACCCGAACTAAATGAACTTAATCTCTTAGTTTTAAGTACCTTAACATTAAATTAGTTTGTACCTAATGGTGTGCCCGTTTTGGCAACCTTTTAAAAGTAATTTTATTGTTTTATTGGGGGTTAAATTTAAGAATTTGAGATCTGGGAATTTTTAATGTTAGTCCCACCATTTCTCCATTTCAGTATTGTATGATGTACTTAATTTTATTGGTGGCCCTTTTTGCCGACTCTAGGGCAATTGTTTTATTGCGGGATTTTAAAATCCCGTGGTGGAAGCAGCTTAAATATGCTGTCTCACCTTTGTATGTTTTTACTTTAAATATGTTGATATTTTTGATAGAGAGTTAGTCTTGCTGTTAGAAGGGAGCAGTGTGGTTGTTGCGGTGGAACTGGCATATACACGAGGTGTATTTTTAGTTGCGCAGAGGGAACATAGGCCCTTTGCGTTAGTCTCGCTAGTAGAGTGAAGCCAGAAGGTACACGCTGTGTGCCTTTACTTGTGTAATTATAATTATACTGAAGCTGGTAGGTACGAGTTATACCTACGGTTCAGTATTGAAAAACTGACAATAGAGAGATCGAAGTAGAGACTTCGATATTTGTCAGTGTGGTGTGGTCGTGGACCACCCGAGTGAGGGTAGATAGACCTTCTTGTAATACTGGTATTTATTACAATAAATAAATTGTGCTGAAGAAGAAGAAAAAGAAGTGTTTTCCTGCCAACTCCATTCTGTTGTGTTCTCGTACCACGATAGTAGAAATAGTTGTTTTCAATAAAACTTATTGACAATTGATACATCGAATGAATTTCGATATTGGGTAAATTCTGGGTTGTATTATTACAAATAAATTTATTTTATGTGTTTTTTTAGGAAAGCAGCAGAAGCAATATAAATGGCGTCGTTATAACAGAAACTATCAGTGAACATGTAATTTTTTTAAATAAACATAAGCGGCCTGAGTAATGGCCTTCCATATAAACTTTTTGCTATAATGAATGATCTACCACACTTTTTGTGAATGTTTAGAATTATGATAATAGACCTGGAGAAAGGATGATGTATTACAAAATGACAGTCTTATGAATAAATGAGGAGCTAACACTTATCACTCTGTATTGTTTTGTATTTTTTTTATTAATAAGTTTATTAACAAGGCTTGTATGACGTAGGGGAGGATTTTTCCACCCCTACTACACATATGCAAAGCCTTAAAAATTTAAATATCGATCAGAGCCAAGAGAAAAGTTAAAAAGAAAATTATAAATATCTATAATGAGAAGGAATAAAAACGCATAATATTACGACTAGTGTCAAGTGCCCAGGAGTAAATAGGAAAAAATATATATATAAAAAGATAATAATAGGAGTAAAAACGCACTAAATCACAAGCTGTAACTGTAAACCGTTACCTTACTTTCATCTTTTACTTTTCTGCGCGGCTGACTGGAGTGGCGCATATCTGTGAACGAACGATCAACCCGTAACAGTAGTGACCCGCGAGGCGCGAGACCGGTTGAACGATACCAGCAGTCAGCTCTCACGGGTCAGTTGACTCACCGGATCTGGCGGGTCAGTTGGCCCACCGGGTCACTCGTTCACCGTTCGCAAAGATCCGCGAACTGTGAAGATCGGTTCGGTTCACTGAGCCGACTCGTTCGCGAACGACTCACTTCTAGTCAATAATATTTCTTTTGGTCTCTCAAAGAAAGTCTGGCATTCCAACTTTTCAAATTTTCACCACCGGTATCTGATATATCTGATTGTGATGGAATAACAATGACAACAATAAAATTCTTACAAGACGAACTTATCGAACCGATACTCTTTCTAATAAACAAATCCATTACGGCAAACAGATTTCCATCACAACTCAAAATAGAAACTATCACACCAATTTTTAAATCAAGTAATCATAAAGATGGCGATAATTATAAACCAATCACAATTCTAAACACTTTATCTAAAATATTAGAAATATCAATCAAAAGTCAATTCATCAACTACCTAGAATATAATAAACTATTATTGTTGGATGTTGTGTGTTGTGATTGTCCTATTTTATATTTAAATTCATGTAGCACTGAACATTCATTTATTCTAATCTCGATGTGTAGAGCCCTTTATCGAAAACTTTCGCGTCTATGCCACCTCTTACTAAAATATCGCCATAAAATGTCTTGTCTAAAATCTCTTTTGTCTGTGGCGTATCAAACTTTCTCTTTTGGTCTATAAATGGCGTGTCTTGTCATTCTTGAAACCATTCTACATTCTCAATCTTACAAACAGTCTCTCTATATTGTTATTATCCTCGTCTAAACTCTGCTTGTTTAGCAAACCGTCTTTCGCTTCTGCTAACATTAATTAGCCTAAATTATTGTCGCCAGTCTAGTGTTCAGACCAAAACCACTCTGTACAAAATTATTCATCAGAATAAACAGAATCAATATCCAGTACCAAACACAAGTGTTTTTACTACACAAGGATAACCTCAAACTCTACCTCTCTCTATCATCTCATTGTACGGTTCCTCGGTGTGGAACAGAAGGAAGTCAACAAGGGCAGCTCAGACTTACAACCTGACTACAGACTATCTGGAGAGAACCACACCTGGACCTGCGCAATTATCACAAAAACAATTCGGTTTCAAAAAAAATTAGGAACATCCAACGCCATAGCCTTAGTAATTGAACTTATTAAAAATTCTCTAGGACTTACGTAAAAATGCATTGACATATTCCTTGACCTTTCTAAAGTCTTCGACACAATAAATCACTAACATCTTTTTGAAAAAACTATAGGGATTAATGATAAGAACTAATATTTTAAATGGAAAAATTAACTAACATTAAAATGGGAAATAGAAAGCAAAAGGGTAAAACTTAAGAGGAAACCGGGCAGCATTTTGTCCATACAAACGTAGTGATAGTTATTGTAATGTACGTTATGTAAAGGTTAATATTAAGAAAGAACAAGTAACACTCATCTTAACTGATATCGGCTCACGGCAAGCGTCCACGCGCCTTATCTATGCGGTCGGTCGCCCAGTCCCATCCTAGTACCGTCCTACGCCCCACAACTCCGCGCGCGCACTCCTGAGACGACAGAGTTATTCACAACTATACATCTGTGAATACACTACATCCCTCCCTTATTATTGTTTTTAATTATAAATATTTTATTATTCCATAAGTACCTATATCAAGTACAATCAGCAAGTCCTTATTCAAATTATGTTTAATAACTAATCATCAATTATTTCCTCACTAGCTGGGTTACCCGGCTTCACTCAGGAAAACATTCGAGAGTGTTCTGGAATGTTTCACATTGATGTTCCCGTTTCCCTATTCTCGAACATTCCACAATTTTCCAGAAGGTTCCGGAATGTTCTGGAACGTTGTGGAATGCTCTCAAATACTCTGAGTGGGGTGTCCGACATCGTTCATGGAGTTGATGTGAGATTGAATTGAGGTTCGAATCCACGACGGATCTTGCTTTATATACCCCATATGGGTAGCCCCTTACAAAAAAAAATTCAAATGTTACAGAATAATATTCCAGATCATTCCACAACATTCAGGAGTGTTCTGAATGGAGTGTTCTGAGTGTTCAGGAGTGTTCTGAACAACATTCAGAATATTCCACAATGATCTGGGCTGTTCCGGTATGTTCCTGAACGTTCCATCCTATTCCCGAACATTCCAGAATGTTCCGAGATGTTCTGTTCTGGAATATGGTGAATATCAAGAATACTCTGGAATTTTATGAACTGTTCAAGAAATTTCAACGGGGCGAAACTTCCAGCCCTTATATCTTTAAAAGCACGCCCTTTAGGTAAGAACGGGAACTTTCTTCATGGATGGTGGATAGAGGGCTACCACACAATATAACCGTTATCGTACCGGGACTCGTCTTTGAGTGTTAGCGGCATGCAAATTGTTTTTTTTTAATAATACAATTATCCAAACTTCTAGAACTTTCAACCTTCTAGACTCACTGACACTCTCCGCCACTCATTTCTGAAAGCTTCTTGAACTTTCTCCTTCCATAACATCCTAGAGCATTAGGGAACTTTCCAGAACTATCTAGAACCTTCTAGACTCACAGACTTCCAGAACTTTCTAGAGCTTTATCGAACCTTCTAGAACTTTTCGGAATCACCAACGTACTCCGCCACTCCTCTCAGAATTTTGTACAGCTTTACTGAACCTTTTAGAACTTTCCGGAACCTTCTATACTCACCGACGTGTTCCGTAACTACTTTCAGAACTTTCTATAGCTTTATCGAACCTTTTAGAACTTTCCGGTACATTCTAGATCCACCGACATGTTCCGCCACTCCTTTCAGAACTTTTTGCAGCTTTACCGAACCTTATGAAACTTTATCGAATCCTCTGGAATTTTCCGGAACCTTCTAGACTCACCGACATACTCCGCCACTCCTTCTAAAACGTTTTACAGCTTTATCGAAACTTGTAGAACTTTTCGGAACCTTTTAGATTCACCAACATACTGCGCGACACCTTCCAGAACTTCCTACAGCTTTATTTATTTATTTATTTACGCTCTTTTACGGGGCTTTTACATAAGTATGAAATTTACAAATTACACTATGATTAAATAATATAATAATAATAATATTTATTTCGCATAAAATTATACAATGAAACATATGTGGAAACTTTGACTAGCCAACTAGGAATGGATCCTGTTTTAGGCCAGTCAAATTGACAAATTTAGTTCATATCATAATTTCATATTACATTGATAAATTATATACATATTATTCATTGAATGAAACAAGTGTTACGATTAAATTCCTCGTAGAAGCTTTAGTTAATAACTACAATTTTGAACTCATAAAAAAAAGAATAAGCGAAGAGAAAAAAACAATGTCTTAAAGTACAGATTTAGTATCGAATGCTTGTTTAACAATAGATAAATGTTTGGGCATGTGAATCGCTAGCAAAAATTGAGAATCGAGACCAGCTTCAAGTGTGATGACAAAATCCATATTATAATTAAAGTGGATGTTTAAACATGATTAGAAAAAATAAGTATAATTAACGTGAGTGACGTATCCCTCAACTTTACGAGCGGGTAAAGAAACTCAAAAAGAATGTGACTCGAAAAGGATGCAGCAAATGAATAAAAACAATTTGTATATAAATATGTCTTAAGTTAATGTATAAATAGTGACATGAGAAAGGGGTTGATAACCAATTGTATTTATTTCCCTTTCCTTGCGTCATTTTTTCATCCTACTAAGATATTTTCCCTTAGAGCACTTAATCAATATATATTATAAAAGAAAGTCCAAAAAAGCGTGCGGAACGCAAAAACTCAGAAACGAGTGCCGGTACGATCAAGAGAGTTATATGGTATGGTAGATCTCTATCCCCCCTAGGGAATAAGGGTATTCGTTTTTATCTAAAGGGCTTGCTTTTAAAGATATAAGGGCTGAAAGTTCTAAGAAGACTCTAGAATTTTCAAGAAGAGTCTGGAAGATTCCGGAAACTTCTAGAAAATTCGATAAAACTCTGGAATGTTCTAGAAGAAATGGAGGAGTATGTCAGCGAGTCTAGAAGGTCCCGGAAAGTTCAAGAAGGTTCGATAAAGCTGTAGAAAGTTCTGAAAGGAGTGGAGAAGTGTATCGGTGTTCTGGAAAAGGTTCTGGAAAATTCTATGAGGTTCCATAAAGCTGTAGGAAGTCCTAAAAGGTTTGATAGGGCTGTACAAAGTTCTGGAATGAGTGACGGAGTATGTCGGTAAGTCTACATGGTTCCGGAGAGTTCCAGAAGGTTCGATAAAGTTGTACAAAGTTCTGAAAGGAATGGTGGAATATGTTGGTGGGTTTAGAAGTTTCCGGAATATTCCACAAGGTTCGTAGAAAGTTCTAGAAGGTTCCGTAAGCCTGTAAAAAGTTCTGAAAGGAGTGGAGGAGTGTGTCGGTGTGTGTAGAAGGTTCCGGGAAATTCTAAAAGATTCCAGAAACCTGTAAGAAGTTCTAGAAGGTTCGATAAAGCCGTGCAAAGTTCTGGAAGGAGTGGCGGAGTAAGTTGCTGAGTGTAGAAGGATCTGATGGTTCACAAATGCTTAGAAAATTGTGGATGGAGAAAGTTCTAGAATCTTTCAGAAATACATGACGGTGAGTCTAGAAGATTCCGAAAGTTCTAGAAGGTTTGATAGAGCTATACAAAGTTCTGAAAGGAGTGGAGAAGTGTGCCTAGAAGGTTCCAGAAAAATTCTAGCAGGTTCCATAAAGCTGTAGGAAGTTCTAGAAGATTCGATAGGGCTGTACAAAGTTCTGGAAGGAGTGGCGGAGTATATCGGTGAGTCTAGAAGGTTCGATAAAGCTGTCGAAAGTTCTGGAAGGTGTGGCGGAGCGTGTCAGTGAGTCCAGAAGGTTCCGGAAAGTTCTAGAAGGTTCCGTAAGGCTGTAAAAAGTTCTGAAAGGAGTGGAGGAGTGTGTCGGTGTGTCTAGAAGGTTCCGGAAAATTCTAAAAGATTCCACAAAGCTGTACGAAGTTCTAGAAGAGTGTAGAAGGATCTGATGGTTCACAAATGCTTAGAAAATTGTGGATGGAGAAAGTTCTAGAAGCTTTCGGAAATAAATGACGGTGAGTCTAGAAGATTCTGAAAGTTCTAGAAGGTTCGATAGAGCTATACAAAGTTCTGAAAGGAGTGGAGAAGTGTGTCGGTGTGTCTAGAAGGTTCTCGAAAATTCTAGAAGGTTCCATAAAGCTGTAGAAGTTCTAGAAGGTTCTATAGGACTGTACAAAGTTCAGGAGGTAGTGGCGAAGTATGTCGGTGAGTCTAGATGGAAAGTTCTAGAATATTTGAAAAAGCTGTAGAAAGTTCTAAAAGGTTCCATAAGGCTGCAGAGAGTTCTAAAAGGAGTGGAGGAGTGTGTCGGTGTGTCTAGAAGGTCCCGGAAAATTCTAGCAGGTTCCATAAAGCTGTAGGAAGTTTTAGAAGGTTCGATAGGGCTGTACAAAGTTCTTGAAGGAGTGGCGGAGTATGTCGGTGAGTCTAGAAGGTTCGATAAAGCTGTCGAAAGTTCTGGAAGGTGTGGCGGAGCGTGTCAGTGAGTCCAGAAGGTTCCGGAAAGTTCTAGAAGGTTCGATAAAGCTGTAGAAAGTTTTAGAAGAAGTGGAGGAGTGTGTTTGTGTGTGTGTGGAACGTTCCGGAAAATTCTTGAAGATTCCACAAAGCTGTAGGAAGTTCTAGAACGTTCGATAAAGCTGTAGAAAGGAGTGGAGGAGTGTATTGGTGTGTGTAGAAGGTTCCGGAAAATTCTTGAAGATTCCACAAAGCTGTAGGAAGTTCTAGAAGGTTCGATAAAGCTGTAGAAAGTTCTGGAAGGAGTGGCGGAGTAAGTCAGTAAGTCTAGAAGGTTGCGGAATGTTCTAGAAGGTTCGATAAAGTTGTACAAAGTTCTGAAATGAATGGTGGAATATGACAATGGGTTTAGAAGTTTCCAGAATGTTCTACAAGGTTCGATAAAACTGTAAAAAGTTCTAGAAGGTTCCGTAAAGCTGTAGAAAGTTTTGAAAGGAGTAGAGGAGTGTGTCGGTGTGTCTAGAAGTTTCCAGAAAATTCTTGAAGATTCCACAAAGCTGTAGGAAGTTTTAGAAGGTTCGATAAAGCGGTACAAAGTTCTGGAAGGAGTGACGGAGTAAGTCGGTGGATTTAGAAGTTTTCGGAAAGTTCTATAAGGTTTGATAAAACTGTAGAAAGTTCAGGAAGGTTCTAAAAAGCTTTAAAAAGTTCTGGAAGGAGTGGCGGAGTAAATCGGTGAGTCTAGAATATTACGGAAAGTTTTAGAAGGTTCGATAAAACTGTAGAAAGTTCTAGAAGGTTCCGTAAAGCTGTAGAAAGTTCTGATAGGAGTGGAGGAGTGTGTCGGTGAGTCTAGAAGGTCCCGAAAAATTCTAGAAGGTTCCGTTAAGCTGTAGGAAGTCGTAGAAGCTTCTATAGGGCTGTAAAAAGTTCTGAAAGGAGTGGCGGAGTATGTCGGTGACTATAGAAGGTTCCTAAAAGATCTAGAAGGTTCCATAAATCTATAGAAAATTCTGGAAGGAGTGGCGGAGTATGTTAGTGAGTCTAGAACGTTCCGAAAAGTTCTAGAAGGTTCGATAAAGCTCTGAAAGTTCTGAAAGGAGCGATGGAGTATGTCGATGAGTCTAGAAGGTTCTAGATAGTTCTAGAAGGTTACTTAATGCTCTAGGATGTTATGGAAGGAGAAAGTTCAAAAAGCTTTCAGAAATGAGTGACGGAGAGTGTCAGTGAGACTAGAAGGTTCTGGAAAGTTCTAGAAGTTTGGATAATTATATTATTAAAAAAATAATTTGCATGCCGCTAAAGCTCAAAGACGAGTCCCGGCACGATAACGGGAGTTATATTGTGTGGTAGCCCTCTATCCTCCATCCCTGAAGAAAGTTCCCATTCTTACCTGAAGGGCGTGCTTTTAAAGATATAAGGGCTGGAAGTTTGGCCCCGTTGAAATTTCTATAATAGTTAAATAAATTCCAGAGTATTCTTGAGCATTCCACCACATTCCAGAACATCTCGGTACATTCTGGAATGTTAGAGAATAGAATGGAACTTCAGGAACATGCCGGAACAGCCCAGATCATTATGGAACATTTCAGAACACTCCTGAATGTTGTGGAATGATCTGGAACATTATTCTGGAACATTTGAAGTTTTTTTTTTGTATGGGGCTACGCATGTGGGGTATATAAAGCAAGATCCGTCGTGGATTCGAACGTCAATTCAATCTCACATCAACTTCATGAGCGATGTCGGACACCCCAGTCAGAGTATTTGAGAGCATTCCACAACGTTTCAGAACATCCTGGAACCTTCTGGAAAATTGTGGAATGTTCGAGAATAGGGAATCAGGAACATCAATGTGAAACATTCCGGAACACTCTCGAATGTTTTCCGAGCGAAGCCGGGTAACCCAGCTAGTAGTTAAATAAATTCCAGAGTATTCTTGAGCATTCCACCACATTCCAGAACATCTCGGAACATTCTGGAATGTTAGAGAATAGAATGGAACTTCAGGAACATGCCGGAACAGCCCAGATCATTATGGAACATTTCAGAACACTCCTGAATGTTGTGGAATGATCTGGAACATTATTCTGGAACATTTGAAGTTTTTTTTTGTATGGGGCTACGCATGTGGGGTATATAAAGCAAGATCCGTCGTGGATTCGAACGTCAATTCAATCTCACATCAACTCCATGAGCGATGTCGGACACCCCAGTCAGAGTATTTGAGAGCATTCCACAACGTTTCAGAACATCCTGGAACCTTCTGGAAAATTGTGGAATGTTCGAGAATAGGGAATCAGGAACATCAATGTGAAACATTCCGGAACACTCTCGAATGTTTTCCGAGCGAAGCCGGGTAACCCAGCTAGTATAAAATAAAACAGGTAAAGTAAGTAAAATCCAGATGGTAATAATAAAAAGAAAGATCACCACAGGAGATGAATATAGAACAATGGGAAGGGTATTGATAAAATAGTAGACAATTATGTTCTGAAGTGATAAGTACGTGTTTTTGTAATATTACGCATTAACAAACTATTTCTTTAACAAAGATATAGTATTTATATATTATAGATATAATAGGTTTTTGCAACGCAATATATAGTATTTATTGTACATGACTGAACTGCCTCAGTAACAGTATTTTGTATTTGTTTAAAGATATATTGAAGATGTCCACTGACTTGGTATAATTATTTCCCTCCATTAGTATTCTGGGCAAAGAGGAATACATATGGTAGTTAGTTCCAGAATTTCTGCACTGAAATAAATCCTGACTTCTGGTATTACGTAGTGGAATCCGGAAACTTATCAATTCTAGCAATATCGGACTATCAACTAAATCATTTAGAATTTTATATAGAAATACCAAGTCAGTGAAAATTCTTCTGTCGGACAATTTGAGCATATTCATATCATTTAAAATAGTGTTGTAGTTCAACATAATTGCTGGAATACCCATTTTAAAATTTAGAAAACGTAAGAATTTGTTTTGTATTCTTTCAACAGCTTGTACATGTATACTATAATGTGGATTCCAGACGGAAGAATTGTACTCAAGTTGACTTCTAACATAGGCAAAATATAACAGTTTAATACACTTTATATTGTTAAAATTTCTAGTTAGCCTGGTTATAAATCCCAACATTTTTAAGCCCTTATTAGAGATTTCTGTTATATGGTTAACAAATGAAAAATTTGATTGAAAAGTGATGCCCAAGTCTTTAATTTGTGTTAATGTCTCAAGAGTATTGTTATCAATGTTGTAATTAAAGATCACTGGATTTTTTATTCGAGAAAATCTAACCACTTGGCATTTTGAGATATTTAAGTAAAGTCTATTTTCATTACACCAAATTAACAATTTGTTGATATTATCTTGAAGAATGTTGCAATGGTAAATATTTTGAATAATTCTAAACATTTTGAGGTCATCAGCAAAAAGTAAGAAAAATACATCATGAAATATTTTTGTTAGATCCTTCGGAATTATGGAACCTTCTAGAATTTTCGGGACCTTTTAGACACACCGACACACTCCTCCACTCCTATCAGAACTTACTACAGCTTTACGGAACCGTCTAGAACTTTCTACAGTTTTATCGAACCTTGTAGAACATTCCGGAAACTTCTAAACCCACCGACATATTCCACCATTCCTTTCAGAACTTTGCACAACTGTATCGAACCTTCTAGAACTTTCCGGAACCTTCTAGACTCACCGATTTACTCCGCCACTCCTTCCGGAACTTTGTAAAGCTTTACGGAACCATCCTGAACTTTCTACAGTTTTTTCGAACCTTCTAGAACTTACTCCGCCACTCCTTCCAGAACTTTGTACAGATTTATCGAACCTTCTAGAACTTCCTACAGCTTTGTGAAATCTTCAAGAATTTTCCGGAACCTTCTACACACACCGACACACTCCTCAACTCCTTTTAGAATTTTCTACGGCCTTCCAGAACTTTCTGCAGCTTTATCAAGACTTCTAGAACTTTCCGGAACCTTCTAGACTCACCAACATACTCCGCCACAACTTCCAGAACTTCCTACAGCTTTATGGAACCTTCTTGAATTTTCGGGACCTTCTAGACACACCGACACACTCCTCCACTCCTATAAGAACTTTTTACAGCTTTACGGAACCATCTAGAACTTTCTACAGTTTTATCGAACCTTGAAGAACATTTCGGAAACTTCTAAACCCACCGACATATTCCACCATTCCTTTCAGATCTTTGTACAACTTTATCGAACCTTCTAGAACTTTCCGGAACCTCCCAGACTCACCGACTTACTCCGCCACTCCTTCCAGAACTTTGTACAGCTTTATCGAACCTTCTAGAACTTCCTACAACTTTGTGGAATCTTCAAGAATTTTCCGGAACCTTCTATACACACCAACATACTCCTCCACTCCTTCTAGAACTTTTTACAGCTTTATAAAACCTTCTAGAACTTTCCGGAACCTTCTAGACTCACCGACATACTCTGCCACACCTTCCAGAACTTTATACAGCTTTATCGAACCTTCTAGACTCACCGACATACTCCGCCACTCCTTCCAGAACTTTGTACAGCTCTATCGAACCATCTAGAACTTTCGGAGTCTTCTAGACTCACCGTCTTTTATTTCTGAAAGCTTCTAGAACTTTCTCCATCTACAATTTTCAAAGCATTTGTGAACCATCAGATCCTTCTAGACTCACCGACTTACTCCGCCACTCCTTCCAGAACTTTGCACGGCTTTATCGAACCTTCTAGAACTTCTTACAGCTTTGTGGAATCTTCTAGAATTTTCCGGAACCTTCTAGACACACCGACACACTCCTCCACTCCTTTCAGATCTTTCTACAGCCTTATGGAACCTTCTAGAACTTTCTACAGCTTTACCCAACCTTCTAGAACTTTCCACAACCTTCTAGACTCACTGACTTACTCCGCCACTCCTTTCAGAACTTTGTACAGCTTTATCGAACCTTCTAGAACTTCCGGAATGTTCTAGACTCACCGCCTATCGTTTCTGAAAGCATCTAGAACTTTCTCCTTACACAATTTTCTAACGTATTCGTGAACAATCAGAACCTTCTACACTCACCGACATACTCCGCCGCACCTTCCAGAACTTTGTACAGCCCTATCGAACTTTCTAGGACTTCCTACAGCTTTAAGGAATCTTCTAGAATTTTCCGGAACCTTCTAGACACACCGACACACTCCTCCACTCCTTTCAGAACTTTCTACGGCTGTATCGAACCTTCCTGAACTTTCCGGAACCTTCTAGACTCGCTGACATACTCCTCCATTTCTTCCAGAACATTCCAATGTTTTATCGAATTTTCTAGAAGTTTCTGGAATCTTCCAGACTCTTCTTGAAATTTCTAGAGTCTTCTTAGAACTTGCAGCCCTTATATCTTCAAAAGCAAGCCCTTTAGGTAAAAACGAATACCCTTATTCCCTATGGGGGATAGAGATCTACCATACCATATAACTTTCTTGATCGTACCGGCACTCGTTTCTGAGTTTTTGCGTTCCGCACGCTTTTTTGGACTTTCTTTTATAATATATATTGATTATTGTCCATCAATTTATTAACTCGAATTGTGATTGATTTACATGGCCATTATCGTTTGTTTGAGCAGCACTAGTATTATTCTCTTCATCTAGCACCTTCCAATGTCCTTCCACTCCTTTAAGGTGTATGTGTCATATGATTCGCTGACCACTTTCATCATTCCGAAGACTTACGTCTCCTCCTTTGTTCGCTTTAACGATATGTGTTTTTGGTTCGTCGTTCAAGAGCAGCTTGTTTTTTTTTATTCATGTCCACTTATTCCTACCCTTTTTCTTTTATCTCTATCCCTCATTTCAAGGTCCTCTGAGAGATGCGTCATGTCCTGAATTATAGGCAGCTTGTCTCGAAATTGTCCTCTAAGGAACAGTTCTGCAGGTGTTTTTCCTGTAACTGTATGAAGTGTACTGTTGTACATCACCTTATACTCACGAAGAGCCTACTCCTTCCATTTATTTTTCTCTACTTGAGAAATCTTGAGGTGTTTTACGATGTCCCTATTCTGGCGCTCCACCTCTCCGTTTTGTTGCGGCCAGTAGGGAATGCTATTATAGAGTCGTATGTTCCTCTCTGCACAGAAAATCTAAAGTCTTCGCTGGAAAATTTCCCTCG
Source organism: Limnephilus marmoratus (assembly GCA_917880885.1). Taxonomy (NCBI): domain Eukaryota; kingdom Metazoa; phylum Arthropoda; class Insecta; order Trichoptera; family Limnephilidae; genus Limnephilus; species Limnephilus marmoratus. The sequence goes on from OU862911.1 coordinate 14,221,713, forward strand.
TTGTCTGTTGTAAGCGAGATCGGGTTGTCAAGCCTGCTAAAAATATATTTAAGCTTTCCACTTATTTCGAAGCTTGTTATGGTTCTGCGTGTTTTCATCTCTTTATATCTGGTGTAATTATCCACGACTACCAGGATATAATCTCCACTAGGTAAGGGCCACTACCCATGAGGTCAATTGCTATGTCAACCCATGGTTCGGAAGGTAAGTCACTTCTTTTTAACGGATTTGGGGCGCTGGGTGCACCCTTTACAGGCTTTGCATACGTTTTCAGCATCTTTGTCGCACTTAGGCCACTATACTTTGGTCCTCAATCTGCCCTTCATCACGACTATTCCCGGATTGTCTTCGTGCGCAGCTTCCAGAATTTTTCTGCGTACTTTGTTTGGGATTAAAATTTTCGTCCCCCTGAGAAGAATATCGCCTTTCGATGCGAGCGCATGGTTTTTCCTTTCGGACCAAATATCACCTCCAAGGGCTTATGGTCCGTTACACGATCGAACACCTTGCCATACAGGAACATGTTAAAATGTTCGACTGCCCAAACCAGGGGTGGCCTCTTATGGCCTCTTTTTCTGTTTGGCAGTAACGACGCTCACAGCTGATAAGGTTTTTATTATCAACTGCAATTATTCTCGGCCCGTTCTTATGATTTGCACCAGCACTGCATCCAGACCCACTGGGCTTGCATCTGCAATCACCACAGTCTTATCATGTGCATTGTAGTAACCTAAATTTGGTACCTTCACGAGCGCCACTTTGAGATCATTAAATGCGTTCTTTTGGGCGTCGCCCCAGTCATCTTGAATGTCCATGTTTCTTCCCGTTCTTTTCCGTAACAATTGCTTAAGGGGTTCTGTTACCGTTGCTAAATGGGATATCCATTTTCCCACGAAATCCACTAAGCCCATAAAGCTCTGCAGTTCAGCGATATTCGTTGGGGCTCTAAATTCCTTTATAACCAAGATATACTTGTCTAGTTGTTTAACTCGCTGTTCTGACAGTTCATGCCCTAGGAAGTGGATTTACTTCATTCCAAAAATGAATTTGTCGTCCCTCAAACTCATGCTATTTTCTTCTAATACTATCATAATTTTTTTTCCTTCCATGTCTCTGTTCCTACTCTGTTGATTGACTAACTTTCCATAGGTTTCTTACCAAAGTTTCCTAATTGACGATCTATGGCTTCCAGTGCATTCGCTTCTGCAACTTTTCATCCAAACCGATCTTGTCCCCTGTTTTCAAAATCTTTTTTCGGGGTTCTTCTGAATTACCCTTTTTAGTTATTTGGTCTATGATATGCTCGTTTTCTTTATTCACCAAACTGACACTTCTTGGCCTGTAGTCGAAGTCTGGCAACAATTTTTTCGAACTTCTCATCCTGTTCCTGTTTTAGGAGACGAAACAGATGTCGCTTATATACTTTGCTCTGTTTGGGTGCAAAGTAGTTGTCTAATTTTTTGTTCACGTTTAACATCGCAATGAAGATTCACCTTCAGTTGCATTAGCTTCCGGGATGTTGTAGAAAATTTCTTGTAACGCGGGACTAAAAGACTAGCTATTTTCTTTGCCTCGGTGTTTATGCCTGTCGCCTCGAGGTAAAGGTTCAGACTTCTTTTCCATCTTTCCCAACGGGTAGAAACTGAACCAACCTCCCCTTCACATTCGAACCTCTCGAAAACTTCGCAATTTAATGCCAAGAAGGTATATGTCCGCAATTTAATGCTATACGGTAAATCTCCAATGCAAGTTGTACTATGTATTCATCGATATCTGCAATATAATGCTTTTATTATTTTTTTCGAATCTCTCGAAAACTTCGCAATTTAATGCTATACTTGTAAATCTCCGCAATTTAATGCAAGTTGTACACTAAGTATTCATCAATACAATGCTTTTATTATCTTTTTCCGAAACTCTATAGGGGTATGTCCGCAATTTAATGCTATACCGGTACATCTCCGCAATTTAATGCAAATTGTGCACTAAGTATTCATCAATATCCGCAATATAATGCTTTTATTATTTTTTCCGAAACTCTTGAAAACTTCGCAATTTAATGCCATGTAGAGGTATGTCCGCAATTTAATGCTATACCGGTACATCTCCCCAATTTAATGCAAATTGTACACCAAGTATTCATCAATATCCGCAATATAATGCTTTTATTATTATTTTTTATTTTATTTTTTTTATTTTATTTTTTTTTTTAAGTCATACTCATACTCATATTGCAACCTTACTGTAACTAAATGCTCAGTCGCAATTGAATGCCCAGTCGCAATCTAATGCACAGTCTCAATTTAATGCCAAGTCGCAATTCAATGCCAATTCGCAATTTAATGCATAGCCGCAATTCAATGCATAATCGCAATTTAATGCCAAGTCGCAATTCAATGCCAATTCGCAATTTAATGCATAGCCGCAATTCAATGCATAATCGCAATTTAATGCCAATTCGCAATTCAATGCCAAGTCGCAATTTAATGCCAAGTCGCAATTTAATGCCAAGTCGCAATTTAATGCCCAGCCGCAATTCAATGCAGAGTCGCAATTTAATGCCAAGTCGCAATTGAATGCCCAGCCGCAATTTAATGCAAAGTCGCAATTTAATGCTAGTCGCAATTTAATGCCCCACCGCAATTCAATGCAAAGTTGCAATTGAATGCCCAGCCGCAATTTAATGCAAAGTCGCAATTTAATGCAAGTCGCAATTTAATGCCCCGCCGCAATTCAATGCAAAATTGCAATTGAATGCCAGCCGCAATTTAATGCAAAGTCGCAATTTAATGCCCAGCCGCAATTCAATGCAGGTCGCAATTTAATGCCAAGTCGCAATTGAATGCCCAGCCGCAATTTAATGCATAGTCGCAATTTAATACAAGTCGCAATTTAATGATCCGCCGCAAATCAATGTAAAGTTGCAATTGAATGCCCAACCGCAATTTAATGCCAAGTCGCAATTGAATGCCCAGCCGCAATTTAATGCAAAGTCGCAATTTAATACAAGTCCCAATTTAATGCTCCGCCGCAAATCAATGCAAAGTTGCAATTGAATGCCCAACCGCAATTGAATGCCCAACCGCAATTTAATGCCCAACCGCAATTTAATGCAAAGTCGTAATATAATGTCCAGTCGCAATTCAATGCCAAGTCGTAATGGAATGCCCGGCCGCAATTTAATGCAAAGTCGCAATACAATGCTCAATCGCAATTTAATGCTAAGTCGCAATTTAATGCCCAACTGCCATAAAAACTGCTCACCGCATGATACTTCCGGTGATTATCGCAGAACATTATATGTCTCTTACCACTCATTGTAAGGTGTTACTCGAGTGACCTTGTATACAATTTTGTATTCCCATTGATGTTTTTTTTTTTTTTTTTTTTAATTTTTGTATCTGTATTTAATCTATGTAATTGTAGATTTTTATAATTGAGAAATAACTGAGTTTTATAACTGGACAGTTATCACGTAAGTGCAAACATCTGTAAAACCCAGTATAAATAAATTCATTTTAATAAGTAGGTAGGTATGGTTGACAAATCCGTCGGTATGTCACTCCCCTTAAATGCTCTCATAGGAACCTAGGTTACCTAAAGCCCTCCGTTCATGGAGACACCCACAAACCACGCGATTGTGACGCAACCACAAGCACCCTGTAGATGTACTACTCTTCAATGCCGGCCTCCGTACACGGCACTACCCGAAATATACTGAACTAGATCATTTTTCACGTGCAGCCGTGGAGTTACTATGATTTCAAGCGATGTCAAATGCCTTTTTTTCAACATCAATCCATGCCTTCTCCACTAAATGCACTCTTACATGTTCGGGTAAAGTAATTCTAGTAAACACGCCGTTTTTCCGACTTCCAAAACAAATCTAACATTAATTTCATGTTCCGACGCCATTCCTGTCAAACGACCAACAATAGAACAACTACGCAAATGACAGCCAAATGAGTGCACTTACCTAGCTTTACATCTCCCTCCTTATTATTGTTTTTTTTTGTAAAAAATCCTTAGATTACTCACAGTTTACCTCGTCGCCACATGTAATGTACGTTATGTAAAGGTTAATATTAAGAAAGAACAAGTAACACTCATCTTAACTGATATCGGCTCACGGCAAGCGTCCACGCGCCTTCTCTATGCGGTCGGTCGCCCAGTCCCATCCTAGTACCGTCCTACGCCCCACAACTTCGCGCGCGCACTCCTGAGACGACAGAGTTATTCACAACTATACATGTGTGAATACACTACAGTTATTATAAGCGGGCTTATTAATTGGTGGAAATTTCTACCAACCAATCCAATCGTATGTTCAATTCCTCGGCTGGCTAAGCAACGACACAAGCAGTGGCGGTCCTTCCCTCAGGACAATTGGTCAATGACCTCCCAAAATTATAAGATAAAAGTTAAACATAATATTGTGAAATATTATCCAAGTCAAAACAACTGTTATTATTCTAATGTATTTGAAATGTACCGCGAGACAGGAGGCAGCGGCAAGTAGGACATCTAACATCTTAAATGGAAGCTTTCTTTCCCATGCACCATGATTGGCTGGGTCAATTTATGCATTGTCCCAATACCATGTCTCCTGTCTCTTTACACGCAATATAATAAATGAGATGGCACTATGTCATCTAATAAAAATGCTTTCGGATTCTGAAGATAGTTTGAGTCATTGCCGTGAGGGAGAGAACATGATAAATAAATACTATGCGTCTGAAAGAGAAGGTTTGATAAGTTGATTTTGCGTATTGTACGCTTGTCGCATGAAATATTTTACTACATTAAATGTAATTTGACTCTAAAACTCGTGAGACACACCTTCAAATGAATATTATAGTACTTATTTAATTTGATATTGTTTGATGATATCATTTTTTTAAATGACCTTCCATGTCTGGACCCCTAGAGCCGCCTCTGGACACAAGCAACATTTTCCGCTTACTGTGGTGATAGTAGGAGATTTTCAAATATTGTCAAGTTATTGGTAACCAGGGAATATTTGTATTTTTTTTTTTAATTCATCCCCAAAATACACAGTAGCGACGTCACCGACTGCAAAAAGTAACTGTAGCAAGCTGTAAATGATGTTTGCTATTGATGCATCATACAAATAATAATTATCGGAATATTATGATGTGCATAGGTCATCACTTTGCTTACGACATTAAACTAATTAGTAAAGTTTATTACATATAATAAATTATTATTATTATAATTATTAATACACTAGCAGATCCGGCCACACGTTGCTATGGCTAACGAAACGCCATTACCCAACCTTTATAAAATCCACACCACCCGCTTGCCAGCTGCCCGCTGCCTGAATTGAATATTTGAATTTCTCGGCTTTTCTCTACTATAATAAGCATGTATTATAAATATAAACCTTCCCCTTGAATCACTCTATCTATTGGTGAAAACCGCATGAAAATCTGTTTCGTAGTTTAAAAGATCTATGCGCACATACATTTTGAGCGACTTCATTTTATACTATGTAATGCAATTCGAGCGATCGCCACTTATTATACAATGCTTGCAATGCAACACTGGATATTTGAAAAGGGAAAATCAAATACCTACTTACTCTAGGACATCTATTTTCCAATTTCTTCCGTAGAACGAATTTCAAAAGTGACTATAGTACGGCCCGCCAGCCGTTTTAAATCACACAAAATATGTTTTCTTTAAATTTCTCGGCTTTACTCTAATATAATTTACATTGATTATACATATAAACATTCCTCTTCAATCACTCTATCTATCACGACTACGTTTTATACTATGTAATGACACAGGGTGACCAGCATTAAAATTTTGATGTTCAGCAGTGCAGAAACAAGATGGCATTAAAATAAACCTTTTTTGAATATTATATCAATTATTCTAAGCTTTTATAGAGTTGTTAAAGGAAATAAACTACCTAATTAAAAATATACACCAGAATTACATGAGCAAGATGTAATGTATATTCATGTTTTATCATACAAATCATATTTCAAAAGAATTAATTTTAAGACATTTTCTTTAATATTTTACACTAATAATAATTACTGGTATATAAGACACTAATCATTTTGCAGTGGCGGCTCGAGCACTATTTCGATGGTGGGGACCGATATTTTTATGTGTATAAATAAATATACTTATACCTTAACTCAGTATAATTGAGAACATTCAAAATACCTACTCCTTTATGTACGTGTACCTGCACGAGTAGGTATATCTTTTTTTTATTTTTTTTATTAAGGAGAAAATACAGATACAGATGTCAATTGACAAGAATATACAAAACAATTAATAGAGAATTCACCTGCATCCAAACTATTTCTCACGAATTACATTAACAGCAGATAAAAACATATGCAAATATTTTTACTTTTTAATACGGAAAAGACGTATATATATACATAAGAATATTATTTTACAAATAGAGAGATAAAAAAAAAAATGTGCGCAATATCCTTATAAAAGTTTACAAATTGTTTTTGGAATTTTGATGGTAAGACCAAAAATATATAAAAAAATATATAAATATAGATAAAAAAAATACATAAATTTGAAAAAAGTAAGGTAGTTAAAATTTTAAACCGAGTAATGTCTAAGTTATTGTACTTTGTAGGAAAACAGCCTTCAATTTTCAACTAAAGGTACTGCGTGTTTCAAAAAATAAGTCGGAATCCTTGAGGTTTTGATTTTGATTAAACGATTCGCACATTCTTCTGATTGGATCCCTGACACCAGCATTTGTACGCGTCCGGCTAATGTGGAATAAGTCGTTAAGCCTTGTTACTCTGGGTGGTATTTTGAAGTTTATTAGTTTCAGTAGGTCAGGACAGTCAATAATGTTGTTGCAGATTTTATATAGAGTCATGAGGTCAAGGAATGTTCGCCGGTTAGTTAAAGTGGAGACGTTATAATTCGAGAGCATATTTATGTACCCCCGTTTAGGTGCGCTCATTCTGTAATTGAGGTATTGCAGAAATTTCTTTTGAATACTTTCAATGTTGTCTTTATAGACACCGTAAAGTGGTGTCCATATGGAGGTGCAGTATTCAAGTTGAGAGCGGACCAGCGAGTAGTAAAGTAGAAGATAAGTTTCCGGTTTTCGAAATTCGCGGCTGTTTCTGATGACAAATCCTAGCATGCAGTAAGCTTTATTGACAATATTCTCAATGTTCGCATCGAAATGGAGTTTAGAATCAAAAAGTACCCCTAGATCTTTTATACAGTAAACGCGCTCGAGAAAATAGTTACCAATACAATAATTGTGTATAATAGCGTTGTGATTTTTAGTGAAGCTTATTTGTTTACATTTGTTGTAGCTTAGGTAAATTTTGTTTTCATTACAAAATGCTTCGAACCTTACTAAGTCGCTTTGGATGAGCAGACAATCGTTTAAATTTCTAACAATGGCAAATATTTTTATATCATCGGCGTACAAAAGAAATAAACAATGCATGAAACATTTAGTAACAGTGTTAATAAAAAGTATAAATAACAGCGGACCCAGGATTGACCCCTGTGGCACGCCAGAAGTAACTGGTTCCCACGTAGAAGTATGTCCTCGTAATGACACAGCTTGCCGTCTTTTTGTCAAATATGAGACAAACCAACGTAATAAGTTTCCCCTAATTCCGTTGAACATTATTTTTTTAATAAGAATAAGGTGGTCAACCTTGTCGAAAGCTTTTTTGAAATCGCAGTATATTGCATCTACCCGGTGGCCTCGATCCATGCTAGTGAATAAGAAATTTGAGTAAATTAGTAAATTACTCATGGTAGATTTGCCTTTTACAAACCCGTGTTGTTGTTCTGTGATTTTAGCGGCAAGCTGGGGATATATGTTATCATGGACAAGCCTTTCCAAGAGTTTAGGGATCGCCGAGAGAATGGATATTGGCCTATAGTTTTCGATTTTTTGACGTGAGTCACTCTTGTGGACTGGTATAATATAAGCCAACTTCCACCTATCAGGGAAAACCCCGTCACTCAGGCATTTATTAAATACTAGCTGGGTTACCCGGCTTCGCTCAGGAAAACATTCAAGAGTGTTCTGGAATGTTCACATTGATGTTCCCGTTTCCCTATTCTCGAACATTCCACAATTTTCCAGAAGGTTCCGGAATGTTATGGAACGTTGTGGAATGCTCTCAAATACTCTGACTGGGGTGTCCGACATCGATCATAGAGTTGATGTGAGATTGAATTGAGGTTCGAATCCACGACGGATCTTGCTTTATATACCCCATATGGATAGCCCCTTACAAAAAAAATTTCAAATGTTCCAGATCATTCCACAACATTCAGAGAATGGAGTGTTCTGAGTGTTCAGGAATGTTCTGAACAACATTCAGAATGTTCCACAATAATCTGAGCTGTTCCGATATGTTCCGATATGTTCCTGAACGTTCCATCCTATTCCCGAACATTCCAGAATGTTCCGAGATGTTCTGTTCTGGAATGTGGTGGAATGCTCAAGAACACTCTGGAATTTTTTGAACTATTCTAGAAATTTCAACGGGGCGAAACTTCCAGCCCTTATATCTTTAAAAGAACGCCCTCCAGGTAAGAACGGGAACTTTCTTCATGGATGGAGGATAGAGGGCTACCACACATATAACCGTTATCATACCGGGACTCGTCTTTGAGTTTTAGCGGCATGCAAATTGTTTTTTTTTAATAATATAATTATCCAAACTTCTAGAACTTTCCAGAACCTTCTAGACCTACCGACATATTCCATCATGCCTTCCAGAACTTTCTGCAATTTTATCGAACATTGTAGAACATTCCGGAAACTTGTAAATTTATTTATTTATTTAAGTTTTTATTCCAGCAGGACTGGGAGGGTAGTGCAATCCCAGTCTGCCATATTACATAAACAACTATAAAAGAAAAAAAAAGTTTAAATATTAGGTAAGTACCTAATTAAAATATAAAATGAAAACAAAATTCATCGCACAAATAACAAAAAATAAGCATAAAATTAAAATAAATAATAAGTAGACAGAATTAAAAATGAAAAGATATTTTGGGATCGTCCATCATGGAGGTCGCCTCATCATCTGCATCCATCGCTCATTTATTGGGAAACTGAGCCACTCGGATGCAGCCACGACAATGATATTGGTTGAAGTTCGTATCCTGCTTCAGAAGCTGGCTAGTCGGTGGCGAAGTAAGGCTGGGAATGAGTGCACCCTCCCCTCGGTAAACATCGTGAAGGCACTGCAGAACCTCGGTAGTTGCATAAGTTGCCTGTATGCGTTATTGTAGCACACTCTCAGTTTGTCCCATTGCGCTGCTGGGTATTGTGTCCACAGTTCAGACGTATACAGGGCAGTACAGTATGTCTTGAATAGTAATTTTCTGACATCTTCGCTACAGTGGTAGAACCGCCTTGAGAGCATTCCGGCCCGTATGTTAATTGCTCTTCTTTGTCGTTCCATATCTTCTATATCCTTCATGTCTTCGGTTAGGATATGTCCCAGATACTTAACCTGTGAGGCCACAAGCAGTTCATTTCCTTCTAGATATATTGGAGGAATATGTGATGGCTCCTTATTGTGTTTGAAAGCGACGATGACTGACTTTTTAGAATTGTACAACAGGTAAACCCACCGACATATTCCACCATTCCTTTCAGATCTTTGTACAACTTTATCGAACCTTCTAGAACTTTCCGGAACCTTCTAGACTCACCGACTTACTCCACCACTCCTTCCAGAACTTTGTACAGCTTTATCGAACCTTCTAGAACTTCCTACAGCTTTTTGGAATCTTCAAGAATTTTCCGGAATCTTCTACACACACCAACACACTCCTTCACTCCTTTCAGAACTTTCCACAGCTTTATCAAACCTTCTAGAACTTTCTATAGCTTTATCGAACCTTCTAGATCTTTTCGGAACCTTCTATAGTCACCGACTTACTCCGCCATTCCTTTCAGAACTTTGTACAGCCCTATCGAACCTTCTAGGACTTTTTACAGCTTTATGAAACCTTCTAGAATTTTCGGAACCTCTTAGATATACCGACACACTCCTCCACTCCTATCAGAACTTACTACAGCTTTACGGAACCTTCTAGAACTTTCTACGGTTTTATCGAACCTTGTAGAACATTCCGGAAACTTCTTAACCCACCTACATACTCCACCATTCCTTTCAGAACTTTGTACAACTTTATCGAACCTTCTAGAACTTTCCGGAACCTTCTAGACTCACCGACTTTCTCTGCCACTCCTTTCAGAACTTTGTAAAGCTTTACGGAACCTTCCTGAACCTTCTACAGTTTTATCGAACCTTCTAGAACTTTCCGGAAACTTCTAAACCCACCGACTTACTCCGCCACTCCTTCCAGAACCTTGTACAGCTTTATCGAACCTTCTAGAACTTCCTACAGCTTTGTGAAATCTTCAAGAATTTTCCGGAACCTTCTACATACACCGACACACTCCTCCACTCCTTTTAGAACTATCTACAGCCTTATGGAACCTTCCAGAACTTTCTACAGCTTTATCAGGACTTCTAGAACTTTCCGGAACCTTCTAGACACACCGACACACACCTCCACTCCTTTTAGAACTTTGTACAGCTTTATCGAACCTTCTAGAACTTCAGAAATCTTCTAGACTCACCGCCTATTGTTTCTGAAAGCATCTAGAACTTTCTCCTTCCACAATTTTCTAAAGCATTCGTGAACCATCAGAACCTTCTACTCTCACCGACATACTCCGCCACACCGTCCAGATTTTTCTACAGCTTTATCGAACCTTCTAGAACTTTCCGGAACCATCTAGACTTACCGACATACTCCACCACTCCTTCTAGAACTTTGTACAGCCCTATCGAACCTTCTAGGACTTCCTACAGCTTTAAGGAACCTTCTAGAATTTTCCGGAACCTTCTAGACACACCAACACACTCCTCCACTCCTTTCAGAACTTTCTACAGCTTTATCGAACCTTCTAGAACTTTCCGGAACCATCTAGACTTACCGACATACTCCACCACTCCTTCTAGAACTTTGTACAGCCCTATCGAACCTTCTAGGACTTCCTACAGCTTTAAGGAACCTTCTAGAATTTTCCGGAACCTTCTAGACACACCGACACACTCCTCCACTCCTTTCAGAACTTTCTACAGCTTTATCGAACCTTCTAGAACTTTCCGGAACCATCTAGACTTACCGACATACTCCACCACTCCTTCCAGAACTTTGTACAGCCCTATCGAACCTTCTAGGACTTCCTACAGCTTTAAGGAACCTTCTAGAATTTTCCGGAACCTTCTAGACACACCGACACACTCCTCCACTCCTTTCAGAACTTTCTACAGCTTTATCGGACTTTCCGGAACCTTCTAGACTCGCTGACATACTCCTCCATTTCTTCCAGAACATTCCAAAGTTTTATCGAATTTTCTAGAAGTTTCCAGAATCTTCCAGACTCTTCTTGAAATTTCTAGAGTCTTCTTAGAACTTTCAGCCCTTATATCTTCAAAAGCAAGCCCTTTAGGTAAAAAAAATACCCTTATTCCCTAGGGGGGATAGAGATCTACCATACCATATAACTCTCTTGATCGTACCGGCACTCGTTTCTGAGTTTTTGCGTTCCGCACGCTTTTTTGGACTTTCTTTTATAATATATATTGATTATGGTAAGTGGAACATACAGTGACGACGCAGCAGATTTGAGGAAATATGCCGGTATTCCATCGTTACCCGCACCTTTGTTTATATCTAACGACATTAAACTTGATTGGACTTCTTGTTCCGTTAGTTTAATGGTGTGAATGTGCGTAAGTTCAGAGTCCCGAAAGGCCTCAAGTTGGTCGATGTTAATTGTGTCATTGATAGAGGAGGGTTCAAATGTTGACTTAAAGAATTCAGAGAACATATTACAGATTTCTTGGGCATCATTAGATTTGCGCCCTTCGAAGGATATAGTAGCAGGATATCCGTCAGATGATTTTAATGAGGATATGTATGACCAAAAACATTTAATATTATTTTGCAATGAACTTTCGATGTTGTCGAAAAATAGTTTTTGAGATTCACTAGCCAATTTTTTGTATGTAGCACGTAAGAAGGAAAATTTACGATAGTCAGAAAGACTTTTATATGTCTTCCATTTGACCCAAACTTTATCTTTTTTCCGTGATATCCTAATAAGTTCGGGAGTAAACCATATGGAGAATTTGTCATTTCGTCGTGCCAATACTGGAATGAACTTATCAATCACATTGTTTATTATTAAATAGAATCGATTGTTTACTTTTGTTTACTGTTTCTTCGGCTGATAAGTTTGCGGTTTCAGATAACCAATCAATACAATTAAGCAAGGATCATACTGAGCAGACGCAACGCCACGCAACGTTCCTGTACCGTTCACACTGGCCAGACGTACGTACGCGTCGCTGTGACCACGTGACAAGGGGTCTCTGGTTGTGCGCAGGCGCGTTTGATTTGACACATTTGACATTTATTTTTTAGGTTATGTTTATGTGATTCTCTTAGCAGATGACAGCTTTGCCATATCTTGAAAGTGAATTTGAAGATGATTTGCTACGATTATTATTGTTAAATCAATATTCTCGTAAAAAGAAAAAAAGTGAGAAGTATTTGGGTCCACAACATTAACAAACAAAGACAAATGTTTGGAGAGTTCCATACATTAACAAACTAAAGGAAAGGAACTAGAATCTGATGACGGACGATTCTTCATGTACTTCCGTATGAGTAAAGTGGTATTTGAAGAGCTTCACAGCATAATTGAATTATTGAATATGACATAAAAAAAGAAAACACACATCTTCGAAAGTCAATTGGGACCAGAGAAAGATCTAAAGTTTGATTGACATTCATTATAGGGGTATAATATTGAAAATCATGCCATAAATGGCTGAAATTTCTTCTTTGCCTCTGGTCGTCCAGGGGTGCGGGCGGTACCGGGCCGGAAGGTCCAGGCGGCATCCATCTTGGATTGCCTTGGCTGCTTGGCTGCGGGGCTCGGCTATCTCGTGCCGGCTCAGGAGCGTTGTGAGGCTGCATCCATGTTGATTGTCCATGGCTGCTTGGCTGCGGGGCTCGGCTATCTCGTGCCGGCTCAGGAGCGTTGTGAGGCTGCACCCATGTTGATTGTCCATGGCTGCTTGGCTGCGTAGCTCGGCTATCTCGTGCCGGCTCAGGAGCGTTGTGAGGCTGCGGGGCTCGGCTATCTCGTGCCGGCTCGGGAGCGTCGCTTTGTGCCAGCCCTGAGGTGCTGGGTTGTGGCAGCCCTGAGGGGCTTGGTTGTGCAGCAGGCTGTAGCGCTTGTAGGGCTGCCATCAGCTGTTGTTTTTTTTTTTTTTTTATTTATTTTTTTTTATTTTATTTGGAAAACCAACAGTTACATTATTTACTTAGGTGTATTTACATATGTATATGTTATTGAACCAATAATAGGTTTTCACTGGTGTGTATTAATTAGAGAGATTAAAAAGTAATAAAAGTAATAAAAGTTATAATAGTTATAATAGCTTATTGGGATGGGATGGTGGGCGGGAGGGGAAGGGGACGGATCTATTCTCGGAGTGAATAAGTTATTTGTATAGAAGTATAATAGTTTGTATATGTTTAGAAGTTATTTATTGTTTATTTTTTTTAGAATTTGGGGTGCTGTGTTGAATAAGTCGAATTCATTGTATGAATTGTTAAGAAAGTGTGAAGCGCGGTTAATGAATGTGTTTTGTTTAGAGTTAGTGTTGCATCGAGGAGTGTTAAGTGTGTGATTTAGTCTAGTTTGTCTGGTGGGCACTCTTAATTGAATTCTTTCAAGTAATTCCGGGCAATCTATCGCAGAGGTGGCTATCTTTTGCAAGAATATTACGTCTGCAGAATTTCTACGATTTTCTAGTGACGAGATTTTGAAAAACGTGGCTGACTCCACATTACTTAGATGAGGACGATATCCCCGAAAATCAAGGTATCGTAGAAAACGATTTTGTATTTTCTCAATCCTTTCTATGTATGTTGTGTACCTGGGATTCCAGACTTGAGAAGCGTACTCCAGAGAACTGCGTACATACGCAAAGTACAGCATTTTCATAGTGTTTACCTTTTTAAAGTGTTTGCAGGTTCTGAGTATGAAGCCAAGTACCTTGGAAGCTTTTGCAACTATGGATTCGATATGTCGGTCAAAAAGTAATTTCGGGTCTAGCACTACTCCCAGATCTTTGGCCTCCATCATTTTTTTAAGTACTGTGCCGTTAAGGGAATAATCAAAAGAAATGGGATTTTTGTTTCGGGTAAAGCTGATGACGCCGCATTTTTTAACATTTATTTGAAGGTTGTGTTGTGTACAGTAGCTATTTAGGCGATTTAAATCTTCTTGTACGCGAATACAGTCAGTGATACTTGTAACAGGAGAGAATATTTTCATGTCGTCTGCGTATAATAACGTTCTGGAGTAAAGAAAACATTTTCCAATGTCATTAATGTATATGTTGAAGAGCAATGGTCCCAATAATGACCCTTGGGGTACTCCTGACGGTACGGTTACCCAATTTGATTTATAGCCACCGACGACTACTGCTTGGCTGCGATTTTTCAAATACGACGAGAGCCATCTGAGGAGATCTCCGTGTACGCCGATTAGTGAAAGTTTAGTCAACAAGACATCATGGATTACTAAATCAAAGGCTTTGCTATAGTCTGTATATATTGCATCTACCTGTACGCGCTGGTCCATATTGTCTTGTAAGATTTCGACAAATGCCGTTAGGTTAGTGGTTGTAGATTTTCCTCTCATAAATCCATGTTGATTGTTGTTAAGTGACGATCTCAAGGCTGTAAACATCTGGTCGTACACAATTTTTTCGAAAACCTTACTGAAAATGCAGAGCTTTGATATGGGCCGTAATAATTTGGTCGTAATCACCGCGCTTATAGACGTAAGCCCTTCTAGGCTCTTCCACTAGTGGAGCGGGTTCAGAAAATAAAACTTCCATTATTAAGGAGGTGTGATGAGGGTCTTCTAAAATTAATGGTTCATCACAAGCAGAGACCGGTACCAGGTCATTACATAGAACGAAGTCAAGAAAGTGACCGTTGGTCTTTGGAATTCCATTACATTGAAACAATCCCGAAAAATGCATGCAGTCAATAAATGATGTACTAACAGGCGATAAGCGATCACTGGGTATAAATGACGTATTATTGAGAGACTTATTCCATGAAATGTCAGTGAGGTTAAAGTCACCTAGGATAATGAATTTATCTGTGGGAAATTGCAACGTAAGTGATGAAATTTGTGTGAGGAAGCTTTCCATATTTTCACGATATGTTGGTCCTTTAGGGAGGTAAACACAACATATGTGGAGATTTGTGTGTTTGGATCCCCTGGATTCTAATGTTATCCAGACGTCCTCAGCTTGTGAGTGCCACCCTGGGCGCTCGCGAGGTACCAGCTCACGACGAACAGCGACTAAGACACCCCCGCCCAAGCGTTGGCCCGTGCGAGTGTAGTCCCGATCTCGGCGGTGTACATCGTAGCGATCATCAAATAGCTCTTCGTTGCGGATGCCATCAACGAGCCATGATTCAGACAGAGCGATTACATCATATTCGTTGGACCGAACAGCCACCAATAACTTGTCAGTTTTAGTGCGTAACCCTCTCACATTTTGGTAATAGATATTTAAAGACATTGGTTAAACCGTGCGAATCTATGATTAAGTGCGGAATTGAAGTGAATTTGTGTCGATGTTCGTATTTTGTTATTGACGGATTTATGTTTATTTTTATGAAATTCCCAAAGAATTTTACAATAAATGCTAGAAAATTGTACAAAAGCTAAAAAGTGTGTTAGAATGAATGGAACTAAGAAATGTATTAGAGTGATTAGATCCATAGGGTAGGCGTGGGGGATAAGGGAAGGAAGGGTACATTCTAAGTGAGAAGAAAATATAAGAATAATTAAAATGAAATTAGTATAAAGAAATGCAGTAATTTTAAAAGGCCTTATCTGGAGGCTTGGCTCAGCTGAGGACTTTTTGCATCTACTCTGTTGGGTCCTGTGGCTGGAGGCTCGCGGTCCATTTTCTTCAAATCTGCTTCCTTTGAGATAATGATGGGTGCTGACGTCGTATTTCGTCGAGCGTAAATTAAACAGTTTTTTGTCCAGACGAATCTATAACCTTTTTCTTTGGCGAGAAGCCTTGCGCGGTAGAATAGATGTTTATTCATGCTCGTGAGATGGTCACCTATGTAGACATTTTGCGGGGATCCCGTAAATCCCAGTTCCGTTGACGTGATCCCTTTGCGGTCTTTTACCGCCTGCAGAAGCTGGTTTTTTAAGCTTCGGCTGGTTAATTTTACAATCACAGATTTTAGGGGTTTAGTCTTCCCAATCTCGCCGCCTCTTGGAGCAACTCTCGTTATGAACTCCACGTCCCTTTCACCTAGACTCATATTGCTCAGACTGGCGATTTTTGAGATGAGGGTTATTAAATTTTCACCTTTTTTTTCAGGGATACCCCTTATTTCGAGGTTTTGAAGTCTTGCCCATTGGTCTTTTTTATTTGTTTCTTCAATTATGTTGCGTACTTCCGTTCTCAGGTTCATTACTTCTGCTTCCAAGTTTTCCACTTTTGTAAGGCGGGACAAGGATGGATGCAGCATGGACCTCCCGGCCCCGTACCACCCGCACCCCTGGACGACCAGAGGCAGCGCCCCGCCGTACGTGAGATGCCTGTGGACCCTGTGCCTCTGGTGGACCAGAGGTACGCCTCGCCGGCGCAGCCAGGGCCTGGAGGCCCCCTGCCACCGCCCCATTACTACCACGCTGAGGGGCCATCTGCATACGCCCATTGGGCACATCATGAGCTGGCGCAGCCTGATGACCAAATACCATCCGCTGCCAGTCCGAGCTCCGGCCTGCCGCTATTCCCACCGCAACCAAGTGCTGAGGAGACGGCCCGCCAAACCAGAGCTTGGGTCCAGCAGACGGACAACCCGATGGCCCAGTTCACCAACGCGCTCACAGAGGCCATAAGAGCTTCAAGGGCTCAGGACAGCCCCCATCCCACAATTGAGGATGACCCCCGGATGGCTGCTCTCATCGCCAGGCAGTCGATGGCCAAGGACCTGCCTCCCTTCTCTGGGGACCCACTGGAGTGGCCCACCTGGAGGGCGCAGTACAATCAATCAACTGCTACCTGCCGGATGACTAGCAGTGAAAACCTCATCCGACTGCAGCGGGCCCTCAAAGGGAAGGCCCGAGACGCCGTGGGACCCCTCCTGATGGACCCCACTCAAGTGACTGAAATCTTTGACGTGCTGGAGCAGCGCTATGGAGGGACGACTTCGCTGGCCGCCTTGATGCTAGACAAGGCCAAGCGGCTCCCTCAGCTGACAGCAGAGGCTTCTCTAGAAGAAATAGCGGACTTCTCGGGCAAGGTGCAGAACTTGGTGGCATCACTTCGCTCTCTCAACAATGAGGGATACCTGACCAACCCGGCGCTCCTCAGCGACATCGCGGGGAAGATGCCATGCACGATGCGGTTGGCGTGGCTGATGGAGGTGCGGCGCTACGACGCACCTGCTACGATCTGCCAGTACGCCGCCTTCCTGAAGACCATCGCGAACGCCATCACCAAATCGGGTATGGTTGACCCCGCGAGGTCTAGACCGCGTCGTGAACACTCGTTCGCCACAACAGAATTCGGGCCGCGACATAGTGAAAGTCCGTCGCGCAAGTCACCACAATATGACAGCCGTGAAAAACATAGTGAAAGTCCGTCACGCAAGTCACCACAAATGTGACAATCGTGAAAAACATAGTGAAAGTCCGTCGCGCAAGTCACCACAATATGACAGTCGTGAAAAACATAACGAAAGTGCGCGAAAGTCACCACAATATGACTCGTATAACAACACGAACCCTAGCGAAAGTACAAATCGCGATGGGTGCCTACAGTGTGGCGAAAGAGGCCATCTGCTCCGAGACTGCCGTGAGTTCGTCGGAAAGGACGTAAAGTTACGCTGGGAAACGGTGAGAAGCTCCCGACTCTGCCGCGTGTGTTTGGAGAGACATGCAACAAACGCATGCAAAACTCGAGACTGGTGCGGCATTGGAGACTGCCGTTCTCCCCATCACAAACTACTTCACGACCCCACGTACGTGAGAAACCCCGCAACAGCCGATGTCCACCACATGTGACGCCAGGCCGACGGCACCATACTCAAAGTGGTGTCAATGGTGCTCCTCGTCAGCGCAACAAGGACGAGCCCGCCCTGCCCCAGCAGTACTTCTGTCACATCAGTCGTGCTCCTCATCGGCGCAGCAAAGACGAGCCCGCCCTGCCCCAGCAGTACTTCTGTCACATCAGTCGTGCTCCTCATCGGCGCGGCAAAGACGAGCCCGCCCTGCCCCAGCAGTACTTCTGTCACATCAGTCGTGCTCCTCATCGGCACAGCAAAGACGAGCCCGCCCTGCCCCAGCAGTACTTCTGTCACCTCAGTCGTGCTCCTCATCAGCGCAGCAAAGACGAGCCCGCCCTGCCCCAGCAGTACCGCTGTCAAAGAAGTGGCGCCTTTTACACGGGGGGAGTCAAGCAACCCCATCAACGAGAAAAATTTGGTGGTTGTCATGGACCCCGTGATGCTCCACATCAGCCGACCACACGGCCGAGTCCTGGACGACACCCCCGCCGCAGATGGCCGAGAGAGGACAGCCCGGATCCAGACGAGCCCCGCAGTCTACACCCGACCTGCCGTGAAGCCCGCTGGGATCCTGTTGTTCCCGCCTATGCAGGTTCGCCTACTCAACGTTCGACACGTCCTGATGACTTGTGCAGACAAGCAGCACGGGGGGAGTGTAACGGACGTGTTGCTCTCCCTCACTGTTTATTTTATAATTTATATGTCTTGCTAATTATGTACAATGCCCCGGTGCAACCAATAAAGCTTGTGTGCCAAGTTTGCACCGGGGGACATTCTAGACTCTTATATTTTAATAATTAATACTTTATTTATGCTTATTCACGCCTCCAAAGGCAACCAAGCTGACTAGCCTCCTTTTTAGTTATGTCCCTGAGAAGGGCCGTTTTTCCGGCTCCGAAGGAAGCAGCTACTCCGCCAAGCGGACTGCCTTCCCTCCCTTGCCGTTATGGCTCAGCAGGAAGCGGCTGCTCTACCGAGCAGGCTGCTCTCTATTTTAATTATGGCCCTTTTCAGGGCCTTTTTCGTCCTGGCCACTAAGTTCAATAATACCGTGCCGTCAGCAACGATCTTTTTCAAAACACATTTTATCATTTTTAAATGTCCTTTTTCTTAATACACAGATGCCCTGGTGACACAAATAAAACTTGGATACCAAGTTGCCACCGGGAGACATCCTAAACTTATTATTTTATCGCCTTCAGAGCTATTTTTCCGGCTACAAAGCCAAAAAACCAGTTTGGGCGTCCCCATTAAGGGCCTTCATATTGGTTAAAAACACATCATTTTTTAATATAACTTCATTTACAAACCCCGTAGGACGCTGAAACTAAGACGTTTCAGTGCAGAGTCCTACGGGGCATCCATAGAGCCATAAATAAACATTGTAACTCTTAAACTGCCAGCGCTATCAGCATTTGAGCAGATTTTCGAGACTTTAGCATCAATTCACTTTTTCTCCATTTTAAAAATCCCAGGACCTCGTAAAGCGACGGAACCAAAAGGTTTCGATAGCCAAGCTTACGGGGGACCTGAAAAAAATATTAACTTCTTTGTAACTCTTCAGATTCCCCTTTTAAACATAAATACCTACCGACAAAAAGTCAAACTTCCTTAAAATCAACCCAAACTCAGCAAACAAAAATTCTACGGATAGAGAATATCCGTAGAATCACTTTAGTTTTAAGGAAAACATTGTAAATACATTAACCTGACCTGTATAATTATTTGTAAAAACTAAATTTAGACAGCCACTTTCGAGCAAATAGTTGCCGAAATGGGTGGCCCACAGCAAGGCACACCTTTTATACACAAAGGGCTAGGTAAAACCTCCCACCCTAAAAGTGTACCACGTGACCGGTTTTGTCACGGAAATCGGGTATATAAACCCGGCCATTTCTCATAATAAATCAGTTCTTCCATCAACGTCAACTCGTGTTCTTATTTCCTACTGGGAAAAGTTTATTATCACCGCTGCCTCCCCGCCGACCTCTGCCTAGGCTTTGCTCCTGGTGCCATCAGTCTCTTCTAGAAAGCCGGCCCTACTTCAGGCAACCGCCACGCACCAGGACTGGGCAGAGGATTAGGCACATCCAGTGTCCTCAACTCATCAGGCACTGGGTGCACGGGAGGTCAGTAGCATTATTATTTTTTCATTTTTCATCCTGTTCGTGCACTGAGACCCGGTACTATTTTTCAGTCTTGTGGCGACGCTGATACGTCTGTTACAGTACCTAAACCGAAGTTTACTTGCTCTAACATATTTATAAAAGGATTATCTGATGATGCTTTACATGGTTTTTAATGTTAATGAGTTTTCGAGAAATGAAAATTTAATTTTACTGCGGCTTTATGCAGGAATATTCTATACGTAAATTATTAATCTCTACGTAAGACAGATTTGGGTTTTTTGTATTTAAAGTGTTCATTCTCGCTGTATTTAGCGAGAGAGTTTATAGTGGGATTAGAGTGACTATCTAGGCCAGCGTAAAACTTAGTAGCTTGTGCAATAATAAGGTCTTTAACCAACGGGACGTTGGATTCATTGTGGAGAGTAGATATTCTACTCCAGTGGGGTGCATTTAAGGCGAGTCTAATGCATTTATTTTGAAAGACTTGAAGTTTATCAATATGGGTTTTTGCTGCATAACCCCAGATTGGGCAACCGTATGGAAAACTTGATCTGATGGTTGTCTTATAAAGCAGTAATTTATTGTCTGTAGATAGACGGCTATTTCTACACATCATGGGATATAGGGATGATAGATAACGATTTGCAGCTTTTCTTTTTTCTTCTATATGTTTTTTCCAAGTTAGTTGATAATCTAGAGTGACACCGAGGTATTTTAAAGACGATTCCCATGGAACATTTTTCCCAAACAGTTTAATGAAAGGGGGCCGTTTAGGCCGTGTTTTGTGGAACACGGTCGCGACACTTTTGGTCGGATTGATAGAGATTCTCCACTTTTTACACCACTTTTCTGTAAGAGTGGCTTGTTTCTGTACGCGGCGTGTAGCAGTGGCCTCGACAGTTGAACTCGAGATGATGTTTGTGTCATCAGCGAATTGGGTTATTATGATATTGTGATCTATTGGTTTAGGAATGTCACTCGAATAAATGTTGTATAAAGACGGGGAGAGTTGGCTGCCTTGCGGGACCCCAGCTGACAGGGGACGAGTAGTGGAGAAAATATTATCTATTTTTACTTTAAATGAACGATTTCTCAGGAAATTATTTATAAGTTGGATGATTTTAAGTGGGTACCCTAGACAGTACATTTTATATATGAGGCCGTTATGCCAGACTTTGTCGAACGCTTTACTAACGTCTAGAGAGAGTATTACTGTTTTTTTCTTTGTATTGAAGCCCTCCGTGATGTGTTCCACGACACGGAGGAGTTGATGAGTGGTTGAATGACCAGCTCGAAACCCATGCTGAAAGTCTGGCAAGAATTTACATTTATTTGTGATTTCATTTAATCTTACAAGGATTACTTTTTCCAGGACTTTACCCAAGCAAGGAAGGAGACTTATCGGCCTATGGTTTTCCGTTAATAATGGATCCTTGCCTGGTTTCGGAATTAATATAACATCAGCTTCTTTAAAGTCCTTTGGAAAGCAACGCAGTCTAAGCGCTGCGTTGCAGATGGCAGTCAGGGCGCAGATGCCCTTTTTCGGTAAGCATTTGAGGATTTTGTTAGATATACCGTCAGGACCGGCCGCTTTCTTCTTTTTTAGACCCTTGATTATTTTTATTATTTCATCTGGAGATGTGGCATTAATGGGCGGGTCCTGAGGGTCGAGACTTAATATTGCTTCTACTTTAGAATCCACCTTAGCTACGAAGGCTGGGTCATCGTGTTCCGTGTTAGGAGTGAATTGTGCTTCAAGGCTATCTGCGAAGGCTTCTGCCTTGTCTGCTGCAGAAAAAACTTTACCGTTTGGGCCTTGAAGCGGAGCTATTTTTGTTGCTGGACGTCTAAGTGCCTTGGAGAGTTTCCAGAAGGCGTCCCTGTCATCTTCGAGGGAGGATATAAATACGTTCCAACGCTCATTGCGGAAATCATATAGTGCTTCGCGTACTTCTCTATTTACTCTATTTAAATGTTGTTTAACAATGGGATTATAAGAACTTTGCCACTCCTTACGCACTTGGTTTTTTTTCCCTAATAAGGTCTTTGATCTCTTCGGGAATACCGTAATTAGCTGAATTGTCTTTTTTTGTAATCGCTGTTGACGCTTCGTTAATACAAGATTTTAGGCATTTAATTAGGTCGGAGGTGGCATTATTTAAAGTTAATTCGTCAGGTATTGATGTCGGTATTGTGATTTTATTTTCTAGTAAATCGCTGAATTTTTTCCAATTAATTTTTTTCTTTATAGGCACGAGGGGGACCAAGGGATTAGAGCCTCCTGTTAATGTTAGAAGAACTGGATCGTGGTCGGAGGATAGTTTTTCAACTACTTTTAAAGAGTGCAAATGATTAGTTCCTTTTAAGATCACTATGTCTATCACGTCCGGAATACCGTTAGCATGGTGTAGCGTCGGTATGTCCGGAGCGTCTACTACAATTGGTTTCGTGCTCGCGTATTTTGCCAGCACGTTACCTTTTTGGTTTGAATGTAGGCTATGCCACGATCCGTGTTAAGCGTTCATGTCCCCGGCTATAATGGTGGGAACATTTTCTTCTAATAAACTGTCCAGTTCGGACGGGATCAGTGGACGATTTGGTGGTGCATAAACGGAGATGAGTTTAAGTGGTCCGGAAGATGTATTTACTACTACCGAGGTGGATTCAATGTTGATACTAGAGAATGAATGTGCTAGACGGTGGTCAATATTCTTTTTGACTAAAATAGCCGTGCCGCCGCATTTATTGGTTAACCTGTCATCCCGGTACGTGATATAATTAGGTAAATTAAATTTCTTAGATGGTTTAGCCATGTTTCATTAATGAAGAATACGTCAATATTGTATTCACTAATTTATTCACTAAAATGCCCGGTCTTATATACCCGATTTCGGGATGAAAACCGGTCACGTGGTACATTTTTGCGGTGGGAGGTTTTAACTAGCCCTTTACGTATATAAGGTGTGCCTTTCTGTGGGCCACCTATTTTGGCAATCACTTGCTTGAAAGTGGCCGTCTAAAATTGGTTTTTAAAAATAATTATACAGGTCATATTAAAGTATATACAATGTTTTCCTTAAAATTAAAGTAGTTCTACGGATATTCTCCATCCGTAAAATTTTTGTTTGCTGAGTTTAGGGTGATTTTAAGAAAGTTTGACATTTTGTCGGTAGGTATTTGAGTTTAATTTAAGTTTGCAAAGTGATGTGAAGAAGTTAATATTTTTCCCAGGTCCCCCGTAAGCCTGGCTATCGAAACCTTTTGGTTTCGTCGCCTTACGAGGTCCTGGGATTTTTAAAATGGAAAAAGAATGATTTGATGTGAAAGTCTCGAAAATCTGCGCAAATGCTGATAGCGTTGGCAGTTTAAGAGTTACAAGGTTGATTTATGTTTCTTTGGATGCCCCGTAGGACTCTGCTCTGAAACGTCTTAGTTTCAGCGTCCTACGGGGTGTGTAAATGAAGTTATGTTAAAAAATGATGATATTGTAAGCAAGATGAGGGCCCTTAATGGGGCCGCCAAACTGGTTTTTTGGCTTTGGAGCCGGGAAAAATGGCCCTGAAGGCGAAATAATAACGATTCTAGAATGTCTCCCGGTGGCAACTTGGTATACAAGCTTTATTTGTGTCACCGGGGCATTTTACATAACAAAAAGGACATATTAACGATGATCAAATGTGTTTGGCAAAAGATCGTTGCTGGCGGCACGGTATTACCGAGCTTAGTGGCCAGAGCGTAGGGCCCTTAAAGGGGCCATAAAGAAATAAAAAGCAGTCTGCTTGGTGAAGCCGACTGAGAGCAAAATAATGGCTTACGATTTCCACCATTTAAAGTAAGAAACAAACAAATTATTCGTTCACCACAATACGCAACATAATATCGTCCCCGTTCGGGCAAAACTCCCAAACCTCAAACACAGCGTTGAAATGCGCAATTTGACAGTTATAATGTCAATGTACTTATATTTTTAAGTCCTGTGATCAAAATTTGATGTAAGGTAGTATCTCTCTCTAGAATATGTTTCAATTTGTAAGAAGTCTACTTAGAACAAAAGCAATTTTAATAGAAATATAAATACAAACTAGCGATGTATTAAAACTTGAGATAACCTCACTTTTCAACATAGATCAGAAAATCATCTGAAAAATGTTATAATGCAGGTATATAATTTTAAGTACTTAAATCAAAATTTGATTAATAAGTAAGGCTAAGGAGTAACGCTCTCAACTACATATCTGGAGATCGCGAGTTCAAATCCCGGCGTGCGAAAGTAATATTTATTTATTTTTTTGCGTTTTTTCACAATTAAATCATTAAAAATAATACATAGTGTATTTGCGGCAAGTTCCAGAGTGGAAGATACTCTCAGTATTGCCCGGTAAAATTCCACCATTCGGAATTTTAATGTTGCTAGAAATGGTTTTAGCCATGTTTGGTGACTTCTCCATCTCCTTTACCTCCCCCCTACAGTAAGCAAAGAGTCTTGTGCGGTATTTGCATAAAAATAAAATAAAATTTTAAACTATTTCTTCTTGGTGACATGTCTGACGGGCAGGCCCGGACTGGGACCATTTGGGGCCCTCCGCTAAAACCTGTAAAGGGGCCCCCTAACGTGGGGAGGGGGGGGGGGGGCTCCAGAAAACGGGGGGTCCGGGGGCCTCCCCCGGATAATTTTTGAAAATTAGGTGCTTGAAAACAATGAAAAAGCGTTTCTACGCTATATTGGCACCTACAAAGAAGAAGAAATTCAGATAGGTTTTTATACGAATATTATGATTTTCGACTTTTGTTGACTTTATTATTTATTGAAATAAGAAATTCACAGTATTTTTAGGATACCACAACACTACTAAACACATGCTGTAGAACTGCCAATAATTATTATAACTGAGTACAAAGTAAAGGGCAGGATTTTATTCACAACAAAGCATTAATGAATTATGTCAAAATTATTTGTGTAGTAAAAATAATGACAAACGGATTTTAGGGATTAGAAAAATAATACTAACATTAAAAAAAATCCTGTGTGTTTAACAGTTTACAATGTTGTATACTAGAATAGAAGGGGCTTAACTTAACTGAAATGATTCGACATTTTGCTTCCCTAGCCCTAAAGTAACAGTTTCTTTGTAAGAACAGTTTCTTTGTAAGCAACTCACTTGTTAAAGCTACTTCATCTATTATTTTATTTTTGTCCAAATTATAAAATAAATCCCTCTCTACATTAATAAAAAGCAGACTGGACATAAGGTCTTGGCCTAAGGAAGACCGAAGTCGATTTTTGACGATTTTAAGTTTAGAAAAAACTCGTTCACTTGTGACTTGGGTACAAGGTATGGAAAGAACAAATTTATATACAATATACAGGTTGGTAAACAGTCCAGATTGAGTACGTTCAAACAGAACAGAAAAAGCACATGTCAAACACTGGAAACATTGTCTATTTTCAGAGCAGTAAATGTCAGCATTTGTTTCCTCTGCCGTTGGGTCCAAATCGTCTTCTTCGTCACTGCATCTGTCTCCGTAGTTCTCAGTAGACTCTGCCGCTATGATGTTGCTGTATTGTTGTGCAAACCGTCGCAGCTCTATCAACAGCCGACTTCTTTCAATTTTACACAGTTTATAAACAATGTGCACAGCTTCTGTGGAAAATGTTTGGACTTTCAAGATAAAGTCAAACTTTTTGGGGTCCAACCAGGGCCGGATTAACCATGTCGGGGCCCCTAGGCAACGCACGTCTCGGGTCGGTTTTCTCGCAAACAATATTTCTGAAGTTTGTGAACATCATAACTATTATAACTCAAAATCTTGACTTGACCGATGCGATGAGTTTTTTTTACCATTTTATAATAACAAATTCACCGAAATTTTTTAGCGAAAATCGCGTTTTTACTTCAAAATGCTGCCATAAATAAAAAAAAAATCGAAAAAAACTCCCTCTGACTACCTAGGAAAACATATTACGTTACTTGGTGCATGCAAATCGAATGTTTAGTTTTTTTAATGTGTTGTCAACCAGGTTGAAAAACGTGTTAAAAAACTCTTGAGAAAAACGCTTTCAAAGTTTTGCTGAGGATAATTCAACATACAAACTGTTTAAAACGGTTTCATATAAAATGCTGTATCTCCTTCAATTTTACCAATTTCCTCAAATAGTGAGAGCATTATTAACAATGCATCTTTCAGAAAATGAAATAATTTTTTTTTGCAGTGTCCTTAAAGCCTTGTTTAGGATTTGACCAAGGGAACATGGTGGCGTTTAGAGGCCCCCCAGAGTCAGAGGCCCGTGTGAACTGAATAAAAAACTTGTAAAATTACGTCAACTTCACTAAGGGGGGAAGCTTGAACAACATTTATATTTTAAACATATAATTAGAAATAAAACAAAACAAAAGCCAATATAAACCACACACGGCACCTTAAATCACTTCAGATACTTAATGTTGTAATGTTGCAACAAAAAGAAGGAAAGAAAAGTAAAATACAACTATGATTATTTATTTGTTTTAATTATAGATTTTATTATTTATTGTTTGTGCATGATATGAACATTAGTTATTTATTGGGTTATAAGCTAATTATCATTATAATTTGTTGTTTTCTTTTATGCGTGTACCTAATGTTATTAACCTGTAAATGTTTCTAATAAAAAAAAAGAAAACATCTTGAAAAACTGACTTTTTCCAAAACTTCGTTGCTCACCAATTGAAGCAATTTAGTTTTTCTCGGGACGCGGGACCTCTAGCCGATGCGGGGCCCCTAGGCAGTTGCCTAATCTGCATAAGGGATAATCCGGTACTGGGTCCAACCAAGAGCAATCCTGTAAAAACGTCTTTGTTTGCTCAAAATCTTTCTTCAATACTCATCCTCGCACATTCTAAAATATCAAAATATACAATTTTGTAATGTTGAACTGTTGAAATAGAGTCAGTTTCATCTTTTGATTTTTCACCGGGCATTATAACTACTAACAAGACAATTTTTTTTGTCTTCGGGGCCCCCTCACGCTGGGGGCCCTCCGCGATCGCGGACCTGCGGACCTGGCCAGTCCGGGCCTGCTGACGGGGGACAATGTAATGTGCAAATAATAAATGCTTTCAGCTCTACATGTACACATATAAAACGCATTTGTGTGAAATAAAAGAATTAACTGTTATGGTGTGTCACAAGATCCACCCCCCCCCCCAAGTGCATTATGTAATACTTGAATGGCCCCTAACACTATAAAAACCTATTAGATCGCTTTCAGAAAATATTACTTATCATTAGAGACACTGATTTATAGTTTTAATTTTTAAGAAATGTAGCATTAATTATTGAAAAAATAGCTTTTATGGCTTTAATTTTAAGTTTTCATAGCGTTTGTAGCTAAATAGGATAACGTCAAGGAATGGAAGTCGGGAAGAGGGGAAAAACAATTAAATTAGCAAAATCACTTGAAAAATTATTTTTTTATTAAAAAGAAAGACAAACATTCCCGGGTTACGAATAACCCAACAATATTTGAAAATCTCCTACTACCACCACAGAAAGCCGAAAATGTTGTGATGGAGGACTTAGCCAGCTGAGGAATCGAACACGCGAGGCCCGGGTGGGACCCAAGCGCTATGCCCACTCAACCACTGACCGGTGACATGTTTATTCTGACCCTTCTAATACATTTACCAATTTGTTGAATTTGTTTGACAAAAAATGTCAAATGAATACATGTCAAAGTTGCTTTACTACTATCTGCAAACTGCTCTAAAATATAATCAATACTCGAGTTTTTGGGTTCATACTCCTTCATGAAATGTATGAGAGCATCACGGGCGTAGCCAGGTTTTAGTTTCAGGGAGGGTTCAAGAAAATAAAACTACTAAAAGGGCAAAACTCGTGTCGGGGGGGGGGGGGGGGGGGTATTGTCGGACTTTGAAATTTTTTATTTTCTATGTAACTACTTAATTTATTTTTTTTAATAAAATTAAAGTAAATGTGTATAGAAAATAAAACTTTTCAAAACGAAATACATAATAAACGTTAGTAGTACATGTTAAAACATTTTAAGCAGTCAAATTATTCTAATAATCACATTTATGCTGACTGACTGTAACACTAATCACAATACACTAACACCTGTCTGTAACACTAATCACTACTACACTTACCACTAATTAGAAACGGAATTCCAAAAAAAAATCAACCGCATTCACCGAAAAAACGGATCTTAAAAGTTAAATTATTTTATTTCTTTCAGAGGTCCCCATTTATCTTTTTAGATACATAATATCATTTTGAGATGTCAGTGTTACAAATAACATTCTCTTAATTCTCCTTATTTTAATATTATTGATGTTGATATTTTATCTTTTCGGGGGGGGTTTGAACCCCCAAACCCCCCTCCCCCTCCTGGCTACGCCCATGGAGAGCATCCTTGTATTCAGCTAGATATTCGACTGTATGAAACCACGTGTTCCATCTAAGTTATGACAGGACTAGGAAAAGTTCCTTTTTCGCTGCTATGTCGTGTTTTAATGTATTTATCGCTAAAAACACCATTTATCGTATTAATTCACGAAAATATCGTTAATGCTATGAATCAGTGTCTCTACTTATCATTTATTGAAGAAGTTGCATGTACTCATTGTTACGATGCACGAATACGCCCCTGCAAATTACTCGGCCCCCCTCTCAAGTTGTAGCGCACGCCACTGTATAGAAAACAGTTTCGCTCCCTCTCCGCTAGCTTGCGGCGCGCCAACGGCGGTTGTAGCAGCCGGCAGCGTTGCCAACGTAGGCGATTTTTCGCCATTTAGGCTACTCAGAACGAGAATCGGCGACGAAAAAATCTAAAAGGCGACTGGTCGCCCATTAGGCTACTTCAGATACAAGCACACATCCTAACATTTCGTATAAAACCTCGGAAAGAATACCTTTGAAGTAATATTTTGTGCATTTATTTTGAACTATCGTTTATTTTATGTACCGAAACGCATTCCTTGAACAATAAACTATCGATAAAACCAACACTACTTGTGTTTATTTGATGAATTGACAGGTTTTTTTTTAAAGTTTTTGTGACCGATCATCGACTGACTTTGACAGTTTAATTGACAATCATATTCCTTAGATAATTAATTTAAAAACATACTGGTGCTGCCAGGTGAATGAAACTTTTGGCGGTATCAAGAATACTGTTGGCGCAAGCCATTCTCACCTTGTTCTTTATACAGTTTCTTTATACATAAGGGTCAAAATGGCATATATATTTTTGCATTTTATTTTATTCAAATTGATATTTTGGCGTTTGGGCTACTTTAGGCTACTGCAACTAAAATTCGGCTACATTAGGCTACTTTATGTATGAGAAACGGCGATATTAGGCCAAGCGCTGTTGGCAACACTGGCAGCCGGCCGCCCGCATTCTTCCCCAGCGCCTGCCTTGTGCGCACGTATAATGTGAGGACCGTTCCGCGCCCATTCTGGAAAGTTCCACGCGGGAACAATGAAACGTGTTTTGCCTAGTGATACACGAGGACACCAAGAATGGCTATATTCATTCCCGTCACTGAATCTACAAGAGTTCAGCCCCCAGCTGTGAGTACCTGAACCAATTTAACTCCCCTTAAATGCGTGTGTTCCATGTAAATTCAACGCGGAGATAATAACCCCTCCCAGAGAGAGATTGCAGGGCCAAATTCCTCCGATTTAGACAGAATTACTGTTACTACCCTGTACTACTCTGTTTGAATTGTTGTAATATTGTGTTTACGCAAGTATTTTACCCAATACAACTGTTATTTACCGTAGCCACTTGTTTCACTGCCTCTCCCCTGCCCGTAGGATTTGAGCTTATTTCAGGGAAGCCACACAAACGCCTCACAGATCCTACCACCCTGGTGGTGAGGGCCTCTCCCGCTCTGCTGACTATCCTGAGCTAGTCTGTCGGCAGAATGTAGGGACCCCAGGTAGGTCCACTAACATCATATAACAACGAATCACTCATATTAAAAAACATATGACTACATAATTATGATGTAGTTACTATATTAAAATGGTAAGGTTGTGTTGTAATTATAATGATTTTTGTTCCAGTATTGTACACTTAAAAATGAACATTTATATTGTATTGTCTAGAGCAGGAAAGATAATTTTTGGTATTAACCATAGTTCTTTTGCAGATTCATTCAATGCTACGGCACCCTGGGCCTCCTGGACAGACTCCACAACACGGATGACTTATACCGAAACTCTAAGCATGGGTGGCCAACCTTTTTAGCAGCCGGGCCAAATTTTAGAAATGAGATTTCCTACCGGGCCGCACAACAAAATTTCTTTTATTATTCAAAGCAAACAAGAAATATGTTCTTTTTTTACAAGCATGAGAAACAAACATATTTATTAGATTAGAGTTAGGAAATACAAAAAATAATAATAAAAAATACAACAAAATATATAATAAATTTTAGTGAGACGTCTGACCATCGTCTGATTTTGTTTGTTAGCACTAAGTATTAGGTCCTTACATATGAAATTGGCGTTTTGCCGTACTGGCAACTTTGATCTCAAATATCTTCTCTTTGGTTAGGAATTCCAAATTCAAATTTATACAGCTATTTACTCATGTATTTGTGTTTCGAAAGTTACAATTCATTAGTACGAATACGAGTTCCACCGTGGCACCAGTGCTGCAGAAACGGCTCGAAGGATAAATGATATGTATGGCGACGGTGCCGCAAAAGAAAACGCAGTGCGTTTTTGGTTCGAACGTTTTCGTTCTGGAAATTTCGACCTGCAGAACAAGCCCCGTGGACGGCCGGAGACTAAAATTGATAATGAAGAATTGAAGGCTATTGTGGAAGCGGATCCATCGCAAACCACGTCCGAGTTAGCTGCAGGCTGCGGTGTTAGTGATAAAACTGTTTTAATCCACTTGGCAAATTGGGAAGGTGAAAAAGCTTGAAAGGTGGGTACCTCACGAATTGAGTGAAGCAAATCAACATACGCGCGTTAGAACGCTAGACCACACACTGCACAACAGACGGCTACCAAATTAGAGGAGCTTCAATTGGAATGTCTAAGACATCCACCGTACTCTCTTTTTTTCGAAATTTGGATAACTTCTTGCAAGGGAAAAAATTCAACTCCGATGGGGCAGTCCAAACCGTCTTCAAAGATTTTATTGATTCCCGTCCGAGTGGTTTTTTTAGTAAAGGGATCGACGAACTACCTATGAGATGGCAAAAGTGCATAGATAGCAATGGTACATAATAATAATAATAATAATAAACTATTTCAAAAAACTATTTCTGAAAAAATAAGAAAATACACAGATTTAGGAAATGAGATTAAAAGAATTTGGCATTCTCGGACTATAAAAATATTGCCATTTGTTATTTCGGCCACTGGCATAATACCTAGGAATCTGATTCAAAATTTAAACATATTAGATTTGTCAAAGAATTTGTATATAAAAATGCAAAAATTAGTCATTTTAAATACATGTAGGATTACAAAGGATTTTTTAAATATTTATATTGAGGGATCAGTAGGATTTATAGGTTCAATTAGAAATGCCACAGAGCCGAACCCTCTGATATGAAAATATCTGGAGTCGGTGAATTATATTCCCATTTGGTCTCTAGTAGGTTGACATGTTGTTCTTGTATTGTTTTGTATTTATAATACTTATATAGTGCAATTGCATAGCGTGGGTTGACTAGATGATCATTTGGGGAAGTGTGTGAAAGGGTTTAGTTTTTCCTTTTTTTTTTTTTTGGGGAAAATTTAACCCGGACATTTAAATCTGGTGCATAAGCCTTTTTATTCTGGACTTCTGTTAGGTATGTATTAGACATGATCTTATTTGTTATAGTATATCCCGAAGCTCAGTTTGCCTCTTGGCATAGGCCTCCTCTAACATTTTCCATTGGGACCTGTCACGCGCTACTCTTCTCCATTGATGTCCAGCAGTGAGTTTTAGGTCATCTTCCCATCTTATGTGTTGACGTCCTCTACTTCTCTTGCCATCTCTGGGATACCAGTCAGTGACATTTTTGCACCATTTCTCTTGTGGATCGCGTATCATGTGTCCTGTCCATCTCCACTTTTGTTTGTCTATTCGGAAAACTACATCGGTAACTTTAGTTATCTCCCTTATTGTGCTACATCTCACTCTGTCCTGTTTCCTTGTTCCTGTCAAACTTCTCTCCATGGCTCTCTGGCAGCGTTCCAACTTTTCTCTGTGGCGTTTGGTGAGTGCCCAAGTTTCACATCCATAGGTGATGACTGGAAGTATACACGTGTTGAAGACTTTCCTTTTTATTTGCATACTTAGCTCCTTGGATTTCAAGACTTCTTTCAAAGATTAGTATTTCTTCCATCCATTTGCTACTCTTCTCTCGATTTCTTTAGTGGTTTGATTTTTGTGAGATATTATCTGTCCTAAATAGATGTAATCTGACACATATTCGAGTGGTTGGTTGTCAATTTTTTATAGTTACTGGTTCAGAGTTTGTAAGCAATTTTGTTTTGTCTTTGTTCATGCATAGGCCGACTTTCACACTTTCCTCGTTTAGTGATTCTATCATTCTAATTAGGTGCATTGGGTTTTCCTCGAATAGGACTATATCGTCTGCAAATCTTAGGTGGTTCAGTTTTACACCTTGTACGTTGATACCATATTTTTCCCAATCTACTTAGCGGAAGATACTTTCCAGAGCAGCCGAGAACAATTTTGGTGATAGAGGGTCTCCCTGTCTTACTCCTCTCTCGATCTTGAACTTTTTTCCCAAGGTTTCTAGTTGGATCCTCGCTTCGCAATTCAAGTATATATTTTTTATAATATTGATGCAGTTTAAAGGTATCCCCTGCTGTTCAAGGCTATCCCATATAGCTATGTGTCTTATACTGTCGAAAGCTTTGGAGTAATCGATGAATGCCATGTAAAGTTTCTTATTATAGGTACTCATTATATTTTTCTACTATTTGTTTCACCGTGTGTATGTGGTCCAGGGTAGAGTATTTTTGTCTAAAGCCGGCTTGCTCCCGTGGTTGATTTTCGTCTAACTTTTTACTTATTCTTTCCAGGATAACTTTGGAAAATACTTTGTATATATTTGACATCAAACTTATAGGTCTGTAGTTCCCTATATCTTCCTTTTGTCCTTTCTTGAATATAAGAAAAATGTTTGATGTTTTCCACTGTGTAGGTATTAGACCAGTTGTAGTGTAGTTGTAGTTGTTTTCTAATGTTTGCAGCCTCTTGGTCTTCCTATCTTTCCTGATGTTCTCTCTGATTTCTTTACTTAATTTTGTTATAGTTTTAATGTTATCTTTTTTAGGATGTTTTGAAAATAGGTGTTTTCTTTCTTCTATAAGTTGCAGCGTTGTGTCACTTAGTTCGTACTTATTTCTGGTACATACTTTGATTAAATAAATATATTATATTTAAAAAAAATCGACTTTATGTTCCTCCCATACAAAACGCCAATTTCATATGTAAGGACCTAATACATCAATGTTGACAGCGATTGATGTGGTTGCTACACGCAGATTTTTGTCCTTAACTGTTATTCCCAAAGCCTAAGTTTCATTGGGAATGCGGAAATAAGATCATACATGTTATTAATTGGTTGATCTTTCCCTTGGAGACGAGTATTAACATCGTTTAGGTGGCTAACTATATAGACCTGAGGTCCTAACATGGTCGATCGATATAGGTTTTATCGAAAATGTCGGCAACTTCTCATCGCTCCCGCTTGTTCGTTAGCGACCTGCAGTCGTGCTCGGGAGCGATAACAAGTTACCGACATTTTCGATAAAAACCTATATCGATCGACCATGCTAGGACCCCAGAAATGCAAAATCGCTAACCCACTCCTTGTCATTTTTTTTTTTTTTTTTCATTTACTAGATTCTTATATATCTTGAAGAGATGAATCATTTAAATTTACTGAATTTAAAGTTAATGTTCCTTATACAAATAGAACGGCGTCATATGCGCCTTGCAATTTTTACCTCATGTGGGTATTTAAAAAATGTTGCCTGGCTATTATAGTCTTAAAGGTCTTGTGTTTTGTCGGTAGGGAAAAATTGTTATGTAAAAACCCTACTAAAATTGCATGTTTCGCTTTGCGCCACCAAGCAATCTGAACTCAAGCCCAGTGGAAAGATATATACATACGTGTGTGTTTGTGTTATGTTGGGAGTGGGAAGGAGTCGGTCATGTCCTTTTATTTGGAGCTCTTCCGCATTTGCCTTTGGGAATGAGGAAACCATGAAAAACCTCATCCGGGAAGAGTCGGCCGACAGTCAACATGAAACTGGGCGGCCTTCAGTGATTTCAGCACGTGAAATCCTGCATTTTGTGGTGTGGGGTGTATGTGTCTGTTTTTATGTGATATATACTTTATGGGAATTTTTAGGATAAACTTACATATATATAGATAAAATAAATATTATTATATAAATATATACATAGATATGTAGACATAAGTTGTGGGGAGGGGTCTGGTGATTGGGAATACCTACTGCTCACTCAGTCATCCGCATCTGATTCCGGGTTGTGCCAAATATGATTTAGGTCCATCAGGATATGTTTGGGTAGTCTGTGTTTGTACCTGAAAGGAAGATCGCTAGGTGCATTGTATTGACCGATTTCTTTGATGAGTTTATTTTTACTGTGTTGAAGTGACTTGTAAAACCGGTCGGTCAGTCTGTGTGTGTATTCAAATAAGGTCGGTATTTCTTCTCTCGCATGTAGTCTTTTCAAGTTTGTTCTGAGTCTTGTGTTGTACGTGATTTTAATGCAGAGATTTTGTAAAGTCTGTAGTTTAGTATGGTCAGTGAAGGAGATGCTGCCCCACACGGGGATAGCATAGGTCAGTACCGGCCGAATGAGCGAGTAGTAGATCAGGAGTTTGGTTTTGGGACGTAGCGGACTTCTTCTGTTGAAGATTGGCTTCATTGCGCCGACTGCCTTTCTGGCTTTCGCGTGCGTTTTGGCTACGTGAGATTTCCAGTTGAGACGTGAGTCCATTGTCAGGCCCAGGTAGACGACTTCATCTTTCCATTCTAGGACGTGTCCTCCCATTTCGATGTTGACGTCTGGAGTTCTTATTTTATTTTTTCTCGAGTACATTATGACTTCGGTCTTCGCCTCATTCAGCTTGAGTCGCCATTTTTTGTAGAACTCTACTAGAGCGTCGAGCGCCCTCTGTAGGTACATGGCTGCCATGTCTGCTTTCAGCGAGGAAACGTAAAGTTTGACGTCGTCTGCATAGATGGATAGGTTGCATCTCTCGTCGTGGGGGATGTCATGCGTAAAGATGTTGAAGAGGTGGGGTCCCAGTAGACTTCCTTGAGGCACGCCTTTTGGAATCTCACGTAGTGTCGACAGCGCGTTCCTGATGAAGACTTGGAAGGATCTGTTCTTGAGGTTTTCTTGTATCACTCTCGTTAGGTATATGGGCGTATTCAGTCTGTGTAGTTTGTGCAGAAGCCCTTTAATCCAAACGGTGTCAAATGCCTTCTCAAAGTCTAGTAGTGCAGCGGCGGTGAAGCGATTCTCATTGAACCTTCTGGCGATGAATTCCGCTACTCTGGAGAGCTGATGGGTGGTGGAATGCCGTTTCCTGAATCCGAACTGTTCGTCTGGCAAAGTGTCTTCGTGATGTGGTAGAAGCCTGTTGAGTATAACCTGTTCAAATACCTTGCTCAGCGTGGAAAGTAGACTGATCGGCCGATAGTTTGTCGGCTGCTTCTTGTCCTTGTTGGGCTTGGAAAAGGGCAGCACGGTCGCCGTTTTCCAGATCTGAGGGAAGTGTCCGATGATGAGGCAGGCATTGAACAGCTTTGTAATGTAAATGATGGCTTTCTGCGGTAGATGTTTGAGTAGAATGTTGTGTATTTGATCGCTTCCCGGCGCTTTATTTGTCTTCAATCGTCTGATGATGACGGCTACTTCGCTTGGCGTGCTGAAGTGGATATCGGCGGCGTTCGTCTGCTCGGCTCGCTCGAGATTTCGTAGAGACTCTTCTACAAGTCGATCCGTTTCCGGGTCAGATAGGCCGTCCGTAGCTGCGTAGGCTCTCTCGAATCCGTCGGCGAGCGCGTTTGCCTTTTCTTCAAGTGAAAGTGCCAGCCCTGATCCGTCTAGCTTCTCTAGCGGGGGAATCGTGTGATCCTCGTGTTTCAGCGCTTTTGCCATTTTCCATAGGCTGTTGTCCTTTGGCGTGAGTGACGTAACTTTCTTCGTCCAAAGTTCGCGTCTGAGGTCGGTGATTTCTTGCTTTATTTCCCGCTGTAGCGTGTTGTATGCCGTTTTAAAGTAGCCGTCGCGTGTATTATGATAGATGCGTCGCAGGCGATTCTTCTCCTTGATGAGCGACAATACGTGCTCGGGAAGCTTGATCGTGTATGTGTGTGCTTCTTTGAGAGGTATGAATGTGTCTTGTGCATGTTGTATGATTTTCGTGAGAGTGCTTGCGGCCTCGTCGATTTCTTCCTTTGAGCGCAGAGTCCCCGACGTGAGGTGAATTCGTTCGTTTATCTCTTTTTTGAATCCTTCCCAATCGGCGTCTTTGTAATTTCGCTGTTTTCTAGGGCTCCTTGAAGTTGTTCCTCCGATACTGAAGCTCACGGGCAGGTGGTCCGACGAAAGTTTATCCAGCGTGCGCAGTGACGAGATCGTTTTTGCGTTTTTCTCGAGTACGATGTCCAGAGTACTGGGGTACTTTGCGTGCACTGAGTGGAATGTCGGTTTGTCCGGTGCCATTATCGAGTAGTTGTGTGTCTGCATATGCCTGAAGAGCGTTTTCTCGTTCGCGTTGCCTCTGTAGTTATTCCAATAGTTGTGTTTTGCGTTCAGGTCTCCTCCTAAAACAACAATTGGGCGCAAATTAAGTAGTTTATCCAGATCTTCTCTCACCAGATGGTTGTCTTTATTGCAGTAGGCGGCAATGAAGGTGTGCGCTCTATCCTCTATGATGACTTCGATAATCGTGGCTTCAGTATTCTTCAGCTTCGGAGTAGGGATTCTTGTAGAAATGATTGATTGACGAACGAATATGGCGGTGCCTCCGCCTCTTCCTTCCAATCGGTCGTCTCGGTGAACTTCAAAGCCGGGCACTCTCAGCGGTGTGTCGTGATTTAAATGTGTTTCTGAAATGAGAATAATGTCAGTATTAGTGTTATTTGCCAGAGCGAGCAGTTCGTCTATTTTATGTCGGATGCTGTGGGCATTCCACAGGAGCACGTTCACCATCTGGGGATCAGACATTGATGGTGGACGTGATGAGATCCATCAGGATCCATGCCTTCTCCAGCTCGTTGGAGCCAGCTGCGGCCAGTTGTGGTTGCACACGCCTCAATCCTTGGAGCAGGGCCATCATCAATCCGGCGTCTCCTAGGCCGGTGTATGCCTCTCCTGCGGGCTGCTGCGTGCGGGGCTGCGAGCGGGGCTGCTCCTCGCGCTGCTCTTCTCGCTGTTGGGAGGCCGGGGATCCGCCAACTACGTTGGACCAGCTGCGTCCGTCGGTTCTCGACGTCTGCTGGGCATGTGGCCTGCCGGTTCCTGGAGCCTGGCGCCTGTTTTGTCGCTGGTGCTGCTGGAGCGAGGCGACGTAGGCTATCCTCTTCGGGCAGCCTCTGAAGTTGGCGGGATGGGGGCCTCCGCAGTTGCAGCACGCGGCGGGCTCTTCCCTGGTGGTCTTGGGGCACTCGGCCGATGCATGCTCCACCAAGCACTTCACACACCTCGCGGTGTGGGCGCAGTTTCGGGACCCATGCCCGAAGTTTTGGCAGCGGTAACACTGCGTCCCGTGCTGCAGATGGTTGCTCCGGTGCTTCTGCAGGCGGATCCTGCAGTGGCAGAGATATTTCACTGCCGCCCTCAGCTGGCCCATGTTTACTTCCTTATTGAAGGTGGCCAGGTACATGGGGTATTCTGCTGCGGCGGTCGTCATTCTGACGACCTTCACCGGGGGGAAACCTTGTTCGGTGAGATCCGCCGCAATCTCCTCCGTCTCGATATTTGGCAGGCCCTTGATGACCGCCTTTTTCAACTTGTCCGCCTCTGCTGTATACGTATGGAAGCCACGCGCCTCCGCACGCAGCCCGTTGGTGAGGGCACGGTGGTCCGCCATGCTCCGCAGGAGGATGTTTACCTTCCCGCCTGGTCGGTATTGGATTTTAAAATTCGGGTTCCCGATGTGGCCCTGCACCGCTGAGGTGACCTGCCCGTGTGAGAAGGTCCCCAGGGTCATCACCACCGGGGGGACGCGATCTTTCCTTGCTGCTGCATTGCCACTGGTACCTGTGGAAGAAGACGAAAATGTATTAGTGTTTGCGCGCTTCGCCTGCGGCGCGCCGCCGCCTTCGGATACCTCACCCAAATTGCCGAAGCGGTTGCCGATAACAACCGCCTGGGGTCCTTGCGGGGACAGGGGCCTCTTGACAGGGTTGGACGGCCTCGTCCATCCTTCCTCCTGGCGGGTCGTCTCCATATTTTGGGCGGACGGCTGGGGTCTGGGGGGCGCGACGTAGGCCGAAGCTGGGCCTATTGGGGGGCGGCTGGTTCCGGGGGCGGGGACGGCCTCGGGCATCTCGGGGGGCGGCAGGGGGATGGATGCCGGCTTGGTCTTCAATTCAGCGGGCTGGGAGGCCGGGATGGTGATGAGGATGGTCCCCGTCTTGGTTTGCCGTCGATACTGGCGGGCGCCCTGGGGGATCTCATTTGGTGAATCCTCCGGGTCAGCTAGTTGCATCCGCGCGGACAACATCCGCACGGCAGGTATTTTATGTTTCCTCTTCTGGATGGGGGATGTTGTGATGTGTCGTCTCGGTGGGGCCAGGTCTTCCTTCTTCTTCGTTGCCTTAAAAAAGGCAGTTGGCGGCGCGGTGGCCTAAGCAGTGAGCCGGTCGGAGTCCGGCCGGCTGACAGAATAGCAGGTGTCTGGCCGTGTAAACACAAGCCAGACAGAGCGGTTCGGGAGCGAAAAAGGCTGTCGTCACAGAAGCGACTGTCGCTGGCGGCAGTCACTCAATTTTTTTTTTTTTTTTTTTTTTTTTTTTTTCTTCAAATTCTGAAGGCTGGCGCGGGCGCGGCCGGTCTGGCGGTGGCACGACGTATCTCGCCCTGCATCCCCGCTCACGGCTATCCACGTAAGAACGGCGTGCGCGCTTTTTAAAATCAGCGTTGTGATTGTTTGTTAACAAGAATATACCATAGAAGAAATTGTGACGATAGTTGGATCAATGAGATACTGAGGTACTTTCATATATGAGATATGATACGAACTACGCAAGTTGGAATGTTCTTTTGGTGGTTTTAAGTACAATGAAAGAAAAATGTGTTCATATGCTCCGCGGGCCACAAGTAGACACAAATTATTGCAGGAAGCAAAACGTGCACGAAAAACCTTACGTAAGTATTGTTCACAATTAATTACTTTCAAGGTTCTGTGGAATTTTTACTGCGAGCACTCACACAGTGTATAAAACAGACTTTGTTGCCACATCCACAGCCATAACCATAAAGTAATTATTATCCATTTATAAGCAAAACTGCACACGGGGTTGCCAACACTTACAACACAACCACGGTTGGCAGTTAATTTCAAACCCCGAAACAGCCGTTGGCGCTGGTGTAGTTGGATATCATGTCAGCCATTATTCCTATACAATGGAGAAAGTTTTTTTGACAAAGTTTAATAATAATAGTAATAAAAATATCTCAATGGTGTATTGTGTCTTTATGCTCTAGTAGCCCAGTCATTCCGTAGTTTTACCTTGCAAAAGGTCATGTAGTAGCGATTTTGATATATGTTGTTAAGATTGGGACTCTAAAGAAAAAAAAAAGTTTTCGACCTCGGGAGGGTCGAGCTCGATCCGCCATCTTGGATTGAAAGTCCCTAAATTTGGTTTTTTCAAAATAATTATGAAATGGTTGATTTTACAACCAAGTTGTTCAAGGCGAACTTGAAGAAAACTAATTTACGTACATTTTATTTGAAATGTTTTTTTTTGTAAGTCTAATAGGTAACGAGTTACAGCGGAAGAAAGAAGACAATTTTGACAAAAAATTGTAAAACTCAAGTTTTCTTGATAAATTTTTGTAAGAACATATTACAAAATATCATTTTAACGTATTCCCACAAACAATATACTTATATAGCATCATCCGTGTGCTCAATGACGTTGATTGACGTTGTTATAGTGGGCTCCTAGTCTATAGCTGACTTGGAATCAATTCACTTCTTTCTATCAGTACTGGAATTGTTGGGGATGAAAAGATTAATTGTCATTTATCCAAAATAGGTACCGATAGGATGTCGAACATGGTTACCAGGTATAAAAATTTTGAATCTATTAAATTCAAACGTAAGGACAAAGTTATTCCATTAGTAGCAGTCAACAGCAGCATCAAGATCGGCGAAACAACTATTTCCATCAACCCGCTAATGTTGTTCCAGAGAATGTGTATTTTGGAGAAATCCGACGAAGAATTGAAGGATTACCTTAAATTCGAACTCGCCCCATTTCCTTTGTCGCTTTTCTCTGAAGAAGGAATGCGCAAAGGTACGAAATTATCATTTTATGGTGTTTTTGAACAACTTTCAGAAGGCGTGCAACTTGAAGGTAGCAAAATTAATGTTGTGGATGGAGGATACCTTTTACATAAAGTTGTATGGAATCGTAATGATTTTTTTGGGTCAATTTGCGAGAAGTACGTTCACTATGTAAGACATCACTATGGATCACATGCAGTTATTGTTTTCGATGGATATCCGCTAGATGATGGTGAAAAAAATACAAAAACCGCGGAAAAATTCGCCGATCGAAGAAGCGTATGTATGTATGCAGATGTTCTTTTCGATAAAACAATGCCAGTTCAAGTTTCACAAGAACGTTTTTTAGCCAATGAAAATAACAAAGTCCGTCTGATTTCGATGCTTACAAAGCAATTTATACAGGCTGATTTTACAGTTAAGCAGGCTGAAGAAGATGCTGATGAGTTGGTACTGCGTCAATACTGCGATTTCCTTGTGTTCATCATTTGACGCTGTATTCGTTATTGGCGAAGACGTTGATCTCCTAGTTCTGCTAACAGCATTGGCACCACCCGAAAGAAGTATATATCTTCGCAAACCCGGGAGAGGCAAAACTTTTGAAAGACTGTATTCCGCGAATAGTGTGAAATACAAAGAAGCGGCTGAGAATATTCTGTTTCTCCATGCCTTTAGTGGCTGCGATGCAACATCGTCCTTCTTCAACCAAGGAAAAACAAAATTTTGTTCACTTGTACAGAACGACACAAGACTCAATGCCATGATAGGAATCTTCAAACAACATGATGCAAAACCAGAAGACATAGCAGATGCAGGAACACGCTTTCTTGTTGCTTTGTACGGGGGTGACATGGATAAGGAAACCTTGGAAGAAGTCCGCTACCAACGTTTCACAAAGTCAACAACAAAAAGCAAATTCAATCTTGCCTCTTTGCTACCAACAAACGACGCTGCACGGTACCATGCATTTAGGACGTACCACCAAGTCCAAAAATTGTATGGAATCCAAAAAAATCCAGAAAACTGGGGCTGGAAACGTGGCACCAACGGGCTTGTTCCAGTAAGAATGACAAAGAAACCAGCACCCGAGACTTTATTGAAATTTATTTCATGTAATTATAAAAAAGGATGCGGCGTTGCAATCTGGCTGCAGGAAAGCTGGATTGAATTGTTCTATTGTGTGTGGGTGCTGTAATGGTCAAACATGCCGAAATTCGCCAGAGGTTCATATCGATGTCGAGAAAGAAGATGAAGAGATGTTGTCAATAGAAGCCCAGAATCTCAGTACCACAGGCAATGAATTAGATGATGACATTGATGAAGACTGTTATTAAGATGTCGATATCAACCAACCGGCCTCAACAAAATAATATCATTACGCAATAGCCAATATATAAAATAATTTCGAAATCTACCATCGCTGGTATATCTGTGGAGTAGACCTACAGGGGATACCACAATAAAAAAATGCGCCATGTTCTCTACCTCATGGTGGTGTGGATGAGTTAACAAAATTATTATAATTATATGATAAAAAATATATTATATAATATAATTATGTATAAAATGGTCACCAACACTAACTGGGCGAAGCCAAACCAAAAGCTGCCTACAGGGCCTAGCAGTCAAACCCTACGGAGCGGGTTGTTAACAGCTAGTTATGTAATGAATAACCCGAAAAAATAACACGAATTGAGAATTTCATCATTTTTTAGAAAAATATTCACATTTCCGCCACTGTAACTCGTTACCTATTAGACTTACAAAAAAAAACTTTTTAAATAAAATGTACGTAATTTTGTTTTCTTTAAGTTCACCTTGAACAACTTGGTTGTAAAATCAACCATTTCATAATTATTTTGAAAAAACCAAATTTTGGGACCT
This sequence comes from Limnephilus marmoratus, assembly GCA_917880885.1. Taxonomy (NCBI): domain Eukaryota; kingdom Metazoa; phylum Arthropoda; class Insecta; order Trichoptera; family Limnephilidae; genus Limnephilus; species Limnephilus marmoratus. The sequence goes on from OU862911.1 coordinate 14,264,497, forward strand.
TCAATCCAAGATGGCGGATCGAGCTCGACCCTCCCGAGGTCGAAAACTTTTTTTTTGTTTAGAGTCCCAATCTTAACAACATATATCAAAATCGCTACTACATGACCTTTTGCAAGCTAAAGGCCCTTTTTATCCCCCACTGACTGGGCTATAGAACGACTGGACTTAGGTTTCTAGTAGTTAAGAAAAAATTGGTTTGGGAATTAAAAATACATAAATTTAAACCAATATAAAATTTCTCATGTTTATGTTAGCATGGTACAAGGTGGGGCAGAGAGGAGTTACTAGTTTTAAAAAATCACTGAAAGCTCCCCAGACCGAGCAAAGGGGCGGGGCGGGTGCCATTAGGTCGGGGAAATGATGCCGTTTTTTTCATGATGTTTTGAAAATGATATCATCTGGTGTGGCGGCCTTGGCAAGCTATACACATATTGAGCCTTTCAAAGAAGTTTTCGGCCACTCGATGTCGCGGATTTCCAGCGATGTCGTCCTCAATCACCTCGTTCAGAGTTTCAAAGGAGCTTTTGCAAAATTTCGCATGAACGATGGACAGCATGGGCCATGGCTTCATCTTGTTGAAACCAGAAGGCTTCTGTGTTGTGTTCCTCGCCATACTCTTTCATTTTGGGATGCCTCGATAATGGTTAATCCTTCATTGCGAGTGCATAAAACAGCGCCGAGGGATGCAACAGTTATGCAAGCATCTCTAAGTTTCACAAAATCTTGTGGGCTCAAATCCTGTGCACGCATCATCTTTAGGAGTACAGGTGAAGATCTGGGTGTAAAATCTGTCTTATAATTCTGGATGATATTCCAAGCGCAGCGGCAAGTTTCCGCGCTGCTCGGGTTGGATACTCTTCAATTGACGTTCTACCGCAATGTTTTCAGGTGTTTGCACACTTTTAGGTCGCCCAACTGGTATTTTAGGATCTGAGTTCCTGTTTTTGGATCAGGAACAATATCATTACGATTTAACTCAAACCGGACTCGGAAAGCCCCATGCGTAGCCACTACGCTTTCCCCGTTTTTAAAGAACGCCTCCACAACAAAGCCCCGGTACTTACCTGACCGCGGCATGGTCACTACCATAAACGGCATCATTTCCCCGACCTAACGGCACCCTCCCCACTCCTTTGCTCGGTCTGGGGGGCCTTCAGTGGTTTTTGAAACTAGTAACTCCTCTTTGCCCCACCTTGTATATTTTGAGCAAAAAACTGTATTATACATACGTATATCAATGTTTCAATAGCGAAAAAAATGTAAACACTATTTCAAAACTTGAGTTAACCTCACATTTCAATATTTTAGTCCAAAAAATCGTCAGGAAATTGTTTTTTCTGTCGCAATCCGCCAATCTTAAATTCGGTGTAGATACATACATTCATAGGAAAACAATCTGACATATGTTGCGGTTGTAAACAAACTAAATCTTTTCGTTATTTGTTTTTGGGGTGTTATGCCGTATTGCGCTACCTCCTTCTTTAGCCAACGTTTCGGACAGCGTTGCAGTGTCCATCATTAGGGCAGATCCGGTAGAAGCAGGTAGCGCAACACGGCATAACACCCCAAAAACAAATAACGAAAATACTTTTGGCCGTGAAAATCTTAAAACGTATCAAACTAAGTCTTTCTTTTTCCCAAATACTTTTGCATTTATATTTCAAAATAAATTTTTTAATAACTCTTTGACATTCCAGCCACCATATTTAACAATATATTTTTTTAAATGCCTTTAAATCCTTAACTCGGGCCTCGAGCCCAAAATATTTTAGTTTTGCAATAAAATCCAAATGAATGAAGTATTTTTAAACGCATCCGAAAACTAAAATCTGCCCTCGAAAGGTGATGAAATACGTTTTCAAATTTTATAAGTAGAAATAAAAACATAATACCTTAAGTTTTTTCTAACTAAATTTATTACCGAAAACAAAAAATAAAAATAAAAAAGGACACAATTTAATTAGGCAAAAATGTATTAAAAACAAAAATATATTAAAAGTCAACTCACTTTTTTGTCTTTTTATGTAAAAAAATAATTAATATAAAATTCCTAAAGTTTCAATTTTTTTCAAATTGCGGCAGAACTTTGGATTCATAAAGGTGTGCTTTTTAATTATTTTCTGGTTAATTTTTAGATTTTAATGTAAAACGTGGTTCTTTTTCTTTCTAACACCGTTTAGATCATATTTATAACCATTATAGTGAGGGAGACCCAATGATTTCTATGAGACCTATATGAGTTCTGAAAACCGAACAAATTGGCCCTAGGGTATCACATAGCAACATTAGCAACCACACCAGCGCCATCTGCTTCGAGCTTCACAGATTACTTGCTATTTCTGCACATGTGTGCCGTGCTCTGATAGTAATATTCTCTTTATCACACAATTTTACAATATAATAGTCCAGTCACTTAAGCTAAAAATAGGGTATATCCGCTAAATGAAACATAATAAGCTGAAAATTTGTGTAAACCTTTATTTTGGTATTCTACATGTTGTCTCAAAAGTCTCATATGGTAACACGTGAGCGTCTTTGGATATTCAAGGTCAAAGGTCACGAAAATCAGTTTTTTGGAAATATCTCGCTTCATTTGCCTCGATTCGTATTTGCGTTCAATATAAAAGTTGTAGAGTATAAAATTTTCTACAAATTTTGTGCGAAATAATTTTTTGTACGCTTAACCGTTTTTAAAATTGAGCGCGAAGAGTGCGGAGCACTCAGCCGTACATGCCATGGCGCAAGGTCAATGGCGAATTATTCTAGTTCATAGGACGGTTTTTTAACTTAATTATTCGTTAAATATTAGTTAATTAACTATTTAATACATTTTATTTATAAGTATTACTTATAAATCAAAGAGTCATTTAATACTACTTGCTTTTTTCATATAAATAGTAAAGTAATTAAGTGATTTTTTTAAATATGTCTCATTAAAGATAATTGCACTTTGAGTAGGAAAGAAATTAAGAAAACATTTTTTTAAATATTTTTATTTAGCAATCATATACATATAATTAAATTTGTACAATCTAAGATCTAAGCTGAAGTTTGGATCGATTTTTTTTTACTTTAGTTATTAGTTAGCCAGTATGGGAGTTAGTTTTCTTCTTCTTCATCGCCGTCTTCTTACGATTACTCAATAATTTAATAGTTATTATCATCATCCTCCTCGTTATCAATAACATCCATCTCCAAGCCTTCCAAAACTTCAGGGTCATATGCGATTTCTTCGTCGAGATCATGTTGATACGATGAAGCGTTGAGACATTCATGTCCATTACATTGGCCACAAGCTAACGAACATTGCAACCCTGGTTTTCAGCATCCACGGCGAGAACCAATTCGTGCAGTTACAGAACATTGTACTATGCAGTTCATCTGGTGCAGGTGGTAATAATATTTTTATCGGTTCTAGGGGCTTCATTTTGCAGCACCCAACCCCACCCCTGGGGTTCTAAACCATTGCCTAACCAAGTTTAAATTTGGTAGTAGATACGATTGATATGTTGGTGAACTGCTGCACTCGTTAGTGGAAGAGTTGAAAACTGCACAGGTTTATTTAATTTTCTTGACTTAATAAACTGTATGTAGCGAAGATGATCGATACTGTTCTCAGATTATGGAGCATTATATACTGCTAAAAAAATGTGATCTATTTTCGAGTAATATTTGCATAGGACAGTTTTCTTATTGAAATATTTGAGTCTATCCAAATCGGGTAGTTTCTCTAACGTTTTGAAGAGAGATTTTTTTTCTTTCTTAAAAGAGCAGAAGTCCTCTCACAGTCACTAAAGTCTATCCAAATCGGGTAGTTTCTCTAACGTTTTGAAGACAGATTTTTTTCCTTTCCTAAAAAGAGCAGAAGTCGTATCACAGCCACTAAACGCATATAGGTAAGAATAAAATGTTTTCCTTACAACGGGGATATTTATCAAAACTTTTAGTGAGTTATGTTTAAAACAATTAACAAATCATTATCTTTTCCTATTATGACGGCAGTCCTTTGATGTTCTGATTCTGATCACTTGGTCATACTCCGTAGGGATATCTTTAAGCTCTGTCAATGAAAATTGGGAATTTTTATGATATTCTAATAAAAAAATCTTTTTCATTGATTATGTGATTTGACCATCTTGGCGAGGCTTTCTTATTAGAGCTGGTACTAGCTTTAAAAAAATACTGTAGCTAACGGCGTTGTACCTATTTTTCTTCAGCAGGTATCAAGTCATGATCACAGGAAACATGATATTTTACTAACTCTCCTAAAAAATCGTTTTATTCTTCTGCTCTTTGCATAACATTGTCTTTAAATTCGAGACTGCTTACTTACTTGCGCTGCTTCACCACAAAATAAGCATAATTTTTTTAAATCAAACACTTGATTTCTTTTATTGCATGGTACGCTTGATGATGTCGAAGGTTCATTCTCTTCGAGGCGTTGTTTCGATGCTCTGATTGAATTTTTACTAATGTACACTTTTCGACACTCGGTATGAACATTCATAGAAGTTAAATTGTTATATTTAACCGGTCGTTCCGAAACCGGTCGGCTTTAAACAAACATATAAGTGGTTCAAACAAAGTAACATTGATTCATTTGTTATAATTAAAATATATTACAAAATATTTCACTTAATAACTTTAGTAATTATGTATAAAAAGGTAAGTAATGTCAAATGACTTTTTGATATATAGGTAATATCTATAAAATATATAAATAATTAATTAACTAATATTTAACGAAAAATTAAGTTAAAAAACCGTACTACGAACTGGGATTCGCCATTAACCTTGCGCCATAGGATGTACGCTTAGCGCTCCGGACTCTTCACGCTCAATCTTAAAAACGGTAAAGCGTATAAAAAAATATTTTACACAAATTTGTAGAGAATTTTATACTCTACAACCAAAGCATTGGAATATAAGTAGATGTGCTATCTGCTGTTTTTACTATGTGGGTCTGCGCTTCCGGGTGTCGCCGATATTGTTTACCAATTAACAAATAAACTAAAAGAACAAATAATTAACGAATAAACCAAACGAACGTTAAACTAAATGAACGAATTCTTTCCTTATTCAAAATATATTGTTAACCAATATTAATGCACATTTTCAAAAAATCAACGAAATGAACAAATTCTTTTGTATTAGAATAGCATATCTCTTCTGTGTAACAGACGTATCAAGCCTTTACAAGACTGTAAAATAGTAGCACCGGTTTTGTGTTTTGTGTTTTTGTGGTGTAAACCGGTCACGTGGTACATTTTTAGGGTGGGAGGTTTTACCTAGCCCTTTGTGTATAAAAGGTGTGCCTTGCTGTGGGCCACCTATTTCGGCAATCACTTGCTTGAAAGTGGTAGTCTAAAATTGGTTTCTTAAATTAATTATACAGGTCATGTTAAAGTATTTACAATGTTTTCCTTAAAATTAAAGTGGTTCTACGGATATTCTCTATCCGTAAAATTTTTGTTTGCTGAGTTTAGAGTTATTTTAAGGATGTTTGACATTTTGTCGGTAGGTATTTACATTTTAACAAGGAATCTGAAGAGTTACAATGAAGTTAATATTTTTACCAGGTCCCCCGTAAGCCTGGCTATCGAAACCTTTTGGTTCCGTCGCCTTACGAGGTCCTGGGAATTTTAAAATGGAGAAAAAGTGATTTGATGCAAAAGTCTCGAAAATCTGCGCAAATGCTGATAGCGCTGGCAGTTTAAGAGTTACAATGTTGATTTATGTTTCTTTGGATGCCCCGTAGGACTCTGCACTGAAACGTCTTAGTTTCAGCGTCCTACGGGGTGTGTAAATAAAGTTATGTTACAAAATGATGCTATTTTTCAGCAATATTAGGGCCCTGACTTGGGTCTTTTCGCTTTGTAGCCAGAAAAATAGCCCTGAAGGCGAAATGATAATGATTCTAGCATGTCTCCCGGTGGCAACTTGGTATACAAGTTTGTTTGTTGCACCGGGGCATTTGTGTATAAAGAAAAAGAACATTTTAGAAATGATAAAATGTGTTTGGCAAAAGATCGTTGCTGGCGGCACGGTATTAATGAACTTAGTGGCCAGAACGAAAGGCCCTTAAAAGTGCCATAGATCATCGATCCGATCGATCGGCTTTTCGAGACGAGAGCTTTTTCGCCCCCAAGTCGCTTTTGTCTGGCTCGTGTTTACACGGCCAGACACTTGCTACCTGTCAGCCGGTCGGCCCCCGACCGGCCCTTGACTAAGCCGCCGCGCCGCCAACTGCCTTTTTCAAGGCAACCAAGCCCACCAAGAAGAACCTGGCAACCAAGAAGAAGGACGACCTGGCCCCACCGAGACGACACAACACAACATCCCCCATCCAGAAGAGGAAATACAAAATACCTGCCGTGTGGATGCTGTCCGCGCGGATGGAACTAGCTGACCCGGAGTATTCGCCAATCGAGATCCCCCCGGGCGCCCGCCAGTATCGACGGCAAACTAAGACGGGGACCATCCTCATCACCATCCCGGCCTCCCAGCCAGCAGAACCGAAAACCAAGCCGGCATCCATCCCCCTGCCGCCCCCCGAGATGCCCGAGGCCGCCCCCGCCCCCGGAACCAGCCGCCCCCCAGTTGGCCCTGCCTCGGGCTACGTTGCGCCCCCCAGATTCCAGCCCCCCGCTCAGGAGATGGAGATGACCCGCCAGGAGGAAGGTTGGATCAAGCCGACCAACACAGTTAAACGTCCCCTGTCCCCGCAAGGATTCCCGGGCGGTTGTTATCGGCAACCGCTTCGGCAATTTGGGTGAGGTATCGGAAGGCGGCGATGCCGGTGGGGCGTCGCAAGCAAAGCGCCCGAATAATAATAATTCTGCTTTCTCTCACACAGGTACCACGAGTGCACCCAGGAAGGACCGCGTACCCCCGGTAGTGATGACCCTGGGGACCCTCTCTCACACGCAGGTGACCTCAGCGGTGCAGGGCCACATCGGGCACCCGAACTTTCGCGTCCAATACAGGTCAGGCGGCAAAGTGAACATCTTCGTGCACAGCATGACGGACCACCGCGCCCTCACCAACGGGCTGCGAGCGGAGGCACGCGGCTTTCACACATCAAGGGCCTGCCTAACATCGAAACGGAGGAGATCGCGGCGGATCTCACAGAACAGGGCTTCACCCCGGTGAAGGTCGTCAGGATGACGACCGCCGCAGCAGAGTACCCGATGTACCTGGCCACCTTCAATAAGGAAGTGAACATGGGCCAGCTGAGGGCGGCAGTCAAATACCTCTGCCACTGCAGGATCCGCCTGCAGAAACACCGAACTAACCACCTGCAGCACGGGACACAGTGCTACCGCTGCCAGAACTTCGGGCACGGGTCCCGCAACTGCTCACACACCGCGAGGTGTGTGAAATGCTTAGTGGAGCACGCCTTTGCCGAGTGCCCCAAGACCACCGTGCTGCAACTGCGGAGGCCCCCATCCCGCTAACTACAGGGGCTGCCCAAAGAGGATGGCATACGTTGCCGCCTTGGGAGGTACCTTGGGCCCCCAGCAGCACGTGGAGCAGCACGAAGAGCAGTCCCGCTCGCAGCACCGCACGAACACCCGCACGCAGCAGCCCGAAAGAGAGGCAGCCGCAGTAGATGATGACGCCGCACTGATGATAGCCCTGCTCCAGGGACTGATCCGCGTGCGACCCCAGCTGGCCGCTTGCAACAGCGATCTTGAGAAGGCGATGATTCTCATGAATCTCATCAGGTCCACCGTCCATGTCTGATCCCCAGATGGTGAACGTGCTCCTGTGGAATGCCCACAGCATCCGAAATAAAATAGACGAACTGCTCGCTCTGGCAAATAACACTAATATTGTCATAATTCTCATTACAGAAACACATCTAAAACAAGACACGCCGCTGAGAGTGCCCGGCTTCGAAGTACACCGAGACGACCGACAGGAGGGCGCCGGTGGCGGTACCGCCATATTCGTTCGTCAAACCATCACATCTACAAGAATACCTACTCCGAAGTTGAAGTATACTGAAGCCACGATTATCGATGTCATCATAGAGGATAGAACGCACACCTTCATCGCCGCCTACTGCAATAATGAAAACCGTCTGGTGAGAGAAGACTTGGATAAATTAATTAATTTGCGCCCAATTGTTGTTGTAGGAGGAGACCTGAACGCAAAACACAACTATTGGAATAACTACAGAGGCAACGCGAATGGGAAAACGCTCTTCACGCATATGCAGACACATAACTACTCGATAATGGCACCGGACAAACCGACATTCCACTCAGTACACGCAAAGTACCCCAGCACTCTGGACATCGTACTCGAGAAAAACGCTAAAACGATCTCGCCACTGCGCACGCTGGATGAACTTTCGTCGGACCACCTGCCCGTGAGCTTCAGTATTGGAGGGACAACTTCAAGGAGCCCTAGAAAACAGCGCAATTACAAAGACGCCGATTGGGAAGGTTTCAAGAAAGAGATTAACGAACGAATACATCTCACGACGGCAACCATGCGCACGAAGAAGGAGGTCGACGAAGCCGCAAGCACTCTCACGGAAATCATACAACATGCACAAGACACATTCATACCTCTCAAAGAAGCACACACATACACGATCAAGCTTCCCGAGCACGTATTATCGCTCATAAAGGAGAAAAATCGCCTGCGACGCATCTATCATACTACGCGCGACGGCTACTTCAAAACGGCTTACAACACGCTACAGCGGGAAATAAAGCAAGAAATCACCGACCTCAGACGCGAACTTTGGACGAAGAAAGTTACGTCACTCACGCCAAAGGACAACAGCCTATGGAAAATGGCAAAAGCGCTGAGACGCGAGGATCACACGATTCCCCCGCTAGAGAAGCTAGACGGATCAGGGCTGGCACTTTCGCTCGAAGAAAAAGCAAACGCGCTCGCCGACGGATTTGAGAGAGCATACGCAGCCACGGACGGCCTATCGGACCCGGAGACGGACCGACTAGTAGAAGAATCTCTACAAAATCTCGAGCAAGCCGAGCAGACGAGCGCAGCCGATATCCACTTCAGCACGCCGAGCGAAGTAGCCGTCATCATCAGACGATTGAAGACAAATAAAGCGCCGGGAAGCGATCAAATACACAACATTCTACTCAAACATCTACCGCAGAAAGCCATCATTTACATTACAAAACTGTTCAATGCCTGCCTCATCATCGGACACTTCCCTCAGATCTGGAAAACGGCGACCGTGCTGCCCTTTTCCAAGCCCAACAAGGACAAGAAGCAGCCGACAAACTATCGGCCGATCAGTCTACTTTCCACGCTGAGCAAGGTATTTGAACAGGTTATACTCAACAGGCTGCTTCGACGAGCAGTTTGGATTCAGGAAGAGGCACTCCACTACCCACCAACTTACCAGAGTAGCGGAATTCATCGCCAGAAGATTTAACGAACATCGCTACATCGCCGCTGCGCTGCTAGACTTGGAGAAGGCATTTGACACCGTTTGGATCAAAGGGCTACTGCACAAATTGCACAAAACAAACACGCCCATATACCTAACGAGAGTAATTCAAGAATACCTAAAGGACAGATCCTTCCGAGTTTTCATCAAGAACGCGCTGTCATCGGTACGTGAGATTCCAAAGGGCGTGCCGCAAGGAAGTCTACTCGGACCTCATCTATTCAATATATTCACACACGACATCCCCCGAGACGAGAGATGCAAGCTATCTATATACGCAGACGACGTCAAACTTTACGTTTCCTCGCTGAAATCAGACATGGCGGCCATATACCTACAGAGAGCGCTCGACGCTCTCGTAGAGTACTACAAGCAATGGCGACTCAAACTTAACGAGGCGAAAACCGAAGTAATCATGTACACGAGGAAACGAAAAAGAAGAACACCAGACATCAACATCGAAATGGGAGGGCACGTCCTAGAATGGAAAGATGAAGTCGTATACCTGGGCCTGACGATGGACTCACGTCTCAACTGGAAATCTCACATAGCCAAGATGCACGCAAGAGCCAGAAAGGCAGTCGGCGCGATGAAGCCCATCTTCAACAGAAGAAGTCCGCTACTTCCCAAAACCAAGCTCCTGATCTACTACTCGCTCATCCGACCGGTACTGACATATGCTATTCCCGTGTGGAGCAGTATTTCTCGCACCGACCACTTGAAACTACAGACGCTACAAAATCTCTGCATTAAAATAGCATACAACACTAGAATCAGAACGAATTTGAAAAGACTACATGCAAGAGAAGACATTCCAACTTTATTTGAATACACACACCGACTGACGGACCGATTTTACAAATCTCTGAGACATAGTAAAAATAGACTTATCAAGGAAATCGGTCAATACAATGCACCTAGTGACTTTACTTTCAGATATACACATAGACTACCTAAACATATCCTGATGGACCTGAACCACATCTGGCATGAGCCAGATTCAGACGCGGACGACTGAGCGAGCAGTAGGTATTCCTAACTACCAGACGCCCCCCCCGTAACTTATGTTTATATATATATATATTTATATATCTAGATAATATTGTATAATATGTATGTTTATGTAAGTTTATTTTAAAAATTCCCATAAAGTATATATTTCACATAAAAACAGACACATACACCCCTCACCACAAAACGCAGGATTTCACGTGCTGAAATCACTGAAGGCCGCCCAGTTTCATGTTGACTGTCGGCCGACTCTTCCCGGATGAGGTTTTTCATGGTTTCCTCATTCCCGAAGGCAAATGCGGAAGAGCTCCAAATTAAAAGGACATGACCGCCTCCTTCCCACTCCCAACATAACACAAACAGACACGTATGTATATATGGTCTTCGACCTCTGATGATGAAGATTGATGTTGAGTCTGGACGAAACATGCAATTTTAGTAGGGTTTTTAGATAACAATTTTTCCCTACCGATGAAACACAAGGCCTTTAAGTCTATAATAGCCAGGTAACATTTTAAATACCCACATGAGGTAAAAATTGCAAGGCGCAAATGACGCCGTTCTATTTATAAAGAACATTAACTTTAAATTCAGTAAATTTAAATGATTCATCTCTTCAAGATACATAAGAATCTAGTAAATGAAAAAAATAAATAAAATAAAATAAAAAATAAAAAAAGTGCCATATTTAAAAATAGAGAGCAGCCCGCTTGGCGGAGCCGGTCTTCCTGCCGTGCCATAGCGGCAAAACGGCAAGGGAGGGAAGGCAGTCCGCTTGGCGTAGTAGCCGCTCCTTTGGAGCCGGAAAAACGGCCCTTCTCAGGGGTATAAATAAAAGGAGGCTAGTCAGCCTGGTTGCCTTGGAGGCGTAAATAAGCATAAATAAGCATAATTATAAAAAATATAGGAGTCTAGAATGTCTCCCGGTGCAAACTTGGCACACAAGCTTTATTGGTTGCACCGGGGCATTGTACATAACTAGAAAGACATATTAAATTATACATAAATAATGAGGGAGAGCAACACGTCCGTTACACTTCTGTATTAGAATATCTTTGTCTACAACTTTTATATTGAACGCAAATACGAATCAAGGCAAATGAAGCGAGATATTTCCAAAAAACTGATTTTCGTGACCTTTGACCTTGAATATCCAAAGACGCTCACATGTTACCGTATGAGACTTTTGAAACAACATGTAGAATACCAAAATAAAGGTTTACACAAATTTTCAGCTTATTATGTTTCATTTAGGAGTGAAATCCTTATTTTACTGGACTATAAGTATATCATGATATAACAATATCTAAAGCACACACAATCAAGAATTCACATGTTATAAAACAACAATGTATTAGGCTGATTAATAATTGGCACTTTATCAAAATATTTGTAAAAAATTCCAAATAAACCATTAAATAGATAATTATCTTATCTCAATTACTTCAAATCCAGTTCAATCAATTGCTAACAAATAATAATAATGATTATTGTTGATAGATAATATAAATGAAACATAATGTGTTTGTATTGTCTTTTGATTCAATAGAATGACAAATGAAAAATACCTCCAATTTATTCACAAAATCATATGAAAATGTGTAAATAATCATCCTTTTATAAACAAAAATGTACGATAGTCATTGGATGCATATGTGATACTAGTTATAATAATATTTTTATAAGTTGGATTAATAGTTTTAACGAATTTTAGGATAATGTAGTTTACAAACTCCTGTCTTAGTAACATTGATTTACCAATGAGTCATTTCATTTATTTAATAATGCAACGATTTGTAGATTCTGGTCTCACCGAGAGGATTGTATGTGTCATCATCCTTCTGGTATCTTTTGTCTTTTTCGTTTTCAAACAAGACGCCTGAGAAGAAAGAGGACGAACGTCAATGACATACGTAAGAGCTCTCGCTGTGACTAGTTTAGGTTACATAAATAAGTATAAATGAACTGATCAGTTTTATTCAACCCAATTTTGTAAAATATGTAAAACGTAGTAGTTTTAAAAAATGTTTGGTCAGTCGTAGTTATTGTAGGAAAACTTGTTTATATTTTTAATAAAATAAATAAAATTATTCATTTTTTTATATCAGCTGTGCCCTAAAACTGTACTAACCTAAAAATCAAGTCCATGACAACTCAGAATCGTACAATTTCAACACCCCTTTGAAGTCAATAAAAGTTATGAAATAAAAAGATACATACCCCATAACCTCACATAATGTAACCTATTTAACCAATTTTAATGTGAAAACTTCTTTAGCACCGTTGTGATTTGAAACTTGATGAAACGGAAACGAGCGACACTAAAAAGAGACAAACACATACTTCTATAGGATTTAGCCTGCGAGAGAATGAGATAGCAATAAAATATTTATTTAATTCACTGGTACTCGGTTCCAAGTGCCTGATGATCCTTTGCAGACATTCAGCGGACAAAGGATCGAATCCTAACAAATCCAAAATTTTTTTTTTTGTAAAATCAGTATCCAATCTTCAAACCACTCCAAAATGAACAGGCAAAAGAAAACACAGTGAAAAAATAAAAGATAGTGACATCTAGCAACTTCAAGAAGAAAACACAAATACTAATAAGATGACCAAATGTATAGAAAAAGGTGCACTGGAATTCAACGACAAAAATAAGGAAAAAATCATTCTTCACATTGACCATTGCTTCACATTGACAATAGAGAACTCCAGTCCAATTTTTTTATTTTTTTTAATGAATAAAGACCTTCAAACTTAAATAACTGCATTTTTATTTTTATTTTTATTGTTAGTTTTAATAGTTAAAATAATTGTCAAAGTTTTATTTTTTCAAGACTCCTAAAAACGCACCGTATCTATGGTGGTTTATGTGATCTCTTCACCCACCTATAGTTTATTATTTTCAAGTTGTCTTTTTGAATCAGTGATGTTATGTCGAGGGAAATTTCCCTAGATCTAGGGGAGAAAAATATTTTTTAGGGATAAGGGAAATCAGGACAAAATCTAGGGAAATTTCGAACTATGGCAAATTTTTTATTACATATGACAATATTACTGATGTTATATTTATATATATATACGTATACATATTTGTTGGGATTCCTATGAATCTTAATTATTGTTCATGTACTTACATGCAATGTTATTTTTAACACTGACAACTCAAAATGATATTAGGGAACGTACCCATACTACGTGACACGTTCGGGGGGGGGGGGGGTCTTCAAAATACCACGCTTGGTACAAATGAGCGGCGGGTTGCTTAGGTTTTTGGTCACCGTGGGGGGGGGGGGGTTAAAAAGTGCAAAAAGTTTGTCACGTAGTATGGGTACATTCCCTATGTAGGTATCTAAAAAGATAAATGGGACCTCTGAAAAAAAAAATTATTTATATTTTAAGTTCCGTTTTTTTCGGTGATTGCGGTTGATTTTTATTTCACAAAGTGTTTTTTTTTAATTTGGAATTCAGTTTCTAATTCAGTGGTGAGTGTATTCGTACTTTTAAATTATTACTTCACTTAGCAAAAAGTGGTTTATTTGGAAAAGCACAGTATTATAATTATATTTACCAAGTTCCGATATCTTTCCAATTAATTAATCATATTAATTAACATATAACAGGATTAGTGTTACACAATCAGGTGGCTACCTAGGTAATTGCGTAAATGTGAAATTCTAGGGAAATTTCACTTCGAAATCTAGGGAAATAATTTTTTTGGGCAGAACATCCCTGTTTTAAAATGGCAGAAGGCAGAAGATGGGCGATTAATACTATGACATTTAGGTGTTAGAAGTCGTTTTTTATTCAAGATTAACTGCTTTTAATATAGAAAAACATTGGTAAAATGTCCACATTTCACCGCTACTGTTATTGTTTTTAATCAAAGTGCAATATAAAAACAATTAATCATCGTAAATATTTGCAATCATTGCAAATACATATAACATCGTGTTTTATGTATAACACATACAGAATAGAATTTATAATACACTGATCATGACGATTGTGTTGCATTAACTTGTATAAAAAACCCTTTACTAAAAATAATTTGAAAATACAAACTAAATGTCAAATATGGTCGACACGACTTTAACCTCAAAGGCAAAATTTATTGCAGATTGTCCGCAAATATAGTTCTTTTCGTAAATTGTTGAGGGCCAATTGTGTTTCAATAAACACAATAACTATTATTTATCTAAATCTCTATAAACAGTATGAAAATAAACCAAAAACACGAAATATTGAATTGCATATGTCATTTCAAATGTCAATACAATACTGCAATACTAACAATACAATATACAATACACGCGATCACCAGGTGACAGTGGGTGAGTGTGACGCGTGACGTCACCATTCACCATTTCAGTAATGCCAACTTGACACTGTGTTTCGAGGAGAGGTTTAAAAATGCACTTTTTAATAATTTTTTAAAAACTCTGCGTTTAATATTATGAAATAAAAGTTATATATTCAGAATCAGCGTTTATTGGTCTATATGAACATATTTTTTTAAAGCCATAATATTTTTCACTGGAGTTCCTTATTGCAATTTACAAGTAGGCTGCATAGCTGAAATCTTCTACTGAGCATATCCGACTTTATGCTGAGCTCGTTATTGCCGGTCGATGTCATCGTCGTCCATCAGCTTACTGTTGATGATGTGCCCTAAATACTTTGTTTTCTCTACTACTTTTGAAGTTTAGAAAAACTGGTGGAATGCTGATGACCAACAGTGCAGTTTTTGTTTTTGGGTTGTATACTTTGTGTACAGCTTATTCGTTACTAGTGCAAATTCTTTTCATATTTTTAAAAGGATTCGTAGCCCCCCTTTCAATGACATTGTCAAACCCATGTCATCTGTCTTAGCTCTCTGTCCTCCCATCAATGTTTAAGCTGTTGGTTAGTTCATCCAAATAATATTGATGGGCACATTATATATTATATACATATATATATATATATATATTTTTTTTTTTACATGTATATCGCACGAGAGTCCCAACCGCTCCCGTGTGGAGCCAGTGAGACTATCGGTACCGCAAACACATCTGGCTGGATGCAAGAAGAAAATTTTACCAAATTTCTGATTCATTTTCAAAGCCATACCATTCCCAAGGGCGGATCCAGGGGGGGAGGTTATGGGGGTCATGACCCCCCCTGGGCTGGGTCCAGGACCTAGGTGGACCTACTTTTTACTTGTATCTGTTATTATAAAAATTAAATTATAACTTCTAGTGACTTGATCACGACCATGTGACCCCCCCCCCCTGGCGCTATGTGACCCTCCCCTGGCGCCAAAGCTGGATCCGCCCTTGACCATTCCGTCTATAGACCACAAAGTTCTTTTACAACTTGATAATCATTCACCGCGGTCGAATCCTATGAAATAAAAAAAAATAATTTTAAAATCAATATTTAACCTTCAAACCATTCCAAAATGAATAGGCTAGAGAAAACTACATCTAACGACTCTGAAGAAGAAACCACAAATACGAGTAAGATGACCAAATGTATAGGAAAAGGTGCACTGGAATTCGATGAAAATCTGAAAAAAATCATTCTTCACATTGATTAAAAAAAGTGCTTCGTAGTCTCTCCACTCTTGTCTAATTTAGATTTCTGTATGTTTCACTTCTACCGCACGTGAATTGCATACTCAGATTTTTCTTTTCTTTTAATAGATATCTACTATTTACTTGTTTAATAGATTTTACTGCCCCTTAACCGATTATTTAAAGTTTTTTGGTCTAAAATATTGCCTATTTTGTATAATGATGTCACATCGCAAACCACAAATTCAATTATTTTCTATTTTTTCGACTTCTTAACTGTTGAATTTAACACAGAAAAAATGCTCTCAATTGAGAGGTGAATTCTACATTGTTATGATGGAAACAGTGTGATGGTTGAAACAAGCACTTTTGTATGAAAGCAAAAAACTTATTTTTTATGCCGTTCTATTCTGCTCCACTACAATATCGCAGTAAAACTATGTTGATTATGAGTTTATTTATTGTTCTGTTATACGTGGTCGAATTATATTTTATTAAAATTGAAATTAAAACACTTTTTAACTTATTTCCACTTATTTATTTTAACCAGTACCGGTTTCATCCTATTATGGACATTGGACATCTTCAGGCTATGTTGATTATGCCAAATACTCATAGTTAGTAAAACTAATAGCTCTAAAACACAAATAATAAAAAATATATTTAAAGTTGTTTTATTTCAAGACATTTATGTTTGTAGTTTTTAAAATACTTGTAATATTTTTAATCACCATTCATGATCTCATTGAGTACTGTTATAATAATGAAATTGCTTAACATTGATTAAAATTACTCCAATTATTCCAAAGATATTTAGAGTGTTTCAATTATCCCCACATACTGTTTCAATCGTCCACACTATGGGGATAATTGAAACAGATTTCCCCATCGTCTTTAAGTGGTTATTGTAGCTTACATGTACGAGTTGTGGCCATCCAATAAATTTAATTTGATAACTAGATATATCATAGAACATCTAGTATAAACATCTTATCCATTAATACAAACGAAATATTACTACAAATAGTTAAAGTAAAAGTGTTTCAACCATCCCCACTCTACCCTACCTACCTACTAAAATGCAAACCATTTATTTATTGTAACTTTTTAAAATTATTTTAAATACGAAATTATATTATTCATCCAAAGAAACATCACTATCTCTGTGAAAATTCTTCTTCCAGACTTTATTCATTCAAATTATCACCTCTAACCGGAACAGGAACGTACAAAAAAATACAGACCGATCAAAACTCCGATTGGGGAATGTTTTGAGGCTTAAGGTGGTGGAGTGGGGAAGGAGATGCGGGAGAGGTAGGTGGGGATGTATCTGGGTATTCAGATCTGGTTATCAAACACAGCTAAAGCTATTTCAAGCAATTTTTAAATTTTGAATGGTGGTCTCTCAGTATTACCAGGGTAATACTGAGAGTTTTTTCCACTCTGGAAAGTTCGGCGTATTATTTTTATTTAATTAATTGATTTAAAATTTAATTAATTTAAAATCTGCGATCCAATGAGCTTTGCTTTCATATTTAAATCATTATATTTGCACTCGTAATCACATAAAAAAACAACAATTTTTGGTGTGTCGTGTGAAAATTATTTGTGAATAACTCTCCTAACCCTCTGGATGCCAGTTATTTTTTTGCAACCAGACAGCTTTTTTGCAAATAATTTCCCTGAAGGCATGCTTTCTTGTGTGAAAGCTGTATGGAGGGCATTTTTTTAATATATTAATCATTGTTAGAGGGAAATATGCAAGACTTGTGAACGATGATCGTTATTAATCGAAAAATGTAAACCAAAGGCAAAGGAATGATATACCAAACCGGATTTTTAAAACAGACGCAGGACAACACGCAACATTTTATAAACAGCATAAAAGAATTATGAATAATGGTAGTATTCGAAAAATTCTGATACTGACGGAACAAATCTAAAACTTAATTAAGAAGAACTTGTATCTGGAAGCCGATTATACTTTATTAAGCATTATAAAGATTTTTTAAATTAAAAGAAATTCCAGATGGAAAAACGTTTATAGTTTTGATGAGTCAATTCCACGATCTTATTGAATAGATTAACATAATGCAGCTCAAAAACACATGGAAAATGTCGATGGTGTTCCCCATTTATTTACTTTTAATGTTTATTGTGATTAATACGAAAAACACTTGAATCCTCAACCTATTATTGTGTTATCACAAAACGAGCAAGTACTGGAAATAATAACCGTTAAAATAGAATTTTGGAGAAGTATAAAAACATTCTGATTGTATTTTCAGATTTTACGGAATAAAAACTTTTGGAAAAGGCCCTAAACATAGTTGTGATTATTGCGAAAGTAAATATACGAAAAACTGTTCACTATTTCTCTTGGTCTATTGAAACCATTGGTTTTTCTGAAGGCGATGCCTTAATTTATTACTTAAGAGAATACCTCCAAGGAAGAAAATGTGTAAAAGCTAGAATATTCATTATCAGAACCAATGGAAAACACGCAAGTGTTCTTCAAGGATCGGTAATGGGTTATTTTTAATTTTTATTTAACTTTAATTACATAATAACACATTTCACATTTTCATGTGCTGTGTACACATACGCAATAGCGAAATTATAAAAAGACTTTCAAAACGTGGCGTCATGACTAAAACAAAGTCATTACTACAAATATATATAAAAATGAAATACAGTACACATTATGGGTGTAAATTAGAAAAATGAATTAGAGAAGCATGAAAGTGTGGAGTGAGAAAAATACATAATATTTAAATGTAGAGGCGGGAGGTGGGAACTTATTTCAACCACGCAACTGTATTACGCTTTTCTATTAAATAATAGATAAATGCACATAAGTTAATATACCATCGTAAATAAATTATCCCAATAAATAAATAAAAAAACAAGAAAAGATAATCTATTTTGTACTTTTTTCCGGTCATAATATTATGTAGGAATCGCTAATGTCTTATGATAGGTACCTATTATTTGTGATAGAAATAAACCGTCCTTAAATGGATCTAATAATTTTTCGAGGCATTAAAAATGAAAGTTTAAAATCAATGATAGTTTATAATTAGGAATGATAAAAATTAAAAAAAAAACACTCGGCACCCAAAGGGTTGAAGTTCTTCCATTGCGGAGTGAAAATTTGTGGGCGGAATAAGGGGTTTTGCACGTGGCCATAGCAAGTAACAAGCTGCTGTTTTTTTTTAATTCATTGCGGTCAGGCAATAACAATAACAGGAAATCGAAGCGATGACGACAATGAAAACATTTGTATTTTTGCACACCTTTCCAAACGAAATAACAACAAAAAGGACTGAAAATATGTTTGTTTGTAATCTTTTGCGTGACTCCGAGTGCAAAAATACTGATTTAAATATGAAAGCAAAGCTCATTGGATCGCAGTTCGATTCACACTAGAGACTTTTTTAAATAAATTCAGTGTTGCAAAATTATTTTCAAAATGCGGTATTTCCTACAAATTGTGTTCTTGGTTTTTATGGCAACTTTTGTGGGAGCCCAGAGGCAAGGTAACAATATTTTCCATATTAAGTAAATAAATTAAAGTACAACTGGTATTTGAAATCAGAATATTTGTCTTTTTTATAAACTTTTTGATTATGCCTTAGGAAGGTAAAAAAACTGCCACACGTTGTGATAATTACACAGCAAAAATTGTTTATAATTTAATTAAATGAAACTTTTTTATTATTAATTTTTTAAACTTTATGAGTAAAATCTTAAATTGTAATATTTAATTAAATGAAAACAATATTAGCGAAACTTAATCGAAATCTGGAGACAGAAAAATCAGAAAAGATATTGGCTCCGCTGGGACTCGAAAATAGAAAGATGTGTTTTTACGAAGGGTCCTGGGTTCGAGTCCCAGCGGAGCCAATATCTTTTCTGATTTTTCTGTCTCCAGATTTCGATTGAGTTTCGCTAATATTCTCTTCATTTAATCAAATATTATAATTTGAGATTTTACTCATAAAGTTTAAAAAATTAATTATAAATATTCATCCTAGACTTGCAGAAAAGTCAATAGATGTCGCGTATTAAAAATAAAATGGATAAAAATTTATCCAGACACTATCAAGATTGCATTTAGTTCGAGTTGAATCTTGCAATCATATGTAAAGATAGCAGCCAATAATATGTGCATTAAGTAAATGAAGATAATGTTGGTAGTTCTTAGTCGAAGTATGATACAGTTAAAAATGACCGAATTAATATGGGTTCCGTAGCTCAATCGGTAGAGATGTTGCCATGTAAGCAAAGGGTCCTGGGTTCGAGTCGAAGCGGAGCCAATATCTTTTCTGATTTTTCTGTCTCCAGATTTCGATTAAGTTTCGCTAATATTGTCTTCATTTAATTAAATAAACTTTTTTTAGTTAATTTCTTTTGTCTTTTACTATTATTGAATAGGTACATAAAAGAAAATGCTTTAAATTAAAATGGGGTTCCGCAAATTAAGCTTGACTACAATAAATATCATAAGAACATATATCTTTCTATTTTTCGTGTGGCGTGGAAATTGGAAAATATTTACATACCTAAGGCTTTCCGAATTTTACCTAAGAAAACTAGATTTACCGGCAATGATTGTATACCCACTTTAAGTAAACCCACCTTCATGGGTACCTAGTGCCTATATTTTAGGCATGAGGCCTGAGGAAAATAATTTTCCTCGTGTGCCTATGTTATCTTAGGGAATGCTGTGTGGAAGTTTTTTTAATGAAACAGAGTAGAGGATATGCTGGGAAGGAAATAGGTAAAAGGGCTCGTAGGAATCTGGGGGTCAATGTCTCCAGGAGTGATGGACCTATAAATCCATCGCTTTAACTGCGGTGCAAGTTGATGGGTCGAGGGATTCTGGCTGGAGAGGTCAAAACACCTCCTCAAGTAGTCTCTCTTGCTCTGGCCCACCACGCAGCACGTGTTTCAGCAATTTCCCATTTTTTATTTGAACAACTTTTTTTTATAATACATTTTGAAGGTTATTCCCAAAACAATTTAGTGTTTGTTTATTAATACCTTTTTATAATTATTTCTGTATTTTATGAGTAAGATTAAGAAAAAGACGAGGATTCAGATGGTTTGGGCATGTACAGCGAATGAACGAGGAAAGGAGTGTAAGGAGAATATATGACGCAAATGTAAATGGTAGAAGAAGTCGGGGACGCCCGAGGAAGATAGAAGAGCATGTATGAGACGATGTATGAATGTGAACGAGGCAAAGAGTGTGTGCCAAGATCGAGTTGTTTGGCGGTCCGTCCTCTCTGCCTACCCCTGGGAAAACGGCGTGATTGTAAGTTAGTTAGTTTAGTTTTAGTATTTACAATTATTTCTGTATTTAACAAGACGGCTTTCGATAATATGGAAAAAAAAATAGTTGAAGATAATATTGTTCATTCTGAAATTTGAAATATGAGAATGACCAAAATGACTTCAAAATGAGAGATCTCAATAGTCGAATAGGTTAAAGCATTCGTCTCAGTTACACAAGAGATCCAGGGTTCGAGTCCCAGTTGTGATCATTATCCTTTAATTTTTCTGTGTCTTGTTCTTTTACATGTTACGTTTAGATTTTTAGTATTCTCATCTTCATATCATTACATAGTATAAAATGAAGTCGCTCAAAATGTATGTGCGCATTATCTTTTAAACTACGCAACGGATTTTCATTCGGTTTTCACCAATAAATAGAGTGATTCAAGGGGAAGGTTTATTTGTATAATACATGCTTATTATAGTAGAGAAAAGCCGAGAAATTCAAATATTCAATTCAGGCAGCGGGCAGCTGGCAAGCGAGTGGTGTGGATTTTATAAAGGTTGGACAATGGCGTTGTGTTTCGTTAGCTACAGCAACGTTTGGCCGGGTCTGCTAGTTATAAAATAATTTATAATTCTAATTTAACAACACAATGAAAGATATCAAATATAATTAATAATAAGTTATGAAAATAAGTAGAAAATCATGTAAAGAAATAAATTAATTTCAAAATATTCTTTTTAATCGTTTGAAAAAATATACATAGATGTTCCGGCGGCAGAGATGTATTTTCTCACACTTGCGATTCATAAAATTTGAAGACATTATTCTGTTACATTTCTTACAAGCTGGTTCCCGGCATGCGTTGCAATGCCATATTCAAAGAAATAAAATGTTTCTCTCCCTGCGTGTATTTTCCCGTGCCTCCCGTTCCTCTCCCGCGTCCCCTTTCAGCGTTCCCCTTCCACATTCCCCGCCTTACCTCTTCCTTCTCCCGCTCCATCGTTTCGTCAACCCCCCTCCAGCGTTCCATACATTCAGTTTTCAAACAGCTCGCGTGCCACCTTTTCCAATATTTTTAATTCTAATTTTAATTTTTCATTTATCAGAAATATTTAATTTTGTATATTATATAAGAACAATCAATCAAAATTGGTACCTAGCATAGGTACCTTTTTAAAATATCTGCAATTCTTGATTCGATTCAAATTGTTAAGTAAGCACTTCAAATTTATTAATGAATTTAAAGAGTTTTGATAATTGAATTCTGATTTGACAATCATTGTTTTGCAAATTGTCATTCTCAATTACATAAAGTGATATAAATGAAATAAATAAAGTTAAATAAAGCTTCTGTATTGTTAAGCCATCATTTTAACTCTTTTAAGTATTGAGGAAGTTTAATTGTCACGTTTTTTTTTCTGTAAAAGTTTGAAAGTACAAGGTCCAATAAAATTGCTGTGTGTTTGCATATGGTTGGTATTCGTTCGGGTGGTATAAAATGGTTCCATGCCAACTCAGAAAGAAACCAACTCAGAAACACCTCAGAAAGGTCATTAAAAGCTATGAAAAAATAATTTCAAAATAGCCGGTAACCCTAACCTAACTTTACCTATTTAACCATTTATTTTATATTTTTTTATCATCACTCTTAATGACCTTTCTGAGGTGCTCCTGAGTTGGTTTCATTCTGAGTTGTCCGGTCACCGTATAAAATACGGTGACCAGACAATCGATCTGGCGACAATTGCCTCCTCGACAGTTGATCCCCCCGACAGTTGACCCTCCTCGACATTTGATCCCCCGACAGATGATCCCCGGGCAGTTGTTCCCCAACCGTTAATCTCCCGACAGTTGACCCCCGACATTTAATCCCCAACATATGATCCCCGGGCAGTTGTTCCCCAACAGTCCTTCGACAGTTCATCCCCCGACAGTTGATCCCTCGGACAATTGATCCCCTAAAAGATTATTTCTTCAATTAAGTATATGAAGGGGTCTTGACGGTAAATCTGCAGTAAAAATAATTTTACTAACAATAATTTCGACTCTCCGAAGGAGCATGCGGTAATAACAAAATACCACTTACTTCTACATGTACTCGGCTCAGCAAAAAACCGCTTAAGGTTCCTACTTGCATTTTATAATATAACATTTTTTATCCGAATACAACACAAGAGGCCCTAATTTTTCCAACCGTCTGGAACCAGTGCATAACGTACCACAATTGGGGATGCCGTAGTCTCATTGTCTCCAGAGGGTTGAGAGCAGTTGGGCCTCTTGTGTTATATTGGGATTGAAAAGTATGTTGTATGTTTTTTTTTGCATATTTACGCTGGTGTATAGTGTATATAGATATTAGACTGAAATGGCTTTAGCCGTGTTTGGTGACGAGATTTGAATAGCCAAGTACATTTTCCACATCCCCTTCCCCTCCCTACTACCTTCAGAATCACAACATACCAAAATTGGGGATGCCATAGTCTCACTGGCTCCAAATGGTTAGGAGAAGTTGGGCCTCTTATGTTGCTTTCGGATAAAAAAGTATTTTTTTTTCTATTTAGTTTATTACTCTGGTTTAGTATATATAGGTAGACTCGTTGTGTGTGCGGGGCAAATGATGTCGTGTATTTTTGTGTTTTCGTTTCTTATAAAATATATAAAATATAAATTATACGGCGTTTTTTTAACTGATATATCGTCACCCTACTAATAGTGAGATATCTTCGAAAAAAACACTTTTGAGTTAAGTATGCAGTTCGATGTAAAATTGTGAGCTCTACATGATGCATTACTAGGATTTTTTGTAAAAAAAAAATTGCCCGTGCTGCAAGTAAAATCTCAGTATTGAATTTGTCGGTCACTCAGAGCAACACTGAGATATTGAAGTTGTCCCGCTGTTGCTTTCAAAAGGTGGAAAAAAGTGTTGAAATACTGAGAAAAATTAATTGTCTCACTGTAACTCTATTGCTTTCACCAAGTTCAGCGGTCTTGTCATAATTTTGCACACATTTACTGTCAACAGTCAGTCATTTGCTATTAGTCACTGTTGGAATTTTATTTGTTTTTTTTAAATGCCGATGGCAATATATCAAAGTTTTTTTTATAAGAGCAAGTTAAATTGCATCCATTCTTGCATCGAAAGAAAAAAGGTCAGGGTTTTAAAACAAGGCCCAATATTTGATCTAACGGACATAGCGATGATTATAAAGTGTTCCAAGAAGAATGAACCTCGTTATAAGTTAACAGAAATGGAAACAACGGACTTCACTGACTGGAAGAATGTATGTGAGAAGATTGGAAAAAATTTCTCATTAAACATGGACAAAAATAAGTGTATTTGGAATAAAGTTAATATGTTACAGATCACTAAAGATGAACTGTCACTTATCAAATACAAAACCACCTACACCGAGGATCCATTTAATCAGAGTATTAATATGAGAGAGCGATTGAGGAATATTCGGAATGTGAATATTATAATTCTAGGACCAGCTTATGCAGGTCCACCTACAATTCCACCGAATAAAAAGCGTGATCTCTTATTTCTTTGCCAAAGTGGTGTTATATAAAAAAAATCATTATTTTTTTAAATTAATTAATACTGCCAATACAGACCGCGATGTGCAAAAAGAAAATAACGATGAAGGGTTCATTGTAGGTTTCCAGGGAATCAACACATATTTGTTTTTTTATTTTTAAGTTTTTCTGTTAAAAAAAATATATGCTTTTTATTCTTAGGTTTTCTGTTATTTTTGATATACTTAAACAAATCTTGGTTTTTTTGTTATATGCTTTTATTATTAAGGTTTTCTGCTATTTTTTTTACATACATAATAACCGCAAAGAAAATGTGCACGTGCACTTCTCTCTCTTGCTCCTCCAGTGTGATACAGACAATAGGCCTGCACTGTGTAACGAAGCTGGCTACGAAAGAGAGAAAGAAAATGTGTGCTCGCACCTCTCTCTCTTGCTCCTAGAGTAATATACGAAGCGTAACTCTCTCTCTTTCTATCTTCACTAACTTATATCTCCCTCTCAACTATCGTTCGTCTCGCTTTTCGTAACGCTCTCGTCACGCATTCGCCAGCTTACTCCCCAAGTCAAGCGTGCGTAAAGCAGTTTTACTACAATAAATTGATAAGCACAATTATATTTTTCTTCCATTTTTTACCACTTTACTTCCATACAATTGTCGTATTGACAAACTGTAAGAGTGACTGGGTGTGTGCACTGTTGAAAATATATTTATGATTATAAAAAGCACGATAAAACACAAAGAAATAATAATTATTAATTTATTTATCCATCCATACTCGTAATATTATTATGCAACACTGAGATAATTTGAGAAGATTACCAAAAACTCAACGCAACAGTGAGATATTTCCAGATTTACGTGTATTTTGTCAAAATTAGTATTAAAAAATGAACTATTTATCAATTTTTACAATTTTGTGATGATTTTAAATAATTTACCTCTCTAATGCCATATCATTAATCTGCAACATTAGTTCATTTGATTCTGCTAGAGCTCACGCAAACCTAAAAGTCCTATTATCTCAGAACAGCATTTTTTAAGATATCCCACTATTGCTGTAGGGTGACGATATAAGTAACATGCACACGCGTTACATTCAGCGAAAATAGTTTTACATTGCAATTTAATTTGACCTCTTCCCCTTATAAAGTTATGTTAAGTTTTTAAAATATATTCCAAAGTTCATTCAAAATATAGTTGAAAATTAACAGAATCAAATCAATCTTAACGTGTTTGGGTTTAAGCACTCATTTGTTTAGATAAGTTATTTTGATTCATTGGTGTGAGTGGGGTGGGGTTGCTTGCCGAGACAAAGTGATGTGATGGCCCATCTGCAGGACAATTGGTTGGTGGAATCCAGGAGTCCAGAAGAGTCAAGAAGTGAGAAGGTGAGACAAGAAGGGGTATAAGATACAAGAAGAGTCAAGAAG
Source organism: Limnephilus marmoratus (assembly GCA_917880885.1). Lineage (NCBI taxonomy): Eukaryota > Metazoa > Arthropoda > Insecta > Trichoptera > Limnephilidae > Limnephilus > Limnephilus marmoratus. Next base: position 14,290,763 of record OU862911.1, read on the forward strand.
AGGCAAAAAACAGACAAAAAGAGATAATATGATGATATGAGAAGACACAAGACGAGACTTGAGGAGCCAATAGGAGCCAAGAAAGGATTTAAAGAGTCTAAAAGAGACAAGAATAGACAAGAGGGGGCGATAAGGAGTTATAAGATTAAAGAAGAGCTAAGAAGAGGCAAGACGAGCCAAGAAAGGGCAAGACGATGTAAAAAAAGAAGGCAAGAAGATCTATCAAGAGGCAAGAAGAGACAATAAGATCGCAGAAGAGATAAGCAGAAGCAAGAGGAGACAAGACAAGACAAGAAAGCCAAGAAGAGTGAGGAAGAGCCGTGAAGAGTTACAAGAAGAGACAAGAAGAGCCGAGGAGAGGCAAGAAAAGACGAGAAGAGATGAGAGACAAGAAGACTAGAAGATTCGAGATGAGGCAGGAAAAGACAAGACGAGTCAAGGAAGGGCGAGAGGATCAAGGAGAGCCAAGAAGAGTCAACAAAAGTAGATAAAAGAGACATGAAGCAATATGAAGATACAAGAAAAACAATGAATAGCCACGAAGAGCTGAGAAGAGACGAGAAGGTCCAAGACATCTTCAGAGTTCCAAGTCCTAACAAATCAAGGTCCAAGAAGAGCCGAGAGAGAAGGGAAGATTCAAGAAGAGGCAAAGAAAGGAGAGAAGATCCAAGAAGAAGCAAGAAGAACCAAGAAGAGACAAGAAGACTCGAGAGAGACGGGAAGATTCGAGAGGAGGCAGGTAAAGACGGGACAAGCCAAGGAGGGGCCAGAGGATCAGGGAAGAGCCAAGAAAATACGATAAGATCCCAGAAGAGGCAAGAAAAAATATGAAGATTCATGAAGACATATGAAGATACAAGAAAAACTTTGAATAGCCACGAAGAGCTGAGAAGAGACGAGAAGGTCCAAGAAGAAACAAGAAGAGCCAAGAGGAGAAGAGAAGATTCAAGGAGAGGCAAAGAAGAAGTATAAGAAGACATAAGAATAGTCGAGAACAGGCAAGAAGAGGGAAGGCTTAAGAAGGGGGAAAAAACGCTCGATCCATTCCTTTATTCCTGCCTCCCATCCTAAATTCCAATATTGGCTTATTAGGTTGCCATGCATACCGGTCGATTAAACTCCAACCTCCTTTCCATCTTCACAGCACGTGTTCCAAGTCCTAACAAATCAGTGCCCCTCGGTGTACCGGGCTCACCGGGACAGGAGTGCTACTAGCTTTATTTATTTATTTATTTATTTATTTATTTATTACATAAGATACATTTATACAGCAAAATAACATAATAATAATATTTCAAAATAACTGTAAATATTAAAATGTGTACAAGTGTTATTATGTCTTGTTTGTCTATATTAGTTCCTAGCTAGGCAGATTGCCCGTTCTAAGGAACCAAATGCTGGTGAAAAATGCCAAAAATGTATTCTGTACTAAAAAAAACAAGGTGTTTTTTTTTTAGATTAAATATATACTAAGTTTTTACTGATTGTGCCATTTAATAGTTAACCATGTAAAATTTTAAGTTTTAAGTTACATTATTTAATAATTTTTCAGACTCAACCCTCCCTAATCCAATTAACCATTTATTTATTATTGAACCGATGCATGTCATTTTGCATGTTTTAATATTTAATTCTGGGGGGATTTTATTGTATAATTTATCTGGTACAATTTAGGGGGGTACAATCGTATCGTATCGTATTGGTGTATAGTGCATGTAAAGGTATTAGCTTTAATTACTTGAAATGGCTTAAGCCGTGTTTAGTGACTAGATATGAATAGCCAGGTACATTTTCAACATCTCCTTTCCCTCCCCACTACCTTCAGCCTCCCAACATAGACTGATTGGCTCCAGACGGTTAGGAGAAGTTGGGCCTCTTTTGTTGTATTCGAATAAAAAAGTTATGTCATATGGAAGTAGGAACCATTAGCGGTTTTTCGCTAAGCCGACTGCACGTATAAGTATCTCGTGTTTTGTTATTACCGCATGCTCCTTCGGAGAGTCGAAATTATCGTTAGTTTATTTATTAGTAAAAATATTTTTACAGCGGATTTTCACTCAAGATGCCTTCAGATATAAGTATATCGACTTTGGTTGTACGGCCGAATATCCTCTTTGCATACTTACTTGAAGACATAATCTTTTACGGGATCAATTGTCCAAGGGATCAACGATCCGCTGGATCAACTGTCACCGGATCGATAGAGATTTGTCGGACTCTCTCGACCCATCGCATGGCACCGTCCTGGATTCATATGTCCATCACTTTTGGGCACACTGACCCCAGATTCTTACCCACCCTTTAACCCTTTTCCTTCTCAGAACTTCTTCTCCTTCCTTTCCTAAAAATACCCTCCACATATCATTATTTTATAATCAGGAGAATTAGTTTCTTCAAGGCCTCTTGTGTGGAGAAAATGTAATAAAAAGTCATTTTCAAAATTGGAACTGATTATATCAAGAATTTAGACAATCAATAAAGTATGTAGGTACCTATCTACATACTTTAGGGTAGGTCATTCTCCAGAATTGATCTGTGTAATATATAGCTGACTGGGACTTTCCTAGTTTTGTGGCTAACAAAATCCTATTAAAAATAATATAAAAAATCGTAAATATAAAAAATTTAATTAAATGCAAAATACTTATTTTGAATCTTAAAGTAAAAACTCAAAGACTGTTCAAAATCAGAAATGAAACATTTATTATGTAAATTGATTAGATGCAAAATTTATCTAAACATTTTATGACGGCCTCCGTGGTCGAGGGTTGAGGCTCTCGACTAGCAAACCGAAGGTCGCGGGTACAAATCTCGTCGTGCGCAAATAAATATTTTTAATTAAATAGTGTTATTTCACAATTAAATAATGAAAAATTATATTTAGTATATTTGCTGCACGTTCCAGAATGGAAGATACTCTCAGTGTACTCTCCCTGGTACACCACTAGACCACTACTCAAACCTGAAACGTTGCTTGAAATGGCTTTTAGCCGTGTTTGGTAACCAGATCTGAATAGCCAGGTACTTTCCCAAATTAGTCTTCCCCATCTCTTTTCTCTCCTACCCACCTCCAGCCTCACAACATACCCCAATTGGGGATGCCATAGTCTCACTGGCTCCAGACGGGGGCAGCTTGGAACTCTTGCGAAGTATTCACATAAAAAAAATCCAATTTTATCGGCAATTAAACACATTTTTTGAAGTTATAAAATAATTCGAAAATAAACAGCTGATATAAACTCTCTAGAGAATGTTTTTTTTATGTTTTCTAAAAAATGGACTGGATTTATTTGAAATTGAAAGCTCAAATTAAAAAATTTATTCCACAATGACAAGACTTGTCACTTAGGGACTCCACAGGGGTCCTAGTATGGTCATCGTTCCCTAGGACAACTGCAGATCGCTAACGTAAAAACAACTATCGACGTCGATTATATTAAGAACACTTAGTTATTGTGAACTGTTACTTATTCGTCGGCGATCTGCAGTAATGCTAGGGAATGGTGAGAAGTTGCCGAAAGTTATCCTATCAATCTTTATCGATCAACTGTGCTATATATAGATATACCAGTTTCCCTCTTGTACCACAAGTTTCCGGATACCGTGCATATTCATTAATATCTTTATTTATTTATTTAATGAACGTAAACAGTCGTAATATAATACATATTAGAGAATGACAAAAAACAGACCATTTATTAATGTTCACAGATAGATATTTAGAAACATAAAACTAACTGAATGTAAACTATAATATTTAAGAAGAAAAAAAACTTTGCAGCAATCTTAATATACAACGTGTCCGGAAACTCGTAGTACAAGCGGGAAACTGGTGAATCTACATCACGTAGAGAACACAAAAAACTTATTTTTTTCGATCTAAACATTTCGATTTTAATATTATTTTTTACAATTTTTCCATTTTTTCGGCAACTAAAGGGTTAAAAAATTTTTTGAGCCCGGTTTACCCTTCGTTGCATTTTATAAGACATTACACAGCTGAAATCATCCCCCTAAGGAAAATTTGTTTTCAAATTTAACCTAAAAAATTCAAACTTCGGACCCGATTTACTCGAAAACGAAAGCTCAAATCAAAAAAAGTTAAACCACAAAATCGACTCCAAATGTGATGTGGATTCTCCAGTTTCCCGCTTGTACTACGAGTTTCCGGACACCTTGTATAAAACAAAGTCGGGTTAGTTACACTATTTATAACTCGAGATCGGCTGGACCGATTTTGATAATGTTTTCATTGTTGGATTTGTTTCCACCCCGGATAACCGAATAACTATTAAATCATCGCAAAAATTGACGAAAAAGAAAGTTATGAAGAAAAATTATTTTTTCATACATTTTGTATGGAATAAATTCTCATATTTTGAAAGAACTGCAGCAATATTGTGATAGGCAATGACGTTATATAAATAGACTTGCCATAGTCTCACAAACTCAAGATATAATGTGGCAATTAATCAAAACTCTTTTGTTTTCAGCGATTTTCAATAATTTCTTAATGCAAAAGTTATACATGTATGATAAAGATAGACGCTTAAAGAATATGTGCATATGGACGAAACAAAAGATAGAATGCGGGCTGCATTTTCGTATTCAAAATTCAAAAGTTCCGTCGAATACTGTCTCAAGGCTGACTAAAGTAGGAGGCCTGGGCACCAGTCGAATTTTGAGGTGTCAAATTTTCAAGCTATAATGAACAACGATAGTTTGCAAATGGCGTCGATTGTTATTGTATTTGTTGTTTATGCCGATTAGTATGTTGTTTTACCGCAGCCAAGTAACTAAAGAATCATTAGATTATTATTATAAAAAGTTAATTTTACTTAGCGACGACATCGACTTTGTAATTTGGCTGTTACGCATCCAGACCTGTACTTTAGTGTAGGCCTTGAGTTCTTTAATGACGCATAAAATCTTTGGGCGGAAAGCAATTGTATTATTTATACAATCGATAATAATAAGTAATTTGCATGTATTTACTAATGAAATGTTATTCCTCCGCTTTTACTACTGTTTACCGTGTAATGGAAACATTTTCTCATCACACAGGAGGAAATTTTGGCGCTTTTTAATGCAATTTACTTACTGGTAGGACACGACCTTACTCGACGCGTGGCAGTTTAGTACTAAAGTACTAAAAATCGAGTACTCTACAATTGTCTTGTTGTTGGCTTCCCACTTTGAGATTTCTACCACGCGTCTACAGTATATAACGTCATTGTTTACAACATTGACAAATGATTTTCATTTCCCCGATTATCACGGAATTGTCGGCACAATAATCTACTCCCGGATCGTAGTGGATCCGGTGGACCGGACTATATGTCAGCTCGACTTTTCCTTGGCATATTAAAACAGTAAATAAACTTCTTACGCTCTGACAAACTGATGATGAAGATTTTAAATCGTAACAGAATGACAGGTAACGTTTGACAGAAGACTGAAATATCACACAGAATTCTTTTTTTTGCATTGCAATTCTAAATTACGTTGTGCTTCTGAAAATAGGTAGATCAGTAGAACTGTTTATACGAGAAAATGAAATTGTTGTTTTTACTATCTTCCTTACAATTTTTCCATATTACCTCACCTTCCCTGGACTACGACAAACATTTCAAAACTAAAATCACCTAAATCGGCCCAGCCGTTCTCGAGTTTTAGCGAGACAAACGAACTGCAATTGATAAGAATAATAAGATAAGAAGATATAATGGATAAAGTAAGCTATCCGTAAAAGATAGATATATGCCTTCACGGACTTTTTTGTAGATCTATAACAGAGGAATATCCCACCATACATTGTTTTGTTATATCCCAAAAAGATTAGGCAGCGTTTTCGCTGAAAGCTACCAGGCTGCTTGACTTTTTCCGACACTTCTAACAATTATCGTTATGTTTCAACCGATTTACACAAATCTTTAACAAATTATATACCTCAACCTTCCTCACGAAACACTCTATCTCTTGGTGGAAACCGCATGAAAATCCGTTCAGTAGTTTTCGAGTTTATTGCGAACAGACAGACAGACAGAAAGACGGCGCGGGGGACTTTACTTTATAATATGTAGAGATTTTCGATACACTACATATAATAGATACATAAAATAATGAAAAGTAGATTAAAAGCTTAATACTGGATGAATAAAAAAATCTCACAAACGCAATGCCTATGCATGGGTATAATATTGATTTTTATTTCTATTGTTAAAGTGAAGATTTTATAGTAACTGAATAATTGCATTTTGGTTTTGAAAAATTTAAATTTTCCATGTACATTTGTTACTTTAATTTTAATTTTTGCGACCGGTTTCGATACGTCTGTATCATTAACGAGCAAACTTAAAACTAACTTAAAAATACAAGTACAAAAATTAATTAGGCGGGGGTAGTGGGAGTGGGGAAATTTGGTGGAGGGGAGAACGGTGGGAGGAGTCAAAATTAAATGGAAACATCGTAAGTAGAGGGGATTTACAAGGTGCTATTATTTTATTAACTAAATTAATTTTAGATTTAATTTTTTTGTTAATTTCTAAAGTTTCTAAAGCGCACAAATTAAAATATGAATTTACATTGCAATGTTTAAACTTAGTTTTTTTCTTTTTTGAAGGTATGACCTGCCTCTATTAGATGGTTTGCAAACTCAGAGTAGTTAAAAATATTAAAATTAAAGTAACAAATGTACATGGAAAATTAAAACTTTTCAAAACAAAAATGTCTAGAAATTGTTTCATAGTCAATGCCGAAGAAATACATAAACAAAAATTTTAACAAAACAAAATCAAAAAATGCACTAAAAAGTAAAAAAATAATTTCGTATTCTTCTACAACTTCATAATCAACATACTTTTTCTACTCATCAATATGTAGGTACGATTGATATTTTTGGAGTCGGTGTCAGTCAAGGTAGGTTTGTAACTATATACATACATAGTTATAGGTGTGATGTGCTTGTGTCGCACACGCGACTTGACGAGGCGAGAGTGGGGCCGCGGCGTGAGGGGTGCTGTCAAGTGAACACGCCGGGCCGGGTACCTTTGCTGACACCGACTCCAAAAATAACAATCGTACCTACACATTGATGAATAGAAAAAGTAAGTTGATTATGAAGTTGTAGAAGAATACGAAATTATTTTTTTACTTTTTAGTGCATTTTTTGAAGTCGTTTTTTGTTTTGTTAAAATTTTTGTTTATTTTTTGATTTTTAGTGAATCTGAAGTACACTAACTAATTTGTCTGAATATGGGTTGACCTACTAAACATGCTGCTCATATGAGACAAAAATAATTTGACCATAACAACATGAGGGTCAAATGAAGAGATTCAGCCGAGTTTCGTTAATTTGCACCTAACAATTGAAGAGTTCCGTTACTTTGTCATGGATCCGATAATCAGAACCTAACCAAACTCTCATTAAACTACCCTTGAAGTACATCCTTTCCAATTAAAAAAGAATTATCGAAATCGAAAAAATTCAAACGATATAATATATCAACTCTAAAAGCTGTCTAATAAATGACAGATATGGCTTTGTTAAAACTTGTAAGAAAAAATTTCTCTTTCAGTGTTTTTAGCCAAGTTTTGGTATATTTTTATAAGATTGAAGATTTTGACATGTGGTCATTTAGAGATTACTTAGCTTAGGGAACCTTTGGGTACCTCCAGGCTTCCACTCGAACATTTTTAAGACCAGTAGCTATTATAATTTATCTATCACTTTTACATTTTCGCTCCTTTTTGCATGTTATTTAATCCCTCAGGTCTCGGGCATGTTTTTTCAGAAGGTTAAATAATGTTCTGCTTTGCGATGAAATCTGAACAATTTTTAACGTATTCGAATTCGAACACGAAGAAATGTGATGAAATACGGTTTAAAATTTTATTATTTATAGTTTTTGTAACGTAATATTTTTTAATCCAAACTAAAAAAGGTTTTAAATATGTCTCATCTTGCATTTTTTCAAATTAAAATTATTGCTTACAAAAAATACTAAAATCACACACATATTTTATTAGACAAATCATTGTATGTAAAAATCAAAATTTGTTTGGGGATTAGTGAGATGTCTATGTATTGATCATGGGAAATGTTTGGAATTTTCAAAATACCTTCTTTAAGCCCCCGCGAAGGTTTTTGGATTATTACAACCACTTGACAATATAACTGAAAAGTTTTTTTACCTATCTTTACAAAAATTCTTGCAAAACTGTCAAATATTTGAGAATGACATTTTGCAAAACTCTTTAAATAGATGAATTTATTTGAAGTACTTACATAATAGTATTTATTGATTTATAATTTCTTACCATACGTATGCTGTTTTTTTTCATACAAAAAAAATTAACCTCACTAGGACTAATAGCCTCTGTTGAGGTTAACATTTATAAATTTGAGTGATGCATTTACACACAAAATACTAAAACACAATGCATTTACGTACAGAATAAATCAAATCAATAATTATAGGTATTTTAAATGGGTACCTTTGTTAGGTACCAAAGTTGATAGATTGTTTTTATAATATAAGTACAAAAATTAATATTTGTAATACATGAAAAATGAAAATTTGAATTAAAAAAATTGTAATTGGTGGCACGTGAGCTGTTTGAAGAATGAATGTACTGGGACTGAATATATGGAACGCAGGAAGGGGGTTGGCCGGACGGGGGAGCTGTAGAAGGAAGAGGGAAGGCGGGTAAGGTGGAAGGGGAACGCAGTAGGGTAACGGGGACGAACGCGAAAGGACATGTAGGGGGAAACAATTTATTTTTTGCATGCCGGGAACCAGCTGGTATATTATAAACTTTTTGGTCACCTCTTTTTTTGTCATTTCATGTGAAAATAATGAATTAAAAAAATTATAAAGTTTAAAATTTTTTTCTCAAATTGCATTAGACTTATCTTATTTTAATTCGTCTGTAGAACTTTTAGAGTTGTATATTAAGCACGGTGTTTCTATTTCTAAAACCTTTTATATCATATTTGTCACATGACCATAAGGGAGATTGTTATATAAAATGTTATGAAAATCATGTGGAAAAATTCTGAAAGTAGGCACCAGACACGACCAAATATTTTGTCGTTAGCCGGATGATCTCCTGCAGTTGACACACTTAGCTGCCTTGTCACAGGTCTCGTATTTTTCAACACATTTGGGACACAACTATTTTTTTCTTTTTTACCACAGTTCTGAGCAATATGCCCATATCTCCAACAACTATAGCATTGTATATCTCTAAGTATATAGGGTTCTACTCCAAATTTGACCCCATATATAGAGACGTAGGATGGGATCTCTTTCCCAAAAAAAATATAGACTCACAGTTGTCGTAAGCGTAAATTGTCCTTCTATTCCTTTTTTGGAGAGCCGCTTTAAGCTAACCCCATTTTATCACTTCCATGATCTCCTCATTAGTGACATCAAGATCTAATCGTCTGATGACACCAAAAGTATGATCAATGTTTTTTTTATTATCACTTCTCATTTCTTTAGAATAAAAATAGAATTTTTGTAGCCTTTTCAGCTTCCGAATTATTTGGGAACGTAATTTCAAAATTAGTTTCGGATTTGACTTTAATTATTTCTATTTTCATTCCGGATTTAAAAAGAATTTTGGCCATACCCAATTTACCTTTTTTATGTTTTCTCCTTGAATTATGACAATTCCTTTTTTATCTTTAATTTCTTCATTCTTTGTTTCACTTGTTTCTGAGTTCATCCTTGATCTTTTACCGGATCGTGTAACGGTTTGCCACACCCCAGTAGACTCAACATTTGGAGCACTTGCTATTTCCATTTAATCATTTATCACTATTTAAACGACTTCAAAAGGTTTGTTACCTCAGAATTTTTGACTGGGTGAACCACCTAAAGGAGGGTGCCACTCGACCAAGATATTGCATATATGTAACCAAGATATGGCAAGTACATGAACACGGTCTGTTATTTATATTTTCGTAACTCTATGACTCCCCGTGGAGTGCCCCGAATTTTGTGTCGTTCGGTTTTCGGGAGACATCCGCCCCGGGCAAGGGCGGATCCAGAATTATTTTTCTGGGGGGGGGGGGGGGCACAAGGGGCAGACGGGCAAAAAAATCAACAATTACTATTAGTATTTTTTTCTGGGGACCTGTTCTCATGTGACAAATATCAACCGTGTACAATTGTTGGGCACGCGTTTGGCGTGTTTCCCGACTATGCACCGGTGCCGAAGGGATCAATGATGCTAGTTCCTCGGAGCATCTTCCATTGTAATACCGGTAGAACAAGGATAGCATTCTCACCCGACGCCTGTGCTCTAAAGATTGCATTCCGTCTGTTAAGATGGGAGAGTCTATTAAACGGACCGCCCGTTTCTGCACCGAGTCGAGGGTATTTTTCAGGAATTTTTGAGCTCCAGACCAGAGGTGGCTGCCAAATTCAACCGTGGGGCGCACTTGTGGTTTGTACAAGGTTAGCAGTTGTGTACTATTAAAGTATCTGCGGGCCCTGCTAACTTTACTCTGGCTTCGATGGAGCCCCCATACCTGAGCTGATCACTTAGGGTTACACAAAGCATATCAATGGAGGGCCTCTTCGGAAGATTTGAGATTTTGACGGATGCCCGAGAGGAAATGCTCGATGGCTTGCAAGTTACTACGAGACCAGCTTGGAATGCGGATCTCGTTTCGAATAAGGTGAACTTTGAGTGTTTGAGGAAATTTACGAAAGTCTGGGTTGAGAGATGGCCTGATCTTAGAGACTAGCTGTAAAATCATGTAGGTGCCAGGTGTATCTGCTCTTGAATCCACGGACATTCTCTTTACTTCATTACATCTACTGCTAGTATTTTATGTTTTATTTCTGCATATTTTTTTTTGTTATATCATCTCTATCTTAGGTACCTTTATCTTATTCTATTATATACATGTTATTCCTATTTCTTTTATTTTTGTGTGACTTATTTTTTTTTTTGCTTATTTTATTTCTTTTCACATGGTTTATTATAGATTTCACTAAGCTATGCTAGACGAGGTTTTATCGAGATACCTGTTTATTATTTTCATTACTTTTATCATTTTTGTTTGCTTTTCTTCTTTTTTTCCAGCTTCATATTCCAAGGAACACTATTGATTCAACTAACATAATCGACTCTGTTTTTTTTATTATTTTGTTTAGGTTTCTTTGTTCCTCTTTTTCTTTTTAGTCTCACAATGCTACTTTGCTTCGCTCAGAAGGCTGAACTGAACTGCATCTATCTGTTTTGTTATGTTTCTTTTTCCCCTTCTGGGGGTGCGCTAGACCTCGTCCTTGCAGCAACAGGAGTCAGTCGACGATGGCACGGTGCCCTCTAAAATTAATTGCGCCACCCCCAGCAAAATGTGCGGGCTTTAGGTTTGGGGGGGCGACCTTGGCTCTCCTTCGCCTTGCCTCCGGCTACTCGACGCTGAATTCCTTAGGGTCGTCGGGTATTTCCCCCCAATCTCCCATTTACTTTTCTTTGAGGCATCACCGAGGAACCGGCTAAGGGGCGCGGAAGCTGAGTGTGGTTCACGACTAGACCGAACGTCATGCGCATTCTTGCTGGAACTGCCAATCGAATAGAGAGGACTCCCAACCGTTTGCCATGCCTTTATTACTTATCTACTGTGTCTTCCTCCCAATCAGGTACTTGTAGGATACGCTGGATACAATCACCCAGCGCTTGCCACCTCGTGAACTTTCACCAACCTGTCCCATTGTCTTGCCTATTTTTGTTATACTAACACATATTGTATCTGTATTTCCCGCTAAGCACTTGCATACTGCTTGCTAACAACGTATGCAGGGACATTGGAGGTTTAGTTTCGTTATCAAATGTAGAGTCGTTTTTACCAAAAAAATTAGAGTCCTTGCAAGAGCCTTGAAGGGGTAACCATCTGTTACCTATACCAGGGCGGGTATGTGGTGGGTCCTCCAATGTTCCGAAGATTGCTTTCGTTGAAAGATGCTAGATTTTCATTAGGTTAGGATTTTTTTCTAGGGGGGGGGAGGCACAAGGGGCAGATGGGCAAAAAAATCATCAATTAGGTACTGTTAGGATTTTTTTCTGGGGGGGGGGGGGGCATAAGGGGCGGACGCGCAAAAAAATCAACAATTACTGTTAGAAAACAAGTTCAAGTATGTATAGGAAGGTTTATGAAAGTGTCAAAACAATTTGAAAAATTAAATGTTTAATAAAGACAGTTTTAGCTTCCAAGTATGTACTGTGATGGAATCTCCACAGTACACAAAAATACCGTCTAAATCCACCCTTGGCCCCGGGTGCCACCCGTGCTAGCTACGCCACTGGGTCTACCCATATTCAGACAAAATAGCTAGTGTACTTCAGATTCACTAAAAAAAAAAAAAAACAAAAATTTTAACAAAACAAAAAAACGACTTAAAAAATGGACTAAAAAGTAAAAAAAATATTTCGTATTCTTCTACAACTTAATACCTACTTACCTTTTCTACTCATCAATACGAAAGGTACCGGCGTTTTCACTTGACAGCTCCCCTCCCGCCGCGGCCCCGCTCTCACCTCTCACCTTGTCAAGTCGCGCGTGCGACACAAGCACATCTCACCTATAACTATGTATGTAATTAAAAACCTACCTTGGCTGACACCGAATCCAAAGATAATAATCGTACCTACATATTGATGAGTAGAAAAAGTAAGTTGATATTACATTGTGGAACAATACGAAATTATTTTTTTACTTTTTAGTGCATTTTTTAAATCTTTTTTGTTTAGTTAAAATTTTTGTTTATTTGGGCGATAGTGGGTACGCCATTTTGATAATGGAACCAGCGCTGTCTTGTCGTGTTCTTTCCTTTATTTTACAATATTTAACACGTATAAACACATATAAACACAAATAAATACAAATAAACTGTAAATTAGATTAAAGCAAATCTCGAAAACGTGTTGTCAAAACTGTTGTTATTGTTACACTGAAGTTGGAACTTTGTCATACGTATAGGAGTATCTTCGAAAATACAACACAGAAGGTTCCTAATTGGTTATAGAAATGAGCGAAAGAAATGCTTTGGCATTCAAAACTAATTTTTGACAAAAAAAATTCAGTTCATACGAGAACCGTTTACGATTCGTTCCTGAGTTCAACAGCTCATACGAGGTACGATTTGCAGACCATTTTCTCCCTTCTAGAACATAGCTTTTTTCAAGATCCAGGTTCATTCCTAATTTTCATAAAAAGACCCCTAACACAGCATCCACAAAGATCACATAGGTTCTGAGGGAAGTCATTTTGTGAAATTATCTTGTGTGAATTTAATGTATGAAAAAAATCTCGAGAACTAAGAGTTCATATTGAGATGGCCAAATAATGGTTTGTAATCGTGAACTATTGAATAACTGTGATTGCTTCCATTGTCGAGGGGTAGATCCTCGACTAGGAATCCAGAGGTTGTGAGTTCTTCTCCTTTTTCTAACTTCATTTTGGTATTTTGTTGCAGGAGATCTGTGTGTCATGGCGGGAACTATCCAGCCGGGTGTCTGCAGACACATAATGAGGTGCTCCGCCGTCTTGGAAGCGGCATTCCGTGGTTTACCATATCAGGTAAAGTCACAAAGATATTATATCTACAAGTCTAATCTAATTCGTAATTCATTTTACCAATCAAAATTTCCATTATATGTATTTCTCTATGAGTATTTTAACTTTGATAATTTATTTCTTTGAAAGAAACCCCATTTAAGATAATGATTCAGTAAAGCGACATTTAAACTGTAATGAACCAAGATTTCTAGCTCAGAAGATTTAGAGAAGCTGCTGAGCAAGTAACGAAAGAAACAAAACAAAATAATCTCTAAAGACAGAAAACAAACAGGATCATACTTACCTGATGGTTGAGATTAATACTGTTTATTTAGAGGAATTTAGTTGCAATTTGCACGCCTACTCGGGAACACATGTTATTGGAAAAGCCATTATCCAGGTATATATTTGAAAATAATATAAATGGCATGCTCTTTAATAAATGTGAATGAGAAAAGCAAAATTTTATGATGGGCAGTACAATAGTTCGATTAGAAAAGTTATGTTTCATAACGCCGATGGATTTCATTCATTTTGTGCTCCGATTGTCATACGAGATCGGAAGGAATTCAGACTTTGGAATTCCGCACAATAAGGGTGCCTAACTACACGGTCAACAAGTGACAAGCGCTTTATCGTCAACAAGTCTGTCCGTTGCTAACCACCGATCGTATAGTGACATTTCGCACCGAGCTGAAGTGTTATTCATCATATCGTCACATAAAGTATAAATCCTACCGTATTCTTTCGTATATTTTGTGTGAACTCGTGACTCAAACTTTACCGAAGTTCTAACAATCAAATAGAATAATCTCGAATGTTTATGGACATCTATGACCGTCACCAAGTCAGAAGAAAACAATCGTGAGTACCACTTAATTGTGATATACCTTTCTTGTTTGGTGGTTGGGCATAACTTAGCGAAATCCATAAGCGTCTTAGCAAGAGTAACCGCAATGTTACTTTCATTCCCATGCCCCGTGCATGAACATTTTGATGCCGAGACCAGCGAACCTTGATATATAATAAATTCTCATAATAAATTTCTTTCTTTGACAAAACGAAAGAATGCTATGAAATGTTACGAAAATTAAAATGTCATTTCGAAGAACGAATTTCAAACAATAAATCGTAGATTTTGGTTACAGTTCTTAATTGTTTTCGACCTACCGTATATTTAAATAATAACGAATTCTATTTATTTATTTCATTACATTTTTCTGATTATTTCGTCAGTACATTTGTTTATTTTAAAAATGGCTAGAACTTTACAAGGCATGTGTCGTATACGGAACGTAGCTATAAGTAGGATAAACAAAATGTTTGAAGTCGGTCAAAGCTTTTTGCAAGATGCAACCAATTATCCATTATTTTTAGCGTATTATACGAAGTTGCAAAAAATTGTTAATGATTTTGAAACCGTTCACGCTGATATCTTAGCTTTAGATGAGGCAAACAAGGACATTGAAGATCAAGTTCGCGTAGCTTTTGATAATGTTTATTTCAAAATCGTCGTAATTTACAAGGAATTAACGAATCAATCTTTCGAATCGGAGCCCGCGAACATTATCGTACCAAACCAAAACATTTCAACATTTCATGATCAAGCTGTCATAAAACAAACGTCATCGCTTACTTGTGACATGAATAAGGCAAAACCTGAAACCAAAGAGTCCTTGACTGCGTTCACTTCAAAGTGCGCGTTTTGCAAGGGTATTCACCATATCGCTAAGTGCAAATCATTTGCACTCAAATCGGTTCAGGAACGTGCTCAATTCGCCAAGGCACACCGTTGGTGCTTGAATTGTCTCACGCCTTCTCATTTTCTCACGAATTGCAAATCTGTGTTTGATTGTCAGAAATGTCATCGTAAGCACCACACTCTTCTTCATAGGGAAGACAACATTTCTGCTGAAGAGGAGTACCAACAACCCACCACGTTTGCCATTCAAGGAGCTTCTATTTCAGATCCTCCAGTTCTTTTCCTCGCTAACTTCGGTGACAGATCCATCGTACGTTTGCCTACTGCTCATATTAGCAATCGTGATCCCTCCGGCAGTTTTCAAACGTTTCGTGGGTTGACCAATTCAGACAGTCAAGCACACTTCGTATCCAATCGCACTGCCGAGCGTCCAGTCAGCTCTCAGAAAATCCGTGGCTTAGGCCAATCTTCTACAACCGTGTCAGGCGTCACTAATTTCGATGTCGATGTTAAGGGACGAACTATCTACAACACGAAGTTACTTCCATTTTCAACAATTCAATCCGACCAATTATCTTGTCATTTGTTCCAAGACATACTTCATGCCGACTCTGACTGTCACAAACTGACAACTGACAAAGGAGCGACTGACCTACTTCGAGATGTTGAGATCTTGCCATCTCTACCGAGACCCCAATTAACGGGTGATCTTCACCAGCCTTCAGCTATCAATTCACCATTCGGTTGGCTTCCTCTGGATTTGGTTGGTTTTGCTACCGATCGTCAAACAAACTCCTTCGTCGAAACCAACCAGTATCGTCTTCCAGAAGAAGTCAAGAGACTGAGGGAGTTGGACATATTTCCTCAGTCTTCACAGCCCACTAAACAACGTCGTGACCAAGTGTATCGCATTTATCGCTCACGTGACTTTTCTAGTCAATTTATCGAAACCAACCAGTACCGTCGTCCTGAAAAGGTCAAGAAACTGAAGGAGTTGGACACATTCCCTCAGTCTTCATATCTCACTCCTGAAGAACAACGTGATGAGCAGGTCCATCACACTAATCACTCACGTGACCCTTCGGGACAATTCATCGTAGCCTTACCTTTTGGTGAAAAGGATAAGCATATCGCTTCCCCAGGTTCGCGCGAAGTCTCTTCGCGCATCATCCTTTCACTCAAACGTAAACAGACATTAAAGCTCAGTTTACGTGAACCGTACTTCGCTTTCATGACTGACTACTTGCACAGTGGTCACATGACACGTGTTCCTGGAAAAGATTTACTCAAGGAAATGCATCACATACTTCGTCATTGCATTCTTCGTCCGGGCACCGTTACCACTATGTTGCGAATGGTCTTCGATGCCTCGGTGACGGAGGTGAATGAATAATTGTCAAATGATGCCTTCTTTATCGCTCTCAAGTTTCAAACAAAAATTGCCGAACTTCTGCAAAACTTTCGTTCGCTATCTGTGGTGTTCATTGCTGAAGTACGGCAAATATATCGCCAAATATGCCCACAAGAGCCAGATCACGCGTTCCAAAGAATATTTTGGCGTCATCAATTATCGGAATCTACCCCGGATTACCCATTACACCCTGTGACTTCTGATATCTCTGCCTTTATTCTGTCCTATCGTATTGTCAGATCGTTGACAGAAAAGAAAGGGTACGAATTATCACTCACACGCTACGCGATCACTTCGGATTCAAATATCGATTCTGTTAAAATGTACAATGTAATACATTATTTTAACAATAATAATGTTGGTTTAAGGGTTGGCAACATTTTGCATTGTTGGCAACCCATTTTAGTTCTTTTGTTTTTTTCTCTGTGCTCCAAGCGTTCTTCTCTCGTTTTCATGTAATACGTACATCTTAAAATAAAACCAGTTATTAAAGTGTTATATTTCTTTTTATTAAAATCACTAACTCAGTAGATTACAACAGATTCAATCGTCATCGGCTGTTCCAGTGTGGAACAAGCTCAACAAACGCAATCCGAAGTTATCGAACATACCAAACGAGGTCAACTTGAACTGCAGAAGTTGGATTGTAGCAAACCGAAACTTCGCGCCTACCGAAACTTACCGCCGGGCAACTATCTGACTGATGTAATCTTCAAGAATGTTGATCATTCTCTTACTCTCAGGGTATTGGGATGAAAGTGGAGGCCACCGGATGCTTCACCCGATGATACTCGTCACGGGAATCGTTACACCGACCAATTATCGCTCTTGACAGTTATCGCATCTAATCATCGGCGTCAAGCATCATCGGTTGATAATCCATCGGATATCGCTTCACGTGGCCATTCTCAGACCGTTCTTATCCGTAACGTGTTATGGTGGGCGGAGCCCTCCGGGCTTGTCCAGCCAAACGACTCTTGGCCCATCTTAGATGGCCTTGTTAACAAAACTGAACTCCACTCTGAGGAACGAGTTCAATCGTCATTAGTCCAACATGGTGATATTCTGCTGGACTTTTATTAAAAAAAAAATTATATCGTTTTCGGAAACTCCAACGCCTTTTCAGTTCTTGTTATCTATTCGTACACAACTTTCATAACAAAGCCTCTTGTCGTTCGGATTTTCTATTTAATCATTTCGAAATTCGTATTCTATCTTTAACCAAACCATGGACATCACTCTCTACGGATGAGGTGATTAGAATCATAAATCTTGTGCTTATCGTTACGTTTCGTACTTTGAATGGATATTCTCTTACAAGACCATTCACCAAATCGTGTCCATTGCCTAGGCAATGTGACTAATCATCATCGTTTCGCGGTTCGTTTTATTCTTTTTTACGTCTATGTTAATCGTATCATTTAGTTTATTTTCGTCTAGTTTATCTATATCTAGTTATCGTTTAAAACTACTTCTTTTGCTTCGTCTTCTTTTCATCTACGTTACGTTTCATGGCATTCTGCGTTTCGCTTAACGTTCAACTTTTCTTTAAAATACAATTTTCTGTATTTTGGTGGGCGGAATGTTTCATAACGCTGATGGATTTCATTCATTTTGTGCTCCGATTGTCATACGAGATCGGAAGGAATTCAGACTTTGGAATTCCGCACAATAAGGGTGCCTAACTACACGGTCAACAAGTGACAAGCGCTTTATCGTCAACAAGTCTGTCCGTTGCTAACCACCGATCGTATAGTGACATTTCGCACCGAGCTGAAGTGTTATTCATCATATCGTCACATAAAGTATAAATTCTACCGTATTCTTTCGTATATTTTGTGTGAACTCGTGACTCAAACTTTACCGAAGTTCTAACAATCAAATAGAACAATCTCGAATGCTTATGGACACCTATGACCGTCACCAAGTCAGAAGAAAACAATCGTGAGTACCACTTAATTGTGATATACCTTTCTTGTTTGGTGGTTGGGCATAACTTAGCGAAATCCATAAGCGTCTTAGCAAGAGTAGCCGCAAGGTTACTCTCATTCCCATGCCCCGTGCATGAACAAGTTATCTTCCTAAATGTGATTCATCTCTCGGTAAGAGACAGATTGACGTGTAAGGCTTCAAGTAATGTTAATAATAAGAAAAATGTGATTAAGACATATTATACCCAAAACTAAAATGATTATCTTCTTAAGATATATTTTAATTAAAGGTACGAGAGCCTAAAAAGGTAGGCTTTTAGTTTGGACCTTAATTGTTTTGATCTTGTTATGCATTTAAGTATTGGAGGAAGTTTATTCCAAGCCTTAGGTCCAGATACTTCGAACGCATGATCTCTAAACATAGTATATGGCTTGCGCTTAGGTTCTTTCAGACTATTTTTTTTACAGTGAATACCACACAAGAATCTCAACTGCTCCCGTCTGGAGCCAGTGAGACTATGGCATCCCCAATTGGGGTATATTGTGAGGCTGAAGGTAGTGGGGAGGGGAAGGAGGTGGAGGAAGGTTGGAAAGTACCTGGCTATTCAGATCTGGTCAGCAAATACGGCTAAAACCATTTTCAAGCAACTTTTCAATTCTGAATGGTGGTCTTACACCAGGGCGATACTAGTAGTATCTTCCACTCTGGAACATGCCGCAAATATACTATATATTATTTTAAATGAATTAATTGTGAAATAACACAAATTAATCAAATAAAATTTTATTTGCGCATGCCGGGTTCGAACCCGCGACCTCCGGATTATGAGTCAATAGTCTTACCCACTGGACTATGGAGGTCGTCAGTCTGTCTAATGATGATGTTGTCATTCTAAGGGTTTACTGCTTTGGGCTAGTGTTTTCTGATATGCATAGTTCAGACTAAGAGTTGAATAGTAATTTTAATAGTTATACAATGTGGTGTGCTTTCAGGTGTGCGCCTCCCCGGAGAACAGGTTGATTGTGTGCTGCCCCTGGGTTGCTGGGAAAGAGATAGGACTTCAAGCCGGATGCCAGGCAAACACAACTACCCCTAGAGAAGGTATTTCACTTTCATTTCATAAATTTTATTTATGTTCACCTGTTGTGTTGTATAACTCTGGTGTGTCTGTTTGTTTGAAGGTGATAATTGCACGATTGTGGACACAGGAAGGGCGGGAGTGTGTAGTCAATTCGCTACCTGCCAAACAGCGATACAGGCCGCCAGTAAAGGTCAATCCCCACAGGTACTGTTCCATCATTTATGTAAAATGTAACCTATGGTTTATAATAAAAATTACATTCATTATTATAAAACTGTTTGAAATCCATACATTTCTAATAGGAGTGTCAAAAGACAAATAGAAAAACACCGTGAATAATAATAATTTCTAAAAAATGGTGCATTATAAACCTTCATATAATATATAGGAATAATGCTTGACTTTTGAACGCAATCAGATTGGTCGACATCCAAAGTGTTTCGCTTTACAATAAGATTGCGCTCTCCGGTCCCCACCTTGGCATTGACAAGTTAGACCCTCAGATTAGGAGAAAAACTATGAAGAAGATGTCCATCGGTAACCATCTCTCTCTAATTGGATAAGGCGCTCATCCCGGTAAGACGAGAGGTTCTGGGTTCGAGTCCCGATTTTGACCGTTAACTTTTCATTTTTTTGTGTCTTGTTCTTTTTGATATATTCGTTTAGATTAAATGTATTGTCTTCATCCAAGAACGAGAAGAGCCGACCCCAACATCCTACCTAGGCAATGAGTTGGGTCAGCACAAGGAAAAGATAAGAAGAGTGTCACTTTTATCCACAAAGAAGTTATCGTATTTTGCGATGGGTCCCCTCCATCTGCACCGGGGTAGTTGTTACTGTCCACTATCCGATTATGGATACATCCATGCGCATTCTTGTATTGGTGGGGGTATCAACTTACTTGATTCACGTTCGGACAGCACTGGCAGGACAGTGCAGTAGTTACCTTAACTACACCACTAAAACACTAGAACCGTGTAAAGAATGTAATAAATAATGCTACCTTGATTTGAGATCTGCACAACCGTACACTGGCTGTGTGTGTACTAAGGCTAAATCAAAGTTTTTATGAATAAATAATATTTCTTCTTTCAAACTTTCCGATTCTTTCTTCTAAATTTCCAAAATTAACCCATTAAGAAACTCTTGGCAAGGATAACCCAAAATAGATATTAATATTGAAGGGTTTAGAATTAGAGGGAAGATCCGAGGATAAAAAGGGCAGTACTTTCAGTGCGAGAAAAGATTCCGGGTTTGATTCTCGGTGGAGATCTAATCGCAAATTTTCTGTGTATTTCTCCTTCATCTTCTTTAAATCTGAAAAACATTATACAATTAATTATTAAAATCACAATCACAATGAAGAAAAAACCTGTTATGTTTTCAGATTTGCGCGGTAGAGGGCACTACTCCGATCATATGCTGCCCTCTGATGACAGTGGCTGAAGGTACAGTAGCCAGAACTTACTCATCATTCTCTCAATAATTCATCATTCTCTCTTCTTATATAACGGTCATGTTGCTTTTGCAGGTGATCAATGCCTTGTAGCTGATACAGGGCGGATCGGCAAGTGCCTTCTTATATCGAAGTGCCCCGTTGCCGTAAAGGCAGCCCTGAAGGGAAAATCTCCTCAGGTGAAACCGCAACTTAATATTTTCACAGTAACCACTACATATCTCTCTTCTTTATTTTTTTATATAAATCAAATCTTACTAACATTGTACCATTCATAAAAATAATAATGAAACCAGAAGTTTTACCAAACGGTTTTTTGGATGATTTAGTCTTCGCGTAGGTAAGTACATCATTATTTTTTAAGAATAAAATCAACATTTTTAAGAACAATTTCTTCATCGGTGTACAAATATAAGATTATTTTAATATTGTTTTTTGTTTTTATTTTCAGATTTGCGCTTTAGATGGCTCTGTCCCAGTTGTCTGCTGCGAGGGTATTGTTGAAGGTTTGGTCATTATTCTTTAATCATTAAAAATCCAGTAGGCGATGGTCAGTTTGGTTGTGTAGGATTCTTCATCAACACAAAACTGCTATAAATTGCAAAAGGCAGTAAGTCTTTAAGTGGAATATTAACGGCTCTGACTGTTTACAACATTTTCACCAGGAATTCTTGAAGATATCTCACACCATAGACCGGCAAACATCAATCCTTAAATATTCCACAGACTCACATTATTTCTAGCTTTGCGAGTAGAATTTTTATAGTCATTTTTTGTCGCGTAACCCTGATGTTTCTGTATGTTTGAAGGTGACAACTGTACTGTTGTGGACACGGGAAAGGCGGGAGTGTGCAAACCACTTGCCAACTGCCATACAGCAAAGGAGGCCGCCAATAAAGGCATTCTGCCACAGGTAACTGTTGTATCCTTTATGTAAAACATTTATAAAAAAACCACATATTTTTAAAGTCATGGCAATTTTATAACTATTAATAATAACTAAACTAGCAATATACAACTTTTTGGAATCAATCTATTTTCCAGCTCTTTTTCCTAAAATCACTATTTGTTAGAATAGGGAGTGTAAAGAGACAACAATAAAAACAATTTTGAATTGATAGTTTCAAGAAAATGGCGTAAAATAAATAAATATTGATCACCTATACACCTACAAACAATGCTTGGCAATTGTTGTGGGCATCTGAAACAATTCAATTCAACAACAAGATTACCCTCCCATCTTGACTATAAGTCTATGAGTAAAATGACCATTGGCAATTTAGTCCCGTAGGCCGGGAGATAAAACATCCTATGGAGAATATATCCATTAGGAACATAGAAATTAACACAACAATTATTGAAATTTGACACTAACGGTATTATTAGCCCTTACACCAAAATAGCTACAATGCTGTTTAGATTCAAGCTAGGAAATTATCATTTTCCTTAATGGGTGTTAATCGGTTGTGAAAATTTAAAAATGCGTTTATTAGTAAGGGGATGCATACTGTAAATTAGTGTATATCACATAATCGTATGCACTTATGCCGAATCCGACATATTTTCATCGATAAAAATCTCGAAAAGTCTAGGGTAGATTTCCGGAGAAGAACTAATCTTTTATTTTCAGTGTCTTTTTCTCTTTCAGACATGCGATGTAGAGGGCACGGTTCAGACAGTCTGCTGTCCTCTGTCGACAGTTGTTGAAGGTATGGTACCCAGAACATAATCATCATTCATTACAAATCCAGTAGGAAATGTGATGGTTCATGGATTTTTTAAGGCTCCATTATCACCACAATACCGTCATTGCAAAAGGCAGCGAGTCGTTGAGGCGGAATATCTCTGAGTGTGTGCAAACTGTTTCATTAGGAATTCTTGAAGATACCTCATATCATACTGTAGCATTCGCACATTATTTCTGGATTGTAGGTAGAATCTCCATCGTCATGTTTTGTCGTGTAACCCTGGTATGTCTGTTTGTTTTAAGGAGACGTTTGTACTGTTGTGGACACGGGAAAGGTAGGAGTGTGCCGACTATTCGCCAACTGCCAGATAGCAAAGGAGGCCGCCAGTAAAGGCATTTTCCCACAGGTACAGTTTCTACGTAAAACCAGGAGAACTCTCCGGCGTTGCTCGGGCTGTCATCTTTGGGGATGATTTATAAAGAGTTTTTTTAAAGAAAAGAAGAAGAAAAAAATATTGAAATAAAGTGGTGCGAGGGGTGGGTAGGAATCTGGGATTCAGTGTGTCCTGGAGGGACAGCCTCCCCATTGTGGTGCAAGTCGATGGATCGAGAGAGTCCAGTTGGAGAGGTTAAAGGAACTCCCCCAACCAGTCTTTCCCGATCTGGCCCGCCACGCAGTGGACGGGCTGACGCATCCGCCACCAAAACCATACCTCATCCTACGATTCTAAGCATCCTACGAATTTTTTTTACCAGTCACTTCCACTTCCTACATTCTGCTGACGTACCTTTCTTAGGTCGCATGCACCTTATTTAATCATACATCATTATTTGATTCACTTGATCATGCCACATCTGACTCGGGCATCCCCAACACTTTTTATCATCCACTTCCACTTCATAATTCAATATCATTATAAGCTAACCGAACGGTGCAATCCCAGTCTGACTTTTCAATAATTTCGATTTTTGTACGGAGACAGGCGGGCCGGCAAGTGCCTTCGTACATCAAAGTGCCTCGTCACCGTGGAGGAAGCCTTGAAGGGAATAACTCCTTAGGTGAAACCGCAACTTGATACTCTTATAGTAACCACCGCTGGTGTCTTTTCTTTTTTTTTAATATAAATTAAATCTGACTTACATGGTACCATTTATAAAAGTCACGATGAAACAAGCAGCTTTAATAAACGTTTTTTTTGTGTGATGTATTCTTCGTATACATCATTATTTTTTATGAAAAAACCGACATGTTTAAAAACAAACCAATTATTCATAGGTACACAAATAAAAGTATATCTTAATATCGTTTTTTGTTTTTATTTTCAGATTTGCACTTTAGATGGTTCTGCCCCAGTTGTCTGCTGCGAGGGGATTGTTGAAGGTTTGCCAATCATTCTTTAATCATTATAAATCCCGTTGTCGATGGTAAGTTTGGTTGTGTAGGCTTCCTCATCGACACACCACTGTTGTATATTGCAAAATATCAACTCTCAAATATTCCACTTTATTACTCACTTCTGGATTGTGTGTTGAATCTTTATCGTCATGTCTTATCGCGTAACCTTGGTGTGTGTGTTTGTTTGAAGGTGATAATTGTACTGTTGTGGAAACAGGAAGGGCGGGGGTATGCAGACCATTCGCCAACTGCCAGATAGCAAAGGAGGCTGCCAATAAAGGCATTCTGCCACAGGTGACTATTGTTTCCTTTATGTCAAATATTTAAAAAAACAACACATTTTTTAAGTCACGGCAATTTTACTAACGATTAATAATAACTACACTTGCAAGATACAACTGTTTGGAATCAATCTATTTTTCAGCCGTTTTTCCCAAATTACTCTTCGTAAGAATAGTGAGTGTAAGGAGACAATAAAATATTTTTCAACAAACAATAAAATCAATTTTTAATTAATAGTTTCATATAAATGGTGTAAAATAAACAAAGATTGCTTACCGGTTCACATAGAAACAATGCTTTGCAATTATTGTGGACATCAGAAGCTACTCAATTATAAATTTTATTTCAATGATACACTCTTAATTAATAACCAAACTGATTTTGTTTTCAGATATGCGATGCAAAGGGCACAAAACAGAATGTCTGCTGCCCTCTGGAGACAATTGTAGAAGGTACGGTACCCAGAACTTATTCATCATTCATTACAAATCCAATAGGCGATGCGATGGTTCCTTGAATTTTTAGGCTCCATCATCAGTATCATCACCACAATACCGTCATTGCAAAAGGCAGCGAGTCATTGGGGCGGAATACCAACCGCAATCAGATTGTTTGCAACTTTATTACTAAGAATTCTTGATGACACTTCATACCATAGACCGGCAAACATCAACCCTCAAATATTCCACTGACGTACATTACTTCTGGATTTTAGGTAGAATCTTCATCGAAATGTTGTGTTGGTGTGTAACCCTGTTATGTCTGTTTATTTGCAGGGAGTAACTGCACACTAAAGCACACAGGAAAAGTGGGAGTGTGCAGACCATTCGCCAACTGCCATTCAGCGCAGGAGGGCGCCAGTAAGGGCATTTTACCACAGGTACTAATCATCTCCTTGTGTCTCTGACAAATGACAAATTGTTTACGAGCCCCTAACATGACCTTCTTTTGCTTACAGAAATGTGACTTAACTGATAACGAGTCGGAGTTGGTATGCTGCACGAAAACCGACTGTCCGCCGCTGCTGAAGGGACTTGTCACTCAACTACCGATTGGCTCCAAGGCCGCGGACTGTGAGTTTCACAAAACCTAAGCTGAAATGTTCTAATAATATTATGTTTGATTTCAACATGCTTTACGTAAAGTGCTCTATCTGAAAATCGTCAGCTTACATGAGATTTTTTTTAAATGCTCATAAATAAACCTTACACCGTAAACCGATGTTACTTTGCATCACTTTTTTGTCACTTTTCACCAAAAATTAAATACCTTTTAACGGGAATGATTAGTATCATTGAAATTAAGTAGCAAAATAATATGAATCGTAATTAATTTATTTTTTGTGATTTAAAGTACGTATACTTATTAATTTCATAAATTTGTTAAAAAAATTTAAAAGTGATATAAAGTAAGTCCTATTAGGGGGCGACTTTGCATCACAATTATATTTCTGTAATTTCTCAGTAGACATCCCATATTAATAATAAAAACAATAATAATAATCGTACATCCTAGAATGTATGCTGGGGAAGTGCAATGCAATACAATCCATATTTTGAAATAACAAATAAAAGATAAATAATAAGACGAGGTAAAAAATTATTAACATCAACACATAAATTAAATTAAATCAAATAAGCATGAGAAATGAAATATTAAACACTTAAATGAATGCAAACAGCCGTTTACGGGAGGGGTCTTTCACCATCTCCCGTCTCCAGAGGGCTATCAGGAGAGACTCCATCCAGGTAGTCATGGCGGTGATGATCGCGTTCTTCGAATTCGAATAAACTTCCCATGCGGTGGCGGAGAAGTGCACGGAAAGTATGCACTCGTCCCTCCAGGAACATTTCCTTAGCACTGCAGTATCTCGGTAGGCAGAAAAGTTGGCAATAAGCGTTATTGTAAGCAACCTTTAACTTATGCCATTGGGTTGCAGTGTAGTCAATCCACAATTCTGATGTTTACAGCGAAGTACAGAAAGCGTTGAACAGTATTCATGTTTCTTTGGTTCCATTGGGGTAAAAACGTCTTGACAGCATACCCGCTCTAACTGATATTGCTCTTCTCTGCCTTTCCATGTCCTCGATATCCTTAAAGTCGTCTGTGATGACATGTTCCAGGTATTTAACGCTGTGATAAACATTCATTTTCCTTTCACCTAGCCATACTGAGGGTGTTTGGACTATTTCGTTTTTCTGTTTAAAAACCATAACTATTGACTTGGTGGTATTATACGAAAGGTTATGGTTTTTTGCAAAGTCTTTACAAATTTTGAGTAATTTCTCGAATGCGCTTAGTGATGGTGCAAGAAGAACCATGTCATCTGCGTAATTTATGTTATTTACACACACTCCATTTAAATGGCAACCTATTTTCGTGGCATTAAGTCTTTGAATAAACTCATCGATGTATAGATTGAACGGAACCTATGAGACATAGGAGACATGCTTCCTCCTTATCTTACTCCACATTTTTCAAAAATATTGTGTTGGAAAATTCACCAGACCATTACACAATATTTTCTTGTTGCGTGTGCCAAATAGAAAGAATATCTATTACATCTTCTGAAACTTTTCTTTTCCTTAGTTTTTCCCACAGTTTATTATGACATACCGTACACGGTCAAACGCTTTGCTTAAATCTAGAAAGCGGGGCGGTGTTTTTCTTAGTTTATTATAACTGATGGTTTCTTTTAGGGAATATATTGCTATAGATGTTGACGGTGCAGGTTTGAATCCGAACTGGTTATCCTCTATATTTAGATGATCTATTACGACGGCAGATAATTTTTTTTCAAATAATCTTGCCACTGTGGTTTAGAGTGAAATTAGTGGTTAGTTATTGAACACGGATGGATCAAGATTTATTTTATTTTATTTATTATTTAAACGCCCGTACATAGGGCTATTACATACATAATACAAGTGTATCGAACATTTATAAACATTATATATATAGAATAACATACAGTACATACATACGATGCATATTAGTACAACAAATATTTATCATTTTACAAACATATCAGTTACATAAATAACTAATTATTTTTGCTTTGATGCAAGACGGTGAGGTATTGAAAATATCGAAAAGGTCTGTAAACGTATTGGCAGTTCGGTGAAAACGCACTAGCGGTGAATGATAGGAATAGTTAGTGCTATGATTGTCACTGTGGAAAAGGTGGTGGAGTCGAGTTGATTTAACAGGGACACGAATATTTATAACACTTAACATTTGAGGGCAGTCTATGAGATTGTTCAGTAATTTAAATAGTATAAGAATGTCATTAATAGTACGCCTGATAGAAAGTAGTGGTAGGTTTAGATCAGACATTAATGCATTGTTGCGGATTTGTTGATTTAATTATGGGAATAATTACCGTTTTCGTCATTTCATTCGGGATGTGCCTGTAACGTACAAGATTTGAAAATAGTTTTGCTAGGATAATATGAATTGCTGGTCTAGCATACTTAATGTGTTCAAGAGCTATTGAGCCATGTCCTGTGACTTTTCCTGTTGGCATTTTTGTTGGAATTGCTGTGTACCTTTTATTTAATTTTTTTCCTGATAATAACAAACTAATGTAAAAATCCTTAAATGTTTCACATTGTTAACAGTAACAAACTTAATACCCACTGCTCTGTAACTACATTCATGATAACTACATTCATAGTACCTACTTACTTATTTACATATGTAATTACTGTGTACCTTTTCTTTTCTTTTTCTCTTTTTCATAATAATAACAAACATACGTACATTTATGATAGCAAAAAAAAATTATAATTAAAAAAATAAAAATAATTAATTACAAGAAAATTACCTACTTTTATATTAATTGTTAAAAATGTTTTACACCACTGCAATACCGGTATGCTTCAAGTGTATTTGGAATCACATTTTGTGTGATATTGTGACAATAATTATTGAATATAATGTAGCGTGAGCCCAAATACGAATCCGCTGGTTGAACTCCTTTGTAAACAATTACTTGAATATTAATACCTACTTATGTTAAGCCTACTTATATCTTTCTAGCTCTGTTTATCATTTTATGTACCATATACTTATGATACTGCATACTTGTTATAATGCTCCTGTACAATTTATTTTATATGTAAAAGCCATCAAGGCGTAAACAAACAAATAAATAAATAAATTTCAGTTGGGGATGTAATCCAAACTGATAAGTCAGACAGTCAAGTCAAGAGTGGCAAGGAAGAAGTAAAAGAAGAATCCTCTAGCGCGGAAAGACTAAATATTTCAGTTGGGGATGTAATCCAAACTAATAAGTCAGACAGTCAAGTCAAGAGTGTTAAGGAAGATAGTGCGGAAAGTCTAAACATTTTTTCAGGATCTGATTATCTCAATGCTTTGACTGATTTTGATTCTACATTACAGCAGACCACAGAGGAAGAAGATGAACCAGAGTCAGAAATATTACTTGCCAAGCGTACCAGAAGAGTACCAATGCGTTATGGCTACACAAACTTGTGTACAAAAACAAGTTCAAAAATTGCCCAGGATCCAGTTACCTTTCAAGAAGTCCTATTAAGTCCAGATAAGGACAAGTGGATTGAGGCTATGGAGGGCGAGTTACAAGCATTCAAAGACAATAAAGCGTGGGATCCTGTGAACGAACTGCCTTCAGACAAAACTCTAGTGAAGTGCAAATGGGTTTACAAAAAGAAAGTGAATAGTGATAACAGTGTGCGGTATAGGGCGCGTCTAGTGGCTAAAGGCTTTACCCAGAAGCCTGGTGTAGATTATGAAGAAACTTGTGTGCTATAAATTTATATATTGATAGCCAAAGTGCTCAAAAGTTAGTTGCCAATTATGTGTGTCATATGAAGAGTAAGCATATAGACATTAGGTATCATTTTATTAAAGATGTTATAAATGATAAAATTGTCAACTTAGAATATTTACCTACAACAGACATGCCAGCTGATGTTTTAACGAAAGCATTATGTCCAATAAAACATTATAAATGTGTGAATGATATGGGTATGATTCAGTTGAATATTTAGTTGCAATGTTAGTATATAATAAAACACTGTATTTAATTTTAGAGATTTTAGTTTATTTATTGTAGTTGGGGTGTTGGAATTAATTCCGGGTTACATTAAATAAACCAAGTACCTAACATCATTTGTTGTACTGTTGCGTATTTAGTTATCTATGCATCTATGAATAAAATCTATGTCTATCATCTTGCCTTGAACAAGTCGGTTGTTTTATTTCTTTATCACATCAATTTTTCTGAAAACTCTTTCTACGAGTACCATATGCAAAATAATGCTGAGAACGGTAGTATTACCTTCGGTTTTCAAACTAAAATTTATATTCTGAGATTTTTCTGCTGCCTCTTCACCCGCCATAGAAAGGAAGTTACGAAACTCATTGGCGATATTTTCCTTGCATTGACACAGAGAAGTTTTCATATTAGTTTTCAATTATGAGGAGGTTTTTTGCCAAAATTTATGGAAATCTTTATTTATTAGTGATATGGCGATACCATCCATTCGTTGCTGAATTTCTGACTATTGACATTTTTCAGAGCTACATTGAAGATCGTTCGGTATTTCTTCCTGTCTTCGGCAACCGGCCCTGAGGGTGGTTTTCCGGCTTGAAGCCATGAGAAAAGGGCGCTTTTTGATTATGCGTATTTGGCTACAATCATGTGATTCCATCCCGGAATGTTTCTATTTTTTCGATTTGTGTTATTAAATGTGGTGGAGGTAGCACTTCGCAGTGCTTCCACAATATTTTTGTCCAGGGAATTTATTTGGCTTTCATTTGAGTTTGCAGATTTTTTGTCAGGTTCTAATTGGGAGAAATCTTGAATTATCTTTAGAAGTTTGTTGTTGATAGTATCAGCGTATTTCATTATTTATAATTATAACATTAGATTTCGGATTCCATCTAGAAGAATCAAATATATTGTCATTATTAATGCAATTTAACTCCATAAAATATTGTGGGGATCCTTACTTGTCATTATTAAGACACAAAAGAAAATGCATGGTTTAATAATTATAATGAATATGTATTGTTAGCGGACCTAAATGGGGGTCCCTACATTCTGCCGACAGACTAGCTCAGGTTTTAGTCAGCAGAGCGGGAGAGGCCCTCACCACCAGGGTGGTAGGATCTGTGAGGCGTGTGTGTGGCTTCTCTGAAATAAAGCTCAAATTTCTACGGGCTGGGAGAAGGCAGTGAAACCAGTAATCAGGGTAAACATCAGTTATATTGGGTAAAACACCTGCGTAAATACAATATCACAATAATGCATACAAAGTTATTCAGGGTAGCAACAACAGTTATATCTAAAAAGGAGGAATCTATCTCTATAATCTCTCTGGAAGGGCTATTTATCTCCGCGGTGAATTTACTGCGAACACACGCAAATAAGGGGGGAAAACAGCTTGGGTACTTACAGCTGGGGGCTGAACTCTTGTAGATTCAGTGACGGGAAAGAATATAGCCATTCTTGGAGTTCCCGCAAGTCACTATGCAAAACACGCTGCATCGTGGCTTGCAGAATGTTCCGGAACTGTGCGGAACGGTTTACGACAACACGGGCGCTCAAGCCAGGCGCTGGAGAAGAGTGCGGTTGGCGGCTCGCTGTCGACGGTGGCTTGCTTGGGTTCCACCGCCTGTAGCGCGCCGGTAAGCTAGCGGCGAGGGAGTGAAACTGTAGTTTGCGCAGTGGCGTGCTCTACAACTTGGGAGGAGGGGGCCGAGTAATTTGCAGGGGCGTATTTGTGTATCGTAACAGTATTTTAAATTTCGATTTATAAAAATGAACATCTGAATGAGTGATCGAAGAGTATGTTGCCTGTTGTATGCAGATGATGCGGTGTTGATTTCTAACTCTATGGAAGATCTACAGTCTCTCGTGTCTAGGATGAACAAACTGTGTATGAAGAATGAGTTAATGGTCAATGTTAGTAAGTCTAAAGTCGTGGTGTTAAAAGAGAGAGTACGAAAACAGTGTGAAATATAGTTGTGAATGATGAATACTTGGAGCAGGTGGATGAGTTTGTGTATCTGGGTAGTATGTTTACGAGAAATGGGAAGGTTGATAGAGATATTGAAAGAAGGGTAAATGCAGGTAACTCCATTAATGGAGGACTAAATGCCGTTGGTGTAAATAAAAAAACTGTCAAAAGAAGCTAAGCTAGCAGTCGACAATGGAGTCCTGGCACCAGTGGCGGCTCGTGACTTTTTGGTGTGCTAGAGTGCTGATATTAAAAAAATTGGCATTAATAATGTTGTTGTAGCCGAAAAAAAATTTTTTTTTTTTTTCAAAATCAGTTTTTTGTATGAAAAATTTCAGGAAGTTTCAGTTTGGTGGTGCGCCGCACCGATTTCCTGAAAAATCTTCATACAAAACACCGATTTTTGAAAAAAAAAAAATATTATTTTTCGCATACGACAACATCCATGATGCCATTTTTTTTAATAATAGCACCCTAGCACAACCAAAAGTCACGAGCCGCCACTGCCTGGCACCTACCCTGATGTATGCAATGAGGCATGGAACTGTCAGAGGACGGATTAAAGTAAACTGAATGCTGTTAAAATGAGATCCCTAAGGCGAAGGTGTGGTAAAACCATACATGATCATGTGTGAAATGTGGATATCCGCAAAGAATGTAAGTGGTTACGCACATACTAATACCTGCACATACACATACCTACACAGCACGCATACATACTATCACTGCTTGGACTTGGTATTAATTATTGTTGCAAGTCCTTTTGTCCTACCTTTTCCCCCCTCGCTTACCCACAATCTTAATCAGTCTGCAATAAACTCCCGCTGAATATAGCCATCACTGTGCTCTGCTCACGAAAATCCGCTATTAAAATAAAGCGCCGTGTACTATAAATTAAACAAACTCCCGACTATCACTGTTTGTGCCAATTGGATGGATAAACGAACGCAGCATTGCCAGAATACAAGATCTTTATCCTTTTCCGGTGAGTCATTCCATTCCTTCTATGCAATTTTTAATTTTGCTATAGCAAGCAGTGATTAGTAACACAAAAATCAAGGTCCTTCGCCAGTCATTTTACAAAAAACACATAATCCACTCTCACCACATAAATAATCATACATTTTTGATCCTAGCGAGCCGTATATATATTTTTGAACCACAATATTAATAAAAACCATAGAACAGAGTGAGATTACGTTTTATAACATCGCACAAAACGCATTAACGGTTTGATATACCTACATGAGTAATTTGTTTTCTATACTTGTTTCATTACGTTGGAAATAACATATTTACCCGCTGTTAGAATAAATAAATACGAGGCATCCTTTTGATATTTATTTCTGATAACTTATGTAGTTGTATTTTGCCGATAAAATCGCATTTACCTACCTTATAAATAGTACGATTATTTCTTAATATTTGTATTGTTTTATTATTGGATATCATTATAAAACAGAATAATATTATGATCGCTGTATTTATGATTTGTTAATGATAATAAACGCAATAAATAACTGTCATTACCTGCACAGTTCATGGCGTATCTGTTAACCTTTACACCGCCGAACAATCAATTTAACCCAGTGCGCGGATAACAGTGAATTAATTGAATAAATTAAATATTAATTAATTAATTCCGCATAAATAATACAGACTCATCATACCTTATACCCTTTAACCGCATTCCGCATACCCCTTACCTCAAACCGCATACATCATACCGCATACCCTTTAACCGCATACCGCATTCCGCATACCCCTTACCTCAAACCGCATACATCATACCGCATACCCTTTAACCTCATACCGCATTCCACATACCGCATACCTTATACTGCATATCGCATACCGCGTATCGCATACCGCATACCCTTTAATCTCATACCGCATACCCTTTAACCTCATACCACATTCCGCATACCGCATACCCTTTAACCTCATACCGCATTCCGCATACCGCATATCCTTTAACCGCATTCCGCATACCGCATACCCCTTACCTCAAACCGCATACATCATACCGCATACCCTTTATATAGCGCATTCCCTTTAGCGCATACCCTTTATATACCGCATACCCTTTAACCTCATACCATACCGCTTACCCTTTAACCGCATTTTTAGTTGTTTTACGTTTCATATTTTGTAAATATAACCGGAATAAAGAAAATGGCTACGAGCGCATCATCCGGATCGTCTCGGAATGAAAGACGTCTCAAACGTTTAAATGCTAAACTAGCCGCTAGTTTTGCGAGCCTACAGTCGGTGTATGACAAGATAAGGAAAGCTTCGGAAAGCATTTACGATCGCCAATCTTTTTTATCAGGCGCAACTACTGTTGAAAAAATTCGTTCTGAATTTATAACAATATTAGATGAAAAGGTGGATTGCGAACTGGAATTGGATCCGGAAGCAATCGCTGAATACACTCAATTAAATGCATTTGAAGAACTCTTCGGTGTTATTAAATATACAGAAGCAAATATGCTGTCGAATCCGGTTGCAAAACCTCGCCATCAAATTAAGCTACCTGCATTGGAGATAGCGTGCTTTAACGGGAATCTGGATAGTTGGTCTCTTTTATGAAACATAACATATAATTCAGTTATACATTTGAATGATTCTCTGGATGATACGGAAAAAATGCAGTATCTGATGTCTAAATTAACCGGAAAAGCATTAAGTATTTGCAAAGCTATTACGCCTACAGGTACAAATTATCAAGTTATCTGGGACGCATTGTGTTTGGTTCTGAAACAGTCTTTTAGAAAACTAAATCCATTTTCCTCAAGTCCTTCAGCAATCATGCATTCCTTTCTCTTCCTCCTTTCCTCAAAAGTCTCTACCAGGAGAAGAAGATGAACCTACCTACATGAGGAAATAATGGAACAATATTATCGCCCAAGTTTACCCTACCTACTTGGGCAGTTGAATTTTGTTCGTGACATGTGTCACAGCTCTCTCGTGGATAATATTGCAAATATCGCAAGATTTCGTCTTTTTATCGTAAAAAACTGTCGTTCGTAGAAGCCTGGTGTTGTGTCAGTGCTGAAAGCCAGGATCGATCCTGCATCGCCGTAGTACGCCGTCAAAAGGTAAGAGACTTCCTTTCATTTCCTATTTCCTTACGATTGAATTTCAAAACACAATTATTTGGTATTTACTCAAAACAAAAAAGGGATTTACAGTTAGCTTTTCGTGTCTCGGTATCGGCCGTGACATTTTTGGTTCCTCTCGCTGGATATTTTCGTTTTTTGTCGTTTTTTTGGTAGACGTAATTTTGAAGCTATAGTCATAGAGTATTGTGTTTTGAAGTTTGAATCGTTCCATTTTGTTGACCCTTTTCCGGTTTATAAAAGCTGTTTCAGAATTATACATTTAATCGTGAATATTGGAGTAGCATTTTAAATTTGAATTGGATATTGTAGTCGTTGGGCGGCTTAACATTTTTGAATTTGGTAGATAGTAGGTACTTGTACGTACAATATCATCGCCACGCGTCGGTATTACCTACAAGAACTACAAGCGCCCGTCTAGTGTCGGTAACGTAGGTCGCGTTAGTTATCGCATCAGCTGTGATAACAGCTGACATCAATATTTTTTGTTTACAAGTTGACATTTGTTTGACAGTGTTTTATTATTTGGTTTGTTGTTAAAAATATTCATAATGGCAGCTAACACCATTAAGTACAAACTAGCATTGTTAGATATGGAAAGTGTTCGTGCTTCTGCCATCAAAGCTATAACAACGTTGAATATTGTTGACAAAAATATATTCAAAGCACGTTTTTCGGACGTATCTGGTATTAGAGAAAATTTCGTCGCTTCACATATTTTAATTGAATCAAATAAGAAAGATGAATTAGAAATTAAAGTTTTGCAAGAAAAATATACTGAAATCCAAAACATGTATTACGAGATTCAGTCGTATTATAACCAATTATTTCCAGAAGTTTCGAAAAGTGAATCGGATCACTTAATAGCCAACAATAATGTTTCGTTGCCAAAATTAAAATTGATTATTTTCTCTGGAATATCAACAGATTGGACAAATTATATAAACACCTTTAATTCTTTGATCGATTCTAATATTGGTTTGAGTTCTATTCAAAAAATGCATTATTTAATAAGTTCCCTTTCGGGTGAAGCCTTAACATACGTTAAACATTTGCCGATTTCTGAGGAAAATTATTTTGTTGCATATAATTTGTTAAAGGAACGTTATGAAAACATACGTTTGATCGCTGATAGACACGTAGAATTAATTCTGTCGATTCAACCTGTAAAAGTTCAGGATAATTTGAGGCAATTTATTTCCATTTTGAAAGAAAATCTTGCTGCGTTAGAAGCTTTGAATTTTCCAGTTCGCCAGTGGAGTTTTCTTTTATTACATATTGTATTACGTAAATTAACAAAAGAATTACGTATTGATTTTGAAATTCAACACAGTTCGGAGAAAATCCTAACGTTTGATCACTTATTGAAGTATTTAGAGGGGCAGTGCTTAGCAAAAGAAATGGCACTTGGAGTTTTTCCTGAAAACCAGTTACAGGCTCATAAAGGTCAATCTAAATCATATGATGCAAAACATCGATCGAGCAATAATATTAATGCGTTTGTATCAAACATTGAAATCAAGTGCATTCTTTGTAAATCGCCACACTCACTGCACAAGTGTGAAAAATTCTTAAGCTTTACTCCAAAGGATAGGTACTTATTCGCAAAGGAAAATAATTTATGTCTCAATTGCTTAGCGCAAGGAAAACACAACGCAAAAAATTGTCATTCGCGTTTCACTTGCAGACAATGTCAATTAAAACATCATACCCTATTACATTTTCCAAAAAAAATCGTGGAAAATTCAGACCAGCAAGAAAACTCTTCAGAACCGTTGGTGTTGACCACATTTTACAATAAAACTCACAAAACGGTTCTTTTGTCTACAGCTTATGTGGAAGTTTTAGATAAAAATGGAGTATTTCAGAAGGTTCGTGTTATGCTCGATAGCGCAAGTCAGGGAAACTTTATTTCGGAAAATTGTGTAAAAAAATTAGGTTTTACTCGTTCTAAAAAACAACCACTTACCGTGATAGGTATTGGAAATATTCCTACTATTAATTCTAACGGATTAATAAGAACACAGTTTCGTCCTGTCGATTCGAAGGAATCTGGAATTATGACAGATTTCCTTATTTTAAATAACATTTGTTCGAATATGCCATCAAATCGTATCGTCGATCATCATTGGGATCACATCGTGGGTCTCAAATTGGGAGATCCAACATTCTACTTATCATCAGCTA
This sequence comes from Limnephilus marmoratus, assembly GCA_917880885.1. Classification (NCBI taxonomy): domain Eukaryota; kingdom Metazoa; phylum Arthropoda; class Insecta; order Trichoptera; family Limnephilidae; genus Limnephilus; species Limnephilus marmoratus. The sequence continues at coordinate 14,327,602 of OU862911.1, forward strand.
TTGACATACTGCTTGGAAGTGATATTTTTGCGTCATTGTTATGTTCAGGAAAATTGATGGGGAAAGAAAATGAACCCATAGCTATAGAAACTAAATTGGGTTGGATTTTGATGGGAAATGTTGGACCATCAAATCATTGTATAAATTCATTCTTCACGTCAATGGAGGAAAATATTGATGAAAAGCTTAAATGTTTTTGGGAAATTGAAAATGTTCCAGCTTTGAAGAAAATTCAATCGCCTGATGAAATTCGTTGTGAAAAAATATACACGGAAAGTACCTACCGTAACCAAGATGGAAGATACGTCGTTTTGTTGCCATTTAAGGAAAGCCCGGAAAAATTGGGAAAGTCATATGACATAGCATTGTCACGCCTCAAGCATTTAGAAAGGAGACTGAATAGAGATTCTGATCTCAAATCTCAATATATTTCGTTCTTGAGAGAATATTTTACATTAGGGCACATGATCGAAGTGCCACCTCAATCGCCAATTATTGCTAATTATTTCATACCCCATCATGGAATAATCAAAGAAACCAGTTCTACAACTCGTTTAAGGGTCGTTTTTGATGCCAGTACCAAATCGTCTTCGGGTACGTCATTGAACGACATACTTTTGGTCGGTCCCAAATTACAAAGGGACACTGTCGAATTAATGTGTAATTTTCGAATACACAAAATCGTTTTTACAGCTGACATCCGTCAAATGTATAGGCAAATACTGGTGGATGAGAAATCTCGCCGTTATCAACATATTTTGTGGAGAGAATCATCTGATCATCCTGTAAAGGAATTTGAATTACAAACAGTAATATATGGCACCTCAAGTGGTCCATACCTATCCATTCGTTCACTTCATCAATTAGCAAATGATGAAAAATTGAATTTTCCAAAGGCTGCTACTATATTAATTGAAAATACCTACGTAGATGATATTATCAGTGGTGCGCAAACTTTGGAAAGCGCTCGACATTGTATATATAGTGTAGTATATTGTATAGTGGAATTAATTGCATTACTTCAAAAAGGTTGTTTTGAATTGAGAAAATGGTCTAGTAACCATCCTGAAATATTGGAAGACATTCCTGTCAGCTACCGGGAAGTACCCTTAAGTTTTGAGTCGGATACTGACAAGAAAAACATTAATATTTTAGGTATTCAATGGATACCGTCGCTTGATCAATTTACATATAAAATTCATAATGTTTTTAGTGACCACTGTACCAAACGCATAATTTTATCGACAATTGCACGTCTATATGATCCATTAGGTTTTATTAATCCTGTCGTTTTTATTGCTAAATGCTATATGCAAAACTTATGGAAAATTCAAATTGGTTGGGACGAAGAAATCCCTTCGGACATGAATTTGAAATGGAAGAAATATATAAAAGAGCTTCCATCACTCGCCAATTTAAAAATTGATCGATATGTCGCAACTTCTCCCACCAGTCGATGCATACTTGTTGGGTTTGCGGACGCCTCTGAAAGAGGATACTGTGGAATTGTTTATCTGGTAGTGATTAATAACACAGAAATATCCAGCCACATTTTATTAGCAAAATCTCGTGTTGCCCCCATAAAAATAACATCGATCCCGCGACTGGAATTGTTAGGAGCAGTTTTATTAGCAAATTTGTTGACTTATTGTCAAGAAGTATATAAAGACAGACTTCAAATAGAAAAGACTGTCGCGTTCACCGATTCAACTATTGTATTGGCATGGCTGAAGACACCTTCCTTTCTATTGCAAACTTTTGTAGCAAATCGTGTTGAAACAATAATACAAAATATACCTTATGAACATTGGTACCACATTTCATCGCAAGAAAATCCTGCAGACTTGGGTTCGCGAGGAGCTTTTCCTAGTGAAATCGCTGACGCGTCGTTATGGTGGAAAGGACCTAACTTTATATCAACACCTTTGGAGGAATGGTTATTTGTTAGGCCTCCAAATATCTCTGTGGACCAGTTACCAGAGTACAAGTCAAAAAATTTAATTACTCTGTCTACAAATATGTCAACGTGTGACGAAGAATTTTTATTGAAGTTTTCATCATTATCGAAATTACTTCGTGTTATATGTTGGTGCCGTCGGTTTATCAATAGATTACGTTCGAAATCGATTATCAATTTCAATGGGTTATCCCCACTTTCGTTAAAAGAAAATAATTTAGCCTTGCGATGTTGCATTAAGCTTGTTCAAGCAATTTATTTTCAACAAGATATGAACAATATCTCTTCCCATCGCATTTGCTCAACACAGCTTCAAAAACTCGCCCCATTTATTGATGAAAATGGTGTTTTGAGAGTCGGTGGTCGAATTCGCCTTGCACCGATTTCAGAAAATGCTCGACATCCTATTATTTTACCGAAGCAATGTCATTTGACAACTTTAATAATTGATTATTACCATAGCATGTACCTTCATCCAGGTCCTCGTGCACTCCAATCCATAATATCATTAAAATATTGGATAATTTCGGCAAGGAACGTAATTCGACATCGATTGAGTAAATGCATTTCTTGCTTTAAAAATAATCAGTGCGATGGGAAAGGGTGGTGGAATTATTTCCCGGTGCCGATGAAATGGTTCGTGTTGCTACTTTACGAGCCCCCTCAGGGCATTTTTTAAGCGGCCCGTAGTCAAATTGTATAAGCTACCCATCGATTAATTAATTTTAATTTTATTTTATTTTTGTCTCGTTCAATACTTAGGTTAATTAGTTATTTTGCTTTCGTTTTTCATTGCTTTTCTTTCGCATATAGTTGTTGAGAAAATATCATATTTCCTCAAGGTCGGCGGAATGTTTGGTTCTGAAACAGTCTTTTAGAAAACTAAATCCATTTTCCTCAAGTCCTTCAGCAATCATGCATTCCTTTCTCTTCCTCCTTTCCTCAAAAGTCTCTACCAGGAGAAGAAGATGAACCTACCTACATGAGGAAATAATGGAACAATATTATCGCCCAAGTTTACCCTACCTACTTGGGCAGTTGAATTTTGTTCGTGACATGTGTCACAGCTCTCTCGTGGATAATATTGCAAATATCGCAAGATTTCGTCTTTTTATCGTAAAAAACTGTCGTTTGTAGAAGCCTGGTGTTGTGTCAGTGCTGAAAGCCAGGATCGATCCTGCATCGCCGTAGTACGCCGTCAAAAGGTAAGAGACTTCCTTTCATTTCCTATTTCCTTACGATTGAATTTCAAAACACAATTATTTGGTATTTACTCAAAACAAAAAAGGGATTTACAGTCAGCTTTTCGTGTCTCGGTATCGGCCGTGACACATTGTGTACTAAGTATAATGATCAACGCGTTCTTGCTGAATTATACTTTGACCGATTGCTGAAATTACCTCCAGTTAACTCGGCCACGCCCGCTTCTTTAGAGAATTTTGCAGATGCATACTCCGCGAACATCGCCGCGCTGAAGCAATTGAAAATAAAAGACCTCGCAGAATTCATATTGTTGCAACTGGGTCTTAAACGTCTTGACATAGAGACTGTAAAGGCTTTTGAATCTTCTATAAAAAATAATGAAAATCTACCGTCCAGCGCGGAACTAATCGACTTCGTAATAGTACAGCAACGAATTCTTAATCGCGCACAAATCACGCAACCGACATCGAGCCGTCTTGGCTCAAATAATAATTATACCGCTAAACCGCAAAAAACTAATTCCGCAAAGGCATTTATTAATGTTGAAAAAATCGATAATCACTCCATCGAAATTTGTTTTTGCTGTCAAAGGGGATCACACCCTTTTTTTATTTATTTATTTTATTTGTTTATTTAGTACAAGATTATACATGTATATACATACTTCATTAATTTTTTTTTGACTGCCCAACTAGGAGTATTCCCGTTTTAGGACAGTCAAATTAATATGGGTATAAACAAATGGAACATGATTTGTACAAAAAAGAAAGAAAATTGATCAAATAAAAAGAGAAAATAAAAAGAACAGAAATAATATAAAATATAATAAAAAAAAGTTTAAAACCTAGTAACTGTTATTTGTTTAGCATAGTTATTAAAATAATAGGTATATATATATACTTATAACCGGTGTTTACATTGCTTATTGATAAGCCCACGTATAAATGTATAAATATTAATAAAAAAGAGAAGAGATATAAAGAATAAAAAAAAAATAGTCAATTAAAACATAAGATTAACAGCTGCTTGGTTAGCTTTCTAATTTTACAAGTAATAGGGAGGTACATACCTTCACATAATAATATTTGTTAGAAAATAATGGTATCTTTTGAGAATTTTTGTTGGAATTTTTGTTGTTGTTTTTAGTTTGTGTTTGATTTCATTTTTTGTGTAGTAAAAGTTCACTCTCCTTTCTCCCTAATTGTTGAAACCATGTAGTGGTCAATTTACGAAGAACACCTATGCTTTCCTTTTTCCAAGCATCAGGCATGAAGTTGTATAGGTTTGGACCTAAGAAAGAGAAGTGTCTTTGGGCGAGAGATGTTTTGGTTGTGGAAGTTACAATTGGATTTCTCCGTGAGTGTCGGGTGTCGTGAGAGTGGTTAATAGATGGGTAGAGGTGGCGTTGTTTATGGGTGTTTAAAATTAATTTTCTCATGTACAGTTGTCTAACATCTAGAACTTGAGTGCATCACTATGATATCTAAATGGTTTTTGGAGAATTACCCTTAGTAGGGATTTTTGAGCTTTTGCTAATTTGTCCAAAACAGTTTTTGCACATCCACCCCAACCTAAGGATGCATAGTCTAAAAGTGACCCACACATAGCATCATAAATGAGTTTCAATTCTTTTTTACGTAAGATGTTTCTGATTGCCATAAACATGTACGTGAGCTTTCTAACCTTTGTGGTGACTAGATCCACGTGACCGTCCCATCTAAGATATTTGTCTAATATAACACCAAGGTATTTTATACTGTCCACGCATTCTAATTTATAACAATTACAGGTAGTTGAGTCAGTGCATTTATGAACGAAAATATTATATGCTTCCTTGGGTTGGCCGGCTTCTGTCGCACTAAATCGTATAAATTTTGTTTTTTCAGAATTGAGTGTTAACAGATTACAGTCTAGCCAAAGTTTTAGCTGTTTTATTCCATCCTCTGCTTTGCAGTGTACATCGTTCCATGTTCTTCCTTCAAATATTAAGACAGTATCATCTGCAAACGTTATAATGTGATTGGAAAAATTGCTGTTACACAAGTCATTTATATAAATACTGAACAAAATAGGTCCTAAGGTACTCCCTTGGGGTACACCAAATTCTACAAGGGCCGGATCACTAATAGTATCGTTAATTTTAACTTTTTGGTATCTGTTAGCTAAGTAACTACCCATCCATTTGTGTAGCTGTCCCTGAATACCTATAGCCTTTAGTTTTTTAGAAGTATTTTATGCGAAATGGTATCAAAAGCTTTGGCAAGATCCAAAAAGAGAGCAATAGACTTATTTCCCCGGTCAATATTTTTGGAAATAGTATCTGCCAGTTTAGCAATTGCATTTTCTGTTCCTAGACCTGGTCGAAAGCCGAATTGGTTGTTAGATAAGATTTTATGGGTTTCTAGGTAGAGGGTGAGACGATTTTTTACAATTTTCTCAATAATTTTTGAGAACGAGTTGAGCAGAGATATTGGCCGATAATTATGTATATCCGATTTGATTCCATTTTTGTGAATCAATATAACAGCTGATTGTTTTAGGTGGTTTGGGAATATTCCTGTCTTGAAACTAAGATTACAAATGTATGCAATAGGATTCGCTATGAGTGGTTTTAATACTTTCAGCAGATTTGAGGAAATTTTGTCTGGCCCACAGGCATTAGATGACTTAAGCTCATCTATCATTTTCATGACTTCATTGGTCGTTGTTTGAATCTCGTCTGTTTTATGATTAAGAACATTTGTAGATATGTTGGCTAGTTCAGATTCAGTTTTCTGACATTTTTTCAAGGATTTTATTTGCGAGAGAGGCTCCTACTGAAGTGAAATAGTGATTAGCAAAATTAGCCATCAATTTGGGGTTAGTAGTACTTGTATTTTTAATATCCAATGATTGTATGAAGGACGATTTGCTGTTTTTTGTTTTGGTAATTTTACGAAATATTTCCCAGAAATGTTTTGGAGTTATGGTGTTTTCGTATATATATATTTTGTAGAAATTTTCTTTAGTGGAATTAATTAGTTTTTTACATAAGTTTCTATATTTCTTATATTGTTCTTGAACTAGAATATTATCTGATTGTCTTTTAGCATTTTTGTGAAGTTGATTACGTCTGTGGATGGATTTGACTAGACCAGGGGTGATCCATGGCATGAGTTTAAATTGTTTGTTCGGTATAACTTTGTTGACAGTGTGATTAGATATGTAGTATTGTAATTTTGTGATAAATTGCTGCATTGCTTGGTCAGTGTCAGTCTGATCTATTACGTTTTGCCATTTTTCTGTAGACAGCTCCTCAACCAGTGCGTTGTAATTTATTTTAGAAATATATTTATTTTTAGAAGGAGAGGAAGGCTTATTTCTTAGGCCGAGCGCTGTGGTGTAATGATCTGAAATTGTTGTGTGTATAACAAACGAGTCCGTAAAATCAATGTTTTTAACATTGATGTGATCCAAGCAGGATTTACATGTACCTTGTACTCGAGTTGGGGTATCAATTATCGGAGTAAAAGCGTTTTCGGTGAGAAAACATAAATAATCATCGGATTGGCGATGATTGTCAAGAATGGTATTAATATTTAAGTCTCCAATGATTATTTGATGTTCTGGGTTATCTGTGTTGTTAATGATAGAGTGGAGTGAATTTAGAAAGGAATCGATGTTGTGAAATGATGGTGATCCATAGATTGCAAAAATGCATAGGTTTTTGTTAAGCACAATTTTTAGACAATTAGCTTGTGATAAAGCGAGTTCGTCAACTTGCGTCTGAATACCGTCCCTGACATAAATTATAATACCACCAGCTTTATTTATTATACTAGTTGTGTGGTACTCAGTATAATTTTGTATCTCTTTGGAGGTGAAATATTTATTAATCCAGCACTCAGTTAAAACTAGCATGTCAAATGTGAAATTAAGTTCGTCCAGAAATACGAGAAAGTCATCAATGTTGGTAATACTTCTTATGTTCTGGTGAATAATTTTACGTACGATTCCCAACAATATTTATTCATGTCTTCAGGATTGTCAATCACATTTTTGATACATGTGAGCAAGGTTTCTTCGGGTCTATCAAAAGATACTTGAATCATTTATAGTTTCTTTTTTTAAAATTTAATTAAGTATATCCACAATGATAAACTTTGGGAATATACAGATGTGTGTGTGTTGTTTGAGTAAAATAGTATGTGTATGCTTGTATTAGTGAGTCATAGTGTGAGAAGGTAAAGTAAGCGTTTATTTGTCGACGTTAAGTGTTCTGATATATAAACGGGTGTACGCGGTCCGGAGAGGCCTATGGAGCTCGTGTTGAGTTTATCTTCCTTCGTGGTAGCGTTCAAATTGTATCTTTTTACACAACTTAAGAATTCATCCCTTAGGTGAATTTCTTTGAACCGCGTAATTATAGGCCGGGTTTTGGATGGGGTTGGCCTTACTTTATACCAATGTTCTAAATTCACAAGTCTAGAACCACGCGAGCGATTTAACTGCATTAAGTCATCGAAGATTCGAGTTTGTGTGAACTGCCTCAGTACTAGGCACACCACGAAAGCTTGTAAATCGAAAACTACATGCAAAACATGCGCGCTCAACCATCATAGTTTGTTGCATTTGCGCAAACAAACTGATGGGCCGAAGTCACAAACGGACTCAATACCATCTCCCGCGTCACAAACGGATGCCGATAATGATAACTTAAATTCTTCGAATCCGGTTTCGTTATGTGTGACAAATTCATGCCCAAGTGCAAATACTACTGCACTATTAGGAACGGCTGTTTGCACTACCAGAGACGCTAAGGGCCAGGTACAGACGATACGGGCTCTAATAGATAGCGGCTCCCAAAGGGACATAATTACGCGCAAATGCTGTTCACGCTTGAATCTTACGGTGCGGTCATCTCCAAGTACTTACGTCACGGGAATAGGTGACGTAAGAAATGTGACAAATGGCGTAACTTGCTTAAAATTACTCTCCCGCTATGACATCACTCAGTCGTATACGATTAAACCATATGTAGTAGAAACCATAACCAGTGAGTTGCCTACTGTTAACATTAACCGCTCCTCTTTGTCGTATCTTGACAATTTGCCCTTAGCAGACACAACATTCTGTACGCCCGGTGAGATTGATATCATCTTGGGATGTGACATGTTTGCTCGCATTCTAAAGGCAAACAAAATATCAGGTTCTCTCGGCCAGCCATTTGCTATCGAAACTACTTTGGGATATCTCATCTTGGGTACTGCCCCAACGATGATTGAAAACCCAAGTATAAACACCACGCAATCATTTTGTACGTTCACGCAAAATGATGAATTTTGCCTTTCGCGCTTCTTCGAATTGGATGACATTCCAGATGAGAAGTTTTTAACGCCTGATGAACAAGAGTGTGAGGATATGTTTAAACTCACTACTTCTCGTGACACGGCAGGTCGTTATATCGTCGCGTTGCTGTTTCGAAACAGTCCCTCTGTTCTCGGTGAATCGTTACCCGCCGCCGAACGCAGGTTTCGGTCTCTCGAACGCCGCTTAATATCTCAACCCGCAATAAAGTTAGAATACGACAAAATATTGCGCGAATACCTTCAGAAAGGTTACGTTTCCCCAGTTGACAATTCTGATTTACCGCATTACGTAATCCCGCATCATATCGTAGTTCGCGAAGATAAATTGACCACCAAAATTCGCATGATGCTAGACGCGAGTATAAAATCCGTTTCGGGTTACTCGCTTAATGACATCCTACATACCGGAAATAATTTACAAGGTGCTCTATTTCGCATTATCCTCAATTTACAACTATTCGCCGCGAGAGGATTCGATCTTGTAAAATTCTCTGGTAATTCTCCAAACTTTTTGTCCACGATTCCTACAGCTCGTCGTGTTAAGGAACATGTGGAATTTAATCCCGACGAAAACCTGAAAATACTAGGGCTTCATTGGATACCCGCTTCTGATCATTTCGTATTTGTCGTACACACCGACGAAAGAACTTGTACTAAACGAAACATTCTCTTCGATTGCTCGTCTTTGGGATTTGATGGGTTTCGCCGCACCAGTTGTATTGTTGGCTAAGCTGATAATTAAATCTCTATGGGAGTATAACCTGGATTGGGATGATACTCCTCCTGAAACATTTGTCACACTTTGGCGACAGTTTAAAAAAGAATTGCCATTACTGCAATCTTTTAAAATTCCTCGTTTTTTAGGAATCGAACCCCAGTGTATATTAACGCTTATCGGGTTTTCAGACGCAAGCGAACGCGCATTTGGAGGTGTTATTTACCTACATGTTTACTGTCCGAATACAGATAAAACCACAATTAATTTATTATGCGCAAAATCCAAGGTCGCTCCGGCTAAGACGATTTCACTTGCGCGATTAGAACTATGTGGAGCATTAGTACTTGCACGATTAATGCATACGGTCAGTAATGCCTACACATCAAATTCAAAAGCTCATACGACTTTAGCTTTTTGCGACAGCACGGTTGCACTAGCATGGATAAATTCACCGCCCGCAAAATGGCAGATTTTCGTTGCCAACCGTGTCTCACAAATACAAAACCATCTGGGGGCTGAATGCTTCCATTATATAAAAGGACAAGACAATCCCGCTGACTTCTTGTCGCGGGGTCTTACGCCCGCTCAACTAATCGACCATCCGTTATGGTTTAACGGCCCCGTCTTTGCCCAATTACCTAAAGGTGATTGGCCTTTACAACGTTTTAATACGAAATCTGTGACTGATCCTCCCGAACGGAAAACAAAAATTTTGATGTCCGTTCAAGACACTAACCGCCTCAAAACAATTGCTCCTCACTTTGGTGGGATCTGGGAAAGTAACATTAAATGCCTGAAAGGTTATTTAAATAAAATAGTAGGCACCTCTCTACTGACGTATGAAGAGATGCAAACAGTGCTTTCTCAGATTGAAGCAATTCTAAATTCACGCCCGCTATCTGTACTTAGCGTTAACGACGTTTCGGCTCCATTGCCGCTAACCCCCGCGCATTTTTTAACGCTCACTCCATTAAAATCTTTACCCGCTGCTGATTTGTCAGACGAGCCAGTCAACTTGGTACAACGCAAACATCTCGTGGATCGTCTTGTTCAGACATTCTGGAACCGATGGCGAATTGAGTATTTGAATACTTTGCAAGCTCGCCAAAAATGGAATACAAATGCAAATCCGGTAACGACAGGCACGGTAGTAATGATTAAGAGTGACAACATCGCGCCGCTTCAATGGCCTATTGGGGTAATAGTCAATGTCTACCCCGGGGCAGATGGAGTGATCCGCGTTGCGGATGTTAAAACTAACTCCGGAATATACCGCAGGGCAGTCGTTAAACTCTGTCCCTTACCGTCACAATAGATTTAACAGAAGTTAGTTCATAATACTTTTATTCTTAAAATCAATTAGGTTAGTTTTATTGTTAAATAGGTACTAAACCTTACTTTTAGTTTTATCTACCGCATATTATCACATTAACATATCATAATTTTACGTTTCCATATTTTATTTTTTAATTTTCTTGTTATATCGGTCAATTTGACCATTTGGTAAAAGCATTTATATAACTTAAATAAACATTTTTATAACTTTTACATAATTAATTGCATTCTACCGCGTGTTACAATTTTGTTTGCGCATTGAAACGTATTGGCACTCTTTTGGTTTATGGAAGTGGATTCTTTCATCCCCTTCCAGGCGGGGGGCATGGTTACGCACATACTAATACCTGCACATACACATACCTACACAGCACGCATACATACTATCACTGCTTGGACTTGGTATTAATTATTGTTGCAAGTCCTTTTGTCCTACCTTTTCCCCCCTCGCTTACCCACAATCTTAATCAGTCTGCAATAAACTCCTGCTGAATATAGCCATCACTGTGCTCTGCTCACGAAAATCCGCTATTAAAATAACGCGCCGTGTACTATAAATTAAACCAACTCCCGACTATCACTGTTTGTGCCAATTGAATGGATGAACGAACGCAGCATTGCCAGAATACAAGATCTTTATCCTTTTCCGGTGAGTCATTCCATTCCTTCTATGCAACTTTTAATTTTGCTATAGCAAGCAGTGATTAGTAACACAAAAATCAAGGTCCTTCGCCAGTCATTTTACAAAAACACATAATCCACTCTCACCACATAAATAACCATACAGTAAGGATGATGTAAGCATAATAAGTAATATTAAGAAAGGGACACTCAGAAGAAAATAGTGTTAGATGAATATTTGACGTAAATGTGAATGGAAGAAGTCAGGGACACCCGAGGAAGACATGGCACGATCAAGTGAATCAAATACTTGAGTCGGGCATTTCAAAAGTCAGAATAATAGAAGAGTATGTATGAGACGATGTATGAATGTGAGCGAGACAAAGACTGTCTGCCAAGACCGGGTTGTTTGGCGGTCCGTCCTCTCTTCCTACCCCTGCGGAGAAACGGTGTGATGGTTAGTTAGTTAGTTAAAATGAACATTTTTGTCTTTGGAAGAGAAAAATAGCTATCTGCCAATTTATGATAGTTGTTCATAATATTGAACTAATAAAATAAAATAATATTTTGTAATTCTGTGACTGTGAACAATAAAAATAAACGCTTTAATATACTCTATACCACCAAGTACATCAGCCCAATCATAGTATTTTTTTTAATTGTGTTTAAATTTTGTTTAATTAGACATTTTATTTTTTTTTAAGAATTTCTTGGCACCAACAGACACTTGACATGAAATAATGTATTGCCGACTTCCAGCCTTCCTCTTATACACTCTACCCATGCCTAAAAACCAAACTTATTAATAAAAATACATTTAACAGCTTACCAACAGAAATAAAAAAGGATTGGAGCAACATTGCAAAGTAATCCCAAATTAACTGAAAACACAACAGCATTCTAAAAATAAATTGGTACAAATATTTATTTCTACATTTGGTAAAACATATTTATATATTCATTTTCACAATGAACATAACAAACCACTTTACCCACCTTAAAATGATGCACCCAGTCAGATTCACCCGGAGAAGATGCAAGCAAATCATTTACAACAGAAAATTTTTGAAAACGGCACGTCCTCTCTTAACGCTCCGCAACCGGGCTCAAAAAGAAGAAGATGGAGGATATGAAATTACGTATGTTAGAGGACGCGCTAGTATTTAAAGTGACAAAATCGATGCGAAAATTGTGAAAATGTTTAATAAAACATGACTCGTTTAAAATAGAGCAAAAATCTTGCGGGGGTTGTCATAAACAGCATTTAAAGAAGCACTGTGAATTTTTTTTTCATACATATTTTTGTAAAATAATTAAATCAAAGGTTAATATATAATTTTTTGAGCATACTTTGCGATTTTTTTTCTATCGAGGGAATTTTATATAATTTGCGTTTCGGCGCGGGGAACTGGACATTCCCAACTAGACATGATCTTCAAGAATAACATATTTTTAAGAGCTTTAAAATTTAACGTGTTTAAAGGAGATATGTAATAAATCGGTAGAAATTCGGGTAGCGGCGGCTTAACCTTTGATAACTCAAAAGTAAAATGGGATTCTGGTTCAATCTTCGCAAAAGGAGAGTGGTTGGCGACGTATACAGAATATTAAGGGCCTTTAACCAGCCAGCGGCCGAAAATTCACATTTCGTCGAAAGATGTTCTTACGATCGTACAGGGCGATTCCAAAGAGAAAGATTAATTATTCTCCGTACCAGCTTTTTAAAATTATAACTCAATATCGATTTTATTTCATTCCAAATTTGCATTAATTTATACCTACTTACAAAAATGCTGAAAGGCGTGATGGTAAAACTATTATAATTATGTACTTTTTGTAATTATTTTTTGATCAAAGTACCTATTTATCATTTTTTTAATAATGTCTAAGGTAAATAAGAATGTAAAAAAATCGTAAATATATTTTCGTCATAAATAAGTGATCGGATATATATTTTAATGATTTTATTTGAACTAAAATTAGAATTTTGAAACATGATTTACAATAATGTATGATTACATGAAATGAAATATGGCTTGTAAAATAAGATTTTCGTTTGAAAATTTAACAAATCTGCAAACGACCTATGGTATAACCTTATTATACTAAAAATAAACATTTTTTCTCAAAATTTAACACTTGCGTTTACTGGATAAAAGAAAAATCTTTTGAAATTAATTTACAATTTTTTATGTAAACGAGTCAATACGTGTAAAATTTGATTTAAAAACTACATGTTTCCGTTTTTCTCTGGTTATACCCTCTTAAAGGAATTAAACCAACGACCACCGATCGATTCAATATTTTTATTTTTATGCAAAGTTTCCTAGTAAAATGCAAAATTACCTCGTTTACGGTACATTGTTTGAAATTTAACAAAGAACGTTTTTCCCAAATTTCAAACTAGGGACCTAATAGGATGATTAACGACAAAACACTGTGATTTTATTTTCAAAGTTCTCTCCTGTAAACTAACGGATTTTCAGATAGTCTTTAAATAGGGTGTTTCGATTTATTCTCTTGAAACCTCAGAACAAACCACACATCATTCAAATAAATTTGTGTTTTCGCTTTATTCCTTATTGTAAGGGTAAAAAAAATGTTTTTTTTACTAAAAAAAAATAAAATTAATAAATTAAAAATAATAAGATATATATCAAATCAACAAAACTGAAATTTTACAAATTATTAAACACGAAAATCGTTTTCAAATATTACCACTTAACTTCCGTATTATGTAAAGCTTTTTTTATTTATTTATCTATAAAAAAAAAATTATGTTTGCATTAGGTTTTTAGATGCCTGTCTCACTAGGATATACCTGTGTCGAGAAAGTTGTGAGGCTGACAGAGGTAACGAAGCGAAGAGGAACTACCTGGCTATCCACATCTGCTACAAATACTAGAAATATCTTCCACTTTATGAGTTAATTAGTCCCATGAATAACTGTAGGCACTTGAAACGTTGATTTGTAATGTTTTGTTTCCTCTACAGACTGCATAGAGCTGGCAGAGAAGATTCACCCGTGCCAAGAAACACGCTCCGGTTGGACTCGGGGGGATAGGTGTCCTCTACTCACACCAGACTCCAATATACTATATCACAAGACTCCTATGACAACTACAGCAGAGGCCCCGTACTATGTAAGTTACAGACATTAAGTAGCTTTATAACTATTATTTTTTTTTATCCCACGCAGGCAGCCGATCAGGAAAATAATTTCCCCATGTCATATTTGGGCATACTATGTAAAGGATCCTTTTAGTGAAAGCAAGAAGAGAAAGTTCTGGGAAGGAAAAGGATTTGAGTGGTGGGTAGGAATCTGGGGGTCAATGTGTCCAGGATTGACGGAGGTATGAATCCATCCCCACTCAACACTCTTCTTGTATTGTTCTGACCCTTGACCCAACTCAAGTAACTTCCATTAACTTCTGCGTCGTATATTCTTCTTAGACTACTTTCTTCGTTTGTCCGCTCTACATGCCCAAACCTCTAAGCGTCTCTTTCTTACTCTTAATTGATATAATATACTTCCCTTGAACAATTTTTAAGCTCTTCAAAAAATAAATGTAACGATCATTTTTTTAAATATAAGCGCGCTCCCTCTATCATTCTTATTTACACATATCTCCCCTTCAATCCATCTTCAGTAATCTTTTTCATCTTTTAACTATTTTATCGAAGTACATATAATTTCGAGATCTCCTCATTTTAAACACGGTCATACGTGATTTGAGTACACATACACCTCAGGAATCTCATTTTTATCTAATCCAATGTTACTCTTGACGGCCGGCGTAGTCCAGCAGTAAAGCTCTTGACTCGCACACTGAAAGGCACGGGATCGAATCCCGGCGTTGCAAATAAATTTTCGGCGTGGCAATCGCCCTGGGGTAATACCACCATTCAGAATTGAAACGTTGCTTGAAATGGCATTAGCCGTGTTTGATGACAAGATGTGAATAGCCAGGTACTTGCCCACCTTCCTCTTCCCTATCTCCTTCCCTTCTCCACTGCCTTCAGCCTCACAACATACCCCAATTGGGGATGCCATAGTCTCACTGGCTTCAGACGGGAGCAGTTGGGACTCTAGTGCGTAATTCATATAAAAAAAATTGCCAGTTTCATGCCTCACTATCATAAATCAGGGTTGGTTTCAGCACTCCATTGCGGACTGCTAGCTACACTTCTTTGGACAATATTAGTGCCAATCGCATTCACTCCCAAGCCTTTAAATCTCTCACTAAACATACTTCCCAATAAACAATCTGCTCCGTGGTCGAGGAGTAAGACTCTTGCCTCCCAATCCAAAAGTCGCGGGAT